>JAEOAD010000010.1:7933000-9343500 GCA_036365145.1 Orientallactaga sibirica | reverse complement strand
GGAGAAAAACATGGGTTGCAACCTCCAAGATATGGCACTGGAAAAAACTTCCTGAAAAAATCTCCAATCGCCCAGTAAATTAAACAAGCACTCAACCAATGGGATTTCATGAAGATAAGAAGCTTTTGCACAAACATACCATAAGCAGAGTGAATAGATTACCCCCTGAATAGGAGAAAATCTTTGCCAGCTATACCACTGAGAGAAGCCTAATATCTAATACCTACAAAAAACTCAAAAAAACTAAACAATCAAAGCAGGTGTGGTGGCTCAGTCCTTTTATCCCAGCACTCTGGAGGCAGAGTAGGAGGATTGCCATGATTTCCAGGCTTCCCTGAGACTACATAGTGAGTTCAGGGTCAGCCTGAGCTAGAGTGAGACCCTACCTCAAAAAAAAAAAAAAAAAAAAAAAAAAAAAAAAAAAACATCAAAAAGCTAAACAATGAAACTAAAATTCAAACAGCCCACTCCAAGAGTGGGGCAGAGAACTAAATAGGGAGTTCTCAGAGGAAGAATTACAAATGGCTAATACACACTTAAAAAAGTTTCAAAGGCCCTAACCATTAGGGAAATGCAAATTAAAACAACTGTGGGATTCAACCTTACCAATAAAAACTCAAACAACCCACTCCAAATGTGGGGCAGAAAACTAAACAGGGAGTTTCAGAGGAAGAATTACAAATGGATAATACACACTTAAGAAAATGGTGGGCTGGAGGGATGGCTTAGTGGTTAAGGCACTTGCCTGCAAAGCCAATGGACCCAGGTTTGATTCCCCAAGACCCACATTAGCCAGATGCACAAAGGGGTGCACACATCTGGAGTTCATTTGCAGTGGCTAGAGGCCCTGGCGCTCCCATTCTCTCCCTCTCTCTCTCTCTCTCTATTTTTCTGTCAAATAAATAAATGAATAAAAATAAAATAAAAAAAAAAGAAAATGTTCAAAGGCCCTAACCACTAGGGAAATGCAAATTAAAACAACTGTGAGATTCAACCTTACCCCAAACATTAAAAAAACAAATGAAAACAAATGACTGTGAGGATATGGAAAAATAGGAACACTCATTCACTGTTGGTGAGAATGTAAGCCGATACAACCACTATATAAATCAACATGGAGACCCTGAAAAGGATGACTATAGACCCTGTTATTCCCTTACTGGGCATTTACCCTAAAAGCTCCACATCTCAGTTCAAAGATATTTACTCAACCATGTTTATAACTGCTAAATTCCTAATAGCTAAAAACTGGAATTAACCCAGGTGCCCATCAGTGGATGAATGGATAACCAAGGTGTGGTATATCTACATGATGGAATTATACTCAGTAGTCAGAAAAAATGACACAATGAAATTTGTAGAAAAATGGTTGAACTTGGAACAGATCATTGTAAGTGAACGCACACAATGACAGAAAGACAACCATTGCATGATCTAACTCATCTGTGGTTCCTAACCTGGACCAGGCTGAGTTGCTGACATACCTAAATAGATTCTCAATGCTTGGACAATAGGGAGGTTAGGGCTTGGGGGAAGGGAAAGGGTGGAAAGACACAAAACTGAACCCTAATTGAACTGGTACCATGGAATCCTATATCTTGGAAGTCAGACTCAAAATGGAACCCTCAGGAGTACCTAAGGGGGAGCACCTGAATCAAAGGACACTGGACACACATAAAGAAAATCTACCCTCAAATTTCTCCTGTTTCTCTTTCTTCACTGTCTTATTCTTTTTTTTTTTTTTCTTTTTCCTTGGTACTGGCCTGTAATTCCTTGTACCAGGATGTGGATCTACATCCACAATGAGTGGCTGATCAGAGAGACCTACTAGATCTCCCAAAATAAACAAGAAAGATTTCTGTCAGAGCACTTTATTACCCAGCAGAGGTTACTGGTAAGACCCTACTGCTGAAGACACCAAATGCTATTGACATGGACCATAGAGAGTCCTGGTTGGAATCCAAAGGAGAGCCAGTCCCCAGACAATTAGCCCATCTCCTGCTGGAAGACTACATGAACTACCATGGGATAGTGGCTGACATCTCTCCAAGCAACCCAAAGTCTAAGTGACTCAGAAGCAAAAAAGTTGATGTGATGTTCACAGAATTGTAATAGTGGCACATAGCCATGGTAGATAATCAACTGTTCTTTGATTGGCTAATTGATCCACTTAGTGGAAAGGAAACCATATCTGGAACTGGGAAACTATTCAGAATTTTATCCAAATAATGATTCTGCTTTCCATTGTCAAGCTCCCACTAACTTTAGACTATAAGAGGGTGTGCATCCTTTAAATTCTCTCCAAATTAATAATGAGTATCCCATTTATCCGGTGCTGACTTCATTCTCCATTGGAGAATCTGCTTCTCTTTTTCAGACAGGAGCTGGATCTGGAGATAAATAACCCAGTGCACTCTACTTCAACCCCAGCTGAAACCACAGAGGAATAGAGCAAGAGTGCTGCTTTCTTAGTGAATCTAATATCAGTATAAGGGTAATGGAGATAGATACTGAGAACATGCAACACCTACCATACCAGAGATCCAGAGGCTAATAAGTGCCCATCACTGAAGCAGACTTAAAATGCTCCCAGCATGGCTCAGGGAATTTTTGCAGAAGATGGGGCAGAAATGTTGTTAGAGCCACAAGTTGGGACATTTTGCACAGAGACCTTGCCTCTACCCCCCCCATAATGCATGGCCTATAATCCCCACAGGGTTGACCTGCATCTCCAACACAGAAGGCCTTTTCAGAAAAGGGGCAAGGAGGAGGTAAAGGATGGTACCACCATGTGTTGTTTACATACTAACTATGTTCATATCTAATAATAGAAAGAAAGAGAAAGACAGTGAGAGAAAGAAAGAAAGAAGAAAGAAAGAAAGAAAGAAGAAAGAAAGAAAGAAAGAAAGAAAGAAAGAAAGAAAGAAAGAAAGAAAGAAAGAAAAAGAAAAAGAAAGAAAGAAAGAAAGAAAGAAAGAAAGAGAAAGAAAGTAAAGGACATTTTACTGGAAGTCTGGAAGATAAGAATTTGGAGAGAAATATGGAGAGTTGAGGTTTGATTCATAAAGTTTCTGAGGGCAAAAAGACTATCAGAATTGTTTCCTATGCTGGACAAGAAAAGGCTGCTATGCTGCCCATATCTCAAGAACATTAATGAAGTTGAATTGAAAATAAGTCACCCATGTGTTAAGTGGATAAAATATCAAGACAACCAAAAAAAAAAAAAGTCAATTTTATAATTTCTCTTTGCTGACCTGATGCAAGTCTTCAATGAGCAAGAGGAAAATAGAGAACTGAAAGATAATAAATATTAAATTTGAAATGGAAAGACATGTAACCAAATTTAAAGTACCAGGACCAGAGACAGCAGCATTTGGCTATAATTATAAAAGAAATTGCTATGAAAGGGAAAGCTGCTGTGCTGCCCTTGGGCCCTAAGAGCAATCCCAATCTACTGAAGGCTCAAGATTGAAAGTGTGTGATTTCTTGTGAAAGAAAAATTCCTGCTGGAAGAATTCTAGAGATGGTCTCTGCTTCCCAAGGTCAGTATGCAAAGGCTGATTCAGAGGTTTTCCATATGCACTATGCTTCAACCTGATCTGAAGCGGAACTTGGCAGCATTATCCATATAGTACTGGATTTAGAAGAGCAAAAGATGCAAGCTGTGTGGTGACATAGAATATTGTAACACCATTGCAGAGAGCCACTAGGCCTAATTAGTGTTCATTAGAGTCAGAGTACCTATAACAGAGGCTATGAGAGGCCACTGCATGAAAATAAACTCTGAGTTGCAATGATGACCTCTAGATGTTAGAGATGAGAAGAACATGAGAAACTTTCCAAGAAAACCTGTAGGCTCAAGGCAAATGCAGCCCAGAATAAAATCCACAGGCAGCTCAAATGCAGGGATAAAGCTAAGTAAGCCATATTGAGCCAAGATTATTTCAACAAGAGTCACATGGAGCTACAAGATACAGAGTTTGCCCTACTGTCTTTCAGTCTTGCTATGGTCTGATCATTCCTTTCTATGCTTCCCCTCTATCCTTTGTCTTTGGGGATGCTTACTTTGTGGGAATGCACTTTCTGAGTATGTAAAGTGGGTTTTGATTTTACAGGGTTCACAGTTATACTACTGCCTTGGGTTTCAGATGAAACGTTAGGCTTTGGATTTGTTAATAGCATTGGAAGTCTTACAGACAATGAAGACTTTTGAATTCAGACTAAGTGCATTTTCAGTTATGAAATGGCCATTAGCCAGGGTGGAAAAGGAATGGAGGCTTATGGCTGAAAAGTGTTGTTTTATTGTCAAGGGGCATACTTTTGATGGTTAATCTATGGTTATTGAGTTAACATGCTGTAGAATGATAATGGAAACAAATCTACGATCATGTCTATGGGGGATTTTCTATATTATATTGGTTGATGTAGAGGGCTCAATCTAATAGTGGGCAGTACCGTCTCAAGGGATGGGATCTAAACTGTATAAAAAAGAGAAAACTAGAACTGGAGAGATGGCTTAGCAGTTAAGGCACCTGCCTCCTAAGCCTAAGAACGTGGGTTCCAATCTCCAGCGGTTCCAATCTCCAGGTCCCATGTTTAGCCAGATGCAAAGTGACACAAGGATGCAATGCTGCACTTGACCACAAGGGGGCGCACACATCTGGATTTCATTTGCAGCAGCTGTGACACTGCTGGCACGCCCGTCTCTATCTTCCTCTCCCTTTCTCTCTGACTCTCTCTGTGTCTCTCTCCAAAAAAGAGAGAGAGAGAGAAAAAAAACTAGTTGAATATTCAGCATTTATCAATCTACTCTGTTTATTTACTGTTAGACTGAATATTAACAGGTCTTGCAAAATGCCTTGCCCTCCATGATGGACTGTCAAGTGGAACAGTAAGCTAAAGTGAAACATTCTTTCCTTAAACTGATGTTGAAGAGGCTTTTTTTTTTTCTTATCAATGAGAAAGTATCTGATAATCAATTTACCAGTCATTTGAAAATAAATTAATTTTCATAATTATTATGATTTTGGGTTCTTAATTACACAGTCTAGAAACTAAAAGAAAACTTGCATAGATAGATAGATATAAGATATATAGATATCTTATTTCATTTTAAAAGCCTGGAAACCTGCTGTAGCAAACAGCTTCAGGTTCTCTGAGAAGAACTTCCAGACCAGGCACAGCTATGGAGGAAGGGATTTATTGAAGCTTTACAGATCCAGGGGCAGTTAAGAAGCTGGCATGCCTTCACAGGACCAAACACAGACAGCAAAAGCCACAAGCCAAAAGCCACACAGCACAGCACACCTCAGGAACTCCAGCTAGGCACACTTTGCATATCTTTAGATTGAAATCTCAAACCCACCACCATGCCTTAAGATCTGCCCAGTGACATTGCCTCCAGCCAGGTAGATGCAGATGCAAACAACAAACTAATAAAACACTGAATATATTGGGGGCTATATATTCAAACTACCACACCTGCCCTACAAAAAATTCTCCTATATACATAGAAGAAAATAAACAGGATTCAGATATTATAAAATCTTTAAATATAAACTTTGTTATGTCCTACTTCTTTATCCCTAAGCACATATCATAATTTTACTCTACTGTTCATTAAGCATATAGTGAAAATATTATTTATATTGGTTTCTTCTGAGATTAATAAAATAAATGTTACTACTTTTTCTTTTATACCAAAAATAATTTTTCTTGAGACAAAATCAGTAATCTTTACATTTATGTTTTCTGAAGACAATATATCCAAATATAGCTTTATGAAGTATCAATCTAATTCAGAGGCCTGAATTAGATTCAGTTAATTCAGTTGCCTGAAACTTTACAATCATTAATGATCAACAGTTTTCTTAAACATTTTCCAATGAAGTATAAATTTCTGAATTCTTCTCTTTAATCTTGACTCTTACCATGATTTTGCACTAAAATCATGAAAGGTGCAGAGCTATTAGAGGGCTATCTGAGCAAAGATGGTGAGACTAATACTGACTCTGACAACATGCCAAGTATGATATTATAAAAATGAGAACACAATATAGCTTGGATGTATTACTTATGTTTCTGTTATAGTAATTCAGAACACAATCTAGGAAAATAGAAATAAAAATAAAATAATTAACCTTCAACTTGTAAGCCACAATTATGGAATATTTAGATACATAATTTAAGAGAACCAAAATAAGTACCCCGGTTTGATTCTCCAGGTCCCCATAAGCCAGATGCACATGGTGGCACATGCATCTGGAGTTCTTTGGCAGTTGCCAGAAGCCCTGGTGTGTGCATTATCCCTCTATCTCTCTCCCTCTGTCTCTAATAATTTTTTTAAAAAAAAAAAAAGTAAAAATAGATATCTGAAGAGATTAATACTGATAGTTTATTTTATAATTGATCTTCATTGGGAATTGGACTTTTGAGGATACTCATTTTAATTAAAAACTGATTATTTCTTTTTGAAAATGTTTATTATTATTATTAACAAGATGTTTTGTATGGATACATCATGTGTTGGTAACCTCTTTTCCCCTGTCCCTGCACCCATTCCACTGGGGATGCTCTTCAGTGGGGTTGCAGATATTCCCCATGGTTGTAGTTTACACATTGTGGGAGCAAAAGTCAGTTATTTTGAGGGGGGATGGAATACCTCTGGGCATGATGTCTCAACCTGTGTCTCTTACAATCTTCCTGCCCCCTCTTCCACAAAATTCCCTGATCCACGGTGGGTGTGTTTTAAGTCTACTTCAATGATGAGCTCTTAGGAGCCTCTGGATCTCTACCTTGGCAGGTGTTGAGTATCCTCAGGGTCTGTCTCCTCCACCCTGGTGCTGGTTATCAGGAATAGCACTGTTGCTCATCTGCCCAATTCCTCCATGTATTCAGCTGTGGCTTGGCTGATCTGCAAGAGATAGTTTATCTGCTCTGGTCATTCTACCTTCTGAAAAAAACAGATTCCACAATAGAGAATGAAGTCAGAATAGTTTAAATTGGATAAGCATTATTAATTTAGGGAAAATATGATGTCGTAGCCAAAGACTAGTGAGAGCTTGACTTTGGAGAGCATAATCTTTGTCTCTGTAGGATTCTGATCTGATTCCCAATTCCAGATATGGGTTCCTTTACACTGAGTGGATCTCTTAGCCAATCAGAAATCTATTGCTTACCCACTGAGGTTGTGTGCCATTACTGTGCTGTCATGTACATTATACTAGGATGTTTGCTTTGAGTGGCTTAGACCTTGGTTTGCTCAGACAGTTGTTGACCATTTTCCTCTAGTAGCTCATGTAGCCCTTTCCAGCACTAGACAGGCTGTCTGGAGACTGGCTTTTTTTCTGAATTCCAGCCAGGTCTCTCCATGTTCTGTGTCAGCAACATATGGAGTCTTCAGCAATAGGGTCTTATCTTTTGCCTCAGGCAGGTAACCAAGTGCTTTGACAGAAAGCTGTCTTGATTTGGGGACCTCATAGTTCTCTCCTATCAACACTTCAATGTGGGTAGCAACCAGTCTCTGGTACTGAGAATTACAAGTCAGACACAGATAAAAAGTTTGCATTTAAGCTTAGGCTTCATCCTAACCTCACCAGATCCCTACTTTTCAGGTGCTCCCCCCTTATTCCTTTTGAAGGTTATATCTGTTAAGCTTTCTCCAAGAATAAAGGTTTCTATAGTACAATAATATCCTTCATCATATGTGTTCTTAAAGGAATATTGTTCCATAATCATCTTATCACCACCAGGATTTTACCACAATATTGCATTCCCTATAACTTGTAGAAGAAACTTCAAGTTATACCTATTGATTCTCATGGGATTTGTGGAAAAGTGTAAAATTATAATCCTCATGGAATTAAGTATTAACATAAAAGAAATGAGCAACTTTTACAAAGCAATCAATTTAACTGATGATATATTTTTTTTGTTAAGAATATTATTAAGTCCTTAACCTTAATTCTTTGGCATGTCCTGAAAATTTTTCATGCTTTTGTGTTCATAGAAATGTTATAAATTTATAAGCTGCTACCATTTGAGCCAAGTGGCAATTGCGTGTTTCACATATTTGAAAAGAACAACTGATTAAATGTCAGATTAGGCAAGCACTAAAACTAACTGGAAATATCATTCAATCCAGTACCCATTCTTGAAATATGAAATAGTATGGTAGTATCAGTGAAATGTCTCCCCTAGGATGATGCATCTGAATACATGGTCCCCATCTGGTGGCAATTTGGGAAAGGCATGGAGCATTTGGGAGGTGAAACTTCACTGGAAGATGTGTGTCTTGGCAAAGGAGATGGGACTTCAATGTAACAGAGCCCAGCTCAACTCCTGGTACTCAGACTGCTTCCTTCCTACAATGTGGAGATGTGACCATGCTTCCTGCTCAAGCCTGTCATGCTTTCCCTGCCACAAAGTAACTTCCTCTTAAAACTGTAAGGTGAAATAAATCTTTTCTTTCCATAAATTGTTTCTGATTGTGTTTAGTCCCAGCAACACGAAGGTAACTGCTATAAATATGGATATCATTTTAACTGTTGTGTTAAATCACAAAACATAAATTATTCCATTAAATCAACTGGAAATAAACTATTTTTAAGACATAAAATATCTTTGTTACCTCATAAGCATAATTTTACTGCTTGGAAGTGTAGATATTTCATTGTGATGAGAAATAACATTGCCCTCTCATAAGTAATTTTTTAGAATGTATTGCAAAAATTTTATCACAGTAAGCTAAGTGGCAGCATTATAATTCATTTCTGTAAAAAATTATGTCATTGGCTCTAGGGAGATACCTCAGAGGATAATGAACTTGTGATGCAAACATGAGTACCTGGGTTTGGAATCCCTGAGCCCACACAAAAAGCCAGAAACTGGCAGACATTTTTAATCCCAGCCACACCTATGGGTGAGGAGGAGGAGAATATCCTAGAAGCTCAGGATCTAGCTATCCTAGCACAAACAAGGGTGAACAATGTGAGACTCTGCCTTAAAGGAGGTAGAGAGCAAGGGTCAAACTCCAAACTATTCTCTGAACCCCAAATGTATACTGGTGCACATATACATTGACCCAAACTCAACGAACACACACACATCATACAAACATCAAAAGCACACCCTACACATTGCACAATGATTATAATAAAAATGAAATTTAAAATTCTGTCATTGGTACTTTAATAAATCTGTTAAACTAAACCATCAGTAAATGTAAATACCAAAAGAATTTTTCACTTTACTATTTGAACCAATTTCTTTAAAGATTTTCTAATCATTTGGAGATTTCAATTAAGACCTCATTAAAAAATACTTAGATTATTTTTAAAAGTTCTTAAATGATAAAGGAATAATTGAATAAGATTATAATATATAGTATTAACATCCATTTTTCTAGTGATTAAGGACATTTGTAGTATCATATTTACTATAAACTGGGATTAGAAACATGTTTCTACTTAGTCAATATAAGAAAGATAAAAGGAAAAAGAAATATAAATTCAAAATGAAGAGTTCACTCAATGCAATGCAGATCAACACTGTTCTAAATTCATGAGGTTAGGAAAAATAAAATACTTTTGAAGTCACTTTGGTTATCTAAAATTATAAAACTGCAAAGACACATAAATGGTTTTCAATATTATTCCTATTTGAATGGCTTACTAAAAATAAAACAAAAGAGCCTTCATATTTATGTTGTCCATCATTTCTGGGAAAATCTTTGAAGCTCTGTAAAATTTGTAGAGAGCATGAAAGGCTAAAATGGGGAGAAACTATGAAAACAATAATGCTATTTATCATTCACATTTTCAGTGTAGTGATAATTGCTGTTTGGTGTTCACTTATTTGAAGTAAGAGCTATTTATTTCTTTTTTCTATTATTGCATATTAATGATAGAGAAAAATGTGTTTCATTGGGACAATTTTATATGTGCAAGTAACATACTTTTGTCATAACCTCTCCTCTAACTAATCTTCCTTATTTTCTTGACAATCATCTGTGAATACTATTCTCTTCCTAAAACCCTCAATAAGAAAATAAAAACATTTTTACTATATGCTTTTTATAAAGCAAGAGAACATCAATGGACATGCTGCCCTTAATTTCCAAAGGAGTCACTTTTCTTTCTTGGACTTATATGTATAGGTCCATTGTCACTGTACTCATAGTCTGCCTATGAACACAAACACTGAAATCCCAATTGCCAGCTATCAAGTCAGAATGGTATCTTGATTCTGCAGTGGGGCGGGGGAGAGGTCCTGAGGGTAAGTGTGGCTGTGTATGTAGAGTATGTATGGTGTGGTTTATTTTGTGTCTGCATACACAGGTGTGTACAGATATGCACATGCCTTCCACATGTGTGCAGAGGACATCATTGCACCTTCTTCTATTGCTCATACATGTGCCTCCTTGAGAGATGTCTCTCCCTTCCTGAATCTGCAGATGCCATTTGTGTTGGTTTGATTCAGATGATCCCCATAAACTTAGGTCTTCTGGATGCTAGGTTCCCCAACTGATGGCAATTAGAAATTGAAGCCTCCTAAAGGCGGTGTGTTGTTGGGAGGGAATTTATGGGTTTTATGGCCAGTTTCCCCTTGCCAGTGTTTGGCACACTCTCCTGTTGCTATTGTCCATTTATGAGTTTCCTGCCATCGTGGAGCATCCCCTTGGGTCTGTAAGACAGAATAAACCCATTTTTTTTTCCCACAAGCTCCACTTGGTCAGGTGATTTCTACCAGCAATGTGAACCTGACTGCAACACCATTCCTCAGTCAGTGAGCAACTGTGATTCTGTGGCCTCTAACCCCAGCAACCTGAGGTTATAGATGTGCATGGCCACATGTATTATTATTATTATTATTATTATTATTATTATTATTTTTAATCTGGGAAGTAGAACATAGAGGGTTCTCAGGCTTTCTCACATCTCATACTTAAGCAACAAGCACTCTTAATCACAGATGCAACTCCCAAACCCCAGTTTCTTGATTTCTATATGGAACCTTCAGATAAAAATGAAGTAGTTTATAATGTATATTTCCAGTATCACTAACATTCCAGCATTGTTAGAATTCTCAACTATTCTCTCACAGTTTGATACTTTTCACTATGATGGTATACATTATGGAAATTTTAATGCTATGCCTTCACATTTAATTATTTAAATCTCTGCATTCATACTTAGTGATTCAAGTTGAATCAGAAAGGTTCTGTAAATCATCTCTTGAGAATAGCCTGGCTTAATTGTCTCTCTAGCATGTGCCGATATATGACTAATATAACCACTATACTTTTCTGACTATTTTCCAGCCAACTCTCCAGGACAAATGTGACTCATAGTGAATAAAAATCCTAATTGATAAATATTTTTTTTCACAAAAAAATATCAGGTCTCTGTACTCCAGTAAAATGGTGTTATAATAACTTCTTATGCTTTTTTTTTTTTTTTTCCTGAAGGCATTATGTTCAAAAGGCTGTTTTGGCAAAAGAAATATTAACGAAAGTGAATTATCAGGTATCAAAGTGTGACAGTGACAGGTGGAAGGTTCCACTTATTCCTTCTATGGTATCATCATTGTATATATATATACATACATATATATACATACATACATATATATATATATATATATGGAGAGAGAGAGAGAAAGAGAGAGAGAATCTTAGTATTTCAGCCATTTGACAATATATAGAGAGACATGTATAGAAATATTATAATATGCATAGACATAATTTTTACTTAAAAATCAAAATGCAAAAAGTCAAAATGCATACACATATTAAACATAGCAAAATTTATATAGTTGTTTCAATGACATTTATATTGCATTTTCTTACTTCTTTAGGGTTTTTATGTTGAATTTTTATGCTGAATTAAATTGGATGTGGAAAAAAGTAGATGATGGCTTTTCCCAGATTAAGATTTTGTTCACGTTTATGTCTCTATGCTGTGTACATATGTAAGCATATTTGTGTGTGTGTGCTCTTAAATGTGGAGGCCAGAGTTTGATGTTGGTTTCTTCCTCAATTACTGTGCACCTAATTCTTTCAGACAAGGTGTCTCCTTAGACCTAGATCTAGCCTATTTAACCATTTAAATAGCCTACATAACACAGGGACTCCCTGACTCCGGTTCTCCAGTTCTGTGATTACAAGTACATACTGTCATACCCACAGTTTCACAAGAGGATCCAAATGCAGTCATCCAGAAAAATGCTTAACCCACTGAGCCATCTCCCCAGTCTCTACTTAATTTTTGAAATTTTTAACTTCTCCCTACACTGGTACATGCATATCCTCTAGTAGGTGTGTACAATTTTAGGTGGTTTAAAACATGCAACTGTGAGAATTAAGCTGAAACTGTTTTTTTCCCTTGTATTGTACATTTTTATGTCTAGAAATTACATTTTATAATGAAAAAGGTAAAATATTCATATTTTTGTTTTTCTTATACTGTTTGTATTCACTTTGCTGTTTTATTTGATTTTTTTAATTGTTCAAGGTAGGGTTTCATTCTAACACAAGCTGACCTGCAACTTACTATGTATTCTTAGTCTGTCCTCAAAATCATGGCAATCCTCATACCACTGACTTCTGGGAGCTGATATTAAAGGCATAAACTTTAATTCTTTGATCTTTCTATGGAAACCACTTATATTTTACTTTTACTGCTAGCTGTGGAATTAGTTCCCTAGTAAACATTACCCCAATGTCTTACTAACAAAATTCTCTTAGTAGGGGGCTTCTGGTCAAGACGATGTCCATGTAAACATGTCTCACGTCCTGTGGAAGGAAAGGCGAGCCCTTTAGGGTTCTTTAAGGGAACATTAGAGTCTGTGAGGGCACTGAGTATCAGAGCAGGGAATCCTCCAATTCCCAAACTCTCAGGGAACGACCAGCCCCCCCACCCTCTGTGCCATGAGTAGCACCCCCCACCATGACCTGCCCCTCCCCGCCCTCCACCCTCATTGCCTGTGGGTAGCCCTGCCCACAGGTTCCATGCACTGCTCAACCCCACCCTCCACATTGGTGGGTAGCCCACCCACTGAGTCCCCATTCTGCCCAACTGCCAACCCTCCATGCCCACAGGTAACCCTGCCTACTGGGTCCCTGCACTGCCCTTTCCCCCACCCTCAGTGCCTCTGGGTAGCCCCGCCTACTTAGTCCACATGGCACCCTCTGCACCCACCAGTAGTCCCACCTACCCGGTCCCACACTGCCCCACCAACCATATCCCCATGCCCCCATCCCCACCCTCTGTGCCTGGGGGTAGCCCTGCCCACTTAGTCCCCATGCCACCCTACCCCCCACACTCCCTGCTGAAGACACATCAATGTAAACTACAGCTTCCTGATACAGTTAACAAGATTCCTTCACTGTAATGGGCAGACCACAGTGCAAAAGGAAAAACATGAAAAATCAAATGCAAGTAAATCCAACAAGACTGTCCAGTCCCACGATGGATGTCTCTAACCAAAACATAGAAGAGATCATTGAATCAGAACCCCAAAATGAAGATATAAGCAATGCAACCCCAGCCAAGAAAATAGCAGAACTTGCAGAAAATCAACAAAGGGCCAATAATTGTATGAATGCTGTTCTGGCAAGATTAGAACTAATAGAAAAGAAGCAGGTAGGACTCCAAAAACAGTTAAACGACCTGAAGGAGAGTGAAAAAAATAGAAGACCTCAATAACTAGCTGGCTAAGCACAAGGAAGACATAAATTCAAGGATGAATTCCAAGAAGCACTAAAAAAATCAGAAAATGATGTGAAAAGGGAACTAGACAGAGGATTGGAAACTATACATAAAAAAGCAGAAGAAAATACAAACCAAAATGAACAAACCCAAAACTCCATAGAAGGTCTCAATAATAGAGTCATCCATGTGGAAGATAGAAACTCAGAACTGGAAGACAGAACAGAAGAAACAGCACATGAATACAAAAGTTTCATTAACTTCAAATATTTTTGTGAACAGAACATGCAGGAAATGTGGGATAGCTTTAAACATTCCAACATTAGGATCATGGGGATACCAGAAGGAGAAGAAATTCAGACCAAAGGAATGAAGAATTTATTCAACAAAATTATCAAAGAGAACTTTCCCAGTCTCCCAAAAGAAAGCTCCATCAAGGAACAAGAAGCTAACAGAACTCTAAACAGACTTGACCAAAGAAGAAATTCTCCAAGACATATTATCATTAAAACCCTAACTATTGATAACAAGGAGAAAGTCCTAAAAGCAGATAGAGAGAAACAACACATTACATATAAAGGTAACCCATCAGAATTACCTCAGACTTCTCAATGGAAACACTCAAAGCCAGAAGGGCCTGGAATGGAACACTGCAAAGTCTAAGAACATATGGCTTCCAACCCAAACTACTCTACGCAGAAGAATATCCTCATAATAGGTGGTGAAAGAAAAACATTCCATGATAAAACCCAGCTGTACAACTTTATGAACACAAATCCAAATCTACAAAGAGTACTTCAGGGAATTCTCCACACAGAAGAATCAAATAACCAACCACAAGAACCTACAAGAAGCAGATCACAATAACCAAACTCAGAGAAGGCACTTAAAACAAAATCAACCCTTCAAAGTCCAAAATACACCAAATCACCACAACATGGCAGGGATAAAATCAAACCTCATAGTTCTTACACTTAACATTAATGGCCTTAATTCACTCATCAAGAGACACAAGCTGACAGGATGGATCAGAAAATTAGACCCCACAATCTGCTGTCTTCAAGAAACCCACCTCACCACTAAAGACAGACACCTTCTCAGGGTGAAAGTGTGGAAAATAATATTCCAAGCACACAGAAATAAGAAACAAGCAGTTGTCACTATACTAATATCAGATAAAATAGACTTCAATATAAAAGTAATCAAAAAAGACAAAGAAGGCTACATCTTACTTATCAAGGAAACAGTCTAACAAGAGGATATCACAATCATCAATCTTTATGTACCAAAAACAGGTGCACCACAATTCATAAAACTAAAATTATTTGACAACAAAACAGAAATAACCACCAGCACCATCATAGTAGGGGACTTCAACACTCCACTATCAGCAATAGATAGATTTTCCAAACAGATAAAATTTTCCAAACAGAAAATTGATAGGGAAGTAAAAGAGATCAACATCACCATAGAACTAACAAACATCTACAGAACATTCTACCCCAAATCTACAGATTACACATTCTTCTCAGCAGCCCATGGAACCTTCTCTAAAATAGATCATATATTGGGCCACAAAGCCTGCCTCCATATTTCAGGAAAATCTATTTAATTTCCTGCATGAGCTCAGACCACAATGCTGTAAAAATTTACAACAAAAAGTACACTAGGAATCCCTCTAGCTCCTGGAAATTGAACAACACACTTTTAAACAATAAATGGATTGTGGATCAATTAAAAATGAAATTGAAAAATTTCTAGAATTGAAAACAGTGAGAACACATCATACCAAAACTTATGGGACACAATGAAGGCAGTCTTTAGTGGAAAAATCATAGAACTAAATGTGTTCATAACGAATACAGAGAAATTCTTAAGTGTGTATCATCCATTTGTAATTCTTCATCTGAAAACTCCCTGTTTAGTTTTCTGCCCCACATTTGCAGTGGGTTGTTTAAGTTTTTATTGGTTACTTTTTTGAGTCTTTGTAGATTCTAGCTATTAGGCTTCTGTTGTTGGTATAGCTGGCAAAAATTTTCTCCCATTTAGGGGGTAATCTATTCACTCTGTTTATAGTGTGTTTTTCTCAGCAAAAGTTTTTTAGCTTCATGAGATTCCATTGGTTCAAGAGATTCAGGTCTCATACTGAGGTCTTTCATCCATTTGGACTTGCTTTTGCTGTATGGCAAAATGAGTAGGTCTGATTTCATTTTTCTAAATATGATCATCCAATTTGTCCATCACCATTTGTTGAAGGTGCTGTCTTTTCTCCAGTCTGCATTATTGGCACCTTTGTCAAAGATCAAGCAGCTATAGTTACTTGACCTAAGGTCTGTTCAATTCTGTTCCATTTGTCTATGTTTCTGATTTTATTCCAGTACCATGCTGTTTTTGTCACTATGGATTTGTAATATAGCATTAGATAAGGTATGGTGATACTGCCACAGGCGTTTTTTTTTTTTTTTTTTTTTTTTTTTTTTTTTTTTTTTTTTTTTTTTGCTGAAGATATGTTTGTGTATTGAGGCCTTCTGCCATTCCATATGAATTTTGAGATCATTTTTTCAATCTTTGTGAGGAATGATGCTGGTATTTTTATTAGTATCGCATTAAATCTGTACATTTCTTTTGGTAGAATTGCCATTTACACAATATTAATTCTACCTATGCACCATCATGGGAGGTGTTTCCATCTTCTCAAGTCCTCCTCTATATTTTTTCTTGAGTGTTTTTATGTTTTCACTATATATGTCTGTCACATCCTTGGTTAGTGTTATTGCAAGGTAGTTAATTTTTTTGGTTGCTATTGAAAATGGGACAGTCTCAGTGATTTCTTTCTTTGTATGTTTGTCCTTTGCATATAGAAAAGCTACTGATTTTCATGCATTGATTTTGTATCCTGCCACTTTTCTGAAGGAATTTATCACCTTTATAAATTGTCAGATGGAGACTTTTGGGTCACTTATATATAGGATCATGTCATCTGCAAATAGGGCTAACTTGACTTTTTCCTTTCCAATTTGAATCTTTTTAATTTCTTTTTCCTGTCTTATTGCTTGGGCTAGTACTTATAGTACTATGTTGAAGAACAGTAGTGAGAGTAGGAACCCTTGTTTTGTTTCTAATCTTAGTGGTAGCTCCTTGAGTTTTTCCCCATTAAGTATTGTTTTTGCTTAGGATCTTTATATACAGTTTTTATTGTGTTGTGATATAAACCTTTCCATACACCTTTTGATCATGCAATGCCTTCCCTGCATCTCTTGAGATGATGATGTGGTTCTTTTGTTTAAGTTTATTTATGTGGTGTATTATGTGGACTGATATCCATATGTTAAACCATCCCTACATCCCTGGGATGAAGCCTACTTGATCAATGTGGATAATGCTTTTCATGTGTTGTGGAATGTGGTTTGCAAAGATTTTGTTCAGGATCTTTGCATCTAAGTTCATTAGTGATATAGTCCTTTAATTTTATATCCTTGTTGCATCTCTGTCTGGTTTTGGTATTAGGGTGATCTTAGTTTCATAAAAGGAGTTGGGGAGGATTCTCTGGTCTCTAATTATGCAAAACCATCTGAGAAAAATTGGCTATGTTCTTCAATGAAGGTTTGATAGAATTTAGCTGAGACGCCATCTGATCCTGGACTTTTCTTTTGGGGGTGGATTTTAATTACCATTTCAATCTCAATGGATATCATAGGTTTGTTTAGGAGATTCATATGCAATGAGTTTAGTTTTGGTAGGTGGTATGTGTGTATGAATTCATCCATTTCTTCCAGATTATTTAGTTTCATGGATATTTAGGTTTTGGATGTATTCCCTGATGATTCTTCCAATTTCATTGATGTCTGTTCTTGTCTCTCCTTTTTCATTTCTGATTTTGTTAATTTGAGACTTATCTTTTTTTTTTTTTTCTTGTTCAATTTGGCCAGGGGTTTGTCAATCTTGTTTATTTTATCAAAGAACCAGCTCTCTGTTTCATCAAATTTTTAAACTGTTTTCTTAGTTTCTAATTCATTAATCATTGCTCTAATCTTGATTATTAATTTCCATATGTATCTCCTTGGATTGGATTCTTCTTGTTTTTCACCTTTAGATGATCAGTCAGGTTATTGGTTTGGGAATCTCTCTGTCTTTGTAATGAAGGCATTTAGGGCTATGAATTTTCCCCTTATGGTTGCCTTTATTGTGTCCTATAAGTTTTAGTAGGTTTTCATTATCATCCAATTTTAAGAATTTTTCTATTTCTTTTTTGATTTCTTCCATGACACATTCATTGTTTAAAAGTGTGTTGTTTACTATCCAGGAGCTGGTGGTGTTCTTTATGTGTCTTGTTGCTCATGTCTAGCTTTAAAGTGTTGTGATCTGACATGATGCAATTTTCCTGACTTAATGAAGGCATGCCTTATTGCCTAATATATGGACAATTTTTGAGAAGGTGCCTTGGGCTGCTGAGAAATATGTGTATTCTGTAGAGTTGGGGTAGAAATGTCTGTAGATATCCATTAGGTATAGTTGATCTGTGATGTTCTTGAGCTCTATTATTTCCCTGTTGATTTTCTGCTTGAAAGATCTTTACATTGATGATAGTGTAGTATTGAAATCTCCAACTATGATGGTGTTGTTGTTTATTTCTGTTTTATTTTAGAGTTGATTTTGTTTTATAAACTATGGTGTGCCTGTGTTTGGCACATATATATTTATGATTGTGATGTGCTCATATAGGACAATTCCCTTGATGAGTAAGAGGCCTTTGTCCTTTTTGATTACATTTGGTTCAAAGTCTATTTTATCAGATATTACTATAGCAACACCTGCCTGTTTATTTATTTCCATTCGCTTGGAATATCATTTTCCGACCTTTTACCCTGATGAGGTATCTATCTTTAGTTGTGAACTGGGTTTCTTGAAGACAGCAGATAAAAGGGTCCAGTTTTTTTTATTCATACTGGTAACCTGTGTATTTTGATGGGTGAGTTAAGACCATTAATATTTAAGGTTATTACTGTGAGGTTTGAATTAATCCCTGCCTTAATGAGGTGTTTTATGGGGTTTGCTGCTTTCTTGTGTTTTGTACTATTTTGAGCCTGGTCTATTTTTGTTATTGTGATCTTTTTCTCATTGGCTCTTGAGATTGGTTGTTTGACTGTTCTGTGTGGAGTATTTCCTTAAATATGTTTTGTAGGTTTGGCTTTGTGTTCATATAATCATAGAGGTGACATCTTTCATGGAAAGTTTTTATTTCAGCATCTATTAATAGGGATAACTTTGCTGGGTAGAGTAGCTTGGGTTTGAAGCCATAATTTATCAGACTTTGAAGTGTTCCATTCCAGGCCCTTCTGGCTTTCAGTGTTTCCATTGAGAAATATGATGTAATTCTAATGGGATTGCCTTTGTATTTTGTAAATTGTTTCTCTCTTGCTGCTTTTAACACTCTCTCTTTGTTTTCATTGTTAAAAGTTTTAACTATGATGTGAGATGGAGAGTTTCTTCTTTGTTTCTGTCTGTTTGGTTTTCTGTGGGCTTCATGTATCTGGATGGGCTTCACTTTAAAAGATTCAGAAAATTTTCTTCAATAATTTTGTTGAATATGTTGTCTATGTCTCTGGCTTGGATTTCCTCTCCCTCTGGTATACACATGATCTGGATGTTTGGTCATTTTAGATGCCCCACATTTCCCTCAAATTCTGTTCACTATATATTTTTTTTTTGAACTTAGTAAGATTTTGGTCTTGTGATCAATTTCTTCTGTCTTATTTTCCAGGTCAGAGGTTCTGTCTTCCACATGAGCAAATCTGTTGTTGAGGGGTTCTGGAGAGGTTTTTATAATTTCTATTTAATTTTTGTTTTCTGTTGTGTTGTTTTGCATTGTGTACATCTCCTTTTTGAGGTACAATTTCAATTCAAGTTGTGATTTTCTTGATGCTTCCTCAAGTTCATTCTTGTATTTGATCAAGTCTTCATTAAGCTCAATCAACTGGTTGTTGAGATCTTCCACTTCTTGACTTACCTTCAATTTATCTCTTTGAAGGGTTCTAACCTTTTCTTCAATCAAGTTAAGCTTACTGTCAAAACCTGAATGCTATAGTAGACAATTCTGTTCAATTTCCTTGATATGATTGTTGGTTCTTTGATAGTTTTATTCTAATTCAGCAATTTTTTTTAATCAGGGTCTCATTTGTTGTTATGTTTTCATTTTGGGAATGAATTTCTGATGATTTCTCTATGATTTCATTGGAGGTTTCCATTTTAGGACTAGACATCCTTGGTGGAGATCTCTCTGTTTTCTGACTTTTGTTGGCTTTCTTCATTGTTGTCTACCCATTTTAGGAAGCCTCTATTTTATTGAGGAGGAAGCAAGTTTTTGTCCCTCTGACTCAGGTAAACAGGGATGTTGGGAACCAGTGACAAGTCAGGATACCGAGCAAAAGGCCTGATTCCACAGCTTAGAGGTACCAAGCCTCCCCAAGCAAGTCACAATGGGACCTACCAGGACCAGGGGACTTAGAGGAGAAAGGGACCAGGGTTCTGGCATACTTACTCCATGTTGCATCCTCCAGCACACTGATTAGCACAGGGAGCCCAGACCTGGGAGGATAGAGGAGCCTGGGAACATGTATCTGGCCTAATCACTCCAGACCACCTCACCCAAATGGCTGGCACAGGGTACCTAGATCAGGGAAGTGGGAGGAACCTCCAGGGTCTGGCCTACTCACTCCAGACCACCACACATGCCCAAACTGTCTGTTCAGGCAACCTAGACCAGGGAAGTGAGAGAAGTCCAGATATGAGGTCTGGTCTACTAACTCCAGATGTCTGTGCATGCTCACACACTCTCCACACAGGCAACCCAGAAGGGGGGTGTGGAGAGAAGCCCGGAAGCTTGGATCTGCCTTACTCACTCCCAACCGCCATGCTTGCCCACACACTGTCTGTGCAGGCAACCCAGACAGGGGAGGTTGGAGGAGCCCAAAAACAGGGGTCTGGCATACTCACTCCAGATTGCCAAGGAACTCAGACTAGGGAGGTGGGAGGAGCCCAGAAACATGGGTCTGGCCTACTCATTCCAGACCACTATGTGTGCCTACATGCTGTCATGAAGGTAACCATCCTTTCTATTGATAGGATTCTAGGAGTTTTCTAGCCCAAAGTTTCAAATTCCTATACATTCCTCTTGGAAACTAGTTCTAAAGCCAAATAAACCACATGGTCAGATTCATCACAATCACTTCACTTTACCACCAAATTTTTATCAGTTACTGTCTCATTGCTAAGATAAACTACCTGATAAAAGTCACTTCGCAGAAAGGTTTATTTTCACTTGCAGTTCTAGATTACAGCCCATATGGCAGGGAAGGTATGTTGATGGGAGCAGCTAACAACCAGCCAACAGTGAGAAAATAGCAGAGTTGAATTCGCTTCAGGATAACCTAATATACGTAGCCCAGAAACTCAGCCCATGAGATGGTGCTGACCAAAGTTAGAGTGTCTCTCTCATCTCAACATGACCAGAAAATTGTTTTCATAGTGGTTTTTAATCCTGTCACGTTTATAACCAGAGAATAACTATCACAATTCCCCTTTCATTGACTTTAAAACCAAGTGTCAGGGCTGGAGTGATAGCTTAACTTTAAAGGTGCTTGCCTCAGAAGCCTAAGGCCACATGTTCAATTCCCAAGTACCCACCAGATACATAAGATGGCACATTAATATGGAGTTTGTTTGCAGTGACTGAAGTCACTGGCATGCCCATTCTCTCTATCTGCCTCTTCCTCCCTTCTCTCTTCCTCTCTTTATCTGTCAAATAAATAAAAATATTTAAAAAACATGTATCTTGTAATAACATTTGACATCTGGATATGTGAGAGTCATTCACATGTTTTGTAGAAAAGTTTTATAGAAAAGCTGTACTGACACTTAGAAATGCTAAACATTCCACTTCTCCATCTTCACGTGGGTCAATCAAGACTTGATATATAAATTCCTGTAAATTGAACAAAATTTCATTTTTAAATACTTTTTAAAATTTATTTTTTATTTATATTATTCTAATTTTACATTCATAATGGTGACTCCATTATCCTCCTCCCTGTCCTCCCTCTTCCAAAGGGACCCTCATCAATGGGGAATGTGTGTCATGCATTGTGGGGGTAGTCCAGAGTTATGGGGGATAGGCCAAGTCTCTGTGCAAAATGCCCCAACATGTGACTCTAACATTCTTTCTGCCCCCTCTTCCGCAAATTTCCCTGAGCCATGTTGGGGTCATTTTAGTTTATGGTGACATGAGTTGGATATGTTACAACAGCTTTAGAATCATAATGTACAGACAGAAGTTAGTTTAATTTCACAGCTAAAAATAAATAAATCTGTGATGTTGAGAGTTAAAATAGCAACTTGAACACTAAGATAAATTAGTTGAAGTTACTAAAATTTTTCAGTGCTGGAAAGACAGCTTAGTGGTTAAGGTGCTTGCTTGCAAAGCCAAGTGATTCAGGTTCAGTTTCCCAGTACACATGTAAAGCTAGATGCACAAGGTGGCACATGCATCTGGAATTTTATTGCAGTGGTTAGAGGCCCTGGCATGCCTATTTTCTCTCTCTCTCTCTCTTTCTCTCTCTCTCTCACTCTCTTTGTCTTCCTCTTACTCTCTTTCTCTCTCTCTCTGTATCTCTCTATCTGCTTTTTCTCTCTTAAATAAATTAATTAATTTAATATTTTGAAAAAGAAAGTACCTATACAATAACAAAATTTAAAAAATCATAAAGCAAAGACATTCTACTCTTCAGTATCTTGTTGGAAATCATATGTATCTGAGAAGGATTGGCTCTTGAGTAAGAACACCAACCAGAAAGTAAATGCACAAAATACAGAAATAGACAAATATACTGAAAAGCCAACAGAAAAACTCATCAATGTTTTAAACAGCCTAGCAAAGTATGGATTTTTGCTTTATGAGATAACTCACCCAAGCACACCAAAAATGACATATTAAATGGCATTCTGAAGTCCTCTGGTATAGCAGACAGCTTCAGGTATGCTGAGATGAACTTCCAAACCAGGCATAGTTATGGAGGAAGGGATATTTATTGAAATTTATGATCCAGGGATGTTCCATAATGGCAGAAGAAACTGGCCTGCTTTCACAGGACCAAACACAGAAAGAGAAACACAAGTCAAAAGCCACACAGCACAGCAAACTTCAGGAGCTCCAGCTAAGCACACTCTGCATATCTTTAGATTGGAATCTCAAACCCACAATCACACCTTAGGGCTGGACCTTAAGATCCACCCAGTGACACTGCCTCAGCCAGGTGGCTGCAGATCCAAACTATACGCTCATAAAACACTGAGTATATTGGGGGCCATCTATTCAAACTACCACATATGGAAATAATTAAATAATATTAAGGGAAATTTGGAACATAAATATGTGAATAAATCATAAAAATAAATAAGTTAGAACAATATCAATGATTTTTGTTAACATTAAGCTCAAAATCATCCTATACAAGTATGAAAATTTCAAAAAATTGAAAAAACTAGAAAATTAAAGAATGTGCACATAATTCAAACATGAACTAAAATGGATTGTGATATGGAAAGGATTGAAATAAGCTAAAATGCTCTTATGTCCTACTTTTGTTTATAAAATATAGAAATAATTTATTTTAGATTTTAGTGCATTTTGTGCATACATAAAAATCAAGTGGAACAACTAAAATAATAATAGTGTAAATACGTGATTAACAAAAGAATTTAACAAGTTAATATACCGTCAATCAACAACAGATAACAACAACAACAACAACAACAAAAACACCTCTCTGTCCTAATGACCTGAAAGTAAAGCTTAAAGACCACCACGGTGCAAGTAGGAACAGACCTGGTTTAAGAGGCACTGAGACCCAAATGTGTCAATCATTACACTCAATATATCTTAGAGAAATAAAGTGTGAAATTTTCTTGTCTGCTACTAAAGGAAGAAGTAATGTGTAGTTTATCTTTCTTAATGTCTTCATTCTGAATTGATGTGAACCATACTTTAGTCATACCAGGCCAGAAAAGAGTAAGTAATGTATTACCATAGCAAAACAAGTATTGCAGTTAATTTCTGAGTCAAAGTCAGATAAGCATAATAGATTAGCTCATATTTGTCATGTACACTAGATGTACTTCAAGGAAACTTCAATCATGTTGAAGGAAAGAGGTATGATTTTTAAGGTCACTTATAAAACCAGCTCTAGTCTGAAGGGGAACTCAACATAAACTGTGATGAAAAGTCTTATTTATAAGATCAAAGTTTATTTTACCTATGCCCCCAAGCTGCTTCAAAAGAGCACACTTGAATTAAAGAATGAGAAGGAATTTGCATTATAGATAATATAACCAACAACAACAACAAAAAAAAATATTCATGCAATTTAAATCTTGTGCCTAAAGAGAAGTAAAGTGGAACAAACTGTCTTAGTCTCTTTGTTCTGGTAAAAGAAAATGCCATCACTTACAGAAGAAATTTTTTCTTATAGTTTTGATGGCGAGAAAGTCTAAGACCAAGATGCTGGTTTATTTATTATCAGCTGAGAGCTGCTTTGTTCTCCAAGGACAGCAGTATTCTAAGTTCTGTCCTTACATGGTTTAAAAATAAATAAAATAAATAAATAAATAAATAAATAAATAAATAAAACATTGGAATCTCTTTTTTTTTCTTTTTGAGGGATGCTATGAATATCTAATACTTACTTCTTCTTAAATTTTTATATTTATTTTAAGAGACACACACAGAGAGAGAGAGGTAAAGATAGAGAGAAAAGAAGAATGGGCATGCCAGAACCTCTAGCCACTGCAAATAAACTCCAGATGCATACGCCATTTTGTGCATCTGGCTTTATGTAAGTACTGGAGAATAGAACCAGGTCCCTTGGGCTTTGCAGGCAAGCGCCTTAACCACTGAGAAATCTCTGCAGCCCCTGAAATCTCTTTTAAAAATGTATTTATTGCATTCATGAAGGCTCTCCCTTTGCCATCTAGTCACTATCAAATATCACAGATAAGGATAATGTTTCAAAATAAGAATTTTAAAGTAACTTATATTCAGTCCATAATCAAACCTCTTGAGCAATAAACTCATTTTATACCTATTCTTCCCCATAACCAATGCCCTGAGAGGATAAATATTGAATGAGAATAAATTTAAAAGAGCTGGGCACTCAGGAGGCAGAGGTAGGAGGATCCCCATGAGTTTGAGGCCAATCTGAGACTACATAGTGAATTCCAGGACATCCTGGGCTAGAGTAAGTAAGAGCCTACCTCAAACAGCTAACCAAAAAAGATTAAAAGATAAATTTATACTCTGCAGCTAATGGTTAGCTTACCAAAAAATAGTATCCAATAGGCAGGCAACAAAACTCTTCTATATCTTACATAAGAAAATCAAACATTTTTTATGTTGTTCTCATTCCTATCCCAATAATTTTTAAAATTTTTATTTATTTATGTATTTATTCTTTCTTTTTTGTGACCTGCTCCCTGGAAATTCAACATAAGTCTTATTTCAATCTCATTTTAACTTCTAGTATTCATTCTAGTTTCCCATACCCTTAACCCTAAATTTGTCCTTCAGATCCTTAACTAAGGGTTTCCACAGCTTCCTGATATCAAATTGCCAAATTTCTCCCTATAACCTGATGTTTTCCCTTGTGATTCTGATTACAGTGGATGAAATACCATGTTTTTCATTATTGTTCTTATCCAGCCTGTACTCTCAACAAGTGTTCTGTAACAAACCCATCCACTTATACACAAGTCCTTGAAATTCTCAGTTGTCCATCTTTCATGACCAGAATCCTTATTTATCACACTTCAAAAAGAATATGTAGGCTGGAGAGATGTCTTAGTGATTAAGGTGCTTGCCTGAAAAGGCTAAGGACTCATGTTTGACTTGCCAAGGTCCCATGTAACCCAGACACACAATGATACAAGTACACAAGGTTACATATGTGCACAAGAAGTTGCATGCGTTTGGAGTTTGATTGCAGTGGCTGAAGGCCCTGGCATGTAAATACTCTTTCTCTTTTAAAATATTTTCTTTTTATTTATTTGAGAGCGAGAGAGGTAGAGAGAGAGAGTGAAAGAGTGGGAGAGGAAGAGAGAGCATGCCAGGAACATGCCAGGGCGTCCAGCCACTGCAAATGAACTCTAGACACATGTGCCACCTTGTGTACCTGGCTTATATGTGAGTCCTGGGGAATTGAACCTGGGTCCTTTGGCTTTTCAAGAAAGTGCCTTAACTATTAAGCCATATCTCCAGCCCTTTCTCCCTATCTCTTGCCTAAAACAAACAAACAAACAAACAAACAAACAAACAAACAAACAAACAAACAGGCCAGTCTATTGGGCTTGCCTCAAAAAAAGAAAGAAAAAAAAGAAAAAAAAGAAAGAAAGAAAGAAAGAAAGAAAGAAAGAAAGAAAGAAAGAAAGAATATATCTGTTGGAGTTTGTGGATATGCATTCTTGGTGTTTCTACAGCACTTTTGCACCCATTTAATCTTGTTTTGACCCTCACAATACATTAATTGCTTACATTTTAAGGATCAATGTGAGAAACATCAGTTGAGTTCACTGCAGACTCATTAAGATTCCTCCTGTCAAATGTTCTCCTCTCCTTCCAATATCTCTGGGAGAGGGTTGATTAAAATATGTGCACAATCAGCTAAATCAAAGAAAACTACTTATAAATTATTAAATAAGATTTAAATACTTAAATAGTGAGATATGAAAACCAAATTCGCCATTGATCAGAGTTCCTCAGCATGATATCCATGATCTCCTGCTGCTGAAAACCTTGCAGCAGGCTGTGTTCTGATCCTATCTCTAATTTCAGACATTCCAGTCTTTTTGCACTTAAAGGAACCCTTCCACTAGCTAGTACAGCCTATTGCCTAAACCAAAGCACTTTTGACAGTTAATGGGAGTGGAATTCAACATTACACCAAGACAGTATGTAAGTAGATCTCCTTTTGAAAACTAAGCAATATAACTGTCTTCCTCTTATATTCAAGTTCAGTTTTTTTTTTTTTTTTTTTTCAGTTGTATGCCATAATCAGTCTTAATTGTGTCAACTATGAGGGGTTTTCATGTTGGGAAGTATAACAGATACTTCAGTCATCACCAGACTTGATCTCTAAATAGCACCTGCCATTACTGATTGTACTTTCCTCATAACACATACTTTCTGATGGCAACATTGATTCCTTAAGATTCAGGTTCCTATGCCACACCACAGTGCATTGTATCTGCTGGTTCTTTTGTTCTGATCTTTCACTCATGTGTCTAAATGGGATTGTTGAAAATATGAGGATATCAAAAGCACTTATAGAACATGAACTATCATTTATCATGTCTGATCCAGAAGACAATGTCACAATTTTCAGCATATTTTCTCCCTTCCTTCCTTCCTTCCTTCCTTCCTTCCTTCCTTCCTTCCTTCCTTCCTTCCTTCCTTCCTTCCTTCCTTTAGTTCTTTCATTCTTTCCTTTTTTTAAGTGAGGGCAAGCGGGGGGAAGAGAGAGAGAATGAATTGCCACTGCAATCAAACTCCAGAGGCTTGTACCACCTAGTGGGCATGTGTGAATTTGTGCTTGCCTCATCTTTGTATGTCTGGCTTATGTGGGATCTAGAGAGTCAAGCATGTGTCCTTAGGTCTCCCAGGCAAGCACCTTAACCACTAAGCCATCTCTCTAGTCTTCTTTATTTTATTTTTTATTTTTAGAAAGAGTGAAATCTCAGATCCTTCAGATATCTTGACACTCCTGCTTCTTTGTATCTCTGATTTGCCCAAGGACCTAGTCTTCTCTCATTGAATTAGTTTCTGGGTAATGACACTCATGAATAGCCTGCAAACCTTGCAAACATTTTTCATGTATTTCACTCAAATTTCTATCAGGTTCTTTAGTCAGTCTCATCCATGATACGGATGCATGGGTTCATCATCAGATCACATGTTTTTGAGGTTTTACTTTTGGTTTTATCAAAAATCTCCCTATATGTTCCTCCCTATTCACATACCTTGAGGCCCAAGTGTTTTCCACCATACATGACATGTAATTTGCCCCATTGTTGGAAAAATTATAAGTGACCTTTTCTATCATGCTCTATCTCTCTTTTATGTTTCTTTGGAGAAAGACTTTCCAGATTTCCAGTATAATCAGGTCTGCTATTTTTATTCAACAATTTATTCCTTTCACAAAATATGTTTGAGTTTGTCATTATATCTTTAAGTGTGGAAAATGTGTTACTCTCACAAGAACTCTTATTTTTCAAGTAGACACAATTCACAAAATGTGTTTCTTGTCCTATTTGCATATTGATTCTCAGTGCCAAGCAGAGTGCTGGCATAGTCAAACTCCTGAATATTTGTTGAATGAATACTGGCAATAACTTTATTCCTCATTAAAACTCTTCTGAGGTGAGCCTGTCCTTTCTGACTTATAGAAGATGAAGCCACTGTATCATTTTTAATTTTGTTTTGTATGTGTCATGGAAATTTATTCTGCTTCTGAGTCATTGAAAAATTTTTAAAAAGCACAGAAGTCAAACATCACTGAAAAATTTTGTAATTCAAAGATAAGCTTGGCTAGTATCTTGAAGCATATCCTTCCAGAATAGCCAAATATGATCTATAGTTGTTTATATAGTCAATGCATGTTTAAGAACACAAGATCAATGCAAAAATTTTTCTAGTGTTTAAATACTAAGGAATGCATATTATTAATTTCCTTACATTGATTATTAGTAAGCATTTTGATTTTCTTTTCTTTTCATAAATTGAATAAAGCAAATGGATAAGTAGGATGCTTTTTTTCTTTAAATCTTCAGTTAATTCCTTAAAGTGATCCTCAAAAATACCATCATAACTTTAGTTGATGTATATCTTTCACTTCATTTCTCAGAATAGTAGGCTGATAGATAATGTAGGACTGAGTAGGCCATGCTCCAGTTATAACATAATGCATTTTCATGTGCTATGAGCATTTGATCTTTGGATGAGGCTGGTTACAACAGATACTTCATAAGACACAACAAGGATAGAATGGATCCATGGGAAATTGTGGTCAGACTTTTCAAATTTCTGCCCTAAAGGCATCAGGTTTTCTCTTTCCCTTGGAAGCTATTTTCCTTCATAGATCACATAACACATTATGTCAAAACTTCTTGGACCTGGAGAAGAAACAGAATACTTGTTATCAATTCTAATTCTAATAATACTTCTCTTCAATAACTCTGCATTATCTCATTTCTTTCTTGTTTAGAATTCCACTCTGATTGACCTGTAATCACTTCTGGACCTTCTGTTTTCATTGAGAAGGGAGATCAAAAAAAAAAAAAAAAAAAAAAAACAAGCATACAAACAAACAAAAGACAAAAAGACAAAATCCTACTATGGTTAAATTAGTATGCAAGAAACAGAAACAGACTCTATTATCGAAATTTCATACTGCTTTGGTTGATCAGGTTCC
Source organism: Orientallactaga sibirica (assembly GCA_036365145.1). Lineage (NCBI taxonomy): Eukaryota > Metazoa > Chordata > Mammalia > Rodentia > Dipodidae > Orientallactaga > Orientallactaga sibirica. Next base: position 9,314,279 of record JAEOAD010000010.1, on the reverse strand, counting down.
AACTTTTTTTTTTTTTTTTTTTTTTTTGGTTTTTCCGAGGTAGGGTCTCACTCTAGCTCAGGCTGACCTGGAATTCACTATGTAGTCTCAGGGTGGCCTCAGACTTTCAGCAATCTTCTTACTTCTGCCTCCTCAGTGCTGGTATTAAAGGAGTTTGTCACCATGCCTGGCTCAGTTTTACTTTTATATAACATATATTCTATTACCCTCCTGGGTCTTCCTTAAAACCTCTTTTTTTCCTCATGGTTCTATTTCAAGTTTCATGGCCAATACCTACACTCACTACCATATAACCACATATTAATAAAAAATTAGAAGCTAGGATCCTCATATGAGAGATAATATTTAGTATTTCCTAGTGTTATTTTCATCACAGTCATATGTCTTTATTCAGAGAATTTTTCTCTGTAATATGTCATAGTTCCTTTAATAGTTAGTCTTTCTTCTCTTATCCTTTTTAACTGTTTTTTTTGACATTTTCATACATATATATTACATTTTGTTCTTGAGCATCCAACATTACCATCTGTTATCCCTTTAAGTCTTCTCACTCCTTCTTCTCATCACTTAGCAGTCGTTATGCCAAGGAAGAGAATGATCCCCTTTTCCCTGGCAAACATTAACTACCATAGCTCCCACAGGAAGGGAGTGGCCTCCCAATCTTCAAATATAACATAATGTTAACAGGCTACATCATGCATGAGTCGTGGGTAGATAACCACAGATCTTATGAGGTCATGGGTGCAATTGCCTTGTCATGTCTGGATATCAGGCTTCCAAAGCACTCCTCTCCATGCTCTAGGTCTTATAGTCTTACCATCTCATTACCTGAAATGTTCCTTGAGCCCTGTAGAGTATGGCATATATGTCCTATGTAGGGCTGGACACTCATCAGACATTTATTTCTAGCACTTTGCAATTATAATTCTTTGTATGACCACCTCCCAGTGACAGAGTTTTAAAAAATGTTAATAAATAAAAACTGGAAAACAAAAAGGGTTTTTTGATTCTGGTGGGTGGAAGATAAAAAAAAAAAAAAAACTGATCTATGAATATAAAGAAGAATAGTTCAAAGGCAGTTTGACAACACATCTGTTTAGCAATTTAGCAACAGTAGCTTTTCCCTTGGGCCTATATTCTCTGTAGACATGGATATTTGGCCTACTTTTAAGTACCAAGCATGAGTTCTCCGAAAGGAATCAGGTCTAAAATCCAATCTTTTTAAAAATTATTTATTTATTTATTTGCAAGCAGAGAGAGAGAGAAGAGGTAGACAGAAATAGAATGGGCACACCAGGGCCTCTAGCCACTGCAAACGAGCTCCAGATGCATGTGCCCCTTGTGCATCTGGCTTACATGGGTCCTAGAGAATCAAACTGGGATCCTTTGGCTTCGCAGGCAAACGCCTTAACTGCTATGCCATTTCTCCAGCCCTAAAATCTAATCTTTGAGCAGTTGGCTATCCCATTAATAATTACATCACAGTTGCAGCAGAGGGCACGTCTTGCTTAATGGGTCATTATTGTAAAATCAGTGTTCACCACTCAGTGATACTGCCAGAAGTCTTGATAACACCTTCCAGTCAAGTACCATGAAAACTATCCAGCAGAAAAGAATCTTCTCTGACTCAGATACAACTTGATTTCTCTATATCTTTTACCTAGTGAATGTAGAGTCTTCAGTAATAGGCTCTTACCATTCTGTTATGATGCCCAGATAATCTCCATGCTGATAACTTATATTTGGGAGTTTTGGAAGCTTCCCTGATGAACAGCTCTTGGAAGATATCTGAGGCCTGGTATAAAATGGTCCTGCTGGGCAGCCCATGAGTATGGAGAACAGTGTTATCCATCTGTGCTGGATACCTCCATTCATTGTGCTGTTATTTTTCTATGTATATACATTCCTTTAGTTTATTAAAGAGTAGGTGTTACAGTCAGGTTCACGTTGCTGGCAGAAATCACCTGACCAAGCGCAGCTTCTGGGAAAAAGAAAATTAGTTTGGCTCTACATACTTGAGGAGAAGCTCTATGATGGCAGGAGAAAATGATGGCATGAGCAGAGGGTGGACATCACCCCATAGCCAACATCAGGTGGACAACAGGAACAGGAGAGTGTGCTAAACACTGGCAAGGGGAAACTGGCTGTAATACCCATAAGCCCACCCCAAACAATACACTGCCTCCAGGAGGACTTAAATCCCAAATCTCCATCAGCTGGGAATCTAGCATTCAGAACACATAAATTTATGGCAGACACCTGAATCAAACCACTACATTCCACCCCTGGCCCCAATAAACTGATAACAATACACAATATAAAATGCTATGAATTCATCCAACTTTAAAAGTTCCCATAGTTGTTATAACTCCCAATGATGTTCAAACATCCCCATAATCCTAGGTCTTTTAACTGATCCATAATAACAAAAAAATCCCCCCCCAAACCCATAATGGCACAGAATAAACATTCACACTGCAAAAGATGGCACTGAGCATAGCAAAGAAATTAGTCAACCAACACAAGATTTAAACAGGGCAACCATCAAACTCTATAGCTCCAAGTCCAACAATTCTAATCAGTGACACACCCCCAAATCCGATAATTCTAACCAGTAACAAGTCTCTGGAGTTCCGATTCTGTGCACCCCTCCCCCTCACCAGCTAGGCTACTCACAGTCCTGGAAAACTTCATCAGGGTAGGCAGCTTTCCTTAGCACCCATTTTGTGGTTCAGGCATCTCCACTCATTCTCCACTGCATTCCACAATCCACCCTCATGGCTCCATCAGGTCTCCATGCAGGCATCCAGAACACCTTCTTCATACTTCCCATGGCCATTTCCAAAATGCAAGACCGTGTTGCAGATTCAATGACCCTCTCTTTTCTGAATTTCTTATTCTCCAGAATAACAGATAGGGTGCCAATTTGTTAATACAGGGAGAATAAAGTAGACTTTGAAGAACAGGGCACTCTTTGAGCATTCTGACCCCTTCAAAAGAGTCTGAATTCTTCCTGTTGCCCCAAAGCAGGTCACCTGACCCAATCTCAAAGGTTGCAATCTCTCCTATAATTGCAGCTGAATGGAAGAAGTTTTGGTCCAAATATTTCTTTCTATGCCAAATCACTCTGCACATAGCAATCTGTTTCTACACTCTGAAACTCTGCACAAGTTCCAGGACGTGAGCATAATAGAAAACCTCTCACACAAACTACTTCTAGTCCAGTCCAGGCAAAGCTGTTTCTCACCCTCACAAGCCAAACATCACAGCCCATAGTTCTTACTGCATTCAGGCCTTTCAACTCTGACCAGAATAGTCCATCAAACTGTACTTACAGTACTAAAAGTTATCTCTTAAGCCAAGGTTTCAAAACCTTCTACATTCCTCTGTTAAAATCAGCTCCAAAAGGCCAAATCTGCATAGTCAGTTGTCTAACAGAAACACCACTCTTGGCACCAACTTAATTGTTGCAGTCAGATTCACATTGCTGGCAGAAATCATCCAACAAAGAGTAGCTTGTGGGGAAAAGGAAAGATTTATTTTGGCTTTGAGAGTCCAATGGAAGCTCCACGATGTCAGGGGGAAATAATGGCATGAGCAGAGGGTGGACATTACCCCCTGGCCAACATCAGGAATAGGAGAGTGTGCCAAACACTAGCAAGTGGACAGTGGCTATAATACCCATAAACCTGCCCCCAACAATACACTGCATCCAGGAGACATTAATTCCCAAATCTATAATAGCTGGGAACCTAGCATTCAGAACACAAAAGCTTATGGGGGGACACCTGAATCAAACCACCAGAGTAGGTTTTCTTAAATGTTCTATCTTCTCAGTTTTGGTTAGTTCTCCTCCACCCCTTTTTGTCTCCTATCTCCTTCCCCTCTTAGCCTTCTTAACCCTCTCCAGGCCCAGTACCCTCCTCCCATATCTGTTTTTATATCCCTTTTGCTCAACTAACTTCTCTCCTTAAGACCTCTCCCACCACTGCCCCCACATTCTTGTCCTCTTTCATTTGAATTAGGAACAGAGAGTTTTATTCCTAAACTTATAATGTAATACTTTGTATGGAAAGAAAATGCAGAGTAAATATTAATTGAATAAAATTAGTATAGATACAGAGAATTTAACACACATCTGAATATCATTCTGAAGTAGTGATAATGATAAAACCTTATTGTTTTGATCTAAAAAATGGCAATTTATTTGGCCCAGCATAATGTCTGTTGATGTTCCTGTGTCAGGGTTAGTATGTAGCAGAGACCTAGTAAAACTTTATATATGTATATTCATTGAATCTTTCAAATTGAGAATTTACAAGAAAACCCCCAAATATTTGGAGAGTCAATGTGGAGAAACCCATCATCATTGCTATAATACAAATTGGGTTAAAATAGTTGTCATGTAATTTAAATTATCATAAAAATTTGATGAGGACAACAACTACAGAAAAAGACAACCAATACAGATACATGTGACCACCTCTTGCTCACTAGGATTATGTTATACATCTCTTTTTTTAATCTGGATTAACTAATGTTATCATAGACAATTGTTTTTGTTTGTTTGTTTCCTAAGAGGATTTTCTTTTCCTTTTTTTTTTTTTTTTTTTTTTCCGAGGTAGGGTCTCGCTCTAGCCCAAGCTGACCTGGAATTCACTTTGTAGTCTCAGGCTGGCCTCAGACTCACCACGATCCTCCTACCTCTGCCTCGTGAGTGCTGGGATTAAAGGTGTGCGCCACCATGCCTGGCTTTATAAGAGGATTTTTATGTAGGAAAGTAAGATTTCTAGTAAAAACAATGAAAGAATTGGTTTTAATAAATGGTGTTATTCTCTCTTACCATGTACATTTTTTCCTTTCAATTCCTTAAAAGCAAAAATAAATAAATAAATAAATAAATAAAAAATAAATAAAATGCTATACCTTATTTATTTTATAAGATGCTATGGCATAAATTAATATTAGAAAAATCCTCAATGTTTCTGGATATTTCTACTTTGTGAAAGCAAAATTTTTTAAGACTGCAGAACTGTTAAGTGCCCTTCTGCCTACTAGAGCCACACATTGCCATTGCTTCAAAAGATTAAAAATAAGTATGATGATATTATGTACATCATTGCTCTTCACTTATCCTTTGTGAAGATTGAAAAATTAAAAACTGCACAGCAGTTTATGCTGCTTAAAGCAGATGAGGTAGAGAGCCACTTAAGTTGCAGAAGTGCTACCTGTCATTACATCTCCCACACCATGGAAATTAGATGTCTGAAAAGCTGTAATGTTCCTTTTCCTTGCAATGTTCAGGCTTTAATTTTCTCTCTATGGAGTAACTGATGTGATGATGCCTGTGCCTGTTTAATCTGAATATGATACTCTTTCCTTATAAATGTTGAATATAAAATGCAAAGAAATCTCTTTTTTATAGTTTGCATTTATACTGTCCATTAAAAATACTTTAGGGGGTGATGGAGAGATGGCCTAGTGGCTAAACCATTGTCTGTGAAACCTAAGGAACCCAGTTCGAGGCTCAGTTACCCAGTATCCATGTAAACCAGATGCATATGGTGGCACATGGTCTGGAGTTTGTCTGCAGTGGCTGGAGACCTTGGTAAGCCCATTCTCTCTCCTTCTCTCTCTGTCTCTCTCTCTGTCTCTCTCTGTGTGTCTGTCACTCTCAAATAACTTTAACAAAAAGAGAAAAAAATATATTTTAAAAAATAATACTGCAGGGGGAGCACCTGAATCAAAGGGGACTGGAGAGGGTGAGATGAAACCTAACCTCAAATTTCTCCTGTTTCTCTTTCTCTGTATTTTTCTTTATTCTTTTCCCTTGGTGCTGGCTTATAATTCCCTGTACCAGGATGTGTCTACATCCACAATGAACTATTGATCAGAGAGACCTAGTAGATCTCCCAAAACAAACAAAACAGACTTCTTTCAGAGCACTTGATTGCTCACCAGAGGTTAAGGGTAAGACCCTACTACTAAAGGCACAGACTATAGAGAGACCTGGTTGGAATCCAGAGCAAGCCAGTCCCCAGACAATTAGCCCATTTAGTGCTGGAAGGTGCTACATGAGCTACTGGGGGAAAGTGGCCAATATCAGCCCAAGCAACTCAAACTCTAAGTGACTCAGAAGCAAACAACCTGAAGTGAAGCTCACACAACTGCAATAGTGGCACACAGCCTTGGTGGGTAACCAACTGCTCTTGGTTTGGTTAACAGATCCACTCAGTGGAAAGCAAACCATATCTGGAATTGGGAAACAAGTTAGAATTATATCCAGATAATGATTTTGCTTTCCATTGTCAAGCTCCCACTAATCTTAGACTATAAGAGGGACTACACTCTTTTAACTCTTCCTAAATTAATAATGGTTATCCCATTTAAACCAGTGCTGACATCAACATCACTCTCTGTTGGAGAATCTGCTTCTCCTTTTCCGATGGGAGCTTGACCTGAGAAGATAAATGACCCATTGTAGTCCACCCTGGCTCCAGCTGAAATCACAGAGGAATTGGGGAAATGAGCTAGAGAGCTGCTTTCTCAGTAAATCTGATATCAGCACAAGGGGAATGGAGATAGACACTGAGGACACTCAACACCTACCAAACCAGAGATCCAGAGGTTCCTGAGTGCCCATCACTGAAGTAGATTTAAAATGCTCCCAGTATGGCGCAGGTAATTTTGTGGAAGAGGGGACAGAAAGATTGTTAGAGCTACAAGTTGGGACATTTTTGATAGAGTCATTCCCCCCATAATGCATGACCCATAATCCCCATGGGGTTGACCTGCATGCCCAATGAGAAAGGCCTCTTCAGAAAAGGGGCAGGGAGGAGGGAAATGATGGTACCAGTATGTTTTGTTTTCATACAAAATATATCTATATCTAATTTAAAAAATTAAAAGAAAATGCATAAGCTATCAGGAAATACATGAAGAGTTGTAGAGATAGTTTAGCAGTGCTGATGGTTTGATTCAGGTGTCTCCCACAAACTTAGGTGTTCTGAATGCTAGGTTCCCAGCTGATGGAGATTTGGGCATTAATACCTCCAGAAGGCAGTGTATTGTTGGGAGCAGGCTTATGGGTGTTATAGCCAGCTCCCCTTTGCTAGTGTTTGCCACAATCTCCTGTTGCTTTGTCCACCTGATGTTGGCCAGGGGTAATGTCCATGTTCTGCTCATGCCATTGTTTTCCCTGACGTCATGGAGCTTCCCCCTCAAGCCTGTAAGCCAAAATAAACCTCTTTTTTTCCCCACAAAAAAATAATGCACTTCAGACTATTTCCTTTACACACACAAATATGACAATTCCCTGTATTTCTTATCTTTATAACAATTTAAAAAGGACTCACTCTCAGTGCCCACTGAAATGTCAACGAGGTAGAATGAGTTACCAAAATTATGAGACTAATTTGCATATGGAGCTTTGTAGAAGAAATGATCCTCTATGCTTAGTGATAGCAACTCCTGCAAATAATAAAGGAGATTAGAGAAGAGCAAATTTTGTAAAATTCTTTTCTAAGTCTGTTATCCTGCTGATTACTCCTAGAAACAATTAACATATGAAAATATAGCTGATACAATATGGATAAAGGGCCCAGGCCTGAATCTCATCTTAGAAGGCAGCAACAGAATTGTGGCTGCAGGTCTGAATTGATGCCCTTAACTTATTCCCTTTAAAATTCTAATATGGAGAGGACATGGCATAAAGCTAATTACTTTAACAACAGCACATATAACTTCCAGAGTTTGGACCTTTTGTCAGTTGTGGGATTGCCATGGACGTGTTGAATAGGAATTCCCCTATGGAGCAAACTTTAGCCTACAGAGGATAGAGTTATTGAAAAAAAATATGTAATGACTAAACAACAGGAGAGAAAACCTACCCCTAAGAATAATAATGCAGATATACCTACAAGGAATCTGCTAAAGACAGATTCCAGGCCAGAAGTACCACAAGATTACATGTACATTACTGAATCAGCTCAATGTATTTCAGACTTTAAGAGTCTTAGCTTTAAGCCACCAATCAACCCACAGAGTTCCAGATTGACTAACCAAACAAGCATTGGCATACTTCTTCCCTCTTTTCAGTTATCACACATACTTAGCCTCTGTAGGATCAAACCAAAGTAGGTACAGGAGGATTGGGAGGGAGAGTGGCATGAGTGCCACCAAACATGTTCCAAACCCTTTCTCAAATCTAGTTGTACCACACAACAGAGGCTAGAGGAAAATGAAGAAGAGTCAACTCACAATAAATTTATAACATTGACAAACATGCATGAACTTGGATTCTCTCACGACTCACAAGGAATAAATCAGCTTTGAAACTGAAAGGGTGCCGGTTCTTCTCCGCCGCAGGTAGAGCAGAAGAGAGAGAGCCAGGCCAGCCGCTCCTCTCGAGGCTGAGCGGGAAGGTGGGTGTCGGGCGGCTGAGACCCCTCCCCCCAAAACACCAGGAGAGAAAAAAACACACTGAGCCGGGAGTCTTATCGAAGCAGGGACTTGACTTTTATTGTAATGAGAGGGTATATATATTTTGAGAAAGAGGGTGGGGAAAAGGATGAGAGAAAGGTGTAAGGGCCAATACTATTTCACCACGTCAGCAGTAGCTGGGCAGAGGCAGTTTCGGCTTAGGCCTTGCTGAGTCACTCTTAAGCGGAAGTAGGCGAAGAACAGGTCACTAAACTCTAGTCAGGCTCAGAAAGTTTCACTAGGCCTCACAAGCGGGAGTAGGCCAAGGACAGGTCGCTAAACTCTAGCTAGGCTCAGAACCACTAGGCCTCACACTGGGGCCTCTTAGGGCCCAACAAAAGGGTTTCTAACATCTGTTAATTAGTAGGACAAATTACTGTCTTGTAATAGTTTAACTTAAGGAAATAAGAGATTGCAGCATTAAGAACATTTGAAAGAAAAATTGTAGACAAAAATAAAATTGTGTTTTCAACTCTTGCTAATTGATATTTTATACATGTATTTCTATTTACATGTTTAACAAGTATGACATTGGAAACCTTTTTTAAAACATTTATTTATCTATTTATTTTATTTTTTATTAGAGAGAATTAGAGAAAGACAGAGAATGGGAATGCCATGGTGTCTAGCAAATGAACTCCAGATGCATGTGCCACCATGAGCATCTGGTTTATGGGGGTTCTGGGGACCCAAACCTGGGTCCTTAGATTTTGCAGGCAAGTGCCTTAATGGCTAAGTCATCTCTCAAGGCAAATCATTGGAAATCTTATCATAACTATAAAATAATAAAACAAATCATGCATTTTATTTCTTGAAGTAGAACTTATTTTATTGATGTTCTGTCATATCTGACCACTTTTAAAATTTAACAGCTCAGAATTCAAGGTGTATTTGTAGAAGCAGCACTAATTGATAGGCAGCTTGGGCAATGAAGTTTCCTACTCTCAAGATATGTTTTTAAGATACAGGGCCTATTAAAGAACAGGAGAGCCTTGCAAGGGTTTCTTGTAGTATCCTTTCTTTCATTATTTCTTGTGTCCAAGAGAATGATTCCATGATTCTTTCATATGTACCCTAGTCTATGTCCTACATAGTAGGCCATACACTGGGCAATTAAACTATTGGGTAGTAAAAACTAGACTTTGTAAATATTTTCTTAAAATATTTTTAATGTTTTCTCTGCAGCTATAATTAAGGGTTTTGAAATGTGGAGGTTATCCTGGATCCAGCTCCTTCTCACTGTTCTTATGACTGTCCCCACAAGCAGCAGAGGAACATTTACATACACAGTATGGGGGAAGCCACATGGTCATTAAGAGGAGGTTACTATGATGGGGTTAAGAGCCAAGAATGTTAGCAGCAGCCAACATGAAGCATGGAATACATAAAAGTCTTTGGTTCTGCTGTCTTATTTTACATTTCTTATTTATATTTTTTTAACTACATTTCTGTCAATTTTCCTACATCAGCCACAGGAAACCCATGTTCACTTCTACTATTTCTTCTCTGTCTCTGCATTATTTAATTTTTCTTTCTATTCTCTATGTCTTCTTTCTGAAATTACTTTTTATTTTCCTAAGATCCAAACATGATATACACTTCACTTACTATACACTAAGGGCTTTTATTTTGTTTATATTTTTAATTTCTTATTTTTTTTTTTTAGAAGAGAGAGAGAGAGAGAGAGATTTGCTGTGCCAGGCCCTCAGCCACTGAAATCAAACTCCAGACACCTGTGCAACCTAGTAGACATGTGCAACCTTGAACTTGCCTCACCTTTGTGAGTCTGGCTTACCTGGGATCTTGAGAGATATTGAACAGAGGTCCTTAGGCTCCACAGGCCAGTGCATCAACCATTAAGACATCTCTCCAGCCCTCCAAAGGCTTTTAAATTGTACTGATGAAGCCCAGGATTTTTCTGGGTGAAGCTACAAAGCCTAGTTCAGGTAGAATGCATGACCTCATTTGAATTATTTGAAAATTGATATTAACTATACTCTGAAAGGACCAGCTGGCATTCCAAGTTTAGCACTGATGGTTTGTCCAAGATACCCAGAAGTCTGCTTTCCTAATCTGTATGAACACATTCGTGGCTTTTGAAGTGTCTATCCTGAAAATTGCAATAAGCCTGTCCCTTTGTAATTGACAGGTTTTGTGGTAGACAAGTGACTTAGTTTCAACCAAGCATATGTCAAAGCAGGAAAGACTGCAGTTGGGTTATGAGGCAAGAACATGCCACAAGCTCAAGGCTACCTGTCTCCATAGCAAGTTGTCTTCCAGACTGGGATATATAGTAAGAACCTGTCTCAAAGAATATCAAATCAAATGTATGCACAAACAAATCAAATATTTATAATCTACATTATTTAGAGAAAAGATTCCTCCTTCATTTTGTGCCATGAGCACCAACTGCCACTTTGTGAAGACAGGAGTGACTGTGAAGGTGGCTGAAAGCTGGTACAGTTGTAGCCAAGCAGCAGGACACCTGTTCATTATGGCATCATAGTTAATGCACCAAGGCAGGTAGAAAGTGTTCTTTAAATCCTTTCAACTTATTTAAATTGAATTCAAATGTAAGAATAATAAACTAAAGTATATTTTTATGAGTAAAACATGAATTAATATAAAGAGAAATAAACTTAATTCATAGGAAGCAAATTTCTCTAATATATTTCAGGATATATTTATATTTTTACCATATTGCTGCCTATTAAGCCAAAATTAATTAGCTGTACAAAAATGTAGAATACAGATATTTCTTTTATCTTTATTTACAAAACAAATATGCATAAAAAAACTATGTGTTCTTAATTACACAATGAGAAAAATCACTTTTTATTGTTTGGTGTCATGGGAAGTAACAACTAAGGAAACTCTCCTTATTAAAAGTAATTCTATTTTCTTGCTTATCTTTATAAGTTCTATTCCAATGAGTAAATGGGGAATATAAGACATCTGAGAAATCAATAATGCTTCTAGGATTGCATTTCAAAAGCATAATTTGAAATTGTGTTGGTTTGAGAAAAAGAGTTCTTTCATGAAGAGAGTGTAAGTATGTGTGTAGTCAGTGGATGTGGATGTTTCAAATATATTTTAGATGCACCTTTTATTTCAAGAAGCTATATTTACAGTTGAGAGGTGAAAGTAGGAAGATAATAATTCAAAACCAGAGTTCCCTGATCCTTGGTTCTCTGTGCCAGACTGTGTGAGGGCAGGCATGGCATGGAGTGTGTAGGCCAGATCCCTTTTTCCGTCTCCTCCTGGTACCCTGGTCCCAGTTCCCGGTTCCTGAGGCTGTGCAGGTGGGCACAGCATGGAGTGAATAGGCCAGATGCATACTCCCTGACTCTTCCCAGTTCCCTGGTCCTTGTAGGTCCCATTGTGCCTTGATTGGGGAGGTCTAGTCCCTGTGTGGGCTGTGGAATCAAGCCTTTTGTTCTGGTATCCTGACTGACCACTGGGTACCAACATCCCTGTTCACCTGAGTCAGAGGGTGCAAGGTCAAAGGACAAAAACTTGCTTCCTCCTTAATAAAATGAGGAGCCTCCCTAAAATGGGTAGAAAACAGTGAAAAAAAAAAGCCAACAAAAGACAGAAAACTGAGAGATCACCACCAAGGATGCCTAGTCCTGCAATGGAAGCCTCCAATGAAATCATAGAGAAATAAACAGAAATTCAATCCTAAAATTAAAACACAGAAATCAATGAGACCCTGGTCAAAAGAATTGCTGAACTGGAAGCAAACCATCCAAGAACCAACAATCTTATCAATGAACTTGAACAGAATCATCTCTTAGAGTGTTCAGGTTTTGACAGCAGGTTTAACTTGATTGAAGAAAATGTTAGAACCCTCAAAATAGATATGAATGAATTGAAAGTGAGATAAGAAGTGGGAGATCTCAACAATCAATTGATTAAGCCTAATGAAGACTTGATCAAATGTAAAAATAAGAGCTCAACAACATCATAGATCAACTAGACCTAATGGACATCTACAGGACTTTCCTCCCCAACTCTACAGTATCCACATTCTTCTCAGCAGCCTATGGAACCTTCTCAAAAATTGACCATATACTAGGCCATTAGCTGTGCCTCCATAACATCAGGAAAATTCAAATAACTTCTTGCATCATGTCAGATCACAATGCTTTAAAGTTAGAAATTATCAAGAGATATGTGAAGAAATCCACAAGATACTGGAGACTAAACAATACACTTTTAAACAATGAATGGCTCATGGAAAAAATCAAAAAGAAAATTTAAAATTCCCAGAATTGAATAATAATGAAAATACCATCTATCAAAACTTATGGGACACAATGGAGACAGTCCTAAGGGGAAAATTAATAGTGCTAAATGTCTTCATTACAAATACACAGAGATCCCAAATTAGTAACCTAACTGTCCACCTTAATATACTGAAAAAACAAGAAGAATCCAGTGCAAACATCTCCAGATGGAAATAAATAATCAAGATCAGAGCAGAAATTAATGAAATGGAAACTAAGAAAACAATTTAAAAAATCAATGAAATGAAGAGCTGGTTCTTTGAAAAAATAAACAAGATTGAAAAACCACTGGCCAATTTGATGAAGCAAAAGAGAGATAGATAGAGAAGTCTCAAATTGATAAAATCCAGAATGAAAAAGGTGAGATCACAACAGACATTAATGAAATTGGAAGAAGCATCAGGGCATACTTTCCAAACCTCTACTCCACAAAATTGAGTAATCTGGAAGAAATAGATGCATTACTAGACACATACCACCTACTAAAACTAAAATGAAGTCAGGTGTGGTTGTGCACGCCTTTAATCCCAGCACTCAGGAGGCAAAAGTAGGAGGATCTCTATGAATTTAAGGCCACCCTGACCACATAGTGAATTCCAGGTCAGCCTGGGCTAGAGTGAGACCCTACCTTGAAAAACAAAACAAAACAAAACAAAACAAAACAAAACAAAACAAAACAAAACAAAAACTAAGCTGAGAGTAGGCTAACCTCCTAAACAAACCTATCACATACATGGAGATTGAAAAGGTAATCAAAATCCCCTCCCCCCACCAAAAAAAAATTCCAGGACCAGATGGTTCTCATCCAAATTGTGACAACTCATGGAAGTAGTGAAACCAAATTTTCCCAGACTGTTTTGCCTAATCAGAGACCAGGGAATCCTCCCCAACTCCTTTTATGAAGCTAGTATCACACTAATAACCAAACCTGACAGAGATGCAACAAGAAATGAAAAGTGTAGGCCTATCTTGGACAAAATCCTTGCAAATGGAAGTGAACAACATATAAAAAGTATTATCCACCTTAACCAAGTAGAATTCAACCCTGGAATGTAGGAATGATTCAACATACAGGAATCAGTCAATGTAATACACCAAATAAATAAATTTAACCGTAAGAACCACATGATCATTTCAACTGATGCAAAGAAGGCCTTTGACACAATACAATACAATACCACTACTTGATCTAAATGTTGGAAAGAATAGGCATGGAGTGTTTATATTTCAACACAATAAAGACTATAAATAAAGCACATAAAGCACAAATAATTCTTAGTGAGAATAGATTCAAGGAGTTCCCACTGAGATCAGAAACAAGACAGGGATGCCCACGCTCACCACCGCTCTTCAACATAGTACTAGAAATACTAGCCCAAGCAATAAGACAGGAGAGAGAAATAAAAGGGATTTAAACTGGAAAGGAAGAAATCAAGTTAGCCCTACTTGCAGATAAAATGATCCTGTATATAAGTAACCCAAATCTCTCCATTTCAAAACATCTAACAGTGATTAATTCCTTCAGTAAAGTGACAGGATACAAAATCAATGCACAAAAATCAGTAGCCTTTCTATATGCAAAAGACAAATATACAGAGAAAGAAATCAGTGAGGCTATCCCATTTTTAGTAGCAACAGCAACAAAAAAAGGCCTTGGAATCACACTTGAGGAGAAATTGAGGCAAAGATGCAAAGACCTTCCATGTTCCTGGATAGGTAGAATTAATATTGTGAAAATGGCAATTCTACCAAAAGCAATATACAGATTTAACCCAATACCAATAAAAATACCAGCATCATTCCTCATAGAGATTGACAAAATTATGTCAAAATTCATATGGAGTGGAAGAAGGCCTCAGATATCCAAACATATCCTCAGCAAAATAACCCACCTCTGGGTGGTATCACCATACCTGATCTAATGCTATATTCCAAAGCCATAGTGACAAAAACAGCATGGTACTGGAATAAAAACAGAAACATAGACCAATGGAACATAATTGAATACCCAAGCCTTAGGTGAAGTGACTACAGCTGCTTGATCATTGACAAAGCTGCCAATAATGTAGACTGGAACAAAGAAATCATCTCTAACAAATGCTGTTGGATAAATTGAATGACCATATGTAGAAAAATGAAATTAGACCCATACATTTCTCCATACACAAAAATCAAGTCAAAATGGATTAAAGACCTCAATATAAGACCTGAAACAAACTACTTGAAAAAAAAAAAGGAGACACATGCCAGGATATAGGAGTGGGGAAATATTTCCTGAAAAAAATCCCAATAGCCCAGGAAATTAAGTAAGCACTCAACCAATGGGATCTCATGAAGTTAAGAAGCTTTTGCACAGACAAACATATCATAAACAGAGCCAATAGATTACCCACTGAATGGTGGAAAATGTTTACCAGCTATTCTACTGACAGAAGCCTAATATCTAGAGTCTACAAAGAACTAAAAAACTAAACAATAAAAAAAAAAATCAATCCACTCAAAAATGGGACAGAAAACTGCGCAGGAAGATTTACACATGGATAACAAACACTTAAGAAAATGTTCAACATCCCTAACCATTAGGAAAATGCAAGTTAAAACATCTGTTAGATTCCACATTACCCTAATAAGGACAGCAAACGTTTAAAAATCTAATGAAAACAAATGTTGGTGAGGATGTGGAAAAATAGGAACACTCATTCACTGTTGGTGGGACTATAAGCTGGCACAACCACTATAGAAATCAATATGGAGACTCCTGAAAAGGATGAATATAGAGTTACCAACAGATCCTGTTATTCTCTTACTGGGCATTTACCCTAAAGGTTCCATACCTAAGTTAGACATATTTGTTCAATTATGTTTATAGCTGCTCAATTCATAATAGCTAAGAACTGGAATCAACTCAGGTGACCACTATTGGATGAAAGGATAAACAAGATGCTGTATATCTACACAATGAAATTCTACTCAGCAGCAAGTAAAAAAAAAAGAAATCTGTAGAAAAATAGAACTTGGAACAGATCACAAAATCACAGAAACACTACGGTTGCATGGTCTCATTCATCCTCAATTCCTAACCTGGATCAGCCCAAGTTGCTGACATACCTGAACAGCTTCTTGTAGCTTGTGCAATAGGGAGAGTACAGTTTGGGGGAAGAAGAAGGGTAGGGGGAGGACACAAAAGTGTACCAAAATTGAACTGATACTGTAGAAACCTATATCCTGGAAATTAGACTAAAAGGTTTAACCCTCATCAGGACCTTAGCAGGGGCACCTGAATCAAAGGGCTCTGGAGAGGGTGAGATGAAGCCTAACCTTAAATTTATCCAGTTTCTCTTTTTTTCCTATCTTTTCCATTTTTCTCTTCCCCTGGCACTGGCCTGTAATTCCCTGTACCAGGATGTGGTCTACTCCACAATGAGCTGTTGATAAGAGAGACCTAGAAGAGGTCCCAAAACAAACAAGACTGGCTTCTGCCAGAGCACTTGATTACCCACCAGAGGTTAATGGTAAGACCCTACTGCTGAAGACACCATATGCAGTCAGCATGAACCATGTAGAGACCTGTTTGGAATCTAGAAGAGAGACAGTCCCCAGACAGTTAAACCATCTAGTGCTGGAAGGCACTACATAAGCTACTAGGGGAAAGTGGCCAACATTTGTCTGAGCAACTCATGGTCTAAGCTACTCAGAAGCAAAAAACTTGATGTGATGCTCACACAGGTGCAATAGTGACACACAGCCATGGTGGATAACCAACTGCTCTTGGACTGCCTAATGGATCTGCTCAGTGGAAAGGAAACCATATGGGAACTGGGAAACAGTCACAATCATATCCATATAACGATTTTGCTTTCCAATGTCAAGTTCCCACTAATCTTGGGCTATAAGAGGGTGCACACCCCTTTAATTCTCCATAAATTAATAATGGTTATCCCACTTAACCAATGCTGATTTGACTCTCCCTTGGAAAATCTGCTTTTCTTTTTTAGATGGGATCAGGATCTGAGGAGATAAACTACCCAGCTGTCTTCATCCTGGCTGCAGCTGAAACCACAGGAGAATTAGGGAAATGACCAAGAGTGTTGCTTTCTCGATGGACATGATATCAGCCCAAGAGTGAAGGGGATAGACACTGATGACACTCAACACCTACCAAAGAAGAGATCCAGAGGCTTGTAAGAGCCCATCACTGAAGTAGACTTAAAATGCACCCAACATGGCTTAGGGAATTTTGCACAAGTGGAGGTGGAAATATTGTTAGAGCTACAAGTTGAGACATTATGCACAAAGGCATTGCTTCTCCCCCATAACGGACTGCTGCCCCCACAATGCATGACTCACAATCCCCATGGGGTTGACCTGCAATCCCCATGAGGAAGGCTTCTTTGCAAAAGGGGCAAGGATGTGGGAAAGAATGGTACCAATATGTGTTGTTTGCATACTAATTATGTCCGTATCTAATAAAAATAAACTTTAAAAAAGAATTCAAAACTAACCTCTGATGCATAATGAGTTCAAAGCTAGCCTGGACTACATGAAAGTCTGTCTCAAGGGAAAAACAATCCACATTCATTTAAAATATACTAAACCCTAAGAACAGTTTTTTTTGTTTGTTTGTTTGTTTTGTTTTTTGGGGGTAGGGTCTCACTCTGGCCCAGGGTGACCTGGAATTAACTATGTAGTCTCAGGTGTTATTTATTTTTTTTTTTGAAAAAAAATAGTGAAGGAAAAAGTAATAATGAATATATGAAATTTACTAGTTCTTCCTTTTTGTGGAATTGAAATTCCATGTTGACTTCAAAGGTACTTCCCCTATAGAATAAATACTTATGATAATGCATATAAATGAAATGCATTTTAACATTAAGAGTGTCTGAGCAGGAGAAAGAGACAAAAAGAGATGGATAAACAGAAAATGAGAGGAAGTGAGATAGAGAGAAGGAAGCATATTTACTGGAACTACCTTCAACACTATTGAGCAAAATGTTCTTTCCAAGTTAATTAAAAATGGGATAATTAAATCTTGGCATGTAAAATTAAATTATTGAGCATGTTTTAATTAAAAATTAAGTTGGTATCTTCTGATCATCTCAATATGCTTGTCAAAAATAAACTAAAAAATAATAAAAAACATACCCATATTTTCCCCTTATAAAGTGCTTTGTGACTATGGTGATATATATATATCATGTATATTGGTTGCTTTCTGTAGATAGGGCTTTTGGCTAACAGCACTCACCAATGCATCAAGGTTCATTTGAACTTCATGTCCATTAAGACTTAGGTATGTCTCAGAAATTAGCTTGGCATATTATATCTGGAAGCTTGAACAAGGCATTTGTGAAACCATTGCAATTTTGACATTAAATTCCTACCTTGTATATTTATTTTATAATGATTGAATAAAAATGCATTGATAATTTCTGAGAGGATAAATTTGGGACAATTTAAAACATGGTACTTTGACATCTGAATTCCAAGTTCAAGTTTCAAAGCCATCACTTATTACCTAGTGACATAAATTATTTTTATTTTATTAAGGCCATATTTAGTATGCATACATCATGTGTTGGTACCATAATTTCCCTCTTCCCTGCCCCCATTCTGCTGGGGACTCTCCTCACTGGGGTTTCTGGTATCCCCCATGGAGTTGTGGGTTATGCCTTGTGAGAGCAGTAGTCAGATATTGGGTAGGATAATTCCTCTGGGAATGACATCCCATCCTGTGGCTCTTACAGACTTTTCACCCCTCTTCCACAAAATTCCCTGAGCCATAGTAGGTGTGTTTTAAGTCTTTTACAGTGATGAGCTCTTAGAAGCCTCTGGGTCTCTGCTTTGGAATGTGTTGAGTATCCTCAGTGTCTATTTCCTTTAACCTGGCCACTGATTGTCAGGCTCACCATGGAATCAGCACTCTTGCTCATTTCCCCAATTCTTCTCTGGCTTCGGCTGGACCTTGGCTAAAATCAAGGGGTAGTTTATTTCCTCAGGTATCACTACCTTCTGAAAAAGAAAATCAGATTCTGCAATTGAGAGTGAAGTCAGCATAGGTTAAATGAGATTTTGTTTTCTATTTAGGGAAATTTGATGGATTTAGCCCCTCTTTTCACCAAATATTAGTAGGAGCTAATCATTGGAGAGCATAATCTTTGTCTCCATAGGATTCTGACTCAGTTCCTAGTTTCAGATATGGGTTTCTTTCCACTGAGCTGATCTCTTGTCCAATCAGAAAGCCACTAGTTACCCACCCAGGCTGTGTGCCACCATTGCACTGGTGAGTACTTCTTACCATGCTGGTTGCTTCTGAGTAGCTTAGAACCCAGCTTTCTCACACCATTTTTTGTCACTTTCACCCAGTAGCTCATGTAGTGCTTTTTAGCACTAGACGGGGGTAACTGTCTGGAGACTGACTCTCCTAAGGATTATAGCTGAGTCTCTCTATGTTCTATGTCTGCAGCATATGTTGTCTTCAGCAAAAGTGTCTTACATTTTACCTCAGGGAAGTAAGGAAGTGGTTTTCAAGAAGTCTGTCTTGTTTCATGGAACTTTTAGGTTTCTTGATCAACAGCTCATCATGGTAACAATTGACTTTGTACTGGGAGTTACAGGCCAGAGTCAATTTTTTTTTTTTTTTTTTTTTGATGTAGGGTCTCACTCTCACCCAGGCTGACTTTGAATTCATTATGTAGTCTCAGGATGGCCTCAAACTCATGGTGTTCTTCCTACCTCTGTCTTCCAAGTGCTGAGATTATTAAATGAATCAATTGAGAAACATACAAAAATCTTAGAACCTAATGAAAATTTGTGTCAAATGTGTGGAGAATACAGGAGAGGGAGCAAGAGAGTTTAATAAGGAGGAGGGTTAGAACTAAAGCACTGTATTTACATGTATAAAAGTCACAGTGAAATTCAATTTATGTAATAGATATAGTTGAATAATTATTATAATAAAGATGCATGGAAAACAGCAATAGTCTAAAGAAAATATTTTATAGAGTAAATAAAAAAGTGAGCAAAGCCTATACTTGATAACACACCTGATGAAAACATTCCAAAAGTGAGGAAACATAATCATATATCCATGTGCAAGGAAATTAAAATAATTGACCACATTCTCACATCATAAAACATCTCCAGACCACCATATTTAAAAATAAACTCTCATTCCAGAAATAAAAGGGGAAATTGGTAATTTTTAAATGAATGGAAGTGATCAATAAAAGTTGATAAATAAATAAATATACAAAAAATAATTGAACCTTTTATTGTGTTGTAAGCTCTCAATCTTGTCAGGATGACCAAGAATTTACACTGTAGTCCCAGGCTAGCCTGGAACTCACAGTGATCCTCCTAACTCAGCTTTCCAAGTGCTGGGATTAAAGGTGTGCACTACCACACCCAGCAAGAAAAGTAATTGTACTTGACTGATATTGAAATTATTGCCAATATCACCAGACAGTTCAGAATAGTAAAGTAATAAATTAAGTGTTCAATGAAAATATCTACTATCATTCTAAAGTTTACAAGCAGGAAAATCATAAACCATGTTTAAGGCAAAAAACCAAAACAAAGATAACTTGCATCCAATTTATCAATAAGAGAAGTTTTAAGAGTGGATTTCATTGGTAGGGGCAGAAGACCACACAGAGAAAGTGCCACATATAACAATAATAGTGAACCAAGGAGTTAATAAATCATTTCAGTTAATTATTCTCTGATGATGATGATAATGAATTTTGTGCTTTTAGATAGAAATGAAATATTCCACTAAAATTCATGATAAGCTTGAAGAATATAATGAACACAGAAGGATATGAGCCTTCTCATAATTATGATAAGCCCACTAAAAATTGTAGATTTTATTCGATCCATTTAATTTCCACATACAATATAAAATTTATAAGCAATTTAAATGTAAGTAATTGGCAATTTAAACTTTATAGTGATCATTATAAACAATGACAGTCAATAGCATAAGTTTGTGGCACAAATGAGTGAATAAAATAGATAAATAAATAACTGAAAAAAAAACAGGTAGATATTTCAAGTATGATGACCAATAAATGTTGAAGTGAGCAAGAAAGTAATCATTGATTACTTAGTGAAGTATATAAAAGTTTGTTGAGGAATCATGATATTCACCCAGCTTGCAAATTTCTTATTAATTACAAAGAGAACTATTGCAACTTTAAAATGTACAAAGCTCTTAATATGATGATTCAGCATTACCAATGCTGAAGCAACCCCACTGCCTGTGGCTCCTGAGTGATGTTCTGAGAAGAGTGTAGCCTTGTTCTGTGGTATTCTTCCTGGAAGTTTATAACAGAGAAGCTCATGTCTCATTTCATCAATCCAAGATGAAGGAAATAAAACCTTCAGTAATATCTAACTATCACACACACATACACACACACATGGCTAAACATTATATATATATATTAATATATATATATATAAACCCATAAATATTTAAACCCATCAAATATTTAAACATTATATATATTTAAATATTATATATTATATATCTATAATACATATGAAATTGTGAAGTATAGAATTATGTATAATGCTTCCCAAAGCATTCCACATTAAATTAATTTAATGTCACATGAATACTAAAAGAAAATTGTGATTCTAAATTAGAGCCTGCATTAGGAAAAGTACTCAATAGTATATTACTAAAACAGTTGGCAATATTTCAGTAAGAACATATACTAACTTCTTTATTAATGTTTTAATGTCTTCAAATATGCATATATATGCATATGAAAAACATATACTACATTAAAATATACAGATAGGTTTATGTTTAGAGAACCAGCCAGGTGTCAGAGATTTGGCAGAGACTGACTAAGGAGAACACAGATCTTTTAGAATAGGTTCAACCTTTATGACTTCAGAGTGGATATATGATACTACATTTTTCTCTAATCCATAAAGTTTAAATCATGAAATATGATTATGGAAATTATTCATACAAAAAAATATCAATCAGGGTATTTGGAATCCTAATAAAATGAAAATATGTAAAAAAATATGGATATATTTTTGTAAATGCACCAGAAATTATATAATCTAAATGGAGAAATAGTGAGACATTAGCAAGAAAGTCTTCGAGATGAGGAAATAATATGCAACTACCATGTGAAAAAAGAGTTATAAAAATATTGAGATGAAAATAAAAACAAAGAAGCCCAATAAATGGCTGGCTAAAAGCCAAAATCAAAATATGATGGTGGTAATTAAATAACATAGCTTATACTTCACTCCGTATATACTAATCTAACTTGGTTTTAACCACTAATTATGTCTGTGGAAATTATATATGTAATCTGTCTTGTCTTAATGCAATGTTTCCCTGCATCACTGAAAAATGTCCAAATAGGAATTAAAAACAAAGGAAAAAATACATAATTTCTAAAATGTTTTGAAACTTTTGTTTACATTTTTCCATTTCCATCTATTTTTGGGTTGCTTACAACATACAAATTTATATTATGTTATAAAATGATTAAGTTTTCATAGACAACTCATATCATAGATGTACACAAATAACAGCTTTACAGATATTTCAGTCTACCAGTAAGATACAGACACAAACATAGCACTCCTTGCCTGGAGGACGCTGAACCTGTCCGACTGTCTCTTCATTGCCCCTTTCTCAGGACCAGAATAGGATGTACTTTGGCTTTCTGGCAACAGATGATTAACAATGGGTAGTGATCATAGTCCTCAGATGAATCATCTTCTAGGTTTTAGTATTACATCCTGTGAGTCAAATAGAAAAAGTCCAGCTAGGGAGTTTGTGTCCAGAGACAGAGTCCTTGAGTGGTTGTTCTGTGATGGCCAGCATATCCATATTTCAAAGCACAGAGATGATGAGGATGTGGGTAGGGAGCTGTTACCTTTGTTCAGATGACCCTTGTACTCATCTGTAATCAGTGTTCTACCTGTGAAACTATGTGAGTTCTTCAACATTGATGATGGAACCTAGAGCTCACCAATTCAGCTCAAGTTCACAGCCAACAAGTCTGAAAAATCTTCCTATGTCCACTTCCCCAGCACTAGGACTACAGGAAAAAACCTTCATATCTGACTTTTATGTTGGTAATTGGAATCCAAATGAAGATTCTTTTTCTAATATTTTAATTTTTATTTCTGTATTAGAGACAGAGAATGGGAGACAGAGAGGAGAATGGGCACACCAGGGCCTCTAGCCACTTCAAACAAACTCCAGATGCATGTGCCCCCATATGCATCTGGCCTACGTGGGACCTGGAGAATCAAACTGGGGTCCTTAGACTTCATAGGCACGCGCCTTAACCACTAATCCATCTCTCTTGCCCCCAAATGCAGATTCTTATGCTATCTTGAAAAACACATTACCCAGTGGGCCATCTCCATAGCAACTTGTCTTTTTCTAATTTTGATGAAGGTTTGTGCATGTGTGTCTATGTGTGTGTGTGTGTGTGTGTGTGTGTGTGTGTGTGTGTGTGTATACATATATATACATATATGAGTTCATGTCTGTATATGCACGTGTATGAACATGCTTGTGGAGGACATATATCAATTTTGGGTATTTTATTCAATTCCTTACCTTATTTTTGAGCACCTGTCTTTTAAAAGGATATTGAACTCAGGTCCTCATGCTTGTATAGCAAGCATTTTACCAACTGAGCTATTTACTATCCCTAAATGCAAGTCTTTACTGTAAAGTTTCATGGCTTATTTAGTGAAAAATAATATTATAGCTGAGTTTAAAGAGGCCAAATCTATTAAAAAAATTAAAAGGAAGTAAAATTTTTAGATCATAAAATGAGACATAACATGGTATTCAAGCCTTTTAATTTTGTTTTTGAAGTTAAGATTTGGTTATTGCTACCCACATTGTACAGTCACGATATGACAAATATATTTTATTGTGTCTTGTATTATAAAATTAGTTTGAATTGGATTCAAGACCTTTATGTTGACTCTCTTTTCAACTCTAGTGCATTCATTTTCCTTCATATTTGGATTCCCCTGTAACCTTCACATCCACTACATGGAGGTGAGATTACCAATCATGTTTTTCATGACTTCTTGAGGGTTATGTGTCCTGTCACCTTTGGGTTATCGACTTAGTAGATGGGACTGCAAGGGACTTAGATTTCTGAGTGAAAGGAAAAGTAATAAGGATAAAGAGATGTCTAAACTTATTTAAGCTTCTTTATTGGAAGCTTCTTTTAGAATTCTCTTTTGGAGAGTATAGTAGTTTTTAATATATATTGTGGAATAAATTTTTCCTGAGGATTTATTGTATTTTGAATATAAATTTGTTTCTATTCAAATGTAAAACAAATCCAAAAAGTAAAACAATAAAAACAAAATTCTCAGGTTTATGAAATATGACAACTAAGAAAAAAATCTAAAAGCAAGCCATTAATGCAAAAGTCTGCTATATATGTGTGTGTGTGTGTGTGTGTGTGTGTGTGTGTGTGTGTGCCATGGCAAAAGTGACATCATGAAAGGGCAAAGTGAGATATAATGAAAAAGAACCTGACATTGTCAAAGCCATGAAGGATGCCTTAGCTTCTTTATTCACAGGTCATATATCACTCACATATGGTATGATGTATTTACTTAAAAATATGCATATGAAATAATGGTATATAATATAGTATAAATATTTTTAAAACAGATAAAAACAGTTGGCGAATACCTCTTATGCAGACTTCAAAGTAAGTGTTTGGATGTTTAAAAATTATCTTTACTGTGTTTCTAATTTTAACCTATACTATTTTTTCTCATCATACATGTGATTACAAATTTAGAGGATATTTTCAATGGTTCTAGCAAACTAAAGTGTTCCGCAAATGATATTCCACTTGAGACATTCAGCATTCCCACACAACTCCCATCAACATATCAAAAATAAAATCTGAGTAACATTCTTGAAAAGTTGAAAAGCAAAGACAGTACCTTCTTTTAGTAAAGCAATAAAACGTGACACACATTCAAATGATCTGGAAGTATTTCATTCCAACAAAGTGAACATTGCTAGATTAAAAAGTTGATATCTAAATTCAGTGTATAGAATAGCCCACTTAGTGTAATTACATATAAAATATGTGAATAAAATTTGCTTTGTATCTTCAAATATATACATTTTCATGTAAAAAGTAATACATATGCCTGGAGTTAAATATAAAAGATATATACACCCACTACCCAGATATAATAATTTTTAAATTGTGCTATGCACATTTGAAGAATATAATTCTTCCTTTCCAATCATATATGTATATATTTGTGTGTGGAAATCCATATTTATCATGAGTGCATATTAGGGATTAAAATTATTTTATGTGTATAGATTTTATAGCCATGAGGAAAGTAATTCAAATATAAAATAGTGCACACATGTTAAGCTAGTTATTTTCTATTTATACAACTTATAAATATCTTATAATGGTAATATCTTTACTATCTTCACTATAAAAATTAGTACTCCTTGAAATAATTCATATTTATTTACATTATGATTAATGCTTGATGAATATACTTGAGTAAAATTCTTTATATTATGAATATAGAAATTAGTGCACTTTGTATTCTATTATTCATTTATAATTATTCATTAGTTTAAAACTAATGAACTATAAAATGTGATTAATTACATATAATTTTATTAAATGCATAAATATATTCTGTACAATGGTATAGCAACATGTAAATAGTAATGAAAGAGATAAAACAACCTCCACCCTCATAAGTCTTATAATCCATAGAAAACAAGGAAAAGAGAACAAAAGATATTGAGAAAGAAAGATATGTTGAAAGAAAATAGAAATATACATATAGTACAGTAGAACCTTGTTTTTTAAATTGTTTTTTGTTTATTTTTATTTATTTATTAGCAACAGACAGAGATAGAAGGAAGCAAGTGAACTTCAGTTGCATGTGCCATCTTGTGCATCTGGCTTATGTGGGTACTAGGGAATCGAGCCTCGAACCAAGGTCCTTAGGCTACACAGGCAAGAGCTTAACTGCTAAGCCATCTCTCCAGTCCCCAAAGCTTGTTTTGTTATGAAGGAAAATAAGACAGAAAAAGATGGATACTATTAGGGAAAGACTATTTTACCACAGAGAGTCATTTTGTAATAAATGAAAAAAGAATCTAAGACTTCACTATACAGCTACCAGTAAGATAACTTCAGTGACAGGGAGCAGGACCTTCTCATACATGTTCAATGGTAGAATATATCAATAAAGCCACTGTGATGGAAAAGGAAGAATTGAGATTTGAATGTAAAGCATCCCTCATAGCCTCATGTATTTATGACTAAGCCTCATACTTAATCCCCAACTGGTGGTGCCTCTGGCTTTACATTGGTACTAGGGAACCAAACCCAGGCTGTCAGGTTTTAATAGCCAGCTCCTTTAACCAGTGATCAATCTCCTCAACCCCATTTCTTTCAAGGATTTTGAGATGGTTCATTTTCCATACATCTTTACTTTATTATTGTTGAATGAGAATTTTTGCCTTTTATACTGTGTTAGTGAGACAATCTCTATACTGGTATTACTGAAGGTCTTGTCTAGGGCCCTCTTGAAAGGGCTCACAAGCTTAATATTGCTTAATGAACTTTCTGATCACCAGGCCATATAGCCTGATTGGATCCTAAGTATTCATAAATATGTTTTCTTAAGGTGGTATATCAAGTATAAGAACTATTTACTCAAATATTTTTATTCTTTGGTTGTGTGTGCTTCAATGCATCCAAGTTTGTGTGAAATGCTAGTGTTAATTAAGAACCAGAGATAATGTCACAGATGAACTATGATCTACCTTGGTGTAAAATAGATAAGAATTAAGGGAACAAGTATAGACTGAAAGGAAGGCTATGAAGGTGTTTAAAGTCATCAAAAGTTCAGCATCCAGAGGCATATGGGGGATTTACATTCCCTTGTTTTATGTGAAATAACTAAATTCTCCTTTCTTTATAAGTCAAGATCCTATGGCTGATCTATTAGATGGATAGATAGATAGATAGATGTATAGATATATTAGATATATAGATATATATTAGATATATATTATAATAGATATATATGTATAATAGATACATAAATGAATTGTATTTTTATTAAATAATCCATAGTTAGGATTAGATAATATAATAACTTATAAAAAAGGACTAATTATATTTTTAAATTTCCAATAGAAATATGAGTCAGTAGATCAATAAGGAAATATTAGATTATAAATACTTCTTGAAAAAAATCTGTGGAATAATAACTTTTTCATGGCTGTGACTAAACACATTACAAGAAGTTATTCAAGGAAAGAAATTAATATTATTATTTTTAAATTTTTTTTGATTTTTAAATTTTTTTTTGAGAGAGACACAGAGAGAGACAGACAGAAAGAGAGGGAGAGGGAGACAGCAGTCTCTCAGCTGCTGTGAACGAAACCCAGATGTGTGAGCCCCCTTGTGGGCAAGTGCGGCATTACACCCTTGCGTCACTTTTCATCTGGCTAAACGTGGGACCTGGAGATTGGAACAGGGTTCTTAGGCTTAGCAGGCAGGTACCTTAACCGCTAAGCCATCTCTCCAGCCCTGGAAATTATTATTTTGTCTATAGTTCCATAGAATATAGTCCTTCATGCCAGGAGTAGGATGTAGCTAGTCACCTATAGTCAAGAAATGATGAGTTCACAGTGACATGTCTCAAATTAGGTTAATTGAGATGAGAAAGGAAAGAGTTAACAAGAGGTGGGCTCAGCTTATAAAATCTCAAGATCTAACCTCACTGATTCATATCCTCCAGTAACCATCTACATCATAAGACTTCCACAATCTTATCAAACAGCACCATCAGTTAGGGAACATGTGTTCAAACACATGAATCCATGGAGGACATTTCTCATGAAAACACTGCATTCTGTCCTGTCATTTCATGATGCGAAATACATTCATTCCAACTTCAAAAATCCAAATAAGTTGGAGACCAGGAGTTTAAATACCTGAGTCCATGGCAGACATTTCACATTTAAATCACAACAATCTGTGATGTGATACAAATAAAACTCCATTTATTTAACCATAATATATTGTAATAAAATACTATGTAAATTATTTATCAGTACTTTTTTTTATTTGAGAGAGAGAGAGAGAGAGAGAGAGAGAGAGAGAAAGAGAGGAAGAGGCAGAGAAAGAATGGGCACACCAGGGCCTTTTCAGTGGCTGTGAACGAACTCCAGGTGTGTGTGCCCCCTTGTGCGCATGTACAACATTATGCTCTTGTGCCACTTTTGTGTCTGGCTAAACGTGGGACCTGGAGATTTGAACCAATGTTCTTAGGCTTCTCAGGCAGGCACCTTAGCCATTAAGCTATCTCTCCAGCCCTTTATCAGTATCTCCATGATGGATTCACCTAGTCTCAAAGAGTATGGGTACCCAGCCCCATCCCTCCATTTATGATGCCTGCAACACACATAGTCTCTCTCTTGTGTGTGACCTGAATTGTGGCAGAAGCCTTCTTTGGCAGATTTACCATGGTCCTGGCATCTCCAATATGCTGGAGTCTCTATGGCTTCTGAGGGTGCTCCTTCACCGCTTCATACAGTTGCTTTTCACTACCTCCATGCAGGGACTCTGCCCCTGCCACACATTACCTGGCCTCAGGTGCTCTTTGCAATCATGTACAATATTTTATAACCCTCAATCTTGCATTTTTCATGCCTGAAAAACCAGTAACACATGGATGATGATGCTACATTCTGATACCAATTTAGGATGCGACCTGGATTCACTGGGCCACACTTGTATATATCTTTATGTGACTACCAGTTTGACTCTGCAGAAACATTTTCTTAGTTGTGTCCAAAAATGTAAGATCTCAAGATATATTTTCCACTTAGGTTTCCTTCTTTCAAAGTAATTTTAAGTTGTACAAGATGGAACCTCTGATGTTAGGGTTCTTGATCCCAAGGCATATTTCTTGTTCTGCCAGTGCACTACAGGATCTTTCTCTTTAATAATGCTGATCTCTTTTCATTACAACTGCTGTCTCAGGACCAGCTTTCAGACCAAAGGATATATTCTTTTCCCATAGTTTTGTGTTCTGCTTGTGGCTTTCTTCCTCACTGTGTGCATGGATGAGAGCACTAAGCACAGAGACAGAGCCTGGTTCCTACCCTACCTTGAGATTCTTCCTCAAAATGAATTAGTCTATAACTTGAATTCCAGCCTCATTCAAGTTGTTAGAACATCAACAAAATTCATCTACATTATTTGCCAGAATATAGTACAAACAGCCTCTAGTCCAGTTTCTAACATTGTATTTGTTCCTCTTTGTATCCTTTGAGCAACATCCAAGATCACATTTCTCTTGGCTTTCCAATTTCCACAATCACACAAAAAATGACCCATGAAGCTCTTTTTATTGTATTCTAAGGCTTTTCTAGTCCAAAGTAAGAAACACTTCTACATTCCTAACACAAACAAGTTCCAAATGCCTACAAACCACATGGCCAAGGTTATCACAGCAATGGTCCACTTCATGGTATCAATTTTCAGTGTTGGTTAAGTTGTCTCATTACTACAATAAAATGCTAGACAAGAAGTAGCTAAATGGAGACAGGTTTGTTTTGGCTTACACTTACAGAAGAAATAATCTAGCATGGTGGGGTAGGCATGCAGATAAGAGTCAAGGGTGGCTGGTCACATTGTATCCATAATCAGGAAGAGGAGAGAATGAACAGAAGTTGGAGTCTTCTTGTGTAACCTCCAGTCCTAAATCCAGTGATCCAGGTTCTCCAGAAATGATCAAACATCTACAGGCTGTACTGGCTTCCCAAGCAGCACCACAAGATGGGATTCAAATGTTTAAACAACTCTGTCCATGAGAAATATTTCACATTTAAACCACAACAATCTGTAATGTGACACAAACTATTCCATTTATTTAACTGTAATATATCTATCATAAAAATGCTATGTAAATTATTTATCAATATCTTTTATTTGGTAAAAATCTTAAAATAATCCTTTTTTTCTTTCTTATATCTATGATTATACAAAGTTATTTCTAAGTTTGGTTTCTGTTTTTTCATTAAATATCAAGGATTGTGATTAATTGATTTGAGAAATGCCACCTAGGGATGGGATTTGTATAATATTTTTTAAAGGTGAGATTAAGTGAAACAGTATGAAAACAACTAGTATTTAACTTCAAATGTTATCTTGAGTAATTATTTCATTTAGAAACCTTCTGTGGTAAACATCATATATTCTATTCATGTTATTTTCATAAAATATAAAAATGACTGAATAAAAAAATGAACTTCCATTTTAAGTGTTTAATGTATGGTTAAAATTGTTTTAAACTTTAAAAAATATTTGTCTATGCTTTTGAATTGACAAGTATGTTTAATATGCCAAGTACATGCCTCAGTTTCTGTTAAGTCTTGTAATTTACAAAATGTTTTTAGCAGAAGTTTATAATTAGTAGGTAACTAAGATATGCTAATACAGGGGAGCATTATGAAATCGTTATTCTTTATAAGGCATGCAATCTTTTGTTTATTTTATTTATTTGCTTGAGAGCAACAGACAGACAGAGAGAGAAAGAGGTAGAGAGAGAGAGAATGGGCTCAACAGGGGTTCCAGCCACTGCAAAGGAACTCCAGATGCGTGAGCCACCTTGTGCATCTGGCTTACATGGGTATTAGGGAATCAAGCCTCAACCCAGGGTCCTTAGGCTTCACAAGCAAGCACTTAACCACTAAGCCATCTCTCTGGCCCCAGCATGCAATTTTTTGAAACATCATTACTTAAAGATTAAAGGATATCACTTGCTGCACTGGTTACTGGTATTTTTATAGAATATTAGTATTAGCATAATCTCTAGAGAAAGGATTTTAAAAATTGTTTCTTGCTTGGTTTGCTAAAATTCACCCAGTTATAAAACATAAATTGTTTTAGAATCCTCCAAATTTTTGTTTTTTTTTTTTTTAAAAAAATATTAGATATGGACATATTTAGTATGTAAAGAATACATGTTAATATCATCCTTTCCCTCCTCCCCCTCCCTGCCCCTTTTCTGAAGAAGCCTTCCTCATTGGGGATGCAGGTCATGCATTATTGGGGGTGGGGGAGGGTGGAATTATCTGGGGAAAATGACCCAACTTGTGGCTCTAACAATCTTTCCACTCCTCTTCTGCAAAATTCCCTGAGCCATGCCGGGAGCACTTTACCTCTACTTCAGTGGTGGGCATGTAGGAGCTTCTGGATCTCTGGTTTGGTAGGGGTTGAGTGTCCTCAGTGTCTGTCTCCATCACCCTTGTGCTGATATCAGATTCACTGAGGAAACAGCACTCTTGCTCATTTCCCCAATTCCTCTGTGGTTTCAGATAGGACCAGAGTGGAGTGCACTGGGTCATTTATCTCCTCAGGTCCTGCTCCTCTCTGAAAAAGAGATGCAGATTCTGCAACAGAGAGTGGAGTAGCACTGGATAAATGGGATAACCATTATTAATTTAGAGAGAATTTAAAGGGTCCAGACCATCTTATAGCACAAGATTAGTGGGAGCTTGACAATGGAAAGCAGAATCATTATCTGGATATTATTTTGATTTGTTTCCCAATTCTAGATGTGGTTTCCTTTCCACTGAGCAGGTTTATTAGCCAGTCCAAGAGCAGTTGGTTACCCACCATGGCTGTGTGCCCTTATTGCACTTGGGTTGTTTGCTTCTGACTCACTTAGATTTTGAGTTGCTTGGACAAATGTTGGCCACTTTCTCCCAGTAGCTCAGGTAGCACCTTCCAGCACTAGATGGGCTAATTGTCTGGGGACTGGCTCTCCTCTGGATTCCAACCATGTCTTTCTCGATGGTCCATGCCAGTAGCATATAGTGTCTTTAGCAGTAGGATCTTACCATTAACCTCTGGTGGATAATCAATGATCTAAGAGAAGTCTGTCTTGTTTGTTTGGGGGTATCTACTAGGTCTCTCTGATCAACAGCCCTTTTGGGATGTAAACCACATCCTGGAACAGGGAATCACAGGCTAGCACAAAGAGAAAAGAAAAAGACAGAGAAGAACGAGAATCAAGAGATATTTAAGGTTAGGTTTCCTCTCACCCTCTCCAGGGCCCTGAGATTCAGGTGTTCCCCCTAATGTCATCTTGATGATTCTACCTTTTAGTATAACTTCCAGGATATAGGAGTCTATGGTTCAATTTGTGTTCAATTTAAGTTCAGTTTTGTGTTCTCCCCCACCCACCCTTCCCTTTCCCCTAAGCCCTACCCTCCCTCTTGTCCAAGCCCTGAGATGCTATTCAGGTATGTTAACAGCTCAGGCTGATTCAGGTTAGGAATCACTGATGAGTGAGTCCATGTGACAGTTGTTTTTCTGTGACTGGGTGAGTTCACTTAGAATGATCTGTTTCAACTTGGACCATTTTCTACATGTTTCATTGTGTCATTTTTTTTCTTACTTCTGTGTAGAATTCCATCATGTAGATATACCACATCTTGGTTATCCATTTACCCAATGATGGGGACCTGGGTTGATTCCAGTTTTTAACTATTATGAATTGAGCAGCTATAAACATGTTGGAGCAAATATTTCTGAAATGAGATGGGGTGCTTTTAGGGTAGATGCCCAGTAAGGGAATAATAGGGTATGTTTGTAAGTTTATATTCATCCTTTTCAGGAGCCTCCATATTGATTTCCATAGTGGTTGTACCAGCTTACATTCCCACCATCAGTAATGAAGGTTCCTATTTCTCCACATCCTTGCCAACACTTGTTTTCATTTGATTTTTTAATGTTTGCTATCATTTCTGGTATAAGATGGAATCTCATTATTGTTTTAATTTGCATTTCCCTAGGGATGTTGAACATTTTCTTAACTGTGTTAGCCATTTGTAATTCTTCCTCTGAGAACTCCCCATTTAGTTCTGTGTCCCACTGTTGGAATTTTTTGTTGTTGTTGTTTTTAGTTTTTTTGAGGTCTTTGTAGATTCTAGATATTAGGCTTCTGTCAGTGGCAAAGATTTTCTCCCATTCAGTGGTTAATCTATTCGCTCTGGTTATGGTATGTTTGTCTGTGCAAAAGCTTTTTAGCTTCATGAAATTCCATTGGTTGAGTACTTGTTTAATTCCCTGGGCTACTAAGGTTTTGTTCACAAAGTCTTTTCCCAGTGGTATATAGTGGAGACAGTGGAGAGTGCCTCTTATTTTTTCTTCCAGTAGTTGAAGAATTTCAGTTCTTATATTGAGGTCTTTAATACATTTGGTCTTGATTTTTGCACATAGCAAAATGAGTGGGTCTAATTTCATTTTTCTACATATGATCATCCAATTTGTCCAACACCATTTGTTGAAGATGCTGTCTTTTCTCCAGCCAACATTATGGGCACCTTTGTCAAAGATCAAGCAGCTGTAGTTAATTGACCTAAGGTCTGAATCATCAATTCTGTTCCATTGGTCTATGTTTCTGTTTTTATTCAAGTGCCATGCTGTTTTTGTCAGTATGGCTTTGGAATATAGCATTGGATCAGGTATGGTGATGCCACCAGAAGTGTTTTTTTTAATTTTTTTTGCCCTGAGGATATGTTTGGATATCTGAGGCCTTCTTCCATTCTGTACAAATTTTGAGATCATTTTTTTCAATCTCTGTGGAAATTGATGTTGGTATTTTTATTGGTATTGTTTTAAATCTGTATATTGCTTTTAGTAGAACTGTCATTGTCACAATATTAATTCTACTTATCCAGGAGCATGGGAGGACTTTACATTTTCTCAAGTCTTCCTCTCTTTCTTTTGTGAGATTTTTTTAAATGTTTTCATTATACAGGTCTTTCACATCCTTGGTTAGTGTTATACCAAGGTATTTAATTTTTTTGTTGTTATGTTATTGAAAATAGGACAGCTTCAATGATTTATTTCTCTTTTTATTTGTCCTTTGCATATAGAAAAGCTACTGATTTTTGTGAATTGATTTTGTATCTTGCCAGTTCTGAAAGAATTTAGCACCTTTAGAAGTTGTTATATTGGGACTCTTGGGTCACTTATATATAGCATCATGTCATCTGCACATAGGGATATCTGGACTTCTTCCATTCCAATTTAAATCCCTTTTATTTCTTTCTCCTGTATTATTGCTTGGGCTAGTACTTCTAGTACTATGTTGAAGAGCAGTGGTAAGAGTGAGCATCCCTGCCTTGTTTCTGATCTCAGTGGTAACTCCTCAAGTTTTTCCCTGTTAAGTATTATTTGGGCTTTAGGAGCTTCATACATAGCCTTTATTTTGTTGAGATATAAACACTCTATGCCTATTCTTTCTAGTTTTTTTTTTTTTTAATCTATCTCAGGGTGACCTCTGTAGTCTAAGGGTGGCCTTGAAATCATGGTGATCATCCTACCTCTGCCTCCCAGATGCTGGAATTAAAGGCATGTGCCACCACAACCAGCTTCTTTCCAGTGTTTTGATCATGAAATAGTGTTTTATTTTGTCAAAGGCCTTCTCTGCATCAATTGAGATGGTAATGTGACTCTTATGGTTCAGTTTATTTATGCTGTGTATTATATTGACTGATTTCCATATGTTAAACCCTCCCTGTATCCCTGGGATGAAGCCTACTTGATCAAGGTGGATAATGCTTTTGATGTGTTGTTTAATTTGGTCTGCAAGGATTTTGTTTAGGATCTTTGCATCTATGTTCATTAATGATATAGCCTATATTTTTCTTTCTTTGTTGCATCTCTGTCTGGTTTTGGTATGTTA
This sequence comes from Orientallactaga sibirica, assembly GCA_036365145.1. NCBI lineage: Eukaryota > Metazoa > Chordata > Mammalia > Rodentia > Dipodidae > Orientallactaga > Orientallactaga sibirica. The sequence goes on along the minus strand of JAEOAD010000010.1, from coordinate 9,279,720 downwards.
GCTTCATAAAAGAAGTCAGGGAGGATTCCTTGGTCTCCCATTAAGTGGAAAAGTTTGAGAAAAAAAATTGGTTTTAATTCTTCAATGAAGGTTTGATAGAATTCTGCTGAGAAGACATCAGTCCTGGACTTTGCTTTTTGGGGAGGTGTTTGATTACCTTTTCAATCTCCATGCATGTGATTGGTTTGTTTAGGAGATTAATCTGCTTGCAGTTTAGTTTTGGTATGTGGTATGTGTTTAAGAAAGCATCCATTTCTTCCTGATTATCCTGTTTTTGGAAGTAGAGGTTTTGGAAGTATGTCCTGATGTTTCTTCCAATTTCTTTGATGTCATTGTTATCTCTCCTTTTTCATTTCTAGTTTTGTTAATTTGAAAATTCTCTTTTTTTGCTTGATCAATTTGGCAAGGAGTTTGTCAATCTTGTTTATTTTTCCAAAGAACCAGCTCTACATTTCATCAATTTTAAAAATTATTTTCTTAGTTTCCAATTCATTAATTTCTGCTCTATTTTTGATTATTTTTCCATGTGGAGATCTTTGAGTGGGTTTCTTATTGTTTTTCCAGTGACTTTAGGTGGATAGTCAGGTTATTAATTTGAGATCTCTCTGTCTTTGTTATGCAGACATTTAGGGCTTTGAATTTTCTCCATAGGACTGCCTTCATTGTGTCTCATATGTATTGGTAGGTTGTGTTTTCATTGTCATTCAATTCTAGGAATTTTACAATTCTTTTTCTATTTCTTCCATGACCCATTCATTGTTTAAAAGGGTGTTGTTTAGTCTCCAAGAGCTGGTGGAGTTCTTGATATGTCTCTTGTTAATTTCTAGCTTTAAAGCATTGTGATATGACATGATGCAGGGAGTTACTTCAATTTTCCTGACTTTATTAAGGCACACTTTATAGACTAATATATAATCAATGTTGGAGAAGGTTCCATGGGCTGCTGAGAATATGTATTGTGTAGAGCTGGGGTGGAAATTTCTATAGATATCCATTAGGTCTGTTTCAACTAGGATGTTGTTAAGTCTATTATTTCCTTGTTGATTTTCTGGTTAGATGATCTGTCTTTTTATGATAGTGCAGTAATGAGGTCTCCGACTATTATGGTGTTGGTGTTTGTTGCTGTTTTATTGTTCATTAGTTTTTCTTTAATAAAATATGGTACCCCTATGTTTGGCACATATATATATATTTATGATTATGGTGTGCTCATATTGGTCCATTCCCTTGATCAGTAAGAAGTGACCTTCTTTGTCCTTTTTGATTACTTTTGGTTTGAAGTCCATTTATCTGATATTAATATAACAAAACTTGCTTTTTATTTCCATCTGCATGGAATATCATTTTCCAACATTTCACCCTGAGGAGGTGTCTATCTTTAGTGGTGGATTTCTTGAAGACAGCAGATAGAAGAGTCCAGTGTTTTGATCCATCTTGATAGCCTGTGTCTTTTGATCATTCAGTTAAAAGGTTATTACTATGATTTCTGAATTAATCCCTGCCATGATGAGGTATTTTATGGGGTTTGGTGCTTTCTTGTGTCTTGTACTCTTTTGAGCCTGGTATATTTTGGTTATTGTGATCTTCTTGTTTGTTCCTGAGATTGGTTGTTTGACTGTTTTGTTTGGAATATTTCCTCAAGTATTCCCTGTAAGTTTGGTTTTATGTTCATAGAATCATAGAGTTGACTTTTGTCATGGAAAGTTTTCCTTTCACCATCTATTATGAGGGATACTTTTGCTGTGTAGAGTAGCTTGGATTGGAAGCTATAGTTTTTGAGAAGTTGAACTGTTCCATTCTAAGCCCTTCTGGCTTTCAGGGTTTCCATTGAGAAATCTGATGTAATTTGGATGGGATTGCATTTGTATGTTGTGGATTGTTTCTCTCTTGCTGCTTTTAACACTCTCACTTTGTTTTCATTGTTAAGAGTTTTAACTATGATGTGTCTTGGAGAGTTTCTTTGTTCCTGTCTGTTTGGTATTCTATGGGCTTCTTTTATCTGGTTGGGCCTCACTTTTGAGAGATTTGGAAATTTTTCTTCAATAATTTTCTTGAATATGGTCTCTATGCCTCTGGCCTGATTTCCTCTCCTTTTGGTATACCCAGGATCCAGATGTTGGTTATTTAATGGTTTCCCACACTTCTCTCTTATTCTTTTCACTGGATTTTGTTGAAATTAGCAATGTTTTTGGCCTTCTGATCAATTTCTTCTGTCTTGTCTTCCACATGAGTAACTCTGTTGGTGAGGAGTTTCTAGAGAGGTTTTTATAAGTGCTATTTGATTTTTGTTTGCTGTTGTGTTATTTTGCATCAGGTACATCTCTTTTTTGAGGTACAATTTCAATTCAAGTTCTGATTTTCTTGATGCTTCCTGGAATTCATCCCTGAATTTGATCATGTCTTCAGTAAGCTTAATCAACCTGTCGTTGAGATCTTCCATTTCTTGACTCACCTTCAATTTATTCATATCTCTTTGGAGGGTTCTAATATTTTCTTCAACCAAGTCAAGCCTACTTACAAAACATGAATGCTCTAAGAAATGATTCTCTTCAATTTAATTGATATAATTATTGTTTCTTTGATGGTTTGCTTCCATTTTAGTGATTCTTTTGATCAGGGTCTCGTTGGTTGCTGTGTTTTCATTTTGGGAATGAATTTCTGTTGATTTTGCTATGATTTCAACTGGAGGCTTCCACTGTAGGTCTAGGCATCCATGGTAGAGATCTGTCAGTTTTCTGACTTCTGTTGGCTTTTTTGCTTTGTTGTCTATGCAGTTTAGGAAGACTCTTTATTTTACTGAGGAGGAAGCAAGTTTTTGTCCTTTGGCCCATGAACCCTCTGCCTTAGGTGAACCAGGATATTGGTACCCAGTGGGCAGGATATCAGCGAAAAAGGCCTGATTCAACAGCTCCACAGGAACCAAGCTTCCCCAAACAAGTCACAATGGGACCTACTAGGACCAAAGGACTGAGAGGAGCCAGGAAGAAGGGGTCTGGCCTACTCACTCCACAGTGCTTGCCAGCTCACCCACTTTCTGCACAGGGAACCCAGACAAGAGAGGTGGGCAGAGCCTGGATACAGGGGTCTGGCCTACTCACTCCAGACCACCATGCCCATCTGCATATCATCCATACAGGGAACCCTAGAATCCTCCATTTTGACATCACAAATAACACTTTTGTTTACATACCCTGTGCTATTAAAATAGAGAAATTAGTTAAAAAAGAAGATAATTAACTAAATGTACAGAAATCAATGAAATCAAACAACATAAAATTCAATGTTTATCCAAACAACGGTTCTGAGTTCTATTTCAGAGTGGCAAATGATCTCTTCAGATCATATGGGCACAAAGATTTTTATACCCCTACTCCCTGGACTCACCATCCAAAGGCATTGCTAAAGATAAAGTCAGAAGGAAAACAAAGGAAACATGTGACTGAGTATTAATTTGTGTAAGATGTGACATCCTACAAATCTTTGAGCAAGTCTTTCCAAATGTTCTCAATAGCTTACTCAGCAGAATGAGCTAGACATCTGTTAACTTTTAGCATACTCTACCATGGCTCTTCAGCTGCTATCTTTTTATCTATGAGACCAAAAAAAAAAAAAAAAAAAAAAAGAAAGAAAAAAGAAAAGCCAAAGGACATTATGTATCCTGGTAACAAAGGAAGAGTGTTTTCTCACATCATGTGGGAAGGCAAGTGGGTAACTTTCAGTAAGTGATGGCTCCAAGTTGTCGTACTGCTGCTATGAAGACTGTGCAATGTTTTAGTGGATTGCCAGGCATGTGTGTCACATTCTGATTTACAATAAATTCAATAATAAAATTATTTTCTTTGCTTTATCCCTTCAGGGAGATATTTTGTGCACTTGGTATTTTTCCTATAAAATTATGCTTGTATATAATTTTGTGGTACACAGTGATGCTGGTCCTCAAGGAGGAGGCTTTCAGCTCAGCTCTAGCAGGATTTCTCAGTGAACTTGCCACACAAGTAAGGGGAGTCTTCAGCAATAGGGTCTTACCATCTATTCCTGGTGGGAAACCAAGGGCCTCAGCAATGGCCTGTAATGTTTTCAGGGTATCTGTGACCTCCCCAGCCTACAACTCAATGGAAGGTATCCCATCCCTGGCACTGAAAAGTTTCTACTAATAATCTATGGCTTCTGAGTGTTCCATTGTCCAGAAAAGTGGGTTTCCATATGACTTATTTATATCCTCTTAGATTTTGATATGCCCTCCTTCCACCTTTCCTTTACTCAGTCTCTTCCCCTGACCTCACTTAGGCCTTTCCACCCCCATTAGTCTGTTCTTCTACTTACATGTATACAGTACCATCCTATTAAGTCCCCCCTCCCTCCCTCTCTATTCCCTTTATATCCCCTTTCTAGCTTACTGGCTTCTGCTAGTGAGTTTTATTTTTACTAGCATAGAAGTCCAATCATTTGTAGCTAGGATCCATATATGAGAGAGAAAATGTGATGTTTGGCTTTCTGGGCCTGGCTTACCTCACTAAGTATAATCCTTTCCAGATCCATCCATTTCTCCATTGTGTAAATGTGCCACATCTCATTATACACTCGTCAGTTGAGGGATATCTAGGCTGATTCCATTTCCTAGCTATTGTGAATAGCGTGGCAATAAACATGATTGAGCAAGTATCTCTAAGGTAGTGAGATGAGTCCTTAGGATATATGCCTAGGAGTGGTATAGCTTAGTCATATGGTAGATCAATTTTTAGCTATCTCAGGAACCCCCACACTGATTTCCACAATGGCTGGACCAGATTGCATTCCTACCAACAGTGTAGAAGGGTCCATCTTTTTCTGCATCCTCACCAACATTTATAGTCATTTGTTTTCACGATGGTAGCCAATATAACAGGAGTGAGATGGAATCTCAACATAGTTTTAATCTGCATTTTCCTGATGACTAGCGATGTAGAACATTTTTTAGATGTTTATATGCCATCTGTATTTCTTCTTCTGAGATGTCTCTATTTAGTTCTATAGCCCAATTTTTAATTGGGTTGTTTGATTTCTTTTTATTTGATTTTTTGAGGTTTTTGTATATCCTAGATATTAACCCTCTGTCAGATGTATAGCTGCCAAGGATTTTCTCCCATTCTGTAGGCTGCCTCTTTGCTCTATTCACAGTGTCCTTAGTTGTACAAAAGCTTTGTAATTTCATGAGGTTCCAGTGATTGATCTGTGGTTTTATTGCCTTAGCAATTGGAGTTATATTCAAAAAGTCTTTGCCAAGACCAATATGTTAAAGGGTTTCCCCTACTTTTTCCTCTACCAGTTTCAGAGTTTAAGGTCTGATATTAAGGTCTTTGATCCATTTGGACTTAGTTCTTGTGCATGGAGGGAAATATGGATCTGTTTTCACCCTTCTACAGATACATATCCAGTTTTCCCAGCAGCATTTGCTGAAGAGGCTGTCTTTTCTCCAATGAGTATTATTGGCATTTTTGTCAAAGATCAGGTGGCTGTAGCTACCCAGACTTACATCAGGGTCCCATTGTTGGGCCCTGCCTGGTGTGAAGCCGAGTGGTTAGCCCAGCCAGTCTTGGCCTACTCCTGGAGAGGCCTAGTCGAGCTTCCAGAGCCTGAGTAGAGTTTGGTAACGTGTCCTTGAAGTGACTCAGCACCTTAAGCTGAAACTGCCTCCACCCAGCTGCTGCTGACGTAGTGAAATACTATTGGCCCTTATGCCTTTCTCTCATCCCCTCTTCCCGCCCCCTTCCTCAAAATATATAAATACCTCCCATGACAATAAACGGGGAGATTCCCGCCTTAGAAGGTCTCCGCGACTCAATGTGGTTTTTCTCCCCGGTGTTTGGGGGGAGGGAGGGGTTTGAGTCGCTGACACCCACCTTCTCGCTCAGCCTCAAGAGAAGCGGCTGGCCCGGTTCTCTCTCTCTTATGCTCTACCTGCCGGTGGTGGAGGGAAAAAACCCCGGCATCTGGCGCCCAAATTTGGGGCGCAACATCCCATATTTTGTTCCATTGATCTACATGTCTGTTTTTGTGCCAGTACCATGATGTTTTTGTTACTGTGACTCTGTAATATAGGTTAAAATCAGGTATGGTGATACTACCAGCCTTATTTTTGTTGTTCAAAATTGTTTTAGATACCAGACTTTTTGTGCTTCTAAATGAATTTGTGGGTTGTTTTTTTCTATTTCTGTGAAGAATGCCATAAGAATTTTGATGGAGATTACATTAAATGTGTAGATTGCTTTTGATAGGATTGCAACTTTCACAATACTTATTTTTCCATTCCAAGAACAAGGGATGTTTTTCTATTTCCTAGTGTCTTCTGCAATTTCTTGCTTGAGTGTTTTAAAGTTCTCATTGTAGAGATCCTTCACTTACTTGGTTAGGCTTATCCCAAGGTACTTTATATTTTTGATGCAATTATGAATGGAAGTGATTTTCTGATTTCATCCTCTGTGTGTCTGTTGTTAGAATATAGGAAGGCAACTGATTTCTCTGTGTTTATTTTGTATCCTGCTACATGGCTATAAGTGTTTATTGGCTCTAACAGTTTGATCTCTTCCTTTCCAATTTGTATACCTTTTATGTATGCTCCTTGCCTTATAGCTATGGCTAAGACTTCCAGTGCTATATTAAATAAAAGTGGGGACAGTGGACACCCTTGTCTTGTGCCTGATTTTAGTGTAAAAACTTCAAGTTTTTCTCCATTTAGTATTAGGTTTGCTGTGGGTTTGTCATAAATAGCCTTTATTTTGTTGAGATATGTTCCTTCTATTCCCAGTCTATGTAGGACTTTTATCATGAAGGGATGTTGGATTTTGTCAAATGCTTTTTCTGCATCTAATGAGATAATCATGTGATTTTTGTCCTTCAGTCCATTTATATAATGTATTACATTTATTGATTTGTGTGTGTTGAATCATCCCTGCATCTCTGGGATAAAGTTGACTTGGTCGGAGTGAATGATCTTTCTATTTGCCAATATTTTGTTGAGTATTTTTGCATCAATGTTCATGAGGGAGATTGGGCTGTAATTTTCCTTTTTTGTTCTATCTTTGTCTGATTTTGGGATCAGGGTGATTCTGGCTTCATAGAAGGAGTTTGGTAGGATTCCTTCCTCTACTATTTTATGTAAAAGTTTAAGAAGCATTGGTGTAAGTTTTTCCATGAAGGTTTGGTAAAATTCAGCAGTGAATCCATCTGGTCCTGGACTTCTTTTAGTTGGGAGATTTTTTTATAACTGTTTGGATCTCCATACTTGTTATAGGTCTATTTAAGTGGTTAAACTCATCTTGATTTAATTTAGGTAGGTCATATAAATCAAGGAAATCATCCATTTCTTTCATATTTTCAAACTTAGTAGAGTATATGTTCTTATAGTATGTCCCTATGATTTTTAAAATTTCTCTGGAATCTGTTGTATTGGTGCCTTTTTCATCTCTATTAGTGTCTCTTCTCTATTTCTTTTGGTCAGATTTGCTAAGGGTTTATCAGTCTTGTTTATCCTTTCGAAGAACCAACTCTTTGTTTCATTGATTCTTTGGATTTTTTTTTTTTTTTTTTTTTTCTTCTATTTCATTAGTTTTTGCCCTAATCTTTATTATTTCTTCCTGTCTACTGATTCTTGATTTGCCTTGTTCTTCTTTTTTCAAGGCCTTGAGGTGCATCATTAAGTTGTTTACTTGTGACCTTTCTAATTTCTTAACATAGGCACTTAAAGCTATAAATTTCCCTCTTATGACTGCCTTCATTGTGTCCCAAAGGTTTTGGTATATTGTGTTCTCATTATCATTTGACTCCATGAATTTTTTGATTTCCTTCTTGATTTCTTCATTAACCCATTCATCATTTAGCAGTGTACTGTTTAGTTTCCATGATTTTGTGTATGCTCTATAGCTTTTCTTGCTATTGATTTATAGTTTGATCCCATTGTGATCAGATAGAATACATGGAATTATTTTGTTTTTTTCTATATTTGTTAAGATTTGCTTTGTGTGCTAATATATGGTCTAGTTTAGAGTATGTTCCATGTGCTGCTGAAAAGAATGTGTGTTCTTCAGTATTTGGATGAAATGTCATGTATATATCTGTTAGGTCCATTTGTTCTATGACCTCATTTAATCCAGAAGCATCTCTATTTATTTTTTTGATGGGATGACCTGTCATTTGGTGAGAGTGTGGTGTTACAAGTGTGTTTGATGTTATCTGTGGCCTTAGTTCTAATAGTGTTTGATGAAATTGGGAGCCCCCATGTTAGGTGCATATATATTTAGGATTGTAATGTCCTTCTGTTGGAGTGTTCTTTTAATCAAAATAAAGTACCTTCCTTATCTTTCCTAACTAATGTTGGTCTGAAGTCTACCCTGTCAGATATTAGGATAGCTATCCCTGCTTGTTTTCTAGGCCTATTTGCATGAGACACCATTTTCCAACCTTTCACCCTAAGATAGTGTCCATCATTTATAAAAAAGGTGAGTTTCTTAGAGGCAACAAATTGAAGGATCCTGCATTTAACCCTGTCTTTTGGTTGGGGCATTCAGGCCTTGATAGTAAGGATATTAAGAGTTATTATTAAAAGGTACATATTTATTTTTGCCATTTTTCTTGTTTTTTAGTTCTTCCTGTTTTACCTTTGCTCTCTTGTACTTAACTAGTATTGGAGTATAGTTTGTTATTTCCAGGTTCCTTATATGTGTGCTTTTATTTCTCTTCAGCATGGAGGATCCTCTAAAGTAGTTTCTGTAGAGCTGGTTTTGTCTTCAAATATTCCTTTAGCCTGCTTTTGTTGTGGAATGTCCTCATTTCTCTGTATTGTCATAAGAGAAGCTCTGTCAGGTCTTCACTGGGACCCTGTCCTAAATGCCAAGGGGACCACTAGAAAAGCCAAGGTACTCTTAAGTCAAAGAGACATGAGGTAGTCACCCCTCAACAGATTATTGTGGGCCCAGGAGACCTTCCCATAAAGGCTCCTATAATTCCAGTCCACCTTGAGGTGTCCTGGGCAACTATACAGGTAGTACAACATACCATAAATTTCCTCATTGACTCAGGTGCTCACTTTTCAGTAGTTGATTTTGTCCTGGTGCTAGGTCCTTCTTCATCCTGTGGTACCCAATCCCTATACATGCTTAACCCAGATTCCCTCTGAGACTACTACTCACTATTGTCTTGGACCTATAGGATGCTTTTTTTTTTTTTTTTTTTTTTTTTTCCCGGTAGCCCTCTACATCCAATTAACCAGCCTCTATTTGCCTTTGAAGATCAAACTCATAGAACAGGACAAGTTACTTGGACAGTTTTACTGCAAGGCTTTAGAGACAGCCCCCATCTGTTTGGCTTGGGCTTGGCACAGGACCTCTTACACAAGTAGGGTCCTAAGACTACCCTGTTATAGTATGTAGATATTTTACTTTATAGGGCTTCTGAAAAAATACTCTCTGGAGAAACAGATCATTCTCAACTTCCTGGCTAAGTGGAGATACAAGGTCTCAAGGGAAAAGCTCAATTATGCCAATCTAAGGTTACTTATCTAGGAATGATATCAGAGGGTGAAAAATGCAGTTTAAGTCCTGAAGAAATCCAGCCTATTATAGCCAATTCCCTCCTCAGCCCCACCTCATTTCAGTTTTAACTAGTTGGGTTTTGTAAAATGTTCAAAAGTTTTAGAGTGAAACTTAGAGAAAAGTGAAATGCAAAAACTTTCCTATCAAGATGTAATAATGAAATAAAAACATACTAAATTTACCTATCCATACCAAGACCTTTTAGCCTTGTGTTACCATTATTTTAGAGGTTTGTTTCACATGAAAAGCTATATTTCCTTCCATGTCATTAGTTACTTTCCATAGTAATTCACTTATGTTGGAATTGGTAGTATAACTAGACTTACATAAAATTTTAAAAGGTTTATTTTATGTTTGATTAACTTATTTAGTAGAGTATGGTGAGTACTAGTCACTTAATTCCACTGGAACTTAAAGGCTAAACCTTTCTCATTAAATAATGTGTCTCTAAATTTCAGCCCCATAGTAAATGAGTACTATCCTATAAGTTGGCGGTAAGTGTGTCAACACATTGTTCATTCCCTAGTCACCTGAAAGGAAACTTTCACATAAGAAGTTGCCCCCCAATGGTCCAGAGTAATAACTGCTGTGTTGATGTAGGCTTTGATATAAGGATGCATAGAATGGTGAGCTCCTGGGGCCACTTAGGAAGCTGCTGAGTTAACACAATCTGCATGGCTAGATATTTTCCACATGTAATTAGAACGACCTTCTGGGCCCCATGGGGACTCATAAACGGTCCAGTGTTAATACCTAACTGGAGCCATTATCTAGTATTCTCTCCAAAGAATAAGGTAGATTCTTTATTAGGTGAGAAGGATCAGCACTGTTAGTTTTCCCAGTGAGCGGAAAGCTTCTATTTCCTCCTTGCAAAGCAAAGCATTCCTATCGATTCTATATTAAAAAAAAAAAAAAAAAAAAAAAAAGGAAGAAAGAAAGTTGTTGCAGTGCATGTTGCTTGAGTGGGTCAGCACAGCCAACCTCTTGACATGGAGTGGTACTTCACACTCTGGAGAGTGTGACTTATCAGGCATGAGGTCTGAATCAAGTGAAGCAGAATAGTGTTTGGTTATGTAAGTATTTAAAAAAGCACTTTCCATATGAAAATGAAAGTAGATTGAAATCACATATAGTGTGACATTAATATTCCAATATATATATATACATATATATGTATATATATATATATATATTCTCCTATTATAGACAGGCTTTGCTTTTCCTTTTAAGTATCATTTTTTTAAGTATCAATCATGGCACATAGGACCATGCAGAATTTTCTCACTGCTGACTCAGCCTACTATGCTGTAAGGAATTACTTTCTATCTGCAGCCCAGAGGTTCAGCTACAGGCAGAGCTCTCTCTATTTCCCTTAGCCCTCTGCCAGCATTAGCACCTGGGTATACTTTCACTTAAATCACTTTTCTGTATCTTATGCAGAAACCAGGCAAGAAGGAGGAAACCACAGTGTGAAGTAATGCAGGGTATTTTCATTTCTATTTTGGGCTTGGGAGGACAGTAACTAAAAGCTTTACTTACTAAGGATGTCATCAACACAGGTTTCTGTAGCTTTTGTGCATATAATAGCCACCACCTAGAACAAAAACCCCTCGTAATATCATGTTTATAGGCGATCGCTCAGCTCTGCAGACAATGGTTGAACAAAGAAGTGGCTCTACTGCCTGCAGACTGACTGGGTCAGTCATGTCACTGACTATGGTAAGCTGCACTAGGCTGATGTATCTTTTGGTACTCATTGCAAAGAGCCTAAGTATGCTAGGAATTTTCACTTCTAATGTTCCTCTTTTTAGAATACATATGCACAAGATCTTCATAGGTCGTGGATGTTTTTTATTTTTTTCTGCTTAGAGATGCACATATATTTAAACATTTAAATTGATTGTCTGCAGTTACTACGTTAGTATGATTCAATTCTGATGCTTCTATAGATAGAGTGGTGATTTTAGAAATTTTAATAATAAATAGATGTGTCTGCTCCAAAATAGTGGTGAACTAATTTATCCTGTTTTATGAATAAATTTAAATTTGATAGTGAAGGCTGAGAGAAAATATCCATCTTCCTTTTGCTTTTCCTATGGCAGAGTATATTAGTTTTCTATTTATGCTATAGGAAATTTTAAAAAATGTTTATGTATTAAAACATCAAAAACATTTTTATCTTGTAGTTCTGCAGATCAGCTACCCAGCATCATTTGCACAGGTCTAAAATCTGATATTGGCACATATGTGTTTCTTTTTTGAAGCTATAGGGAGAATTCCCTTCCTTCTTCAGCTATTTGGAGAATCCTCTCATTTTCTTTAAACTATACTTCTTCCCCTCTGTTCTTAAATACAACAATGGTGAATTGAGTCCTGTTCATGTTTTATCAGCTAGTTGCAGAAAGGGGGAGAACTCACAAATCAGGCACCCAAGTCCTCATGAGGCCCAGGAGAATGGTTTCCAAAGCATGGCCTCATTGACATCATCATCCTGGATTCTTTTTTTTTTTTTTTTTTTTAACTATTGGTGGGTTTGAAACCCCAGCATATGTAACCTGAGTCATGCAGAGGGATTTTCATTGCATTGATCAAGTGGTAAACTATGATGCTTGGTAAAGCCAAAACAAGGTGTACAAATAGGGTAAAGGGTGCAAAACAGGATGTGGCCTAGAGGCAAGGACAGAGTTGGCCTTGGAGCAGAGGTTACAGGGGCCTTAGATTTTTTGGTTTAAATCCCGCCCCCCCAAACTTACCTCTTCCTTCTTGCTCCCTCTTTTACTTTTAAGGAGTGTTAATACATTAGGGCCACCTTAACAGTTAAGATAATCTCCTTATTTAAATTTAGTTTATTAGCTATGTTAATTACTTTCTCATTGCTATGTGAAAACACTTTACCAGTAGCAACTTAAGGAATGGTTGATTTCTCCTTACAGTTGGAGTTTACAGTCCATTGTTACAGTGGAAGCAATGGTGGCAGGAGCTTGAGGCAGCAGATCCCACTCAATCCATAGTGATGAAGCAGAGAACAATAAATACTGAGTTCCTAAGTAACTTTCTCTGTTTTATTGACCAGGTTTTTAGGCTGTGGAATACCCATAGTTAGTGTAGTCATCCCAACTCAGCCTAAGGTAGATAAAACATCACAGATTTGTCAAGAAACTCCTTTCCTCTTTTCTAAGTGATTCTAAATTCCCTCAAGTGGAGTCAAAACCATTGTATTAGCAGTCTTTGATTTCATCTGCAAACAACCTCCTCATTCCTGTTCTGCTACATGTAATGTGATATATTCACAAGTACCAAGGGATCATGGGGTTTGGAGGCCATGTTGGGGAAACAGGCATGTCTACTTGACACATGATATAGGAACACTCAAAGGTTTAATCTAGGGTTAGAGAGATGGCTTAGCGATTCAGGTGCTTGACTGCAAAGCAAAAGGACCTTGGTTTGTTTCCCCAGGACCCACATAAGCCAGATATAATACCCGAGGCATAAGGGAAATGATAAAGTAAAAACAGAGACCAATAAATACAATAATTAAAATGCCGTTAAAGATAAAAACAGGCAAGGAAAATAGAGAAGAATCAAAGAGGAAAAAAGAAAAAGAAAATGATTATAAGGAAAAGAACTGGAACAGAAGAATAAAAAGAAAAAAAGAAAGGGAGGTTGAAATGAAAAGTAAAAGAACAAAGAAGAAAGCAGAAAAAAGCTATAAAGAAAAGTAAATAAAGCCAATGTTATTTTAATAAGAAAGTAATGAAATAGACTATAATATCAAACATCATTGACAAGACCACATTCCAGTAAGCTTAGAAATAACATAAAGGAAAGTGAAAATACAAAAAAGGAATGATATCTGAGTAAAATTGATCTGCACTTCATTTAATGCCCAGCCTGGCAATCACTGCGCCACACACAGAGACCCATGTGCATCTGCTGCACAACATGTACATTAAAACTGAAGAGATTCGGTTCAGAAATACCACGGAGGCTTTCAGCAGAGATTTGCTTTAGCAGTTTTGCCTGAGGCTACGCTCTTTTAAATATGATAATTACTCTGTACAATTTATAACTGTAGAAAAAATATTTTTGCCTTGCTTTCATTCCTTCCTTTGGACTTTTAGTTGCTTTTGTGCAGTTCAAGTTGAAATACTGCATTGCACCAGAATGAAGCATGCTCCAATGTCTCCATGCCAGCCCAGGTATCAAAGCCTCATTGCAATTCTTGTTTCCTGGGTGTCTCCTCTTATAGTATGCCTTTTATAAAATGCCATTTAAAAATCATAACCATGTTCTCTGAAAAACCTGATCCATTACACGTTAATGGTATTTGCACAAAGTAGAAATAACATTGAGGAGATTGCTTAATGGTTATAATAGCTTTCATCAAAAGCTTGTCAGCCAGGGTTGATTTTCCAAATACCCATAGTACCCATATAAAGTCAGATACACAAAATGGTTCAAGCGTCTAGAGTTCAGTTTCAGTAGAAAGAACCCCTGGACTGCCCACTCACACATTGCAAAGACAGCTAGGCCAGGTTTGATGCCCCAGTACCCAAGTACATACAACATTATTTATGCACAATGTGGTACGTGTATCTCGCATCTGGAGTTTGTTTGCAGTAGCAAGAGGACTCGATGTATGCATTCATATACTATCTCTCCATGTTCACAAATTAATAAATGAAAATATTAAAAATTAAATTAAAAATAACTTTAATTAAAATAAATTAAATTAAAAATTAAAAATATTAAACATTAAAATTTATTTATTTGTAAATCCTTGAAGATTACAAGTTATAAGAAGTTTTAATTAATTATTTGACATTACAAAGGGCAAAAGCCTGGTACATCTGTGTACTTCAGAACAGACACTTGGTAAATGGAGTGAACAACCCCGAGAGCCACCAGTTAACAGACATTATAGTATACGCTTTCTGGAACAATTATATTTTATGCTTTCAAAAATATCTTTCTTGATTTTTTTCTTAAAATTTAAATCAATTATTCTTATCATCATAAATCAAATAGAATTTTGTTTAATTTTTTTATTCTTAAAAGGTATCCTAATAGAATTTTCTAAAGTTATATTTTCATTTAAATTCCTTTCTCCTTCAATCCTAAAACAGTCCTATTTTCTCTTCTCACCATATTTTATCATTTGCTTCCTGCTTGTGCTGCCTGAGCATCTGCTCCCTTCCTGAGATCCTCAGAATGATTGCGTCGCACACCTGTCCATCATATGCTAATTCTCTCTGACATGTATTCTTGTCACTCAACTGTCTCATAGATATATCTTTTAAAGAACCTGTCTCTAACAGTTCTGCTTTTCTGTAATTCTTTGTCTGACATTGAATACATATCCTCACTTACTACCTGCCTCTCATAGATAGTCTCAGGATAATGTCTAAATCAACAAGGCCTACCATGATCACATTCAAAAAGTTGGTGGAGTGAATGGATTATATATATCTCAATGGCACAGCATGTCAGTAAGGATTCACTGGAAATGCTCAACTTCCTACGGCATGGGCAAGCACATTGAATTATAACGCTGACCTGTTTCTTATGTGAGTGCTCACACACAAAATCCTACAGTACCACCAGAAATATTATTTCCTGGATGCATTCACACACACTCTCTCTCACACCTCAAATGCTTCTGAGGTCCATGGTTCTTTGAAGGTCGCACTTCAGTGATTTCCATGGCTGGTAGTACTGAAAGCATGCAGGACATTGGAGTCAGCCTAGAGTCATGTATGATGAACTTTAGGAAAGAGACAAGTCAAATGTCCTTGATGAGAGGTAAATGAGCATAAAGGTCCATGTGAGAATGGAAATAAAAGCTTATAGTAAATGAAAACAGAAGCTACTTTTCATGTCTTTTATATTTATTTTTATTTTCCAAAGAAAACAGTGTGCCACCAGCTTTTATCTGAAGTAAGTGTTCATATTTAAGAGGAGTTCATAAAAACTCTATCAGACAAAAGATTGTGGTAACACCACTAATTCCTAACACATTAACACTTATTTTCTCACTTGGACATAAATTTTCAGATGGGCATATCCAATAGCATTGATTATTGTGATTAAGAACTTTGTTATCTTCATCATAGCCCCTTATAAGTAAAATACGTGTAAGAAAGTAGCTATTTTACCAAGTTCTACATAGGCATAGAGTTAGTTATAAAGAAAAAGGGTGTAGTAGACACCCTTAGGTTGCCAGGTTGTACCTCCAAACCAGGCACAGTTATGGGAGGAAGGGAATTTATTGGAAGGTTACAGATTCAGTGGAAGTTCCATAATGGCAGAAGAAGTTGATTCCTTTTCACAGGACCAAGGAGAGAGAGAGAGAGAGAGGGAGAGGGAGAGAGAGAGAGAGAAGTCACTACCAATACCATAAACAAGCATACTTTAGGAACACAAAGCAGAGGGCAAAGTTCCAAAATCCACATTAACTTAAAACCTAACCCAAAACTTACTTTTCTGGTTAATATTTAAAGAATTTTTTGAGCGGAGGATCATAACTTTCTAATTTTCTTTTGCATTTCTCAAAATTTATGGGTAATAGAACGGTAAATATTATATGTCAAATAAGTATAATATAAATCACTTGTTTTATTTATTTCAAAAACACATTTTGAACAGAATTAAGCATCTTTTCTTTTAAGGCTATGTGGAAAATGCATTAGGATCTCATTTAAGCTATTTTTCAAAGTAATTGGAAAAATCTTTTTTATCTCCTCTTGAATTGATACATGTGCTAGCATCCTTTTTAAGCCTATGACACCTAGGAAGCAGCTTTCCTGATACAAAGAAATCCATTTACTTGGGTTACTTCTGCTTAGGTAGCTTTAATGTTTTCACGTGTTGTAATTCCTTTGGCTGTTTCACTTTCAGTCTACCTATCAAGTCCTTGTTCAGGAGAATTTTTACCTCTCCCTTTTATGTTTTTTTTTTTTTTTTTTTTTTTTTTTTTTTTTTTTTTTTTTTTTAGTATATCTCCAGTTTTCACAATTCTCTTTTTTATTTCTTTTTCACTTTCAGCCTGGGTTCACATTTAAAGTGCATATACTCCATTTTGCTTTTCACATTATGACATTTGTGATGTCAGGTGTGCTTTATACTTGGGATGAACATTGCTATGGAGATTTTTCTCCTTATGACACTGTGTTAAATCAGTAATTCATCTGAGAGTCAACTGTGTCTTAGAATCATGGAAATGTGACAGGTTTGCAGCCAGATACTTAATGTCTTTGGAAATCAGTCTCATTTTATTACAACATCTGTGAGTTTCTTTAGAATATCTATTTAATGAAAGGTTCCCTTACCTTTCCCAGGGCCTTGTATTCTTTTCTTCCCCAAACTCTTCTTTCTGCTCACTGCTATTGCTTTCATCACTTTCTTCATCTGAGACCTGTCCATTTTTTTAACCTGAATTGCAATATATATTCTGGAGATATATAAGGGTTTTGTAGTCCCTAGGAAGAAATAGTATGAGAATATGAGAAAATGGTATGTTACTCTGAATTAGAATTTTTACTCTCTCCCCCTCTCTCTGTCTTTTTCTCTATATATCTATGAGTGAATGAAGCACATCACTGGAGTGTGATGTGTTTCTTAGATTCTATATGAGGCATCTACCTATCTTAATACATGGACATTCATAATAGTCATAATGCATATTACCTGTGTGTGACACTAAATCATTTCTGTGGCACCATTCCATTGACATAAAATATATTCCAAAAAGGGTTATGTGTGGGGCAAGGAGCTCAAAATGAGATAATTTATAGAGCTGTGGACCCAAAAAGTTCCTCGTGGTGAAAATATATAGTGATTTTCCAGCACAAATATCTTTTCATGCCTATTATGTTAGTATAATTGTCAGTCTCAGGCCCCATGTAAGACAGATGCACAAGGGGGCACATGCATCTGGAGTTCGTTTGCAGTGGCTGGAGGCCCTGGCATGCCCATTCTCTCTTGCTCTTTTTATCTGACTCTTTCTCTCCCTCTCAAATAAATAAATAAATATTTTTAAAAACAAAACCAACCACTTAATAAGGGTAAAGAGAAGCTGTACTTAACAGTCTACAGAAGTATAAGTAATCTATTAAAGACATAAAAATCAAAATATTCAGGTTTGGAGTAGTATTTATGTTTCTGGGATTGTTAGTAGTAGTAAAACATCACTGCTCTCAGATACACATCTAGAATAGAGAACAGTTATTTCCAAAGTAAAGGGAAAGTCTTAGTATAAATGAACACAGAAAGGAATGATTCACCTAAGGAAATTTTGCATATAAGGGTGAATAAGGTGACCAAGGGAAAAGTGAAAGCATTATCCTGAATACTTGAGAATATTAAACATTCTGCAATTCTGCATAAACTATAGCTCTTCTGATTTCCCCACTCCTATTCTTTCTCCACTTTTCATTTCATAAAATATTGTATTTATTTATTTCCAAGGAAAGTGACAGACAGAGAGAGAGAGAGAAAGAGAGAAAAAGAGAGAATGGGAATGTGAGCACACACACAAGTTTTAGTTGGGAAAAGAGGTATAGGCAGTGTGGTAAAGGATTTATTTATTTATTTATGTATTTGCAAGCAGAGAGAGACAGAGAGAAAACAGACAGAGAGAATGGGCACGTCAGGGCATCCAGCCACTGCAAATGAACTCCAGATACATGTACACCTGGCTTTATGTGACTACTGGGGTATTAAACCAGAGTCATTAGGCTTTGTAGGCAATTGTCTTAATCACTGATCAATCTCTCCATCCTTTTATAAAGGTTTTGAGTGAGTGTTCTATGAATATTGTGTAAGCCTGCCTTGAAGAGTTCTCTGTGCTTTCTCAAATGCCTGTCTTTACCTATACTCCTGAACAACCCTCTAATAAAAGTAAGAGCAACACTCTCATGGATGACAGTCTAACTAAGGAAAGGAATGGTGTCCCTGACAACCTTCTACTTTCTTATTCTAGTAGCTGAATTATAAACACAGTTCTGCGTTTTCAAAAACCTGGAGTTTTGATCTCCTTTTATGAGAAGATTAATGCATATCTCAGGCAATGAAAATATCATAAACAGAACTGGGTATGGTAGCATACACCTTTAATCCCAGCACTTGGGAGGCAGAGGTAAGAGGATTGCTGTGAGTTCGAGGCCAGTCTGAGACTACATAGTGAATTCTAGGTCAGCCTGGACTACATTCAGACCCTACCTCAAAAAAGAAGAAAAAAAAAAAAGAAGAAGAAAAATAAATAAACATCATGGAAATAAGAGATATAAGATAAAGCAGAGAGGTCAATAAAGGTGACACTTGAGAAATAATTGAAAAAATGAAAGATTTTGCAAGTAAGATAGAAACAAATAATTCAGAAGTTGAGGCAAATTAAAAATAGAAAAATTAGAAAAAATAGCCCCACCATAGGGTTATAAAATAACTAAATATAAGTGCAATGTATTATAATTAATATGATATATATCCAAGGTAGTCCTGAGTTCAACACTGTCTAAAGAGTTGATATAGAATACTGGATGTTGACTTTCTATGACTAAAGAAATTAAATTTTTTCAAATTGTAAAGCCATCTCATCCCAAGGCGTCTATACCTAGGCACTGTATGAAAGCTCTAAACCTCAGGAGTGAAGAGAAATACATATGGAGGACCATAGAGAGAAGGAGTCTAGGAGTTAAACAATATCCAACTGCAATTTATTCAAAACAAATGCAAAAAGTCAATACCAAAACTTTTGGCATGACTAATAATAACCATATTATATGTTAGGTTTAAGTGTAATCCAAGAGGAAATATGGTACATATACACAACGGAATTCTAATCAGTCACAATGAAAATTAAAAATATGTCATTTTCAGGTCAGTGGATACAAACATCTTTATTAACCAAAATAAACCAGACTTAGAAAGATGCATATCAAGTGTTTTATCTCATTTTAGTATCCTATATAGTGTGTGTGTGTGTCAGAGAGAGAGAGCAAGAGAGAGAGATATGATTAATGGGCAGTGAGGAGAACAAAAGGAAGGGTGCTAGGAGTGAATGTGATCAAAGTACATGATATACTTGAAAGAAATTGTTTTTATGAAATCTATCCTTATGTATAATGAACATATGTCATTGAAATTTAATAAAAATTTCAAATAGGCAAGAAAAGTAATTATTAGGTTAGATTTCTACACAAAAGTTTCTTAAACTTTTTAAAATCCACACCTTTCCATAGAAGAAACTTTTATGTAACCTCAGAGATGTAGATATATACAATTAGCACGTGAATCAAATCTTTACTGATATAAACTCATTCATTAACTATAGTTTATTAAATCTGAAAGCAAACTTGTATATTAAAAATGCTTTTAACATAAAGAATGAAATTGTGGCTATTTGACATTTACGTAGAGCTTCTTCAAAGTTTTAGAGAATGTTGCAGTTATGTTTTCATTGCTGTAACATTACATCCAGAAGCAGCTTATGGGAGGAAAGGGCTTATTATATGCTTACAATTTCCAGGGAAATCTTCAACATGGTAGTAAAAGCTGATTCACTTCATCATACATCCATAACAGGAAGACAAGACAGTAAGCACCAGCAAGCATGAGCTACTTCATACATACAAAGCTTCATTCACCACAATGCCCTCCACTGATGACATGCTTTCTCCAGCAGGAATCCACCTCCCAAATGTTCTATTAGGTAGGGAATAAATAGGAAACTTAATCACAAACACTTGAGTCTGTGGGGTCATTACATTCAAAACCAACAAATTCCACCCCTGGCCCTATAGACTCATTGCTAACTCAGGATACAAATTGCTCTTAGTCCATCTTCAAAAATCCCCATAGTTTTTAACATTTCTAACAGTGTTTAAAACTCTAATCTAATCTGAGATTCAAGACAGTCCTTTAACTGTTAGTCCTATGATATTAAAACACAAGTTTTGGGCTGGAGAGATGGCTTAGCAGTTAAGGCGCCTGCCTCCTAAGCCTAAGAACCTGGTTCCAATCTCCAGGTCCCACGTTTAGCCAGATGCAGTGACACAAGGGCGCAATGCCGCACTTGTCCACAAGGGGGCGCACACATCTGGATTTCGTTCACAGTAGCTGAGAGACTGCTGGCACGCCCATTCTCTATCTGTCTCCCTCTCCCTCTCTCTCTGTCTGTCTCTGTCTGTCTCTCTCTAAAAAAATAATAATAATAAAATAAAAAATAAAAAAATTTAAAAAGTTTAAAAACACAAGTTTCATAAATACTTCCAGTACTTAATGACACAGAGTCAACATTTCCTCTTCAATAATGGCAAAATATGTAGAGACTGGACCAATGCAAGATCAATTACTAGCAGACAAACATCTTGCATCTGTAGTTCCCAGTCTGAAATCAGTAACCAGTGATGAAGTATCTTGGGTTACAATTCTTCCCATCCCTCCCAAGCTGGCAGCTCTCCTTGGCAACTATTCTAGAGTCCTGGCATCGCTATATTCCTTGGGTTTTCATTGCATTCCATTATTCATCTTAATAGCTCCATACAATAGCCTTACTGCATCTCCATACAGGAATTTCAACACCACTGAATATTACTTCATTGTAGAAGCTCCTGGTACTGTGTATAGTTTTTGACACTTTGTCTGCCATTTCCCATGCATTCAAAATCTATAACAATAGTAGTGTAGCCAAATTTACAAATTCAGCATAGGATAAAGCTTGACCTTGAAGAGCAGGCTACGTCACCTGTCATTCTTAAAGTTTCCTCCTTTTAAGAGAATTCACATTATTACTAGTTTGAGCCTTCTATGGGGTGTGTTTCACCTTCAGGGCATCTTTTCCATTGTCCCAGTGAAAAACAGTTGGGCCACCTTTACTTTCCTTAAAGACTACAGCATAAGTGGCCCCAAACCATTATTTGTGTCTACAAATTCAAACTTGCTTGACTTTCTTTCTGTGATAAACTGAAGATATTTAATATCTCTCCATCAATTGTACCAGTCCATTACTTTTAAACTCAACTTTATTTAAATTCTCAGGACATAGGAATACAGCCAGTTTTGTGCCAATAGCCCAGTTCCAACAATTTTTTTTCCTTCCACTTTCAAACTTCATAAGCCAAGCTTTGACAGTCCAAATTTATTTTTGCATTTACCACTTTCAAACTCTCAATAAAACAGTCCATCAAGCTCTGCTTACAGCATTGCAAGGATTCCCAAGTCCAAAATATCAATTCCTTCCATATTTCTCCCATAAACACATTCCAATAAACCAAAACCCCACATGGTCAGATTCATTGCAGCAAGAACTCCACTTCTTCATACCAATTTTATTTGTGCAGTTACTTTCTAGTTGCTGGGACACTCAACCAGAATCAGCTTATGGGAAGAAAGACTTTATTTCAAGCTTACAGCTTCAAAAGAAAACTTCATCATAGTGGAAGAAGTTGGCACACTTCATCACCAAGAATTTATTGATATTTTCATTTTCTAAATTTCAATGCTAACATTATTGCTTCCCATAAATATATACTACAAAGTGTCAAAGGTATGATATGCTTAGGTTCATTTCAGAAAATGCAAATGTTCTGTCCTAATCTTGAGTCTAAATTCATTTCCTGATTTTTTAATGAAACTCAAGTCAACATTAAAACCAGTAAATGTTAAAGTTTTACATTTTATCATAATGAACCCAAAGGTATGTTAATTTGATAAATGTGGAGGAATAACAGTAGGAAAGTGTTAAAATCTTTCCTTTCTGTAATGAGATAATTATGTTTCTAAAAGAACAGAAAAACACGTTAATTCATTACACATAAAGTACCCAGTCTGAGTGAAATGTCTCAGGCAGGTGTCATGTGCAAAATGTACATGTCATGTGTTCAGAACCAAGGTCGCACTTAGGTTGAAAGCTACAACACAGGTGAGGCAGGCAGAAACACCTCAGGTTCATTATTCATTTCACTGTGAATTAATTGTTCATCATTATAAGCTCAGTAAACTTTGACCTTTGCCAAGTTTCTCATGACAGCCACATTCAGTTATGTGATCAAATGTCTCACAGTTTAAGAAGTTGTGTTTTACACCAAGTTTAATAATCAATATTGTAGATAAGGTCATTTTCAAATAAAGAATGACAGAATTTCTGTTTATCCATCCTCAAAATAATTTAGTAATATATGTACGTAAAGAGGCAAATGAAATTTCAAAGATGGTATAAGACAAGAAATTATGTGAAGTATAACAAGGCATGTAAAACTATAAGTGTAATTAGTGATTTTATAGTGAATAACTTGAATTTATAAATAATTAAAATAAAATAATAAAATAGCATAAAGGTACACATTTTAATTGAGCAATACCTAACAATGTTTTGGGGGAAAATGATGTACTGATATCCTTTAAAGTTTATCAACTTCATTCATCAAAATAGTCATCTAAATATTAATCTGGAGTCCAAATTTTCACTTATTTTCTCTCAGCTTATTAAAGTTATACATTTGATTACACCATTTTTCAAAGACTTTTCTCATAAAAATGAGATACTGATCAGCATTTTGCTTGATGAAGAATTCAACTCTCCTACCATATTTTTGTTTATGAACTAATAACACTTAACATGTTCATGCTCTCTTCCTTTAAATGTTTCATTTGCAAAGATGACATAATCAAATGTGGCTATCTTCTCCAATTTCATCACTTAATTTACTTTTGGTTTTATTATGAACACCTACCTATCTATGAACACCATGACAATGAGGAAATCACAAAAGAGTCTACTTGTTACTACATGGTCTCACTTTCATGTCCAGTAAGGTGTCCAATGTTCTATCATGGAGAATGATTGAACTATATGGTATCTACATATTAAAAATAATACATGTTTACATTCTTCCTCAATACATTTCAGTCAAAATCCTTAAACCTACCACATATCAATGGCAATTATAAGATACATAAAAATTATGAAGGTTTGTCCTCCTTCCCTGAGTGTATAATATTTTTAAATTGGTAATAGGATTCCTGAGAAAAACATAAGAGATAGTGTTTGCATGTTTGTCTATCTGTGGTAGTTTGAATGGATGTCCCCCAATTAAACCTTTAGATCTCCAGCTGCCTGACTGGAAGAGGTGTAACTGTGAGCTGCTCCTAGGGTCCAGCTGTAAGGTGCTACTGGGGGTAATGAATACTAGCCTAAGATATGCA
The DNA here is from genome assembly GCA_036365145.1 of Orientallactaga sibirica. NCBI lineage: Eukaryota > Metazoa > Chordata > Mammalia > Rodentia > Dipodidae > Orientallactaga > Orientallactaga sibirica. Next base: position 9,255,952 of record JAEOAD010000010.1, on the reverse strand, counting down.
GAGTGCTTTGAGCTCTGATTGGGGTTCCTGGAGTATGCAGTATGCATGCTTATGGTACTAGTGGTGGTATTTGGCTCTGCATGGACCTGTGAAAGGGGCCAGCTTCTTCTGCCATCATGTCCCCTGTAACTCTAAGCTAAAATAAATCCTTTTCCTTCTATAAACTGTGTCAGGATTGGAAGTTAATTCCAGCAACATGAAGCTGACTACAACATAATTGGCACTGAGAGTTGGGTGTTGATGCCTGATGAATCTGACCATGTGGATTTTGGTGATTGGGGACTTTTGTTTTGGAGGAATGGGCATGGACTTGGTACTTGCAACGGAAGATACCTTCCAGAGACGTAAGCCAAGTTTTATGGATTATTTTGGTGATAAGTTGATGTAAAGTACAAAGAGAATTGTATTTGGAGTCTCAGCTTATTATGAACTTTGAAAGGGGAAGGGAAGACTGCACAGAATTTTATTACATTGAAACAATAGAAAGGATGCCTGAGGAAGGACTCAATAGTAGAAATGCGAACTCTTTGGAAAGGGGTTGACTGAAAGGAAGGAACCTACTTTTCAAGGTCACAGTTTATTTTGTCTCGGAATTAATATGGCTGTGTACTGCACTACTGGTATTGGTTTCAGAAAGGTGAAAAATGCAAGGAGTGGGTCATGAAATTCACACAGTTCCAGGAGATACCGCTGAGACATGACAGGAGGCAGGATATGAAGACACTGATAACAGAGGCCAATGACACCATTAGAAGATGGACCATGGTTCGCATGGAGACCTGAAGTTGTTTAGATATACCAGAGCTGTGCAAGAGCTCATGGAGCACTGTTGACTTGAGATGGAAGTTTTCCATGGCTATTCAGCCCAGCTGGAGGGATGCAATTAGAAAACAGGAGACTGTTATTCACTGGTTATGATATCAAACTTGAATTGCAGTTGTTTGTTTGCTTTCTGGTTATTGAGTTTGCATCGGGCCAGTCTCTCATTTTTACACCTTATAGCAGTTGGAAATGTTTATTATTTGCCTTCATATGTTAAAACTATATAGCTTGATTTGATTTTACAGGATTCACAGCTAAGAGACCATTTTAAATCTCAGATGAATCTTTGAACTTTCGAACTATCTTAAATTGGTAAAGAATATGAGAGCCTTTAAAGTTGGACTGAATACAATTTACAATGTGAGATAGGTATGAACATACTGGGGGCAGGGGTGTAATGTGGTAGTTTGAGTGGATGTCCCCAGTAGTTCCAGAAGTTAATTAAAGCTTTAGATCTCTAGCTACCTGTCTGGATGAGGTGTCACTGTGGGCAGATCCTAGGGTATAGTCATAAGGTGTTATTGGGGGCAGATCTGAATTCCAGCCTAAGGTATGCAGTGCCTGAGCTCCTCCTGAGGTTCCTGGAGTGTGCTTGCTTATGGTGCTGGATATGGCATTTTTCTGTGTGTGGATCTGTGAATGGAGGACAGCTTCTTCTGCCATTATGGAACCTCACCTGGATCTGTAAGCTTCCATAAATCCTGTTCCTCCCATAAACTATGTCTGGTTTCGAAGTCCATCCCAACAATCTGAAGCTAACTAATGTACTATCTGATATGATTTATTATAAAATTGGATCATGACATAAGTACAGAAGCTGGGGAGTTCCAATACATGAACTCTATGCAAGTTGGAAAACCAAGAATACTTGTGGCATAGTCTAATTCTAACCCAAAGGCCTGAGAACCACAGTGTCTAGTAGTGTAACTTCCAGTCCAAACCAACAGATTTATAACCAAGAGTTGAGCTCTTCAAGCTCAAGAAGAGGGTGGGAGGATTGGCCCTTCCTCAGTGGTCTTTATGTCTCCTTAAGTCCATGTGTGGATTATATCCTGCTGATTTCTCTGTGATGGCTTTTTTTTTTTTTTTTTTTTTTTTTTTTTTTTTTTTTTTTTTTTTTTTTTGGTTTTGCAAAGTAGGGTCTCACTCTGGTCCAGGCTGACCTGGAATTAACTATGTAGTCTCAGGGTGGCCTCGAACTCTTAGTGATCCTCCTACCTCTGCCTCCCGAGTGCTGGGATTAAAGGCGTGCGCCACCATGCCCAGCTCTTCTGTGATGTTTTTAATCAGCCTACTCTTGACTTAAATATCAATCATTTTTCTGGAAACATGCTCATGGATATACCCAGGAATAATATTTTACAAATTTTCTGAATGTCTTTTATCACAGTCAGGATGACACATATACACATATAATTTACCATCAAATTAAAATAATTAGAACACTATTAACTACACTAGATTTGTACCTAGATTATAATTGCTTAAAATTGTGCCAAATAATCCCGGAAAGATTCTTCCTCAGAGGATTTGATTAACCAAAGAAATGAACAAATGTTTACTTTCTTGTGCTTTGCCTTCCCTCCTGCAGTGATTAAGATGATGAGAAATTACTTCCTTCATACATCCTTTTCTCATCAAAAAGCCCTTTTTCCTACATATAAAAGTGATCATCTCACATCTAAAACATGAGCAATTAAAATAGTACATAGGACTACTAATGGCCAAAGAGAGAAATGAGTCAGAAATGGTAAAGTTGACAGTGGAGACTGTAGGAAAACTGTTATCTGCCCTGTTTGAATTGGAAAGAATGAGGGTTAAATTCTGGGTTGCAAGAATTCCAGGAAAGGTAGTTAAAATTGTGCTAACCTGCTTGCAAACTCAGAGACGAGAATCAAGTAAACCAATGATCCAAAGTAGAAAGACAACATTCAGAAACTCTCAATATCATGTTGGGCAGTAGGACACAGATGTGACTTGTCAATGTAATTTAACCATAAGTAACTGCAGAAATGCATATCTGACCACCTTATGGGACACAAGAGTAAAAATAATATTTGGGATTATAAGGTGGCATCATAGGCCAAACCTCACCTCTATAGGTTATAAACTGTTGTCTCTAATCTGATAAACTTTAGAGGCATATTAATGAGATACTAAATTCTTAATTTTGAGAGTTTTTGTAAATATTGATATATAAATGAAAATAAAATCCACATGAGAATGAGAGAGTTATAGTATCTAGCAAAGTAGTGAAGTTTGGGGACAAGGAAAAAGGTTTCATGCAGTTTTAAAACTGTGATGGCTACTTGATAAAGGAAATTCCATTTCCCCAAAATGAAAAGATTTTATTTTTATTATGTTAATTAAAGAATTTCTGTGGCCATAATTAGTGAATAATTTAGGCACTTCACAGGCTTTCTAGTTTAAAAGATGGTAGTGCTCTTAGGAAAATATTTTGGACCTCAATCTTACATTTTCCTGAATAAGAAGCAGTGAGTGTGGTATTCTGGAGAATCAATGGATCCTTCCCTTTTATTCCTGTTACTTATAATGGCTTAGTCCCTTCCTCATCAAAATGTCTTCACTAATATTGATCTCAAATAGAAAACAACAATCTATCAGTAAAATATTTTAATAATTAATTTACATTAATGTCTGATCAAACAGTATGAATGTCAGATTTTTCATGGGGTACATTTCAGAAAAGGTATCTAAGAACATGATTACTGAAACTGAAATCCTCATGGCATATATGTACATGTCATTAAAATCAACAACCAAGGAGCCTAGAAAAGAAGATTATTAAAAGATATAGTAGTTCATACATATAAATTAAGCTCATGAAGTAATAAAAATCAATGCTTCCCAATTTTTACAGCCATGATTTGTATTTTTTAAGATTTAAAAATCAACGGTATTATGATTTTATTTAAATTAGTAAGCCACACACTAGTCACTGAATTGCCAAATAATAGCAAACATGTTATTTCAAATGATGAAATCCATTTCACACTGCACTAATTATGAGAGAGTAGAACATAATTTTCCTGGAGCCCCTGGGGAAAGTCACCTGAACTGGCAAAGCAAAGCCAGAATTCATGAGTAGATCCATTGGTGCTGATCATCCTTTGGCTGGCAGATCATCACAGACACCTGCATCTTTATAGCCATTAATTAGCTTAGAGAATAACAACAAAAGATATAATGTTTAGAGAGAAGAAATGGGGTAGCTTTGTTAAAATAGTCAAGTTTTGGGAAAATAGTTATTAGTACTAAATGGTTCAAGAGGAATGTGCCCATTTTTTTTTATTATGAAATTTATTTTCTCTTATTTTGAAACCAAGGACTGTAAAATTTATTTGTAGAGGAGTGGGAGAATATCCAGGAAACAAAGAACTTTTTCTACTATCTTGTTGCAGTAACATTCTTATTGTTGGACAAACTCCCAAGGAGAAACTGCTCATGGGAGGAAATAATTTATTTTTGGCTTACAGAATCCACAGAAAGTTCCATTAATGGCAGCAGAGGAAGGTGGTTTACTTCTATAGATCCATATGGAGAGATACCACCAATCAGCCAGCAAACACAGAGAGCAAGAGCTCAAACTTTTTGCATACACCTTAGGGCTTAATTTAAGATCTGCCCCAAATGCCACACCTTCCACAGGTTGCCTGGGACTTAAGTTGCAAGCTTAATTAAAACTACCTTAGGCTATGGGGGCGGGGGGCATTCACATTCAAACTACCACACAACTGAACAACTTTTTGTCAATGAAACAGATTTGGTAGAAACATAGAATATCTATAACAAAATTAAAAAAATGTTTTTAACAATTTCATAGTAATCTTAAGGACTTGAGATACACATAAAACAATTTTATCTTTTACACAAAGAAAGTGCAGGGGATTCTTGTGACAGAGATCCAACAATGATTAGCTTAGAAAATACTAAATTCTAACCACTGTTAGAATTATCTCTCTCACTATTACAGCAATCCAATGATAATGATTTAGTTGCTCATTTTTTATTGTTATATTAAAATAAGTTTATGATCTGTTCTTCCATTTTTTTAATTTATCACTAACTTTCGACCTTAGTTGAATACCCATTACCATGCATAAGTCAAACCTATCAAATTTATTTTTCAAAGTATTGAATTCAGAGGCCTATGAGAATGTGACTAACTCAGCCTGCTATGTCCAGCATATCCTCGCTTCACAATGTCACATTAGAATAAGAAAAATAATAAAAGTAAGAAATAGATATTAAACCTATAAATCAGCCCAGAGGGATGTTTAAAAAGCTGCTCCTAAAAGAAGATAAATTAAGTGACTGTAATTTATGTTATTTAAGAGCTGCAGTATCTTTTATTTTTGAGTCAGGTTGTAGAAGACAATTCTCTATTGCCCAAAATTATCATAAAGAAGAAAAATAGTTTCAGTGCTGCAAACAGAAAGAAATGTAATTCCACACTGGATTTAATAACTTTACATAACACTTCTAAATATACCCTTTGGTATTTTTTTCCTCCAGCAAAAATAATATTTGTATTATGTATTTTTTGATATTTGATCAGTATGTTAATGTTTGCTTTCCAAACCTCTTCATTGAATTACTTTCTATCTGTGTTCTGAAATGTGTTCTCTCTCTCTCCCCACCCCATAAGCTTGCTGGTGGTGAGTATGCTCGCCTATGGCTGGAGTGAACTTCAAGTGTCCTTCTCAGTAGCTTTTCCAGCACATTGTGTTTTGAGCCATGTCTTGTATACAAATTCCTGAGCTTAAGAGGCTTCCATGATTCTCATGTCTCTGCTCCTCTGCGTATTGAATTGGCAGGTGATCATGGACATACCCAACTGTAAAAGTGGGATCTGGAGATAAGAACTTGGTTTCAGGCCTCCTCAGTGCCTCATACTTGCTTAGGGAGTGAAATTAATCACTGAACCATCTCTCTAGCCCTTCTTTGTCTCTTTAAGCTATGTTATGACATTTCCCTACACTCCTCCTTCAGCAGAAGAGGAATGTAAGGGAAATATCTTTATTTCACTCTAATAAATCATAGTGTAATATCATAGCAAGTTTTGAGAAAATGTTCACTGCTTTTGACAGTTCCTTATCTGACCTACTTTACAGTACTTTCAACACATTAAACAACTCTTGGAACTACCTGAGTTGTTCAAGATTATTGTCAATGTTAATAATTTATATTCTCTATGGCTCAAATGTTTTTGAGACATTAGCACTAGTAAATAGAAAAAAAAAATAACAAAGATGCTGTCAAATTTGAGGAAAAGTTAAGGAACTATTAATAAGTAAGTATTGTGGGGCATGTGTGTGTGTGTGTGTGTGTGTGTGTGTGTGTGTGTGTCTGAGTGTATTGTTGTTGTTATTGTTAGTAGAAGTTTTAAAAAAAGAGAGAGAAACATCTGCATATAAATCTTTGGAAAAATACTTGCTGAGTAAATTTTTTTAAAAAGTCTCGAGTCAATTTACCAGCAACAAAATAATGACAAAACTATAATCTAGAGAAAACAAAAATGAGATGATTTTTATATCTGTGATCTTCTAATATATAGAAATGCTCACGAAAACACAAATATTTGTATGTGTTAAAGCTCAGCATAATATATTCTATGATTGCATAATGTCTTGCATTTATCCTTTCATTCTAAAAATATTGATTAAACTTTTTACTGAATTTCCTTTCTTATCTGTTTCATGTCAGAGGTATAAGCTTTTGTTTCAAAGTACATAATTTACTCAAAGTAGTTGGGCAAATTTTTCAGAATGTGTCATAATATTATTGAATGGTACATGCAGATGTGAGATTCTATAGAAACAATGACACATTCTCTGCTGCCAGCATAAGGCTATAGAAGACTTCACTGGAAAACAGTTGGAGCCCTGCATCAGAGCCAGCAAAAAAAACAAACAAACAAACAAACAAACAAACAAACAAACAAACGGACAAAAACAAAAACAGAACAAAACAAAACAGGGATCATTGGTTATTTTTAAACCTTTATTAGACAGTACCATCCTGGAGGGGGAAAAAAACAAAACACATGGAGCAAAAAGAGATGAAAGTAGGGAAGAAGACGGGTATGAAGACAAGCAACCTGAAGACATGTTATTTTTGTACATCCCTGGACAGTGATCTATAGAGCAGGATGAGATAAATGTGTACTTTTCTAATGGATTTCTTCACCCATTGGTTAAAATTCTACCCAAGGGCTATTCATCCTATGTGTTTACAAAAGTGTACAATGAGCTCCTGTCACATCTAGCCACTTTTCACATTTGATCAGTGAAAGGCAAGCCTCAAGTGTGGGAATGAGAAGCACTAGGAAAATTTCCACGTGCTAAGGCTTTGTATCGTGTACATGCAGACTATGGAAAACTTCCTTTGCTGCTTGCAATCGCTGCAGCAGTAGTGACAACAGCAACACACATGACCATGAACGTTATCCCAGTTTTTGCCCAGACAGGTCATATCTGGCAAGAAGGTAAAAAATGAAGATCTAGCATGATCCAAAATTAATCCTGAGGAAGGCTGCCTGAATTAAACTTGAAAGATAACCTCATGCTCATCATGAGTCAATCAAGAGAAAATGTGCATGAAAATAATAGGAACATGAAAAGCCACGATCATATGCACATTTAGTACTCTTGAATCCATTCACCTTGTCTCTAAACTAGTTCTATCAATCAATAGCATCTATAAAATTGCATTTTAATCAACACAACCAGGTTTGTAAGACCATTTTCATTAACCAGTTAAAAACTGTTTTTATCATTTCAAATATTAAAACTGCTGAATGTCCTTTCACGTAGTACAAAATTACCAAATCTCAACATGTTCTTGTGGGATATTTCAGCACCAAACTCTACTAACTCTTGGTCTGAAAGTTAAACACTATCTATTACTTCAATATGCCAGATGCTTGTCCATTGTATTGACATTCACTTGTAGCATTGACTTTCCCGCAAATAGCCATGAAGTAAGTGTGTACATATTGCTTCCAAGAAGCTCCCTTTATAAGGAGATATAAATTGATTACTGCATCAAATGTTAGGATATACTTATTCTATAAAAGTTTTTATTTTATTTTATTTGAGAGATGAAGGGCTTTAGAAAAGTTTTGAATAAAAAGCCATTAATATAAAATAATTTTCATCTATGCATTGACTAAAATACATCCTATAACATAATGATAAAGCAAGTGCTTGAGTTTGCAAAAATTTCATGGAATAATGAGAGGAAAAGGATAAATCTTTTGTTACTGGTAAGTACTGTGTGGAAGGATGGGCACCCAAGATATGAGACTGTAAGGGGAAGGTTCATTTTACCATTGTTTACTCTGGTTATTGTCTAGGACTTACATATTCATTTCAAGTATATGTACTCTTTTTCATCTTATATAGTCCATTTCTCTTAAAACTTATTCTATTTCTTTCTATAGTTTCATTAGGCCTTAAAAATCAGAGTGAATCCCTTTCCAAACCCCTGCATAGGTATTTTTATATTTTCTCTTTCCAGTAGGATTATTTTTTCTTTACTTTTTTACCTCCTGGGATCATAAGAAATGACCTGAAGAAAGAGAACCAGTTCTTGGACACATTTTATATGAATAAAATTTTATCTTTGTTCTGTTCTCTTTTTGTCTAAAAGAATAGAATTCAAATAAAAATAAAGATGTGCTGGGATCTTTAAACCCCTGAAAATATTTTCTCTTTCCAGTAGGATTATTTTTTCTTTTCTTTTTTACATCATTCTCTCTTGGATACATTTTATATGAATAAAATTTTGGTTTCAGTTGTCCGTAAAAATAAAGATGTTAGCAGTAAACTTTTCTTTTTTTTGGAGTCTCATCTTAGAGTAAACTTCTTTTTAGTCTCATCTTTTTATTGTTTACTTTATTTACTAGGCTGTTAGAGTCCTATTGAGAAAGCTTTTCCCTCACCCCATATCTTAAAGAGGTTTCCTTACTAATCAATTCAGGGCTTCAGGTCTTATATTGAGGTACTTGATCCATTTGGAATTAATATTTGTGCTATTCTAGATGATAGCAGGTTGGACCTGAGTCAAGATTGATAAAAATTAATTTAAAAAAATGTAGTGTACTGTTGAGGGTTCAACCTTTTAGTCTGTCTTCTAGGATACAAGTTTCTATGGTACCAGTTCAATTTGGGTTCAGTTTTGTGTCCCCCTCCCCCCCAGCCACACAGCTTTCCCCTCCCCCAAGCCCTACTTTCCCTAGTGTGCAAGCTTCAAGAAGCCATTCAGATATGTCAGCAACTCAAGCTGATCCAGGTTAGGAGTCACAGATGAGTGAGACCATGTGACTATTCCTTCTTTCTTGTGTATTGTGTATTTGTATGGGAAGAACACTTAACATACCACTATCCTCTTAGAAGTTTATAGGTAGCATCACACAGTGAGAGCTACAAGAACTATCTTATATGACCTTTAGAACTTATTTATCTTAAATAATTTAAACTTTAGTGTCATTAAACAATAATCTCCCTTTTTCCTCATCTTGTAGCCTTTGCCATTCATTCACCATTTTATTTTTGGCTTTTGTGTCTTAGTATTTTAGTGTGCTCAAATAAATTGCAAGGTACAGGATTTGTGCTTCTGTAACCTAGTTATTACTTAATTCTTTTTAAGTATGTGACTTAATTTACATTCATCACAGCAGTATAAGCTCAGGAGAGCAAATGAAGAATAGTTTCTAAGTTATTTTCTAAGGGTCAAACTGTTAGACAATTTATTTCCAACGTTGTCTTATATATTTAAATTAAATGACTTTCTTTTAAATTTTATTATGAAAGAGGCAGAGAAAAAGAGAGAGAGACAGAGAGTGAGAGAGAGAGACACACACAGATAGAGAACAAATGAATGGATGCACCAGGGCCTCTAGCCACAGCCAACAAACTCCAGAATCATATGCCACCATTTGCATCTGGCTTATGTGGGTAATGGGGAATAGAACCTGGGTTCTTAGGTTTTGCAGTCAAGAGCCTTAATCACTAAGCCATCTCTTCAGCTGAGACACTAAGTAATTTTTTAACTTGTGTGTGTGTGTGTGTGTGTGTGTGTGTGTGTGTGTGTGTGTGTGTGTGTGTGTGTGTTTTAAAGCCAGGGCCTCTTGCCACTGCAAATGAACTCCAGACACATCCACTACTTTGTGTGTCTGACTTTTCATAAGTACTGAGGAATAAAGCTTGGACTGGCAGGCTTTGCAAGCAAGAGCCTTTTAATACTGAGCCATCTCTCCCACCCAACAATAAGTTATTACTGTATTACTGATGTCTCACTGGACTTAAAGTGACATTTTGAGTACAGCCAAAGTAATAACATTCTCAATTACACATCATCATTGGCAAAGTCTGGATAAATACCTGGGAAATTATTAAACACCTGGAGTTCAAAATTCTAAGTGTGGTATTTGATTTTCTTTATTCTCTAAAGAGTAAGAACTATTTGGCTATATTGATGGTATCTGTTTCACTTAAACATTGATGTCTCTACTATTCCAATCATGAAATTGTCATGTCACACTAAGGACAATCTTTGGTTATTGATAGAGTGGAGATGAAAATCTGTGTTCTAGAAGAAGGGTCAGTCAGGTGTGGGTTTATTATTGAGAACAACATCCAGGTTCATTGACACTTTTGGATAATTAGTATTCAACATTTGAAGATGTTATCCCACATACTCTGCATTCAGACCTTGTCTATTAACAGCCTGACACACTTTCAACAGAGAGTCAGAAGCATGGGACAATATCTGTTTCATAAAATGATTTATCAATAGAATGAAGCAGTGTTTAGCACATGCTATCATCTTCCAAAATACCTTAACATTTCCTGGTTTTGGAATTTTATAGGAGTGAGCTTGAACCTAGAAGAAAAGAAGAAAGTGTGCTTAGGGTAGTTATTCTTCTTAATTTTATAAAATGAAATTATATTTAAAAAGTAGTGTTTCATATAGTTTTGATTCACCCTCTTCCTCTTCTGTCCCTGCTTAGACTATTCCATTCCCAGTATTCCTTCTCTGTACTTGAATATCTACAATCCTTTTTTTCCAAAAATGATTACCTCTCTTACCTCCTCTGTGGCACAAAATGCACTAATATTTCTGCTATCATAACATCTCTTTTATGTAAATTATTTCTGAATTCTTCAAAACTCATTCATTGTTTCCTTATAAATTTGCCACTGTACATGTCTTCAAATTTTCTATACTGCTCTATAAAACTGGTCAAAGAGCTAGAGAGATGGCTTGGCAGTTAAGGCACCTGTCTTCTAAGCTTAAGAACGCTGGTTCCAATGTCCAGGTCCCATGTTTAGCCAGACACAAAAAGTGATGCAAGGGTGAAATGCTGCCCTTGCCCACAAGGGGTGCATGTATCTGGAATTCGTTCACAGCAGTTGAGAGGCTGCTGGCACAAAATCTCTCTCTCTCTCTCTCTTTCTCTCTCTCTTTCTCTCTCTCTCTCTCTCTCTCTCTCTCTCTCTCTCTCTCTCTCTCTGAAATTAAAAACTCAGTGAATGATTTTATCAGAATAATTTTATCTTGGTGTCAGACACAGGCAGGGTCCCAGGCCTAAGCTATCAGACACAACTGATGTCCTGGCTATGGAAAGGTCGCAGCAGCCTGGACCCAGGCAAAACTTGGGTCCCAGACTAGCAGGAGTAAGGACCCAATCCCCAATGAAGGGTCGCAGGGAGGCTGTACCCCCAAAAAACAAATCTTGGCACCCTAAGACCAACAGGAGGAGGGCTGTCCTCCCGCCCCAGCCCCAGGGCATCTGGTTGTCCTGATAAGATTTAGGCTTCACTCAGCCCTGACCTTTGTACGGTTACCTAGGAAACATAGCTCCATCCTCCTATGACTCCAAACCCTATACCTCTTCCCCCCAGTATGTAGATCAAGTGGCCCTCTCCAAACATGCTGAATGAACGTCCCTATATGCCAACTAAGCATCAGCAAACAACCTTTGAACCCACCAATGCTCTTGGGACCCTCTTCCTGCTCTGTCAACTGCTTATAAAAACCCAGTTCCTTGTTGAATAAATGAGAGCTGTTCTCTGAAGCTGTCTCCTGGATGTTTTTCCCATCACACTCATGTCCACTCAAGACCTTGCCCCACCATTGCCTGGACGTCCCCAGGGAACAGCAGCCCGGGAGACCCCAGGACCCACACCTTGGTATTAAACTCTATATATGATTTTCCAAGAATACTCTTTGTTTTGAAATATAGAAATTGATATTTTATACTCAGTATGTTACTGAATGACACAACTATATTTAAAAAAAAAATAATTGCATAGCCTAATAGTGAGGAAGATACAGAGAATGTTAGAGAGAAAGAGAGGGAAAAGAAGAGAGAGAGAAAGAATGGACACACCAAGGATTCCTATCACCTTAAATAAATTCCAGATATATGTGCCACTTTGTGCATTTGGCTTTATGTGGGAATTGGATAATTGAACCCAGGCCACTGGGCTTTGCAAGCACATGCCTTTAACCACTGAGCAATCCATCCAACCACAAATATGGTTAAATTTTATGATAATTTCTATGAAAATAGTGTGATATGATTTAAGGCAATGATACTTTTTGTTTCAACATATCTTTAACTCATGAAAGGTACAATGTATTATGTTTATAATTTACATTTGTATTTCATCCTATTAATAACCTTAAAATCTTTTGATATAAATTAGAGTATTTTGGCCTACAAAAGATTATATAAAATTATTACCAAGTTATTTTTTATTTAGAAATGTATTATGGAAATTATTCTTGCAAATATATGAAAAATGATTAAATTTATTGCAATTTTATGACCATATCATAAAGCCTATATAGGTCAACAGTTTTAAAGTATTTTGAAGCATCCGAATTGTTCAACTTCTCTGTTAAAATGCATGAATCTGAACCCTATATATAGCTAGTTAAGCAATATCATAAATGAAAGACTTGGGACTAGCAAAGTTATGTTATATAGATACCATGTGACCCTGATATATAACACAATTTCAAACCTACTCTTATCCAAGAAAAAAATTTGCATTACTGTATACCTATACAGAGGCTCTACCAAGCTAGCCTCTATTATTTTCTAAACATAAAATACATGAAGTGATCATTCAACATTTTTTGTGGGGGGGGGGAGAGACACAGAGCGAGACAGAGAGGAAGACAGATAGAGATGGGCGTGCCAGCAGCCTCTCAGCTGCTGGGAATGAAATCCAGATGCGTGTGCCCCCTTGATGGTCAAGTGTGGCATTGCGCCCCTTTGCATCTGGCTAAACGTGGAACTGGGAGATTGGAACCGCTGGGGATTGGAACCAGTATTCTTAATCTTAGGAGGCAGGCACTTTAACCGCTAAGCCATCTCTCCAGCCCCTCAACTTTTAAATATGATGCTTCCTCTTTAAGTTGAGCTGCTTTATAAAGTACTTTTAGTGGAATCAACATGTACTACTTTTATCAATCTAGTAGTCCAACAGAAGATGTTAGATATTATTATTCCTAACTTTTCTCCTCCTTCATAGACAAGTGTTTAACATTTGAAGTTTCAGATCTGTGACTGTACAAAATGTATAGTTATATATTGTTTAGCCATTAAAATTGTTCATTATGTAACTTTAGCCATAAATTTATAAATATGTATTCAGAAATAATATACTTAACTTCTCATATTCAATGCCTTACATAATAATTAATTAATTGCACTAAGACAACTTAAAAAATCATGTATGTGTTTTTTGTTTTGTTTTGTTTTGTTTTGTTTTGTTTTGTTTTCGAGGTAGGGTTTCACTCTATCACTCTAGCCCAGGGTGACCTGAAATTCACTCTGTAGTCTCAGGGTGGTCTTGAACTCATAGTGATCCTCCTACCTCTGCCTCCTGAGTGCTGGGATTAAAGGTGTGAGCCACCATGCCCGGCAGTGTTTTTTAAATATAAAATGTACCAATTATAAATGTTCTTTGTGCCCACAAGTAATGTATAATAAAACTGCTTAAGGCCCCTTACCTTATTAACTATGTAATATATAATCTAATATTTCCGGAACAAGCTAAATAAGTGTTATTTGTAATTAAAGCTCCTTTGTTAATATTAGGCATTGTAATAGGATTCATTCATTAATGGCTTCAGTAATAATTTATTTGATGATGCAGGTGAATGGCTTGTGAAGTTTCTGTAGCAGGATGCTGAGTATTATTACCTCTGTTAATGACTTACATGGTGTTGAATGTAAATAACTCATAACAACTGATAAAGATCATTGTGATTCCAGGCAGGTTTAATCCACAAACTTCACTAGCTTTGTATATTCTTTTTGTGGAAGGACTATCTTATTTTTTCAAGTATGCTTGATTGTTACTGTGCCACAGGCAAAGTTCAAATAATTGATAGGCATTATAAGAAAAAATCAAATACTATGTTCTTATCTCCAGGTGAAAAATATAGATTTCAATGAACAGCAAGTTGCCAAATTTTAATAAATCTTATTTGTTTTTATATGCTTTCATTTGATTTATCAATTATAACTTATGAAATATAGTCAAGAGTGATTTTATTAAATTTTAGATGTTCTCTTGCTTCCACCTTTGTCAAAAATCCCCTTACTATTTTGTTTTTTATATGCAATTTCTCATTAATTGCAATTTTCCCTATATACTATAGAATTATAGTATGATTTGAAATGTTTTAAAATTAAGCCTTACTTCCTCCCAAATTAGTTTAATATTCATGATTTTGGAAAATAAATTAAATACACTTTGGTTCCTCCAGCCCTGCAGCCTTCCAACAACATCACTCCATGTGATTTGGGTTCTGATATCATTCTTTACCATCTGCTTACTGTAGCAATCTAGCAAACTCCAGAAATCTTTGCCACGTCTTTCTGTGATTTCAACTTGCTTTGCACAGTCTTCTAATTCTACTCATCCTTGCCATCATTTTAGAGAGTTGAAGAATACTACTGTTACATTTCCTGGGAAGTCTATTCCTGTTCACTCCAGATACAGAAAGCAACACAGACCAAAGAAACAATCCCACCCAAGTGTATCATGAAGGACCAATAAGTTTCTTTGGAACATTCACAGAAATATAAATACCCTACAGGATCCTATATCTGCCTCCCAGAGTTGTTTTTTTTTTTTTCCCCAGGAATTATTAGCCACTTACATATTCAGGGGGATGGACAGAGGCTTAAGCCTCATTAGCACCTCCTTATTCTCATTTGCTTCTTGAATCCTCCTCTCTGTGTTGAGGGAATGGTTATAGGGCTCAAACATGAGAGAATCTTGTATCATCACAGGGACTAGGATTCAAGGTGGCAATGATCATATCCAACCTAGAAATAGACACATCACAGCAAAGCCAGTCCTGGAGGCACAAGCCTCTAATTCATGTTTAAGTGATACCATAAGAGAATAGAAAATGGGTCCGTAGGTTTAGCAGGCAAGCACCTTAATCTCTAATCCATTTCTCCAGCCCAAGTTCTGTTTTTTAATCAGCAGAGTTGATGATCATTGAAAAATTATAAAAGTGGTACACACTTTTAATCCTGGCACAGAGGCAGAGCTAGAAGGATTGCTGTGAGTCCAAGACCACTGGGAGACTACATGGTGAATTCCAGGTCAGCCTGGGCTGGAGCAAGACCCTACCTCAAAAAAGAAAAGAAACAAAAAGAGGAGACGAAAATAAAAGAAAGAAAAGAAAAGAGAAAAAAAGAAAAAAATCAGAAGAGATTTACCTGTTCTGGAGACAATCTTGGCATCAGTTTTATTTTGTAAAAGAATATTTTTAAAAGCTTATAGCATATTCTGTAAAAATTCAGTTTTTATCCCAGTCTACATGTCAGGCTGGGACACTATGTCATGTACATTTGCTCCATCCAAAGTGAATTTTGTATTGAATTCAGATATACAGTATATCTTAAATAATCAATTTATGTGGATAGGAACATGTTTATTCTAACTTTTGTTTTATAGTCCCTACATTTTATAAAATCTCTCAAGTCTTTAATCTCATCTCTGAAAATGCTAAAATGAGCATGATTACCTCATGGTGGTGTTCTTGGGAAAACTAATGAGTCCTAAGCCTGGCGTGGTGGCACACACCTTTAATCCCAGCATTCGGGAGGGAGAGGTAGGAGGATCGTCGAGAGTTCGAAGCCACCCTGAGACTACATAGTTAATTCCAGGTCAGCCTGGACCAGAGTGAGACCCTACCTCAAAAATCCAAAAAAAAAAAAAAAAAAAAAAAAGATAATTAAGGAGTCCTACCTCTGACTGGACTGAAGGTGTTTTTAAACCTGAGCAACTCTCTACTGATTACATCATGTAATCTTAAATCCTTTCTCAGAGATTTTTTGCAACATCCACTTCCCTTTACCAGCACATTCTTTCTGTGAAAGGACTCATGTGTATGTATCACCACACAATGCTGTTGTTTTGTTCTTCTGCTCTGATTATTGCAAGGTAGTAATATTTGTTCATGATCAGGAGTCTCTGCTTAATTTTCTCTCCATATACATTCTCTCACCCATGATTTTAAGTAATGGTCTGAGTAGCTTACAATAAGTTTTCCCTTGGCCTGGAACTGGACAATCCTGGCTTGTAATCTTTATAGATAGCCCATCTTAATTAGTGTGCACTGAAGTTCTTTTCTCTAAACTTGATCCTCTTTCTCTAGCTTCTTCCTCAGTTTGATGTTCAGTTTAAATATTAACTCATGAATGGTGTCTGCATTCCTATCTTAACTGATGTAGTGTATTTTTCTAATCCAATTAAATGTGATTATAATTTCTCACATTAATTTGAATCTTTGACTTCTCTTAATCAATACTGGAGCAGTTTGACAGTATAGAATGCACTTTACTACAGTGTATATTTTACATGACTAGCAGAAGTCTCAGGTCTTAGAAGGCCTACGGTATACTTTAATTACATACACTGAAAAGGACAAAAATATATTTGAAATAATTCAACTGAGGTTAAAGACCCAAAGCGACCTCTGAGTCAGTGCTATAACTCAAGCTGAGACTGTCTATAGTCTATGGATGTGGGAAGGATTAAACTGCATTAATTGAAAGGGTTTGTGGGCTTTGGATGGTGTCTCATTACCAATACGTGATGACAGCACCCCACTGCAAACTGCCATTCCCATGATAAAAGCAGGCCTTTTCTTTATTTGAAAATTATAAATCAGGGTAGTCCTCACTTTGACCTATTTTCTTAGATTTCATAACTCTTCACTTCTTTCTTTTCCTAATGATCCTATCTTACCTATAATAATTTTTAATCATAAATCCTGTCAGTGCCTTTAAAAATTGTACAAGCAGATAATTTCAATACTGAAATGGTCTGACTGGCCTGTTATGGAGATGGACTAGTTCAAAGAGATGCTGAAACCTTAAACTGGCCTTTCTGTATTTTTGTCCTTTTCATCATCTTCCCTGCTATTACCTTTATGTCACTGTGAAGTCACCTATTCACTGAAAACAGAATATATTGTATCAAGAATTTCCTGACATATTTTAATTGGGATTTTCTTTTAAAATGTTATTTATTTATTTGAGAGAAAGGCAGGGTGGGTAGACTTCTAGCCACCGGAAACAAACTCTAGATGTATGTGCCACCTTGGGCATCTGGCTTTATGTGGGTCACCTTGTGAATCTGGCTTTATGTGGATACTAGGGAATTGAACCTGGGTCCTTAGGCTTTTCAGGCAAGTGCCTTAACTATGGAGCCATCTCTTCAGCCCATCCATCTCTCCAGCACCTCATGACATTTTGTAACAAAAGATTTTTCTTTGCTATTTAATGCATAAGCGTATATGTTGCTAATATTTGACGAAATTGTAATTGTAGACATCCAAGGTTTAAATATGATCTGAATTGTTGACAAGAACTTGGGGGATTGATATTATTAAATTTGAAATAATCTTTTGGTGAGTTGTTTTAACCAAATACTTATTAAACATATATTCCTTCATGTGTTTCTTCAGGAAATATGTGCCAATATATACCATATACTCAGATTGTTTTGACTTATTTGTATGTGATAATAGTCTATAAAAAAAAGATAAAAGTCAGTGATAAAAATGCCAACATGCCA
This sequence comes from Orientallactaga sibirica, assembly GCA_036365145.1. Taxonomy (NCBI): domain Eukaryota; kingdom Metazoa; phylum Chordata; class Mammalia; order Rodentia; family Dipodidae; genus Orientallactaga; species Orientallactaga sibirica. The sequence continues at coordinate 9,237,983 of JAEOAD010000010.1, read as the reverse complement.
CACTAGAATGGTACATTTGTTACAACTGCTAAACTTTCAATCACTAACAGGTCATTATCACCCAAAATTCATGTTGCATTCAAATTAATTTTGTGTTGTAAATCTCTGGTGTTTGATAGACATGAGGTGATATTTATTCACCATTATCGTATCATGCAAAATAGTTTCATGGCCCTCACAGTCCTCTTTGTTCTGCCTATTCACTTCTATCTCCTTATAGAAAACACTGATATTTCTATAGTTCTTCATATTTTTGCCTTTTCCAAAATGTCATACTATTGAATTCTAGTGTATATAGTATTTATACATTCACTTTTTCCACTTAGGAATATTGCTGTAAGATTGTCTTCTCAGTTCTCATGTTTTGGTAAGTAATTTATTTTTGCTCAATAATAATTCAGCTTCTACATGAGACATAACTTACTTATCCATCTGCCTATTGATGGAAATGTTTGTTACTTCCTAGTTTTGGTAGTTATGAATGAAGCTGATATAAACATTTGTGAGTATTATTATGAGCAAATATTGATTTTATACTTCATTCTAAATTTACAAATTATGAATCTACATATTAGTCAATAGAAAATTATATTTATTTCTTTGGGTAAATGCAAAGGAGTGTGATTTCAGAGTGATGTATTGCAGCTGTGGTCTAGTTTGAAATGAACATGCCAAACCATCTTTCATAGTGGCTGCACTATTTACATTTCTTTACTAGCAACTAAGGAATTCTAGCAGGTCATTCTCTCACCAACATTTAGAATTGGCTGTACTCTTAATAGTGTCCATTTAAATAGCCTTGTAGAGGTATCTTACTTTATATTCCCTTGATAAAATTTCATGTAGAACACCTTTTTATACATAGTTCCTTACTATATGTATAGTTTGACTACCAATATTCTCATTCTGGCCTGTTGTATATAGTTTGAGTTGTTCATTTACTTAAATTTTACATTTTTGGAAGGTTGCTAGGCCCCCACTCATGGTAGACAAGTGCTCTAGCACTGAGAAACATGCCCAGTGTGTTTTCACATTTTACTGGTGGAGTTCATACCATGCTTTGGAAAACCTTTATGCACTCTGCCTCCTGTAAACATTTTACCCAATATGTGTTGTTATGGTCTCTTTTTCTCAACTTTTTCTTATCACAGACATTTGTAATTTTAATGAAGTCCAGCTTAAGAGGGAGGAATCCATGAAACCCCATACCTTCCAGAGGAAATAGTGGAAACTGATGTTTGTTACAAGAAGGACTCATGTCCTTTGGGAGTGTGGACATGGAAGGATTGCTTGTTCCTCAGTAAATACCTGCCCACAATGACTATGTAACACTAATTTAAATCAGTAGGCCAACTTATAATCAACAAAGTACATAAGTAAGCTGGGTTCTAATGGGAAGAAGGGTTTTAGTGGGACAAGAAGGAGGTGAAGGATAGGGTGATTAGGTGGCATAGTATCAAAATGTATTATATGCATGTGTTAAATTGTCAAAAATGAAAAAGAAATTATAGATTATGTATTTTGTGTTACATCAGAAAGTCACTGTTATGGTGCTTTCAAACACACAACTCTGACAGACACCATAGAATGTGCAGCATACAAACAGTAGCAAATTGTTTCTCACAGTTCTGGAAACTGAGAAATATAAGATAAACTGCCAGCAAATTTGGTGTCTCCAATGCCAACTTTCTTCAAAGATGACTATCTTCCCTTGTATCCTCACAGAGTGGAAGTGATCCACTAGCTTCGTGAGGTCTCTTATAAGGCCCTTATCCAAAACAATGTGGCTTTATCTCCAATTCAAAGTTCACTATTGCAATACTATCAACTTAGTGTTAGGATTTCAGGATATAGATATGAGAAGCAACACAGATATTCAAAATTTAACATATGTCAGTGATAATGCTAAACTGTATTTGATTTTTTAGAATCTTTATTTGATTTATTAGTTTAAATGGAATGAGTGTCTCTAGATTCACTGTTTGTTCTTTGGAATCTATTTGTTCCAGCATCTTTAGTTTCTTATAAATTTCATTGTTAGTATATATTCTATTACTGAAAATTGCTATAAATGAGGTTTCAAAAATCATAGAATACCATTTGTCAATTATCTCTATTATTTCCTAAACTATTGAGATCATTTCCAGAATGTCCTTGACTATTCCCACATATATATTGGATCAACAGTTTTAAAGTTTTGGGTGCTACATTAAGAAATGTGATCCACACTCTGGAGGCAGAGATAGGAGGATCACCATGAGTTCAAGGCCACCCTGAGACTACAGAGTGAATTCCAGGTCAGCCTGAGCTAGAGTGAGACCCTACCTCAACCCCCCGACAAAAAAAAAAAAAGAAAAAAAAAAGAAATGTGATCCACAAACCAGAGATCAGGGAGAGATCCCCAACTCCTTCTATGAAGCTAGAATCACCCTAATTCCAAAACCAGGCAGAGATGCTACAAGAAAGGAAAATTATAAGCCCATTTCTCTGATGAACATAGACGCAAAGATCCTGAACAAAATCCTGGCAAACTGAATTCAACAGTCCATCAAAAGCATTATCCACCTTGATCAAGCAGGCTTCATCCCTGGAACACACGGGTGGTTAAACATACGGAAATCTGTCAATGTAATACAGCACATATTCTCTTTCTATTGGTCTGTTTCCCAATTTTCAGAGTGTATTTCTGTATAGGAAACTATGTTTGCTATTTCCAAGGCTTACCACACTGGTGAAGGGAGCTGTATCATATTACATTTTCCTTTACTCATATTTCTAACATTAGCAGATTTCTAAAAATTAGTCTTACTTGAGCTGTTTATTTCTGCTGACACATAACAGCATCACTACAGAGAGTTTCAAAATAGAAACCTGCTTGCTTATGCATTAATAACGTCTCCTATAGGCAATTCTATAAAGAGAATTCTAGAAGATAGTGTGGGTTGGAAACTTTTGTTACAACAAAGTAATGACAAGCTTTTTCTACTTTTGGGAACAATAAACATTCTCTTTAATTAGAGTTGGCCTTAGCAAACTATTTTAAAATATCAGTAAACTCAGTTTTGTCCCTGTACTCACCATTAAACCTAATCATTCAATATTTACCACAAAACAGAACTAACTAATAAATCATCTTCAAGCCTTCTCCTTATTTTATTGTTGGGCCCTAAGAGGCCCTGGTGTGAGGCCTAGTGGAAATTTCTGAGCCTAACTAGAGTTTAGCGACCTGACGTTGGCCCACTTCCGCTTCTGAGCTTGACTAGAGTTTAGCGATCTGTTCTTGGCCTACTTCTGCTTAAGAGTGACTCAGCAAGGCCTAAGCTGAAACTGCCTCCGCCCAGCTACTGCTGACATAGTGAAATAATATTGGCCCTTACACCTTTCTCACATCCTTTTTCCTACCCTCTTTCTCAAAATATATATACCCTCTCATTACAATAACAGTCGAGTCCCTGCTTCGACAAGGCTCCCGGCTCAGTGTGTTTTTTTCTCTCCGGTGTTTTGGGGAAAGGTTTGAGCCGCCGACACCAGCCTTCCCGCTCAGCCTCGAGAGGAGCAGCTGCCTGGCTCTCTCTCTTCCGCTCTACCTGCCGGGGGAAAGGAACCAGCATTTTTAGAATGAAACATGGTCCCATCCAGCCACTGTGAGAAATGTGTTTTCTTTTTTCTTTTTCTTTTCTTTTTTTTTTTTTTTTTTTTTACTCCAAAACACACAGATTGTATCTCAAAGGCAATAGGAGAGTTTATTCTGAGGCCAAATATGAGTGACTACAGCCTGAGAGGATAGATTTAGGTTATTCCAAATCTTAGGTTCCAACATATTAACAAATTTATAAAGATTTTTATAGTTGCAGAAAAAAAGAAGGATAGAAACCCAGACACTTTTTAAATTTGTTGGTGGATACATCAGGTCGGTGGGTCATAGCAAAGCAGGGAAATTTCTGATGACTTCCTTTTCTTAGGATTGGTGGAAGTTAGTGGCTGTTATTCCATTACAAAAGGCAGGTGATTACAAGGATGTTATGAAGACACATACTTGATGGATAAAAGTTATTAAAATTGCTAAAGATTGTCCAAGACAATTTAGCTTTGAATCTGTAGTACTCTATCTCTTCATAGTCTCAGAAGTTCTGTCAGACTTGTATGATTTTTGAGTAAGAGCAGCTGGCTTTTGGGAACTTTATTTCTCAGTACTGAAGATATTTGTCTGAAGTTTAAAACCATCAAGGAAAAATCATAGCAATCATATTGGAAGATCTTACAATATAGAGTTTGCAAAAACTATTTGGGAGTGTAATTATGACAAAGCCTTGAAGGTTTATATAGTCAATAAAATAATATAAATGACTGTGATGGTTTGAATATATCATGTGCTCATAGACTCGTGTTTGAATACTTATTTCCCAGTTGGTGGTGATATTTGTGAAGGTTATGCTTTCATATTCTTTTCCAATAAACAATAATATAGCCCTAATTTATATAACCTTAGGCAAGGAATACTGTGCAAATTTCAAGGAACATGACATGATTTCAGAGAGGCACTATTCGTAATTTGGGTCCCTCTGCCGTCTGCTCAATCATGCAAGCATATGCTCCACTCTATCCCATGATAGGTCATCAAGCTTATATGTTTACTGCCTTTGTTATCTCAACTAAGAAGAGATACAAAGTAAAAGCTAATATAAAACTCCAGTACTAAGAATATGGCATCACTCTGTGAATAGTATTCCTTTTTTTATACTGCAAAATTAAGTTCATGCAGAAATGCTACACTAAGCTTATGGATAAACATGCTGTGAAAAAAATGTAGAAATATGTGAAATTTCAAATGAAATTATACCTGTAACATTATAATATTGCCAAATTTAGTTTAAAACATTATTTTTATTAAACTAATATTTTATGGTTCACATCAAAGAATACATCCAGGAACTGAAGCTATGCCAGTGTGTTTTAAACATTTTGGGGGCCTTAAGGAGGAGAAAGTTCAGACCTGGCTCAGAAAAAATAAGCAACGGAATGCCTTAGAGAATGTAAGAAATGTCTTTGACTCATAGAACAAGTACAGAATTTTAGAATTACATGTGTAAAAAGCAAATTAAAGGAGGGAGAAAGGGACAGGATGGCATAAAGGGAACCTTCAATTTATTTCTTCAGTATTTTTTGTTTTTTCTATAAGTTTTTCCCTTCTTTTATTAGGAATAGTCCAAGCTATTTAATTTTGTGTGGTTATTATAAATGGGATTTCTTTCTTCATATGTTCATATATATATATATATATGTGTGTGAGTGTGTGTGTGTGTGTGTGTGTGTGTGTGCATGTATCATGTGTATGTGTTGATTTTATATCCTGACACATTGCTATAAAAATTTATCACTTTTAGGAGTCTTTTAGGTTAATTATATCATGTATTCTGCATACAGGGCTAGTGTGACTTCTTCCTTTGCAATTTGTATCACTTTCATTTCTTTCTTTTGTTTTATTTCTGGGGCTAAGACTTCAAGTACTATGCTGAAAAGAAGTACTGAGAGTGGGCACCCCGGTCTTATTCCAGATCATAATGAGAATTCAAGTTTCTCCCTATGCAGTATGATATGGGCCTGCGGTATGATATATATTGTCCTTATTATGTTGAGATAGGATCCCTCCCTCACTATTCTTTCCAATATTTAATAATGAAGGGATGTTGCATTTTGCTGAAGGCTTTATTCTGTATCTACTAAAAATCATATGATTCCTGTTCCTCCATCTGGTTTTGGTACTAGTGCAATGCTGGCTTCATCAAAAGATTCAGGGAACATTTCCTCCATTTCAATTATATGAAATAACTTGAGAAAAAGTGGTTTGATTTCTGCAATGGAAATTTGGTGGAATTCAGCAGTGATTCTGTCATGTTCTGAATTTTGTTGTTTTTTTGTTTTTGTTGTTAGGAGTCTTTTAAGGAGTTTTCAATTTTAGTTTAGATACTATTCATATTATATACTATTCATATAATTATCTTTTTGGCTTTAGTGTTCGTAGGTGGTATGAATCAAGAAATTAATCTGCTACTTCAGGATTTTCCATTTTTTGTGGAATATAGGCTTTTGAAATATGTACTAATGATACTCCCAATTTCATTCGTATCTGTTATAACATTTTTTTCATTGCTAATATTATTGATTTCAATCTTCTTTTCTTTCCATCAATTTGGTTAGTAGTTTATCAATCTTATTTAGTTTTTCAAAGAACCAGGTCCTTATATCACCATTTTTTTTTTTTTTTTTTTTTTTTGTTTTTCGAGGTAGGGTCTCACTCTGGTCCAGGCTGACCTGGAATTAGCTATGTAGTCTCAGGATGGCCTCGAACTCACGGCAATCCTCCTACCTCTGCCTCCCAAGTGCTGGGATTAAAGGCGTGCGCCACCACGCCTGGCTCTTATATCACCATTTTTTAAAGAATTGTTTTCTTTATTTCCAATTAATTGTGTTCTAATCTGATCATGTTTATTCTTTTTGTGTGGTCATTTTTGGTTTGGATTATGTCTCTATTTTTTTAATGTAGCTATTTAGCTCTATAAAATTTTCTCTTAAGATTGCCTTCATTGTATCTCATCAGTTTTAATATGTTGTTTACAATTTACAATGATATTTACTTCAATAATTTTTCTTCAATTTAGTTTTTGATTTCTTCAAAGACACACTCATTGTTTAATAGTGAGTTGTTTAGTCTTCAGTAGTTGTATTTTCTGTTGTTTCACTTGTTGATTTCTATGGTCTGATATAATACAGGAAATTATGTCTAGTTTCTTGAATTTTTGGAGACTTGCTTTTATATCTTAATAGATGACCTATTTTGGAGAAGGTTCCATGAGCTGCTGAGAAGAACTTATATTTTATAGAGTTAGGGGACAATGCTCTATTGATGGATGTTAGATAATTTGACCTATGTTGGTGTTTAGTTCCATCATTTCACTTTTTATTGTCTGCTTGGATGATCTATCTATTGAAAATAGTGGGGTGTTAAAGTCTCCTACCATTTAAGATTTATTTCTAATTTTATATCTAGTAGCTTTTGTGTATAGAATTTGGGGCAGCTGTGTTTTGAGCATATAAGTTTATGAACATACTATCCTCTTGTTTACTTGTTCCCATAATGAGTATAAAGTGACCTTCTTTGTCTCTTGAATGATTTTGATTTAAAATCTATTGTATAAGATATTAGTGTAGTCATGGCTGCTTGTTTCCTATTTACATTTGCTTGGGATATCTTTCCTCATCCTTTTACCCTAAGTCGGTGTCTATCTTTAATGATATGAAAACTTGCATGTAGATAGCATATGGATGGATACTTTTTTCTTATCCAGCCTGTTTACTTAAAAAAAAATGTTTTTTGAAAGATAGAGAGAAAAGCAGACAGAAAGGGTGTCATTATAGGCACAATAGGGCATCCTGACACTGCAAATGAACTCTGGACATATACACCCCTTCATATTGTGCATCTGCCTTTACATGGGTACTGGGAATCAAACCAAGGCTCTCCGACTTTTCAAGTAAGAATCTTTAACCACTGATCCATATCTCCACAACACCCTTTTCAATTCTGATTGGTAAGTTGAGTCCATTGATGTTCAGAGTTATAATTGAGAGCTGTGTGTTAATCCCTGTCAAATTGGAGATGTTATGTTTTTTTTTTTTTTTTTTTTTTTTTTTTTTTTTTTTGAGGTAGGGTCTCCCTGTAGCCCAGGCTAACCTGGAATTCAATATGTTGTCTCAGCATATCCTAGAACTCACAGTGATCCTCCTACCTTTGCCTCTTGAGTGCTGGGATTAAAGGCGTGTACCACTATGCCCAGCTTAAATTGCAGAGTTTTTAAAGTTTGTGGGGTTCACTTGACTTTCTGTACTTTCATGTCTGTTCTAGCATTGATTATTTCTTTTTCCCTCGTATACCCTCTTAAGTATGTTTTATTATCTCTTTGTGATGGATTATTCCTTGCAGTATTCTATGTAGGGCTGGATTTTATCATGGAAAGTTTTTCTTTCATCTTCTGTTGAATAATTTTCCTGGGTATAGTAGTGTGGGTTTAAAGCCATTGGTTTAAAATTTGAAAACTTTTCCAATACATCTGCCTTGTAAAGTTTCCATTGAAAAATCAGAACTAATTCTGCTAGGCTTAGCTTTTGTTGTTATTGTTGTTGTTGTTTTTGAAAGGAAAAATGTCAAAGAAGTCTTTATTTGATGTGTTGTCTAGGAGCTTCTAAGATTCAGCCTTCCACCAAAAAATTTATTGAAGCTTATATTAGCAACAGACTCAGCTTTGATAATACCTACCTGGGAAACATTTCCTTTTGTAATTTTTTTTTGTTATGTATATAGTATATATACAGGTATGATAGTACCATTGTTAGCCTTCTCCCTGTCCTCCCCCCATGATTAAGGGGGGTCTTGCCTTAGGGGGTTAGCCATTAGTTATGCGGGAGAGGCAATGACTCTGCATAATGACCCAACTCATGCTCTTAACAATCTTTCCTTCCCCTTTTCCATGAATTTCCTTGAGCCATGTTGGGTTCATTTTAGGTCTATTTCAGTGACAAGGTTTTGTGAGCCTCTGTGTCTCTGGATATCTGATTTGGTAGGGGTTGAGTATTCTTTGTGTCTATCTCCTTCACCATTTGTGCTGGTACCAGGTTCACTGATAAAGCAGCACTCTTGCTCATTTCCCCTATAACTCTATGGCTTCAGCTGGTGTCCTGTTGAGGTGTGATAGGCTGATTCTCTCCTCAGCTTCTATCTCCATCTGAAAAAGAGAAACAGATTCTCCAATGGAAAGTGACATCAGATACATTGATAACAGTTATTATTTTAGAGAGAATTTAATAAGTGTTGACCCTCTTGTATCCCACTATTGGTGGAGCTTGCTATTGGAGAGCAGGATCGTTTTTGAATATGGTTCTGACTTGTTTCCCGTTTCCAGGTATGGGTTCTGTTCCACTGAATGGACCTGTTAGCCAAATCTAGAGCAGTTGGTAACCCACCATGGCTCTGTGCCAGTACTGCATTTGTGTGAGCATTACCTTAGACCAGGTTGTTTGCTGATGAGTAGCTTAGACCACAGAATTGCTTATACAGATGTTGGTCGTTTTCCCCCAGTCACTTTTATAGTGCTACACATGGGCTTACCTTTGTAAGTAATGAGCTTTTTACTCTGATAGCTTTAGTACTCTCTCTATTTTCTGTGTTTAGTGTTTTAACTATAATGTGATATGTGGAATTTTTGTTTTGGTCCAGTCTATTTACTGTTCATTGTGCCTCCTGTACCTATATAGACCTCTTTTTTGTAACATCATGAAAAATTTTCTCAATAATTTAATTGAAGTTATTCCCTATATCTTTGGCCTATAGTTTTTCCTTTCCTTGTATGTTCATGATCTGAATGTTTGGTCTTTTAAAATTATCCTACATTTCCTTCATTCATACATTTTCTTGAACTTGTCATTGATTTTGCCTTCCTGATATATTTCCTCTGTCTTGTCCTGGAGCTCTGATAGGTTATTTATTTGCAAGCAGAGAGAGATAGAGGGAGAAAGGGGGACAGAAAAAAATGGGTGCACCAGGGCTTCTAGCTGCTTCAAATGTACTCCAGATGTGTGCACCACTTTGTGCATATGGCTTTATTTGGGTACTGGGGAATCAAATCTGGATTGATAGGCTTTGTCAGCAAGCACCTTAACTCCTGAGCCATCTCTACAGTCCCTTGGTTTGACTTTTTTGTGTCTTGAAATTCATTCTTGCATTTGAGAATCTCCTCACTGAGTTTATTCTACTGACCATTGTTGTTGTTGTTGATTCTAATCCATTTACTTCTGCCTTCAGTTGAGTTCTTTTTGATTCTATCCCATTTTATCCAACTGTCTATTCAGTTCTTTTTCTTGATTATTTTCCATTTTATTCAGCTATCCTTTGAGTTCCTATTAAGTTCTTTTTGCTCTTTTTGTTGATTCCCTTCTGTTTCATCCAGCTGTTGGTCCATGGCCTCATTATTTGTTCAATGTGCTTATAATAATTTTATTTTGGGATTTTATTTCTGGAGTTTCCTCTAAGATTTTTTAAAATTATAAACTTTGTATTTGTTCCATTCCTCTCCTCCCAACCCCCATTACACTGAGGGTCCTCCACAGTGGAGTTACTGGGATTCACCATGAGGTTATGGGCTATGGGTTATGAGCTATGAGAGCAGCAGTCAGTCATTGTTTTCTTTGGAGGCTTCCACTATAGGACAAGTATTTTTGGTTGAGAAATCTTTGCTTAGAGTCTAGCATTATTTGTTTTGCCTATCTTGAGACAATCCTTTTAAACACGCTAAGAATGGAGAAGTAGCTTCTTTTGTGGAGCCTCTGTTTAGTGGCATGGTCAGCCTTGATCAAGGTGGGTGGAGAACGGCAGTGTATCTTCAAGTTTGAACTGGGTACTCTTGAATCTGAGCAGGGTCGTTCTTTTGTGTGCAGCCTCCAGGAGTGTCTGCACTAGAACTTGGGAGGACTGCCTACTCAGTGTCTAGGCTCTAGAGTGTGATCAGTTATGGAGTATCTACTTAAAGAGATTTGACAGGTAGACAAGGTGAAGCAGTGAAGGACTGGAAGCGCAGGGAGGGAAGGAAAAGCTCATATGTGCCTTGATCACCTAGCACTACTCACTGCCTAGGACTTCGGAGTGAGATCAGCTTCAAGGCCCCTTACAGGTGCTTGTGGCAGCAGAGCTTTATGGGAGAGGAGGCAGGGCATAGAGTCCAATAGCTCATTTCTATGTAATAGCATTGCTAATATCCATTTCTAGTTAGATTGTAGAGATTTGATTCTTAGTTCAGGTGAGAAAATTTCAGTATAGCATCAGCCCCAGGTATCCCTGCTAATAATGCCACAAGGCCAATAGACCCTCAAGACATTGAAAAAGGTTTCCACTTCCCCCAAATTGGCAAAGGCTGATTTACATAGTATGAAATGGTTTTAAATAAAGCATCCACTGAAATATTTACTTTGGTATCACCAATTCTTAACTGCTCTAGGCACTGAGACTAAGTGAAAGACTTTAAGAGCAGATTGAACTAAAAAAGAAAGAAGAAACAAACACTAAAAGTAAAAATAAACTTTAAAAATCAATGTGGCTGACATCAGGGAGTTAGAAAAAGACTTGAATTTATTTACTATGTCCGAAATGCTACAGAGATTTTAATTGAGGCTTCAGGTAAAAAAAAAAAAAAAAAAAAAAGTGAAACACTGAGGCTCAGTGTTCATTAAAATATATTTATTTGAAAATATTTTATCACAAGTTGATATATTATTTAACAATATATTAACTATCCTATATTTTATTTAAACAGTTAAGCTCTGATAATAGTTTTGTGAAACATATACCATAGATTGTGAAGAATTTCTCTCTATCTTTAAGACACTACTATTAACTCTACATAAAGTTAATTCCAAAAAGAATAAATAACTGGTTCAAAATATGTTTTTTTTTTTTTTTACCACTTCCATGGGTTATATGTAAAGGATTTGCCTACTTGAATTGTGATGCCTGCTGCATTCCATCAAGACAATCATAATTCTCTGTGTACTCAGCACAAAAGCTTTCTAAATGACAATTCATTATGTAAAGGTCAATTAAAGCTGATAGATGCTTAACTGTAGTCACCACAAATCATAAAGTTCCTGGAAAAACACAAGCAAATGGTGGACTGGAAATTCATGTGTGTGTGTGTGTGTGTGTGTGTGTGTGTGTCTAGTATCATGTAGTGGATTGGAGAAAGAAAACAACAAATGAGTATATTCTTCTTTAGTTCTGGAAAGTGAGACAACTTGACAACTTTCACTGGGTATGATTAATTAAATCATATATATATATAGAGAGAGGTAAGGTTCCATTCTTGTCCATGTGACCTGGAATTCACTATGTAGTCCAGGGTGTCCTCAATCTCATCGTGATCCTCCTATCTCTGCCTGCTGGATTAAATTGTACATTTATAAAAATAGTTTTAGCTTGATACTGTCATATTGCAATTATTGTATTTGAGTGATGTTTTAGAAAGTATATCTCAGAATATTGAAATTGCCTTTGTAAAATAGAAAGTAACAATTTGCTAGGTCATATTATCCAACAAAACACATTGGGAAAATAATCATTTGAAAACAAATTCATGATTTATGGTAATAAAATAATGCCAGTACTTGGAGTGTGAAGCAGGCAGAAAGATCATTATTACACAGCCAGACTTGGCCTATATTGTGATAGTCTATGTGGGCAGCAGGGCAGGTAACATTTTTAATGGGCATACTTTAAATATTACATTATATATTAAATACAACAGGAATATTTACATTTTATTCATGTTTCTGTCATTCAATTGTTACATGAGATCAGTGGTTGTAAACATATAAATTAATATTTAGAAGTTAAGTGATTTTTATTAATATTAATGGACTTACTTAGTATGGATACATCATGCATTGGTACCACACTTTCCCTCGTCCCTACACCATTATTCTGAGAGCCTTCCTTAGTGGGGTTGCACGTATTCCCCATGGGGCTATGGGTTATGCATTGTAGAAGCAGCAGTCAGTTGTTGGGAGGAGGCAATTCCTCTAGGTATGATGTCCCAACCTATGGCTCTTATAATCTTCCACCCCCTCTTCAATCAAATTTCCTGAGCCCCTGAGGTGGGTGTATTTTAAATACACTTCAGTGATAAGCTTTTAGGAGCCTCTGGATCTCTGCTTTGGTAGGGGTTGAGTATCCTCACCATTTGTCTCCTTCACCCTGGCACTGATTGGCAGGCTCACCATTGCTTATCTCCCTAATTCCTCTGTGGTTTCAGCTGGGGCTTGGCTGAAGTGCTAGGAGTAGTTTATCTTCTCAGGTCTCACTACCCTCTGAAAGGAAAAACAGATTCTCCAATGGAGACTCAAGTAAACATAGGGAAAATTGGACAAGCACTATTAATTTAGGGAGAATTTGATGGATGTAGCCCCTCCTTTAGACAAAGACTAATAGGAGCCTGACATTGTACAGCATAATCTTTGTCTCCATAGGATTGTAACCTGGTTCCCAGTTCCAGATATGCATTACTTTCCATTGAGAGGATTTCTTAACCAATCAGAAACCTATTGGCTACTCACTAAGGCTGTGTGCCACTACTGCACTTGTATGTACATCTTGTCAGGGTGTTCACTTCTGAGTAGCTTAGATCCCTAGATGTTTGGATCATTGTTGGCCACTTTCTCCCAGTAGCTCATGTAGTGCTTTCCAGCCATAGAATGGTTGCCTGTCTGAGGACTGCCTTTCTTCTGGATTCTAGTTAGGACACTCTGTGTTCTTTGCCAGCAGGGTATGGTTTCTTCCGAAATAGGGTCTTACCTTTTACCTCAGTCAAGTAATCAAATGCTTTGACAGAAGCCTGTCTTGCTTTGAGGACCTCGTAGGTTTCTCTGATCAACAGGTCATTGTGGGTAGCAACTGCTTACTAGTAGTGAGAGCTACAGGCCAGAGCCACTTTTTTGTGGTTAGTCTTCATGCCACCCTCTCCAGGGCCCTTCTTTGCAGGTGTTCCCCTCATACTCCTGTTGAGGGTTCAATATTTTAGTCTATCTTCAAGGATAAAGGTTTCTATGGTACCAGTTCATTTTGGGTTTAGTTTTGTTTCTTCCTCCACCCTCCCCCTGCCTGTTCCTTCCCTATTATCCCAAACCCTTCCATCCATATTATCTGGGTATTGAGTTTCCTGTCAGGTATGTCAGCAACTTGAGCTGATCCAAGTTATAAACCACCAAAGAGTGAGACCATGCTGCAATTGCCTTTCTGTGATTGTGTGAATTCACCGAGTATGACCTGTTCCAAGTCCATCCATTTTTCTACAAATTTCATTGCATCATTTTTTTTTTCTTACTGCTGAATAGAATTACATAGTATAAAGTTGTGTGATCTTTAAGGGCTGGAGAGATGGCTTAGCAGTTAAGGTGCCTGCCTCCTAAGCCTAAGAACGCTGGTTCCAATCTCCAGCAGTGCCAAACTCCAGGTCCCATGTTTAGCCAGATACAAAGGGTGTAATGCCGCTCCTGACCACAAGGGGGTGCATGCATCTGGATTTTGTTTGCAGCAGCTGAGAGGCTGCTGGTGTGCCCATCTCTATCTGTCTTCCTCTTCCTCTCTCTGTGTCTCTCTCTGTGTCTCTCCCCCCCCAAAACAAGTTGTGTGATCTTTAAATAAGTTTACAATATTTCAAGAAGTGTTGGCTCATCAAAATTGTGTTTCTAAGAGGGAGCTTTACTTTGGTGGCTGTGTTTTGCTAGGTATTCCTGTCTCAACATGATGAGTGCTAGGAATTCAGGCATCAACCATCACTCCTGATTAAACATGTTCTTTAACATTAGTGATTTCAGCATCTAGATTTTATGGTAATACTTGCTGAAAAATGTTGATGCACCAAGCCTCCTAATCATAAATATCTCAGTTTATTTTTAATACATAGATATGAAAACATATATTTACAACAATATTATTAAATGAAGTGAGAAGCAAGAAGGATCACATTCAGTTATTCATTATAAAAGAAAGCAAACACCACAGGACCAAGCTTGTTGAGATGACATGATTCTGCATTTGTCTCTGTAAATCTCTATGATGTATCTACTCCATCAATTTCAAATTGGTTTGGTAACTTATTTATTTTAAAGTTTAATTATTTTTATTTATTTATAAGCAGAGAGTAACATAAAGAAGAGAAACAGAAAATGGGTTCATCGTGGCATCTAGCCACTGCAAACCAACTCTAGATACATGTGTCACTTTGTGTATCCAGCTTTGTATGGGTACTGTGGAATGGAATCTGGTTCATTATGTTTCATAGGCAAGTGCATTTACTGCTGAGCCATCTCTTCAGCCCTGGTTTGTTTATTTATAATGCTAGTCTTTTAAGCTTCCTCAGGTATATGAACATATTCAGATCCAGTTACATTTCTGTTTGTCTTTTTTGCTTTCTTTTTTTTTTTTTTTTTCCTATGGTTTCTCAAGGTTGAGTACAGGTTGAACTGGAATTCACTATAGTTTCAGGGTGGCTTGAACTCATGGCAATCCTCCCATCTCTGCCTCCAAAGTGGTGGAATTAAAGGTGTGCACCATCACACCTGGCTCATTTCTATTTTTCTAGTGGGCAGATCTGGTCATCATTTGACACTTTATGGTTTACTTTAAGTGTATAGCATTTGTTTTCATCAATCAGTATTTCATAAGTTAAAACTGTTTGTCAAGGATAAATTCTTCCTACAAGGTTAAAATTGCCCATTCTCCTTACACACAAGAAATAAAAACCTATTCCCATCAGTCTTGTCCACTTAAAACGTGAAACAAAGCTCATAAAACATTGGATTTGTGTCTTTCTTCATGTTTTCTTCTACAACACATTTTGCTGTATTTGAGAAAAATCATCCCCTTTTACATCAATGGTCCACCAGTGAACTCTATCCAGTTCCTTCTTTGAGCTAAAATATTATCTAAACACCAAATCCTTGTGTATCTTCAGTATGAGACAAAACACTGATTAAGATGTTAAGAATGGTTGGTGTACACTGTGAACATCTATAAAAAATCTTTTAGCATTAACTAAGCAAACAGATGTGACTAAATTTAACTATTTTTTTTTTCTATTCTTCTTCATAATGCCAGACTTGAAACTCACAACTGCCAGGGAGAAGCCCCATGATTATCTTTACACCCTAAGTGTGTATCTGCATCAAAATGACTCTCAAAATTATATGAAACCCCCTTAATTAGAGCAGCTTTCACACATGGTTGCAGAATCTGCTTTAATTTACAGATGGCAGAGAATACTAGGGAGATCCAAAATCCATCAACTGGATAAGTCAGCAGAATGCCAACAACCAGATAGGCAACCTCTATCACATTCACTGGGATTCAGAAATTTCTTGAGAGGAAGCAGTGATGAGTGGCAGGACCTCAGTTACTGCAATGAACTCCAGATGTTTGTGCCACATAGTGGACATGCACGACCTTGTGGACCAAAGCATCCATACATCCAGAGAGCAACATAAGAAATTAGTAAGGCAATGTATGCAACACTTAGTTAAACATCCTTTAAAAATTCATCACTATAAATACTTTTTACAGAAATTGCGTGTCCTTGGTATTGTTTCCCTCTATACAGTGCTAAGAACGAAACCAAAGACTCACTGATCATATGGTAGCAATTGTAATTTTTCTAAATGCTACTCTTTTCCATACTGAGTATACTAATTTACTTTCCTGATAATACACTAAGTTTCCTATTTTCATCTTTCTCACTATTTCCATTTTTTGTTACTTTCTATTTTTGACAATAACCCCTCTAACAGGTTTGAGATATTTCATTGTAATTTTGATGGACATTTTTGTTGATTATTGATGTGGAACAGCTTTGCTATACCTGGTCATTTGTGTGTTATCGTCTTAGAAATGCCTACTCATATCAGTTATAATTAAAAAAAACAGATTATTATTATTATTGTTACTATTATTGGTTTGCTCATTTTAAATCCTTCTTATTATTAACCCAACTCTTGGATTATTTAAATACATTCTATACTGTAGATACTACTTCTTTATAGAATGAAATATTTGTAAATATTTTCTCCCATCTCTATGCTGTATCTTCACACTTTTAATTTTTCCCTTACCATATGGGCATATTTACTTTGATGAACATTCAGTTATCTTTTTTGGTCTGTAATTTTGAAGTGATACCCAGAAAGCCTTTCCTAGAGAAAAATATTCCACATGTTTATCATCAGTAGTTTCATACTTTTAGGTTTTATCTTTAAGTATTTGTTTTTCTCTGAGTTTATATTTGTATATACATATTATGAAAGAAAGATATAATTACATTCTTCTTGATTTAGATGCCAAGTATACCTATGACCATTAATTAAAGATACTTATATTCTGAAATGTATTTGTTGTATTTTTGTCCAAACTCGTTTGGATGCAAGTATAGGAATGTATTTTCATATTATCAGTTCTGTTATATTTGGCTTTTTTTTCTGGTTTTATGCATCATATGCTTGGATTACCAAAATGGTATAGTATGTTTTGAATTCTGGTAGTTTAATGTCTCCAGGTTTGTTCTGCTTTTATTATATTCTCATATATCCATTATAAAATATTTCTCTAATAGAAGTGGAAAGTAGTATAGTTGTTCCTAGATATTGGGGAGGAAGAAAGAAGAGTATATTTGGAAGATATTGGGGTTCTGGCTTATAGGAGGGTTTTTTTTCTCATGCTCTACAGCAGAATAGGATAACTATAGTTGAATATAATTTATTTAATATACCAAAGGAGCTAGTAGAATTTTGAATGTCTTTAAAACAAAAAAAAATGATATTGATATTATGCCTATACCAATTTCTTGATACACATTGACTATCACTTTTATGTGTGTTTACAATTATTATGCATAAACTAAAATAATTGTATATGAAAAAGCAACTAAAGTCATGTATATGGTCTCTGCACATCATTCTTGCCCTAGGAAGGCTGAGGAAAAGGGTTTTCTTATTTGAAGCCAGGCTGGATTAAATAGTAAGACCCTGTTTAAAAACAGCAAAGATAAATCATTACTCACTACTATGATTTGGATGTCTCCCTCAAAAGAAAAAGAAAATATTATCTCTTTGTATCTCTATACAAAATAGGACATAAATTCCATGAAGCAAATCTGCATCAATCAGGACCACACTCAGGCTTTATGAATTCACTTAGTGACCTACAATGACATTTATTTATCTAAATTCAGAAGGAGTCTAAGTCATTAACATAAATTTCTTTTCACCTTGTACTTACATATGTAACTTATCCAGTGAGGTCTGAAAAATGGGTTGCAGTAAATTCAAATCCATTTTTAGTAGTATGAATCATTCATTAATCTTCTAGGCAGTAAAGCTCAAAGCTTTATTTCTCCTTTGAAGTTTTAGAAAGTAGGTTTGTGAGTCCTGTGGGGTTTCCTTTAATATTCTGGGTCAGACATTAGTTTCTTTGGAATGGGTGTCACTTCTGGAAACTTTTTGTGAACAATTATATCATATTGCAGAATATGGCAGGATTTGTCTTCCAGATATCCATGAGCTTTTCATATTTCTTATCATATGAGATGTATACACTAACAGCTACCTGAGAATCAACAGAAGGATTTTGAAATACTCTTTTCTTCCTTATAGTAGTAAAAATTTCCTGGTGAGATATGGAATAAATTCTGAATGATTTGAATTCTGAATATTTTATTTTATTTCTCCCTGATTGACTCATAATCTATTATTTACATAGCTTGAATGTTGAAGACAAAAATAAAATGGTGTTGACTAAGTATTTAATTTCAAAGTGTCATAAGAAATAACAAAGTGACATAATGTGTCAGAAAACATAAACCATGCCCTAGTTAATCACTGGATCACTTGTTTTATAAACATACTTATTTGTAAATTTTGGAAATATATTTCTTTTATTTAACATATAAATTGGAGATGAAATATATTAACTTTGTATAAAATATAATTGTATATACTTTGAAGGACTTTTGCATATATCTTAGTAGTTTTTGTTTGTTTGTTTTGTGTGTATGTGTGTGTGTGTGTGTGTGTGTGTGTGTGTGTGGTTTCTATAATACCTGAGATCTAGAAAGGATATTCTTCAATATCTAATTTTATGTACTGGTCTATTTGCAAACCACTTCACTTTTTCTTATAAACAGGGATATTAATAGCCCTTGACTCTACTCATAACCCATATTTTCAGTCATATGATTGAAGAAAGAAAACACAAGACAAAGTAAAACAAAACAAAACTCTAATCCTTTTTATGATTAGTTCTTATAGCTAATGTATGTGTCCTTTGAAAATTGCCAAAAATATTACTTTCTCTCTTTGGAGAAGTATTTTCTATTTGTAGTCAGACTGCTTCAGGCCTTACTTTATGGGAACATGCTTGCTCCTCCCCGAATCCATCAGTATGAACAATACCCATTCCCCCAAGCTCAATTTCTCTGCATTCCTTTATATAACTATGATATCCAGTTGATGCACCTGGACACGTACGGGTCAGTGGATTCACAATTAACTCTTTATTTTTTAAATTATTTTTTCTTTATTTATATTATTCTAATTTCACATTCATGTTGGTGACTCCGATAGCCTCCTCCCTGTTCTCCCCCCTCTGAAGGGACCTTCATCAATGGGGAATGTGGGTCATGCATTATGGGAGTAGTCAACACTTATGGGGGATAGGCAAAGTCTCTGTGTGTAATGACCCAACATGTACCTCTAACACTCTTTCTGCCCCCTCTTCCGCAAATTTGCCTGAGCCATGTTGGGATCATTTTAGTTCTACTTCAGTGATGAGGTTTTGGGAGCCTCTGTGTCTCTGGATATCTGGCTTAGTAGGAGTTGGATGTTCTCAGTGTTTATCTCCTTCAGCCTTTTTCTAGTGTTGGGTTCACTGAGAAATCTGTGCTCTTGCCCTTTTCTCCTGTTATTCTATCATTTCACCTGGGGCCTTGGTGAGGTACTACAGGCTGATCCTCCCTTCACATTCGTCATCCATCTGAAAAAGAGAAGCAAATTCTCCAACATAAATATGTCCAGTTGGATTAACAAAAATCCCAGGCAGCGGACTGGAGAGATGGCTTAGCAGTTAAGGCACTTGCCTGCAAAGCCAAAGGACCTCGGCTTAATTCCCCAGGACCCATGTAAGCCAGATGACAAGGTGGCACATGCATCTGGAGTTCGTTTGCAGGGCAGGAAGCCCTGGCATGCCCATTCTCTCTCTCTTTCTCTTCTCTCTCTCTCTCTCTCAGTCAGATAAATAAAAAGATTAAAAAAAAAAATCCCAGGCAGTCATCCCTAGTTAGGCCAGTCCAAAGTTCTTCAAGAAATACCTTCTTCAGTCTGTTCATGTATCATCTCAGTTCAGAGTAGTTAGTGAAGTATGAATACAACCTTATGAGTTTTTACTTCCAGTTTTTTCTCTCTTTCTATCTCACATTCCCTTTTTTTTTTTTTTGTTTTGTTTTTTGTAATAATGTTTCAGGTTTTAAAGCAACATCAGATTTGGCGGTAACAAAAATAGTGAATACTTTCTTTGTATCCTCTGTTTTCAATTATGAAATCTAGAACAATTATTGTTATAGAAAAGTAGTAATTAAAAAAATTAAAATTAAAAAAAAAAACTACCAGCCAGTAACCCAAAAATGTTTGGACTAGAGTAATGGTGAAAAGAGAAAGGCATATTATATTTTTTTTATAAAAAGCTCAAAATGAATGTCTATAAAATTTTATATCTTAGTAGATTTTAGCTTTTGAATTCCATTAAAGTAAAATATGTTAAGAATGTGAAAAACAATTCTGGTTATGACAAGTCTATAAAACACTCACAAATAGCAAAAGAAATGAAACAAAGTACATCATATCCTATAATCCATAAATTTCCTTCTATGAAACTGCAGGATATACTATATCAAATACATAATTTCCAAATCTTAATGCACATATTTAACAAAACCAATATCCAACCTCAGCTAATAACACAATTAACATTTTCATGTACTGAAACATCCTTTTCTATTTAACAAAAGTATCATCAGAAATATTCTGTATATTTCAGTCAAAATCAATATTAAAGCATACTATATAGCACCTACTTTGTTTCAAATTAACTTGAAAGCTAAAGAAATGGCTCAATGGGCAAAAGTGCTTGTTGCACAAGCATGAGGGCCTAAGCACAGACCAAGACTGATTCCCCAGCACCCAGGTGAAAAAGCTGGGCATGCCCCCACATATCTGTTTCTATAACCAAAGTGGCATGAGGTGGGGGTCAAGTAGCAGAGACCAGAGAATCCCTGGGGCTTATAAAAAATGGCAGCTCTGGGTTGAATGAGATTCCTCAAGTGATGACTCCTCACATTCTCTCTGGCTCTCTAAATGTGTGAATGGGGCATATGCATCTGCACATTCGTGAACAGAAGCCATACACAGATCATATCACAAGCCATACCATGCCACATATATTCTACACATAAAAGTACTAAAGCCTATTTTGTTTTATAGTTGAATACATTTTGTGTGTGTATATTTGTGTGTGTATTGTATATTTACATGAATGAGTTTATGTGGAAGAACATATGTGTTTATAGGTATGTATGTGTGCATATATGTGGAGGCTAGAACTCAAAGTCATGTCCTTAGGTGTCTTCCATTATAATTTTCTCCTTCAATTCTTTTGATCTTTTCAATTTAATAAACTGTAATTATAAAACAGTTATAGCCATGCCATCTTTAAGATTTTTTAATTGAGAACTTTAAAAATGAGCACATTTATCAGTTAAACATTATGATTACATAATTGATTGTCAAAGTTTTAGGACTAAATTGGGTTACTGTTTGTAACTGTGTGTTATAGCAGTATAAAGTAAGATTGTCTCAGGCAACCTAGGTAATTCTAATCTTATATCAAGTTTATGGCATAGAAAGCCATAGGGTGGTGGATCAAGAAATTATAGTCCACACTTCAAAGTGTGACATTTTATTCAAATCCACAAGTAGAAATGTGAAAGATGAATCTTAGCATGTGGGGTGTGAGGACCCATCAGTGTGAGAATTCCTAACTCTGATGATGTAAGGTGCTCTCTCTGAGCATCAGCTAGCAGCAGGTAGCTACCACAGGTAGAAATGCAACTGAGCAGGAGCAAGCCATGAAGGGAATGAAACATAGGCAAAAGGCTGGTGCCTAGTCTGTCTTTATTATTCGGCATGATGTTCTAAAGTACAATCTAGGCAATTACAGTGACTTAAGAGCATTATTGTGTTATGGATTTACATGAACCACATGCTATTCATATTGCACATGTATTGAATGATTATTATCAAGGGTATTATTATTTCTCATTTATTAATTTATTTGGAATGAGGTCTTGCAATGAAGCTCATGCAGACCTGGAGTTCACTCCAGTGAAAATCAGATTGGTGTCAAAATCACGGAAATTCTCCTGCCTATACCTCCAGAGGTACTATAGGCATGGGCCACCATGCCTCACTAAAACCTTTTTTTTTTTTTTAGTTAGTTAGTTAGAGAGAGAGAGAGAGAGAGAGAGAGAATGAACTCTCTAGGGTTTTCAGTCACTGCAAATGAACCCTAAACACATGTACCACTTTGTGCATTTGTCTGTATGTGAGTACTGGAGACTTGTACCAGGGCCACCAGGCTTTATAAAAAAGTATCTTTAACTGATGAGCCATCTCTCCAGCCCCAGAAACTATTTTAATTAAAATTTTATGGACAAAAAAAAATTACATTTATGATTAAACACAGATACTTGGTTTCAAAAGTCTACTGATAATAAAGTTCTGAAACTGTTCTTTTGCCATGATATATGCTAATAACCTATAATAATTACAGTATATCACATAAATATTAATACTTATGGGAGTGGACATAAAATTGTCCATTCTGTAAATCTGTAATTTGTAAATTGTAAATTTGTAAATTGATTTTGCTGAGAAATTTTAACCTTTTTGCTTTTAAATTTTAGCCAGTTTTTATATATATATATATATATATTTATATTATTCTGATTTTACATTCATAGTATTGGTTGCATTGTCTTCCTCCCTGTACTCCCTCTTCCAAAGGGACTCTTATAATGGGGAATGTGGGTCATGCATTGTGGGGGTAGTCAAGAATTCTGGGGGATAGGCCAAGTCTTTGTGCATAATGCCCCAACTTGTGACTCTAACAATCTTCCTGCCCCCTCTTCCATGAATTTCCCTGAGCCACATTGCGGTCATTTTAGTTCTGCTTCAGTGATGAGGTTTTGGGAGCCTCTGTGTCTCTGGATATCTGGGTTAGTTGGAGTTGGATGTTCTCTGTGATTATCTCCTTCGGCCCTTTCCTGGTGTCATGATCACCATGAACGCTGTATTCTTGCCCTTCCCCTGTGTTGTTCTATGGTTTCAGCTGAGGCCCTGGTGAGGTGTGATTAGTTGATCCTCCCTTCAGGTTCATTGTCCATCTGAAAAAAGATAAGAAAAATTCTCCAACAGAGAGAGAAGTTAGTACTAGATAGAAGGGATGACCATAGATGTTTTGGAGGGAATTTTACATGCGTTGGCTCTCTTCTAACCCACATTTGGTGGTATCTTGATCTTGGAGACTGAGGTCATTTTTTTGTACCTGGTTTTGACTTATTTCCCAGTTCCAGCAATGAGTTCCATTCCACTGAGTGGATCTATTAGTCAAATCAAGAGTGTTGGTTACCTACCATGGCTGTTTGCCACTACTGCACTTGTTTGAGCATTACGTCAGGTTGTTTCCTGCTGGGTATCTTAGACTGCAAGTTGTTTGGACCGATGTTGGACCTTTATTTTGTTCATATACTTATATCATTAGTCTAATCATCTTTCTTCTGTGATCCAGATCTTGGAAGACTGTAATTTAGTTGGGATTGAAGCTTTTAACTTATATTTATTTACTCTAGAGAGAGAATGGCACTCCAGGGCCACCAGTTGCTGCAAAAAAAACCTCCAGATGCATGTGCCACCTGTGCATCTGGCTTATGTAGGTCCTGGAGAAATTGAACCTGGGTCTTTTGGCTTTGCAGACAAGTGACTTAACCACTAAGCCATCCCTCCAGCCCAGATTGAAGCTTTTAAATTACATACTAATTTTAAGTTAGTTAGTCTAATAACTAGTGTTATTAGTGTTATAGTCACATTATTATTCTCTATTAACTGATAATGTCATTGTTACATGTATAATCTTTTGGTAAATATTTAAAAATAATTAATGGCCTGGAGAGATAACTCAGAAATCAAAGCACTTGTCTGTAAAGCCTAACAACATGGGTTCAATTATCTAGTATCTAATAAAGCCAGATGTACAAAATGGAGCAAGAATCTGGAGGGTTTTCACAGTGGCTAGAGACCCTGGTATGCTCTCTGTCTTTCTGTCTGTCTGTCTGTCTGTCTCTCTGTCTCTCTCTTTCTCTCTCCTTGCAAATAAATAAATAAAATTTAAAAATAATTCAAGATTAATTGGCTAAGAATAATAATTACTGTTTGTGATAAAGAGAATAGACCATAATAAGCATTCGTGCTGGCTACACTGTCTAGCCAAATATGTCAGCTCTGTGTTCAGGGAGAGAACCTATCTTAAGAAAATAAGATGGACACAAGGCTCACCTATATGACTAGAAAGCCCAGTGCATAGCATTGGATAAGTCAATGCTGCTATACCCACATGGGTTCAATGAACACTGCAGAGGAGGTAGCAGAAAAATTAGGAATGCTACTGCCACTGCTAGCCAGAGAAGCTTTTCCAGGGAGATGGCAGTAGACACCAAGTTAAAACTCATTAAAGCAGAAAATAGGAGTCTGTCAGGAGTTTAACACTAAACCCTCCAACAAGGAGGAAACATTGCAAAAAAAAAAAAAATAGTGAGGAGGAAAAGAAGTTAATCTCCACTTTGTAGAAGGAGTACTTTGGGACAGTGTTGTCAACATAAAAAAACTGGTTCATCCTTTCACCCCACAGTGGTTGTCTGTTTCTATAAGACTGCACTATTGTGAGCACATCAACATTTTTTTAAATTTTTTATTTGGCTTTTCAAGGTAGGGTCTCACTCTAGCCCAGGCTGACCTGGAATTCACTATGTAGTCTCAGGATAGCCTCAAACTCAGGGTGATCCTCCTACCTCTGACTCCTGAGTGCTGGGATTAAAGGCATCAGCCACCATGCCCAGCATCCATCAACATTTTCACATGGATGTTGGAGAAGGAAAAAAAGAATGAGACAACAAAACAGAGGAAGGACTACCTAGAAAAGGGAGGGTCATCAGTATAGTGGACAAGGAGAGGGTACAAAAGAAGATAATGGGATGGGAATATTATCAATATTATCAGCTTGGGAGAAAGCAGAGTGGGTAAGAGTGCTTACTCCACAAGCATAAGTACCTGAGTTCAATCCTCTGCACCTATGTCAAATGTTGAATGTAGCAGCCATGAGCTCTTATAACCTATTGCTAACAGGAACAGAGATGGAAGCTGCCTGATCAGTCAGTCTGAGTAAAAAAACTGATGGCTCCAATTCAATGAGATTATTTTTCCTATGAAAATAGGCAGAATAGCAATAGAACAGGACACTCAGTATATTTTTCTGGCCTCCACCTGTGTGTCCATGTGGACACACATGTATAGACTTGCCAAACACATTATACACACACACACACACACACACACACACACACACACACTCCACATGGAAACAAACAAACACAAGGAAAGCCATAGCCCAAGGGAAAAAAAAAAAAGTGTGCCAATAAGATATCTAAAATAGGATTTGGGTCTAGAATATAAAATGAGCTTACAAACTAAATAGGAAAGCAAAATCCCATTTGAAAATAAGTCAACATATCTTCACAAACACTCTAAAACAAGAGAAATGTGACAACTTGCTCAAAATAACAATTCAGTTTAATGTACAATTTTTTAAAAGTAAGACATAATTAGAAAAACAAGCATCAGAAAGAAAAAATAAATTTAAATACAAAGATAATATGGATGAACTTTCTCAGTCATTGGTGATGGTCAATTACTTTGGAAACTTGGGAATTTCTTACAAATTTAAAATTCTTACTATTTTTCAAACTTTGCCATATTTGTATAAGGTAATAATGGTGATTTAAAAGAATGAGTTAAGAAACATGATGTTTGTATCTAAACAATTTGGCAGGGGGAGGGGTGGGTCTTAGGAGGCTAAATTGCTTGCCAAAAAAGTCTGAAGTATCCAGTTTGCACTCAAATATGTAGGTCAATTGGTAGTGTACATTGCAGCCTTCCTGCAACTGCAGACTTAGGAGATGAAGACAGGAGATACCCAGGGACCTTCAGGGGTAGCTGGATCACTATACTAGTCAACTTGGAAAGCTCTAAGATGAAATAAGATACCCTGGCTTAATAAATCAGGTGTTAGAGAGATCAAAGAAGACAGTATATCAACCTCTGCAGTACAGGCCAAACAAGTGAAGTCACACAAATATGAACACATACAGCACCCCCTCTACATACATGCACATGAAAAAATAATATTTTGCTAAATGTGAAAAATCAACCCAGAAATGTACAAAGTGAATTATTCCATTTACATGAAATTCTGAAAAAAGAAAACTTCTGTAATTGACAATAAGCAGTTTCCACTGAGTCAGGAAGGGGAGAAAATTACTCTTTTTTGAAGTATATAAAGGAATTTTTATCATAGTTGAAGTCATAGTTGCCTTGATTAAGGTAGCAAGGCTTTTTCATTTCAAAATGTACACATGTAGGCTGGAGAGCTGGCTTAGTGGTTAAGACACTTGCCTGAAAAGCCTAAGGACACATGTTGAACTCTTCAAGTCCCATGTCAGCCAGACATACAAGGTGACACAAGCATATAATGTCACATGTGCATACAAGATGGTGCACACATCTGGAGTTTAATTGCAGTGGCAGGAGGCCCTATCACTCCAATTCTTTATTCTCTCTCTTTCATGCCCCCTCTCTCTGATAAAAAAAATGTATATATGTAAACAACATAATCCTATTTTGTGTAAATAATTATTATGAGAACCTTTTCCTGGTGAGACATAAGGAAACACCTGCTTTCCCCAGATAGGACACCAATGGAAGACCAAAATATGTTCCCACACAAATCTAAATTTAGGAACCAATGAGTTTAATTCCAATGAGTTTAATTGACTTTCTTATAGAGCATGTGAGAAAGGTTTCTTACAGGAATATTAGTGAGAAACTACTTACAGAGGTGTGGGTAACCTTAAAACAGGC
Source organism: Orientallactaga sibirica (assembly GCA_036365145.1). Lineage (NCBI taxonomy): Eukaryota > Metazoa > Chordata > Mammalia > Rodentia > Dipodidae > Orientallactaga > Orientallactaga sibirica. Next base: position 9,211,097 of record JAEOAD010000010.1, on the reverse strand, counting down.
ACATAACTGGAAAGTGTCATCCCAGCAAGGATTATAGCATCCCTGTAGTTGCATAGATGGAGCTTCCTCTGAGGAAATGTTACCAAGCTTGAGGAGCTCTTGCTAGTGTTCACACCTGCTTCCAATTTAGATGGCAACAGCTGCTGTGCTCACAGGACAGAGCTCTACAACAATAATGTCTCAAGCAAAAATGAGAATTACAGAAAGAAAACAGGAGGATAAAGTGAAAATGATTTCTTTAGTAAAGAGTACCATTGAAGATTCCTAGTTTTTTTTTTTTTTAAGTAAAAAGCAAGACATACATCTCCAACATTTTAAAATATCTAGCTTTATAATTCTCTTTACATAAAACTAAGATAAATATTTTTTCCAAATCACAAAACAGTTATTTTGCTTAACAGTGACATACCTCTAAAGCACAAGTTATATTTTATTCAAGAATTCATAGTCAGGGCTGGAATTTGACTTTAAGTTAAGTGTACTTGCCTGCAAAGCTTAAGGACCCAGGTTCTTTCCCCCAGGACCCACATAAGCCAGATGCACAAGGTGACACATACATCTGGAGTTCATTTTCAGTGGCTAGAGGCCCTGGTGTGCTCATTCTTTCTCTACTCTCTCTGCTGCTTTCTCTCTTTTTCAAATAAATAATTAAAATATAAAAAAATCATAATCAATGTAAATATCCATTGTTTTGTTTTTGTGGTTTCTATTGTGGTCATGTCCTCATATTTCAGTGTTTATTTTCAATATATTTTAATATCCTAAAATGCATTGAATAGTTCAAAGTAATTTGTATAAGCAGTTCTAGAAACAAGGCCCAACTGTACTAAATAGCTACAAAATAATTTTATTCATTTATTCATAATAAAAAGAACACTTGGAAAATATAGTGTGCTGTCTGCATTTCAGGGTCTAGATCCAGCTGTCTTCATATTATTAAGGATTGTCCCAATATAAAATTCAAAGTGATTCAGATGCTATAATTTTGTCAAGTAGGAAGAGAGAATGCATGAAGTCAGCTCATTAGTCTGCAATCTGCAATAAGAATCAACAAAGCAGACAGAGTGAATAGGTAAGAGCTCCTGATTTATTCCCCATCCCCCAGTTCCCTTGTTCCAGTATCCCTGCTGCTGGCTTGGGGTGACCCAAACTTTGACTGTGTACTGCAGAAGTAGGCATTTTTCTCCCGCTTACTGATTGACGAGCTCTTGGGGCCCCAAATCCCTGTTCACCTGAGCCAGAGGCTGCATGGGCCACTAAGGGAGCTGGCCTCATGCCTCTGGCTCTCAGCTTCTTGGCTCCTGGTTCCCCAACCTGTGGTTCCCTTGTGCTAAAGAGTGGGGACAAATGGAGTGAGTAAACCAGAACTCCCAGTTCCCACCTTCCATTTCTCCACATACCTTTGATGTACTTGCATTCTCCACAGTCTGCACATCTGATGTTAAAAGCACATCCTACACTAATCTGGTTCACATGCAACAAAATAAGATTTTCCCTTGGATGGGTAATCCACAATGCAAAAAAAAAAAAAAAAAAAAAAAAAAAAAAAGTCAGGAAACTGAGATATTTCCAGCAAGGATGCCTAATCCAACAATGGAAGCCACAAATGACAACATAAAGCAAACTACAGAATTGAATCTGAAAATGAAATCACAAGTTATGTGACCCTGATAAAAGAATTGCTGGACTGTAAACAAAGGATCAAAAAACCAATAATAGCATAAATGAAATTGAGCAAAATTTTCTCTTAGAACATTCAGTTTTAGTCACTAGGCTTAACTTATTAGAAGAAAACCAGGGAAAATTCAAAAGATTCATAAACGAATTGAAGGTATGTCAACAAATCTCAAATAAGCAGCTGATTAAACTTAATGAAGACATGATCAAATATAAGAATGAATTCCAGGATGCATCAAGAAAATCAGATCTCAAATTGAAATCATACCTAAAAGAACACACTGTACCAAAACTTATGGAACACAATGAAGGCAGGCCTAAAGGAAAAATGTATAGCATTGAATGCCTTCATAAAAAAAGACAGAGAGATCTGAAATCAATTAGAACCATCTACCTAAAGCATTGGAAAAAGAAGAACCCAACCATAAGAGTGCCAGATAGAAAGAAATAATCAAGGTAATAATCAAGGCAGAAATTAATGAATTGGAAACAAAAAACAATTAAGAAAATCTACAAAACTGGATAATGTTGAAGAAATGGATCAATTCCCAGGCACATACCATCTATGAACTCTAAACACAGAGCAGAGTAATCACATAAACAAACCAATCACATCCATCATGATTGAAAAGGCAATCAAAAACCTACCCAAAAAGAAAAGTCCAGGAACAGATCGCTTCTCAGCTGAATTCTAGCAAACCTTCACTAAAAAACTGAAACAAAACTTTTCTCAAACTGTTTCACAAAATCAGATAACAGGGAACGCTTCCCAACTCCTTTTAAGGAGCTAGCATCACCCTAATACCAAAGCCAAACAGAGATACAACAAGAAAAGAAAAGTAAAGGCCTATATTCCTGATGACCTTAGATGAAAACATCCTGAACAAAATCCTCACAAACCAAATTCAACAAGACATCAAAATCATTATCCACCTTGATTAAGCAGGATTCATCCCAGGGATGCAGCAGTTGTTTAACATATGGAAACTGGTCAACGTAATACACCACATAAACAAACTTAATCAAAAGAACCACATGATTATTTCAATAAATGTAGAGAATACCTTTGAAAAAGTACAATATCATTTTGTGATCAAATGCTAGAGAGAATATGAATGGATTTGTATATCCCACACGATAAAAGCTACATATAAATCACCTAAAGTCCAAAATATTTAATGTGGAAAGATGCAAGGATTTTCCATTGAGATTTGGAACAAAACAGGGGTACCCACTGTCACCACTGCCCTTCAACATAGTAGTAGAAGTCCTAGCCCAAGCAGTAAGACAGGAGAATAAAATAAAAGGGATACAAATTGGAAAGGAAGAAGTTAATGTAGCCCTATTTGCAGATGACTTGATACTGAACATAAGTACTGAAATTCTCCTTCTCAGAACTTATAAAGATAACTAATTCCTTCAGCAAAGGACACAAAATCAACACTCAAAAATCAGTAGCCTTTTTATGCAAATAACAAATATACAGAGAAAGAAATCAGAGAGACTTTCCTATTTTCAATTGGCACAAAACATACCTTGGAATAATACTCACAAAGGATGTGAAAGACCTGTATTATGAATACATAAAAACACTCAAGAAGAAATTGAAGAGTACTTGAGAAGATGGAAATACCTCCCATGCTCCAGGGTAAGTAGAATTAATATTGTAAAAATGCCAATTCTACCAAAAGCAATATGCAGATTTAATGCAATACCAATAAAATTTCCAGCATCATTCTTCATAGATTTAGGTAAATTATCTCAAAATTCATATGTAATGGCAGGAGGTTCCAGATATCCAAACATGTCCTCAGCAAAAGAAACACATCTGGAGGTATAACCATACCCAATCTGAAGGTATGTTACAAAGTCATAGTAACAAAAACCACATGTTAATGGCATATAAAGATAAATTTAGACCAAAAGAACAGAATTGAAGACCCAGATCTTAAGTCAAGTAGCTGCAGTTGCCTGATCTTTGACAAAGGTGCCAATAATGTAGACTGGAGAAAAGACAGCCTCTTTAACAAATGGTAATGGACAAATTACATAACCACATGTAGAAAAATGAAACTATACCCACTCATCTCAACATATACCAAAATCATTTAAAAATAATAAAGACCTCAATAAAAGACATGAAACTCTTCAACTACTGAAAGAAAAAAATTGCAAGAACTTTCTGTGATGTAGGAGTCGTGAAAGACTTTCTGAAAAATACTTCTGTACCTGAGGAAATTAAATACTCTCTCAACCAATGGGATCTCATGATGGTAAAAAGATGGTGCACAGAGAAATATACCTTAATCAGAGCCAATAGTTTACTCACAGTATGGGAGAAAATGTTTGCCAGCTATACCACTGACAGAGGCCTCATATCTAGAATCTGCAAAGAATTCAAAGTCTAAACAATTAAAAAAGAGAAACCACTGATAAAATGGAATAAAGAACTGAATAGGGAGTTCTCAGAGGAAGAAATACAAATGGCTAACACACATTTAAGAAAATTTTCAATATCTTGAACCATTAGGGAAATGCAAATTAAAACAACTAGGAGATTCCACTATACTCCAGTAAGGCAATCATTCAAAAATCAAATGACAAAAAATGTCGGTGAGGATGTAGGGAAAAAGGAACCCTCATTCACTGATGGTAGGAATGCGAACTTGTACAACCACTGTGGAAATATGGAGATTCCTGAAAATATGAATTTGGAACTACCAATAGACACAGTTATTCCTCACTGGGAATTTACCCTAAATGCCTAAATGTTCTATGCTTCACTCCAGAGATATTTGTTTAACCCTTTTTTTGTTTTTGTTTCATTGGTTTTTCAAGGTAGGTCTTGCTCTAAATTAGGCTGACATGGATTTTCTTTTTCTTTTTCTTTTCTTTTTTTTTTTTTTTTTTTTGCTGTGGATTGAATCACCTTTTTGTGATCTAAAATAATACAATGTAAAACTCTAAAATAGTTAACATCACATTTCCTTTTCCTGGATTATTTATAATTTTCTTTAAAAATTTTTTTATTGACAACCTCTATATTTACAGACAATAAACCATGATATTTCTCTCCCTTCTGCTACTTTCCCCTTCACAACACCACTCTCCATCATATCCTCTCCTTCTCTCCATTAAGTATCTCTTTTATTTTGATGTCATTGTCTTTTTCTCCTATTATGAGGGTCTTGTGAAGGTATTGCTAGTCACTGTAAGGTCATGGATACTGAGGCCAATTTCTGTCTGAACAGTTGCATTGTAAGGAGTGGTGCCCTTCCTTTGGCTCTTGCATTCTTTCTGACATCTCTTCTTCAATGGACCCTGAGCCTTGGAGGATGTGATAGAGATGTTTCAGTTCTGGAAATTCCTCCATCCCTTCTTGTCAGCATTATGTTGCCTTTTGGGTCATTTTCTATGTTCTCTCAGAGTAGCCTCAAACTCACATGCAATTCTACCTCTGCCTCCCAAGTGCTGGGACCAAAGGCAAACACCATCACATCTGGATTTTTGCTCAAACATTTTTATGGCTGCTCAATTCATAATAGCTAAAAACTAGAATGAAGTCAGGTTCCCACTGTTGGATGAATGGATAATGAAGTTTTGGTACATTTACACAATAGAATTCTACTCAGTAGTAAGAAAAATGATACAATGAAATTTGTAGGAAAATGAATGGAGTTAGAACAGATCATACTCAGCAAACACACATAATCACAGAAAGACATGTTCACACTCATTTGTGTTCCCTAACCTGGATTACCTTGAGTTGCTGGCATATTGGATAACTAACCTGAGTCCCATACAATAGGTGTGGAAGGGTTTTGGGAGTGGGGAAGGGGAACACGGGGAGAAATACTAAACCAAATCCAAAATTAACTGGTACCACAGAAATCTTTCTCCTTGAAGATAGTCTAGATACAACCTTCCATGAGACTATAGGGGGAGTCCCCAAAAATAAGGGCCCTGAAGAGGATTGGTGAAGGCTAACCCTAAAAAATTTCAGCTCTGACCTTTAACTTGAAGTACCAGAAATATGTGCTACCCACATTGAGCTGTTGAATGGAGAGACCTACAAGGTCCCCAAAATAAGACAGGCTTCTGTCAAAGCACTTGATTACCTGCCTAATGTAAAAGGTAAATCCCTACTGCTGAAGACACCATATACTACCTGCACAGACCACATAGAGACATGGCTGGAATGCAGAAGAGAATCAGTCCCCAGACATTTAGCCTGTTTAGTGCTGAAAAGTGCTACATGACCTACTGAGGGAAAGTGGCCAACATCGGTGTGAAGAAGCAGAGGTCTAAGCTACTCAGAAGCAACAAGACTGAAAAGAAGTATACATCAGTGCAATGGTGGCACACAGCCTTGTTGAGTAATCAAGAGCTTCCTGATTGGATAAGAGATCTGCTCAGTAGAAAGGAACCCATATCTGGATCTAGGAACTGAGTCAGAATCTTATGGAGACAAAAATTATGTTTTCCAATATCAAGTTCTCACTAGTCTTTGGTAAAAAGAAGGGATACATCCATAAAACTCTCCCTTAATTAATAATAGTTATCCAGTTTAACCTATGCTGACTACACTCTCGGTTGGAGAAACTGCTTTCCTTTTTCAGAAGGTAGTAAGAATCAAGAAGACAAACCACCCCTTGCATTTCAGCCAAGGCCCAGGTGAAACCACAGAGGAATTGGGGAGAAAGAAGGAGTGCTGCTTCCATGGTGAGCCTGACAATAAGCACCAGGGTATAAGAGAAACACTCTGATGATACTCAACAACTACCAAAGCAGATATGTAGAGGCTCCTAAGAGCTCATCACTGAAGTAGACTTGAAACCTACACACAGAGGCTTAGGGAATTTTGCCAAAGAGGGGTAGAAAGATTGTAAGAGCCACAGGTTGGGATGTCATGGCCAGAAGCATTCCCTCCTGCTAATAACTGACTGCTGCGCCCATAAAGCACAACCCACAACCTCATGTGGAATACCACCCATGGCACTGGGGAGGGCTTCCTGGGGAATGTGGGCAGGAGGGAGGAAAAAGATGGCACCAACACATGATGTATCCATACAAAGTGTGTTCTTAATAAATTTTTAAAACGAATTGATAAAATAAACCACACTTGATGGTACAAGCCTATAATCCCAACTACCTGGAAGGCTGGAGGATGAGTTTCGAGGCTTTTATGGGTTACAGGATAAAGCCAAGGCTATTGTGAGAATTTTAATGCTTCCTGTATCTCAAAGTAAAAACACAGCTAAAAGGACTGATAATGTAGCTCAATAGCAGAGCCCTTGCTTAGACTGTGTGAGGCCCTAGTTCAATCTCTTTTACTGTAAGAAAAAGAATGCATTAAATAAATTGACTCATTACAAGAAATAATTTTCCAAGGTCAGCAAGGCTGATAAATGACTGGAATAAAAATTTCTTCCCATACTATCACTTTACTTTTATTATTTTCAATTTATTTTTATTATGTATGTTATTATTGCCTTCATACTATCACTGTGTTACTCTTTATTCCATGATACAGTATTAAATACTTTTCAAAGACTTATTATTAAAATATGACAATTAAAATTCCCAACTTAGTCATGTAGAAAATTATTCAAATTTCTAACTTCTGAATCAGTCTTATTAGATCATGCAGGTTTTTTGTTTTAAACATCAAACAGAATTGTGGTGTATATATTTTCTGCTTGAACTATTAGTACTTGGTAGAAGTTACAAGTTGCCACCTTCATCTATATATGAATATAGTTCAATATAAAAATGGACTGTTAAGTCTCCACTTTTGGATTTGAAGTGAGAAGATTGAGGCTTTCTTAAACGTGATACTCTTGGGGTGGAAAGATTGCTTAGTGGTTAAGACACTTGCCTGCAAAGCCAAAGAACTCAGGTTCAATTCCCCATATAAGCCAGATGCACAAGATGGTGTATATGTCTGGAGTTCATTAGCAGCAGCCAGTGACCCTACAGCATACATTCTGGCTCTCTCACTCTATCTGCCTGCCTATTTCTCTCAAATAAATAAATAAATAAATAAATAAATAAATAAATAAAAATAAGTAAATAAATAAATAAATAAATAACATGAAAGTCTTATTTCCTTGAGTCATCTGCTTTCCTTTCTCTTCTTCTCCTGTTTGGTTAGTGCTCCTCTATTAGGATGACCCATATTAGCATGGAAAACCAAACCTAAGGTTTTGATTCATCTTAGAAGTATTTTAACATATATGGATATGGGATAAAGAATATTATGTGTGTAAACGCCTATGTTTTCTGATGTCAGTATGCTTCTTGCATCTCTTCCTTATATACAGCTATGTTTTGATTCTTTATTAGATCTATTTTTAAAAGATTGAAATATATGCATTTTCTTGAAAAGTCAAACAGTTATAATTTTTTCTGAGTTGAAACAAATTCAAAATATACTTTGTAACTATTTACCTAAGGTTTTGTAGATGTTGCTCTGCCTTTCTCTGAAGATCTGGTTGGTAGAGAAGGAATGCACCATCATCAGAAATCGTGTTCCTCTCTCACCTTTTTGTTTTTGATATATATTTGTAGAATTCATTCTTTGGGCTTCATTTTTATACAATATATTCCATTCCTAATAGAATTTTATTTTATGTGAAATTTCATTAAATGCATGCACAGTGTCATATATATATATATATATATATATATATATATATATATATATATATATATATATATATATATATATATATGAGAGATAGAGAGAAGGACAGATAGAGAATGGGCGCACCAGCAAACTCTTAGCTGCTGTGAATGAACTCCAGACACATGTGTTTCCTTGTGGGCAAGTGTGGCATTGCACCCTTGCATCACTTGGCTTCTGGGTAAACATGGGACCTGGAGAATCAAACAGGCATTCTTATGCTTAAGAGGCAGGCTTCTTAACCCCTAAGCCATCTCTCCTGCCCAGTGTTATAGCATTTTAATGAAAGCATTTTTATTTTATTCTATTGTGTTTCTTATATTATATCACATCTTTTCATTGCACATTCTATTTATTCTAGACAGAAGGTTTCCTAACTTTCTTTTGATGATACTTTTATTTTATTTTATTGGTGTGTTTGCATAGAACAATGCAACATTGAATATTATCCCAAATTTTAATTCCAGTAGCTCATATTTTTTTTCTCATATTTTCCCTTTCTAGTTGGCTTCTATATTTGTTTCTTTGCTCAGGGCAGACTGTCAATGATACTCTTCTTACCATGTGATTCCCCATGTCTTTTCATGATTCATTTGTTCTGTTTTTGAGATAAATTTTGTAAGATTGTGGAGGATGATAACATAAAGTTCAGATTTTAATCTCTTCAATGAAGAAGAATGAAGATGAGGAGGAGTGTGATATTGTACTTTAAATTGTCATATTCTGAAGCTTCAATCATATATGAAGAACTTGAAGACATCTATTCATTTGTACAGTTGAACTTACAAGAAATAAGTTACCTTGTGCTGCATTGGACAAACTGATTTCTGATTGTTGTAGTTACCTTCACATGGCTCAGAAAAATCACACAAACAAAAGCAGTGATGGAAGGAACATTTTTATTATGGTTTACTGAGTCAAGGGGAAGCTTCATGAAGGCAGGTGAAAGCATGGCACAAGAAGATGCTAGACAGCACCTCCTTGCTATAGCAGGTGGGAAAGCAACAGGAGAATGAGCCAAACACTGGCAAGGGGATGCTGGCTAAAACACCCCTAAGACTAGCCTCAACAACCCACTTGCTTTAGCACGGCTCTACATCTGAAATTGCCACCAGTTAAGGACCAAGCAGTCACAACACATGAGTTTGTGAGGTATATCTGATCCAAACCACCACACTGATTAAGAAAACAAGGTATTACAAATATGTTTTTTTTTTTTTTTTTTGGTTTTTCGAGGTAGGGGTCTCACTCTAGCTAGCTCAGGCTGACCTGGAATTCACTATGTAGTCTCAGGGTGGCCTTGAACTCATGGCAATCCTCCTACCTCTGCCTCCCGAGTGCTGGGATTAAAGGCGTGTGCCACTACGCCCGGCCACAAATATGTTTTATGACTAGAGAAAATATACAAAATGAGAAAAAATGGTATCTAATTTATTTATACACACATTCACACACAGAATGTGTGTATTCATGTGTTTGCACATATGCATATATATTACGTATATATTTAAATAATGTATTTAAATATGTTTGGTATGATAGAGCATGGTAAATTTCATGAACTATATTAAAATAGAAAATGTTTGTGCCAATCTAATTGGAAAAAAATCACCAAAATATTAATTAAATTCTAAGTTATTATCTGAAGTGAGTTTTTAAAAATATTTTCTTTGTGTTTATATTTTGTTCTCTCCCACAAAAATATGAGCCTTCCTTGTTACTGTAATATGAGTTTTGGGTTCCTTGCCAATAAAACTATCCAGCAATGCACCAACAAATCTAGGGTACCCTGGTGTAGCAGACAGCTTCAAGTGTGCTGAGATGAATTTCCAGATCTGGCACAGTTATGGAGGAAGGGATCTTTATTGAAGCTTACAGATCCAGGGAAGTTCCATAATGGCAAAAGAAGCTGGCCTGCTTTCACAAGACCAAACACAGACAGAAAAGCCACAAGCTCAAAGCCACACAACACAGCACACTTCAGGAACTCCAGCTAGGCACACTTTGCACATCTTTAGATTGAAATCTCAAACTATACAGCAAAATTTGATTATGAAAGTCTCTGTCAGCGACATCTGTCCTTATATACTCTCTGTATCCTGGTATTAATGTCTAAGCTTTTCATTACCTTCCACATTATAATTTATTTCAGGGTCCAAGATATGAAATGGTTCAAACAATGAAATCTAATTACCTATTTGTCTAAGAAACACACTTCAAAATGGCTCTGTGATGATAATGTAATGGGAGTTCTATTCCTTGTGAATATCCCATATGCCAATGCACCAACAAATTTAGGATATACCAGATTTTTGTCTTATGAATTTAAAGAATTAAATTTCATAGACTCTGAAGAAAGCAAGATGTAAAGAGACTTTGTTAGATTAAGAGAAGGAAAAAAAAAAAAAAAAGAGATAATATAAATAGCCCCTGCCACATAGTAATGAGAGTGAAAGTTTCAGGTAGCCAGTTAGGAAACAAAAAGATGTAACACTTCTTGCCTGCTCCAGCAGAACTAGTATTCAGTGTCTGATTCAGTCTCATCCAGTCAGTTCTCTCTCACCTCCTACTCAGGTGTGCTGATCTCTTTCTTCCCCCTGAGCACAGACCTATCAGCTCTCTCTCAGACCCATTCTGAAGGTAAGTCTACCACAATAAGATTATATAAAGATGTTACCTAGTGGGCAGGCCTCTTCTTGGCTTTTCACATTTCTTGAACCTCCAGTTCCCTGCTCTGGTAAGTCACCAACTCGGATGTGCTTGGCAGAAATGTTGGTGTGGGTCTCCTATTCCCACAGGGTCTCTCAACCCCCTCCTACCAGCCACATGGCAGGATTTCTCAATATGTTTTCTTCTTTCCTTCTCTTTTTCTAATTAAATCTCCTGTTACCCTCTGGTCTATGGGTTTTAATTATTTAAATTCATAAGATAAAAATCCAGGTGTGGTAGTTTGAATACATGGCCCCCAATATATTCAGTGTTTTATTCGTTTGTAGTTTGCAGCTGCAGCCAACTGGCTGGAGGCAGTGTCACTGGGTGGATCCCATATAAAAGCATTTGATTTACACACACACACACACACACACAGAGAGAGAGAGAGAGAGAGAGAGAGACATACACACCAAAGACTTAAAATTTTTTTAACTAACTGAAAGCTTACATGACTTTATCATATGTCATCTCCAATTAAGAGACCTTAAAAATCTAGTGTTATATTTCAGCCAAAGTTTTCTAACTTAGGGCTAAAGGATAAGGTGATTAAGGTATCTTTGTGAACATAGTGAGTGAATACACTGATGAAGACTTTTTCATGGGTATATTTATATTTTAAAAGGCCTGTGAAGACCCTGGAAATATTGTGTGCCTCAAGAGACAAAGTAGTTTAGCTTATAGCCTTTGGAGATGATGTTTGACTTTGGAAAAAAGAACATGGTACTCCTCGTTTAATCTCTCTCTCTCTCCCTCTCTCTGATAAGGTTCTTACTCTAGCCCAGCTGGCCTCAAACTCACAGAAAACCTCCTAGCTCACCTCCCAAATGCACCACCATGCAGGACAACATCTCATTGTAAAGTATCCAGTTTACTAAGCTCAAAGTAACTCTCTTACAGCACAGCTCACTTGGAGCATAAGTGTTAACTGACCCTATTTATGTCAACTTGTGGAGACAAGTCTTTGCAATGCAGCAGAGAAAATGCTATGGCTATTGCCATAATAAATTAATTTGACCCTGCCCCAGAAATTATTACTCTTTTATTAACATCAGTGAAATTGTAGGATGCTAACTTGTGAGCTTATGAATGTAAGAAATCTAGAAAAGAAATCCTATAGCAGGTATGGAATAAAGTGGTAGTGTACATGTTGATCAACTGTGTGCTCAATTCAGTCATTAATTATTTTGAACTCCATTGTCTGTTTATATGCAATGTTAGGGGAAATCAGTGATTTCTGAGTACTGAGAAGTAGGTTTGACTTTGCCATTAACAGAATACCACATACTTGTGTGGCTTATGAACAATATCTATTTATCAGAGTGCTGGAGCTAGAAATATAAGATCAAGTATGTAATGAAAGTGTGCTTTTAGGTTTATAGATAACCATCTTCTAAATATGTGTTTATATTGAGGAATGGATCAGGAAGTGCTTCGAGGTCTCTTTTAGGAGACTAATATTATTCATGACAGCTAAATCCTCACTATCTCATCACTTGTTAAATGTCTCTATTTTTAAAGTTAGAATTTAAACATGAATTTTGTAAAGTCATAAACATTTAGTCTATAACAGTGTTCATAATGTTCTCTGCTTGTGAATCTTTTTCACAGAAGGAAATGTCTTTGTTCATGGTTAGCCTTAGATACACTCCATTTTAACAATTCATACTAAGACAAACCCTAGATAGGCAGAAGTTGATAACCCCTTTAAACAAGTTATAGTCCTGACTCCTACACAGACAGTAAACACCGCTACACTGAAAAATAAAAGTGGAAATGTGTGATTGTAGGGTACATCTGTTGACCCATTGCAATGTTTCCTGTCCAGGAGAGGGCAAAACTAGTTACACTAGTGCTCACAAAGAGAAGTAGGTGTTCTGTGCTATCCTAAGTTACAGGACCTTCCTACATTTATTATGTCAATTCAAGATGATAGTGAATAAACGGTGTCTTTTAGAGGAAACTATGGTTTTATAAGAGAGATTTGATCCTCTGAAACACTAATGCCCCCAGTCACAGATGAGATTTTGGCTACTCTCCACATCTTCCAGGGACAAGTCCCAGAACATGATGAAAAGTAATCTACAGATTCAATATAATCTCCAGTACAAGTCTAATCAAATTTTTCACAACAATAGAAAAAGAAAACAAACCAACTCAAACAATGCTAAAAGTGTTATGTAGAAACTCAAAAGGGGCTAAATAGCCTGAACATGAAGAGCAAAGCAGGAGCGCCACAGAACCTGATTCAAGTTATGCTGCAGAACCATGGGAAGATGACATGCTCCTGATGTATACATAGACATTTAGACCATTGGAGGAGAATGGAGGGGTGTGATAGAGACTCACTCTAGCTCAGATTGACCTGGAATATACTATGTAGTCTTAGGCTGGCCTCGAACTCATGGTGATAGTGGTAGTTTGAATATATGTCCCCCAATATATTCAGTGTTTTTAAAATTATTTTATAGTTTGCATCTGCAATCACCTTGCTTAGAGGCAAGGTCACTGGGGCCCAGTCTTAAGGTGTGGTGATGGTTTGAGATTCCATTGTAAAGATATGCAAATGTGCCTAGCAGGAGTTCCTGAAGTGTGCTGTGTGACCTTTTGGCTGTAGTTTTGCTCTGTGTGCTGTGGTGGCTGGTTGGCTTTTGCTCTCTCTGCTTGGCCCTGTGAAGGCCAGTTGCTTCTCCTGCCATTATGGAACTTCCCCTGGATCTGTAAGCTTCAATAAATAATATCCCTTCCTCCATAACTGTGCCTGGTCTGGAAGTTCATCTCAGTGAACCTGAAGCTGTCTGCTACAGTGATCCTCCTACCATTATCTCTCAAATGCTGGGATTAAAGGCCTGTGCCACCTTGTCTGGAACAAACCATCTTTTTACAAACTTTTCTGATATATGAAACTATTTTATGTAACTCTCAATACTGTGATTCAGCTGTGGCTTGGCTGAAGTGTGAAGAGTAGTTTATCTCCTCGGGTCTCACTGGCTTCTGAAAAAGAAAAACACATTTTCCAACTGAGAGATGAAGTCAGCATTGTTTAAATGAGATGAGCATTATTAGTTTAGGGAGGATTTTATGTATGTAGCCCCACTTATAACTAGTGAGAACTTTACACTGAAGAACACAATCTTTGTCTTCATAGGATTTTGACCTGGTTCCCAATTCCAGATATGGGTTCCTTTACACTGAGCAGATCTTGTAACCAATCAGAAAGCTATTGGTTACCCATCAAGGCTGTGTGCCACTATTACATGGCCATGTGGATCCTCTCAGGGTGTTTACTTCTGAGTAGCTTAGAACCGTGGTTGATTAGGCCATTGTTGGCCACTTTCCCCTAGTAGCTCATGAAGCCCTTTCCAGCACTATACGGGGTGTGTGGAGACTGGCTCTCTTGCAGATACTAGTCAGGTCTTTCTAAGCTCTGCGTTGGCAGCATATGGTATCTTCAGCAAGAAGGTCCTACATTTTGCCTCAGGCGGGTAATCAAGTGCTTTGACAGAAGCCAATCATGTTTTGAGGACTTTTTAGGTCTTTCTGATGAACAGCTCATTGTGGGTTTTCTAGTATTGAGAGTTACAGGCCAGAGACACACAAACACACAAAAATGTTAAGGTTAGGTTGTATTCCACCCTCTCTAGGGCCCTACTTTTCAGGTGCTACCCCATTACTCCTGTTGAGGGTTATATCTATTAATCTTCAAATATAAAGGCTTCTATAAAACCAATACATTTTGGATTCAATTTTGTGTTTGCTTTCTCCCCTTTCCCTCCCCCCCCCATACCCTTCCATCTCTATTGTCTGGGCCTTGAGTTGCCTATCAGGTGAGTCTGTAACTGGAGTTGGTCCAGGTTAGGAACCACATATGAATGAGACCATGCAGTGTTTTTCTTTCTGTGGTTGTGTGTTCACTGAGTATGATATGCTCCGAATTTCTTATTACTGAGTAGAATTCCACTGTGTAAATGTACCACAACTTTTATATCCATTCATACAATGACGGGCACCTGGGTTGATTTCAGTTCTTAGTGATTATGAATTGCACAGCTATGAACATGGTTGAGCAAATATCTCTGTAGTGAAACATGGAGCATTTAGAATAAATGACCAGTAAAGGAATAACTGGGTCCTTTGGTAATTCTATATTCATGTCTTGGTTTCCATAGTTGTTATGCAATTTTACATTCCCACCAACAGTGAATGAGGGTTCCACTTTCTGCACATCCTGGCCAACATTTGTTGCTGTTTGATTTTTTTTTAATGATAGCCATCCTTACTGGAGTAAGGTGGAATTTCATAGTTGCTTTAATTTGCATTTCCCTAATCGTTAGGAATGTTGAACATTTTTTTAAGTGTGTGTTAACCATTTATATTTCTTCCTCTGCACCATTTTTGGAGTGGGTTGTTTGATTTTTTAGTTTTTTGAGTTATTTGTAGATTGTAGGTATCATACCTCTTTCAGTGTTATAGCCACCCAACCATTTTCTCCCACTCTATGGGTAATCTATTGGCTCTGATTACATTATGTTTGCCTGTGCACAAGCATTTTAGCATCATGGGGTCCCATTGTTTGAGTGATTGTTTAATTTCCTGGACTACTGGGGTTTTGTTCAGGACATTTTTCCTCATTGCTATATCATGGAGAGTTCCTCCTAGTTTTTGTTTCAGTAGGAGAACAGTTTCAGGTCTTATATTGAGGTCTTTAATTCATTTGGACTTGATTTTTGTGTATGATGAGATCAGTGGGTCTAGTTTTATTTTTCTACATAAGGTTATCCTATTTGTCCAGTACAATTTGTTGAAGATGCTGTATTTTCTCCAGTCTACATTATTGGCACCTGTGTCAAAGATTAGGCAGCAGTAGTCACTTGTAGGTCTGGGTCTTCAATTCTGTTCCATTGGTCTATGTTTCTGTTTTGATGCCAGTACCATGCTGTTTATGTTACTACGCCCTTGTAATATAGCTTTAATTGGGTATGGTGATACCTCCAGAGATGTTTTGTATTTGTTTTCTGCTACTTGTATGTTTGGATGTCTGAGGCCTGCTGCCATTCCATATGAATTTTGAGATCATTTGTTTCTATTTTTGTAAAGAATGATGCTGGGATACTTATTATTATTGCATTAAATCTGTATATTGCTTTTGGTAAAATTTCCATTTTTATAATATTAATTCTACCTATCCAGGAGTATGGGAGGTTTTTCCATCTTCCCAAGTCCTCCTCAATTTCTTTCTTGAGGTTTTTTTTTTTTTTTTTAATGTTTTCATTATAGAGGTCTTTCACATCCTTTGTTATGGTTATCCCAAAGTATTTTTGTTGTTATTGCTATTGAAAATGGAACAACCTCAGATTTCTTTCTCTGCGTATTTGTCCTTTCCATATAGAAAGTCTGCTCATTTTTGCGTGTTGATTTTGTATCCTGACACTTTACCAAAGGAATTAATCACCTTTAGAAGTTTTGAGATGGAGACTTTTGGGTCACTTATGTATAGGATTATGTCATCTGAAAGTGGCGCTAACTTGATCTTCCTTTCCAATTTGTATCCCTTTTATTTTTTCTTTTGTCTTATTGCTTGGGCTAGTAATTTTAGTACTATGTTGAAGTGCAGTGGTGAGAGTGGACACCATTTGAGAAATGTTGGTTTCAGTTCTTCATTGAAGGCTTGATAGTATTTGGCTGAGAAGCCATTTGGTCCTGGAATTTTTTTGGAGGGGGTTTGATTACTTTTTCAATCTTGAATCATGTGGTAGGTTTGTTTAGGAGATTATTCTACTCTGAGTGTAGTTTTGATAGGTGATTTGTGGCTAGGAATTCATCCATTTCTTCAAGATTATCCAATTTTGTGGAATAAAGGTGTTGGAAGTATGCCCTGATGATTCTTCCAATTTCATTGATGTCTGTTGTGACCTCTTCTTTTTCGTTTCTGATTTTGTTTATTTGAGAGTTTTCGTTGCTTGATCAAATTGGCCATGGGTTTATCAATCTTATTTGCTTTATCAAAGAACCAGCTTTTCATTTCATTGATTTTTCTTAATTGTTTCCTTACTTTCTGGTTCATTAATATCGGCTCTTACCTTGATTATTTCTTTCCCTCAGGAGCTCCTAGAGTTGGCTTCTTCCTTTTCCAATGCCTTTAGGTGGCCACTTAGATTGTTAACTTAGGATCTCTTTGTCTTTGTTATGAAGATGTTCAGTGCTATGGATTTTCCTCTTATGATTGCCTCCACTGTGTCCCATAAACTTTGGCAAGTTGTTTTTTCATTATCATTCAACTCTAGAAATTTTACAATTTCTTTTTTGATTTCCTCCAAAACCAATTCAGGAGCTGGTGGAGTTTTAAAGCATTGTGATTTGCTATGATGAAGGAAGCTACTTCAATTTTCCAAAATTTATGGAGGTATGCTTTATGGCCTAATATATGGTATATTTTGGAGAAAGTTCCATGGGATGCTGAAAAGAATGTGTATTCTATAGAATTGGGGTGCAAAGTTCTGTAGATGTCTGTTAGGTCTAGTTTATCTATGGATTTATTAAGCTCTATTATTTAGCTGTTAATTTTCTGCTTGGATGATCTATTTATGATAGTGGAGAATTGAGGTCCCTAACCATGATGCTGTTGGTGTTCATTTCTGTATTATTGTCAAGTAGGTTTTATTTTATAAATTGTGTTGCACCTGTGTTTGGTGCATTTAGGTTTAGGACTGCGATGTCCTCATGTTGGTTCATCCCCTTGAAAAGTAAGAAGTGGCCTTCTTTCTACTTTTTAATTACTTTAGTTTTAAAGTCTATTTTATCAGATATTAATAAACAACATCTGCTTGTTTCTTACTTCCATTTGCTTGGAAGAGCATTTTCCATCCTTCCACCCTGAGGAGTTATCTGTCTTTAGTGGTGAGGTAGGTTTCTTGAAGACAGCAGACAGAAGGTTCAATTTTTCTGATCCACCCTGTTAACTTGTGTCTTTTGATGTTTAAGACCATTAATACATAAGGTTATAACTCTGAGGTTCAACTTGATCCTTGCCATGATGGGGTGCTTTATGTCTTCTTGATAGATTTTGGTTGTCCTCAGATTTCACTGCCTTCTGATGAAGAAAAACTGATTCTCCAATGGAGAGTGAGATCAGCATTGGTTAAATGGAATACACATTATTAACTTAGATTTTGATGGTTGTTGCATCTCTTTTGTCCAAAAACTATTGGGAGCCTCTCATTTGAGTCCATAATCTTGATCTTGATAGGATTCTGTCATGGTTCTCAATTACAATGATAGGTTCCTTTCTACTGAGTAGATCTCTTAGCCAATCAGAAAGCCATTGGTTATCCACCTTGGCTGGATGCTACTATTACACAAATATGTATATCTTGTCAGGCTGGTTGCTTTCATAGGGCAGTGTCCCTTTATTGTACACAACATTGTTTACCATTTTCCCCCAGCAGTTCATGTACCATTTTCCAGCATTACACAAAGTAATCATCTGGGAACTGGCTTCCTTCCAGTTTTCAGCTAGATATCTCTCTGTTCTTTGTAACCAAAATGTGGCATATTTAGCAATAAGGTCTTACCTTTTACTTCAGGTGGGTAATCAAGTGCTTTGACAGATGTCTGTCTTATTTTGTGGGTCTTATATGTCTCTCTGATCAACAGTGCAATGTGGGTTGTAACAAGTTTCTTGCACTGGGCATTACAAGTGAGAGCCAAATGTTTTAAGATCAGGCTTCTTCTCACTCTTGCCAGGACCATTCATACTAGATGATCCCTCCCCACATAGTCTTATTGAGGGTTATATATTTTAGTCTGCTACCAAGGCGAGTTTTTATGGTAACAATTCATTTTGGAATTAGTTTTGTATTTCTCTCCCCACCCTCCCATTCCCCTCCCCAAAGCCTTCCATCCCTATTATCTGTTCCTTGAGTCGCCTGTCAGGTATGTCTGAAACTTAAGCTTTTCCAGGACAGGAACTACAGATGAGGGAGTACATGTGGCATTTTTCTTTCTGTGCTTGTGTGAGTTTACTTACTGTGATCTGTACCACATCTGTACATTTTCCTACAAATTTCATTATATCATTCTTCCTTACTGATGAGTAGAATTCTACTGTGTAAATGTACCACATGTTCATTATCCATTCATCCAATGAGGGGACATCTGGTTTGATTCCAGTTCTTAGTTATTGTGAATTGAACAGCTGTAAACATGGTTGAGCAAGTATCTCTGCATTGAAGAGTGGCACCTTCAAGGTAGATGCCCAGTAGAGGAATAGCTTTGTCAGTTGGTTGTTCTATATTTATCTTTTTCTGGAGTCTCTATATTGACTTCCATAGTCATTACACACAATTACTCATTATCAGTGAATGAAGGTTCCTCTTTCCCCAATCAAGATGATGAACTTGTAACTAGCACTCAAAAGGTAAAATCAGGCAAGAATTGTGGCACCACTATGCCCTAGCAAACCTTCATTGGCAGACATGGGGGTGCACATTCAGGAATCTACCTATTCCTAAGTTCCCAGAAACACTACTACCCCCTCATTCTGTGGTGGTCAGATGTCTGCCTAACTTGGACCATCTGAGGTCAGGCTCATGATTGGCCTTTCTCCATATCTCCTTTACTCAGATAGGGAACCAACTCACCTTGCTAGTACTCATGGTGTGGGAGGTAGGGTCCATACTTCTACTCCACCCTGAACCACCCTGGAAGGTTCCACTCCACCTAGCAATATCTTCATGAGTACCCCACATTTTCCCTGACCTGGCACAGCACCCATGTCACCCTTCTGAGTCCCCACACTTGGTACTGCCTCTACATATAGGTCCATCATACCCCTTGCAGTCCACATTCCACACTGTCAACATCAACAGATCATTCCTGCTTTGGATGCCTCCTCTGATAACTGGATTCCTATGTACACCAACACCCCCACAGCAGCCAATTCCACAGACCTGGGTCCTACCTAGTCTGTGGAACTGGGTGACCCCTACAACCCTGCTCCCAACTATCCCCTGCCCGCCCAAGTGACTACTTGGGGCAACTTTTCTGCAATAAACAGTGAGGACAGGAATATCTGGCAACAACCTTCCACAGGGAACCTTGGAATAACATTAAGGAAGGAGGTGAAAGACCTTTACAATAAAAACATTATAACACTCAAGAACGAAATTGAGAAGGACTTGAGAAAATGGAAAGACCCCCCCCCCACACACACACACCATGCTCCTGGATAATCAGATTTAACAATGTGAAAATGGCAATCTTACCAAAAGCCATATATAGATTTAATGAAATAGCAATAAAAATCCCAACATCTTGCTTCACAGAGATAGAAAAAATGATCTCAAAATTCAGATAGAATGGCAGAAGGCCTCACATATCAAAGCATATTCTCAGCAAAAGAAACACTTCTGGACGCATCACCATACCTGATCTAAAGCTATACTACAAAGCCATAGTAATAAAAACAACATGGTACTGGTATAAAAACAGGGTTATAGACCAATGGAACAGAACCAAGGAACTTGATTTTGGGTAAAGTTACTACAACTACTTTAATTTTACAAAGCCCCTAATAGTACAAACTGGAAAAAAGACAGCATCTTCAACAAATGGTGTTGGAGAAACTGGATAACCAAATGCAGGAAAATGAAACTCAATCCACATGTTTTGCCATGCAAAAAAATCAAGTCCAAATGGATTAAAGACCTCAATATAAGACCAGATACTCTACTACTACTATTAAAAAAAAAAGAGAGAGAAACTTTCCATGATATAGGAGTGGGAAAAGACTTCCTGAACAAAACCCTAGTAGCTCAGGAAACTAAACATTCATTCAACTATTGGGATCTCAGCTGAAAAGTTTTTACACAGACAAACATATAATAAGCAGTGTATGGCACAATGCAGGTCGGGCCCTAGCCAGGTGCCTGCTAGAAGAAACCATGAAGTGGCTTCTGTGGATGTGGCATCCTGCAAAGGCCTGGCATGACAACAGCTTCAGCCCCATGCCTGTGAGCATCCTGCTGCGAGATGACCTGCTCAGAGACAGGCTGTCACTGGTCACAAGAAGGGAACCACCCCATACAACAACTGGCCAGCCAAACTCTGAAAAACCCCTACACTTCCTTGAATAAATGAGTTTGCAGTAGCTTGCCTTCTGCTTGCTTCCACCCAACTCCCAGAGTCTGTGTCATGACTCTGCGCCTCTCACCCCCTACTAAGCAGAGACCCTGCAGTCCCTCCTGGGCTGGCCCTATATTGCAGAGCCAATAGATTATCCACAGAACGGGAGAAAATTTTTTCTGGATACACATCAGACAAAAGTCGAATTTCTAGAATTTACAGAGAACTCAAAAACCTAAACAATAAAAAGTCAAACAACTCATTCACAAAATGATGCAGAGAAATGCACAGGGAGTTCTCAGAGGAAGAAATACAAATGGCAAACACACACTTAAGAAAATGTTCAACATCCCTAATCATCAGGGAAATGCAAAATAAAACAACTATGAGATTCCACCTTACCCCAGTAAGGATACTAAACAGTAAAAAAATCTAATGACAACAAATGATGGTGAGGGTGTGGAGAAATAGGAACCCTCATTCACTGTTGGTGGGAATGTAAGCTGCTACATGCACTAAGGAAAGCAATATGGAGGCTCCTAAAAAGGATGACCCAGTTATTCCCTTACTGGGTATTTACCCTAAAAGTCCCAAGCCTCAGTTAAGAGATATTTTCTCAACCATGTTTATAGCTGCTCAATTCATAATAGCTAAGAGCTGGAATCAACACAGATGTCCATCATTAGATGAATGGATAACTAAGATGTGGTGTATCTACACAATGGAATTCTATACCGCAGTAAGGAAAAATGACACAGAGCAATTTGAAGAAAAAATGGTCATAGTTGGATCAGATCATTCTCAGCAAACTCACCCAATCACAGAAAGACAAGCATTGAATGATCTCACTCATCTGTGGCTCCTAATTTGTATTTTTCTGAGATGCTGACATACCTAATAAACATCTTGAGGATTGGACAATAGAGATAGTGAAGTGAGAAGGGAGGGTAAGGGTGGACAGGGGACAAAAAAACTGGTACCATAAAATTTTGTATCCTGAAAGACATACTAAAAGGTTGAACCCTCATCAGGTGCTTTGAGAGAACACCTAAATCACAGGGGCCTGGAGAGGGTATGATGAAGACTAACCTCAATCTTCTGTTTTTCTCTCTCTCTCACTCCCTCTTCTTTCTCTTCTCTCTTCCTCTTTTATATTACCTATATTTTTCTTCCTTCTTTTCCCTTGGCACTGACCTATAACTCCCAGTACCACTATGTGGTTATCATCCACAATTAGCTGTTGATCAGTGAGACGTTCAAGGTTTCCCAAAAGAGGGTAGATTTCTGTCAGGGTACTTGATGACTTCCCAAAGATTTATGGTAAGACCATAGTGCTGAAGACACTATATTCTGTTGGGACAGAACATCATGGAGTGACCAGGCTGGAATCTTGAAGAGAGTCAGTCTCCAGAAAGTTAGCTTGTCTAGTGCCAGAAGGTGTTACATGAGCAACTGGGGGGAAATGACCAAACATGTGTCTAAGCAACTAGTGGTCTAAGCTACTCAGCAGCCATCAACCTGACATGATGTTCACACAAGTGCATTCATGGCACACAGCCATCGTGGGTTACCAACTGCTCTTGATTTGACTAACCGATCTGCTCAGTGGAATGGAACCCATACCTGGAATGGGGAAACAATTCACAACCCTATCCAAAAATGAGCCTACTCTCTAATATCAAGGTCCCACCAATAGTGGGATACAAGAGGGCCTACACCTGTTAAATTCTCTCTAAAATAATAATGGTTTTCCATGTATCTTGTAGTGACCTAACTCTATGTTGGGAATTTGCTTCTCTTTTTCAGATGGATGCAGAACCTGAGGAGAGAATCAGCCCATTACATCTCAACAGGGCACCAGCTGAAGCCATAGAGTTATTGGGGAAATAAGCAAGAGTGCTGCTTTCTAGGTGAACCTGGTATCAGGACAAGGGTGAAGGATGTTGACACAGAGGACACTCAACTCCTACCAAATCAGATATCCAGAGACACAGAGACTCCCATGACCTTGTCACTGAAATCGACCTAAAGTGTACCCAACATGGCTCAGGGATATTCACGGAAGATGGGCCGAAAGATTGTTAGAGTCATAAGGTGGGTCATTATGTACAGGGACCTTGCCTGTCCCCCATAACAGATGGCTACCCCCACAATGCAAGAGCCACAATCCCCATGGGGGGAGGACAGGGAGAAGGCTAACGATGGTACCATCATGTCTGTTAACCCACTATAAACATAACTAATTAAAAAAAAAGAAATTAGACAAGTGGCAATTTTAAATGATCTTTTAGAAATTGAAAAAAAAGTATCCATGGACTGTTATTTCCATTCCAGTATGAATTTATAAATATTTATTTCCAGTCATTATTTCTTATAAATACTGTCAGGGTACCTAAAATGTTTGACAAATGCATGAGTGACAGATACAACTTTCTTCAGTAATGACATTAAATTCTACAGCATCCTCATGAATAATGAATTAATTTCCTTAAACCAAAATATTTTTAAAACACATATATATTGTGACGCTTCATACACTGAGACTGTAACAATGGGAAGCATTTTAGAAAAGAATTTTGAAATATCTTAGGTACACTCACACATAACATGGAGTTAGAAAGCAGAAAGAAAAATGTTTCTTTATCTTCAGCATAGAGTTTTTTTTTTTTCCAAAGCTGAAAACAAATATGGTAATCTTATACTTGAAAAACTGAAAACTAAGTTTTCTCTCAATATTAGTAAAAAACTTAGGGGACACACACACACACACATTTCATTTTCTTACTATTTTTCCTGCTATCCTTATATGAAATGTACTTTGATTCAAATTCCAGTTTTTTGTGGGATTATAAGCATGATTTCTTCCTAAATGACCTGGGAAGTTATCTTTAGTGAGTTAGTGTATATGTATAAACTAAATCTTTAAATTAATGCACCCTCTCATGTATCCCTCTAGGGTGCATATTGAATGCTTTGTTTAGAAGCAGAGGTAATGGTTTACTGATAAGTTCTCACAGGAACCACTGTGCATTTTACAGAATACCTATAGGAGAAAAAAAATGATGGGAAAACACTTGAACTCTGAAATAAAAGAAAAATGAAGAGTTCTTTTTTGGTGTCCACATTTGAAGACTTTGGGATAGAATTGATTACCCTAAATAACAATATTTAGGATCAGTCCTACATTTACAAGGGAAAAAAACAAAAGAAAACAAAACAAAAATCACTTCCAATATTGCTTAGAAATTTGTCCTGGTGAGTGGCTGAGGTAATTCAGGATTTAGAGAAAATTAAATTTAAAAAAATGAAGTTTCTTAATATTTAACAAAACATGTACTATATGATTTTTCCTTATTTTAGGAAAGTAAAACTATGTTTTGTAATGCTTAAGAAAGAAAATTTGTGGGGCTTAGAGAAAAAAGTGAAAGTTTTCAGATACAAAATTATGGAATGTTAATATTCAATGCTTGCCAGAGGAAAAGGGAGAAATTTTGAGGGTTTAGTTTCTTGTGATGGGGATAAAGAAAATTTAAAGACAATGAATAGGAAAGGACAGATTGTTGTAGAATGAAGTCAGCTGATAAGTTTCCTTGCAAGAATTGTAAAGATAGAGATGCAGTATTCCAACTTTAAGTACAATTTTGTACTATGGCATAGTTTAATTATCTTGAGTTTTTTCAACTTAAAATAACAAAATACATTGTTTTATAGATAAAATACAAAGGAGAGGAAATTATAACTGCAGTTATAATTCAGAACCCTATAAAAGCAGAATATGGAGCATATATTTGGAGAAAGACATCTTTTTTTTAGAATCCCTGTGCAGAGGGTGATGAATTACTCTGTCACTAGCAGGATGTTCTAAATGGGGAAATCTCTTTTCCTTAAATTTACTGAGAAGGAGATCATAATAACCTGACTGAGGTGATATGCCCACCAATGAAAACTAACACTAACACTAACTCAATCTGTGTTGTTTTGACTAAAATACAGTATGAATTTACTGTACTATTTAATATCCATACATTGTGTTGACTTAAAGAAAATTTGTAGATACAAAATGTACATGTATGAAATGAAAACAACAATATTTTAGAAATGATTATACAATGCATTATAAATAAATTAAAATTTTACTAAAGGCATTCAGATATAGTATAAATAATATAAGAAAGAGGATTGTCAAAGAATAATTATTTATTTATATTTCCTATAGGAATTCCTTTTCTTATATCAGTTCTGTGAGTCTACTGTGCCATTTATTTAGAAGGACACATGTTGATTAACATGTGTTTTTTTAATATTTGCATATTCCTGTAGTTCTGGGTTTGATTCTTATTTGCATAAAGTGATAATTCCAGAATTTGGCAATACTCATTGCAATACCCTTCATCTGCATAAGTAGTGATGCACAGAAAAACATCTTTTTAGTATGTGAGTTATTGGCAGTATCTCTGACAATAAAAGTTTTAATTCTATATTTAAGCTCCTACACACACAATCATAGACACACAGCAGTGCATAGGAAAGATAAAACACAGGAGGTATGTGATAGAGAGTATTTGGATGGAAATTAAAACCCCCTTGGAATTTGGAGAGAAGAGAGAAATGGGATCTAAGTACCTACACGTATTACCAAGTGTGGTAGTTTGAATAGATGGCACCCAATATATTTAGTGTTTTATTAGTTTGTAGTTTGTATCTGCAGCCACCTGGCTGGAGGCAGTGTCACTGGGTGGATCTTAAGGTGTCCTGGTGGGTTCGAGATTTCAATCTAAAGATATGCAAAGTGTGCCTAGCTGGAGTTCCTGAGGTGTGCTGTGCTTTGTGACTTTTGGCTTTTGGCTTTTTCTCTCTTTCTCCTTTCTCTCTTTTTCTCTCTTTCTCCTTTAGGAGGGGGTCAACTTCTGCCATTATGGAACTTCCCCTGGATCTGTAAGCTTCAATGAATCCCTTCCTCCATAGCTGTGCCTGGCCTGGAAGTTTATCTCAGCAAACCTGAAGCTGTCCACTACACCAAGGAACAGTCAGGACACAGTAGTCACTCTATTTATTTGCAGCCAATACATTAATGTAGGTGACTGAGACAAATGACTACTTAACATCTAAGAGATAAATGAAATGTAAGGAAACTTCAGGCATTAAGAAAATCAAGTTTTGCATGGAAGCCTCTGCCTATATCATCCACTCATAATTCTAAAGAGTTCTTAATTAACCACTAGATTTGTAGTTATATTCTTTCACTGGCCCTTGACTAAGACATGTGTCCTTAGTTCAGGTATTTGAGAAAACACTGGCTTCTTTTATTTTCTCAATAGTTTGTGAATAGCTCTACTAGGTTACAGTCACCTACAGTCCTTCAGCAATAAATTTTGGATGCTAAATGTGAAGTATTTATGCTTCTGAGAGAGAGCTTATAAAATACTAACAAGTAATAAAAGGGTGCAGTCCATCATAGTAGGTTGCCGTAGCAATGGGAGTATGAGACAACCCATCATATCGCATCTGGCATCAGCTAGCAGAGAGATGAATGCTTATATTTAGCTTACTTTTTCCTTTTTAAAATAAAAATTCTAATCTAGTATCTCTCTGATACATGGTACTGTACACATACATGCAGGCTTGGTTTTCCACTTAATCTAAACCTTTTGTGGAAACTTCCCTAACAGGGGTGTGATTGTAAATCAAGTCTACTTGGCAAAAAAAAAAAAAAAAAAAAAAAAAAAAGCCTTCATAATGGTCTGGCTTTTCTCTTTAAGATTAGCACAAATTTCCATTGTTTGGTAATTTATCCTTCATATAATGCAAAATATCACCCAAATTAAACCACTTTTATAAGGATAATAGATGACAAATAGCATTATAATGCCATTTTAACTTTTATTTGTACCATGACTGTTGATCTTATCAATTTTTTCACACTTTAAAGGTATTCTCTTCTCTTGTATAGTGTAAAATAAATGAATCACATTGTATATTATGCAGACATTTATGTCTGACTTATTTCCAGCACAACGTTTGTGAGAAACAACTACTCATTTTTTAAAATTTTATTTTATTTTATTTATTTGAGAGTCAGAAAGTGAGCAAGCGAGAGAGAAAGAAAATGAAAATGGGTGTACCAGGGCCTCCAGACACTGCAAATAAACTCCAGATATGCATGCCACCTCAGGCATCTGGCCTATGTGTGTCCTGGGGAATTGAATCTGGGTCCTTAGTCTTCCCAGGAAAGCACCATAAGTTCTAGGCCATCACTCCAGCCCAAACATCTATATTTTTGTGCATGGTTGTAGATTATTGATTCTAAGTCACCTCAGCAAATATATGAATATATTATTGAATTTATCTTGTTGATTGGCATTAAGGCATTTTGAAGTCTGATTTTATTATAAGTATTATTGTTGAGCATCTTGTACCCAATGTCTTTTGGGTACCTCCAAGAACACCATTATATTGAACACATATTTTAGGACTGTTGAGTAATTTGTTATGCATTCATCCAAATTTAGTACATATTATGAAACTATTTTAAAAATGGTTGCACAAGTTTACTCTCATTTCTGCAGTGTATAAGATTTCTTAACTGCTCTACATCCTGAACGGCAATTATGGTGTCAGACTTTTAAAACTTAACCATGCTTACCATGTTTACTGTTAATTACACTTACCCTATGACTAATAAACTCATACACCTTTTCATGTTTAATTTCAATGTACTTTTTAATGAAATGTCCTTTTTTCTGGGGTAAGTCCATATCCAATGACTGACGAATATGGAGTATACAAACACCCAGCTCCATTCTCGTATGTTGAAGACAAACCTTCATGTAAATTCAATCTCCAAGTTTCTCTTAAGTTGAATAAGCATATGTTGCAATTATTTCCCCATAATTTCTTTTTCTGTGTTTCTTCTGGTGTCTTTCAGTTCCTTATCGTTTACCAAGAATCTCCTCACCAAGAATCCTTACCGATTGGTGCCAGGAATGAGCATAAAAAGTCAACTTTTCTGTTATTTTAAATCTTAAAGGAAGGTCTGCATAATATCCACCTGTTTTGTGCTGATAGGATTATTGAGACTACCAAAAATATAATTCCGTAAATGATATTTAGTGGATTGATAGATTAAAGTGAGCTACATGGACCAAATGCAACATTAGAACTGTATATCCTCATTTTGCATAGCTAATCTACAAATATGAACACTTTTTAACTGGATGGCTGATGTTGGAAGAAACTGAACAGAAGGTTAAATGTAATCACTAACAAATTTAATATACACCAAAGTAAGTACCATCTACAAACCTTTCTTATACTTTGGTCAGTGGTTCAAAACCCAGAGATCTATCCTCAGACTTAATTACACTAATATCATAAAATTCAGTAAAATCTGCATGTTTTACTCTGGAAATTTTCCTAGGATAGAGATAGGGTCACTACTAGACTGAGAAGAGTAGGATCCCAATAAAAGGAAGTCAGTTTGTGTATACATTCTCAATAACTTTGATACCCAAGATCCCTCTGAGTCTTCTGAGGTGGTACAGTTAATTCAACTTAACTGGGGTATGCATATCTAGATATTTGAGTAAAATTTATTCTGGGTGTGTTTGGGAGTTTTTGGATGAGACTGATATTTGTCTTGGTAGACTGGATGAAGCATATTTCTTCCATCAATGTGAGTAGATTTCATCCAACCTCTCTATGGCTTAAATAAATAAAAAATGATGAAGAATGGCTGGAGAGATGGCTTAGCAGTTAAGGTGCCTGCCTGCCAAGCCTAAGAATGCCTGTTCGATTCTCCAGGTCCCACATTTAGCCAGATATAGTAACTCAGGGTGCAATGCTGCACTTGCCTACAAGGGGGAACATGCATCTGGAATTCATTCACAGTACCTGAGAGGCCTCTGGTGTTCCCATTCTCTCTCTCTCTCAAAAAAAAAAAAAATGAGGAGGAAGAAAGTATTGCTCTTTTGTCTCTTTTAATCACTTGCTGTCTCTCACACTTTGAAGTGGTTTTTTGACCTGTATTATGGAGATAGAAATTGCTGCATGATCAAGCATAATGATGACATTTCATTTGATGTGATTTTTCACAGAAGGATGGTTGCTGCATTTTAATAATTGAGTAACATGACCCTTTTGTAGATACCAATCAGCCATTTCCTTAAGTGAACTGTTTTTATGCCAAATTTTTATAAAGAATGGATACATGATATAGGAACATAGGTCACCTATGGGTTCAGCCAAATGAACCAACCTTACCACAACCACAGAAGAGTGGTGCATCTGTCCATGCTGCTCTTTAGGACCATAATTCATCCTCATCTGGTACTATTATCTGTGGTTATCAGTCAGCTCCCTGGTAGTGGTGTAGTATATTAAACTACTTCCATCAAAGAAGCCATAGCATATGGCCATTAGTAGACTACATATTACTCTAGGTATACACTTGTTTTATTTCCACACAGTAGTTCTCCAAGAACTACCATTCATGTATCTATAGAATTCCTTAATAATTGTACCTTACAATATTACTTCTAACTAAGTAATCATGTCAGTGGGTCCATGCTCACAGAATTCTGGGTTATAGCATGGTTTCTACCATTCTGAAGCAGCTGGTAATAACAGTGGAATGGTCATTGGAAGACTCAGTTACAGTATCTTGGAATACCTCACAAAATCAGAGCTAGGTTCTCCAAAAGGCTGCATTTCATCCAAATCTGATTCCAGTACATGGCACTTTATCCCATTTGGCAGATTCATGGGTCCAGTGATAAAGGGTGAATATGAAAGTAGCTTCATTCCCTGTTAATGTTAGTAACACACTAGCAATAATTTGTTCCTTGTCCCCATGCCTTTAGGCACTACTAAAATAGAGGCACTAGTTCCAAAGAAAGAAAAACTCCCCCAGAAGTTTACAGCAATGTTTTAATTGAACCAAAATTATAGCCACTTTTATCACTTGTATATTTGAAACAAGGGGAAAAAAATCTACTTTTTTGGCTGAGTGCTTCTGACTACTAAGGAGAAAATAAACTTCCTCTCTATAGTGTTGGTAAGGATGAGTTTGATTAAAGTATATGAAATATTTAGAGCATGTTTTAGCTTTGCAATGTCCTAAGGTTAAGGTTAATGGAAAACTACATCAC
This sequence comes from Orientallactaga sibirica, assembly GCA_036365145.1. NCBI lineage: Eukaryota > Metazoa > Chordata > Mammalia > Rodentia > Dipodidae > Orientallactaga > Orientallactaga sibirica. The sequence goes on along the minus strand of JAEOAD010000010.1, from coordinate 9,180,758 downwards.
AACCCAGACATGACTTTTATTGCCAAGACTTTTCAGGAATTAAAGGACTGAGTCACTGTACAAGGCCAAGAAAAATAGCCAACTGAAGTACCTACTGAAGGCAGAACAAGTACAGAATGATAGTGGCAGAATGTAGGTGTAAACATCAGTTATGAACATGTGACCAGATACAGAAATAAGCAGATTAATTAACATGAATATTTCATGCTTGTATTGTTTATAATATGTATATAGCTTTGAGTGTATGTCTGTGACTGTACATATGTAATAACTTAGTGTTATTCCATGTTATTCTTTAAGGCACTATGAAATATATCAGTTCATATCATAGTGGTTTTAGCACATAAGTTTTTAGGTTGTTACTTTTACATTAGAGATTTTTAGTTATAGGATATTAGGAGGAAGGTGATAATCACTGAAGGACTTTCCCTTCTTTCCTGAGGATGATGTCATTACATTTTCAAACGTATGAAGCAGAGCTGTATCAAGTTAGGCTGAATTATAACTTTGTTATTGTCTTTATTAGCAGATCACATGATTTAGGGGAATGAACAGAGATTGCAAGTTGCCACAGCACACATTTGCGACCGATAATCATATGTGACAACTTGAGTAGGCCAAAGTATGCCCAAATATTTGCTTTACCATTGTGGTGGTTTGATTCAGGTGTCTCCCACAGTGTTCTGAATGCTAGGTTCCCAGCTGATGGAGATTTGGGAATTAAAGCCTCCTGGAGGCTGTGTATTGTTGGGGGTGGGCTTGGGGTATTATTGGCTGTTTCCCCTTGTTAATGTTTGGCATACTCTCCTGTTGCTGTGGTCCACCTGATGTTGGTAAGGAGGTGATGTCCACTCTCTGCTGATGCCATCATTTTCCATGCTATCATGGAGTTGCCCCTCAAGTCTATAAGTTTTTTTTTTTTTTTTCCCCCACAAGCTGCTTGGTTGGGTGATTTCTGCCAGAATTGTGAACTTGACTGCAACAAAGATTTCTAGGCATGCCTGAAAGGCTGCTTGTGTATAGAGTTAACATTTTAACTTTTACAGAGAATAAAGAAGACAGTGAAGGAACCTCATCTACTCTATGGTTCTTCTGTCTATACAGAAGAAAAATGATTAAAGAAGGTATTTTTTCCCTCTCTGACTGTTTTACATTGGAGTGTAAGTCTTCTATCACCAGACTCAAGCTCAGATTGGATTTAATATAATCAACCCTCCTTATTTCAGATACTAGCTGATTTTATTGGTGCCTAACATTCAGCATGGAGCTTTTGGAATATTGCAACTCCATAATTATGTTTGCAGTAGTCATGTCCTTATAATTTCTTAATATATAGACAGATAAATCTATTATGTGTTTCTACTGAGATCTGAAAAAAATGCAAGTGTTGACACATTGATAGAATGGCTTTCAAAAGATTAGAAAAATGACAGCTAATAAGAAATGGAGAAGAAGAAGGTGCAGTGAGGGACAAAGTAAGAAAGTGGAAGAATAAGGCTGGAGAGATGGCTTAGCACCTGCCTGTGAAGCCTAAGAATGCCCGTTCGATCTCCAGGTCCCATGTTTAGCTAGATGCAAAAAGTGATGCAAGGGTGCAATCCCACACTTGCCCACAAAAAGGGGCACGTGTCTGGAATTAATTCACAGCCGCTGAGAGACCACTGGCGTACCCATTTTCTCCTCTCTCTCTCTCTCTCTCTGCCTCTTCCTCTCTGTCTCTCTCAAATAAAATAATAATAATAATAATAATAATAATAATAATAAAGAAAGTAAAAGAATAAATGCCAGGAACAGTAGCATATATTTTTTAATCCTAGCATTCAGGAGGTTTTAGCTCAAGGCTTGTCTGGACTACAGAGTGAGTTCCAGAATGGCCTGGGATAGAGGAAAGGCTTGTCTCAAAAAATAAATAGGAATAATAATGTGCATATCATTAAATAGAAAGGTAAAATAATACTAGTACAGAAGGGAGAAAAAGATTAAAGGATTTAGAAAATAGATGATACTTGTGTGAATATATAACTCAAATTATGAATCACCTTTGGAAAATATTCCAAGGACAGCCATAGAGAACTCTACTTGTAAATGAGGTAAGGACTGTTCTAGTGGAGCTGACATCATAAGCAATGAGAAGTTCAATGGTAATTAGCCAGTGTAGCCACATCTGCTGACCAGAGTGTTATTAAAACTTTGGTTATATTTTCATATTGGGATTGTAGAATCCTGAAATAGTAAAGGTCAAGGCTCAATACTCAATCATCAGAAACCACCAAGGAGTCGTTATTATAATGTGTCTCAAGTTCAAAGTGGTAACCAGAGGAATCTGTCCTGAAGAGAATTATGGACGTTGTTAAAGGACATGACAAATTTCAAAAATAAATAGACCTGTTATCCAGAAGCCATTTAATTTGCAAAATGAAAATAAATTAAGGATTTATTATCAGCCAGCTGAGAATAAGGGCATCTTTAAAGTTATCTTATGTTGGTTTTTGAATACTAAATGCTAAGCATTTGAGTAGGAGACTAGACTTATATTTTAAAGACTTTGTATCTGATTATGTAAGTTAAATTATTCAATGTCTGTTTATTCAAGGTAATGAACAATGAGAATAACTGAGACTATGCATCATAGAGAAAATTTCTGGAAACACAGTTCTAGTGGACATCGATATCCAGGTCTTTTTCTTGTCACCATTCTTGCTCACCTCCTAAGAGAGTTTGGATATTGTGGTGAATGTTCGCCATAAACTCACGCATTCTGAATGCTTGTTCTCTCTTTATTAGCAGTTTGGGAGGTGGGACTTTGCAGGAGGAGATGTGTTTGTGATGGGGGTCTTATAACTATTTCTCCCTTTCCAGAGCTTGGATCAATCTCCTGCTGGTATTTTCCACCTGTTCTAGCAGAAACTATGTCAAGCCTCTGCTGTTTCCATTCATCCCCATCCCATCATAAAGCTTCCAACTGAGATGGTAAGCCAAAATAAAACTGGTCCACCTAACAGCTGATGTTGGTCAGGTGTTTTATCCAAGAAATGAGAAGTAAACAACAGAATATCTATAATATGGAGTCCAAAAGCCTTGATAAAATTCATTGATGTTCCCAGGAATGATTTTTTTCTCTAAAAATGCAAAATAAGAATCAAAATATTTGTTAGTAAGAGCTAATGTAGATACAGCCAAGATAGAGTATTATTGTAATCTTCATACTAGATAGAAGAGTACACAAAATACTATGTCAAACCCAGGGTTAAGGCAGAGAACAGTGTCATCCACAAGGAGTTGAGGTATGCTTGCCTCCTCTTGACAACATTTATTTCATCAGAGCAGATCCCACTGTGTAAAGTTTATGCCATAAAAATTAATCTGGAGTAGCAAACTGGAGCTTCTAGGTATGATATCTTGGAAGAGAAGATAAATATTTCAGGAGATGCTATGCAAACATAGTTCTATAAATTACACACATCACCAGTCCTGCCACCTAAGAAGATGAGATACATGTCAAATTACCTCAGGATGGTATCAGTCAGAATTCTATGCACTGACAGGAATCACAGTCACTCCAGAACATGTTAGTGTAAAGTCTTGCTTTTCTCTAAATTACTTTTGTAATGTACTACCAAAAAGGTGTCAGAAATGATATAAATGTATTCTGTTAAATTTGTAAAAGTCATCAGTTAAAAATCAGTTTGACAATGTCAGTATCAAGAAGGTGGCAGACTGGTTCCCTCTCAGAGTGTCAGGGAATAGCTAGTGTCTCACCTTTCTGTACTTCTTCTGGTAGCTGAAAGCCTTCTTAGACTTATGGCTCCATCATTGCAATTTCAGTTTTCTTTTCTGGTCACATTATCTTCTCTTCTATATGTTAAGCTCTCTGTCTTTATACATATATTTTTAAAAGGTGCTAATGCAACAGACTGGGGAGCAAAATTGTTTGTTGAGGTGCTGCATTGCTGGGACTGTTCAGTTGTCCCACTGAAGTCTCTCTTATAGTCAATTGTATTCTTGGGTTAGAAGCAAAGGAGCTCAAATGGTCCTTAAAGGTGACAGATTTCACTGTTCTTAAAACAGAAAGCTGTTACCTAAAAAAGCTTGTTTATAAGTTTTCATCCTCTCATCCATTTATCCATTTTGGCTTCATTTTTTATATAGTGCTTACTATTTGTGCCATAATCATGCAAACTCCTTCTGTGCACACACGTGTGCATGAATGCACACAAACACACACATACTGACACACAAAATCTTGCTCTTTAATAGCCACTTCATAAAGGTTTCATGTAGAAAATATGGCGTATGGAAGACCAATCAAATTTTTAATATTCAGGAATGAAAAACAATAATTACACCTACAGAAAATAATCAGGTTGCCATCTTTAGGCAGACATTCTAATAAATATAGGTATGGCCACAGGACCTGGGCAAAAATATGATATAGCCCAATGATGTCTTATCTTGCATTTAATGTAATAATTTGAGGTCTAGTTTTGCTGAAAATATCAGAAAACAAAATTTAAAATTGATAATATATCAACAACATATATTTTGTTATATACAAAATGGCTGAAGAGACATCTTTCCTGGGCTTGTTCAGATACTGATGCTCTTAGACCCTTGTCTGGAATATGTTAATTATCAGTCTTCCACAAAGGCTGCATTCAGATGCATATAATTATGGAATTTAAACATTATTCCAATTTCCCTTCAATTCATCACTGTAACAATATCTCTATTTTTATATATTTTATTTATTTATTTGAGGGACAGTAAGAGGCAGAGAGAGAGAGAAAGAGACAGACAGAGAGAGAGAGAATGGGCGGGCCAGGGCCTCCAGCCAATGCAAATTCCAGACGCGTGTGCATCTGGCTTACATGGGTCCTGGAGAATCAAACCAGGATCCTTTCTTTTGCAGGCAAATGCCTTAAACACTAAGTCATCTCTCCAGCCCTCAATAACTCTATTTTTAAAACTATTTGAAAAGCATTATTTTCAATAAATCTCATACAAATTTCCTTAATTTAACAGTTCAGTCCTTACCCATAAATGCCTTACCCATAAAAGAACAGACAACTGTGTTTTGTACTTTAATTATAATAAAATGAGACAATCAACATGAACACAATCTTATTTTTACCTTTACAGTTTTACATTCACTTGATATAATTCTACCATATATTATTTCAAAGGTTTTCCTTTGTTTCATTTTGCTGTCTGTCACAGGAAAGGTTATTTAATTTTCCCCCTCCTGGGGAGACAGAAACCTATGTCTATTTATTCCAGATAGGGCTCAGGTGACAGACCCAAGTATGATTGCATTGAAACCAGGTCAGATGAATCAATGAGTTTATTGGTGACACTTAGAGATCAGGGCAGGGGTTGCTTACAGGAACAATGGATGACTCAAAGGCAGCTGCTTCACTGACAAGCCCCACTGCAGCATAAGTAATGGATGACAGAAGATGCATCTCAAGAGCTCTCTGCACTACCTGTAGTGAGCTCACTGCCAGAGAATCTCCTCAAGCAGCTATTTCCTCTTCATGTAACCTTGGCAGGGGGTCTTCAAACTTTTTTTCCCCCAGACTTGTTGACTGAGTCTCCTGAGATTTCTCTCCCTGCCACTCAGGAGAAAGTGCTTCAACTGCGAAATAACACTGGTCAAAGTTTGCCCCCTCAGTAGTTGCTTATCATTCCTATAACCTCAGGGAATGGTCCTATGACCTTTTAAGTTTAAACTCTTCCAGTCTTAACTTCCCTCCTGATTCTCCAGACACGCCCTTCTCTCTTCAAGAGGGGATATTTCCTTTGGAGAAATTTGCTAGACGATAATTTCCTTTAGTCAATATGACAAATCCACTTAAACCATTTTCTTTGCGTTTTTCATGGTAACTCTTTGAAATTTCAACAAGAGTTTTTGTTTTTAGCTTAGCAACTCCACTAAATCAAAATTAATATTTACCAGTCAACCAGGCAGACTGCTTCCTTGGAAAGAATGTGGCATCTGTTAGAGACATACAACCTTACAAATTTATTTATTTTTATTTATTTATTTATTTATTTATTTATTTATTTATTTATTTTTAAGGGGGAGAGAGAGAGCGAAGAAAGAGAGAGAAAAAGAGAGAGAGTGTATTGGCATGCCAGGGCCTCAGCTACTACAATCAAACTCCAGGCTTCCCCCCCCCAGTAGGCTTGTGTGGCCTTGCACTTGCCTCGCCTTTGTGAGTACGGCTACCAGGGCATCTGGAGAGCAGAACATCTGGATCCTTAGGTTTTGCAGGCAAGAGTCTTAACTGCTAATCCATCTTTCTAGCCCACAACCTTAAAAAATTTTTAAAGATTTCCACCAAGAAACTTGATCATAATGGCACAGTTCACATGATACCTTGTCAATCTCACTCAACAGCTGCCTGAGTTTATTACAATGGAGCCAAACCAGGTACAATAAAGACTTCATGGCTTCACTGTCTCACCTGTGCGCCACAACTCTTTCTGAGAGATTTATGTCAATCATAACATAACAAATATTTCCATACTTGTATATGAATTCATGTGAATATAGGTACATAGAAATATATGGTTAGCTTTCTGAATACATGCAGAATTACAATAAACAATGTGAGATTTCATTTGAGGTCTCTCAGTTTGATAAATATTTATAAAATCATGCTTCAAGCTTTTGTTTGTCTGTTAAGTTTTATTTTTGTTATTTATGCCTTCATATCTCTCCATGTATACCCTTTTGAGTTCACATTCTAAATCTTGACTGTATATCCATTTTTCACATAAATTTATGTATGTACACACACACATACACACACACATGCCATGTTATGCATTTAGACTCAGTGAGTTAGTACTCATCTTTAAGAATTGGAAGTCTAGAAAATACACATTTTTTGGTGAAAATAGGAACAAAATCATTGAACTGCTTTCACAGTTTTATAATTATTATGATGGTCCAATTGAGCACCAGGGCTTGAAATGTCCTATTTTGTATAACATAGAAACTTAATTTCAGAAAGTTACCACACATGACTGAGTATTTCTATTACTCTGGACAGCTATGATGTTCTGAAACAGTTTAGCGAGGTAAGCTAAAATATTTCAGCTTTCGTCTGGAGTTTTTATTATTTTAAAATAAGTTTATTATTCTATTATTTTAAATATTACTTATTTATTTGTTTTAGTTTTCTGAATAAAGTATATGGTTAAGTGGTTTTACAACTTTATATACTTTGAAATTCTATCTGAATGTGTGAAAACTCCCTGAGTCTATCAAGAATAATAAATCATTACATAGAAAAATTTTAAGCTATACAGCTTATGTCTTTAATTCCAATGATATGCAGTACTTGTGTATATTTATGAGGTACAGTATGATAATTCCATAATGCGTACAACACGTAGTGATCAAATCAGAGTAGCTAGCATTCCATGTTCTCAAACACATCATTTATAACTGTTGGAACTTTACAACTCTTCTAGTTATATAGAAATCCATAATAAATTGTTAGTCTCTAGTAACCATTGCTTTACTCTCTTCTACTAGTTCAACTATTGTCACTTCCACATACAAGTACAAGCAGGGAGTCTTTGCCTTACTCCACCTGCTATATTTCACTGACCATGGTGTTGTTCAGTTCCATTCATGTTGCCCAATTGGTAGGAACACATCCTTTTTTATATAAGAATATTTTTAATTTTTTAGAGACAGACATAGGGAGAAAAGGAGTGGGAATGAGTGTGTCAGAGCCTCTAGCTACTGCCAAAAATCTCTAGACTCATGTACCACCACATGCATCTGGCTTATGTGGGACCTGGAGAGTAGAACATGGGTCCTTAGGCTTTGCAGGCAAATACCTTAAGTGCTAGGCCATCTCTCCAGCCCCACTCTTTTATCTAAAAACACTGAAATTAGTGTACTGTGCACATGCACTACATTGTCTTCATGCATAAATGGATACCCTATTGATCTATTTCTTGGCCATCATTAATAATGTTGCAAGGAATGTGAGTGTACACCTCTTCCTTCAATGCACTTATTTCCCATTTATTTATTATTTATTTATTTATTTATTTTCTTTTAAAAATAGATAGTATTACTGTTAACAACATATTTCATATGGATACATCATATGTTGGTACTCTCTTTTCCCTCGTCCCTGCCCTCTTTTTGTTGGAGACCGTCCTCAGCGGGGTTACAGGTATTCCACATGGGATTGTGGTTTATGCATTGTAGGTACTTCAGTTAGTTACTTTTGAAGGAGGGAATGCCTCTGCACATGATATCTCAACCTGTGGCTCATACAATCTTTCCATCTCTCTTCCAAGAAATTCACTGAGTCGGGATGGGTGAGTTTTTCATTTTTTATTTTTTAATTTGAGAGAAAGAGGGAATGGGCACACCAGCGGCCTCTCAGCCTCTGTGAATGAAATTCAGACGCGTGCACCCCCTTGTGCGCATGTGCAACGTTGCGTACTTGCATCACTTTTGCATCTGGCTAAATGTAGGACCTGGAGAATCAAAGAGGAGTTAGGCTTTGCAGGCATGCGCCTTAACTGCTAAGCCATCTCTCCAGCCCATGGGTGAGTTTTAAGTCTACTTCAGTGAAGAGCTCTTAGGAGCCTCTGGTTCTCTGCTTTGGTAGGTGTTGAGTATCCTTGGGGTCTGTCTCCTTCACTCTGGGTCTGATTATCAGATTCAGCATGGAAGCAGCACTCATACTCATCTCTCCAATTCCTCTGTGGTTTCAGCTGTGGCTTGGCTGAAGAGCAAGGAGTACTTTATCTCCTCTTGTCTCACTACCTTCTGAAAAAGAAGAACAGGGCTAGAGAGATTGCTTAGTGGTTAAGATGCTTGCATGCAAGAGCCAAAGGCCCTTGGTTCAATTCCCCAGGACCCACATAAGGCACAAGTTGGCACATGTGTCTGGAGTTCGTTTGTAGTAGCTGGAGGCCCTGGCATGCCCATACTCATTTTCTCTCTTTCTCTCTCTTTCTCTCTCTCTCTCTCTCCTCCAATAAATAAATAAATAAATAAATAAATAAATAAATAAATAAATAAGTAAATAAAATGTTAAAAAATAACAGATTCTCCAATGGAATGAAGTTAGCATAGTGTAAATGGGAAAAGCATTATTAATTTAGGCAGAATTTGATGTGTGTGTAATCCCTCTTTTTATCAAAGACTAGTGAGAGCTTGACACTGGAGAACATAATCTTTGTCTCCATAGGATTTTGATGTGCTTCCCAATTCCAGATATGAGTTCCTTTATACTGAGTGGATCTCTTAGCCAATCAGAAGGCTATTGAGTACCCATCAAGGCTCTCTGTCACTATTGCATTGGCATGTATATCATGTTAGGGTGTTCGCTAATGAGTAGCTTAGACCTCTGGTTGCTCACTTCATTGTTGGCCACTTCCCCTAGTAGCTCATGTTGTGTCCAGCACTAGATGGTCTAATTGAGGACTGGCTGTCTTCTGGATTCTAGCAATTTCTTTCCATATTCTGAGTCTGCAGCATATGGTGTCTACAGCAATAGGGTCTTACCTTTTGCCTCAGGTGGGTAATCAAGTTCTTTGACAGAAAGTTGTCTTGATTTGGGGACCTTGAAGTTCTCTCAGATCAAGAGCTGAATGTAGGTAGCAACCCATTTCTGTTACTGGGATTTACAGGCAAGAGACAATAGAGAAATCTTTCAAGCTTAGACTTCATCTCACCCTCTGCAGGGCCTTCTTTTCAGGTACTTCCTTCTTACTCCTTTTGAGGGTTATATCTTTTAGGCTATCTCCAAAGATAAAGGTTTCTGTGGTACCAGTTCATTTTGGATTTAGTTTTGTGTTTGTGTCCCCACTCCCTTTTCCCTCCCCACATCCCTATTATCTGGGCCTTGAGTTGCCTATCTGTTATGTCAGCCTCTGGATTTCTGCTTTGGCATGTGTTGAGTATCCTCAGGGTCTGTCTCCTTCACTCTGCTGCTGATTGTCAGGCTCACCATGCAAGCAGCACTCTTGCTTGTCTCCCCAATTCTACTGTGGTTTCACCCGGGCTTTGGCTGAAATGCAAGAGGTGATTTATCTCCTCTGGTCTCACTACCTTTTGCAAAAGAAAAATAGATTCTCCAATGGTGAATGAAGTCAGCATAGGTTAAATTTGATAAGCATATTAATTTAGGGACATTTTGATGGATGTAGCCCCTCTTTTAGCCCAACTAGAGGGAGCCTGTCATTGAAGAGCATGAACTTTGTCTCCATAGGATTCTGACCTGTTTCCAAGTTCCAGATATGGGTTGTGTGGTGGTTTGATTCAGGTGTCCCCATAAACTTGGGTGTTCTGAATGCTAGGTTCCCAGCTGATGGCAATTTGGGAATTAAAACCTCCTGGAGGCAGAGTATTGTTGGGGGTGGGCTTATGGGTATTATAGCCAGCTTCCCCTTGCCAGTGTTGGGCACACTCTCCTGTTGCTGTTGTCCACCTTATGTTGACCAGAGAGTGATGTCCACCCTCTGCTCATGCCATCCTTTTTCCTACAGTCATGGAGCTTCCCCCTAGAGCCTGTAAGCCAAAAGAAACCTCTTTTTTCCCACAAGCTGCTCTTAGTCGGGTGATTACTGCCAGCAGTGCAAACCTGACTGCAACAGTAAAGTGGTACCGAGGAGTGGGATTGCTGCTAGACACCTGACTGTGTGGCTTTGGCCTTTTGGAGCTGATTTTAAAGAGGAATGTGGAAGGATTTGAAACCTTGGCCTAAGAGACACCTTGTAGTGTTGTAAGTACAGTTTAATGGACTATTCTGGTCAGAACTGAAAGATCTGAATGCAGTGAGAACTATGGACTGTGAGGTTTGGCTTCTGAGGGTGAGAAAGAGCTTTACTTGGACTGGGCTAGCAGTTTGTGTGAGAAGTTTGCTGTTATGTCTGTGTCCTGAGAAGTTGTGCAGGGTTGCTTTGCATAGAAATGAACTGGTGTGAGCAGAGGGATATGGCATAGAAAAAATGAAATCTTTGGGTGAATTCTACCCGTTCAGCTGCAGTTGAGAGATGTACAACCTTTGAGATTGGGCCAGCTGACCTGCAATGGGGAAACAGAAAGAATGCAGACTCTTTTGAAGGGGCCTGAATGCTGAAGGAGTGTCCTGTTTTTCAAAGTCTGATTTATTCCCCCCTGGATTAACAAATTGGCACCCTACCTGGTATTCTGGAGTATAACAAATGCAAGAAAGAGAGGGTCATTGATTTTGTAATGCAGTCTTGTGTTTTGGAAATGGCCATGGGCAGTGTGAAGCAGGTTTGCTGGATGCCTGCATGGAGATCCCATGGGGCCATGAGGATGGACCGTGGGTTGCAGTGGAGACACAGTGGAGATGCCAGGACCACGAGATGGCTGCTGAGGAAAGCTGCCTCCCCCAGCTGAAGTTTTCCAGGACTGTGAGTAGCCTAGCTGGAGGGGGGAATTGGAACTCCAGAGACTTGTTGCTGCTTCGAGGTATCAGACTTGGAGATTTGTCACTGATTAGAGTTGTTGGACTTGGGAGTTACAGAGTTTGATGTTTGCCCTGGTTGTTTTAAATCTTTTGTTGGTTGAATATTTCTTTGCTTTGCCCAATGCCATCTTTTGCGGTGTAAATGTTTATTCTGTGCCATTATGGGTTTTTGGAAGATTACTTTTGGTATTATGGCTCAGTTGAAAGACCTTGGAGTGTGGGGATTGTTGGACCATCATTAGGATTGATTAAAAAAAAAAATGGGGGCTTTTAAAGTTGGATGAATGCATTGCATTTTACATCATGTATGGTTATCATTTATGGGGGCCAGGGGCAGAATGTGGTGGTTTGATTCAGGTGTCCCCCATAAACTTGGGTGTTCTAAATGCTAGGTTCCCAGCTGATGGCAATTTGCGAATTAACACCTCCTGGAGGCAGAGTATTGTTGGGGGCGGGCTTATGGATATTATAGCCAGCTTCCCCTTGCCAGTGTTGGGCATACTCTCCTGTTGCTGTTGTCCACCTTATGTTGACCAGAGAGTGATGTCCACCCTCTGCTCATGCCATCATTTTCCTGCCATCGTGGAGCTTCCCCCTCAAGCCTGCAAGCCAAAATAAACCTCTTTTTTTCCCACAAGCTGCTCTTAGTCAGGTGATTTCTGCCAGCAATGCGAACCTGACTGCAACAGGTTGCTTTCCACTGACCAGATTTCCTAGCCCACTAAAAAAGCCACTGGTTACCCACCAAGGCTCTGTGCCACCATTGCGCTAATATACACATTTTGTCAGGATGTTTTCTTCTGAGTAGCTTAGACTGCTGCTTGCTCAGACCATTGTTGGCCACTTTCCCCCAGTGACTTATATAATACTTTCCAGCACTAGGTGGGCTAACTTTCTGGAAATTGGTTCTCTTCTGAATTCCAGTTGGGTCTCACAGTGTTTTCTGCCAGCAGCATATGTGGTCTTCAGGCAGGTAATCAAGTGATTTGACAGAAACCTGTCTTGTTTGGGGGACCTCAAAGATCTCTCTGATCAACAGCTCAATGTGGGTAGCACCTATTTCTAGTACTGGGAATTACTGGACAAATCTAAAAATTTTTAAGGTTAGTCTCATCCCACCCTTTGCAGGGACCTTCTTTTCAGACACTCATTTTATAGTCCTATTGAGTGTTAAATCTGTTAGTCTACCCTCAAGGAGAAAGGTTTGTATGGTACCAGGTTATTTTGGTTTTAGATTTATTTTTATTTCCACCCCAACCTCCTCTCCCTCTCCCTCAAACCCTTCCATCCATATTTCCTTTGCCTCAAGTTGCCTATCAGGTATGCCAGCACCTCAAGCTAATCTAGGTTAGGAACCACAAATGAATGAGAACATGGTGTTTGCCTGTCTGTGATTGTTTCTGTTTGCTGAGTATGATCTGTTCTTAGTCCATCCATTTTTCTACCAACTTATTTGTATTATTTTTTTCTTACTACCGAGTAGAATTCCATTGTGTAAATATACCACTACTTCATTATCCATTCGTCCAATGATGGGCACCTGGGTTGATTCTAGTTCTTAGCTATTATGAATTGAGCAGCTATAAACATGGTTGAGCAAATATCTCTGCAGTGATGTATGGAGCATGTAGGGTAAATGCCCCGTAAGGGAATAACTGGGTCTGGTCATAGTTCTGTATTCATCTTTTTCAGGGATCTCCATACTGATTTCCATATTGTTTGTAAAAGTTTGCATGTACACCAAAAGTGAATTAGGGTTCCTCTTTCTCCACATTCTCACCAACACTTATTGTTGGTTGATTTTTTAATTATTGTCATCCTTACTGAAGTAAAGTAGAATTTCTCAGTTGTTTTAATTTGCATTTCATTGATAATTAGTGATGTTGAACTTTTTCACAAGTGTGTGTTAGACATTTATTTGTATTTCTTCCTCTGAGAAATCCCTATTCAGTTCTCTACCCCATTTTTTTCAGCAGATTGTTTGATTATTTTTGTTTGTTTGTTTTTTTTGGGTGTGTGTGTGTGTGTGTTCTTTGTAGATTCTAGATATTAGTCCTCTGCAAGTGTTATAGCTTGTAAACATTTTATTCCATTCTGTGGGCAATCTATTTGGCTCTGCTTATGGTATATTTGACTGTGCAAAAGCTTTTTAGCTTCATGATTTCCCGCTGGTTGAGTGATTTCTTAGTTTCCTGAGCTATTGGCATGTTTTTCTGTAAATCCTTCCCCACTCCTATGGTATTGAGAGTTCCTCTTGTTTTTTTTCTCTTTCAGTACTTGAAGAGATTTAGGTCTTATATTGAGCCCTTTAATCCATTTGGCATTGATTTTTGTGTATGTTCAGATGAGTGGGTATAGTTTTATTTTTCTGCATGTGTTTATCCAGTTTGTCCAGCACCATTTGTTGAAGATGCTTTCTTTTCTCCAGTGTATGTTATTGGCACCTTTACCAAAGATCAAGTTACTACAGCTACTTAAGTGTTGGATCTTCAATTCTGTTCCTCTGGTCTATATGCCTGTTTTTATATGCCAGTACCATGGTGTTTTTGTTGCTATGGCTTTGTAATACAGCTTTATATTGGGTATGGTGATACTACCAGAGGTGGTTTCCCCCCCCCTAAGGATATGTTTAGATATCTGAGGCCTGCTGCCATTCCATATCAATTTTGAGAACATTTTTTCTATCTCTGTGAAGAATGATGCTCGAATTTTTATTGGTATTTTATTAAATCTGTATATTGCTTTTGGGAGAATTTCAATTTTCACAATATTAATTCTACCTATACAGGAGCATGGGAGGTCTTTCCATCTTTTCATGTCATCCTCAATTCCTTTCCTGAGTGATTTTATGTTTTCATTATATAAGTATTTCACATCCTTGGTTAGTGTTATTCCAAGTTATTTGATTTTTTTTGTGGATATTGAAAATAGGACAGACTCTCTGATTTCTTCCTCCATATATTTTTCTTTTGCATATAGAGAGGCTACTGATTTTTGTGTGTTGATTTAGTATTGAAATTTGAGCTCCAGTTTTTATTTTTTCTATTTTACTTGTTTTCCAAATGATGTGTGTGTGTGTGTGTGTGTGTGTAATTGCCTCTTTCTTTTCAAATTTGAGGTACATTATTCTAGTTAATCCTGCATTTCAGTTATGTAATAATTAAATTACTAAATTTAGGATTGTAAATTGATTTCTATCTCTAATGACACTGTCTATTAAAAGTGGCATTTTAAAAAAATTTAGTCATTTCCCTTGTATCTTTAAACATATTCATAAGAGCTCATTTGAGTGTGTCTAATATTTGGGCTCTTTCATGGGTACTTTATTCTACCTTTGTTTTTTGCATGTGCATAAGACTTATTGTATGTATTTTTTCCTTACCTTTTGCATGATTCATATTTTTTTGTTTAAAATTGATACACTACTTTCCTATGGCAACTTTGAAAATCAAATTCCCTATTTACCCCCAGGGTTTGCCATTATTTCTAATAGTTTTTGTTATTTGTTATAGTTATTCTTTGTTTTGCACTGTTATATTTTTTGATGCATATATATATATATATTTTCAATTAATCTCCTGAACTAATTTTCATACCATTTGCCATGGGTAATTCATAAAGCTCTTCTTTATTAGGTTAGTAGATTATCAGTGTTCAGAAAGAGTTGTTTGTTGGTTTTGGACCAATATTGTTTGTAGTATTTCTTGAGGAGCTGGAGAATGAGTTGACACTTTTGTTGCTTCCAACTTGGTCTTGGTCTGATTTCAGGCTGGTGTAGATCCCGGTTATCAGTCAGGGAGAGACTAGGCCTCTTCTGTCATTCGTCCAGTTTCTCCATGTATCTTTCTAGATCCCTCAAATACATCCATCTCTTTAAATACCTTAAGGACACTTTGTGGGGACAAGGTTTTATCAGTTAGGAAGATATGCATATGTTCAAATAAAATGAAATTTTTTTTCCCCAAGAAAGTGAAAAAATCCCATTTTATTTGATTCACTTGGGGAAAACAAATTCAGTTCTTCCTTCTTCATCGTCTGCTTGTTTTCTGAGTTGCTATGGTTGTCATGTCACTTACTTTCAAAATTAATGCAAAGTTGTGGAGTTTCATGTGAAAATAAGTCACATTAAAATGTGACAAAGATATCAGCTATCACAGAAATTTTATAACTAATAATCATTGATTCATTTCAAGCTTTGGTTTCTTTTACAAGTTTTCCAATCTTTTGCTTTTGATAATATTGAGAGTTGTATTATTTGTTCATGGTATCAGTTTTGGAGTTTCTTCATTCTTCTGAAACTTCTTTTTTTTAATGGAACACTTATTTTTTTATTTTTAATATTTATTTATTTATTTGAGAACAAGAGAGAGAAGGAGAATGGGCATGCCAGGGCCTCCAGCCACTACAAACGAACTCCAGATGTATGTGCCCCTTGTGCATCTGGCTTAAGTGGGTCCTGGAGAGTCAAACTGGGATCCTTTGGCTTTGTAGGCAAACATCTTAACAGTTAAACCATCTCTCCAGCCCCTGAAACTGCTTGTTTTTGAATGCTATTTGAAACTGAAGTTTCTAAACAAAATTCAAATCTGAAGAATATTTGTTGTTTCAAAACTATACCTTTTTAACTTTTTAGCGTGTATTATGTTATTTAGATTTTTGTTGGTCTATGTTATTCATATAAAATTATGAGTATTCCATTAACAATTTTCAGAGGTAATGAGGCAATGTAGGTGAACACTTCAACATCTCATTTGGAGAAGCAAACAATAAATTCATAAATACCATTTTCTTGTGGCTTTCATATTGTAGATTTACCAAGTTCTTATAGATTTAAGGTTTAAGATAATAATTTATCAACTTATAACCAAATGATCTTCACCAATTACATTTTTTTAAATCTCAAGATAAAATTTTGGTTAGAGTTTAGACTTGTGAACAACCCTTTAGAGTTCTTTATTTGTCAATTATTTTAAAACTTGAATATTGATGCCACATTTAAGTATATGCTTTACTTTATATCAGCGAAAGCAAGAAATGCACACAGAAATTATTGTTTTATGACACAAATCTTAAAAAAAAATGAGTCATTTCATTGTAATAGTTAGCAAAGTAACTGGGAATGGAAATACATGCCCAAAGTGTTTTGTGTCTCTTGCTTTTTATGACCTTAAAGAATTAATCTACTGATAGTTAATTTAATACAATGTATAACTCTGGGCTAAAGTTAAAGCATATTTAGATTTGGTTAATTTATTTCTTAAAATAAAATTCTGAGTTGAGGAAACAGAACATGAAATTTGAGCTCCAGTTTTTATTTTTTCTATTTTACTTGTTTTCCAAATGATGTGTGTGTGTGTGTGTGTGTGTGTGTGTGTGTGTGTGTAATTGCCTCTTTCTTTTCAAATTTGAGGTACATTATTCTAGTTAATCCTGCATTTCAGTTATGTAATAATTAAATTACTAAATTTAGGATTGTAAATTGATTTCTATCTCTAATGACACTGTCTATTAAAAGTGGCATTTTAAAAAAATTTAGTCATTTCCCCTGTATCTTTAAACATATTCATATGTTGAATTATGCATAGAAAATACCTAGATAGAATAAGATATAGAAAAAAATATTCGTTATCATTTCCCCAAAACCAGATGTGATAAAATGTTTTATCATAGCTAAGTATATTTTTTGATATCAATCTGAGTTTATTGAGTATTATGAATAAATAAATTATTTTGCATTTTTGTTATAATTATCACCTCATGCTTCCTGATTTCTATCTTTCAACCTTTGAATGACTGAGTAAATTTGAGCAAGTGTGGGTGGCTCAGCTTCTCCTCCCTATGAAGTGGCCTGGTCAAGTAATCATGTACTCTGACCTTTCCAATGTAATACTCTAGTGCTTACCAAAAGGCCAGGACAATGCTTCACTCTGTGGATGCTCATTCACATGTAATACTCAGGAGCTGACATTTATAAAATGCTGTTGTTCTCTGGTGACATTCTGAAAGCTAGGGTGTCATATGAGTCTATCTTTTCACAATAATAGATACACAGTGTCATAGAAAATAACACAGTTCTCTGAAGGAAAAGAGATATTTAATCACTTACTTAATTGAATATTTTAGAAATAAAAATAATTTCTCAGTTATTATTTGCTGTGAAAATACAAATTCATATTAATTTACTTAAAGTAACCATTAAATTAAGTCAGTAGGAAAATGTACTTGAAAAATGTCAAAAGCAAATATGAAATACTTCTTAAAAAATATACAACGGTTAATGTTAATTTTCACTTTCCTATAGCATCACTGAGTATTTGACAATAATTTTCTCCAGAGAAGGCAAATGGGAGGTCCCTATATGCTATAATCTAAACAAACAAAATCAAAACCCTTCCTAAAATGTCAATTTTATAGACTTTATCAATAACAAAATAAACCTGATATGTTGTTATATTTATAGAAATAAGTGAAAAATTAATCATAATTATTTCTTTAATTTAAGAAGGCGTTAGGTAAGATATCTATGTACAGAATATTTTCTTTTATTTATTTGTCTGTTTTTTTTTTTTTTTAGATAGGGTCTCATGTAGTCCAAGATGGCATCATACTGATTACATAATTGAGGATGGGTTTGAACTCATCATCCTCCTGCCTCAGCCTCCTAAGTGTCTCATTACAGGTATATGACACCAGTTCCCATACTCATTTTAGTTTCTGATTAAAAAAAATATATAGACCCTGTGCTTGTGTGGGCTTCCTTGGCCTGGACTCCCAGTTCCCAGGCTTCTGGATGGCTCCCCTGTGGCTGGTGTGGGGTGGCAGGGAACTTGCATGCCCGTGACATGTGGCATGAGTAGGCCTGGGCTCCCAGTTTCCCTGCTCCTGGTTCCTAGGTTCCCTATTTCCTAGGAGGTTGTTGTGGAGGCAGCTGTTATCCAGCAGGAATGTGGCTTGAATAGGCCACAGCTTGTTTCTTTTAAGCAGTGGGGTGTGGGAAACCACCAGATTCCCATAAACATGTGTTGTGGCAGGTTCATAAACAGGGGTTTGTCTGCAATCATCTCAACCCCAAACTAGTGATGCAGAAAAGGCCCCATAACCACTGTGAATGAGATTCAAACCCTCACATTCAAACCCTCAAGTGGGATCACAGCTATATCCTCCTAGAAGTGATAAATGCTTTCATCAAAGTGGCAGGATATAAAATCAATTCACAAAATTCACTAGCCTTCATAGATACCAATGGAAATAATATGGAATACAAATATAGGCTTTTATAGTATCATTTCCTTTTTGGGTCCCTATTTGTGTCCCCCCACCCTTAACCTCCCTCCAACCCTCTTGCTCCCTCCCACCCTTACCCTCCCCCCATCCCACCCTCCCTATTGTCTGGTCCTCAGGGTACTTACTAGGTTTGGGAGCATCTCAGGCGGATTCAGGATAGGAATAACAGATGAATGAGACCATGCAACGATTATATTTTGTGATTGGGTGAGCTCACTGAGGATGATCTGTTCCATGTTCAACCATTTTTTAAAATTTAATTATTTCATCTTTCCTTTCTGCTACATAGAATTCCATAGTATAGATATACCACATCTTGGTTATCCTTTCATCTAATGATGGATATCTGGGTTGATTCCAGCTCTTAGCTATTATGAATTGAGCAGTTATAAACATGGTTGAGCAAATGTCTCTGATCTGAGGTTTGGAGCCTTTAGGGTAAATGCCCAGTAAGGGAATAACTGGATCTGTTGGTAGGTCTATAGTCATCCTTTTCAGGAGTCTCCATATAGCTTTGCATAATGGTTGAACCATTTTACATTCCCACCAGCAATGAAAGCTTGTTCCTATTTCTCCACAGCCTCACCCAGCATTTGTTTTCATTGTTTTTTTATATATATATATTTTTTTTTTTTTAAATGTTAGCCATCCTTACTGGGGTAAGGTAGACTCTCATAGTTGTTTTAATTTGCATTTCCCTGATGATTAGGGATGTTGAACATTTTCTTAAGTGTGTGTTTGCCATTTGTATTTCTTCCTCTGAGAACTCCCTGTGCAGTTCTCTGCCCCATTTTGTGAGTGGGTTGTTTGATGATGTATTGTTTAGGCTTTGGAGTTCTTTGTAAATTCTAGAAATTAGGCCTCTGTCAGTTGCATAACTGGCAAAAATAATCTCCCATTCTGTGGGTAATCTGCTGGCTTTGGCTATAGTATATTTGTCAGTGAAAAAACTTTTCAGCTTCATGTGATCCCAATGGTTGAGTGATTGTTTAATTTCCTGAGTTGCTGGGGTTTTGTTCAGAAAGTCTTTTCCCAGTCCTATGTCATGGAAGGTTCCTCTTATTTTTTCTTCCAGTAGTAGCAGAGTTTCTGGTGTTACATTAAGTAAGGTCTTTGATCCATCTGGACTTGATTTTTGTGTGCATGGAGAGAGATGTGGATTGAGTTTCATTTTCCTACATATGGTTGTCCATCTTGTCCAGCACCATTTGTTGAAGATATCTTTTTTTCCAGTCTACATTAATAGGGCCTTTGTCAAATATCAAGTAGCTGTAGTTACTTGACCCAAAGTCTGGGTCTTCCATTCTGTTCCATTGGTCTATATTCATGTTTTTATGCCAGTAACATGTTGTTTTTATTACAGTAGCTTTGTAGTATAGCTTTAGATCAGGTATGGTAATGCCTCCAGAGGTGTTTCTTTTGCTGAGGATATGCTTTGGTATCTGATGCCTTTTGCCTTTCCATATGAATTTTGAGATAGTTTTTTCTATCTCAGTGAAGAAAGAAGTTGGAATGTTTACTGGCATTGCATTAAATCTATATAGTACTTTTGGTAAGATTGCCATTTTCACAATGTTAATTCTACCTATCCAGGAGCATGGGAGGTTTTTCCATTTTTGCAGGACATCCTCAATTTCTTTCTTGAGTGTTTTTATGTTTTCATTGTATAGGTCTTTCACTTCCTTAGTTAATGTTATTCCAAGGTATTTTATTTTCTTTGTTGCTATTGAAAATGGAACAATGTTAGTTGTTTCTTTTTCTGTATCTTTGTCATTTGTATACAGAAAGGCTACGGATTTCTGTGCATTGATCTTATATCCTGCTACTTTGCTAAAGGTGCTAATCACCTTTAAGACTTTTGAGATGGAGGTTGTCAGGTAACTTATGTATAGAATCATGTCATCTGCAAATAGAGCTAACTTAACTTCTTCCTTTCCAATTTGTATCTCTTTGATTTCTTTCTCCTGTCTTATTGCTTGAGCTAGTACTTCTAGCACTATGTTGAAGAACAGAGGTGAGAGTGGACACCCTTGCCTTGTTCCTCATCTTAGTGGCAATTCCTTCAGTCTCTCCCCATTAAGAATTACTTGGGCTTTAGGAGCTTTATATATAGCCTTTATTATGTTGAGATATGGACCTTCCATGCCTATTCTCTCTAATGTTTTGATCATAAAGTGATGTTGTATCTTGTCAAAGGCCTTTTCTGCATCTATCGAAATGATCATGTGGTTTTTGTGTTTAAGCTTGTTTATGTGGTGTATTACATTGACAGATTTTTGAATGTTGAACCACCCCTGTGTTCCAGGGATGAAGCCTATTTGAACAAGGTGAATAATGCATTTGATGTACTGTTGAATTCAGTTTGCAAGGATTTTTTGCAGGAACTTTGAATCTATGCTCATCAGGGAAATATAATTTTCCTTTTTTGTGGCATCTCTGCCTGGTTTTGGAATTTAGGTGATACTAGTTTCATAGAAGGAGTTGGGCATCTCTCCCTGTTTTCTGATTGTGTGACACAGTGTGAGAAAAATTGGTTTCAGTTCTTCCATGAAGGTTTGACAGAATTCAGCTGAGAAACCATCTGCTCCTGGACTCTTCTTTTGGGGGAGGAGTTTGATTACCTATTCAATCTCAAAGGGTGTGATGGGTTTGTTTAGGAGATTAATCTGCTCTGGGCTTAGCTTTGGTAGGTGGTATATGTCTAGGAAATCATCCATTTCCTCCATATTCTCCTGTTTTGTAGAGTAGAGGTTTTTGAAATAAGTCCTGATGATTCTCCCTATTTTCCTCATGTCTGTTGTGATCTCTCCTTTTTTATTTCTAATTTTGTCAATTTGAACCGTTTCTTTTTTTCACATGATCAGATTGGCCAGGGGGCTAAAACATTGATCCTTCAGCAGAGGGAACACCCAAATCACAGGAAACTGGAGAGTACATCATGAAGACCAACCTTAATCTTTTCCTGTTTTGCTCTCTCTCCCTCTCCTCTCTATACTCACTTTCTCTTTTATATTACCTGTCTTTTTCTTCCCTCACCTTCCTTTGGCATGGACTTATAACTCCCAGTACCAGCACCAGGTTAACTTTCATGATGAGCTGTTGATCTGAGAGACCTACAAGGTTTCCCAAAAAAGACAGATTTATGTCAGAGTTCTTGATGACCCACCAAAAGCTAATGGTAAGACCCTAGTGTTGAAGACAGTATATGTAGGTTATACAAAACATGGAGAGACCTGGTTGGAATCTGGAAGAGGGTCAGTCCCCAGTCTAGTGCCAGAGTATGCTACACAAGTGACTGGGGGAAAATGGCCAACATCTGTCTAAAAAACTCACAGTCTAAGCTACCCACCCAGAAACAACCTGATGTAATGCTCAACCAAGTGCATTGGTGGCACAAAGCCATGATGGGTAACCAACTGCTCTTGATTTGGCTAATAGATCCACTCAGTGGAATGGAACTCATTGCTGGAACTGGGAAATAAGTCAAAACCATGTACAAAAAATGAGCCCAGTTTCTAAGATCAAGGCACCACCAAATGTGGACTATAAGGGCATACACATATAAAATTCTCTCTAAAATAACTATGGCCATTCCATCTATTAGAACTAACTTCTCTCTTTGTTGGAGAATTTGCTAATCTTTTTCAGATGGACAATAAACCTGAAGGGAGGATCAGTCTATCACACCTCACCAGGGCCCCAGCTGAAACCATAGGTAATGTGGGGAATGGGCAAGAGTACAGCTTTCTTGGTGAACACAATACCAGAAAAAGGCTGAAGGAGATAAACACAGAGAACATCCAACTCCTACTAAGCCAGATACCCAGAGACACAGAGGCTCCCAAAACTTCATCACTGAAGTAGAATTAAAATGATCCCAATGTGGCTCAGGGAAATTCACAGAAGAGGGTACAGAAAGAGTGTTAGAGCCACATGTTGGGGCATTATGCATAGAGACTTATCCCCCATAACTCTTTACTACCCCCACAATGCATGACCCACATTCCCCATTGATGAGAGTCCCTTTGGAAAGGGGGAGGATGAGGACAGGGAGGAGGATAATAGATTTGCCATATGAATGTAAAATTAGAATAATATAAATAAAAAATAAATTATGTAAAAAAGTAATATTAAAAGTAAAATAAAAAGAAAATAATATGGAATATGAAATCAAGAAAGCTGCCCCCATTACAGTAGTCACACAAAATACAAATACCTTGGAATCTCCCTAACCAAGTCTGTAAAAGACCTATACAATGCAAAGATAAAAACATTGAAGAAAGAACTAGAGAAAAACGCAGAACATGTAATGATCTTGCAAACTCACTCATGGATTAGAAGAATTAATACCATCAAAATGTCCATCCAACCAAAGGTACTATACAGAGTCAATGTCATTCCAATCAAAACCCCACCAACATTCTTCAGAGAGTTAGAACAAAAAAAAAAAAAAAAGAACAGTCCCAAAATTCATATGGAATCAAAAAAGGCCTCAGATAGACAAAAATGTACTCCACAAAAGGAACACCTCTAGTGATATCACCATACCTGATTTCCAACAATACTATAAGGCAATAGTAATAAAACAGCATGGTACTGACATAAAACAAGGACATAGATCAATGGAATACAATTGAAGATCCAGGTACAATTTGAAATAACTACAGCTACCTGATCTTGGACACCCTTCTTTCACCTTGTGCTAAAAGCAACTCCAAAAGAATCAGACACAAGAATATGTATACTGTTTCAACATGTTTATGTGCTATCCTTTCAAAAGTAGATAATCTGTATGTGGTGGTGCACACCTTTAATTCCAGCACTAGGGAAGCAAAGGTGGGAGGATGGCTTTGGGTTTGAGGACAGCCTGAGACTACATAGTGAATTCCAGGTCAGTCTAGCCTAGAGTGAAGCCTTACCTTCAAAAAAATCAAAAGTACATAAGAAGAAAAGGTAACAGATCTATGAATGGTAAGGTCTGGAGAAAACGGAAGGTTTGAAATTAAAAAAAAAAAAAAAAATGAGGGGCTGGAGAGATGGCTTAGCAGTTCAGAACTTGCCTGTGAAGCCTAAGTACCCCAGTTCAAGGCTCATTTCCCTAGTATCCACATAAGTCTGATATACAAGGTGGCAAATACATCTGGAGTTCATTTGCAGTGGCAGGAGGCCCTGGTGCACCCATTCTCTCTCTTTCATTCTCTCTGTCTCACTCTCTCTGCCTCTTTCTCTCTCTCTCTGTTGCTCTCAAATAAATAAATAAATAAATTTTAAAAATGTGTGAGAAACATGTTGGGATTATGCATGTCTCATATTGATAGAAGTGGTAAGTAAAAGAATGTGGATTTTTTTTTTTTTTTTGTAAAAATCTCAGAGCTAGGTATTTTAAACTTGAACTTCAAATTCATATGGCCACTTTGTGCATCTGGCTTTATGTGAGTACTGGGGAATATCAAATCTGAGTCATTAATCTTTGTAGGCAAGTGTGTCAATTGCTAAGATACTTCTAGCCCCCACTCTTTATTTAAAATGCTTATGTATATTATGTGTGTATGGGTTAAGAAGCTAGAAAAGGAGCTGGGCATGGTGGCACACACCTTTAATCCCAGCACATGGGAGGCCGAGGTAGGAGGATCACTGTGAGTTCAAGGCCACCCTGAGACTACATAGTGAATTCCAGGTCAGCCTGGGCAAGAGTGACACCCTACCTCAAAAAAAAAAAAAAAAAAAAAAAAAAAAAAAGAAAGAAAAGGAACAAAAAGAGCAAAAGAGCAATCATGTTTGGTGGAAGTGAGTGAGGGTGATAGAACACAGGGCTACTAAGGCTGGTAGGACACTGTGTGGGAGAAGAGGAGGATAAACAAAACCAAATAATGTGTGAAAATGCCATATTGAAACATATTATGGTATATAGCAACAAATAACAAAATGAAAGACTTGTGGAACTGATTTCAAACATGCAAAACACTATTTCTTTGATGTACACTTTAATTCTACCATTTGACAAAAACTACATTAAAACTATTATAGATATCTAGTCTATGCAACAACTTATTTAAAATACATCAATATCAACTTTAATGCTAGATTTAAATATATTATATCCATCATTCTTGTGAGTTGCAGCTTTAATTTGCCTTATCATCAGCACTGGAATAATATCCTCAGTGAAAACCCATACTATGTGTTAATTGATAATTGAATATTCTTTAAAACTATCCTTTTTTCCTCAGCAATTTTTAGTATCTTTTAGACTTTAAATGAAATCTAAGTATCAAAGTAATAAACTTTTTGCAACTATGGTAATCAAAGTTTTGGCAAATTTGCTCAAATTTCCATACCATTCAATGTAAAACACAAATTTCCAAGGAAACATTTAATAGTACTAAAATCTTCACAGATTTGCTCTTTGTGAAATATAGTTTTGGAGTACAATCTATAGCAATACTCAGAGAATTTTTATTATAATGACAAACCTAAACCAATTGTATTTTGACTAGGAAAGTAAAAATCCTAGCCAATTTCAACAAATTACATATATATATCAAAGAATGATAAAGAAATCATATATGAGGGCTGGAAAGGCTGGCAAGAAAGAAGCAAGAACTTATGAAGGGAGAAGAAATGAACCTTACACTAAGAAGGACAATGGTGATGCTTTCATTACAGGTAGAAAAGTCTTAATTTTCTAGAAAAACATGTATCTAGAAAGTGTAGCAATTTTATTTTGACCTAGGAACTTTGTCAAGTATTTATATAAACTTATAATAAGATATATAAGGGACAGATATGAAGAAACTTTCCTGGAAACCCAACCCTCAGGGGTATGAGACCTGAGAATCTTGTGTTTGAGATAAGGCAGGTGTGGTGGTTTGATTCAGGTGTCCCCCATAAGCTTAGGTGTTCTAAATGCTCAGTTACCAGCTGATGGAGATTTGGTAATTAACACCTCCTAGAGGCAGTGTATTGTTGGGGGCGGGCTTATGGATATTATAGCCAGTTTCCCCTTGTCAGTGTTTGGCACACTCTCCTGTTGTTGTTGTCTATCTTATGTAAGCCAGGGGGTGATGTCCACCCTCTGCTCATGCCATCACTGCCCCTTGCTATGATGGAGCTATACCTGGAGTCTGTAAGCCAAAACAAACACTTTTTTTTTTCCCCACAAGCTGGTCTTGGTTGGGTAATTTCTGTCAGCAATGAGAACCTGACTGCAACAGCAGGTCTAAAAAATGATACCTTGTCTCATCCTCACCCCCCCCCAAAAAAATCAAAGTTTGATAGAAAATAGCATTATCAGAAAGCCTGTTAAATAATAAAATAGGAGAGAAGATTATTTATTAACTATTACAATGTATTTTTTGTAGATTAGTAGGAAGAGAAATTTAAAAGAAAATTAAGGTATGAATACAAAAAATATAATTACAATTGAAAAGATGATTATATATGAACTGTAAAACTCACCTGTTACAAAGTATATAACAACAAAATGTATTTACTTTTTAGAAATATAGTTACTATATTGATTGAAACTCAATTCTATTGAGAAGGAACTATCTGAATTCTTCATGGAGCTATAGTATGGGACAGCATTTGGAAGAGCAGATTCACAGAAATCAACCTTGTGAAATATACACACATATTCAAATATATCAATGCAGTGATAAAGTATTATTTATAAATAGAAAAGGAACAAAGTAAAACATAATACTAAATTGTTTACATATTTTCTTATTAATGAGCTATGTTCAAAGTAAGTACTTTATTAAAAGGAACACAATTTTCTTCATATATAATATATACAACAAAACTATGTGACATAACTGCATGTACTGTACAAATACATTTAAACTGTGTTATGTATCCACATATTTCATCAGAGTTATAAAATCCTAGTTATAGTAGAAAATGCAATATGGGCATTTGATAATTTTGTCATTTCTGGCTACTAATTCATATAATTATTAATGATTTTTCAACAAAACTTCAGATTAGTAGATCCACACACATTATATGAAATTGATACTGATATTCCAAAAAAATCACTTCCTTATTTTGATACTGCCTAGTATTATTGTACTTTTAAAATAACTTCTTAGTATTGGCACACTATTTTAATGTCAATATTTTATAAATATTTCCTTTGATTTTGTCTTTCTTTCAGATCTGATCTACAACTTACTATTTCATTAGCATATCTCTTTGGACTTGTTTTGTGTCTTTGATGTTTGCATTTTTGATTACCTCAAGAGTTTTCAGATGTTTGTAGAATATCTCTGAATTGTGATTTGTTGGCAAGAAAGTGTCATTTTCATCAGCCCATATAAAAAGTTACAGAGGTGTGAACTTGTTCTCTCTACTTTCTCAGTATTTGATAATTGAGTGCTGAAATAAGTTGACAATAACTTAACAGCAGTAAAAGCACACAAATTATTAATTGCATGAGGTCATTACAAGAATGAAAAATTAGTGTTTCCCAATCAGGGATTTACAGGTCTATCAGCTTCATAGTAAGGAGAAAAGGGGGACATGCAAGGAATTTTAGAAGAGGAGTAATTGTTTAGAAGAAGAGATGGATGTGTGTGTGTGTGTGTGAGAGAGAGAGAGAGAGAGAGAGATACCTTTGCTCTGACATTAATAGTTCATGATGTCATATTTTGTCATATTTTGGGGTGTTATTTTCAAGTCTCAATGGACTAACAGCTATCAACATAAATAATTCTGGTATTAACGCATCATTTGGCTGAGAATGTGTCAGATTTCCCCATTGTAGCATTATTTCTCTTTATTTCTATTTCCTGCTCTATGATTGCTAGCTAGTTAGATATTAGCTGGCTTGAAGAAAATTAAGCTAGATCCTTCCTGAATAGTCAGCAACCTGTGAAACAAAGGTCTGATGCAACAAGAACTTAATTAATGGTGAAAAGCCATAGACATGAATCATTTTTCTGGCTGAGATGGAGAGAAAGTGACTTCTCAGACAGAAAGAATCAACAGAGTTGCCTGGCAGTTATCAACAAAGTACTTAGACTGGGATCCAAGTCCTAAACCTCACATGATAACTAGATAGCAGAAGGCATTCTAGTTAAAAGGAAAGATAGAGTCTATGATATGTACCACTGAGCTCCCTCTGAGTGAGGGAGAATTATTCCAGGTACACCCATGGACAACTGGGACTGGACAAAGACTCTAAGGGTCATTTTTTTCCTGCTTATAGAAATGGGCATATAACCTTCCTAGTATGGAAAGCATGACAATGTATTACTTAGCATGTTCCTACTCACTCTTGAGAGAATGCCCTCTTATACTGTACTAAATCCACCTTGTTTTTGCACTAATCATTAAGTGCCTTGACTGAATTCTTTTGATGGATATCACAAGAACCTTGAGAAAAAAGAGCCATGACTAACATCCTAGTAACAGCATGTTCTTTGAACTTCCCCATGTCCAGCTAAGGGAGCAATCATTTTCTGTCCCTGAGGGACAGGTGTTTGCATAAAGTATTTTAAAATCTTCCGCAGAGACATTTTTTTTTTTCTATTCTTTATTGATTTAGTCAATCACTAATTTGTGTTACTTTCTTAGATGATCTTGGTCCTCATCCAGTACATTGATTTGATGTTGTTGGTTAATTTAGCCCATTGCTTACTCTATCATGTCATTGTGGCATGCTGACAAGTCACTATGTTTTTAATGTTGTGTTTGCTTATTTCAACTTACATTAGCCTTTTCTTCATAACACTAGAAGATGCCTGGGCTTATAATATTTATATCTCATTATTACTTAATTGATTTATCTTTGATTGCTTACTTGGGTAAATAATGTTACAAAAACCAACTAGAGGGCTGGAGAGATGGCTTAGCAGTTAAAGTGCCTGCCTGTGAAGCCTAAGAATGCTTGTTCAAATCTCCAGGTCCCACGTTTAGCCAGACACAAGAGTGATAGAAGCGTGTAATGTTGCACATGTGCACAAGGGAGCACACGCATCTAGAATTCATTCACAGCAGCTGAGAGGTCCTGGTATGCCCATTCTCTGCCTCTTCCTCTCTCTGTGTGTCTCTCTCTCTCAAAAAAAAAAAAAAAAAAAAAAAAAAAAACCACTCAATAAATTAAAATTTTAAATTGACAATGAAAATAGTAGAATAAAACATAGGAATAATAACTCAGGGCATTAAGATGAGTAAGAACATATAGCATAAACACAATGTAATACTATACAGACATTAAAATCAACCACATAGATTGAATAGATATGATTATAAGTGAGGTAAGCCAGGTGAAAGAAGACACATTCTACACATGAGACCTAAAACAAAGATATCTTGTATTTAACTTCACATTGCTTGGACAAAGCACCCAATCAAAAGTAACTAGTAGGAGGAATTTATTATTTTTATTTTAGTTTACAGTCTTGTGGGGAAGCTCCATGATGACAAGGGAAAACATGGCAAGATCAAAGGCTGCACATCACTTTTGCTATGCAGTTGGGGAACAGCAAGACCAGGGAGAGCCAAACTGTGGCAAGGAGCCCTTCCCCCAAATCATACCTCTTCCAAAATGGTTCCACTTCTGAAATTGCCATCAGCGTGGGTATCTGAGTGACCAACACTTCAAGATGTAGTCAAAGAAGGTAAATCAGGACCTGTGTATAATCTGATGCAGATAACTCCATGGCTGCTGAATTCCATCATTCTTGCAACTTCAATCTAAGGACCAGGGAAAGCCAAGTCAGGACAGCACAGTTCTGCAGCAAGGAAGGAAGCTCAACTAGCATTAAGACAATAATGTATTTTGTTAAATATATACTTAACACATTACTTGCTATTAGTGCATTAATAGCTGTAATTCATGTTCTCTAGACACCACAACAGTGATTAATCCTTCAAATATACATATTATTTTCAGCAAGTTTTAAGTTATCTAAAGCATGTAAACTTCAATACATACTATAGTCAGCTTTCAGTGACCAACTTCTCTTTCTCCTGCAGTTCAGCAGAAAGCAATGTCCCACATCAGAAGGTTCTCTTCTTCCCACTAATTTTCCTTTCCTTGCTAAATGTTTGTCCTTATTCTATTTACCAAGATTTCAGGTTGACATGGTCTTCTGCTGGCACATTCTATATTGTCTGCATTGAGGAAGAAGAAGCACAGCTGACTGAGCCTGTGAACATCCCCAGAGAGGTGCTAGGCAGCAACTTTGAAGTGTGAGATCCTATGTCATTATTATTTTACATCATAGTTTTAGTGAACATTACATAGAGCAGGTCAAACACAGTCACTATTCTGGCATCTGGTGGGGATCATACAGGCTGTCATCTTCAGCTGCATGAGTATCAGAATGTTGAAGACAAGATCCTTGGTCTGTCTCTCAGCTTTGCAACTGGTTTAGTAAGACTGCACTATGCAAGTGCACAGTCTCACTATCTCAGTACTTGACTGAAAGAAGCTGATCATCTAGAATTGTGCTCCTTTGGCATTGTACTTGGGAGAGATGTGAGACTTCTGTACAAGTTTGTACATACTGGGGGATCCATGGGAGAGGGAAAGTCCTGCCTATCCTACTTGGTATTTATTAAAAGCTGACCTTGGTTGGCACCTGAGGTTGTGTGTGTGTGTGTGTGTGTGTGTGTGTGTGTGTGTAAGAAATAAAAGAGAAAATCTTAAATGGCAATCAGGCTACTCTGGTACCTACAGAGAGCAGAGCTACACAGGAAGTAGGGGCTGGCATGGGAAATGCCCTTAGTGCTCAGTAGAATAAGGAGTATTTCTTGTGAAAGGTTTTGGTTAGACACTGCATGGACTCTCAGACATCTGAGGATGCCCAGGAAATGGTCTTCCAAGTTTGTGATACTACAACATTCTCTCTACAAGATTACTACAAACTAAAAAAAAAAAAAAAAAATGTCTGGCTTGTACAATTTGTGAACTGGGTATGGTTTCAACCAATTATGTCATTCCATTTTCTACCAGTGCAAATCCAGTGGCAGATCCGAGATCATGAGTGATCCAGGATGGACTGTTTTGTGTTCACAGAGGAAGGGAACTTTCATAGCTTTAGAACTCAGGGAATATGCTATGAGGCCCTGGTAGACAAAGCGATCCCATCCCACAGGTAGAATGGGGGTTGTAAAGCATGAGCCTGTGCTTTTGTTGTGTGCTTTCTCTGGGCTAGAAACACACATTTAGAACTAATCCTCTCCTTAACTCAACCACTTCCAGGCTGCTGGCTGCTCCTTCCTTTGGGTACTAAATTTAATGACAATTTTATTACAAATTTTCATGCATATATGTAATGTATTTTGGTCACAAGCTAATGCATTTTGATCATAATCCCTCCCTATACCTGTATTTGACCCTGTGTTCACTCTCTTCCACTGAACCCCTTTTTCTTTTCAACACAAACCTTCTCTACTTTGATGTTGTGTTTTGGTCTTCTACCATTTATGGTGAAATGTTTAGGGGATCAATATTCCATGGGTCTTCTGCAGGTAATGACAATCTCTTCTCAGGCCCTGAATGCAACATCCACTTCATGTGCAAAAGACAGCATGCCAAAGAACTCCTCCCCATACTTTGGTTCTTATATTACTTTCTTTTAAAACAATTTTTTATTTTTATTAATTTGGGAATTTACTGAATGAACAATTTGTGTGTTGGTCATATTTTCTCTTGAACTTCTGTCTTATATTTCCTTATATAACCCCATTTCCCTGAGGCCCCTCCTCAGTGGGGTTACTGGTATTCATCATGAAGTTATGAATGCATCAGTCAGTCTTGGTGGGGAGGGGATGCTTCAGGATACACTTCCCATCCTGTAGCTCTTACAGTCTTTCTTTCCACTCTTCTGTAATATTGTCTGAGCCTTGGCAGGTATGTTATAAGTCTGCTTTGGAGCTCTCTGCAACCTGTAGATTTCTGCTGTGATGAGTCTTGACTATTCACAGTGTGTATAACTTCTCCCTGGAATTGGTTGTCAAGCTAACAATGAGAGCAGCACTCATGTTTAAATCACCACTTCCTCTGTAATGTCTTCTGGGCTCTGGCAGATGTAGTAGAAGTGGCTCAGCTCATACTAGGTAATTGAGTATCTTCACTCATATATTCTTTCTGTTCCCTCATCTCTCCATGTATTCTTTCCTGAGCCATGGAGTGTGTCAAAAAAATGAATGATTTAGTACTGATAAACCAATGGTTTCTTCTTGTCAGCACTTTGACAAGCTTTGAGTCTTCTAGTAATCATTGCTATCTGCAAAAGGAAGCTTCTATGAATATAGATTAGAGTATCACTAATCTATGGCATAAACATAAATATTTAGAGAACAATTTTCTGGGGACAACATATTCATTTAACTAAACAATAGTAGAAGCTTCCCTCCTAGGGCCTGTAATTAGACATTTCTACTGTGAGACTAAAGAATGAAATTCCAGCTGAGAAAACATACAAATCTTTCCTATATAAAAGACTGACTTGCATCCTGAATGATTAGTTCAATCACTATAAGTTCATGAATAGAGGTGTTTCTTTTATTACACAACAAATTAGGCCCTAAAACAATTGCAAATGTTGTGTGGGGGAGGGGGAATGTTCAATTCCTTTTTGCTTCATAAGAAGTAGCAGCCTAGAATAATGATGTTAGGAGTAATTTTATTAATACTACTCTGCTTTTAAAAACTAATATTAGCATATGTTGCATGTCCAAAATAATGAGTGAAATGTGAAAATTCCATATATTTATGTAGCGAATTTTGATCCTATTCACCTCCCCCAGTCTCCTCTCTTGTTCTCCTCAGTATTCCTTCTTTCCCCCATCTCCTTCCAGAATGGGGCCACTTTTACTTTCATGCATTTGCAAAATCTCAATTTTGTATAAGATGTAATAATTCAATATTTATCTTCCTAGGACTTGTTGATTACTAATTTATTTTTGATTCATAGCATCTCAGCAGCTAGTCTAATTTCAGTGTTGCTGGGAGTAATCTTAAAGATGTTCATAGTCTGAGTAAGTTTTATAGAAAATTGATTAAGAATCCACAGTTATAGATTTGCATTGGCGTCTTCTGATATATCTTCTGTAAATCTTTACGGTGTAGTTTTTCTTTTGATCTTATACATTTACACTGTCTCTTTTCATGATACAAAATAAAATTCATCAGATGTTTATCCAACTTGTGTACATGGAAATAAAATGTTTAGTACATCACAGGGTCTGGATATAACAATCCAGGTGTTAAGTGCAATAGTCCAAAGCTGCTTCAGTTTCATTCACATGGAAGCCAAGCTAGACACACTCTTTCTCATCCTCCCAGTCTCCGAGAGTCACTTGGCACAGACTTCAATGAGATTATCTAAAGTATACTTTCAAAACTGACTGAAATGCTGGGTTACTCATCTTGATGGGTTTACATTTTGGAAAGCCATTCTTAAGACTAGTCATGGTTTTTCCATGTGGGTTGCCTTGAAATTATAATAAGTAAAACTTTTCTTTTCTGCTAATTATTAGACACACACTTGTTGATGCATGCAGCTAACTGTTCCATGCACCCTTCTGCTATTTATCCAGTTGTAAAAATCTTTATTTAAAATTTTATCTACTTTCTTAAAAAGAGTCTCCAGTGACTTCATGCTGAGAGTGGAGCTTCTTGATTCTCAGATTGTTTCTACATGTTCATACACCTCCTCAAATGGGAAAACTCAATATAAGCAAAAGCTTCTTGCATATGTAGACAGGTGTTGTAAGGCATTTTCTATCTCCATTCAGTATTAGTGACTTGATGGCCCTGACAGAACACCATCAGGAGATTGTGAAATGGAAATAGTTACTGTACTGAAACTCAAAGTGTTTCTGTTGAAATTGTAGACTTTATAGAAGGAATAAAAGACTTAGAAACTGAAGAAACAGCTGACTAAATTGAATTTAGAGTGTGATTCTCATAGCCAGGTATAGCAGTGCTCATGTAACCCTAGTTTTAAAAACATAATATAAACAGACACTGTAAGGGGATTGGGAGATAGATTATTTAGTAAAATGTTTGTCTTTCAGGCATTAAGGCCTGTGATCAATTGCTAAGTCCTATATAAAATATTTGGCATAGTGGCATGTGCCTAGACTTCCATGATTGAAGATGCAGAAACAGAAGGATCTCTGAGGGTTCTTAGCCACCTGTCCAGTCAAATTGATGAGATATTGGTCATCTTAAAGGAGGTGGATGGCATTCCTAAGGATGAAACTTGATGACACTTATTATCTGAACATATGCACACCCATTCACATTGTTGCAGTCAGCTTCACATTGCTGGATGAGCATCCAAACCATGGACAATTTATGGGAGGAAGGAATTTATTTCAAGCTTCCAGATCTACAGGAAGTGCCATCTATGGTGGAGGAAGCTAGTTCCTTTTCACACATAAGCAGAGAGAAAAACAAAACAGCCAACCAACATCAAAAAGAAATAAGCAGCAGGGAGCCCACCAGAGCTCACACCTCCTTTACACTTTTAGGCTGGAATCATATCCATTCTCAAACATACCTTTGGGCTGGATCCCAGGATCTGCCCCCAGTAACAGTTCCTCCATCCAGGCAGCTGAAGACCCAATTTACAAGCTTAATAAAACACATGGAGCTATGGGGGGGCATAAATTCAAACTACTACACACGTACACATAGGACCACATGCCTGACAAAAGATAAAATGAATAATGCCATAAAGGATGATATAGATGAACACCTCTATTCATGAACTTTTAATGATTGAACTGATCATTCAGGATGCAATGATTTTTCCCCTAAGGACTGCCTTCATTGTGTCTCCTAAGTTTTGGTATTATGTGTTCTCACTGTTGTTCAATTCTAGAAATTTTGCAATTTCATTTTTTATTTCATCCACAACCCATTTGTTGTTTAAAAGTGTGTTGTTCAGTTTCCAGGAGCTAGAGGGATTCCTGGCATTCCTTTTGTAGTTAACTTCTAGCATTACAGATTTGTGGTCTGATATCATGCAGGAAATTATGCCAATTTTCCTAAAAATATGGAGGCAGCCTTTATGGCCCAATATATGATCTACTTTAGATAAGGTTCCATGGGCTGCTGAGAAGAATGTGTGATCTGTAGATTTTGGGTAGAATGTTCTGTAGATGTCTGTTAGGTCTAGTTTCTCTATGGTGATGTTGAGCTCTCTTACTTCCCTATTAATTTTCTGTTTGGATGATCTATCTATTGCTGATAGTGGAGTATTAAGTCCCCAACTTTGATGGGGTTAGTTTTTCTGTTTTGTTGTCAAGTAGGTTTTGTTTTATGAACTGTGGTGCACCTGTGTTTGGTACATAAAGATTGATGATTGTGATATCCTCAGTTGTATTGTTCCCTTGATAAGTAAGAAGTGGCCTTCTTTGTCTTTTTTGATTACTTTTGGTTTGAAGTCTAATTTATCTGATATTAGTATAGTAACGCCTGCTTGTTTCTTATTTCCATGTGCTTGGAGTATCATTTTCCACCCTTTCACCCTGAGATGCTGTCTATCTTTAGTGGTGAGTTGGGTTTCTGGAAGACAGCAGATTGAGGGGTCTAATTTTCTGATCCTTTCTGTCAGCTTAAGTCTCTTGATTGGTGAATTAAGGCCATTAATGTTAAGATTGAGAACTGTGAGGTTTAATTTAATCCCAGGCATGTTGTGGTTTGGTGTTTTTTTGGACTTTGGAGGATTTATAATATATATATATATATATATATATATATATATATATATATATATATATAGTGCCTTCTCTGAGTTTGGTTATTGTGATCTGCTTCTTGTAGGTTCTCAAGGTTGGTTATTTGATTCTTCTGTGTGGAGAATTCCCTGAAGTACTCTCTGTAGATTTGGCTTTGTATTCATATAGTTGTACAGCTGGGTTTTATCACAGAAAGTTTTTCTTTCACCATCTATTATGAGGGATATTTTTGCTGGGTAGAGTGGTTTGGGTTGGAAGCCATAAGTTCTTAGACTTTGCAATGTTCCATTCCAGGCCCTTCTGGCTTTGAGTGTTTCCATTGAGAAGTCTGAAGTAATTCTGATGGGGTTACCTTTATATGTAATGTGCTGTTTCTCCTTAGCTGCTTTTAGGACTTTCTCCTTGCTACCAGTGGTTAGGGTTTTAATGATAATATGTCTTGGAGAATTTCTCCTTTGGTCCAGTCTGTTTGGAGTTCTATTAGCTTCTTGTAACTTGATGGGAATTTCTTTTGAGAGAGTGGCAAAATTTTCTTCAATGATTTTGTTAATAAGTTCTCGATTCCTTTGGTTTGAATTTATTCCCCTTTTGGTATTCCCATGATCCTAATGTTATAATGTTTAAGGCTAGCCCACATTTCCCACATGTTCTGTTCACAAAAATTTTTGAACTTGTTGAGACTTTTGGATTCACATGCTCTTTCTTCTTGTCTGTCTTCCAGTTATGAGTTTCTATCCTCGCTTGGCTGACTATATTCTTCAGAGCTTCTATAGAGTTGTAGGCTTGTTCAAATTGGTTCATTGTTTTCTACTGTTTTTTTTTTTTTTGTATAGTTTCTATTCCTTTGTCCAGTTCCTTTTCACATCATTTTCTGATTTTCTTAATGCTTCTTGGAGTTCATCGTTTCATTTTTTTTTGTGTCTTCATTGAACTTAACCAGCTGGTTATTAAGGTCTCTCTCTCTCTCTCTCTCTCTCTTTGTTCTCCTTCAGAGCATTTAACTATCTTTGGAACACTTCCTGGTTCTTTTCTATTAGGTTGAATCTAGTGTGAACACCCTTCACAGAATTACTGGCCCTTTGTTGAGTTTCTAAAATTTCTGCTATTTGCTTGGCCAGGTTTGCATAGCTTGCCTCTTCATTTTGGGGTTCTGATCCTATTGTCACTTCTATGTTTTAATTAGAGACATCCATTGTGGGACTGGACAATCTAGCTGGATTTACTTGCATCTGATTTTTCAGGGTATTCCTTTTTCACTGTGGTCTGCCCATCACAATGGTTCAGAAAGCCTAGGGTGTGGGATGTTAGCCTGCTGGCCTAGGGTGGGGGTGCAGTGTGACTGGGAGTATGCTTGCAAGTGGAGTTCAGAAAGGCTGGGGTGGGTACACTGGCCTGTGTCCCTATTTGGGGATGGGAAGGGGTAGTAGTGAGTGGGATGGAGATCACGCATGAGGAGTTCAGAAAGTCTAGGGTGGGACAAGTGACTGGGACTGGGGATCTCCTTCCTGGAGTTCAGAAAGTCTAGGCTGACTGGTATTGTGTCTGGGCTGCAGAGGTGGGGAGTATGGGAACGCATGGTAGTTCCGTGATGCTGAGGATTGAGGGGATGGGACAGTGGGCCCTTTGAAGCATGTTGCAGGGAGTGGCTTGGATTGCAGTTCCTGTGACAAGGCAGAACAGGGATATGGGATTGCTACAGGTCAGGTGAAGTGCATGGAGGGGAATTGGTGGTGGTGCAAGTAGGGTAGCAGGAAAGGGGAGGGAATGGTGAAGAATGACTCTTTGGCCTGGGTCTGGATCATGGAAAGGGGAGGGAGGGTTGCGAAGCAGGAGGGATGGTATTTGGCCTTTGACTTGGTAGTTCCCACACCCCAGGATGGAGTTTCCATGCCTAGGGGTGGGGGCTGGCAGCAGAGATGGGGATGGGGTGATGGGGTTGGGACTGCGTGAGGACTGAGTGAGTGAAGTTGAGTGAAGTTGCTGCAGGCACAGAGGGTGGGGGTGGGGCAGTGTGGGGACCCAGGGAGAGCATGCCCAGAGGGTGGTGGGGCCGGTGGGGGACTGAGGGAGCAGATTTCCCATAGGCATGGAGAGTGGGGTGTGAAGGCACTGGGACAGAGTGAGTGAAGTTCCTACAGGCAGGAAGGGTGGGTTTGGGGTGGGGTGGCACGGGGTACAAGTGAGTGAAGTTCCCACAGGCAGGGAGGAGGGGAGTCAGACAATGCTGGGATGGCACCAGGACTGAGTGAGTGAAGTTCCCACTGTCACAGAGGGTGGGGGTGGGACTGTGCGGGGACTAACTGAGTGAAGTTCCTGAAGGCATGGAGGGTGGGGATGGGATGGCATTAGGACTGACTGAGTGAAGTTCCCACCCGCACAGAGGGTGGGGTGGGATGGCACCGGTACCAAGTGAGTGAAATTCCCAGTGGCATGGAGGGTGGGGGTTGGATGGTGCAGGGGGACTGAGCAAGAGGTTGAGGTTTAGGGTTAGGTTTAGGAGGGTGGGAGTGGGGGTGGGTGGGAGTGGGGACTGAGTGAGTGAAGTTCCTGTGTGCATGGAGGGTGGGGGGCAGCATGGGTGATGGAGCTTGCTTGTGGAGCTCCCCAGCATAGGAAAACTAGGGTGGGGGAACATTAGCCTGCTGGCTTGAGCTCCCTTAGCTAGTACAGGAAGAACCTGCGGCTGGGACCGTGGCTAAGGTGGCTGTTTGAGGGGAAATTGGGGGGAACTGGTGGGTCCCCCAAGAGTGTGGGAATCTGAGGATTCCCTGCTTTGGTCCTCCATGTCCTCCCACCAAACGCTAATGAACCCTAAAGGTCTTACCTTTCCTTCTGCGCCAGGTGAGGCATGTTTATACATTTACCATCTTGACTGAGTTCAAACATGAACATAAAACTATGAACAGATCAGTTTTATAGAGACAAGTACACCAGCTCTATCACAGTTCTTCACTGAGAACATGTAATTTCCTCAGTTGTGTCATGTTTTTGTTCAGTAGCTGCTTCATGTGGCTTAAGATCTTCACTGTGACAGTGGCTCCAGGCATATAGATCTCAGGCCAGACAGGGCAGGGAGCTGTGAGGTTGTCTGCTTAGCTTCTCCAAGCCATCTTATCCCCAAGACCTGCTTCAAATGGACTCTCAACCTCTTAACTTCCAGAAGCATCCCCTGCTTCATTTTCTATTTCCTTTACTGATATTTTATCTTAAATTGCTCTCTACTTCTATCTCCATGTTGATTCTAACTAAACTAATAAGTCTGTTGTATAGATTTCAAAGGAGTTTTTGTCAGGTGAATTATGAAAATGTGGATATGAAATTACTTTATTGTGAACAATAGTTATGTAACTTAAATATAAGCATAACATATTAATGAAATTTGAATCTTTATAGGAAAATATTTCTAATGCCATTTATTCCTATTTGTAAAGAGTTTTATTGCCATTTATGAAAGAAATGTCATTAACTTGGCTATCATTATAGTATGTCCTTGTCTCAATAGTCACTTTATTCCACTAAAAAAATGAGCAAGTCTGGCATGGTGGCACACAACTTTAATCTCAGTACTCAGAAGACAGAGATAGGAGCATCATTGTGAGTCTGAGGCTAGCCTGAGACTACATAGTGAATTCAAGGAAGCCTGGTCTAGAGTGAGACCATACCTA
Source organism: Orientallactaga sibirica (assembly GCA_036365145.1). Lineage (NCBI taxonomy): Eukaryota > Metazoa > Chordata > Mammalia > Rodentia > Dipodidae > Orientallactaga > Orientallactaga sibirica. The sequence goes on along the minus strand of JAEOAD010000010.1, from coordinate 9,141,622 downwards.
AAGAAAAAAAAAAAAATGAACTGGTAACTTTGTATTGCCAAAATACAACCTTTCATTCTACATTAATTATTCATCAGTTATCTAATCACAATATCTGGACAGTTTCCACATAATTTATAAATGGAAACTATCAATATTAAAGTAGAATTTAGAATGCATTTCAAATCACTGTCTAAGATTAGTCAAAGTATTTCAAATCTTGTTATATAATTATTTTATTCCTACACTTAATACTATTTTCTCAGTTAAGTAAGAGTGGTTAGAATGCTGCTTTTATTCTTCATATATTAGATTTTAAGTGACTGGTATAGAAGATATGAGTAAATATGCTTCAGATATGCTATATTGATATTGAAGACAAATTTGAGAAAATACTTATTTGCTTTTAGTTTGTACATTTAGCACAACCGAGTATCAAAGTTATCTGAAAACAATTTTTTCAGAATCCTTCAAGAAAGAAAAATGTAGAACAATATTAAAATACAAGTCTGTATACTAAAAGAATCAATTATAATTCACATATCAAGGAAGAAAGGAAGTATAAACAATATTTTCTACGCAACAATCTCTACTTCCATCACTGAACACAAAAAATGGTGGATTTACACTCCACATGGAGGTTTGCTTGTCTGTACCATGTTGGTCTTTGCAACATTTTGTTCATGTCCAGTTGGAAAGGAACTTGGGATCCATATTGCTATTCCTTTTTACCTACTCATCCAGCATACATTCATGTATAAATTTTCCTCTTAATTTTCAAATAGTAAATATAAAAGATAAGTCACTTATTTTTCAAGTTGCAATTAATTTTGATGGATGCCATTGCAGAAAGAATGAACTACTATGTTTTTACATCAAATTCTCAGAATGAAAAATATACTAAAGTTATGTGATAATGATTTGTGCTTTTCAAAAGAGATACTTTAGTTATTCCAGTGATGATATTTCTAGTTATTAGCTAAAGACTTTTCTTATTACTGAAACTATTGTTTAAAGACAAAGTGCAGATACTGATGTTTGACTTTAATGATCTTTATAACAGGACACATATAAGGAATATTTCAAAAGCATAAGAAAACATTCAGGTACGCTTAACTTCTATCAACTTAAAAAGAATCACAATATTAATTTTGCCCCAGTGGACCCTGTGGAATATTTTCATTCAATTATGTTTTCATGTACTGTGAACACCACTGACAAACTGTGTGAGTAAATTCCCTTCCATTTCATCATAACTCCCAGTATGTATTACAATGCAAGGATATTTGCAATGTAAGGTCGCCTTACATTATTTCCTAACATTTCCTTTAGTAGATATTACTAGGTTTAATGGTGCTTTTAAATGTTTTTGGAAACCCTGGCTTATTTTTTATCTTGGGAATTCACTGAGCAACATAAATGACAGTTCCTAGCTGTTGGAGAACTTCCTCTAAAAGTACAAAACCTTGGTTCATGCTCAATATGTTTTGACCTCATTCAGCCTCACTTATCTCACAACCCTGTTCTCCAAATTTAAATTTATTTCAAGTATAAATATTGTGTCTAGTTAATCACCCATTGTAAACGAGGCAAGGAGTAAATGGAAAATAGAATGGAATGACACAAAATTGAAATTGAGATTAGAAGTTCCCATAACTTTAAAGGCTATTCACAAGACCCACTAAGGCAATTTACATTATGGTTATTGTTAATATATTTGATATTGCTGTTTTCATGTATCATTTTTATGGAAGATAGTTGAGACATTCTTGCTACTTTCCAACTAGGATACTACTTTTTGTTTGAAACTGAAAATTATTTCTTCTTTGAAGTTCAATTAGTGATCATTTAAACTTTCATGCAATTTAAAGGCAACTATGTATCTAGGGTTTAAGTGATCATTATTTTCCTTATTCACTTTATCATTTTTATAATATGGTACATTGGTAATAGAAAAATTTAACAGAAATTAAATGTTCCTATGTGTGAGCACCTGAATTATTGAAGATATACACAGTGTTTTTCATTTATTTATCACGATGCAAAGTATTATTATTATCATTTTAGGGAAATGTGAATGATTAATGGTGTGAAGGATACAAGTTGCCTTCTATCTAAAACAGTCCAAATAAATTTCTAGAAGCCAGGTTTCTGGCAGTGTTTCTCTTTTCTATATTGGATATGCAGACATACCAGTAAGAAAAAAGACTAGTGGTCCTTGGTTATCATCTTTGTTTCAGCCTCCATGTCATTTTTACTTGCTCACACTACTTATATTTAGTAGTGTGAGCAAGTAATTCAGACAATCTTATATGTTCTTGTCTCACCAAAATGTTTAAATATTTGTTTAGATTTGGAAATAGAGCTTCCAAAACAAAACACTTGTATAGATGAGTTGGGAGTAAAGTACGAGAGTTTCAAAACCAATGGAAGATGTTTATCAGTCACAACATAGCTAATTATGGTGTGAACAGAAACTTAGATGATTTTAAAGAATAAAATAAGGAGCTTTGATTTCATCTTTTGTTATTCAACAATTTTCTTTGGCATCCTAGAAAACTCATCAGTAGAATAAAATAAACATTGTCTACAGGTAAAGAAGAAGTAATTAAGTAGTTTTATTAATAGTAAAGTGTATATATATGTATATGTGTGTGTGTGAAATTCTAAGAAATATGCAGAATAATTATTAGAATTGGCTTGGAATGCACACTTTCATACTAGTATAGAAATTTAAATGCATTTCACATATTAACATCAAAATTATGATTAATATTTAAAATATTATTTACAAAAAGACAATTTTAATATACAGGGAGTAATATGTACTATAAGGTAACTAATGTAATTTTATAAAATTTTGATAATATAATTGATGAATTCCTAAATATACTGAGATGTGAACAATGTCAATTATCATAGAAATTATCATGAAAATAAATTTATTTTTAAAGAAATTTCCACATGACATTATTTTAGTAGTTGAAATATTGAAAAAAAATCACTCATATGAAAACTTAAGGATCTAACAAAGCCATATAAGTTACCACTCAAGCATAAGGACCTGAGTTCCCATGTAAACTGCTGGGCATGGTAGTATGTCTGTAAACCCATACTCAAGGAGGCATAGAAAGGGAATCCCATGGGCTCATTGCCTCAGCAATCTAGCTAAATTAATGAGCTCTAAATACAGGGAGATGTCCTGTTTTAATGAATGAGGTGGAGAACAATTGGAGGTACCTGATATCAACCTCTGGTCTATAGGGACACACACACACACACACCAACTCACATATTTCATACTCATATGTAGATAAAAACTTTAAAAATGCAACCTTTCATTAACAGAAGCATTGCTACAAAATTTGTAATGTGTTTATATAAGATATACTCCATATAAACTGTAAAGTGGTATTCACACACCAAGTAGGAAACAGACACAATCTAAAAGAATAATTTAAACACAGAAGAATGTAAGCTGTGTGACTCTATTTAGTGGACTTATAAAGCAGGCAAAACTAATTTTGAAACTATAAGATCATTTCTCTATGAATTTCAGGATTGACTGGAGTGAGGGCACAAAGTAAATGTTTAAGCCAACATAAATATTCTGTAGTATAATTGAAGTGGTAGTTAAATGGGAGTCACATTTTCCCAAATTAAGTTCTGTAATTTGCATAAAATGAAAAAGACAGTCACTAGAATACCTTCAATTTTGGATTTATTCTCTGGACTTAAGCAATTCTCATTGTTTTAGAAGTGCTACAATATAAAACTTTCAATTACTTTCTCTAGCCTACAGAATTATTCATCCTTAAGTTAAACTTATATAAGTACACCAGTAGGTATAACTGTCATGAATTGTACCTGAGTGTCATCAAATTATAAGTATTTATAGATGATGTTTTCTTCTATCTTTTAAGATATGATGAAATAATAATTAACCAATTTAATTCATATCTAGTGTAATGTTCATAGTGGACAAGATCATTGAAAGAACTGTGCTACTTACTCTCATTTCAGATGATAAATTAGGCACAATTTACCTTAAGAAAGTTGGTTTCAGTACTATTTTCAGTAAAACACACATTTGTTTAGCTGGCAACTAGAATGTTAGCACACAATGTAATGGTTGGGCCTAGAGATAAACAAATCTGTCTTCATGATGTTTAAAGTCATTAAAAATGTAAGTCGGTTGTTTTCATGTACAGAAAAAAAAGGAAGAACAATTAGGTTTCTTTTCAAGCAGAAAATGCTTCTGGAATGACAATTTTTTCTTCTAATTGTTGTTTGTTTATTTATTTATTTATTTATTTATTTATTTATTATTTGCAACAAGAATGATAAGAGAGGGAGAGAAAGAGGAAGCTAGGGCCTGTAGCCACCTCACATGAACTCCAGACACATATACCACTTTGTACATCTGGCTTATGTGGGGACTGGGAAATCAAACCCAGGTGTTTAGGCTTTGCAGGCAAGTGCCTTATGCCCTATACACTGAGAAATCTCTCTAGTCCCCTGATTTTTATTTTTGACAAGAGTGTCTCTAGCTGGTACTGTATGTAGATTGTCCTCTCACCTAGAGCTTCTGAGTTTGTGCTACATGTTTAGTCTATTGATAGTAACCAGTATAATAAAATAATTGATAGTAAACAATATTATAAAGGCTGATTTTATATAATGCATCACTATAGTATATAATAACCTCTAGCTCTTTTGTTGTTAATGATCCTAAATATGATGTCATTAGTTATTTAATGGGCTAAAACAAATAAAGAAACAATTTAATCTCATGGACCTTGCAACTTTTAAGGTTTTTTTTTTTTTTTTTTTTTTTTTTTTTGAGAGAGACACACAGAGAGACAGAGACAGGGAGAGGAAGACAGATAAAGATGGGCGCGACGCAGCCTCTCAGCTGCTGTGAATGAAATCCAGATGTGTGCGCCCCCTTGTGGTCAAGTGCACCATTGCGCCCTTGCGTCACTGCGTCTGGCTAAATGTGGGACCTGGTGATTGGAACCCGTGTTCTTTGGCTTAGGAGGCAGGTGCCTTAACCACTAAGCCATCCTCCAGCCCCTTTTAAGTTTTTATATGGATGAACTTGATCATTTCTATAGTCAAATGCTCTACAACTGAGCTATATCCCTGCCAACTTATCATTTCTAAAAAGCCACCTTGTCAGGTGAATGCTATCATTGTCCCTACCTACAATGCAATTCTAATTTCTAAATGGAAAGATATTTGGGGCTGGAAAGATGCTCAGCAATTGAGGCACTTGCTTACAAAGGCTAAGGACCTTTAATTCCTCAGTACTCATGTAAAGCAAAATGCACAAGATTTTGTATTCATCTGGAGTTTGATTGCAGTGACCAGAGGCCCTGGCGAACCCAGTTTCATCCTCTGTCTCCGTTACTTTCATTTTCTCTCTCCCGTAAACTAAGTAGATGAGTAAACAAAAATTTTAAAAAAGACACCCAAATTTCCAGGTTTGGAAACATAAGTGCACATTCAGTGTATGATGATTTCTAAAGTCATAGTTTCTTAACAATTTAATAATTTTAGGTAGATATGACAAAAACTAAGAAATAATTATTTGAATGATTTTTTTTCCAGGAAAGTCTAATTTCAGAGAAATTTCAGTAATTCTTTCAATAAGATTGCAAGGTAATAGAGACAAAAGCATGATTAGGGTACAGCATATAACTCTTTATTGTGATCCATGTTTTATTGAGGAGTAAAGCCTTACTTTCATGTGATAGTATAAGGTGACTTCTGGAGTTCCATGGTAGAATTTTATATGGGTCATTGTGATCATGTGGGTCTCCTGTTACCATTTGTTCATAGCATTTTCAAATATTAAAGTATAATACTGATGCGCTACCTACTGCACTGAGGCACCTATTAGATTAAAGAGAAACTATCCGCTGCATAACATCAGAGAATTAATGAATGCATTACTTTACATCTTCTTTGGAGTCCCTTTTCATTACATTACCTTATTTTGAAGTACATTGCATTATTTGAAATACTCTAGCAGTACCACAATTTATACAAATAGACCATCAATATTATGGAAATTTAAACTCATGTTCAAATTATAAACATAAAGATGATGAATAAATTCATAGTATTAGGAAATAAAAACTGAAAAAACCCTACTTTTACAATTTTAACTGTTAAATTTTTTGTTTGAATGCATAATAACCTTAAAGCCACACTCTCAGGTATAAATATTTAAATTTAAAAGTGAAAAAATAAAGACAAAAATGATAGCTTTTAATATCTCACAAATTATAATGATTTGAAGCTTCCATGAGTAGGCTACGAAAATAAATTATGTATTGACTGATTTCCACAGGAAACTCTTTTAAATTAGATCCTGATTGAAGGGGTTATTTTTTTCCTCCTAACAGGATTAAAAAGCAGCTTTTGTAAAAATTCAATTAGCACTTTTGCTTCATAGTGGTTGCACATATGCCATTCATGAAAACTTCTTTGGGAATATTTTAATTCTGAGGTAGATCAAATCCTCTCGTAATATGAAGATTTCAATTAAGATTTATTGAAATTTCTTGTAATAAGGCAAATTAAGGAATTGTTGATATAAGCAAATGACATATATTAATTTACCTTGCATGACACATGGCTGTTTTTAACAGTAGGAGATGGTTATTTAAGGAGCTAAATTGCTCTGCAGGGTGTAGATGAAACCAGGCAAAGAATGGCTCCAATCAAGCCACCTACACTCTTCTGGGATGTTTATGACTATGGCTGTATCAAAGCTATTACCCAAAGTATGCTGTTAATTTTGATCTGCATTTTGAAGTAAGGAGAACTCAAATTGTATCTGTTTACAAAGGCTTATTGCAATGTTGAAACTATGATATAACCATATCCATCACATTCATGTTGAATATGAGGAAACAGCAAACTGTATCAAGTTGCAGAAGCACACACAGAATGGTCATTTTAATTGCTCTAAGTTTCGTTTCTTCCTGAATAGGAAAGACTTCTGTGTCAGACCTTTGTATGAAGACTATGGATAAACATATTTTTTGAGAGAAGGATCCAGGCCCATTAGACAACTGTGAAACTTCTCATTCTTGGAGATAACACTTTATCATCATAGAGTGCATTGTCTATCAGGCTAGTCATTTCCTGGCCAAACCTTGGGTGTTTTTGAGGACCTGAGAATAAGACAGTATTATAAGCTATTCTTGAAGAAACAAGGATCATGATAGCCTACTATGATAGTCTGCCATTGAAACCTAAGTCAAAGATAAAGGGTTTTCATGTCATCTCAAGAGACTGGATCTTAGCAAAAATCCATCTTGGAACTGTGCTGCAAAACAGAGCAGAGGATCAACATACAAATAAAGCAGTGGAGTACACTAAGTGTCCTGGCAGCTTTGTTATGTGCTGGAAGTGTAAGAAATGAAACACAGCAACAGAGAGGACCATCATAGGTGAAATGTATTCAGAATCACCAAAGAAGCACTCCACAAGGTCTAGACTTGCTTCAGAATTTTTCAGTGCTAGAGTACTACCTTTGCCCTAAAAATCCGGTCTTGGAAAGTTCCAATTAATTTATCCCATTGAAGTAAAAGCCAAAGTGCTCTCTCTCTTTCTAATGTGTGTAATATGCTTGTGTATATGCACATACAACATTCTTGAATTTATCTTATCACCTAAAAGTTAAAACCCAAGGACCTTTGGGTTGAAAAAATGCAATGTTTCAGGAGTAATGTTTCCCTCATTGAATTTCCCATTTTATCTTCTCAGTGAACAGGTTATCCATGACCCTTCAATGGTTTTGAGTGCTAAATGTGGATGCTTATTTCTATTTCTCCCTCTGCTTCTCCTTATTCTCCTTCTTTATATTTTTTTGCTCATTTAACTTCAAAAATTTACAATGTCAATAATATATATCACAGGGGATAAGTCTTGCTGAAAGTAAAAGCCACATACTTCATAAGCTCAAACCATGTGTGGAATTAAAAGGTACAAAGAATATTGGTGATAAATATTCAAAGATAAAATGACAGAGAATTTTCATGAAAAGCAAAAGCAAAGGCACTTCATGTTTTGGTAGAACTTCATTTTTTACTATGAAATGCATAATATTGGAGTTACTTTTTTGTTGCTGGGACAAACACCAACCAGAAGCAGATAATGGGAAGAAATGGTGTATTTCAGGCTTACAGCATCCAGGGGAAATTTCATCATGGTAGATGAAGCTGACTCACTTCATACATTCACAGCAGAGAGATAGCAACAGCATCAGCAAGCATGAGCTGCAATGTTATTCATATGCTTGTGTTCTCCACCTTCCAATTTTGATTCTATTTTAAACTTTCTATTTGCTGAAGACCTTTATGCTGTTTTTTCTTTCTAGAATTATGTTGATAAGAGTATGACTTTGTGAATTACAATGCTTTGTGGTCTGACATGCATTATTATATTCATCCTTTGTTCTTCAAACAGAGATTTAGTTTGGTTAGTTGTGCCACCATCCCTGCAAAATTTGATGATCCTCTTAAACCATTACACCTTTCTTGTTTATAGCTGATGCACCATTATTTGAAATATTAATTTTGCAGTTAATTTACTATTTATTTTTGCATCTCTTAAGATGTATCCTATATTCAGAGTTAACATATATATTTACAGGAATGTGTAGATATAGATAGATATAGATATAGGTAGATATAGATAAATTGATCTGTTTGACAGTTTGAATGCAATGTCCCCTTAGCCTTAGGTGTGGATATTTTAAGAGGTGAAGGACTACAGAAGGAACTATGGCACCAAAGGCAGGCATTGAGGAGGAGCCCAGTACTATATGTGTGTTCAGAGTCAGCTCTTGCTTGCTGGTGCATTGTGTACAGGGATAATTTTAACATTTTAATTGATCATGAATGATCAACATATGAGATATTTAAAGGAATTCTGTTTTTTTTACACCACATTCAAAAGAGTTGTGTGTACATCAATGCATATACTATATACCACTAAGTAAAGATTAATCAAATGTTTATCAATATCAACAGCAGATACTTTCCACATCTATCATTATACTAGCCAAAATATGGAAATAATTCAAATGCTATTAATGGATGAATTAGCATAATGTGGTATAATAATAATACAGGCACATATATATGTAAACCATTACATATTCACATATATTATAGATACCATATAATATGTTTAATAAATGCATATATATGCAATATGTTAAATAAAAATGTGTATATGTAAATAATAATATGTGGCTATGATATAAATCTTATATCCCATATATAATGGGATTTTTTTTTTTTATCTTAAAGGACAAGACTGTAATGGTGGCTGGAATGGTGATCAGCAATTATGTGCTCTTCCTGCACAAGAATTAAGGCCTTCGGAGGACTGAGTTCATTAGAGTTTGAGTCTCCATATCCCACATAAATAGCTGTGCATGACCTCCCAGATCTCTAACTCTAGTCCTACAGGGGAGAAGAGACTAGAGAGTCATTAGAATTCCACAAGCTCCTACATCAGTAAAGAGACTCTACCTCAAAACAAGACCAGACAGAACATCAATGAAGCTGGACACTCAACATTCCACATTAACCAATGTGGATGAGTCTCCCCACCACAACAGGAAAATATGTAGGGTGCCATACCAGAGCACACCATATACATACACTAGTACACACACTGTAGTACACACACTCCACATTATAAATATAAAGCACAATGGGCTGGGGAGATGGCTTACTGGTTAAAGTGCCTGCCTGCAAAGCCTAAGAACACCCTTTCGATTTTCCAGGTCCCACGGTTAGCCAGATGCAAAAGGTGATGCAAGGACACAATGCCACACTTGCCCACAAGGGGACGCACACGTCTGGAGTTCATTAATAGTGGCTGAGAGGCTGCTGGCATACCCATTCTCTGTCTTTCTTGCTGACTCTCTCTCTCTCTCTCAAAAAAAAAAAAAAAGCATAACATTCATTTGTACCATTTGATATAAATGAACCTGAACTGGAAGACGTTAAGCTAAATAAACAATTCAGATGCAAAAAGATAAATGTTCTATGAATGCATTTTATAAGTACCTAGAAGTAGTCGAATTTATAGACACACAGAGATAGAATAGTGGTTCACAGTGGGTGTAGAAAGGGAAAAAGGAGAAGTACTGAATTTGGTAATCTCTTCTGCCACCTTTCATGAAATATTTTTTTTTAGTGGTGATGGAACATTAAGGGTCAGAGAAAGTGCTCCTGACTTTTCAATTTTTTGTAGACTTACAGCTATATGGGACTATGGCTGTGATTTATAAGCATTGCTAGATTTGGACAAGTATATTAGTTTCTTGCTGAGGCTCAACAGAGTCAAACATTTTTTTTTTTTTTTTTTTGTTAAGAAAATTTACAGATGTTTTATCCAAGTTTATCTAGAGAAAGGATTAGTTCAGTAAACTCTAAGGGTTATATAAAGAAAGTGATTAACCTTTGGTTGTTTCATACGATGTATAAAATGTTTGCAAAGAAAGATAATAATATCTAATGCTGGGAAGGGCATTTGGCTATGCCCTTCAAATGAAATGTATCGACAGAGGTAGGCATTTATTACATTAGGCATATGGTGTTGGAGAAAAATTATTTATTTACACTCTACCTGAACAAATAGGATAAGGCACATTGTCAGGGTCTCCAGTAGTGGGCATATTTTGTAGCCTTTTCCAGGAAAAATAGATGAAAGGGATTGAAATCGTTATTTTATTAGTCAGGGTTCTATAGAGGAACACAGTGATAGAATGAATTGTATTAAAGGGGTATTTATTGGATTAGCCTACAGCAGTTCAACAATAGCAGTTTGCAGGCCCAAGAGTCAAGGAACCTGGTAGTTGCTCAGTCCACCAGGCTGAATGCCTCAGCAGTCCAGTCCAACACTGAAGGCTTCTTAGCTGCTGGTTTTCAGTCTCTGCTGGTCTTCAGTCAGAGCTGGAAGGCAGCAAGCAGCACCTGCAACCAAAGGAAGAGATCCTTTTCTCCCAGAGTTTCCTTAGATAAAGGCCCCTTCTGAGAGGGGCTTCCCACTCTGGTGGAAGGGCCCACCCTTTGGGAAGGACTTCCTCCTTCAGTCAATCCTTCCTACAAGAAACCTCAGAGGCCTACTAAAGAGAAATGTCTGTGGATTCCTAAAGAGATAAATTGACAACAAAACTTAAACATCACAGTATTCAACCATCTTTCTATGCAGATTTCTTTGTGAGGAGTGAATTCTATTCTAACAAGTCTATACATATGTTTTCACCACCAGTGATGCAGCCATTATGATTTCTGTAGTGGGAATCTTTTATGTTAGCAAGATGATAACTACTTTCTTAGATTTTGGCACATTAAAGCCTTTGTTGTTATTGTTTTCAAGGCACGGTCTCACTCTAGCCCAGGCTGACCTGGAATTCATCATGCAGTCACAGGCTGGCTTCAAATTTACAGTGATACTCATAGTTCTGCCTTCTGAGGGCTGAGATTAAATCATGGGCCACCGCACCTGGCAATCAATGTCATTTTAAAGGTTTGTACCCTCTTTTCTCATTCTACTTCTCTCATATCGGTATGCATAAAGCGTTGGTGTTTTTCTTTATTAGTAAATATAGATTAGTCAACTGATGTATTGTTTCTCCTATAAAGATATCTAATACAATCCATACATTAGGAAATAAACTAAATTTGAAAATGTAGTATAGTCTTTCGTTTTAATAGGTTCTCTATACGTAAACTACCTACCTTGTTTTAAGGGATGAGGACTGAAAAGAAGGAATTTGTGGAAAAGAAACAAAGTGGGCAGTAGGGATAAATTTATTTGCTTCAGGTAGAAATCAAGTTTGATAAAACTTCTCACAAACCACACCAGAAATTAGGTTGTTTTGCTGCTCTGTCTTTCTGAATCTGCTTTGAGTAAAAGATTGAAACAAACTTACCCTTGTTAAGATGACATCACATAAACTTACTTAGTAGTGTATCCTTTCTTTGATTCATCATGTAATATAAGGTAAATGAGTACTCCAAAGGCATTAAGGAACATCAGAGTAGAAAAAGCTGAAATTTACTTGAGAATCTATACAAAATAGCCATTTAGAGATTGCCTGGCCATGAAGTCTACAGTAACTCCTTGAAACTATATACTTCAGATAAATCAGTGCATCAAGTAAGCAAGCATGGTATTTTGATGTAAATGTCCTCCATAAATTCATGTGTTCTGAATGCTTTGGCCCCAAAAGGTTGTAATTTTGTAAGTGGAGCCTTGATGGAGTAGGGGTGTTGATGGTGACAGGTTTAGGTGTGGTATATCCAGTTCCCCCATGCTAGAATTTAGCTCAATCTCCTCCTGCTACTTTCCACCTGTGAGAGAGATAATGTCCAATTTCTGCTCATGTGATGTTTTCCCTTATAATCATAAAGCTTCTTGTAACTGAATGAGTATAATACACATAGAGAATAGTTATGGATGGATAATCATCCCCATAACTAATTGTATAGAATGAGCAGTGAAAAAGTTAGGAGGAACTAAACTTGCCCCATACTTCTCAAGATATAATGAGGCAATGGGAACCTGAGACATCTTTGCATCTAGATGGCTCTCCAGACTTTAGCATTACTTTTAGATGAGTTTAAAGAAGTCTACTGATTTTAAGTAGCAGTACCCATTAGCATTTAATTCTCTGACAAAATGATATATAAGTATTCAATACATGAAATAATTATGACAACATAAATGATAATACATTATCAAATGTATAAATTTTAGACTTTAGATTCTATGTCAGATGTAGTAAATAATCAAAGTTTAAACTTATCTCTATTGATATTTCTCTTTTTAAAACTCTACAATCATTATATCAGAAATGACATAGACAGCAAACAACTTGGAGTCTGTTTGTGCAGGATGATAAAATACTACTGGAGTTAAAGATGATTCATAGCATTGAAAACATAAATAATTATTTATTATTCATAAAATTGTATGAATGTCTAAATAATTTTTACAGATATAAATTAAAATCAGAGTGTTAAAAGTGTGTGTTATAAATTATTTCTAATTTTTTCTTATTACCATGCTATGCCCTACAATTGCAGATTATCAAACTGGAAAAGACTTGAGTGTGGTTGTTGGAAAATTTTCTCTCCCTCTCACTCTCTCTCTATATATTCTTTTCCCTTTCTTCTGTCTTCTCTGCTACTTCCCATCCTCCCTTAGTATATGTGTGTAAATGTGTGTGTACTGAAAGATGGATTATTAGATACACTCACTTAGACCCTGAAGTTCTTATTATTCTAGCTGCATTTTCTCTAGATTTACAATATAATAACAAAAGCAACAAAGATTTGAAATTCTTTTGACTTTAGCATAATGGTTAATACTTTATTCAAGAGATGCATGTTATTATAAACATATTATACACTTTGCTGCCTAAATAAAAAAGTATGGATTCTTGGGCTGGAGAAATGGCTTAATGATTAAGGAACTTGCCGAAAACCTAAAGCCCAAGGTTTGATTCTTCAGGACCCATGGAAGCCAGATGTACAAGGTGGCACATGAGTCTGTAGTTTGTTTGCAGTGCCTGGAGGACTGGGAACACACATTGTCTCTGTCTTTCTTTATCTGACTCTTTCTCTATCTCTCTCAGATATAAAAAAAGTGAAATTGTATTTTAAAAGTGTGGATTCTCACATATAAGTTAATTATAACATAACTTACCTTTACAAGGGTTATACAAGTGTTGTGGTTTCCCCTTTCAAGCAATATCACTTGGGGGTTTCAATTATATATGATTAACCACACTATGAAACTATTATACAGAAATTCAAGAGATAGCACATATGTTTATACTTGTACTCTGATTTGAATTGTATGATGTAATAGCAAAACCTCCCAATCTGTCCCACAAGATATGTTTTCCTCTACTCTTCAATGTATACATGTGTCCTATGTATGCTTCCACCCCATTAGTCACTGAGAACCAGTCTTTGCTAGATAAGCATGCTATGTAACTTATATTTTGCTTATAAATGGTCCCAAATGTCAAAAGCAGTAATGTTTGCAACTTCGATATAGCAAAGAGTCAGATAAATCAATTTTAGTAATAAATTTTGAGAGTTCATAAAATATTTAAAATGCCACATTGTTATGATTGATCTAGTGTATTACTAGTTCTTTTTCCTAATTTCTTACTCATTTTGCTTTATCAATTAATACTTATCATAGATGTGTTTATAACTGCTAAGGCTATATATGTAGTTTAGTATTGTCTGTTACCAGACAGCTACTGGGGTCATAGAAGATACAGTCCAGAGATAACTGCAGACTACTCTAGTAGTAGAAAAAGCTCATTTAAATCTGAATTTGAGATGACTTAAACAGCACATAACTTGCTTCTACTTTATAGCCATTTTTATTTCAAAATCCATTCTTAAATGAGCTTTTATTCCTGAGTTTTGGTTTCTCTCAAGTCACTTTCCCTATGGTTTATTTATCTCTCTCCCTTGAGACATTTCCTTAATGGAGATCTGAGAAGTCGATAAGAAAACTGCAGAGGTTATTGAATTTAATAGTCAATCACTGAATGGAGCCTGATCACTATGACCTTCTCACCCCAATATTCTTCTCTCCAAAGAAGACAATCTTTGGTGCTTATCTCCACTCTAGACACACTCAGGGATTTATCTGATTCACTTTTTCTCACCTACAGTGTATTGCTCTGATCTAAGTTCAATGTTGTGTGAAATGCTTTTCCTTCAGAAATTCTTTACTCTTCAACTGCTTGTCCCTTGTATTCACCAAATAAATCAGGTTGCTTTGAATCTTTTCTCACCTTTACAATTTTATACTCTTGTTACATATGTGACTATAATTTATAGCTTGAAAATTCCATTGATAATTTTGTGAATAGGAGATGAACAAATGGTATAGTGAAGCACTTACACATATAGTTTTGTTTTCTATAAACTATGAAAGAAAATCATTTACTAACTGCTTTTGTGTGATATCCAAGTCCTTGCTGGAAGAATACTCTTGCTCTTCTCTGCCTTCAACATTTCTCAAGTTTCCTCCTTTCATTTCTGGCTGATGTTTCTGCTCATGCAAGCACATCTATGAATTTCAAGCATCAAATTCCTGAAAAATCTGCCATGTTTAGTTAAAAATGCCAGAGGATTTTTTTTTGAGGGAAGTCCAATTAGACTGGCCTTTTTTTTTTCTTTCTTTCTTTTTCTTTCTTTCTCTCTCTCTTTTTTTTTTTTTTTTTTTTTTTAATGAGAGCAAGGGAGAGTGAGAAAGCACCAGAGATGGCATGCCATGGCCTCCAGCCACTGTAATGGAACTCCAGATGTGTGCACCACCTGGTGCACATGTGCGAAATTGCATGTTTGCATCACCTTGTGCATTTGGTTCACGTGTAATCTGAAGAGCCAAACATGGGTGCTTAGTCTTTGCAGGCAAGTGCCTTGCCATCTCTCCAGCCCCAGAGAATTCTTTTAAGTTACTACAATTTTACTGACCCACTGTGAGAACACACTTCCTCCAGGTCTGTCCTGTAGAAGACGGAGCTCTCACTGCCTGAGCTGTAGAGGATGATGAGAGCTCTAAGAAAGATGAGGGCCACCTGCTATCTCTAACTTCCACTAGAGTAGAAATCCTGGAACAAAGACATGAAACTTGCTGTAGTTCAGGGATGTCCAGGGCCTTGTAAGTCATATTTTACAATCTTTCCAGTTACTAGGCTGGAAAATGTCTGTCTGTAAAGTACTTACTTAGAAAGCATGAGAACCTGCATTCAAAGCCCAGCACTCATATAAATGCCAAGCACGGTAGTATAAACCTGTAATATCAGCACTGGGGAGGCAGAGATAGAAGGCTCACCAGGGCCATCTGGCTAGCTAGTCTGGTGATTTGCTGAACTGCCAGTTAGTACAAGACCTGTCTCAAAAAAAAAAAAAAAAAAAATAAGGAAGGGAGGAGGTGTGGTAGTTTGAATATATGTCCCCCAATATATTCAGTATTTTATTAGTTTATAGTTTGCATCTGCAATCACCTTGCTAGAGACAAGGTCACTGGGGGCCCGGTCTTAAGGTGTGGTGATGGGTTTGAGATTCCATTGTAAAGATATGCAAATGTGTCTAGCAGGAGTTCCTGAAGTCTGCTGTGTGACCTTTTGGCTGTAGTTTGTTTTGCTCTGTTTGCTGTGGTAGCTGGTTGGCTTTTTCTCTCTCTGCTTGGCCCTGTGAATAGCAAGCTGCTTTTCCTGCCTTTATGGAACTTCCCCTGGATCTGTAAGTTTCAATAAATAATATCCCTTCCTCCATAACTGTGTCTGGTCTGGAAGTTCATCTCAGCGAACCTGAAGCTGTCTGCAACAGTAAAGTGGTACCGAGGAGTGTGGGGTGAGATGAACCTGACCGTGTGGATATTCGTCTTTTGGAACCTTTGTTTTGGAGGAATGGGCATGGACTTGGTGCTTGCAACTGAAGATGCCTTCTGGAGTGGTAAGCCAAGTTTTATGGACTATTCTGATGAGAGTTTGAGAATGCTAAGTGCAGATAGTACTGAACTTCGAGGCTTGGCTTATGAGGTTTCTAAGGGGAAGGAAAGACTGCAGAGGACTTTGTTGGAACTGGGCTACTGGCATAAGGGATGGCTACGTTCTGCTATCCAGGCCCAGAAAGTTTGATCAAGGTTAAATTTGTAATGGACTGATGTGCTTGGCTAAAGATATCGGACTGAGATTTTAAGATTTTGAGTTGGAAAACCTGAAGCAAGCTAAAAGTAGAGGCACTGAGACTGGTTAAGCTGCTATTGTTGACACATTAGCAATCTTAAGGAAGGTGGAAGGAAGGTGGAAGGAAGGTGGCCCGACTTGATTTACATTAAAACAATGGAGAGGATGCCTGAGGAAAGACTGTTAGAAATGCAAACTCTTTGGAAAGAGTTGACTGGAGAAGGAACCTGCTTTTCATGGCTATGGTTTATTTTGTCCCTGGATTTAGAATATGGCTGTGTCCTGCACACCTGGTATTAGTTTTGGAAATATGAAAATGCATGGAGTGGTCATGAGTTGCACACAGTTCCAGGAGCCGCTGCTGAGATGCGGCATGAGGCAGGGCATGAAGACCCTCAGGAATAGGCTGGAAGAGCCTTTTGGAAGATGGACCGTGGTTTGCATGGAGACCTGAAGATGTTTTGGATATACCAGGACTGTGCAAAAGGGCTACCATGGAGTGCAGTGTTAGCATGGGATGAAAGATTTCCCTGACGACTCTGCCCAGCTGGAGGGGCGGAATTTGAAAACCTGGAGACTGTCAGTCTCTGGTTATTTTGAACTTGAACTGCAGAAGTTTGATGATGGCTGATGGTGATTGAGTTTGCATTGTTTTAGTCTCTCCTTGCTATTCCTTATACAGTTAAAATGTTTACTCTGTGCCTTTACATGTTGAAAGTATTTAACTTGTTTGATTGTACAGGACTCACTATCTTAAGTTGATCAAGACTGTGAGAACCTTTGAAATTGGACTGAGTACAATTTACAATGTGTGATAGTTATAAATCTATTGGGGACCAGGAGCTAAATATATTGGGGGCCAGGGGCGGAATGTGGTAGTTTGAATATATGTCCCCCCAATATATTCAGTATTTTATTAGTTTATAGTTTGCATCTGCAATCACCTTGCTAGAGGCAAGGTCACTGGGGGCCCGGTCTTAAGGTGTGGTGATGGGTTTGAGATTCCATTGTAAAGATATGCAAATGTGTCTAGCAGGAGTTCCTGAAGTCTGCTGTGTGACCTTTTGGCTGTAGTTTGTTTTGCTCTGTTTGCTGTGGTGGCTGGTTGGCTTTTTCTCTCTCTGCTTGGCCCTGTGAATAGCAAGCTGCTTTTCCTGCCTTTATGGAACTTCCCCTGGATCTGTAAGTTTCAATAAATAATATCCCTTCCTCCATAACTGTGTCTGGTCTGGAAGTTCATCTCAGCGAACCTGAAGCTGTCTGCAACAGTAAAGTGGTACCGAGGAGTGTGGGGTGAGATGAACCTGACCGTGTGGATATTCGTCTTTTGGAACCTTTGTTTTGGAGGAATGGGCATGGACTTGGTGCTTGCAACTGAAGATGCCTTCTGGAGTGGTAAGCCAAGTTTTATGGACTATTCTGATGAGAGTTTGAGAATGCTAAGTGCAGATAGTACTGAACTTCGAGGCTTGGCTTATGAGGTTTCTAAGGGGAAGGAAAGACTGCAGAGGACTTTGTTGGAACTGGGCTACTGGCATAAGGGATGGCTACGTTCTGCTATCCAGGCCCAGAAAGTTTGATCAAGGTTAAATTTGTAATGGACTGATGTGCTTGGCTAAAGATATCGGACTGAGATTTTAAGATTTTGAGTTGGAAAACCTGAAGCAAGCTAAAAGTAGAGGCACTGAGACTGGTTAAGCTGCTATTGTTGACACATTAGCAATCTTAAGGAAGGTGGAAGGAAGGTGGAAGGAAGGTGGCCTGACTTGATTTACATTAAAACAATGGAGAGGATGCCTGAGGAAAGACTGTTAGAAATGCAAACTCTTTGGAAAGAGTTGACTGGAGAAGGAACCTGCTTTTCAAGGCTATGGTTTATTTTGTCCCTGGATTTAGAATATGGCTGTGTCCTGCACACCTGGTATTAGTTTTGGAAATATGAAAAATGCATGGAGTGGTCATGAGTTGCACACAGTTCCAGGAGCCGCTGCTGAGATGCGGCATGAGGCAGGGCATGAAGACCCTCAGGAATAGGCTGGAAGAGCCTTTTGGAAGATGGACCGTGGTTTGCATGGAGACCTGAAGATGTTTTGGATATACCAGGACTGTGCAAAAGGGCTACCATGGAGTGCAGTGTTAGCATGGGATGAAAGATTTCCCTGACGACTCTGCCCAGCTGGAGGGGCGGAATTTGAAAACCTGGAGACTGTCAGTCTCTGGTTATTTTGAACTTGAACTGCAGAAGTTTGATGATGGCTGATGGTGATTGAGTTTGCATTGTTTTAGTCTCTCCTTGCTATTCCTTATACAGTTAAAATGTTTACTCTGTGCCTTTACATGTTGAAAGTATTTAACTTGTTTGATTGTACAGGACTCACTATCTTAAGTTGATCAAGACTGTGAGAACCTTTGAAATTGGACTGAGTACAATTTACAATGTGTGATAGTTATAAATCTATTGGGGACCAGGAGCTAAATATATTGGGGGCCAGGGGCGGAATGTGGTAGTTTGAATATATGTTCCCCAATATATTCAGTATTTTATTAGTTTATAGTTTGCATCTGCAATCACCTTGCTAGAGGCAAGGTCACTGGGGGCCCGGTCTTAAGGTGTGGTGATGGGTTTGAGATTCCATTGTAAAGATATGCAAATGTGTCTAGCAGGAGTTCCTGAAGTCTGCTGTGTGACCTTTTGGCTGTAGTTTGTTTTGCTCTGTTTGCTGTGGTGGCTGGTTGGCTTTTTCTCTCTCTGCTTGGCCCTGTGAATAGCAAGCTGCTTTTCCTGCCTTTATGGAACTTCCCCTGGATCTGTAAGTTTCAATAAATAATATCCCTTCCTCCATAACTGTGTCTGGTCTGGAAGTTCATCTCAGCGAACCTGAAGCTGTCTGCAACAGGAGGATTGAGGAAGACAAGTGATGTTGACCTCTGGCCTCAGTATGCATACACATACACACACACACACACACACACACACACACACACACACACACCTACATGTACAGAAAACGTACATTTATGTTGTTTTTTTAAGTACACAGACACAATAATGAACAAGATATGAATGTGTCTGAGGCTAACCTTCTGACTGGAAAATAGCAACACCTAATAAAGAAGTAAATAATTACAATCAAGTATTTTAAGATGAGCACTATGGAGAGAAATACTTCATGTTAAAGATTAGAGTACTAGAACAGTTCTGGAATACTGGCTTGTGATAATTTTAAAAGAGATAAGGAAATCAATGAGAAAATGAATTCTTGATAAAGCCTTAAATTTGATGGGAGGCAAAGCATGTAGATGTTTTTGAGGGTGTTCATAGCAGAAGGGCAACATCCAAAATTAGACATGGAATGATTAATGCAGTTTTTCAGAACATTAAAATAAGAGGATTAACTAAGGGAGAAAACAGAATTGGTTCTCCAAATAGAGATCATAGATGCTAAGCAAGTACTCTACCATTCAGCTTTACTCCTAGTTACTGGCCAAAGAGCATAAAATTATATTTAGTTAATTCAAAGCTACAGGTCAGATAAATTATACTGTATAATTTTTGAGTTAAAGAGAATTGTATTTTTCTAATGCTGAAATATCAAAATCAAAGACAGAAAAACCATTTATGAAGATATTGCAAAATGTAAGCAAAAAAATGTTAGACTGAAATGTCAGTAAGAATTTAAAAAGTGGTGAGATTCAGGTGATATTTTAAAAGTGGAATTTATTGATTGTACTGAGTGTTGAGCAAAAAGAAATCATGTAAACTAAATGCTTCAAACCCATTCAATGGGAAGGCTGATCATGCTGTTAGTCAAACTATCCCACCAAAAGAGGGGCATATTTGGGAGGGGTTAGCCTGAAGCTTGTTTTTTGAACATGTTAAAATTTAGATACCGACTAAACATCTTAGTAGATAGGCATCTGAAGTCCAAGATTGATCCTGGGTAGAATTAGCAATTTGTAGACATTTTAAGAATATGTAATATTAAAATCCATGAGGATTCACTTTATCCTGAAATAATTATATTTAAATAGTTTAGAAATACCTGCTTTTAGAAATGTCTGGAAGCTAAAATTCTGCCTTATAGGGTAAGAAGATATAAAGCTACCTTCTTTGCCAATGTGTGCAGAATAGAATAGAATTGTGACAGACATTTGATTGCTATTAGCTATAGTTTATAGATTTTTTTTTTTTTTTGGTAGAGTCTTATTGTCTTATTCTAGCCCAATCCAGCCTGGAATTCACTATATTGTCTCAGGCTGGCCTCAAACTCACAGTGATTCTCCTACCTCTGCCTCCCAAGTGCTAGGATTAAAGGTGTTTCCATCAGTAAGAAATACTATGATATTACTAATGATCAATAATGGGCCGGGCGTGGTGGTGCACGCCTTTAATCCCAGCACTCGGGAGGCAGAGGTAGGAGGATCACCATGAGTTCGAGGCCACCCTGAGACTATATAGTGAATTCCAGGTCAGCCTGAGCTAGAGTGAGACCCTACCTCAAAAAAAAAAATAATAATGGTGAGTTAAAATTTTAATGAATGCATTTATATTTTAAATTCATAAACAATTTTAGATGAGTTTAGTTGGGTTTATACAAAATGTAACTGATAATGAGTTCCTGTATTACCCCTGCCACATGCACTTCCTATGGGGCTATGACATATTCATTTCAATTAACAAATGTATTATTATGCTTTGTTGTGAAGTGAAAAATATCCCCTGTCATAAATATATCATTTTTACTTATTTTATTTCAGTCTTCAATCCAGAATGACAGTGGAACAATTATCT
This sequence comes from Orientallactaga sibirica, assembly GCA_036365145.1. Taxonomy (NCBI): domain Eukaryota; kingdom Metazoa; phylum Chordata; class Mammalia; order Rodentia; family Dipodidae; genus Orientallactaga; species Orientallactaga sibirica. Next base: position 9,120,086 of record JAEOAD010000010.1, on the reverse strand, counting down.
GTCATTCCTCCTTAGACTTCTATTGGCTGTGATAATTTTCCAGACTCAGTATTTCTTTTGGCTGAACCATCTAAATCGAAGTAATGCTGTAAGGATTTTGTATGATGTATTTTCTAGAATGTTTCTCTCATGATTAGTATGGGGTCATAGATTTTGGACAGAAGATCACAGAGATAAAGTGCTCCTTTTACCACAATACATGGGACATATATTTCAAAATGATTTATCACTGAAGTGCTCCTGTCTGAGGCTAACCTGGATAATCTGGTTGCAGTAATGTAGCCAGGTTTGTCCAGCAACATTGGTCTTATTACCATCCTTTCCATTATCATTCTTCTCTTAAGAAAGAAAGCCACCACCATGGATACCACGTATTTAAGAATGACAAGCCAGGCGTGGTGCCACACGTCGTTAATCCCAGCACTTGGGAGGCAGAGGTATGAGGATCGCCATGAGTTCAAGGCCACCCTGAGAATACATAGTGAAGAGTCCAGGTTGGCCTGCACTAGAGTGAGACCCTACCTCGTAAAAACCAAACCAAACCAAACCAAACCAAACCAAACCAAAACAAAACAAAACAAAACAAAACAAAAGATAGCTAGCTCTTCAGGATTCTTTGCTTGGGACATTTATTTTCTTTTATAACAATTCATTAATCCTTTTAATAATCTGCATCTTAGTTTCTATCATTAAGGTATTCTTCCTTCCACCTTTGTATATATTTTCTTGCCTAGTATTGTAATTGGATAGTTCTCCAAGTCTTCTGCTTACATTTAATGAAAAAAGATAGTACAAACCAAAATCTGGGCAGGAAATACACTCATGAAACATTGTTGGTAGTCTTCCTTTCAGTCTCTCCAAGCTGAAAGGAAAAATATTTATATGCTTATATATATATTAACTTTATATATACTCATCTATTTATATTTACATATGCAAACATCATATTTATTGTCAATGAAATCAATGTTTTAACTGATGTCTCAAAACTAATCTATGACCATATGGATCATTATAGCCCCCGCACCTGACTTCAATATAATTCCCCTTCCAGCATGGAGAAATGTAGCTGCTGTGCAGCTGTTAATTTAATTGTCCAGCTTAAGTATACATGCATAACAGTACCAGAATTGATACATCTATTTCTATTTGGGAAAATTTATCAAGTAAAAGATTTATGTATGATTCATTTTGTTTGAAGTGTAGAATCCATTTATTTCCAGCCATTTTATTCTTCTATTTTCCTGTCCCTTCTAAATCTGATATCTCCCCTTTATATTTATAAAATAATTAGACACCATCATGATCAGCCTGATTTTCTTTTCTGTGATACTCAAACATCAATGATTTCTCTCTCTCTCTCTGTCTCTCCCTCCCCCACACACACATGCACATCCCATATATATTTTTTTCTTTTGGGTTTTATAGTCCTTTTGTTTTAATAGTATAGTATCAGGTGGTAAGTTTGATGTCATGTGCAACAAAATAATCTTTAAAATAATTGCTTCTTCATACATACTTCTATCTTCTCCCAAACCTCTGGCAAATGATGATGTTTTCAGAGTGTTTATAGCTTTGCCTTTGGCAAAATGTAATATAATAGGAATAGTACAGCAAGTAGGCTTCCCATTCTTTCACTTAGCCATAGACATTTAACATCTTCCCATATTCACTTATAATTTCAGTCTATTGTATTATTATGACTGAATAATGTTCCACTGTGTTAATGTATCAAAATTTATTCATTCATCCACCTAAAGAAGGATATCTTGTTTCTTGCATACCAAACACATACTAGGATCTTCTCTTGTAACATCCTCTGAAATTTCATAGATTGGTATTTTACATTTACTTTAGTTTAGTTTTAGAAAAGTTGTATGGTCTGTATGTAATTTTTTCATATAAATATCTAATTTTACCCAAGCATTTGTTGGAATATTGTGTTGTTTTCCTACTGAATGATTTATTTTGTCAGCAATCAGTGGACTGCGTTTGTGGGTTTTCCTTTTTGAGTGTTCTATCCCATATAAATGTTATGAATTTACCTTTTAGCAGTGCCTCTCTCGGTTGATTATTGTAGCTTTAAAGTACATGGTGTTTAAAGTTCATAGATGTTGTCTGTATCAATATCAGTTCTTTCTAAGTATCATTCTGGCTCCCAGAGTACTTTCTTCCATGTTAACTATAGCATAAGTTTGTCATCCATAAAGCAACTTCCTAGGACTTTAGTATAAAGCATCGAATCTATCTGTAGACCATGTTGAGAAGGACTGGCATATTGACCGTACAAAGAGTTCTAATTTTTAATTATCAAATTCTCTAAATTAAAAGATTAAATGCACATATGCATATTGTATATATTTATTATATTTACTTCTAAATATATTATTGCATTATACTCATGTACAATGCAAAGTATCAAGTTTAAATTTCTAATTTTCCATACTTATTACATAAGGAAAAATTGTATATTAACTTTTTACACTATCAACTCATTATACTTTATTATTACTTCCATGTTTTCAACTTTATTTGTATCTTGCATGTGAATAGTCATATGCTCTGTTAAAAAAGAATCTTTTATATATTTCTTCCCAATATGAATAACTTTTCCTTCCTTTTATTTTTAATTTTACTACTTGGAATTCTAGTTCAACATTGAATCTAAGTTCTGGAGTATGGAGGGGGGTCCTGTCCTTGTTCTTCATCTTAGATGGAAAAATGCATTCTACCATCGTTAAGCAGGATGTTTGGTCACTTTATGAGCATTTGTTGATATCATTTATCAAAAAAGCACACTTAAGCACATTGTTTACTTTTTCACATGCTTTATTAATGATTTCTATGCTTTAATTATTTTATATAATCATATGATATTATTTCTTTACCTGCTCAAGTGGCAACTTATAGAAATTGATTGTGCTAGCATGTATGAATTTTACAAGTAAGGAGTATCATTCTATAATTTCCATATATTCATAAAATGTACTTCGTTCATATTCACTCATGCTACTCTAGTTTCTCATTACCCTCCTCATTTTTCCTCTTCCCCATCCCTACTAATTATTATACATTAATCTTTTTTTCTTCTTAAACTACAAATATGAGTGAAACATGTGACACTAGTTTTGATAAGACTAGCTTGTTTTAATTTAACATGATGATTTCTGGTGCTGTTCATATACATGCAGGCAAAATACTATTGCTACTTATGGCTGAATGAAATTTTGAAACATATATGTGTATGATGTGTATATGTATCTGGATGACTATCTACCATCTATCTCTATTTGTATTTTCATCTTTTTATTGATTGATAGACAAAGAGGGTGATTCCATAAGCGCTACTGTTACTAGTAAAGTATTAAATATGCATAGTTACTCAACTTTGATTAATTGCATATATATCCAAGCGTGGTATGGGTAGAAGAGATAGCAGTTAATTTTATGTTTTTTTCATAATAAAATAATGATTTAATAATGAATACACTAAGTTACATTCTCATCAACAAATTTATGAGGGTTCCTTTTGCCTGTATAAAAAAGACAGCATTGTAATTGGCTTTTTATTTATTTTAAAGAACTGAGTTACTTATTAATTTCATGCATATTTAATTTAAATTTACATGAGTGTCTATGTGTTTGTGGGTATATATTTGCGTATAATTTTTGGATTTAAAAAAATTAATTTATTTATTTATTTTAGAGACAGAGAGAAAGAGAGGAAGAAGCAGATAGAGAGAAAGAGAGAATGGGCGTGCCAGGGACTCCAGCCACTGCAAATGAACTCCAGATGCATGTGCCCCCTTGTGCTTCTGGCTTACATGGGTCCTGGGGAATCAAACAAAGGTCCTTTGCCTTTGTAGGCAAGCACCTTAACAATTAAGCCATTTCCCCAGCCCTGGGTATATTTTTTGAGAGGGTATCTTTATTTGTAATACTGGATGATTTGAAACTCACTATGTTGACAAGACTGACCAGAAATTCATGACTTCCAGTAAGTCCTCTTAGTTCAGCTACATAAGTGCTTTAATGCTAGGATTATAGGCATAAGCTATTATGCCCAAATTTATTTGAGGATGTCTGTTTACCTAATGATAGAATTGAATTCTTGGACTTTTAACTGGTAATCATTTTGCCTCTGCCTTCTGAATTTTCTGTGTATTATGTACATATGTGTGTGAAGGTACATTTTTGAATGTAGATGTTAGAAGTCAGAGTTAGGGTCATGCCCAATCACTCTCCTCCACCATAGTCAATGATCCTGGAGCTAACGGATTCTGCTACATTAGGTAGCCAGTTTGCTGAGAGAGCCACCTACTTCTGCTTCTTGAGCTAGGATTATAGGTGACTACCATGCCCACTTGTCATTTATGTGAGTGCTAGATATATGAATTCTAGTCTCCTTCTTGTGTGCCAAGCAGTTGAGTCACTGAATTACATCCCTATTCTCTACCTTCTAATATTTGATATTACAAGATATACTAATAGGTTTAACTTTAAAAAAATGTTTTATGGTGCTGAATATCAAACCCAGAATTTTGAAAACATTTTGCTACTGAGCTACATTCTCAGGCAATATTAGTTTGCTAAATGAGAACTATAAGTATTGTGATAATATGGAGGCTCAGCATAATATTGATGTGAATTTCATTGCTAAATAAAGACATTGAACTTTTTTTTACATGTATTGCCCAGTTGTAACTCTTTTGAGAACTAGCTGCACAGTTCATTTCCATTGATCTGACAATGTGGGCATGGATGGACATGAGACATGCCTCAGTAGAGTCTATATTATCTCCTAATGTCTCTCAGAGATCAAGAGTGTAGAATGTAGTAAATGACAGCAATGTATATGGAGTAAGGGTGAGACATAGGCACTAGGTGATCCAGTAGGCCCTGGCCATCCTCACATACTTCTTGCTTATATCGGTTTACTGACCACCCCCCTTCCCAGAGGTTAACCATAGTTCCTCCGTGTAAGTGTTCTTTATTTCTCTCCATAGAATAACTTAAACTCATTCATGTAGACCTCTGTTTCTATTTCTGTGTAAAGAAGTTTCTGAAGCCACACAAGTTTTGGGAATTTTCACTCACTCAACCAGTAAAGCTGGGAGGCCTTTAAATCTTGGACATATATAAATATAAAGCTTCACCCAACCAAAAGGTGTGATTCTAAATCCCCTACTGAGGTGCTTGCTAATCAGTGAACAAGTTAGAATGTGCAGGCAGCCTCTCACCACTACCACCACCACCACCACCATCACCACCACTGCAGGTGCATTTCAGATCTGGGGAATTTACCAAGTCTTGGAGAGTGCTAGATTACGCAGCTGTGGTGGTCAATGATGCTTTTCTCTTTTGTTGAATGCGCTCCTGAGGGAAATGTCTTCCTTACATATCTTGTTGCCTGCCACCTGACACTAGAGCCCACTTATTTATTTTATGTCTTTCATGTGATATTTCTAGATTTCCTTTATCTCATAACTGCCATTCTTTCATGTTGCATTCCTGGGTATTTCCACACTGCCTTCCCTTCCATTTAGGCACTCATACTGTTTTATTTCAGACTTCCACGTTCTCAGAAACATTCTGAGCATCTCTAAGAATCCATTTTATTCCATCTTCAAATTCATTTATTTTTGAATGTTGAAACCAGCTTTGCATACAGAAATTTTCACATGACATGTTGGTTCTGTTTGCTAAAAATTAATTGAAGATAGTCAAGTCTTTGTTACTAGGCACTAGTCTGTGATAGTCTAAGTTTGATCTTAGGGTAATTTGGCTTCATAAAATAAATTAGGAAATATTATTATTCTATCTTCAAATAAATATGTGTAAATCATAGATGTATTTCCCATAAATAGTTGTAGTCATAAAGATATAAAGGTTTCTATTTCTTTTCTTTTGGAATTTTACTCACTTTTAATTTGATTACTTCTATATGAATTCTTCTCTTTTGATTGTCTTTAGTTCTCTATATTGATATGGGTAGATATTTTATTTAAGAACTTAGAGTTGGGCTGGAGAGATGGCTTAGCAGTTAAGGCATTTGCCTGCAAAGTCAATGGATCCCGGTTCAACTCTCTAGGTACCACGTTAGCCAGATGCACAAGGGGACGCATGCAGCTGGAGTACCTTTGCAGTGGGTGGAGGCCCTGGCGTGCTCATTCTTTCTTTCTCTCTCTCTCTGTCTTTCTCTCTCTCTCAAATAAATAAATAAATAAAATATATTTTTTTTAAAAAAAAAAAAAGATAGATTTTTCAGGTTGTTGATAATATATGTTTATTATTACTTTTTTTGTTTTGTTTTGTTTTGTTTTACTTTTTTCATGGTAGGGTTTCACTGTAGTCCAGGCTGACCTGGAATGCACTACATAGTCTCAGGATGGACTCAAATTCACGGCAATCCTTCTACCTTTCCCTCCCCAATGCTGGCATTAAAGGCATGTGCCACCACACCCGGCTATTATTATGTCTTAATGCATATGCAATCTGTAGGGTAGCTGTGCTCTCATTTCTAATATGATCTTTTGGATTTTTACATCTTAGTTAGCTCACTAGAGTTTTCATTAGTTTTATCTTTTCAAATGATGAGATTTGTGAGCATTGGATATTCTCTTTTCAAGTTACATTAATCCTTGTTGTACATGTGACTGTATTCTTCTGCTTATTTTGGCATTAAGTTTCTATGATATTTTTGTTTAGAAACTTATAATATGGAATTTAGCTGCATCATCCCTTGTTCATTCCCTTCATAGGTGTCCTCCAGCATTGCTTTCATTGCTTCCCACAAACTTTGATGCCATATATATATATATATATATATATATATATATTTTTATTTTCTTCAAATTATCTCCTCTATTTTTTATTTTTAATATTTTTGTATAATATTTTTGGAGTTGCAAGGAGAGTGAAGAGAGAAAGAGGGAGAGAAAATGGGTACATCAGGATTTCTTGGCATTTCAAAGGAACTCTAGATGTATGTGCCACTTTGTGCATCTGTACTGAGGAATCAATTCTGGGTCATTAGGCCTTGCAACAAGCTCCTTTAACCATTGGACCATCACTACACCACTTCAATTTTTGAACTGTATTTTGAACTATATTTATATAGTAGAATAGTTTTTATTTTCTAATATTTTGAGATTCTTGTTATATTTCTGTTACTTAGTTCTATTTTATTTGCTATACTACTTAGAAAAGCAAACATGTGGCTAATTTATTTTTCTAAAAATGTGTTGTATGGTTTTTGTTTTAGACCCAGAATAATATATATCTTAATGAATGTCAACACGTCTAAGAAAAATATATGTTCTACTATGGATTAATGAAATATATGAATAGCAATTAAATCTAATTAATGATGGGTCTTTTGAGTAAAACAATTACATTGGCAAGGTTGGTTATTGGATAAGTCAATTACTGAACACAGAGGAGTTAAAGTTCTCATTTACAACAATGGAACATTTTCTTTATCATGCAGTTTTCTTCTACCATTTTTTTTTTTTGCTCTTGTGTTTTTAGCATTCTGTTTCAGATACCTGCATTTTTCATATAGTGATACCATTAGAGAGAATCACTATCTGCATCAATGCATGACTTTATACTGCATTCTTCATAAGACTTCTTGCTCTGAAGTTCACTTGTTCTGAAATTATCTTAGGACTTTAGTTTTAAACTACTGTTTGTATTTTTCCCATCTCTTTATTTTCATGATATATTTGTCTTCTATTTACACAGTGGTTTTTACAGGAAAGATACAGTTGAATCTTATTTTTATTATTTTATAACAGTATATAATATATTTGTTAAATTTAGACTATGCACAATTAAAATGGTTATTAGTAGAGTTGAATCAATATTCAAATTTTAAAAATCTTTTTGTATTTGTTAACTTTGCTTTTGATTTCATTTAACTTATAATCGCCTCTATATTCTGCTCCCGCTCGCTCTCTCTTTCTCTCTCTCTCTCTCTCTCTGGTGTAGTGATTACCCTAGTATTTGTAGCATGCACTTATACCTAGCCTAAGCCTAATTCCACATTGATAAATTAGTATGCAGCTTCATGGGTAGGGCAAGTGTGTGTTTGTGTGTGTGTGGGGGGGGTGTCTGTGTGCATGTGTAGGTCAGAGGTTGATGTCAAGTGACTTTAAAGAGTGCTCCCCCCTTATCTGTTAAGATACAGTCTTTCAGTGAGCCTGGAAGTCATCAATTTTGCTAGAGTATCTTTTCAACAAGCCTCAAGGATCCCCAACTTTGCCTAAACTCAGGTAGTTATGCTTCTGTTGCAAGTACTTTACAGGTCATGCACTACTCCATCTGGCTTTTTCTTAGGTGCTGAGATCTGAACTCATGATGTCATGCTTCCATTGCAAACACTTTACTAACTAAGCATCCTCTCCAGATCCACAAGCATAACTTGTAAAAGAGAATCATTAAATGGCTGCCTTATTCTTGTAATACTCAAATCATTTTTTAATATAATTTTGGACAAATGGATCCACTAGCTATAAGAAAATCATATATTTAATTTTACTTCTTTTTATTTCTCTTATTTCATGATTATTTGACCTGTCCAGATCTATTTTTTACCAAAATATCATTTACTTATTTATTTTATTGTAAATAAAGATGAGAGAGTAAGAGAGAGAGGGAGAGAATAGGCATGTCAGGGCCATTTGCCACAGCACATGAATTCCACATGATGTGGCATTTTATGAGTACTGGTTAATCAAACCCAGACCAGCAGGCTTTCCAAGTAAGTGCTTTTAACCAATGTTTACTCTCTCTGTATAACTTCTTTTGTGAAGCTTTTATTTGTTTATTAGAGACAGAGAGATGGAGAGAGAGAGAGAAAGAGCACACACCACAGCCTCTAGTCACTGCAAATGAGCTCCACATGAGACACCATGTGCATCTGGCTTAAATGGGACCTGGAGAATCAAATCTAGGTCCTAGAGCTTTCCAGGAAAGTGCCTTGACTTCTAGGCCATCTCTCCAGATCTGATCTATATAACTTTGATTTCTTCCAAAAAGTATTTTATATCATGCAATCAAGTTGCCTGAAATTCCCTCTCATTTTAGTTGTCTGAGTAAGTTTTTATATCTCATCTGATATATAATTTATCTGAATAGGTAATTTCAATTTGGTGTGTTTTCTGTCATTTTTTCTTTTTAAATATATATTTTATTACTTATGTATATAGTAAATATGCAGCCATGATGATACCATCATTAACTTTCTCCCTGTCTTCCCCCATGAGTAATGTGGGTCTTGCCTTATGTGGGTAGCCATCAGTTATGCGGGAGAGGCAATGACTCTGTGTATAATGATCCAACTCATGGCTCTAACAAACTTTCCGCCCCCTCTTCCGTGAATTTCCCTGAGCCATGTTGGGTTCATCTTAGGTCTATTTCAGTGACGACGTTTTGCAAGTCTCTGGGTCTCTGGATATTTGATTTGGTAGGGATTGAGAGTTCTTTATGTTTATCTCCTTCACCCTTGTGCTGATACTAGGTTCACCGATAAAGCAGCACTCTTGCCCATTTCCCCTATAACTCTATGGCTTCAGCTGGTGCCCTGTTGTGATGTGATGGCCTATTCTCTCCAGATTTTGTGTCCATCTGAAAGAGAGAAGCAGATTCTCCAATGGAGAGTGAGGTCAGTGCAAGATACATGGATAACCATTATTACTTTAGAAAGAATTTAATAGGTGTAGGCCCTCTTGTATCCTACTATTGGTGGGAGCTTGATATTGGAGAGTGGGCTCATATTTGGATATGGTTCTGACTTGTTTCAGGATTCCAGGTATGGGTTACATGCACTTGTCCTGAGCATCATGCCAGGTTGCTTGTTGCTGAGTAGCTTAGACCATGACTTGCTTAGACAGATGTTGGTTGTTTTCCCCTGGTCACTTAAGTAGTGCCTTCTGGCACTAGACAAGCTAACTGTCTGGGGACTGACTCTCTTCCAGATTCCAGCCAGGTCTCTCCATGTTCTGTCAGAGCAGCATATGGTATCTTCAGCAGTAGGGTCTTACCAATAACCTTTGGTGGGTCATCAAGTACTCTGACAGAAATCTGTCTTCTTTTGGGAAACCTTGTAGGACTCACTGATCAACAGCTCATTGTACATGTTAACCACATGCTGGTATTGGGAGTTACAGGTCAGTGCCAAGGGAAAAGAAGGGGAAAAAAGTATAGGTAATATTAAAGAAAGAGAGAAGAGAGAGAAAAGGGAGTGATAGACAAACAGGAGAACATTGAAGTTAGTCTTCATCATACCCTCTCTAAGCCCCTGTGATTCAGGTGTTCTCTCCAAGCACCTGATGCAGGTTTGACCTTTTAGTATGTCTTTCAGAATATAGGATTTTTTTGTAACATTTCCATTTGGGTCCAGTTTTTTGTCCTCCCACCCTTTCCCTGCCTTCCCACCCACCATCCATATTTTTCAGTCCTTGAGATGTTTATTAGGTGTGTCAGCATCTCAGGAAAATATAAATTAGGAGACACAGATGAATTGAGACCATGTGACGCTTACCTTTCTGTGATTGGGTGAGATTGCTAAGAATCATCTGTTCCAAGTTTGACCTTTTTTTTTTTTCAAATTGAATTGTGTCATTTTTCTTTACATCTTAGTTATCGATTCATGTAATAATGGATATCTGGGTTGATTCCAGCTCTTAGCTATTATGAATTGAGCAGCTATAAACATGGTTGAACAAATATCTCTGAACTGAGGCTTGGAGCTTTTAGTGTAAATGCCCAGTAAGGGGATAACTGGGTCTCTTGGTACCTCTATAGTCATCCTTTTTAGGAGGCTCCATATTGCATTCCATAGTGGTTGTACCAGCTTAAATTCCCACCAACAGTGAATGAGGGTTCCTATTTCTCCACAGCCTTGCCAGCCTTCATTGTCAGTAGATTTTTGAATGTTTGCTATCCTTACTAGGGTAAGGTGGAATCTCATAGATGCTTTGATTTGCATTTCCCTGATGATTAGGGATGTTGAACATTTTCTTAAGTGTGTGTTTGCCATTTGTATTTCTTCCCTGTGCAGTTCTCTGCCCCATTTTTTGAGTGGGTTGTTTGATTTTTTATTGTTTATGTTTTTGAGTTCTTTGTAGATTTTAGAAATTTGGCCTCTGTCCGATGTGTATCTGGCAAAAATTATCTCCCATTCGGTGGGTAATCTATTGGCTCTGCTTGTTGTATGTTTGTCAGTGAAAAAGCTTTTCAGCTTCATGAGATCCTAATGGTTGAGTGATTGTTTAATTTCCTGAGCTGCTGGGGTTTTGTTCAGGAAGTCTTTTCCCACTCCTATATCATGGAAAGTTCCTCCTACTTTTTCTTCCAGTAGTAGCAGTGTTTCCGGTCTTATATTGAGGTCTTTGATCCATTTGGATTTGATTTTTGTGCATGATGAAATGTGTGGATCGAGTTTCATTTTCCTGCATATGGTTATCAAGTTTCATCTTTAACAAATGGTGCTGGACAAATTGGATAACCTTTTGTAGGAAAATGAGATTCTGTAAGTTTTCATTTTATTTTCCTTTCCATGATTGAAACATTTCACTGAACTGTCTTCTTGTTTCTATGGTTGGAAAATAGGACAGGATGTTATTATTTTTGCAGGTTTATGGATAAGGTATTTTTTCAGTCAGGTTTTCTTTATGATATTTTGCTTGATTTGCTGCAGTTTGAATATGATACAACAAATTATAGGTTTTAGGTTGTTACTCTGCTAAATGTTTTATAGGTTTCAATTTTCTTGTTGTCCTTGTCTTTTTCCTTACTCTTATGCTTAGGTTTTCCCTAGAATTCCTTCTTGAGTTTCCACATTGTAACACTGGAGTTGTAATTCACGGATATTATTATGGAGTTCTGTGAAAATGAATAGAGGTATTCTGTGAGGGGAAAATCTGTTCTATAACCATATGTATCATCCTAAACCTTCTAGTTGTCCTATGTCCCTGGACTGTGGCCGTTAGGAGCATTGATTAACAAATATTTTTCTTTAAATCACATTTATATAACTCATAGTGGAAGCTGGAGAAAATAGCAGCTCTTTGCCTGAGGCAGGCCTTTGCAATAGTTCCTCCTAGATTAGTGACCCTTGATATGGAAAAGAATCTGAATGCATTCCAAAATGGTTGAGAGTTTCTTCATGTTCCTTGAGATGTGATAAGCAAAGATTTAGAATACAGTTCTGAAAATTCCCTTCTCAACCTAATCCAGTCTTTTAGTCTAGCAGATAATCAAATTTATAATAATAGTGATCCTATCTGCTAAGCCAACATTCTTCTCTTCATAAGGCAGGACAGTGGTTACTTGTTTTGTCTTTCTCTTTCATGGAGTCTAGGTGGTGCAGTAGACTGTGATCTCAGATTTGCTGATGATTATAATAAAAATCTGTGTTTTTCAATTAATTTTTTTTTCTTCTAATGATGATATTTATAACCTCTATGATTTTTACATGTTAAAGTTAATTTCTAATTAATGCTTTTTAAAATTTGTTTATTACTGAGAGACAGAGAGAGAGAGAAAGTCAGAGAGAGAAAGAGAGAGAGAGAGAGAGAGAAGAGGCATGCCAGGGCCTCCAACTACTGCAAACAAACTCTAGACACATGCGCCACCTTGTGCATCTGCCCTACATGAGTCCTGGGGAATCAAACCTTGAACCAGGTCCTTAGGCTTTGTGGGCAACTCCTTAACTACTAAGCCACCTCTCCAGGCCTTCATTAATGTTTTAATAATGAAAACTATTTTATGTTTTAAGTTATGAAGACAAAAGGATTACTTTTCCTCATGTGGCACATATCTAATTGACACAATAAATGAAGGAGAAATCAGCATTATAAAATGATAAAAATTCTTAAATTACTTGATGACAGTCAGTTTTTCCCTACTAATTACTCATTTTCTATACTTTTCGATAATGTACATATGCATATAGGCTATAACATAACATAATAAAGAGAAAAACAGTACTATTAATGTTAATTTATTAAAGACTAACTTCAGTTATGTAAGTTATATATAAACTAAGATATACTAGGGATTCTATTTCAGTATAAATTATACACACACACACACACACACACACACACACATATACACATATATATAGTAATAGTAATGCTTAAAAATATAGTTGATCTTCTGATGTGTCCAGAACTTAGTAGCCTATTGTAAGTAATGTAAATTACAACAAGAATGATTTTCTTTCCATTGTTACTGTTTTCAACTGTTATTATGTCTCCATGGGTGGTACTGGCATTACAGGTACTTGCTAGATTTGGAACGACTTTCTGTCATTCAGTTTCAAAAACAATATTTACTATAGTAAAATCAAGAATAAAAGAAGGTGAACTACATAGCAATAAAGACCTGACTTTCACTGAAGAATAACATAAAATAGTGATGAGACTTTAATAGTGAAAGCATGATTATGAACATAAAGCATCTGTGTAATGCTTTTATCATGACTTTATCAGCAAGGAAACATGATCTGTCCATTAGTCATAGGCACGACTTATCAGACCTTACAATCCACTCACAGATATCAACTTTGAAATCAATACATTTTAATAAATACATCAAATGTGTTATGTGCATACTCACGGACTCTAAATGTCAGCCTTCTTGAAAGCAAACCTTATAACTTATAACCTTCCTTTATAAATCATGATTCCCACTGGATTTCTTCTGCCAGTTTATATAATATTTTGTTGCTTCAACAGCATTATCAGTATTCAGGGCCTAAACTAGACTTTCTGAGAGGTGGAAAAGAACCTTTTATTTTAATACATGTGAAAGTCATTTAAAATAATTGTTTTGTCTTCTCTTGTATTAATTACTAAAGAATTTTTCTTAAATTTCCTTTTAAAGAATAAAGAGATTGAAGTACTCAAACTGGATGATAGCTAAAAGATATTTTGAATAATAGCTAAATAATATTTACCATCATCATTTCTCATGATGATTTCATAGGTAATATTAATTTGTTGGTCATTTACATATATAGCTACATAAAATACAAATAAGGGTATTAAATCAAAGCAATCTGTTCTTTTAAGTATTCTCATAATCGTATGTAAGTAAAATAATAATTATTTTTAGTTCATTGCTACTATTTTAAATATGCCTTTCTTTGAACATTCTTATATCTTCTTGGAAAGGATGACGGTAATAATAATATAGTTTAGAGTTCATTGTCAGTAAATGATATGAAAACTCTATTGTATGTGTTATTAAATAAAGTTAGTTTTCTTTTTTTTTGTTTTTTGTTTTTCGAGGTAGAGTCTCACTTATGTAGTCTCAAGGTAGCCTTTAACTCGTGGTGATCCTCCTACCTCTGCCTCTGGGGTGCTGGGATTAAAGGCATGCACCACCACGCCCAGCTTTGTTTTCATTTTTGAGAACTATAACTGCCTAAATAAAAGTCAGATTTTTTGAGTATTAAAATTAGAGATTTCTGCTTAGAAGTTGTATAACATGGGTTCTGAATTTCTAGTCATTGTTTATTAATTGCATAGAAATATGCATTGTTTTTCATATCCAACCTCAATATTACATAAAATTAAGCTATTTCATATACTGAAATAAAGAATTAGTATACTGCATGCAATTTTTAATTGGTTAAATATATAAAGGCAAATTTTAGATAAATTGTTTCAAATTCATAAAGAAGGCAAGAAACTAAAGTATACAACATTTTGTGTTTAAAATGCAATTATTGTGATTTAATCTACAAGGATTCCACTGTAATAATATCTTAAACTTAATGAGTAATGTACAAGAACTGATTGTAAGCTACTTTGATTCAAAAAATATAAATATATGGAAAAATATATCTTCATGTCATTTCTCATGTTCTATATAATTTACAATGATGACAGCCTGAAATATATGGAATTACTCTGCTAAAGGAAAAAAATCAATAGTAGAAGTCTTTCTTGTAGAATTGAGAGGGCTCTAAAGATATGTGAAGCATAAGAGCTTGTCAATTATTCTATGATATTTTTAGGATGAAGTATGATGACTGAATCACTGTGTAGGATATGACTGCTCTGTAAGTAGTACAATTTCCTTCACCTTTTATTATTTTTTAGGAAATAATTGAAGTCACTTTTCTCTGTGACCAATCCTTCTTTAGAGTGAGGATTAAAATATTATCCTGTTATTCACCTGTATGAAAGCAGTTGTCATACACATTAATAAAAAGTGTCTGAAAGGAAATGGAATATTTTAGTACCACAGAGCGACTCATATTCTGCAGACAGCCATCAACCATTACATTATGTGAACACTTCCTTATTCTCTAAAATATTCTATTGGAAATGATGTTCTATAGCTTTATTTTATTGTTATATTGGCATTGAAGTTTATATTTGCTATAAGGTACTTGACATGATGAAATTCTCAATTGACTTATTTTTAAATTACATAATAAGAGGTGATATCATGATACATGAAGGAAATCCATATTGATCTGTCAACCATTATAATATAGAGGGACAAGTAAGTATAAGTTAATATATCAAATATGTTCTGTATTTTATATTTGGAAAATATTTACCAAGTTAGTTTGAAATATATGAACAAATAGACCTGAATATGCAGGTATAGAACTAGGAGTCTATAAGAGGGCACTAAAAGGAAATCAGATTGCATGTGTTTCTCTCATGAAACTGCAGACTGAAAACACCAAGGAAACTTAATGCTTGGAGTTGTTAAACACTCAAAACACTGACCAGTGCTTCTTATTTTGAAATTACTTCAAAGTGTTGCTACCCGAAAGACTCAGTAACTTTTACTTTTTGCCGCTATTCCTTTAGAAATAGTATACACTTCATTATTTACTACTTTGTTTTATCATTTTTATGTTATGTATTACATGCACTCAAAATTTATGTAAGATAGAAACAATAACAGCTAAAGCAATGGTTTATATTACCATTTTGAAAAATATTATGGCAACTATGTGAAATTTTACTTTATATCCTTAAAGAAATTCTTTTACATACCAATATTTTTAAAAAAGTAGCACTTGGGCTGGAGGGATGGCTTAGCAGTTAAGGTGTTTGCCTGCAAAGCCAAAGGACCCATGTTTGAGTCCCCAGAACCCACGTGAGCAAGATGCACAAGGTAGCACATGCATCTGGATTTTGTTTGCAGTGGCTAGAGGCCCTGGTGTGCCAATTCTCTCTCCCCCCTCTCTCTCCCTCCCTCCCTGTTCGTCTCTGTCAAATAAATTAAAAAAAAATAAAATATTTTAATAAACTTGCACTTAAATGAAATGAAAAGTTGAACTTGTCAAATTATGCTCAACTCTCAATGAATCAAAAAATGTTGAGATAAGTACAAGTGTAAAGAAATGATATTAAATTATATCATTCTAAAATAAGGGTCTATAGAAATTAAACTAGTATAAAACATATAATCATTACTTGTCAGTAGAATTATTTCTCTACAAGAAATATTTTTCACAAGAAATAAGTTTTACATATGCTTGTTAAAGTTTCAAATATCTTATACCAAGAAAAACAACAAAACTGAAATCATGTTTAACATATATAAATGCAATTAAATACAAAAAACTAGAACGAACCTTCTTTATAATTTCATGAGTAAGTCAAGGAGTATAAAAATGAATTCCTACTTTATAAAGTATTCTATTTTTAATATTGATCACAGTAAATGCTCATTGTTGCCATACAATGACTCAAACATGACTATAATTGTGATTTAGGGGTGTTTTGCCAGAATATCCTTGTGACAGGTTTGATGTCTCTGTGTTTGGATGCATGTGGATATCTTGTTCAAAATCAGTGCTTAGTGTGAAAATTCATATGTTCAAATCTAAAATGAAACTGATTCTGATTCAGGATTGATTTATGGGGAGGTGTCACTAATTATTTTACAATTCTTTAGATGTTTATTTGTGAGCAGAGACAAGGAGAAAGATAGAGTATATGTATGATATATTAAGGCCTCTTGCCACTGCAAGAGACACACTGACACACATGCTACTTTGTGCATCTGGGTTTATATGGTTACTGGGGAATTGAATCCAGGCTAGCGGTCTTTACGAGCAAGGACCTTTAACTGCTGAGCCATCACACCAGCCCTAGTTTGCACTTCTATTTGAGAAAAATCATTGAAATTTGTTGTTTGCATTATTTATTTTGGTAAATCTTCAGAATTTAATTTATTATCTAATAATAAATCTAAGAAGTTCTTTGGCTGGGTGTGAGTAGTGGTAGAGTACTTGCCTAATGGATATGACAGCTGTGGCCCATCATAAAAATCAAGGGTTCTGTGAATTGATATGCTGATGTATTTTACTGACAAGGGTCAAGGGTGCCATGTCTATGATCAGTCATGACAGTGAAAGTCTATAATACTTACATGCAGAAGGCTGAAACAGAAGAATGACTGGTTCTATGAGAGCCTGGGTTACCTAATGAAATTCTGTCTCCAAAAACATAGCAGATAAAGCAAAAAAACCAAACAACAAACAGATCTTTTATCCATAGTGCCTTTTGAGCACTTGATACATGGGATAGATTTTCTGTTGCTGTGTTGTTTCTATTTGTAATCCAAATATTTTACTTAAGATGTAGACACAACTCAAAATTAAACTACAAAATCACATTTCAGAAATTGTGCAATGTTCAGCCAGCATGCCTTGTCATACAATTGTCTCTGGCCCATGTTTAAATCCAATTCTATTTAAAGTGCCAAAGGTAGTAGCCCATAGGTGTGTGAATACCTGAGTTAAGAACTGGCTTAAATGTTAATTTACTGAGTTACATTGCTGAAGTAATTTAACCTCTTTGAATCATTTCTAAGTAATAATAAGATAAATGGGACACAAGAAAAAATGTTTCATTTGTGTAAAAATATAAAAAGTTTCATATAAATATTAGTATTTTAATGTCTAATAATCTTTAAGAAAATAATTTATGTAATACCTTCTGAATGGAAGTATGTGTTATCTCATTAAATTGCTAAAATTTAAAAATCACAAAAATAAAAATATAATACTTATATGTATTTTATATCTACAAGTAATGAAAATTAATTCTAGACTAAGAACCATCAGCTGAATTATTTCTGTTTGCTCTACCACTGTGAATTTTAATAAAAGATTTCTCTGATTTTGAAGAAAAGCCAAAAGACTGATTGTATTTTAAGCCACTTTACAAACAAGTAGCTTTCTACTTCAAAATGGGAAAAATAAGTTAAATTTAAGAGTTGCTCTTTCTCTGTTCTGTAATAGCAAGCTGATTTCCTGTGAATTCCTACAAATCTGTCTTTGGATAATGACTAGATTTGAACAAATATTGAAAGGTCTGAGTTCTAAAATAATTTATTCTAATTGAAATATGGACATATGTAGCAGCTGAATAGAAATTTCCAGGATAACTTTGTTTTAATTTCATGATTTCTTGGATATGATAGAAGATATATGAGACACTTGCTATTCTCTGCTCTTGAGGATATGGCAGCCTGTTAACAACCTTTTGGTAGAAAGTACTTTAAAATGTTGGATCAAAATAATTTAAATATGTATCTGAGATTGTTGCAGAAATTTGGGTTCCAGTCAAGTGTGAAAACAAAGTTCCACTTGGAAATGGCTGGAAAACTCAAAAATGAATTAGATGTGGGGGCTGAAGTGAGCTTGTGCTCCAATTTCCTTAGTAACTCTTTCTAGTGGGCCTGGTTCTTTTATAGGCTATGTTTCCCTTGGGGTGATGTAAGCACACACCTATTCACCACAGACAGGGACGAATACAGACGAAACTACAATTTCACCAAAACCAGTTTGGGTGAACCAGTGAGCATATTAGGGTGAAAGTACAGGGTGAAATGTTGCTTAAAGGAACATAGGTGACTGAAAGGTAGCTGTATAAGAAAAAATCCCACCCCAGCATACCCAACAACTCACAGAAACTGCATCTCTGGAACACATTGTACAATCTGCCAGCAGTTCTGCTGGTTTGAGTGTCTCCAGCATACTACTAGTCTGTTCAATGTGAGAGTCTTCTCCCAAACAGTTGTTTTCCCCTTATGTAGCCTTAGGAAGGGGTCTTGCAGCTGTTTCCCAGATTTATACTTCCTGAGTCTCCTGAGATTCCTTCTTCTTGTCCCTACTCTCAGGAGGGAATGTTTCCGTTTCTACCTTAGATTGGTCAAACTCTGCCCCTCAGCAGTTGTTTCTCATTCCTATAACCATGAGGAGTGTTCTTGTTACTTTTAAGTTTCAGGTCGCTCAGACTTGACTTCTAAAATCTCCAGAACCTCCTTCCAGTCTTCAGGAGAGAACATTTCAATTAAGAAGAAACTGCTAGACATTTGATACCACGAATGGACATCAATGGACATGTGCCTATTTTTATGCCTTGCTTGTTCTATAATGCTGCAATGAAGAGAGGGTAGAAGACAGCCTTTGAGGAAATGACTTTGTTTTCACCAGTGATATATAACTATATCCTACAAATTGAAACATTCCACCCTAGAGGGAAGATGAAGGTGCCTGAGACTGGAATTCCAGGTAACCCCTTCAACTTATAACTTTCACAAGTACCTCCCCATGTTTATAGAAGTGGTCACAATTTCAGAGGAGAGGAAACTTTCTGATCATGTGCAATAATTGCAAATCATGCAGTGAGTTCTTTTGAGTCTTCACCAATGCCTCAGTGAGATTGTCAATGATGCAGCTGTTTTAAAGTATCTCATACCCTTGTAAGTAGCCCTCAGATGGGCTCTGTAAGCAACATCAATAAATTCATTGTTTCATTAACTTGCATAATGGTGCAATTGTACTCTGGTCTGCCACTTGTGACATATATGTTAGTGTTTGCCCAGTAAAAGTTCACACAACATTCATATATATTGTTGGATCATATCACAATTCTATTCCATGAAATAGATAATTGTGAGTTAATGCTTTCTTTTGATGGGTCTTATGAGTAAAACTGAAATTTGAAAATGAATTCTGGTACAGTTCAAATTGTGAATCAAGTCTAACTATAAGATGCTTGCATATTCACAGAGTATTAACAGGGCCTTTATCTATAATCCTATATTTATTCAGACTTTTTGTAATTAAAATAAATATTTACTGACATATAGTAATTGTACATATTAAAGGTATACAATGTGACATTTTAGTATATGTATATAATGCATAATGATAAGATCAAGGTAATTAGCATATATGACATCTTTAATTCTTTTTTTTTTTTTTTTTGAAGAGACAGAGAGAGAGGGGAGAGGAAGACAGATAGAGATGGGGGCGCCAGCAGCCTCTCAGCTGCTGCAAATGAAATCCAAATGCGTGTACCCCCTTGTGGTCAAGAGCGGCATTGCACCCTTGCGTCACTTTGCATCTGGCTAAACGTGGGACCTGGAGATTGGAACTACTGGAGATTGGAACCAGCATTCTTAGGCTTAGAAGGTAGGCGCCTTAACCACTAAGCCATCTCTCCAGCCCAAATTCTTTCATTTCTTTTGGAGAAATATTCAAATATCCTTTACTACCCATAGTGAAATATGCTATTCATTATTTTTGCCTTTTGTTACCATACTATGCTATAGTAAATTGGGATTTATTTATTCTAAGTGTACCTCTACATAGGTTAACAATTATTTTCTTTAATGTTCTATTGCTTTCCCCTCTGTGATCTCCTCCATATAAATGTGAACATAAGATATTTGTCTTTCTGTGCCTGATGTATTTCACTTCACATGATGTCATTGGGCTCAAACATGTTTCAGAAAATGACAGTACTATTTCTTTAAAGCTGAATAATAGTCATATATATATATATATATATATATATATATATATATATATACACATTCACATATTCTTTGCTAATTCATTCACTTAAAGACAAAGTTTGATTCCCAATTCTGGATCTTATGAATATGGCTACAATGAATGTGAATGTATTGAAACCTAGTTGACATACTTATTTAAATCCTCTGACTCATATGTGGATATCATTTCCATTATGGGTGTACACATTTATATTAATCTCAATTGTGCATGAGTGATTTCCTTTCTCTTCACCATCATTAGCATTTGATATGTTTATATTATAGTGTTTAGAAAGTGAATGCCTTTAGCCATTGCTCCATCTTCACTGTAATTATTTATTTTTTATTTTTATTTGTCTTAGAAATAACCATTATAACTGGTGTGTGACAATGTTTCATTGTCTCATTATGGATTTCTTTGCCTATCCATGATAATGAGGGATGTTCAACATTTGCTTTGTAATTGCATATTTTTTAAGAATTGAATCTTGGCAAAGCTGCCAAGTCCATACCCTGGAGAAAGGATAATCTCTTTAATAAATGATGTTGGAAAAACTAGGTCTCCAAAATACAAAATAGTGAGTATGGACTCACTTCACCCATTATAAAAGAACAAAAACAGAGGCTGGGAAAATGACTCACTGGTTAAGAGAGATTGAAACACAACCACCATGGCCTGAAAGTGGCTGAGTTCAGTCCCCAGCACTCATAAAAAATTAGGTATAGCCATGCATGCTTGTTTGAGGGGCACAGACAGGATTAATTATTGGGACTGACTTATCAGCAAACCTGAATGAAAGTGACAGCTCAGGGATCAGTGAAAGACTATGAGTCATGAAACCATGCAGAAGAGTGAAGAATGAATATATATATTGTTTTCAATGAGAAGCAAGCACATGAAATTATTAAAATGTGCTTACATTTTGGCTAGACAGTTCTCATAAAAATCAAATGACAACAGATATATGAAAAGTTTCCCAATAGGTCTACTCACTGGATTAACTCACATCTAAAGTTACCATGAAATACTACCTGAAAGCTTTCAGATTGGCTATAATCAAAAGGATAAAATTAAAGGATGTGTGCAGGTTCAATAACATGGAAATCTCCTATCCAATTAAAGGGAGTAGCAAAGATTGTGCTATGCTGCCAAAAATTTAGAACGGACACAGAAGGATTGTTGTGAGTTTGAGGCAAGCCTGGGACTAAATGTCAGGTCAACTTGGAGTAGTGTGAGACCCTACCTCAGAAAAAAATATTCATAACATAGCTGTGCGTAGGGTGGCACATGCCTTTAATTTCACCACTCAGGAGGTAGAGGCAGGAGGATAACCATGAATTGAAGGTCACCTTAAAGCTACATAGTGAATTATAGATCAGCCTGAGCTAGAGTGAGACCCTACCTTGAAAAATAAAAAAAATAAAAACCCACAGATCTAGTCCTACCATGTGATTCAGCCATCCAACATGGATATGTATGCAAATAAATTTAAATCACTATACCACATTTTCAAGTCTCTTGAGTTCACTAACTATACATAATACTATACATACTATACAAATAATATACATAATAGACAAGATAAAAGCAACTTAATATACATTAATGGATGAATAGCTTAAAAGTGTGATTTATGTGTATGGACACAATAGGATATTGCTTTAGAAAAACTAAAACATTCATCATATGCAATAACAACATAACAAACTAGAGGATGTTATAGTCGGCGAAAAATGTGAGGCACAGGGAATAAAAATGTTTTATTTATATCAGAATTCTAAACAAAATTTTCATGAATAGAATTAGAAATTAGAATGTTGGAATCAGATGAAGTGGATAAAGAAAGGAAAAACCTTGATCAACAGGTGCAAAGAAATATTTAAATGTTAGAATAAATTCTATTTCTACTACTCATAAGTACTACTATAACTAGTAATATACTTTACAAATAGATAAAATATTTTAAATTTTCTCTCTACAAAGAAATGATAAACACATGAGGAGGTTTTATGCTAGTAATGTAACTTGGTTATTACATAAGATACACAGGAATAAAAAATATCTCACAGTATCCTATACATATGCCTGTTATTTTTCAACAAAATTATTATAATTTTTAAGAAGAATAAAATTTATATTCTGAAAACTATGACATATTGCTGGAACAAAGAAAGTAAATCTAGGCAAAAGAAAGGCATGTCATGATGATGGATCCCAAGTCTGGGTGCTGTCAAAGTGTACCACACACACTTTGGACATTTTCCAAATTAACAAAATGAAACTGTGATTCTTCAACATACAATCTCAAAACAAAGACATTCAAGCCATGTGACCAATAAGGTCTAGGTATATGTATAATTTGTCATTCTATAAAGGAATATATATTAGAAAATTTCAAAAATGGATAATAATACTTGATAGAAATTTCTTTATCAACAATATGAAATTCTAATTTATTTTAATCTAATATTTTAATTTAATCTAAAAGGCAGATATGTCTGTTAGGCTACTTTAATAAGATGCTTTTTCTCTCTTGCAAAGATCAACATATTCCATCTCTGTGATTTTAAATTTAATCCTTCATATTCTTTATTCTTTGTCCCTCACGACTAAGATTTATGCAGTATTTTAGGAATGCTGCACCTGTTCCCTCCATCAGTATTACTCATTAAACAGAATGGTGCTCAGTATTTTCACTTACTGCTTCAATTGTTATTCTTTTCCTTGCTCATAATAATATTGCTCAGATTTCCTTTGAATGCCAGCATTCCAGCCTAATTCTGTACATAAATGACAATACAAAGGGCAGGTTTTATTTGATGTAAGCTTAAAAAGAGGGCAAGGAGCAATCTCAAGCAGATGGACCCACACAATACAAAACTCCTACTAGCTGACACAATTTTCTCTTGAGAGGGAGTCATATTACTTTGGTATGCACTTAGGGTTAGTAGGTCCCTGAACCTATCCTTGTAGTCTCTACTTTGCTAAAGGTGAAAGCGTGGTCTGACTTCTCATCTCTTCCCCATATCTCTGTTTCCAAAATCAACCAGGGCCTCTCCTAGGAGGGAGGTCTTTCCTTGGATTTAAATCTAATCCTAACATTGTAGTTGGTCACTCTTAGACCCCAGAATTTGGCATTATGGATAGCCTTTTCCAGAGACAGCCCCTAGCCCATACCAATCAGCTGTCTCTTTGGCTCACCTAAGCCAGAAGGTAGCATCCACCACCATAAGGCTAGAAATAACATTTACTAAGGGTGGGCAACTTCTCTTGGTACCCAGTCATCACTCATGAACTCCAGGTTCTAATAAGTCTCCCCCTGACCCCTACTTCCCACATGAGCTCTTTACACCCTCCTGCCTTCCACATGGCAAGAACACTTTGTACTTTCTTCCCTTTCCTCTCTAACTCTCTTTTTATGTTTCTTATAGACTCACCACATGGGCTCTCAGACCATGTAAGTGTATTCATTTTCCTTTCCTTAGTTCTGTACTACCCTCAATAAATATAATAATTTAATTATTATCCTTTTCAGTTTTATTATATCCAATTCTTTGGTTAGAAATAGACATGAACCTAAGGTATGAGATTCAAGCATTTTTCTGAACTCTTTACACCCCATTTCACTCTTAGGAAAAGTATTTTGATAGACAGGTGATATTTTCTTTTCTTTCTTTTTTATTCTAACCTTGTAATTTAGCAAAAGGTTATAAAAACTACCTATAATAGTGGGCAATCTTTTGCTCATTACATCTTTTCTCAACCTTCCACCATAGCATAAATTTAAAACAGATCTCTTTATAATCTCTGATGCTTTTACCACTTGATACACATTTTTATTTGATTGGTTGTTGTTCTGGTGGTGATGTTGTACATAATGATTTTTCACATTATTATTATTATTATTATTATTATTATTATTATTAATTACTATTATCATTGGTTTTCTGAGGTAGGGTCTTGCTCTAGCCCAGGTTGACCTGGAGTTCATTATGTAGTCTCAGTGTAGCCTCAAACTCATGGCAATCCTCCAACCTCTGCCTCCCAAATGTTGAGATTAAAGTCATGCACCACCATGGCCGGCTACACGTTATTATTATTTAAATATTTGTTTATTTATTTGAGACAGAGGAAGAGGCAGAGAGAAAGAGAATGGGTGCCCCAAGGCTTCCAGCTATTGCAAACGAACTCCAGAAACATGTGCCTTCTTATGCATCTGGCTTACATGCATCCTGAGGAATTGAACCTCTGTCCTTGGGCTTCACAGACAAATGCCTTAACCACTGAGCTATTTCCCCTGCCCCAATGTTATTATTTTAACTAATATATAAAACCATGAAATTGTACTCATTAAGGGGATGCAAAGTTATGTTTTGCTACATGTATGTATTATATAATGTTTAAAATAAGTTAAACAATTCAAAACATTTCTAAATTTTTAAAATAGTTTATTTTCTTATTTATTCTGGAAGAGAGAGAGAGAGAGAGAGAATGAATGAATGGGTGAGTCAGGGCCTTTAGCTGCTGCAAACAAACTAAACAAGCTCCACATGTATGTGCCACCTTGTGCATATGGCTTTATGTGGGTACTGGGGAATTAAACTCAGGTCCTTTAGCATTGCAAGGCAAGGTCCTTAAATACTAAGCCATCTGCCCAGCCCTAATTTTTTTTTTTTTTTTTGAGAGAGACACAGAGAGAGAGACAGAGAGGGAGAGGGAGACAGAGATGGGTGCGCCAGCAGTCTCAGCTGCTGTGAACGAAATCCAGATACGTGTGCCCCCTTGTGGGCAAGTGTGGCATTGCGCCCTTGCATCACTTTGCATCTGGCTAAACGTGGGACCTGGAGATTGGAACCGGGTTCTTAGGTTTAACAGGAAGGCTTCTTAACCCCTAAGCCATCTCTTCAGCCCCTAATTTTTGAAATGTATAGTATGCTTTCATTTTGATAGTCTTCCTTCTATGGAAGAGCTCATTAGAAGTTCTTGATCTTACCTACAACCTCTCAATTTTGTAGATTTTGTGAATTAAAGTTTTGGGAGAAAAAGGTAAAATTAATGTCAATCCAATTTATTGTTTGGAACAAAAATCACATTTCTAATTCAAATATGTCATTAGTCTCTTTTTACAATATTTTAAATTTGTCATAATTATTATTTGAACTAACAATTTGGAATGATAATGATATCTTGAATATTTTAGTAAGTGGATTGAACACAAATTGATCTAGTTCTGCATGTTTACTTCAGGATATCTTGTTGCTTTTTCTGTATAAAATAGAATCTGCAGTGTATAACATTTAGCAAATGATAACCTTTTGTGGAACAAATGAAAATAACATTTGAAGAATCTTAAAATGATAAGGAAATTTATAAAACTTGGGAATAGACAAAATATTAGAGATTATCCATCTAGGATGAAGTAGATAGTCTTAAGGGAATGTGAAGAAAACCTGAAAAGTGAAAAAAAAAAAAAAAAAAAAAAAAAAAAAAGAAAATAAAGGAATGTGTGTCATGGCTTAGTGTTAAAATGATTTCTCTTGAAGCTTTATTTTTATACATGAAGTAGAAATATTTGCATAAAATAAGGCGCAGTGAATGCTCTTGACATTTTCAGAATGAGAAGTGCTAGGAGAATATTTCAAGGAGTACTTTGAGTGTATTTTATTTACTATCTATTAATTGTTACCAATTACATTGTGTTCAGAAAAATATGAAAATAATTTCTCCTTGATTTTATGTCTAATAATACATTCTTATACTGGATTTGGTCTCTTCACCAAGAAAAAATTCAAAACAAAAATGTCATAGGATATTCTACATATCTGTGCACAATAGCAAATTCAAAATGGAAAAAAAAAATCAGGTTCATTCATTATTCAAGACACTAGTTCATCCATGATGCAATCTGTTATTAACAGAGATGTTTTATTTCTCTCTTTTTAAAAATATATACCAACATTTAAAGAATTATCATTACCAGATATAAAAAGCATGCTATAACAATAATAGTCATTGATATGCAACAGGAAACATTATATTATGAAAGGATATAAAAAGATTATGTACATTAACTGAAATATTTAAGCTAATACAAAAGATTTTATAGGCAGACAAAAAGTTACTATAAGAGTGAAGAAAAAAACCAAGCATGATGGCACACACATTTAACCCCAGCACTCATGAGGCAGAGGTAGGAAGATCACTGTTAGTTCAAGGCCAGCCTGGGACTACAGAGTTAGTTTCAGGCCATCCTGGGCTAGATTGAGACTACCTCAAAAGAAAAAAAAAGTGAAGAAAAGTCCATCTAATTATATTGGAGGACTGGATGCCTTAAAGCTCTAAAAGTTTGAGTATTCTTTGAGATCTGGAATATAAATAGTCTTTTAATGGAACATATATTTCATTCTAACAGCCATGAGGGAACATGAGAAATGCACAATGTATCAAATTGATATGACTGTTGATCTAACTAATTTTCCCACATAGCTAAGTAATTAGTAATCTCACAACTATTTTTCTCAGTAGTATTATTGATATTTTGGCTCTGCTATACCTCAGGGACTCAAGACCATGGAAAAACCTTGTGGCAGAAGAAAATAGTGTGGTAGATTCAAGAGGTAGCTTTTGTATAGATTTCATTCAAAAAAATAAATCATAGTTCCAGTTTTATTAGTACCAATGGTTACATAGGGCTAATGTGATTTCATTGAGACAGGGATATATAATTCTATGACAGAAGTTATTAATGGTAGGACAGTAGTAAAAATCATAATATGAAATTATTAGGGGATACAGAGTGGTAAGGATTAAATAGGGACTGGATGAGGGGATGGATGAAAGGTAAGAATTGAGGAGGGTCAACTAACAGTAAGCATGCAAGAAAAAGCCATGTTGAAACTTATGACTTATAAGCAACTTAAAATTTATAATTTAAAAATCTATGCATTTCAGATAATATATACTCCCTGGTACAATGGTGGCATGTCTTTTTGTGGAAAGGGTGTAACTAATCACTTTCTGAATTGACTTGGTGCCCACCACATAGGAGTGAATAGATGTTTTGTACTGTAAACCTGGCAAAAGCCTATTTGTGGACATCACAGGCCCTAAAGAATATACTATTGATGTTTCTCTATATACACCTGTTGTCAAGCTGCCATGTAAAAATTTATGTTTATATCCATGCTAGTGCTCCTCTCAGCCTTGGTCAGAGAAGCATTTTTCCATGGATGATAGTTAAAGCACATATACATATAACTCGCCAAAGTGCTGAGAATGAGCGACTGTTGCATGCTCCTATTATTGGAATATCTATATCACCTACTTCAATTGTGGAGAGTGTTGATGAAGAGGAGATTGAAAGTCAGATTATAGGAGCAAGAAAATATGAAATGCTGGCTTCATGAACACATAGAAACCAAAAGAAAGAGAGAAGAGACAAAAATTGATAAAATTAGAGATGAAAAAGGCAACATCACAACAGATGCCAAAGAAATTCAGAAAATCATACGGACATACTTTAAGAATATATATGCCTCTAAGTTTGAAAACCTGAAAGAAATGGATGATTTCCTTGATTCATATGACCTACCAAAATTAAATCAAGATGAGATAAACCATTTAAATAGACCTATAACAACCACAGAGATCCAAGCAGTTATAAAAAGTCTCCCAACTAAAAAAAGCCCAGGCCCAGATGGATTCACTGCTGAACTTTACCAGACATTCCTGGAAGATCTAACACCAATGCTTCTCAAACTTTTCCATAAAATAGAAAAGGAAGGAATTCTACCGAAATCCTTCTATGAAGCCAGCATCACCCTGATACCCAAACCGGACAAAGACAGATCAAAAAAAGAAAATTATAGACCAATCTCCCTCATGAACATAGATGCAAAAATTCTCAACAAAATACTGGCAAATAGAATACAAGAATATATCAGAAAGATTATTCACCCTGACCAAGTAGGCTTTATCCCAGAGATGCAGGGATGGTTCTACATACACAAATCCATAAATGTAATACATCATATAAATGGTCTGAAGGACAAAAATCACATGGTCATCTCAACAGATGCAGAAAAGGCATTTGACAAAATCCAACACCCCTTCATGGTGAAAGTATTACAGAAACTGGGAATAGAAGGAACATATCTCAACATAATAAAAGCTATTTATGACAAACCTACAGCAAACATAATACTAAATGGGGAAAAACTTGAAGCTTTTCCTCTAAATTCAGGAACAAGACAAGGTGTCCACTTTCCCCACTACTATTTAATATAGTACTGGAAGTTTTAGCCATAGCAATAAGGCAAGAGACACTCATAAAGGGGATACAAATCAGAAGGGAAGAGGTCAAATTATCATTATTTGCAGACTATATGATTCTATACATAACAGACCCTAAAGACTCTACCAGCAAACTGTTAGAGCTGATAAACACTTTCAGCAATGTAGCAGGATACAAAATAAACACGCAGAAATCAGTAGCTTTTCTATACACTAACAAACATGCAGAGTATGAAATCAGGGAATCTCTGCCATTCACAATTGCCTCAAAAAAAAAAAATACCTTGGAATAAACTTAACAAAGGAAGTGAAGGATCTGTACAATGAGAACTTTAAAAATCTCGAGCGACAAATTGCAGAAGACACAAGGAAATGGAAAGACATCCCATGCTCTTGGATTGGAAGAATCAATATTGTGAAAATGTCAATCTTACCAAAAGCAATCTACACATTTAATGTGATCCCCATTAAAATCCAAATAGCATTCTTCACAGAAATAGAAAAAAACAATACTAAAATTCATCTGAAGACACAAAAAACCTCGAATAGCCAAAACAATTTTGCGCGACAAAAATCAGGCAGGTGGTATAACCATACCCGATTTTAAGTTATACTACAAAGCCATAGTAACAAAAACAGCATTGTACTGGCACAAGGACAGACAGGTAGATCAATGGAACAGAATAGAAGACCCAAATATTAATCCAGGCAGCTACAGCTACCTGATTTTTGACAAAAATGCCAAAAATATTCATGGGAGAAAAGATAGCCTCTTTAACAAGTGGTGCTGGGAAAACTGGACATCTGTATGTAAAAGGATAAACATAGATCCTTGTCTCTATCCATGCACAAGAGTCAAGTCCAAATGGATCAGGGACCTTAATATCAGTCCTGAAACTCTGAAACTGCTAGAGGAAAAGGTAGGGGAAACTCTTCAACATATTGGAATAGGCAAGCACTTTCTGAATATAACTCTAATTGCTCAGGGAATAAAACCACTAATCAACCACTGGGACCTTATGAAATTACAAAGCTTTTCTACAACAAAGGACACTGTGAATAGAGCAAAAAGACAACCTACAGAATGGGAGAAAATCTTTGCCAGCTATACATCTGACAGAGGTTTAATATCCAGAATATACAAAGAACTCAAAAAACAGAATAATAAGAATTCAAACAACCCAGTTAAAAAATGGGCTATGGAACTAAATACAGAATTCACAGAAGATGAAATACAGATGGCATATAAACATCTAAAAAAATGTTCCACATCCTTAGCCATCAGGGAAATGCAAATTAAAACCACTTTGAGATTCCATTTCACTCCTGTCAGAATGGCTACCATCAAGAAAACAAATGACAATAAGTGTTGGCATGGTTGCGGAAAAACAGGAACACTTCTACACTGTTGGTGGGAATGTAAGCTGGTCCAGCCATTGTGGAAATCAGTGTGGAGGTTCTTGAGACAGCTAGAAATAGATTTACCATATGATCCAGCTATGATCCTAGGCATATATCCAGAGGACTCTTCTCACTACCTTAGAGATACTCGCCAAACCATGTTTATTGCTGCTCTATTCACAATAGCTAGGAAATGGAAGCAGCCTAGATGTCCCCCCACAGATGAGTGGATAATAAAGATGTGGTACATTTACACAATGGAGTTCTATTCAGCGGTAAAGAAAAATGAAATTATGAAATTTGCAGGGAAATGGATGGATCTGGAAAGGATTATACTAAGTGAGGTAACCCAGGCTCAGAAAGCCAAATATCACATGTTCTCTCTCATATGTGGATCCTAGCTACCAACGTATAGACTTGTTTGTGAACTGGAACCAAAAATAGGTACCAGAAACCAGTAAGCTGGTAAAAGGCTATAAGGGAGGGAGGGAGGAAAGGGAAGGACTTAAATGTATGGTAATGCACATTTGTAAGTAGAAGAACTGATTACAGAGTGGGGAATGGCCTAAGTGAGGCCATGGGAAGAGAATGCATACAAGAAAGGCAGGGGGAGGGTCAATCTAAACTCAAGATATTATGAATAAGACATATGTAAAATTACTTTTTTGAATAAGGGCATGTCTAGAAGCTGTAGACTGTTACTAGAAAATTTTAAGTACCTGGGATGGGATACCTTCCAGTGAGTTGTTGGCCAAGGAGGTCCCGGTGGCCTCCAAAACATTAAAGGCTTTTGCCAAAGCCCTTGGTTTCCCTTGAGAAACAGATAGTAAGACCCTATTGCTGAAGACATCTCTTGCCTGAGAGGGAAGGTCACTGAGAAAGCAAGCTGGTGTGGAGCAGAAAACCTTCTCCCTGTAGACCAGCCAAGTGAAAGCTGGAAAAAGCTTCACTGCACACAGTGTATGGGAGACAGAAGTCATCAACAGTGAAAACAGTGGACGCTGAATATTCAAGCTTGGCCAGACAGGCCCAATGACTGAACGGGTGCAATAGTGGCATGTCTACTCTTGGGGTAGTCAACTGCTCCACAATTGGACTGAAGGTCCTCTCTACAGGATGGAATACATACCTGGTACTGAAAAACCTAAGTAAAAGTCTATGGCAGGGGAGGTCATGAGCCTTAGGGGTATAAAGCCTGCTCTTGTCTGCCTAAATGTATATATTATTCCCACCAAGCTGCCCTGAAAACACTATACTTAATGTTCATATTCATATATTAACGCTACTCTCACTTCTGGTTAGAGAAGCTTCTCTTTTCAGATGGTGATGGCCACTGGGATGACCCAAAAGGCAACATAGTGCTGAGAAGAAGGGATGGAGGAGTGCCCAGCACTGAAACACCTCTGTCACACCCTCCAAGGCTCAGGGACCATTGCAGAAGAGGGGGCAGATAGAATGGAAGAGCCAAAGGAAGGGTATGACCTCCTACAATGCAACCGCCCAGACAGAAATTGGCCTCGATATCCATGACCTTGCAGTGCCTAGCAATACCTCCACAAGACCCTCAAAATAGAAGAAAAAGATGTCATCAAATTAAAAGAGAGACTAATGGAGAGAGGGAGGGGATATAATGGAGACTGGAGTTCTAAAGTGGAATGGGGGGAGGGGAGGGAAATATCAGGTGGGTTTTTTTGTATGTAAGTATAAAAGTCAATAAAAAACAATAATTAAAAAATGTAATCATGAACACACAGAAACTGTGGTTACCTGAATAAAACTTGCGCGCACACACACACACACACACACACACACATATATATATATATATATATATATATATATATATATATATATATATAGAGAGAGAGAGAGAGAGAGAGAGAGAGAGAGAGAGAGAGAGAGAGAGAGAGAGAGAGAGAGGGAGGGAGGGAGACATAATATAATTATAATTATATAGATATTTTTAACAGTTGAATATAAAATCAGGTAGATTTAAGAAGTGATCGATACCATTGAAAAATCTAGTCTGAACAAAATATGAGAGGTTTTACACGTCACAAAAAGTTCTTTGCAGAATTACACATATTATCAATGTTTGATTAAATATGTTTGGTCTGTGAAAGAGCAAAGTACCCATTTTTGAAAGGAAATACTAGGAACAAAGAGATGTGTGAAGAGCTACTGCTGTCATCAATGTGGATTTTAAAAAGCACTGGTGTTAGAAGATTTCATGAACACATTGAAAGCACTTTGAAGAGAGAATGATATAGAAAAATAATTAGTAGGTTTAATTATTAATAAATGGTTACTAATTTGATCCATCGATGACTAAGAGTAATATGTTTATTTTTACATATTTGACAAACAGGTACTTACATGAACAGCAAATATCCCTCATTACAGTACAGGAGCATTTGAAAAGAAGTAGAAGATGTGCATTTGTATTAATAACAGTAAGGATGATGTCAGCTGATAGCCATTGTTCAGAAAACTAGTGTATTACTAACTTAGAGAACACTGCTTTATGAGTCTTAATGTATTGTTGTGCTTTAACAATATAAACCTGGTGAGCACATTCACAGTAGATGGGAATATAGTTTCAGAAAAACAATCGCTCTTCTCCAGCAACATCCTTGAGATCAAAGACAGGGAAGGTCTGTATACAGTGAATTAAGTATACCAAAACGATAGTGACAGGTAATGGAAACTACTGAAAGGCAGAAGGCAGCAAAACAGAGTTTAATAAAGCAAGAATGGTCAGTAAATACTTTAAAATATCAAAGTACAGTGAAATAAAAATCTCATTAGTGTATGTTTTGCAAATAAAAAGAACTCATAAGTGAGTTTCTACACATATATTTTAATGTAGTCATAACTTGGTTAAAGATGTTTGCTGTAAACAAAGTATTGTTTCATAAAATATATTGTTAATAAAAGAAAACTTAAGGTATTGGAAATGGGTCATCACTTGCCTAATGTGAAGGATTGAAAGGGACTGAAATGGTTCAAGTTTGAATCCCAGAACCTAAATAAATAACAGAATGGTTGTAAAAACCTGGTACCATAGTCCTGTAGTGAGCAGAGACCCAAGGATCACTGGGACTCACTCATTGCTCAGTGAGTCTGGTCAAACAAAAGAAACCAAACAGTAACAGCAAAAATAAATAAGAAGATTAACCTCTGTCCCAAGAATATAAAGCAGTAGACACCACTGGTGGCCTTTCGCCTCCATACAAACAAAAACACATGCATGAACTACATATACACACACCACACATACCATACTATGTTCACAAAATAAATATTGTAGGATTCAGAATGAATGATTAAGTAATGATGCAAATTCATATTAAAATACATCTTAATATGTTAGCAGTTTTCTTTTAACCTTTCCATAATTGTTAAATTCACGTAATTAATTTCAAGCTTATTTGTAAGTTATAAGTATAAAGTCAGTGTTTACTTTTCTCCTTCTGTTGTAATCAGAATAGAGGTTCTAGATAAAATATAGATATTGTAAGTAAACTAGAACTTCAGGTAATAATGACTACTTTTAGAATAAACATGTTATATAAATATTTGAGACATAATTTATAAGGAAATATATTCACTGTTTATATGAAATTAAAATTTTCTGAGAATTTTACATTTTTATTTACTAAATTTTTCTACTGTAAATCAAAGATACTAAGACAAAATAACTTTGTTCAAAACTCACAAGCTAATTAATTTTAAATAAGGACAAATAAGCTTTCATATTTTCTAATTTTTTAAAATCAATAACATGTAGGCTACTGAAATCTAAAGTACTTACATCTGTCCAATATCTATGAGACAATGTCTCAACTATTAACTGTCTACATAAGATACATATACTTCAATTATTATGTATTAATTTACAATATGTATATAGTGATATGAGTCAGATATTCTCCCAAAACCCATGTATTTTGAATGTTTGTTCCCCTTCTGATAGAAATCGGGAAGGTAGAGTCTTGCTGGAAGAGGTATGATACTGGGGGCAGGCTTAGTGGTGTTATAGCCAGCTTCTCCTAGTAATAGCTCAGCTCATAGTTTTTAAGTTAAAACTTCATGAATGTATTGCATATTGTCCATCATCCCAACATGTAATACTTTTTGTTTAGGCTCAGTTTCTTGCTGCTGTTTTTCCCCTGCTGTGGCAGAAGTGATGTCCATCCTCTGCTCATGCCATGATTTCCCCTGCCATTGTGAAGCCAATAAGCCTTTCCACCCATAGGTGCTTTTGGCCCAGTGCTTTATCTTAGCAATGCAAATGTAACTACAATGATATTTATTTATAACTGTGTTGTTTATAGATCATGTGAAATATTATTAAAAACTACTATCAAATGTTAGGATATAGGAGCTAGATGAATTTAACTGTAAATGCTCTACAAATACATGAGAGAATCCCAATTATGCTATTACTTACTCTCTGTAACTGTATCCTTACTTATGATTAAGAACAAGCATAGCATTTATCACATAGTATTTTTATAAAGATATAAAGATTTTAAAAATGTCTACAAATTCCTTAAAACATAACCACCCTAACATGGTCCATCAATGACAAATAAAACATTAGTTAAGGTGGTTAGTATGTATGTTGTCCATAACTCATTGTTTTTTAAGAAAACACTTTAGGTGAATAACATAATGGAGTTTTTGACTATTTTTGAGATAGTATGTCATTATGTATTCCAGTCTGCCTTTATATTTTCCTGCCTTGCTTCTTTTCCTCCTTCCTTCCTTCCTTCCTTCCTTCCTTCCTTCCTTCCTTCCTTCCTTCCTTCCTTCCTTCCTTCCTTCCTTCCTTCCTTCCTTCCTCCCTCCCTCCCTCCCTCCCTCCCTCCCTCCCTTCCTTCCTGAAAAGAGAGACAGGAGATAGTGAGAAAGAAGAAGAGCAGGAGGAGGAGAGAGTGCATGTCTTGGCATGCCTAGGGCCTCCAGCCACTGCAAATGAACTAACAGATTCAAGACACATGTGCCACTTTGTGCATCAGGCTTTCTTTGGTTACTAGGGAATTGAACCCCAGGCTGCCAGGTTTTGCAAACAAGCTCCTTTAACTGCTGAGCCATCTCTCCATCCCTGTGCTTACATTTCTTATCTAGCCCAGGTTGGTCATGCACTTGGATCTTATTGCTTCAGCCCTCCCATGGTGAGATTACCAGCAATGCATATACTCTGTAGCTGTTTCCTCATAACTAAAAAATTCCTTCTGGGACATAGGAGGGAGATTTATAAAATTTAAGGAGCTAATGAAACTTACAAGATTCAGGAAGCTAATAAAACATGAAGCTCTGGAAAGTGAGGAAAGTTAAAATATTTAAAAGCTGTCTACCCTAGGTCATAAAGCAAACAATTCCTGAAGAAAGGAGAATCTTCTGATGCAGATGCCTACAAAGTAGCACCAGAGATTCAGTCACCCATGACCCTGCACACAAACCCAGTAAACTCCTTGGTTCACCAAGCTAAAGTAGGTTGGGATTATTGTTTTGATCTATCACTGTTGGCAATTCTGGGGTAAATATGTGCCTGTTCACATCTCCCCAGGAAAAGTCATTCAACATAGTTGAGCAGAAACTGAAAAAAAATTAAAAATGACTTGGGGAGTTGATTCATGACCTCTAAGATGGGCACTTAGAAATGCACCTGAAGTTAATCATCAGGAGTGAGGTTGGTATGTAAGGCTGCAGTGTCCCCAGTGGAAAACCTGATATTGTTATTTGTTCACATGTTGTATTTGATGGTGGGCCCCAATAACAGTGGTATCTGCATGCTCACTGCAGTGGTGATGAGCCATGTAACCAAGACTGAACTTGTTGGGGTGGTTCCCTTCTTGTGACCAATGGCAGCCTGTCTCCGGGCAGGGTGGTTGGTTTTTTATCATTGAAGGCAGGTTTGAGCTCAGCTGCCTCGGGCAGCGGTTGTAGCTGTTGTCACACCAGGCCTGTGCAGAATGCCACGTCCACAGAAGCCACTTCCTGGTTCCTCCTAGCAGGCAGCCTGGCTAGGGCCCGACTTGCACGGTGCCACTATATAATCTACATCTCCCATGATACTTATGGTTGGCTGAGAGAGAGTGAGAGAGTAATGACTAGAATCTTAAGTAAGGATCCTGGGACAATCTTATACTCCTACTAGAGAGTGCCAATAGCTCTATTAACAATACCATAGACCAAGATAACACTGTAATTGCCTGTTCAATTACTTGCCTTGCTACTCCAAAATGGTGATGGCTGATCATGTTAGGTTGTGCTTAGAGGAAATAAAATCATATCATAGCGATTCACCACT
Source organism: Orientallactaga sibirica (assembly GCA_036365145.1). Classification (NCBI taxonomy): domain Eukaryota; kingdom Metazoa; phylum Chordata; class Mammalia; order Rodentia; family Dipodidae; genus Orientallactaga; species Orientallactaga sibirica. The sequence goes on along the minus strand of JAEOAD010000010.1, from coordinate 9,083,235 downwards.
TTTACTATATCTCTTACATCTTTTATGCAATATTCCCTGAACCTTGGAAGAGCTGATCCTTGGGCCAACATATCACCTTAACAGTAATTTTTATTTTTACAGCAAAATCAATCAGTTATGAGTCTCTCCATTAGTGATTATTTGCCCATTTAATACATCTACCTATTCATTCAAAGTAAACATTAGCATTAATCTATGGACATGCATAGAGGGCAATCCAACAGACCCATAACATACATTTTACAAAGCAATAGCAGTTGCTTTCCCACTAAGGCCTATGATCTCTACAGTGACAGGTTTTCATCCTATTTTTAATATCAATGCCTTTTTGCTACTAGTACCAAATATAAATTTTGGCCTATGAATCATGCTTTAAATCCAGTGAGAAGTTGATGCTTGATCCTCAGCAGTGATGCTACTAGTGTGCCAGTGGGCACATATTACCTGCCATTTTGATAGCATATCTCTGAGTCTCTGTGGCTGAGTAAGACTGTTGGTGACAATTCTCCACCAGCTGCTTGCATAGTGCCTTCAGCACTATGAAAACCATCCAGCAGGGAAGCAGATTCAGGCCAGACTCAGCCTGCTTTCTCCATATCCTGAAACTAAAGAGTGCCATTAATTCAGCAGTAGTGACTTAGTATCTAATTCTGAACTACAACCAACAGCAGTGGCAACAGCCTTTAATATATTAGAGGTAAATGGGGCATTTCTTGCCAACAACCATATTGAAGTACCTTTTCCTGGCGCTAGGATCTTAATCTAACAAACATAGCGGCTTTGGGCATTACGTCTTTCTGTATATGAAGGATAAAAAATTATGTAAACTCTTTAATCATTGCTTCTACTGTTTTTCAAGATGATTTTCCAAATTTGTAAGACACTTTGATTAACATCATATACCCACTTAATGAAATATTTTTACAGATAGGGTAGGCAGAATAACTGAACTTCACTACCATCCATTCCAAGCAAAAAATATTATGAAAGTCCAATACAGTATGATTATATATCATCACTTGTATTAATTATTTCTTCCACACAGCAATGTCAAGTACAGTGATATTCAAGACACTAGAAGGCACTATTTTACTTAGATAATTATTTGTCTACAGTCCATAATCCTTTCCATGAACTGTTTTCCTTCCTCCTTCTGGAGCAGTGTCATGGGCTTCCTCATATCTTTGACCATAAGTGGGGTCAGCTCAAGTGGCTCTCCCCAGGCAAGACCAAAAATTAAGGCTATATTTTTGTTTCTCTTAGTACTCAGGCTGGCTCAAAGGCTCTGTCCTTCGACCACATTACTCAGGAAGTAATATGCATTGAATATGATTGTAAGCAAATTGTCACAGTTGTTGTGTGTCCTTTGTTGTGGCCGATAGGACATGCATTTGAGGATCAGCTGAACTCCAGCCCAGAAATAATATGCCCACCAAAGAGAGGAATGAATTATGACTCAGAAATACATTCAGATGTTGTTGGTTGCATTATCTTCTGAGTTGTAAGGGAAAGTAGAAAAAAATAAGGAATGATTTTACACACACATACATATATATATATGATTTCTCTGTCTCTATATATGCATATGCACATATTTGTATTCAATCTATATACTTATATATAAATATATATGATATAGACATATATCAGCATATATGATTTAAATATATATTCTGATGAGAGTAAGCATGAGATCTCATTTATTTCAATAAATATAGTACTGCAAATGTCATAATCTCATTCTTCTTCATTGCAGAGTAAACTTAAACTGTGTAAGTTAAATATTCAGGCAGAATTTTTAGCCAAAGCTGTTTGACTCTTGTTAGCATCTTGAATGGTAAAATGGTATAACCATCTTATATAATTAGAGTACAACACAGTGTTGGACCTTGCAGGTACTTGACATTGAATTTTAACAGCCACGCAATGAAATGATAATTAAAGTTTATATAACTATTTGTGAACATCTTTTTTTCTGTAACTTGACAATGAAGATACTGATTTCTATGCTGTAAATGCTACCTCCTCCAAATAAAATTCCCTTAAGCCCCATCACAAGTAGGATAAACATAAATTTCTTTGATAGAAACTACAAAACTTGTTTTGAATTAGAGATAATTCTATGCTCTAGTCCTGATGCACCTGGAACTATAATTGTCAACAAAAGTTCTGTTAATGAGCTGGGTGTGGTAGCATGTGACTTTAATTCTAGCACTTGGGGGGACAGAGGTATGCCACCATGAGACTACATAGTGAATTCCAGGTTCAGCCTGGCTAGAGTGAGACCCTACCTCGGAAAACAAAACAAAAACAGAAAACAACAACAAAAGTTCTGTTGATGCGTCTTTGAAATACAGAACAGAATACATGTTTATAGATGTTTCTCATTCAGGCTTTCAGTGCCTCTGATGTAGTTAAATTTTGTATTATGCAACATTTTATAGTCTCGTTTTTATTATACCTTTTCTTAAAGTTACCTCTTAATCAGTTATTTTTCTCATTGCTGTGACCAAATACCTCACAAATGCAAGTAAAAGGGAAAAAAAGTTTATTGAAGTTCACTTTCCTGGGATAGAGTTCATCATGGCAGGGCCCACATGGTAGCAGAAGTGACCTGCAGCTATGGTGGGAAGAACTTGCTCACATTAAGGTAAATCATGAATCAGAGATAGGACAATGCCTGTGTGCAGCTCCCCATCTATTTTCACTTTGTATTCAGTTCAGGACTCCAGCCCACAGAGACTATAGATGACATATATTACAGGTGGGACTTCATTTATTTTATTCTTTCTACAAAAAAACCTTGATAAAAACTCTCAGGTGTGCCTGAGGTATTTCTTAATCCAATCAAGTTAATAGTCCAAATCAACCATTACAATGTGTATAAAGTTTTGACTTATGGAGTGAGCAATAATAACTAGAGTATTGAGTTCTTACAACTTACTACATCTCTTGTTGCTCTTTGCACACCTTCACATAAAGCCTCACCTTAGGATTTCAGGTGTTCTGATCCTACTCTTCTCCTATAATTCAGAGATAACATACCTCAGGCTTATCTACAAAATGTTTTTAAAATTGAAAAAAATATATCAGCACCAGATCTATTTACTTCACGTTCAAAGCACTGGAAGACACTTTTTCTTTTACAGAAAAGCACAAACTAATGGAGGTAAAATGTGTGACATTTGATTTTTAGACATACTATTTCTGCATTCTTTCCTAAATTGTGTAGCCCAAATATACAGTCTTATGTTTGATAAGAATATCAGGCCAAAATGATCTTCACAATTTTCCAAATACTTTTCAGAAATAAACTTACCATTTATTTCTCAAAATATACTGTAATCTACAAAATAATTATAGCTTTGTAAATAAATTCAGAAATACATTCAGATTACTCAGGTCACTGGGTATGTATTCATGAGTCAAACTCAGAATTTTGGTTTGAAGATCATATATTTCTAATATCTCTCAGTTATCTAATATCAAATGTAAAAAATAATATTTTTGAAATTTGGAAAATTCAATGATATAACAAAATAAGATTAATAATCATATACTTATGTTAATGTTATCATATTAAAGCACATTGTAGTTTTATACAATAGATAGCTTTCATTGAAACTAAGTGCAAATGTGACAAAATTAATAAATATTATAGATTCAAATACCTTCCTAAATGTTTGACCCACCCCCCCCCCAAAAAAACATACTGTGGATTGGGGAGATGGCTCAGCAGTAAAAGGGGCTTGCTTGCAATGTGTGTTGTCCTGGGTTCAATTATTATGTGCATATATATTATTATATCTAATTTTGAAATTAAGAATGAAGTATTTTGAGAATATTTTCTCATAAATTATAGATTTTTAAAAACTTTTTATTTATTTGCAAGCAGAGAGATATAGAAGAGAGGCAGACATATAGAATGGGTATGCCATTGCATCCAGTCACTGAAAATGAACTCCAGATGCATGTGCCACTTTATTCATCTGGCTTCATGTGGTTACTGGAGAACAGAGCCCAGGTCATTAGGTTTTTCTGGGAAGCATCTTAACTGCTGAGCCATCTCTGCAGCCATTTCTCCTGCCCAAATTATGAATATTTACTTATTACTAAATTGATAATATAGTTTCAACCATAGGTGAATTGTCAACATTACTTCCTATGCATACTGTTTCATTGGCCACTCCTGATTCAGCTAGAGTTGGTACACATGAAAGTCCTGCAGTCCTGGCAAAGCCCCAATGAGGTGCAAGTTTATGAAGACAGCTCTTCCTTAGATTAGAGTATAATTAGTAACTAGCCTTTGAGAGTCCAGCATTAAATCCATAAGCATTGATACTATGAAAGTCTATACTGCTCTTAAAGTTGTGTCTACAGTTTCTGGGTTCCAAATTTAAGTAAACAGTAAGTGAACTGAGCTTTTTTTTTTTTTTTTTTAAAGACAAAATGCCTCATCACAAAAATGTCAGGAACCTATTTGCTTCAAAGAGGCTGAGAGTTTCATATGGGCATTTTGTAATGAAAGCTTACAAATGACTAGAATTTGAAAGAAAATTTTAGTCCCTCTATGTAGTTGGGAATAAGGAGAATGGCCAGAGTTGGGGAAGATACTCCTTCCTTAGCCTCAGTGAGTACATTGAGGACAGGAAAGATATTCTTTTTTCTCTTTGAGGAAGAAACCAAAGTGTCCTCATTTGTGACATCTAAATGCTTGTAGCTAGAGGTTTGTTGCTATTTAACTGGTTTAGAACAGTGCATAAGAGTGGAACCCATTTTAAAATGTACATAGTTGCTAAGCGTCTGTTGGCATTTCTACATGATCCTTATTACTTTCAGCCTCTCCTCAGTGTCACTGGGGCTGTAAGATTAGAAATAAATATTCAAGGATTCTTTCTTTCTGGCCAGAAAATTTAGTTTAGGACTTACCACCAAGAAGCATATGTGTTGTGTAGAATAAAGCAGATAAGAAGATTATCGTTTTAGCAGTTGCTAGAAAACTGGGCTCAGGCACGTGGCATAAGTCTGATTTTCATCTTGCTGATGACATAGATTGGTGTTATATAGGCAGCTTGGATCACTGGTAACAGCTCCCAGCACTTCCCTTGTTTTTAAAGTCCTTAAATTATACCAAGTATGTTATTGGCCTTCACTTTCCCAGTCTATTTAGCAATTTGTTGGTCTCCAATTGTTTTTTGACAATAAGATGCTTTATTAAATTTGATACATTTACTCCATAAGAACTCTGTGGAAAAAATGGACTATGAAAATAGTTTGTATCTGGATCCCTGAATTATGAAGTCTGTGCCCCACTATGTTATCTTGCCGTCCCTGTGACTCAACTCAAAGAAATATGAGACAAATCTTGTCTTTCAGCTGGCTTGACCTTGATATTCCAAGTCTTCCTTGCAAAGTAATAAGCCTGACCACCATCTTCACAGAGTCACCTCCAGGAGAGCTTCATGCAGCACCAGGGCTAGCCCCATGCCTATATTAGTATGATGTCATAGAGGGTCAGCCTTAGTAAGGTCATTTTCCTCTAAAATAGTTCAGTTTCCTTGGACTATTCCAAAATCTTTGCAAGGCTGGAATATCACATGTGGGGGTCTCGGTGATAAGGTGCTTATAATTGATAAACACATCTGCTGAGTCTTCTAGAGATCTTTCTTCTAAGTCTGATTCTGGGATTGGTGTGGAACCACAGACCTGGGTTACAGTCCATCATGTCAGGGAAAGCATGGCAGCAGAAATTTGTTGCAGCTGGTCACATACATTCTCCAGTTAAAAAACAGAGAGAGGAATGGTCTCCAATTTTTTATAGATTCTAAAATCTCCAAATTTTTTTATAGGCTATATCCTTGTTTAATTTTTTGAAGAAAAAAAAATCATCTTGGTTAGTGAAAGACTTGGCCTTGAGCCTGAAATTCTTGAGGATTATCAGTGTTATGCTTAAACAAAGCTGCCTTCCTACCTGTATGTTACATACCCTTGACTCCTCATCCCCATCAGGACTTCTATACTGGACACCAAGTTACACTTGAAAAGTATACTGTCCTTTGTAGAAGCTCTTGCCTCAGTTCCTCTGTCCCTCATTCAGAATTTCATGATACTTATTGGAATGAATGACAGACATTTTAGGGATCTGCATTATTCTAGTATTTTTTCCCTGAAACCTAAACTAACCCCCCAAACTCTTGGTCTTTCCTTTCCATAGTGGAGGTTTAGAAATATCCACCCACAATCAATAAATGCCAGTGTTTCAAGACAAAAAAACATATTCAACATTTTACTGCTTAGGCAAGAATATTTTTCCCTCTCCAGGATTTTTGTGTCAGGTTTCCGGACATTCCATAGCTCTCAGACCCTCACAAACATTCCATGTGCTTGATAAAGTAGTTGAAGTTTTATCCATTTGCTGCAGGACTATTGGTTAACAATTGGCTGAAATACATGATAAACTAGTGAATTTTATATTAACAGGAGTGCTAAAGTGCAAATTGGATAACATATGAGTCATTTTATTGAATGGTTAACCTTCTTTATGGAAAAATAACCTACTCAAAACATGGTATTTATTTTCTGGCTTGTAATTTCTCATTCTATGATAATGTTTCTAATGTGAAAAATATTGATATTAAGGATGCACATTATGTTTGTGTTTGTATATTTACATACAAGCAAATTGGATAATTTAATCTGTAATTTACTTTCTTTATAAATTAATTATGTCATACAAACATACAAATCTGTTAATATATATAGACCTCACTTAGGCCTTTTCACCCCCATTAATCTGTTCTTCTACTTACATATATACACTATCATTCTATTAAGTCCCCCCTCCCTTTATATTCCCTTTATATCATCTTTCTAGCTTACTGGCCTCTGCTACTGAGTCTTATTCCTATTTTTCATAGATGTCCAATCATTTGTAGCTAGTATCCAAATATAATATGTTATTGGTAAATGTTTAGTGCCAGGGATGGGATACCTGACAGTGAGCTGTTGACCAGGGAGATCATGGATAACCCCAAGACCTTACAAGCCATTGCCATGGCTCTTAGTTTCCCACAGGAATAGATGATAAAACCCTACTGCTGAAGACTCCACATGCTTGGGCTGCAAGGTCACTGAGAAATCCTGTTGAAGCTGAGCTGAAAACCTCCTCCATGTATACCAGCTGACAGCTGAAAAAAGCTATGCTACATGTAGTTCAATGGGAGAGAGAGAAATAACTAGTGTTGATACTCAACAGTGGACACCGCAAGCCTTAAATTTGGTCAGCCAGTCCAAATGAGCAAACATGTCCAATAGTGGCATGTCTGTTATGGGGGAAACCAACTGCTCTCTAATTGGACTTGAAGCCTACTCAATGGGAGGGAATATATCCCTGATACTCAAAACCTACAACAGGGGTAGTCATGAGCCCTAGAGGTGTAATGTCTGCTGGTGTTTGACTAAATCTATATACTATGTTCAACAAACTGCCCAGTAAGCACTTCTCTTAATGTTCATACCCATATATTAATGCTACTCTCACTTTTGGTTAGAGAATCTTCTCTTTTCAGATGGCAGTGACCTTGGGATGATTCAGAAGACACCATGGTGCTGAGAAGAAGTGACAGAGAAGTACTCAGCACTGAAATATCTCTATCACATCTTCCAAAGCTCAGGGTCTATTATAGAGGTGTCAGAAAGAATGTAAGAGCCAATGGAAGGGTAGGAATCATTATAACATGCTCATCCAGACACAAAATATCCTGGATATCCATGACCTCACAATGTCTGACACTACCTTCATAAAACCATCATAATAGGAGGAAAAGATCCTGACATCAAATTAAAGAGAAACTGATTGAGAGATGGAGGTGATATGATGGAAAGTGGAATTTCATAGGGGAAAGTGGAATTTCAAAGGGGAAAGTGGAATTTCAAAGGGGAAAGTGGAGGGGGTAAGGAATTACCATGGGTTATTGTCTACAATTACAGAAGTTGTCAATAAAAAAAATTAATAAAAATGCTGGGGACACTAGGCTAGAATGTTTATATCTCAACTTAATAAGGGATATAGAGAGAGCTGCTAAAGCCCAAATATTGCTTAATGAGAAAGACTCAAGGAGTTCCCACTGAGATTGGGAACAAGACAGTAGGGCCCACTCTCACCACTGCTCTTCAACATAGTACTAGAAGTCCTAACCCAATCAATAAGAGAGGAGAAAGATATAAAAGAGATCCAAATTTGGAAGGAAGAAATCAAATTAGACCTTTTTGCAGATGACATGACCTTATACATAAGTGACCCCAAAGTCTCTGCTTCAAAACTTCTAAAGTTAACAGACTTCGGTCAGAGTACTTGGTGACCCACAAAAGGTTAATGGTAAGACCCTACTGTCGAAGACGGCATACGTGTGTGAGACCAAACACAGAGAGAGACCTGGCCAGAATATGGAAGAAGGTCAGTCCCCAGACAGTTAGCTAGTCTAGTACCAGAGGGTGCTACACGAGCAACTGGGGGAAAATGTCTGATATTGGTCCAAACAACTTGCAGTCTAAGATACCCAGCAGGAAACAATCTGACGTAATGCTCATACAAGTGCAGTAGTGGCAAACAGCCATGGTGGGTTACCAACTGCTCTTGATTTGGCTAATAAATCCATTCAGTGGAATAGAACTCATTGCTGGAACTGGGAAATAAGTCAAAGCCATGTACAAAAAATGAGCTCAGTCTCCAAGATCTAGAGGCCACCAAATGTGGGCTAGAAGAGAGCCAATGCATATAAAGTTCCCTCCAAAACATATATGGTTATCCCTTCTATCTAGTACTAACTTCTCTCTCCATTGGAGAATTTGCTTATCTCTTTTCAGGTGGACAATGAACCTGAAGGGAGGATCAGCTAACCACACCTCACCAGCTGAAACCATAGAACAACGCAGGGGAAGGGCAAGAATACAGCGCTCAAGGCGATCACAACACCAGAAAAAGGCTGAAGGAGATAAACACAGAGAACATCCAACTCCAACTAAGCCAGATATCCAGAGATACAGAGGCTCCCAAAACCTCATCAAGGAAGCAGAACTAAAATGACCCCAATGTGGCTCAGGGAAACAAGAGGGGCGGAAAGATTGTTAGAGTCACAAGTTGGGGCATTATGCACAGAGACTGGGGCTTATCCACCAGAACTCTTGAGCAAACTCACAATGCACGATCCACATTCCCCATTGATGAGGGTCCCTTTGAAAGTGGGAGGACAGGGAGGAGGACAATGGAACCAATACTATGAATGTAAAATCAGAATAATATAAATAAAAAAATATATATTTCTTTAAAAAAAAAACTTCTAAAGTTAATTAATTCCTTTAGCAAAGTGTCAGGATACAAAATCAATACACAAAAATCAGTAGCCTTTAATTAGTGGAACGGTCCCATTTTCTAAAGTCCCCCCCAAAATCAAATATCTTGGAATAACACTACCAAAGGGTATGAAAGACATATATAATGAAAACATGAAACCACTCAAGAAAGAAATTGAGGAGGACACAGGAAGATGGAGAGACCTCACATGCTTTTGGATAGGTAGAATTAATATTGCAAAAATGGCAATTCTATGAAAAACAATGTACATATTTAATCCAATACCAATAAAAATTCCAGCATCATTCTTCATAGAACCAGAAAAACTAATCTCAAAATTCTTATTGAATGGGAGCAGGCTTGGGATATCCAAACATATCCTAAGCAAAAGAAACACTTCTGGAGTTATTGTCATTACTGATCTAAAGCTATACTACAAAATATTGTGGTACTGGAATAAAAACAAAAACATTAATCAATGTAACAGAACTGTAGACCCAACCCTCAGGTCAAGTAACTTTTACTTGACCTTTGAAAAAGGTACAAATAATGTAGACTAGAGAAAAGACAGCATATTCAACAAATGGTGCTAGACAATTTGGATAACCATATGTAGAAAGATGAAACTGGACCCACTCATTACAACATACATAAAAGTCAACTCCAAATGGATAAGGCTTCAACATAAGACCTGAAACATATCTATTACTGAAAGAAAAAATAGGAGGAACTCTCCATGATATGGAAGTGAGGAAAGACTTCCTGAACAATAACCCAGTAGCTCATTAAACAATCACTCAAAAATTGGGATCTCATGATCCTAAATGCTTGTGCACAGATAAGCATGAGCTTTTGTAAGATAAGCATAATCAGAGCATAATAAATTACCCACAAAATGGGAGAAAATATTCCCCAGATATACTAATTACAGAGACCTAATATCTAGAATCTACAAATAATTCAAAAATCTAAACAATAAAAATACAAACAACCTGCTGGAACAATGGGGCAAAGAACTAAATAGGGAGTTCTCAGAGGAAGAAATACAGATGGCTAGTACACTATCAAAGAAATGTTAAACATTCTTAACCATCAGGGAAATGCAAATTAAAACAAGTGTGAGATTCCACCTTACTCCAGTCAGGATGACAATCATTGAAAAATCAAATGACAATAAATCTTGGTAGGGATATGGGGAAAGAGGACCCTCATTCACTGTTGGTGGGAATCTAAACTTCTACAGCCACTTTGGAAATTAATCTGAACAATCCTGAAAAAGATAAAAATAGACCTACCAACAGACCCAGTTATTCCCCTACTGGGCATTTACCCTAAAGGCGCTATGCTTCACTGCTGAGATATTTGCTCAATCATTTTTTTAGCTGCCAGATGCATAATAGCTAAATATTGGAATCAACCCAGATACTCATCATTACACAAATGGATAATGAAGTTGTGGTACATTTACCCAATGGAATTCTACTCAGCAGTAAGAAAAAAATGATACAATGAAATTTGTAGGAAAATAGATGGACTTAGAACAGATCATACTCAGCAAACACACACAACCACAGAAAGACAAATACCCCATGTTAGCACTTATCTGTGGATCTTAATCTAGATGAACTTGAGTTGCTGGCATAAATCACAGGCAACTGAAGTCCCAGGCAATAGGGATCAAAGGCTTTGGTGGAAAGGGAAGAAGAGTTTTGTGGAAATAAGCAAAAAAGTAAACCCCAAAGAATTGTTACCACAAAAACCTTTCTTTTTTAAGGTAGACTAAAAGATTTAGCCTTCAACAGGAGGTAGTGGATAACATTGTTGTGAGAAAGAAGGGGTCTAAGCTACTCAGAATCAACTAGCCTGACAAGATGCACATACCAGTGCAATGGTGGCACACAGCCTTGGTGGGTAACCAATGGCCTTCAGATTGACTAAGAGATCCACTCAGTGGAAAGGAACGCATTTCTTGAACTGGGATCCAGGTCAGAATATTATGGAGACCAAGATTACAGTATCCAATGATAAGCTCCCTCTAGTCTTTGGCTAAAAGAGGGGCCACATCCATCAAAATCTCCCTAAATTAGCAATGCTTATCCCATTTAACCTATGCTGGCATCATTCTCTGTTGGGCATTGCTAAACACAGGCTGGGAGTGTGACAAAGCTAGACTGGGATGTTGGACATGGCCAGGAACCTTGGGCTGTGGGGATTGCAGCTGCCTTATCATTGAGAACTCACTCTGGCAAGGTAGCTGGCCCTCCCTGTCCTCAGGCAAGGTTGTAGTGTGCCCTGTCTTCACCCAGACTGGGCAGAAGCAGCGGGCACTTTCCCCCTTATCCCCAAAGCACCTGAACATTCCATAGTCAGGCTTTGCCCCCCTCACAGTTCCTGACCTTGTGGGTAGCTGCCCAAGAGACCCTTGTAAACAGTATCCCTGCTGTAGTTATCCAATATGTGGCTGAAGTCAAATACTTTTCCTGCCACTTCTATTATCTCCCTTGAAGCTTCTCCCTTGCGACTTCTGCCTTCCAACCAATTAGATAGCAACCCACAAACCTATGTATCCAATCACCTTATAGTCTTTATGTGCCATCTCAAGTGTTTACCAATCCACTTCCCTTTTGAATAAATGAGAGTGTGCTATCCATCAGACAGCCTCCCAGGTGGTTCATTGCCCATCACACTCACCCACTCCAGGACCCTGCTTCTCCCAACCCCTCCTGCGCCTGGGACATCAGTGGAAAGTGGCCCCCAGGAACAGCAAGGACCCACAGCTGGTACCTGAACAGGGACTCTTTGGATGCATGGTTCATAGGTGAGTGCCCCCTTGAGGGACATCCTCCCCTTGGGGTTAATGGCCCCCTGTGGTCGCCTCCCCATCTAGAGCTGGCAAGTTTCAGTTTTTCCTTCCTCCATCAGAGGAAGGCAGACTCCTCTCTTCATCAGAGAGTGTCAGGTTTCCCCTTTCTCCATCAGAGAGAGGCAGGTCTCTCTTTCCTCCATCAGAAGGAAGCTATTTTCTCCTTTTCCTTCTTTATTTTGGTTTACACCATCACTTGGGATTGACCAAGGTCAAAGGGAAAATGACGTCATTTTGCTGGGGCTACACTCAGTATTGACTGAAGGCCCCTAACCCACTGCTTGAACCCCAATAGCCCACTCAGGCATTAGCAACAACTTTCTATCTATTTCTCTTCATGATCAACAAACCAGTAATGCATCGACCAGTAGAAGCCTCTAGGGTGGTTGCTGGTCTCTTAAACTTGCAGAGAGGCCTGTGTCTGGTCCTTTGGGGAATCCCCTGTGGTGCCATAGCACCCCGGGAACGTTGCCATCTGGTCTTGGCATTTCTGTTCTTTCTCAATCATGGGAAAGACTACCTCCCATCAAAAGGAATCCCAAATCAGGGGATTGAGGGCACATCTTAAAGTAAGGGACATAAAACTCTCTCAGAAAGAGGCCAATTCATTTTGGGAAAAGGTCCTCCAGATTGCAGTTGCCACTGACTGGTAGTGGCTGCCAGCCCATGCCCCAAAGCCAATGGCAGCAGAGGAGGAAACAGCAGCGGCTGAGGGAAGAAAGGCCCCTTCATCACACCCTGATTCCCTCCCTGCTCATTCTGGTTTCCTGACCCAGACTCCGGGGACCATGGCCAACAACATGGGCTCAGGCATGGACGTCCTGACACCTTCCAGCCACACCCAGCATGGTGGACAAGGATATGGTGGGTGAGAAAAAAAAAACCAAGATTCTCCTACTCTTAAAGAGTTGAAAAATGGCAAGAACAGAAAGCTGACTTGTAGCCTGAAGGAAACCCAAAACCCTCCGTGGAATTTAGGGAAAAAAAAAAAAATCTCTCTTAGCTTCCCTGGCTTGCAGAGTCTGGGAGACTTGAAAGCACATGAAATCTCAAGATCCTGGCCCCAATAGCATATTGGGTGAATGCCGAATTGCTGTGAATAGATTGAGACTTATTATAAGTATTTGCAACTGTTTTAAGTTTACTTTGTTTCTCTATGCTTCTCTGGGACTACTAACAAAAAAACAGTCTCTAGATTTATATTTAAATTTAAATGTGCTTGATACTAAATTTGTAAGAAAATTTCTAATAATGTTTGAATCTACTTTCATATTTAAAAAATGTGTTTCAGAAGTCAAGTCTCATTTACACTTTTATAAAAACAAAAGTTATTTCAAAAGCCTTTTATCAAAAGTCTTATGGTAAGGACAATGAAAGTTTTGCTCATAGTAATGATTAAGAAAGATAAACAGGAGATGAAACTTTAAATGTTGGTAGCTGATGAAAAAGATTATTGCAGAGTGGTTACATATATTGTAAGGAAAAAGTATGTAGATGAAGGTATGAGTAAGTTTAAAAAAAAAGGTTAAAGACAAAATATTTAATCAGATTACAGACTTCTTGAGATTTAATAAAATGATTATTAACCCTGGGCTTACATCAGACTAACAAAGCATGACCCTGGCTGGTACCAGGTTACTATGGTATTCAGGTTATAAACTTAAAACTTTAACTCATTCTTGTTAATCTGGTCATGTTAATGGTTGTGAAAGACTGAATTTAGAGTACCCAACCAAGTTAGTTAAGTTCCTCTATTTGTCAGTGTTTTAACTATATCTTAAGGTTAATTGGTTCATTAGTATTTAATTCTTTCACATGATTAATATACCTAAAATCCTGCCTCTTACAACATAGCTGGCCCTCCCTGCCCTCAAGCAAGATTGTAGTGTGCCCTATCTTTGCCCAGAGTGGGCAAAACTGGCAGGCCCTACCCCCTTTATCCCAAAAGCACCTGATCATTCCATAGTCAGGCTTTGCCCATTTCCCACAGTTCCTGAACTTGTGGCTAGCTACGCAAGAGACCCTTATAAACAGTCTCCCTTCAGCTGTGGCCATCCAATATGTGGCTGAAGTCATGTAGCTTTTCCTGCCACTTCTGTTATCTCCCTTGCAGCTTCTCCCTTGCAACTTCTGCCTTCTAACACCAGCCAATTAGATAACAACCCATAAACCTATGTATCCAATCACCTTATAGTCCGTATGTGCCTTATCAACCTTTCTCAAGTATTTATAAACCCACTCCCCTTTTGAATAAATGAGAGCATGCTATCCATCGGACAGCCTCTGAGGTGGTTCATTGTCTGTTGCACTCACCCGCTCCAAGACCCCAATGACCCCCCCACAACTCATCCTGCATCCAGGACGTCGGTGGCCAACAACTCCCGGGAACAGCAAGAACCCACAATTATCCATTGGAGAATCCATTTTTCTTTGTCAGAAGGTAATGAGACCTGAGGAGATAAACCACCCCTTACACTTCAGCCAAGGCCTATGTGAAACCATAAAAGAATTGACAAGACAATGGAAGGTGAGCCTAATAATCAGTGCCAGGATGAAGGAGATAGACATTGAGGATACTCAACACAAACAAAAGCAGAAATCAAGAGGCTACTGGACTTAAAACATACCCAGCATAACACAGAATTTGGTGGAAGAAGGGGTGGAAAAATAGTAAAAGCCACAGGTCATACCCAGAGGCATTGTGCCTCCACAAATAACTGACTGTTGCTTTCACAATGCATAACCCACAATCCCATGGTGAATAGCAGGAGGTCCACTGAGGAAAGATCTCAGTACAATGGGGGGAGGGTGGAGGAAAAGGATGGTGCAAATACATGATGTGATGTATTCATTAAAAAGTATGTTCTTCAATTCACCAGTATCTATGTAAAGCCAGATGCACAATAGGGTGTATGTATCTGGAGCTCTTTTGCAGTGGCTGGAGCCTTTGCATACCCATTCTTTCTGCCTCTCTTCTCTCTAGCTCTCTCTGCTTACAAATAATGTGTGTGTGTGTGTGTGTGTGTGTGTGTGTGTGTGTGTGTGTCCTTAATTACAGAATGAAAGTACAGAGTAGGTCTGAAAATTTCCACTTTTAAAGTTCTGACTACTAATACTGCTCATGAGGACTAAAACTGCAGAATCACTGGTACAGAGAAAGAAACAGTTACATGGTCTTGTGTCATTCATTTTGTGCTAAATGTAAATCTAAACTATGAAGCTTATAAGTAAGGAAAGAATGGCTTCTATAACTTACACTTCTGCTCTGTAATTTGCATTTACAAATGGCCTGTCAAGAAGGTTATATGATCAGCCCTTTAAATATTGATGAGACATTTTTTCCTTACTGCTGTTCTCAGCTAAGCACCTTAGAACTGTACTCAAATCATTTTGTCAACGTGTGATGCGCCTTACATTCTCCTTTTCCCTCAGTATATCTTTCCCCAATCATTTCCTGTAAAACTTGCTCTTACCTCTGTCAGGAACAGCAGCAGCTTGGGTCATCCATCACACTGGCACTCTGTGTCAGCAGCTTTTCACATGATATAGGTTGATTCTTATATGGCATAACCATCAGAAAATCACAAAGAAGACATCACTGTTGTCAACCTGGGTCATAAACCAAAGGAAATCTCAATGAGCCTTCTAGTTCCTGCCAAGGTTTGTTTTAAAGTGACAGGAAAATGGAAAGATAAGATACAATGGCTCCAAATGGTGTTAAATATATGTTTCTATATTAAAATGCATATTGCAGAAGAGCCTATACTAAAGTCATTATGGTAGCAAGTATGCTATCATGAAAATCTTTTCTTTTTTTATTTATTCATTTGAGCCAGAGAGAGAGACAGAGGGAGAGAGAGAGAAAGAGAGAGAGAATGGTGCACCAGGAATCTAGTCACTTCAAATGAACTCCAGACACGTGCAAACATGGGCATTTGGCTTACATGGGATTTGGGCACCAGAACCTGGGTCCATATGCTTCACAGGAAAATGTGTTAACTGCTAAGCCATCTCTCCAGCCCTTCATCACTTCTTGAAGTAAGAAATATTTTTATCAAGCAACCTCCCTAAAGATAATTCACATATGCAAAACTCATTTTGGAATCATGAATAAGTACTTATTTAGGTATAAAGTGTTCTATTTTGTTAAAGGTTACCTTTTTTGATATACTGAGGGAAAAGGAGAATGTAAGGCGCATCACACGTTGACAAAATGATTTGAGTACAGTTCTAAGGTGCTTAGCTGAGAACAGCAGTAAGGAAAAAATGTCTCATCAATATTTAAAGGGCTGATCATATAACCTTCTTGACAGGCCATTTGTAAATGCAAATTACAGAGCAGAAGTGTAAGTTATAGAAGCCATTCTTTCCTTTTTTATATATATATAAATAAATAAATATATATATATATATATATATATGTATATATATCAAAAATTTCTCTCATATATATCTATACAAGATTTTAATATATAAATTATATACTATATAATAATATAATTTTAATATTCATACAAAAATCTTATTTGAGGAGTAATGTTGTATTTATTTTGATATATTCTATTTATTTATTTGTCAAAAGAGAGAGTGAGAGAGAAAGAGAGAGAGAGAGAGAGAGAAAGATCTGAGTATACTAAGTCAATGAACTCCAGATGTATGTGCCACTTTGTTCATCTGACTTTAAATACGTATTGGGCAATGGAGCCTATTCAGGCAAGCAGGCTTCACAAGCAAGTACCCTTAACCACTCAGCCATTTCTCCAGCTCTGTTTCATTTAATGCATAAAATTATTGTTGTTTTCTACTGGCATGTATTAGAAGAAATAATGTATGAATTTACATGCTATTTACAATGTTATTACATCCAAAATTTGTTTTCTGATACATAATGTGTTGGTTTCCCATGTATACAGCTATGTAATATGTACTAAACAAAAACTGTACATTCTCATTTTCAAGTTTGTTTACTATCTAGGACTTCAGGTATTGTATTTCTTATGGAGAAATCAGGACATGAGAGAACATATTTGTTATATGAGAATGGTGGGGTGTCTTTGAGAGTAATGGAGCCTTTCTGGAAACTTGGTTGTGCAATAACTCAGAAGCTAGGGTGCCAGACACTTGTGGCCACACTATAATTCCAGAGTCAGCAGCCTCAAGGTTCTTGTCTTATGAATTCAAAGAATGATATTCATAGACCACAGAGAGTTATGTTTAGAAATATTTTATTAAAGAACTTACAGAGATGGAGTTTATCGTGCTAAAGAGAAGGAACTAATACAGAGATCCTTCCCTAGAGGCAGTATAAGGTTTACAGAAATGGGAAAACCCCATCTGTGACTTAGTTTGGTATCTTTTAGGGAGTTTTCTGGATGGGGTTATCCCTAACTGTGGTGTCCAGGTACTGCCAAGTTTCCAGGAAAGAAAGAAAAATACATTCTCCACTTATTGCCCCTCCCTCTAGCAAAGTGGAGGCTGCAAGTACTCCTTACAGCAGAAAAATATAAGGAAAAAATAAGAAGATGCTTCCTCATAGCTTCAAGGGCATCCTTCACACTTTCTGAGGTTTTGTTACCTCCAAACTGTTTCCCTTGTTTCTTTGCTTATTTTCAAAAAATAGCTATAATCTTTCACTTCAAATTGAAGGATTTTAGTACTTGCCCTGCATTGTACTGAAGATGTTTACCTGTATTCTTACCCATAAAAATTCTTATTATAATTGAAGTTTTCCCAACCTTATGTTTGTATTGATTAATAAATTCATGCCATTTTTGTCTTTTTCTGCTTGATATGCCTGATTACATTTACTGCTTTTGAATGTTGGAAGAGATCATAATAGCGAAGTCGATATTATTTAGTAATGTTAGCTAATACTTTTCATATACATTTTGATTTATTTTGCTAACCTGGACTCAAATTTGGTATTCAGTATTTGTGTAATGTACCAGCTTTGGAGTGACAGTCATTGTGCTTTGTTTCCACAGATCTTAAATGAATCCAAAAAGTTTGTGAAGCTTGTTTTTCAGTTTTTTTTTTTTTTTTGTTAGTTATGGACATACTTAGTATGAAAGTACCATCCGTTCCCTCATCCTTGCCCCTTTTCTCAAGCACCCCTCCTCATTGGGGATGCAGATTATTCCTGTGGGGATTGTTTGTTATGCATTGTGGGAGCAGCAGCCAGTTATGGGGGATAGGCAATGCCTCTGGGCATAATGTCCTGGCTTATGGCTCTAACAATCTTTCTGCTCCCTCTTCCACAAAATTCCCTGAGCCATGTTGGGTGTGTTTTAAATCTACTTTAGTGATGAGCTCTTATGAGCCTCTGGATCTCTGCTTTGGTAGGCATTGAGGGTCCTCAGTGTCTATCTCCTTCACCCTTGTGCTGATTATCAGGTTCACCAAGAAAGCAGCACTCTTGCTCATCTCTCCAATTCCTCTGTGGTTTCAGCTGAGGCTGGGATGAGTGTGAAGGGTCATTTATCTACTCAGGTCCCACTCCCATCTGAAAAAGAGAAGCAAATTCTCCCACATGGAAAAAAGTCAGCACATGTTAATTGGGATAAGCATTATTAATTTAGAGAGAATGTAATGGGTGTAGTCCCTCTTATAAATAGCCCAAGATTGTGGGAGTTTAGCATTGTAGAGCAAAATCATTGTCTGAATATTTCTATGTCTTGTTTCCCAGCTCCAGATATAGGTTTCTTTCCACTGAGCAGATCTCTTAGCCAATCTGAAAGCAGTTGGTTACTCACCAAGGTTATGTGCCACTATTGCACTTGTGTGAGCATCATGACAGGTTGTTTGCTTCTGAGTAGGTTAGACTTCGGATTGCTCAGACAGATGTTGGCCACTTTTCCCCAGTAGCTCATGGAGCATCTTCCAGCTCTAGACAGGCTGTCTGGGGACTGATTCTCTTTTGGGTTCCAGAGAGGTCTCTCCATGTTCCATGCCAATAGCATATGGTGTCTTCAGAAATAGGGTCTTACCATTATCCTCCGTTAATGACATGAAAGACAAAAAGGGAATGAACAGGATTGTTAATCCTGTCATATAAAGAAATGTTAGAATGAGAATGTGTCATCATCATTCTGTAATAATTGTACAGAAAATATTTTACAGTGTTATTATCATTTAGTAATTTGTGAAGATTATGATACTATTTTTGAACTAGAGATAATATTAGGAATAATTCTGGTTTTAATGTCAATTTATAAATTAATTTCAAGTCATCATTTAATTTTTATAATTAAAAAACTACACAGACAGAAAGATGGCTCAGTGATTAAGTGCACTTCCCATGTAAACATGAATTCCTTAGGGGGCCTCAGAGTGGAAACCCAAATCCCTAGATCCCAAGTAAAGCCTATAAACCCAGTCCCAGAAGGGAGCAGAGACCTTAGAATCTTTGGAGCCAACTAGTTCCAGCATCAGTAAAAGACTAGTGGCTCAACAATACAACCAGGCATAAGAGTGATGGAACAGGATACCTTTCATGTCTCTCATTTTTCTAAACAGTAACAATTGATTAAATACAGTCAAGAAAAATATTCACTATTTCTAATAGCAATAAAGTGTTATTGTCAGTAGTAGAAACATCTCTAGTTATGGAATTTTTTCCTGAGTTAATTGTAATGTATAGGCTGCTTAGCTTGCCATTTAAAGGTACTTACTTGCAAAGCCTGCTGGCTCAGATTTGAATTGCCAGCACTGGTGTAAAGCCAGACACACAAATTATCTAGTGATCTTTTCAGCTTCAAGAGGCCTTGGCATCATATTCTCTCTTAATCTCTAACTCTTTCTCCTTGCAAATAATACCAAATCACATCATTTATTACTAGAATGCTTGAGTAAGTAGAAGATACCAAAATACACAAGTTATATTGACAATGATAATAAAGAAAGATTATTACAGCATACTTGTTTCATATAGTCTCAAGATAGCTGGACAGGATGAATTCAATATAACAAAATGAAATTTAACTGGAATGCTCTACAATATTTTTCTTCATGCTGGTGGCTATTATCACCCCAAGAGAAATAATCAAATTCAATATTGGCCTCAAACCATCAAAGCATTTTCAGTTAGAGTAAAATTCAATGCAATCTTAAGCAAGCACATATGGAATACAACAGAACATATATATATATATATATATCTTACCATGAAGAAACTGACAACTAACGAGTTTATTTTTATATATTAACATCAGATAGATAGGAGACCAGAAATTCTTGACATGCTACATGAATTTACTACATATTAATACATTTAAAAATGTATATATGCTTAAGCTGATTTATATATACACAGTGCATAAATGTGTCAAAATATCATATTGTTCTCCAGAAGTGTATACAATTTTATGTTTTATATAAAAAATGGATTTAATTTATTTTCAAAAAGAATTTCCTTGTATCATTCTTTACTGCAATATTTTATCATGTTTCATTTTGTAGGGCACTTTGCAAATTTGTGAATGCCCATAAACTGTATTGAAGTTGAATAAATACTTGGGGAAAATCTAATGAACTGCTGTCATAGTTGCCAAATAAAGGTACTTAGAGGAATATCAGTGATAAAGTATGTTTTAGGTACTCTGTGTTTTCACTTTTAATGTGTGTTGCCTTGTGTGTAAGAAAGTGTACAGAAATAAAAAGTGCTATTTTTCCCTATAGAATTCATTGAACTTTGGTCTAGCTGCCTGGTATGTATGACAGGAATCAACTTCCAGATTTATCCTGTTTTCTTGGAAAGGTAGTGAAATTCTTATCATCTATCTTCACATTAATATTTCCCTTGGCAAGTGCATTTTGTACATTTAGACAGATGGGTAAAACTAGTAAGAGTTTTGCAAATTGGGAAGGTTCTTTGCTCCTTTCTCAGTTCCTTTTTTTTCCCCCATAACATTCCATCTATTTGTCACAAGTTTCTTTCTGTCAAGAAAATGGAGTGTACAATTCCAGGAGAAGAGATGGTAAGAAATTAGAACTCCTATATCTATCTGAATAGAACCTTATAGCTGAATAGACAGCAATTGGATATGAATCCTAATATAAATATATATAAGATAAATATAACCCTTTAATACAACCACAATATACCAATTTTATAACTTAAACTCTTAATAGTTTTATACCCATATTCCTAGTAATAATGACCATTTGTATTCCTTTCAACTTGAACCTGGTTAGGAGATGTTCAACATCATTATTTATCATAGAAATGCAAATGAAAATGACTCTGGGCTCTCATATCACTCCAGCCAGTATATCATACATCCAAATGTCAAATAACAATAAATGCTGGTGAGGCTGTGAAGAAAGAGGAAGCCTTGCCTACTGAGGGTGGGAGTACAAACTGGTACATCTACTATGGAAATCAGTATGGAGACTCTTGAAACTAGATCTACAATTTGATCCAGCTATAGCATTTCTGGGCTTATAATCTAACGTGTATTGATGGGTCATCATCCATATCAAAAAGGGTATTGTCCTTCATACTCTGCAGGTCTCCTGGTGGTAATATGCTTTGAGCCTATAACAATCCTTTTGCTCTTAGTTTTTCCTGAAAAATAACAGCAACATTAGTATTTTCTTCTTGTTATACTATCTTGAAAACTAAAGATTAAGCAAAAAAAAAAAAAAAAAAAAAAAATCTCCGCAACTCAGTTTTACTTTCTTGTCAAAAGATTTCTTCTAAATCTGAAATGTTATTTTAAAAAATCTTCTTGCAGATTTTGTTATAACTCAATTAAAATTGACAGCACATTTCAAATTCTGCTTTTACTTTAACAAATTACTGAACCAAACTTCCTCCAGGCTTTACTTTGATTACCAATTAGCACACATATCATGTAGCTAAAGGGAGACAGGCTTTTTATGGCAAGGGTTTTTCTCTCAATGAAGTGTACCATATATAACAGCTTATTCATTTCCAGTGACTTTGAGGTTAACTTTTAAAACGCACATTTAACTCTTTTTTTTTCCCAGTTATAGGACATAAACTTGTATTATTTCTGCTGCCTACTGGTAAATGTCACTTTCTACTCTAGTAACAGTTTTAATTTTAGAAAGCAGCTAATCTACTTCTGGTCATTGCATATTCTTCATTTAACTTGGTGATTTGTTGATGAGAATTCAAAGTTTATAATGCTCTTTAGTCTGTAAACATTTTTTGAAATATTAAAAAAAAAAAAACAATCTTTGGTGGGAGTGATGGCTCAGCAATTGAGGTGCATGCTTGCAAAGCCTGATAGTCTGTGTTTGATTTCCCAGTACCCATGTAACTACCAGATACACAAAGTGGCAAATACATCTGGAGTTTGTTTGCAGTGATAAGAGGCTCTGGACCACCCATACTCACTCTCTCTCTCTTTCTGCCTCTGTCTCTCTGTCTTGATCTGAAATAAAAGTATTTTTAAAAAATCAATCTTTCTAGCCATCTGTTATTTTGAACCTAACTTCTGTGATGATATATGCTATTGTTTCAGTTTCAGAAGATATTTACATATATTAGGAGAATTATACAATTTAACTTGTTTGCAATTGTCACTTGATGTTCTTTTTACCTTACATCTTCCTTCCTTATGACAACTCAAGTAGACTATACATCCTTGGTGTCCCCTTTGAAATAGGAAAAAACAAACAATAAAAAAAAACCTCGCCGCCCCACCCCCACCATCCATGAGCTTAGTAACTCCACTTGCTCTGGCCCCTTGCCCCACCCACCCCCACCCGCCTTAGGTCGGGAACTCCACTTGCTCAGTGTCCCTCACCACCCTACCCCCAACCCCAGGCTCAGGAACTCCATTCTCAAAGAACTCCCTCCCCCTCTCTCTGCTGCCCCATTCTCCAAGCACAGGAACTCCACTAGGAAACTCCCCCCTTCACTGCCCCAATCCCCAAGCATAGGAACCCCACAAGCCAGCTCCATTCCCATCACTGCAGCCACACCCCCCAATAGAAACCCCACACGCCAGCACTGTCCCCATCGCCACTGCCTGTCCCCACCCCTGGGTCCAGGAACTACCAACTCAAATGCCATCTCCCTTGATGCCCCACCCTCCCTCCCCTGTGCGTGTCCTGGACCCATGCCACAAAGCTTCCTCTCCCTCCTTGCCACCCCACCTGGACCACCACCAAGTCTTCCCTATGTGCTTCACCTGACCTGTAGCAATCCCATATCCTTGCTCTGCCATGTCACAAAACCCTGCAGTCCCAGTGACTCCCTGCAACATAGTCCCAATGTCCCCTCAACCCTCAGTATCATGGAGCTACCACACATTCCCATACTCCCCTGCTCTACAGCCCAGCCACAACACCAGTCTGCTTTGTCCCATTGTTCCCCACCCCCTTCCCCTCAGGCTACCTAACCACACACTCCCATACCCCAAACCACCGAGAACTTGCCCCTTCATCAGACCCTCAGAATCTCACCAGACCCTCACGGGCTCCTGTCCTCTGAGCAGACAGGCCCCACAGCCATCAGAAGGCTAATCAAAGGAAACATAAAAGGGAATAATCACTGAAGACACTTCAAGTACCAGCATGTGGTTAAGATCCACAATGAGCTGTTGATCAGAGAGACAAGGTTTCTGAACAGAAGACACATTTTTGTCAGAGTAGTTGATGACCCACCAAAGGTTAATGGTAAGACCCTACTGCCAAAGACACCATATGCTATTGATATATAACATGTAGTAACCTGGCTGGAATCTGGAAGAGAGTCAGTCCCCAGACAGTTAGCTTATCTTGGGAGAAAATGACTGACATCTGTCCAAACAACTTATGGTCTAAGCTACTCATCAGCAAACAACCTGACACAATGCTCACACAAGTGCAGTAGTGGCACACGGCCATGGTGGGTAATCAGCTGCTCTTGATTTGGCTAACAGATCTACTCAGTAGAGTGGAACTCATAGCTGGAACTGGGAAACAAGTCAAAACCATGTCCAAAAAAATGTGGGCTACAAGAGGGCCTACACATATAAAATTTTCTCTAAAATAATATTTATCCCATCTATCCGGTACTGACTTCTCTCCATTGGAGAATTTGCTTCACTTTTTCAGATGGGTGTTGAACCTGAAGAGAGGATCAGCCTCACCAGGGCCCCAGCTGAAACCATAGAGCAATTGGGGAAATGGGCAAGAGTGCTGTTTTCTGCCTAAATCTAACACCAGCACAAGGCAGCAGGAGATAGACACAGAGGACACTCAACTCCTACTAAACCAGATATCCAGAGACACAGAGGCTCCTAAGACCTCATCACTGAAGTAGAACTAAAATGAACCCAACATGGCTCAGGGAAATTCATGGAAGAGGGTGCAGAAAGATTGTTAAAGCCATAAGTTGGGTCATTGTGCACAGAGACATTGCATCTTCCACAAAACTAATGGCTACCCCCACAATGCACGACCCACATTCCCCAATGAGGAGAATCCTCTGGAGGGGGGAGGACAGGGAGGAGGCTATGGAAGGCACCAACATGAATATATTCATATTTTGAGAATAACTAGTAAAATAAATAATATTTTTTATAAAAAAAAAGAGTCTATAATCCCAGCCCAGGGGAGCTGGAAATACAAGGATTTCAGGGGCATTGAAAAAAAAAAAAAAAAAAAAAAAACTATATCTCCACAGTCTACAACAATGTGGAAGAAAGGGGGAAATCTCACCCCCACTCATGTTGTGGCATAGTTAGCCAAGAATTTTTCAAAGAGAAGTTGGGCATTTTTTCCTACATAATTGTTTTTATTTCCAAACTCTCTCTGGAAACTTGGGACTGTGCTAGATTACACTGTTTGTGGTAGCTTTCCAATACTTTGCCTGTGTCTTCAGTCAGTTTCCTTTATTATGTGCACTAATTTAATATCAGAGATTAATTGCTGTACTGAGCAGTTATGGTTTACCTTCAAATATTTATAAATATGCAAATTTTAGGAACAAGTTACTGGACTACTCTGTCTTTGCCCTCTAGAGGGACATATAGGTGCTTCATAAATAATTGTCTCTAGTGCTCCTCAGCAACCATTATATATGTGAATACATTTATGATGCAGAGAAATATGTTCTCTTCCTCAGTAGAAAAGGTGGGGCACATTTAAAAACGTGCATATCAATGCATACTTCAATTAGTACATATACATAGGTGTACATCTATCCATATAATTTACACAAATTTCGTATGCCTTATTAAAGATTCTAGACACAAATTGAAAGCATATATTAAAAGCCAGCCATTGAAGTGAAAGCATAGGATAGAATATAAAAAAAGCAACAGTTTCTTTTCCCTGTTGTATACTGATAGTATCTTGTTGAATATAAGCACTATATTTATTGATACAAATAAAAATAATGACAAAGAAACGACTTCCATAACTGTATATTTTAAGAGATAAAAGTGGTATCTTATGATGTCTTCTAAAGCTTAAAATAGAACCACTTTGAATCATGCTGTCTATAAAATGGTAAAATGTCAAGTTAAGTACCTTTGAGAAGGAGTTATTCTGTAATTTAGCTCTAGTGATATTAGTTTATCTTCCCATGACTTCAGCATGAATTTATTGACAGACTGAAAATTGTTACTTTTGCTATCATGGGCTTCAGACCATTTTGCTCCAGGGGGTTACTCACTGATGCCATTTTCAATTTGTAATCTAGAGGTAGGTTTAATGCACCACTTGAAGTGCACCAGATTTTCATCTATGTTTATCTCTTGTATAACAAAATCCAAAATGCAGTTGTTGGCACCCAGGTATGATTAAAAGAACTTTTCAGTATTTTAGAAACAATATATATTAAACATAATAATAATATTTCTCAGTAGTAAGACTGCTACAAAGCTATATTTTGGGACCAGACATTTACATTTACATAACATATTTAATATTAAATAACAAATTGAGTTATTACTGAATCTCTTGGTATCTACAATCTTTTATTACATTTAAGAATTGTAAAATTTTATAGGGTATGTAGATAAAACTGAAAAGAATAATGTAATTTTGATATAATGAATATCAAAGGAACATAATACAAAATGAATTATGACATATTATGATTTATTAATAATATGACTGATAAGAATTATGAATATACAAACATACAATATTATGGGCAGGCTCAAAATGGGAAAGATATCTCCTAGCTTGCCTAATTTTTTCATAATTATGCTGGCAATAAATTATTTGTGAATATTTTCAATATTAAATGTTAACAGAGAAGGTCTAATGTTATTAAGATAATATTTGTACTGATTTGCTTGCAGACATGAAGAGTGTCTATTACTCTATCATTCTTTATCCAGAACTTTCTTCTCCTAAATGATGGAGTAAAAGGAATAGTGGCAGTGTGGAAGCAGAGTTCTTGGATATAAACTCACTAGTAATTTTCATAGTGAAGAAATGATTTACAGGGATGAAAGTGAGTTCAGAGATAAGATATTATCTAAAATTATTTTTATTTGTTTAACAAGAATTTATTTTATTCTGTCATCTTGAAGTTTTTTCCAGTAAATTATTTTATTGAGATAGAGATATAATAATGTTAAAATAGAAAAAGGGAAAAAAGATAAGTTATCCATATCAGCTTATGTCATTGGAACAAAATAACAGACATACTCCAAAAAGGATACAGTTTGCTTAATTTTGTTGTTTTCCTTCCCTGATCGGCCTGTGCGCTCTACTTTAGGGCTTGATGTGAGGCAATGCATCAAGACCACACCACAGGCCACAGGAAGACCGTCCCTGTGAAGTACTCTTTCGATCTTGTTATTTATTTTATTTTATTATTTATTTATTTATTAAAGAGTCAGAAAAAGAGTAGGAGAGGGAAAGGAGAGAGAGAGAATGGATGCACCAGGGCCTTTAGCCACTGCAAATGAACTCCAGAATAATGTACCATGAGCATCTGGTTTAATTGGGTTCTGGGGGTATTAAATCTGGGTCCTCAGGGTTTGCAGGCAAGTGCCTTTACCTCTGAGGCATCTCTCTATGCCCTCTTTCAATTTTTCCAGAGGTTTGGATCCATCTAGTAAAAATCATGTATAATCAGGGAACTACAATACCATACACTATCTAATATCACCAAATTTATCCATCACTCCATCTAGAAAGATGAATAGTTCACAACAATAGCAAAAAGAAATGTAGGGTGAGAGGGGAGTCATTTACATGAAAAATGAATTCATCTAATCAAGAGCTACTGTTTGTGTGTTTTTATTTTCATCAGCTGTTTTTAGTCCATTGTGTAGACGTGAGTGTACAGTTTGATTACTTGTGGGTATGTATGAACATATATGTTTTATCTGTATTGACAAAAAAGGGACAAAGGTTATAATATATTCTCTTCTATTGCAATATACAGCAGAGATAACACAATTAATTTAAACTCACAATGTTGTAACTTGGCAACTATCCTAGTATAGTTTAATGGGAAATCCTTTAGTGTACATGTAGAATCATTTATGACACTGTATACAAGGTATTGAGACTTGATTAGTCTTCTGGACTCTTGGTAAAGCAGAGTAACTAGTCTTCTGGACAACCTTATACTACTAATATTTAATACATTTTAAACTGTTTGCTTCTTGAACTTGGCATAAAAGTACATTTGACTATTTATTATATAATCTTCTAAAAGTAGGTTTGACTCTACATTGCAGTAATATGAATATATTTTCATTTTATGATTTCATAGAAAGTAAACTTGTGGTATAGAATGGTAATAGATAATAGAATACAAACAGATACTGCAGAGACCAGCTGTGGGTATGTTTTTGAGGCAGCCTAATTGTGAAATATAATTCTAAATTCAGAATCAAAACTGTCATCCAAACTACTACATTCCCTGTCCCAACAAAGTAGATAAAATTAACTCTATAAATCACCACAATGATTTTCTTCATTTATTTATGTATAATACATTATCCAAAATCAGTTAATATTATATGCTGTGAAAAACAGGTGGATCTATTTTCATTATTTTTCTTTACTTACTTGAATGCTCATATGTAACTTTGATTCTTCTATGAGGTACTTCAGATTAATTAAACCTATCCCTATTCCTTCTTCTCCTTTATAGAGCAGTTGGAAAGTTAAAAGTACTTTCCCTCTTATCTTATAGCTTGTGATTGAGATATAAGTAATGCAATGGTAAACAAATAAATTAGAAATGAAGACAGTATTTGAAAGATGAAGCAGAATGATTTGTCCTTTTCGTCTCAAACAGAATTGTAAACATTGGAAGTTTTCATCAGCCATTCTTTAGTTCTTTTTTTAAATCAGCTTTGACTTAGAACTATGCCTGTAGTATAAACAATGGCAAATTCTCGATTCTGTTTTTTGTTTTGTTTTGTTTTGTTTTTACCTTTTGTTTTTCATATTCAGGGATCAATGTGGGAAATGATTGCTTCTTTTGTCTGTGGTTGGGTATGATATCTGGTATCCCTTAGTGGTAGCTAAAAACCTGGTCCTTCAGTGATTAGGATTTTGGAAAGGACCTCGTTACAACTACTTGTGTAGGCTATGCTAGGTTTTCTTTCCTTACCTTGACTGATGACAGAAGTAGCTAAAGAGATCTTTCATCTATGGAACTCCAGGTTCTGTTACCAGCTCTTCATGAATTTGAAGTGACCTAGTAGCTGCAACAACTGGGTGATGACTGTAAAGTCCATGAAGCACAGTCTTTAATAAGTATTGAAGAAGCCAATCGCTTTGGAGTATAGAGTGATATCTCCAACAGACAAAATGAATACAAAATGAGGAAAATGAATACAAAAGCAAGAAGGTAAGCAGGCTGACTGCTTTTCACAGCACTGGAAAATGTAAAGGAAAACTAACACAAATACCAGTATTTCAATTCTCAACTGGAGTCAGACTGTTCTTTTTCTATATATTTAGGACTAATAAAGCCAACAGCCAAAGCAATTTCATTCTATGGGTTACTGAATTAAAATATAATTGAATTAATAATACATTATACTTGTTTGTGTCACATTGGAAGGTTGAATGACTGTTGGAAACAGTGACTATTAGCAACTGCAATGTTTATCACACCCTTCAAGGCTCAGGAACTATGGAAAAAGGGGGCAGAAAGTATGTAAGAGCCAAAGGCTGGGAGGCAGTGCCTTGGGTCACTATCCTCTGGACATGAAGGGACTGGTGATTCACAACCCCGAAATGGAGGTCACTACCTACATAATAGTGGTACAATATTGAGCCCATCAACATTTCAACATAGATAATAGAAGATGGGAGAAAAGAAAATGAGTTATCAAAATAGAAGAGGGTCTATAAGGAAAGAGGAGCAGGTTCACTGGGATGAGGGACAAGTGACTAATAAGGGTAATGGGAAGGGATTATGATCAAATTACATAGAATATTCATGTATTAAACATCTCAATTAAAAAAGAACTTTTTTTAGAGCCTTTGGACCAAGTTTTGCCTTTTCTTTTGCCATAATTTGCATATAGCAAGGCTATAATATCCATGTTAGCATTTTGATACTAGGAGTTACACCATTTAGGTGTGTGTATCTTCATATGAATGCTATGTAATCCACATCCCTGAGCTACTCCTCATGGCTGTTAACCTTTTATTTTTTTTTTTTACCTAACTGCTTTAGGAATGGAATGTTAACTCCCCTTCCTACATCAGTTTCACTAGATCATAGCCTGTATGTAAGGAAGTAAATACTGATCTCAGTTGATTTTGGGAGACGAGTGGAAATACGTTCAAGATAAATATGTATACAATAAATATAACATTTGTTTTGCTACTTATATTGGAAAAATCCTAAGCAAAGTATGAGGGAAGATATTCTATATGTCTGAGAAAAGAGAGGAAGAGCCTTAATCAGTATGGCTGTATAGATAATTGAAATTCTGAAGGCAATCTGCTACCCAAAGAAGTCAGAATTCTTCAAGTTCTTTCAGTTGATTTGGATAAAACCTAGTTTCAGAGTTAGAGGCCTAAGAGGCAACCCACACTAAACAAACAAGGTATACCAGAGATTTCTTGACATATAGGCATATGTGGCTAAAATTTCTCAGGACTGGCTTCTTGGAGAAGATCCACATGGCTTTCTTCTCTAAGGGCATAGCTTAAAGGTGGGTTTCTAATTTATGCATGAGTCATTCATACAGTGGATTCTGAGGTCAGGAGTAGTCAAGGATTAGCTCTAAAACGTGACTCTTTCTCCACAAAGAAAACCATAAGCCCTCCTGTTGAAAATGCCAGAACATAGGGTGGTTTTCCATACTACCACTCCATTTGACATGGGTTTGGCATGTGAAGATGATGATGAAACATGGCAGGAGTGGGAGATAATGTATAAAGTCTGACTATGACTCCAATTGCTGTTCTAGATGTCCTCCCTCTATAGCAGCAATTAGCATCACTCCAGGCACCAACTGGGTAGCTATTGAACTGCTAAGGTTTTTCTCCCTATCAATAAATAGAAAGAATATGCAGTGTTGAATTTCGACTTATAATGACAGCACTAAACATCTATTGCCTGTTTTCCCTTTAGAATTTATACAATAATTGAATTTTTAGTAGTCTTGTCTAACATAGTATCTCAAAGACTTTGGGCCAGTCCACCATGATGATGTCTACATGCTGATGGGAGATGCAGAGGCAGCCATAGTTGATAACTTCTAATATTTAGCCAAACTGGATTGCTCAAAGTAAATACGACTAATACATTTCAGGAATTTTTCATTTATTTTTTCTGCTGACAGGAGGTTTTTCTGGCATGAGAAGTGTCTAAGAGTTTCCCTTTAAAGTAAAATTAAAAAATTATGTCCATAGTGTTCTGTAGTGCTATGGAGGCTACTGTAGGCATATTTGTCCTCTTTTGAACTCAAAAGGTTACATATACAGTAAAATGTCTTTGTTTTGAAGCTGTTATATTTTGAAGTGGGAGTGCAGACCTCACATTGCCTGGCTGGTGGAGGTGTCGTGTTGGGCATTGCTAAACAGGGCTGGGACTATGAGAAAGTCGGCCTGGGCTGTTGGACATGGCTGAGCACTTTGGGCTGTGGGGGTTACAGCAGGCCTTATCATGGGGAACCCACTCTGGTGATGGAGCTGTCCCTCACTGCCCTCGGGCAAGGTTCTAGTGTGCCCTATCTTCTCCCAGAGTGGGCAGAACTGGCAGGCACTCCCCAAATTATCCCCAAAGCACCTGACTATTCCATAGTCAGGCTTTGCCTAGACCCCCCACAGTTCCTGTGGGCTACCTGCCCAAGAGACTCTTATAAACAGTCTCCCTGCAGCTGTAGCCATCCAATATGTGGCTGAAGTCAGGTAGCTTTACCCCCCACTTCTGTTATCTCTTTTGCAGTGGAGGCAGCAATGGCAGTGGCTACAGGCAGAAAGGCCCCTCCTCCACACCCTGCTTCTCTCCCTGCTCACCACTGGCCTCAGGCACAGGTGGCATGACGCCTTCCAGGCACACCCACCCAGCACAGTGGCCAAGGAGATGATAGATTGAAAAAAAAAAAAAAAGCAAGATTCTCCTAGTTGTAAAATGGCAAGATCAGAAAGCTGCCTTGTAGCCTGAGTGAAGTCCAAAACCCTACCTGGAATTTAGGGAAAAAAATAAAGCTCTTTCTTAGGTTCCCTGGCTTGCAGAGCCTGAGGCCTGCAAGCACAAGAAATCTCAAGATCCTAGTCCCAATAGCATATTGGGTGAATGCCAAATTGATGATGTGAATTGATGGGGACTTCTTATAACAATTTGCAACTGTTTTAAGTTTACTTCATCTCTCTGCTTCTCTGGGACTACTAACAACAACAACAACAACAAAAACAGTCTCAATATCTATGTTTTTATGTTTAAATTTAAAAGTGCTCAATACTAAATTTGTAAGAAAATTTCTAATAATGTTCGAATCTAATTTCATATTTTAAAAATGTGTTTCAGAAGTCAAGTCTGATCAACTGTTTTATAAAAAAGTTATTTCAAAAGGCCTTTTATTAAAAGTCTTATGGTAATGAAAATTAAAGTTTGCTGCTAGTAATGAGATGAACTGACTAAAATAGATAAACTGGAGAGGAAACTTTAAATATTGGTAAATATTTGATGAAAAAGATTGTGACAGTAGTTATGTAGATTGTAAGGTAAAAAGTATGTAGATGAAGGTATGAGTGAAGTATGTGGATGGAGGTATGAGAAACCTTAAACAGAGGGTAAAGACAAAATACTTAATCAGATTACAGACTTCTTGAGATATAATAAAATGATTACTAACCTAGGGCTTACCTCAGACTAACAAAGCATGGCCCTGGCTATAGTATTCAGGTTGTAAACTTTAACTCATTGATGTTAATCTGGTCATGGTAATGAAAACTGAATTTAGAGTACCCAACCAAGTCAGTTAAGTTCCTCTATTTGCCAACATTTTAACTATATCTTAAGGTTAAAATTGGCTCATTAGTGTTTAATTCTCTCACATCTAAAACCCTGCTCAAAAAAATCAGAAAAATTATCTACTCTCTTTTAGATAATGCAAATAGAACATATATTTGGAGATTGTTTGCAGTGGCAATATCCCTGATAACCTTAAACATTTTCAACATATACAAAAACTCCCAGCATCCCCTTATCTCTCTCCATTGGCACACACCATTGGCTGCCCCCTCTAGTCAGCTGCAATGACAAAATCCTTTAGATGGAATATGGAAGGGACCAGACCCCCTCCTAACTACGGGAGAGGATTTGCTTCTATTTTCTCAGGACCAGCCCAGGCCTGTGTGGGTCCCAGATTGAAATGTCCGATTCAATCTCATTGACCAAGGAGATGGCTCATCTGACACTGAAACAGAAGTGTCATAGGTCCCCCCAGGAAGAAAACGTGCTGAACTGGGGCCAAATTGAGGCCCTGTGTCAACAAGGAGTCATGCTGGTATGAAATTCACAACATTCTCTATCTCCAGAGACTCTGTTTATATCCTTACTTGCTATCCTGACCTTAAAAGTAGCACAGGCTCAACAAGCATATTGAGCTTATGTACCTGACCCCCTCTAGCTAGGGATGCTCTTTGGGAAGAACCCCTACCTAAGATATTTTCCAATGCTTCCCTTACCACTGCCAATTATGACCTAGAATTCTTGCAAGAAGTGACTAAACCAATTAACTGGACATCTCTTACAGCAGAGCCACCTATCTGCTTTTCAAGCAATAGGTATCATGAGGGATGTTATATAATGTATACAAACCACGCATTAATTATCGATGGTGGATACCAAAATAAATATAACTTACAATTACAATTGGGTCCCTGGGAAGGCAAACAATCAGAGATACCACCCATCTTGAGCCCCCAAGGGCAGCCTCAACCAGAATTATGGAAAGTAGTAGTTACCCTAACAAAGAATCATTTTAAGTTTCATACGTGTCTGCCCCTTCCTTACCTTTACGTAGTTGGGCCTGGGTGAGTCAATCATCAAAATGGGATTTACTATCTTAGTTTTATTACCTTATTTTATTTTATTTTATTATCTTAGTTGTATTATCACCAATTGTATCAATTCTAAGGGAGGCACAGCTGCAGACTACTCCTCCAATGAAGTCTTTATTGTCATGCAGCCTCCTTACTTGATCATGCCATTCAAAATGACTGAGCCTTGCTAATGCAGCTTCAGAGCTCAAGTGTTCTAGGAGCTCAACAGATTTCATGATGACATGAAAAAGAAGATTCACAGAATGGCTAATTGTGGGGATCATTGCTACAATCACCATCATCACATCTTCAACTGTAGCAGCAATATCCCTAGCACAATCAATGAAGACAGCTGATCATGCTAATGGATTGGTTTAAAATGTATCCCAAGCCCTTTCATCACAGATAGATATCGATAAAAAGGTGTTAGTCCAGTTAGATGCTCTAGAGGATATTTTTATGTATTTATGAAGATGGGTGCTCAGTCTGGTGGCTCAAATGCAGTTGGTCTCTCATGCTAATCATCAATTCATATGTGTTACTCCTCTACCCTACAATGGGACCACTACTGAATGGTGGAAAGTTGAGAATCATATTCAGAGTATTTGGAATCATAATAATCTCAGCATATATTTACAAAGTTTACAAAAGGAAATATCTGTTATTTCACATAGTCACTTGTCTTTTGGTAATCCTGCTAGGCAGCTAAAGGATTATTTAGTGCCTTACAGAGCACATTACAAAAATTATCTCCCAAACAGTTTCTTTCTCAACTTTTCATTTGGCTACTATTGGTGCCAGGCACCCTACTACTACTCTTATGCATAATTCCCTGTATGTGTAAATTAGGGTTCAAACAATATAAACAAATTTTGACTGATCAGGTCCTTATACATTGTCTGACTTCTAACTGGATCCGCAGTAATCCACAAAAAACTTACCCAAGATGACACTGCCCCATTTTAAAAACAAAGGGGGAATTGTTGGGCATTGCTAAGAACAGGTTGGGACTGTGAGGAAGCTGGCCTGGGCTGTTGGACATGGCTGGGGGACCTTGGGCTGTGGGAGTTGCAGCTGGTCTTATCATTGGGAACCAGCTCTGGTGATGGAGATTGGCCCTCTCTGCCCTCTGGCAAGGTTGAAGTGTGCCCTATCTTCACCCACAGTGGGCAGAGCTGGTGGGCCCTCCACCCTTTATCCCAAAATCACGTGATCATTCCATAGTCAGGCTCCCCCCACACACACACAGTTCCTGACCTTATGGCTAGCTGCCCAAGAGACCCCTATAAGCATTCTCCCTGCAGCTGTAGCCATCCAATATGTGGCTGAAGTTATGTAGCTTTTCCTGCCACTTCTGTTATCCCCCTTGCAGCTCCTCCCTCATGACTTCTGCCTTCCAACCAATTAGATAGCAACCCATAAACCCATGTATCCAATCACCTTATAGTCTGTATGTGCCTCCTCAACATTTCTCAGTTGTTTATAAACCCACTCCCCTTTTGAATAATTGAGATGGCCTCCTGCATGGTTCGTTGCCCATTGCACTCTTCCACTCCAAGACCCTGCTTCCTCTCAACTCCTCCTGTGCCCAGGACATTGGTTCCCAATGATGCCAGGGATCAGTGGGACCCACAGTGTCACTAGGGTCCAGCTCTAATGTGTGTTTGGGGGCAGATCTAAATTTTTGCTAAATAAATGCAAAGTTCCAGAGGTCTGCCTTGTGTTCTTGGAGTGTGCATGCTTATGGTGCTGGTAGTGATATTTCTATATGCATGGATCTATGAATGTGGAACAGCATTTTCTGCATTATGGAACTTCTCCTTACCTGTAAGATTCAATAAATCTCTTCCCTTATAATTGTGCCTGGTTTGGAAATTCATCCTAGCAACTTGAGTTTAACTGCAACACTCATGAATATAAAAAATTAGATTTACAATAAATGATTGTTTTATAGGCCCAGGGTTTCATAGTACTTTACAGCTCTTCTTGACACCAGGAACCCATGATGTTCTGCACTATTAGTCTGTCCTTTTGAAGTCTACAGAGTCCATTTGCCAAGTGAATGGAAACAGACATGGCTTGATATGACATGAGTAATCAGTAATCCACTCACAATGCCAAACCTGAGGGAATCTTCACCATCTACTTCTGCACTGCACATTATGTAGACTGGAAATGACACTTGCACTGCACTTAGCCCACAAAGAATTCTCATAATATAACTATTTAATAGAAAACTAGACTTTATGATTGTCTTGGCATAAGTGTGCCCCTTAAAACTAAACATGTTACACCCTCTTTCAAAATTTTATACAACATCTTTTATCTTTGACCTTTCCTGGACTTTGCATTTTAAAAGTAAGGAAAGAATCACATGGATGACCTACATATACACCTTAATATTTCAACTTCTGATCTAATGAGAAATGCTTCTGTCCAGTAAATATTTTATAATATTGATCTCCAAATATCTTAGGTTACTTTGCAACACGTTTTGATGTTAGAAAATATGTTTGGCTGAGGCAAATGCTTTTGTTTGTTTTTTCTTTTCTTTCTAGTATGGTATAATATCCTGTCCTTCAAATGTTTTAAAGTATTTGTTCTCACAGCATCCTTTCTCTGTTTGCACATGAAGTCACTATTAGAGATGTGATCTGGTCCTTTGTGTCTCAATTTAAATACCTTAAATACCATGAAATATACCAAATATTGAAAAACATATTAAATTCTCTTCTATGGACATATAAGTGATTTATTCAATTTAGCTATGAATGTGATAAATAAATAAAACTATAATAAATATAAAGTAAGAGAATTATTTGGGAGCATAACTAGTATGTGTAAATCCCAAATATGTTAAAATAATAGAATAAAAACAAAACAAAAGTAAAAGTAAACAAAAAAACAAGTTTCAGACTGTATAAAATTGATTACCAGTTTAATTAACAAATTTCTTCTTTTTACAACTAACTAGAGGACTTATAGTTTATTCCAGGTGTAGCTCTTTGGTTATTAAAATGACAGAAAAAGGAATGCTGGGAAAAGTGAATATACCCCATGGCCCCAAGCCATGGAATCTTCACAAAGTCCATGAACAGAAAATGTTTGTATAGTTGATTAGAAATTATTTATTTTTACTTTAATTAAATAATTGGCAAAAAAACTTGTAGAAATTTAAGTTCTGGCAGCAATTTTTATAATGAAAATTCTAGAAACATATAATCAAAACAAGAAAATGAGAGCTATCTGTGCCAAATGAATGCACTGATAGAGCAGACATCCATAAAATATTGGAAAATAAAAATGAAAAATTAAGTATAGTGATGCCATATTTAAACTGTAGATTCGTATAGTAAAAAGAGAAATAGGCAGGAAATAAATTTTGATTATATATTCAGTAACAGAAGGCATAATTGTTGAGCAGACACATGCACCAATAATGGTAGAATAAAGACTGTACAGTGTATTTATCTTAAGTAATAGAATAATGTGGAAGAAATCCATTAAATTTGTTGTAGTGACTAGGAGTGCATCACTGTTGTTTGTTTGGCAAATATAAATATATTTAGTCTATAAAACCATTTTAGTGAGTGCACCCTGTTATCATACCCATTTTCCTCTTAAGGATACTAAAGTACAAAATTCTGATATTTGTCCAGGGTCCAGAAAACAATCAAGATGGAGATATATAGGAGACTATTCATACCAGAATTTTGATCTTGGCCAATCTTGTCTAGTTAATTAAAAGATATGAAGATTACATGTCTTAGGTATTAGTTGCAAGATGGAAATCACACAGGTTTTTCCATATAAAGACAAATTTGGTAAATACACCAATCTGCTTTCTTGTCTAGACATATTGGTGAGGTCTGTGGCCAATATTTAAAGTGTAGTCATAAAGATCAAGTCTTGCTTGTGGAGCTGTGTGTCTAAGTATGAATAATTAACCATAGGTTTTGTACAATTGTAGTTGCTATAAGCATGGAAAAATTATCATATGTGAACTCAAAAAGATAAAAATAATACATTCCTAAAAAGTGGTCATAAAATATATTGAAATGAAATGATTTCTCCAAGTGGCCATATTTATATTCAAAGACTCACATTGATCAATTAAAAAGTGAAACGTGTGTCAAAGATAGTAGTCAATAAAAAACTTGAAAGTAAAATTAACGAAGTAAAGTGACAAAAACTAGGACTAGATGCCAAGGATGGCATGCTCCAAAAAGCCTGAGTCGAGACCCAGTGCGTCACTTGACACGGATCCGACCCCATTGTCTCCTCGGCTCATTTAGCTTGGCAAGGACATCTACTTCTTTCAGCTGTACAGCTCATGTGCGTTGCTTGATCTTTCTGATTTCTCTCCTTATCTTGGCTTGTTCTTCTCTTCTGTGAATGATCTGCAGGCCAGCCATGAACCCCTGGAGTTAGACAATTTTGTGGAATAGTATTATGTAGACAATAGGAGATGTGTTCCCAGATCAAACAAAAAATGGAATGGAAAACAATGGGTTTATTACAACAACAATAGATGGTGGGAGCCCCCTCAGGCTACCCATGAGGGGTGTAGATTTGATCCTAAAAGCTTGCTTCCTCCAGGTGGTCAATATCAGTGTGACCCTAAGAGTGGGAGAGTGAGATTTAGGATATGGGACAGGAGAGACTACAGAGGAAAATGGACTGATGAGTTAGGTTTTATTATTTAGCTGTTAGGGATGTAACAAAGAATGAAAAAAATGCAAGGAGCTAGTGCCCCATTATTCAAAAAAGAATTGGTCAAAGTGTTTTTCAAAGGTGTTTTTTACAGTTAATGGTTAACAGTGCTTGCTCATAAAGATTGTAAGGGATGAGGCTAACTTTCCTGGAAACATTATGTATTTGTAATTTTAAAGATGTTTTTCACAGCTAATGGTTAATAGTCCTTGCTCATAAAGATTGTAAGAGATTGGGCTAACTTTCCTGGAAATATTATGTACTTGTAATTTCAAAGATTATGCATGCATGTCAAATTTGGACACAATTTTGTTTTTGCCTTTTTCCTTTTGAATCCTATTTCCTTGTATGAGAAAAATAAAAGACTGAGGTTTTGTGGCAAGAAGCAGCAGAGCAAGAGCGAGCGAGCGAGTGAGAGAAAAGCCAGAGAGCATGAGAATGAAAGAGGAGAAAAAGAAAATGAAAAAGAAAAAAGAGAGAGATAATGAATGAGAGAGTGAGAGAGAGAGTGAGTGAGAGAGAGAGAGAGAGTGAGTGAGAGAGAGAGTCAAATGGCTCGCTGCTGAAGCCCAACCTGTCAGCTTGTACCAACATGTCCTAAGTTTTGTTTAGTTTTCGCCGCTCCAGTTCATCCCAGCTTCGTGGTCTCACCCCTTGTTGATGCTAGGGCTGGAACCCGGCAACTAGACCTACTAATACCAGGAGAACAATGAAGGTGATGAACAGGAGAATGGACATGAGACAATTTTTAGGGGCCCCATGACCTCAAGGGAAGTTTTTTTAATGCAGCTTAAAAGTAAGCTAGTATACTTGGTGATGGTTTGAATCAGACATCTGCCATAAACTCATATGTTATCAGTGATTGGTCCCCAGCTGATGGCAGCTTTGGAGGTAGAGTCTCACTAGAGCAGGTGTTTCACTGATGAGATGGCCTTAGGGGTGTTATAGCTAACTTCCCCTTACTCTCCTGATGTTTCTCACTTGCTGTGGCAGAGGTGATGTCCAGCCTCTGCTCATGCCACATTGGCCCCTGCTATTATGAAACTTTCCTTTTCTGACCATTAGCCAAAATAAAATCTTTCCTTCCCACAGGATCTTTTGGTTGGGTGCTTGGCCCAGCAATGAGAAGGAAACTACAACAGTAATGTGTTTTTATCATTTATTGTGCTACAATAGCTCCATTTGAAATAGGATTTAAAAAATGCTTAGCAACTGAAAATCAGAAAGTAATAGAGAAGAAAACATTAAGAGGTTTTCTTTTTGTGTTGAAACAAAATCCATACAAATATGCATAACAGTTTCTTAGTTGCATAGAGCATAGAAATTGAGTAATGAAAGTAAGAAATGATTTTCCTTGGAAATATAAATGAATCAGTATCTTTAACTTTCATACTTTTCAGTATATTAATATGTATGTTATATCTTATAATATATCTTAGATTTCATTATATTTCTTTTTTTTTATAAGTTAAAGATTGTGTGAAATACTGCTGTCAATATAACTTCTATGGGCCTAGGGATGCAACTCTACCCAACAATTTATTATCAAGAAATACAAATGGCAAACACAAACTTAAGAAAATGTTCAACATGCCTAGTCATCAGGGAAATGCAAAATAAAACAACTATGAGATTACACCTTTCCCCAATAAGGAAAGCTAACATTAAAAAAAAAAAAAAAAAAAAAAAAAAAACCTAAGGAACACAAATGATGGCAAGGCTGTGGAGAAATAGGAACATTCTTTCACTGTTAGTGGGAATGTAAAATGGTACAACCATTATGGAAAGCTATATGGAGACTCCAGAAAAGGATGACTATAGATCTATCAAAAGATCCCGTTATTCCCTTACTGGGCATTTGCCCTAAAAGCTCCAAGCCTCAGATCAGAGAGATTTGCTCAACCATGTTGATAGCTGCTCAATTCATAATAGCTGAGAGCTGGAATCAACCCAGATGTCCATCATTACATGAATAGGTAACAAAGATGTTGTTTATCTACACTATGGGATTCTATGCAGCAGTAAGGAAAAATGAAACAATAAAATTTGAAGAAAATTGGTTCAACATAGAACAGATCATTCTCAGTGAGCTCACCCAATCACAAAAAGATAATCATTGTATGGTCTCACTCATCTGTGGCTCCTAACCTGAATTCACCCAAGATGCTGTCAAACCTAATAAGTACCCTGAGGACCAGACAATAGGGAGGGTGGTCCAGGAGGAGAGGGTAAGACTGGGAGGGAGCGTAAGGATGGGAGAGAGGGTAAGGGAGGACACAAATGGGGACCCAAATGGAAATGGTACCATAAAATCCTATACTCTGAACAACAGGCTAAAACATTGATACTTTAGCTGGCCCGTAGAGAAGACCTGAACCACAGGAACCTGGACCATGCAGACTAATCTTAATCTTCTCATGTTTCTTTCTCTCTCTCAATCCATCTCCTTTCAACCCTCTCTTTCACTTTTATATATCCTATCTTTTTCTTATGAAGCTGTATAATAAATGTATTATTTTAGTCATGGGAAATTTATAAACTAAAATAATATTCATGCTATGATTTTGTATGTTTTAACTATTTCAAACAATATGTACTTCAAAAAACAATGGTGACATAAGAAAATAAAAATGATTAAAAATAATTAAAAGCTTGTTCTTTAGTAATTCTCATATCTCAGTGACTCATTAACAATTCATTGACTTTTACCTAATTTGAATAATCAGAAACTTCTGTCATTTTACAGGAATAGACAACTTTGCTCTTGTTCTTGTTATTTTATACTGAAGTACTTCTTGTCAAATATCAAGGTCACACTTTGCAGATTTTTGAGGACAAGAGGTGCCATTGCAGGATCATCCAAGAATGACAACTATCCATCTATATGGAGCACAGTGTCACTCTGTTCCTAGTTTAGTTTGACACGTAGATCTTTCCCATAGCATTGTTTATTTAAATTGGCAGATTTATTTCCCCAAGGAATATGAGAGTCTTATGATCTGTAACAGCATGTGATTTCCAATTTCGTGCTCATTCACATCAATACAAGATAATTCCAAATGCTGCTTTATTCCTGAGAGAACAGAAAACAACAAAGACTGTTTATTCCTATATAACAAGAACCAGGTTAACTTTGAATTATGTGGTGATAATGTGAATCTAGGCAGGGAAACTATTCCAATCTTAAATGAGTAACTATCTGTGCACTTTTATTATAAGCAGACAATTTAAACAAAAAGAGGCTTATCCTCTGAGATATTGGAGTTTTTATTACATAATAGTGATTAAAATGTTCTCCTGTTCAGGCTGGAGAGATTGTTTAGTGGTTAAGGTATTTGTTTGCAAAGACAAAGGACCTAGGTTCAATTCCCAATGCTCACATAAAGCCAGATACACAAGGCAGCACATGCATATGGACTGTCTTTGCAGAGGTTCCAGGCCCGGGCACATTCATTCTATCTGCTTCTCTTTCTTTCTCTGTCTCTTTCTCTCTCAAATAAATAAAAATAGAATTTTTTAAAAAATGTTTTCCTTCATCCTGTGCTAGGTCCAGTAATGTTAAAGGAAAGTATTTCTGAAGATAGACCAATGGCAGAACTCATTAGAATGCTAGAAGATCGGAGGTAAGTATTAAAGTTTGGTCTTTCAGTAAAAGTTAGAGCAAAGGCAAAAATAAATCTGAGTTGCAAACGGAAGGGAAAATATACTTTATTCTGAACATATTTACATCAAATTGAATTTATATATAATTATGTAAAATTAAGATGTGGCAGGCTTATTTTAAGCCAGTAACTTAAAGATATATTTTTAGCGGTAAACACTGTATTTAAATGCACTTTGCTTAAATGTAAAGAACTTTAAAGTAAGTGTTGAGAATTGAGCCTATATCAATAATTCCTAAATCTACCACAAAGTTTTTTATCTTGCATTCTGTTTTCTATTACCTTTAGTCCTTATTTAAATCATCATTTCTATTATCATGCCCAAGGATTTCACTTCATGTATATTATATTTCTCCTTTATCCTTTGAAATCATATTTTTCTTCAACTTTTACCATTTTTGGTTATAGCATCATTTATATGGTAAGTTTACAATACATTGAATATATTTTCCTATGATGAAGGTAAATTAATAATGGTTCATGATTCTGTTGGATGTTAATACTTATGAGCCATATTTTCTAACTAATATATAAAAATAATTCTCCAACAATATACCCTATAAGCAAGTGGTTTTCAGGAACTTTTATAAAATAATTCCCTAGGAAACACTTAAATTAGTCACAGTATTCAGATGTAAATTTCTTATTTGTGTTCAAATAACGTGCTCATTGCAAACAATTATCAGAGTTTTTGAGAATGTTTAAAATCATGTCAGCGCTATTATGAGAACAGAAAATGAAACCTTGGAACCATGTGCAGGGTCACAATATTCTCTCGATTGCATTGATAAAAATACAAATTATTTGCTTTTCTAGGATTTAGTTGCTATTTGAACTTTTTGCATTGAATTAGCATATAAGTCTATATATGCAAGGGGAAGACATTGCCAAAAATTTGACTATCCATACATACACTGTATTCATTTTGAATAATTATATAAAATATCACTTTTCAAGTGATATCCTTCCCCTCAATATTCTATGGGAATAAAATTAAATTGGGTATAAAATAACCATGGATTCATTATTTAAAATATTTGGAGAAATGTCTTAGCAGTTAAAGTGCTTGCCTGTGAAGCCTAAGGACCAGGTATAATTCCCGAGATCCCATGTAAGCCAGATGCACATGGCACATGCATCTGGAGTTTGTTTGCAGTGGCTACAGGCCCTGGTGCATCCATTATCTCTCTCTCTCTTTCTTGTAAATAAAAATAATAAAATATTTAAAATACTTCTCTAGATAGTTTCCATGTAAAATAATCTTCATTATTTTTCTTTGCATTAAACATGATTTTATTATTATACCTTTGAGTATAATCCACTCTATTATATTTTATAATTAGTACATGGTAACCGGAAAATAATAACCTGAAATTATCAATAGGTATTATTCAAGTTTTTGACATTTCCCTGAGTTTTCAAAACTGAAAACTTTAAGTATAAAAGGCCATGTCACAAAGAAACACCAAACAAGAGCTACTAACTTGAGTCAGGTTTGTTGGTGAAAATCTGTAATCCCAGCATCTGGGAGATAGGGACAAGAGGATCTTCTCAAAGGTCAAGGGCAGCCAAGGGTGCAGGATGTGTTCCATCCCTATCAGTACCATGTTCTAAGACATTGTCACAAAAATGCCTTTATTAAAACTGTCATCTATACTAAAACTGTTTAATATATGATACTTATAGTTTCCATTGAGTAGAATGAAGGTAAAGGCAGTTATAATGCATGGGCAATTGTGGAATTACAGTGTGCTGCAGAAGCCAGTTAAATTTATCTATGAGATTAACACTGTATCCTGGAGATCAAATGTCTAGCCTGCATACACACTTTTAAAACCAAGCCAATATATTAAAGAGAGTAACTATAATTTTCAGTAAACACTACTGAGAACAATTTACCTAAACCTCACAATATGTTAAAGTTTAGTTTTATTGTTTATATATATTCAAAATAAAAATTCCTTCTATATGTAGTGGACATGCCTCCTCCCTTCAGATGCAAATCCAACAAAAGTTTTGATTCTTGCACTTCTGAAAGAATTCTTAACTGAGGACAAATAGACAAATAAGTAGTTAGATTTGTTTTAAAATTTGTTTATTTAGTTAGTTGAGAGAGAGAAAGATGTAGAGAGAGAGAGAATGGGCATGCCAGGGCCTCCA
Organism: Orientallactaga sibirica; assembly: GCA_036365145.1. Lineage (NCBI taxonomy): Eukaryota > Metazoa > Chordata > Mammalia > Rodentia > Dipodidae > Orientallactaga > Orientallactaga sibirica. The sequence continues at coordinate 9,039,038 of JAEOAD010000010.1, read as the reverse complement.
GCCATTGCAAACGAATTCCAGATGCATGTGCCTCCTTGTGTGTTTGGCTTATGTGTGTTCTAGGGAATTGAATCAGAGTCCTTTGGCTTTTGAGTCAAATGCCTTAAACACTAAGCCATCTTCTCCAGCCCTAGATTTGTTTTAGCAAATGGAAAAGAAAGAAAACAAACCCCCAAAAGCAATAAGTAAATCTTCCAGACTGGATCATGGGGCTAGGAAAGGGTAAGTGGCTGTCTCTGGTGTGTGGACTTAGAATCTTGGTCTACAATTTCTCCTCTCTTTGACAGGTCTTGAGGCCATCCTGGACATTCTCTTTCCTTAAATAGGCAAAGTCTTTCTTGGAAGCCTACTCACAATTCAGTCTGTTATAATTAGCTGCATTAGATGGGGGAATATATATACAAATAACTTCTTATAAATTTAAGAAGTTTACCAAGGCTGTGGGCAGTGGTACTTCACATGTGATCCTCAGGGACAGGCTTCATTTGGGCCTATAGGAACAGTAAAGACTGGCATCATCATCATCATTAGCAGCAGCAGCCACTTCTATAAGTAGTCAAAAAACCATGATATTTTCCTCCCACCACACCTATTTCATTCTCCCAAATTCTCCATCTATTGAATACCTTTTTCTTTCCAATTAATCTTTCTTTTATTCTGATGACATCATTTTTTTCTCCTATTATGAGAGATTTTGCCTATTATGAGTGCCAGGTGCTGTTGAGTTCATGAATACCAAGACATTTTGTGTCTGGAAATCAGAATTGTGAGCAGTCCTACCTTTCCTTTAGCTCTTATATTCATTCATTCCACTCCTTCTGTAATGGACCCTGAGTTTTAGAGGTTAGGATAGAGATGTTTCAATACTGATCACTCCACTCTCATTATGGTGAGTTTTGAGTCATCCCAGTGGTCACCACCATCCAAAAAGAGCAGCTTCTTTAACAAAAAGTGAGAGTAGCATTTATATATGGGCATAAACATCAGTGTTTAGAGAGCAGCTTAGTGGATACACTATGTGCATTTAGCCTGACAACAGTAGTCATTACACCCCTAGGTCTTATGACCTCCCCAATAACTGGCTTCTGACTGGGATTTCAGTACCAAGCATGCATTCCTTCCCATGGAGTGAGCCTCCAATCCAATCAGTGAGCAGTTAGTTTCCTTCTTAACAGACATGCCACTATTGCACCAGTTAGCATATTTGGCCTGACTAGCCATCTGTACAGCTTGCAGGGTCTACTACTGTTTAAGACCATGGATGACTTTTCTCTCCCAACAGACTATATGTGCACAGCTCTTTCCAGCATTTTGAGAGCTAATCAACAAGGAGGCTTCCAGCTCAACACCAGCTTGATTTCTCAGTGACCTGCAGCTCAAGCTTGTAGAGTATTCTGAAAAAGCATGTTACCCTTAAGTTCTTATGAGCAACCAAGGACACTGACAATGGCCTGAAATGTTTTAATGTATTCAGGAAACTCCCTGGCCTACAACACACTGAAAGGTATCCCACTCCTGGTACTGAAACTTTTCTAGTAACAATCTATGGCTTCTGAGTGCACCATTATCTACATCCATAAGACATTTCTGCCAAAATTTGCTTTTTTAACATATATATTATTGGCTAGCAAAGAAGTATATTTCCATATGGCTTATTTGTAACATATTAAATCTTGATTATCACCCCCTCAATCCCTTTCTTGATCCCACTTTCACCATTCTACTCCCATTTTCTTCCCCTGTACATACATATCAACAATACCCTCCCCTTAAGCACTCCACTCTCCTCCCTCCCTCATAGCCCCTTTTTAGTGTCCTGGTCTCGAATACTGACTTTTACTCCAACTCACCTAGAAATCTAAATGTTTGAAGCTATGATCTCCAAATGAGAGAGAATATGTTTGACTTTCTGGGCCTGGGTTACCTCACTTAATATAATCCTTTCCAACTCCTTCCATTTCTCTGAAAATTACATAATTTCATTTTCTTTATAATTGAATAAACTCCTTTCACCTGAAGATGGGATAAATTCTCCTTTCTAATAGCTACAGTAAACTTTAAAAATATATATCTGAATATTCTCTAGTTCACAGATTAAAGCTCTTTCCTTTTAATATAAAAAACTACACAGTTTAACATGGCTGAAAATTATATATTCTGCTTCAACTGGAAATCTATATTTACCTTTCTTTTTATAAGTCCCTTTGCAAGTCCTCCTTTCCTTATTTATTCATATAATTTTATTTCATTTCTTATTACTCACCTATTCTCACCATTTTCTACATCTTTGATAATGGATGTATTTCTATCTGCCTCCCAATTAAATCAAATGAGTAATATTATTTATTTATGTAATAATTGATGGTAGAATGAATATATGAATCAATGGATAACATAATCTCTGGTCACTTACTCCCTGAAACAGGATTAGTCCGTGCAAAATATTAAAAGGTATAATTTACTGAATGATTCGATCTTTATCTTGGTCTAGTTCCACAGTATAGTTTTTCTCTTTTAATTTTCTGTTTCTTTGATTCTTGCTTATAGTTTTCCTCTCCATTCACCTATGATGTTCCCTACTCTTTCACTGAGAAGAAAACATAAAATTATCAATTTTTCTGTCACCTGGATAAAGTGCCCTTAGTTATTTCATTCTTTGCAGAGGACTAAAAATTCTTTCTTTTCGTGTGCTCCGTGAGTTTTTGTACACTTCTTCACATTGTGCAGCCCTGTGATTTGGGGCATTCTGACTATCTTGAACGCCACTTTATGAATCTAATTTTGCCCCTAATTTCCTGAAGGTGATTGTCATTACTCTTTGAGAAACCCTAATATCTAAACTCCTGTTTAATTCTCACAAATGAACTTTTGACCCATAACTTCTTTTTCTCCTTGATCCTTGGTAAGTATGCCCCTTCAATTTCATGGTTTTCTTTTCTTACAGAATAATTTAACCAAATATTAACTTCCCCTGCTGTCTATCATACACACACACCTGCACTCATTTTTGGTGCTTTTCTCCTGTTATTCAGTCTTATAGTCAACTGTGTTTTTAACTCAAAAAGGACTTTCACTCTCATTTTTACTTTGTGGTACAAGGAATTAACCTAGTCTTTGCATGCCAGGCATAGCACTCAACCACCAAACAATATCCACAGGCCCATGAAGACATTTTTCAGCTCTGTTTATCATTATTTTCATTAGCCCATTAAATAAGCAGAAAAAAAAATTATCATGTCTAATTAGAGTTTAGTTTCTATTTATTATTTTATAAATTTCTAGTTTTCATCCTTTTTTACCTACATTGCTATATTTTATTTAAAAATCCATTGCTTTACTTTTAGTTTACCTTTATTTTAATATATATTTTGAATGTTTTAAACTTCTAGCAACATTTTCATACATAATGGTGTGGCTTAATTTTGAATGCTAATAATTTGGTATTTTCAAACTTTTGAAATCAATGAATAATCATTTTCTAAACATTTGTATAAAAGCTCATATACATGTTCCAATCCTTTGCTATACTTTTATTTCACATATTTGTGACATAATCAATATAACCTGAAAAATCTGAAATTCAATTAACAATGTATATTTGGAAATTATGACAAATGCTTGCTAATATTCATTTAAACCTATTTTGCATATTTCTTTAAACTATATTCATTTGACTCTTCTTTTAACTGACTTTTTTTGTTTAATTTTGCTTTCTTTAAGAGATGATGACACTGTTACAGCCCCTATGGCCACAGACACTTGCTTCTTCTGCTTCAGCTTCCCAAGTACTATGATTATATCCCTATTCAGATTATAATGATATGTTAAACATCTCGAGGAACAGGTCTTTCTCCATGTAACCATATTTATAAAACTGGCATTAAATTCTGAAGAGGATAAAAAGCTAAAATTGTCATTTTCCTTCCTCTTGGTTGGCTGAATCACAAAATTATCTAAATTTACATCAAGTAAATGTGACAGAAAAAAACTCATATCAGATGAAAGAAGTGCACAATGTCCTTTCTTTAGCAGTTGTACTGCTAGGCTCATCGTCCACACATGAAATGTGAAACTTTTCTGTAGAGGCATTTTATGACATATTAGCGATTCTCCCTGGGGTCTAGAGCCTGTCATTTGTGGGTGTTTCTAGATTATTAAATATAAATGAATGTGTCGGTATTCCACTCAAGGGCTGGAAATCAAGAAGCAGCTGCAGTGGCATCTTTGTTCATCATAGTTCCATTAAATATCTCAGAACTGAGAGCAATGTTGAGCATTTTTGGATACATATCTGAAGAATTACCCTGAAACCCACTCCTTTAGCTCATCCAATATATGTTTAGCTCTATCTCTCCATTTCAGACCAGAAATTTCAACCTCCTGGCAGACAGTATTAAGGGGGTAGAGCAACACACACCCTTAGGGATTTTAGCTTTATAAGGTTATCTGTTTGTTTCAATCCACATACTCGCATATTTTGTGCTGGTATTTATTGAATGTGTATATTGCTCAGTTGACTTTTAGAATTTTGACAGTAAATTGCTTTACCCAGCCCACTAGCATACTTGAATAGCAGGCAAACTCAATACCTAGGATTACTTCTACAGTTGGATTGGATTGCATGAGCTACACTTGGCACCATAAACTCATATTCTGAAGGTACATAAAGTTGGATTTCCAAGTTTATGAGCACTGCAGATAATTAGAAAACTCAAGCACAAAATCAACTCATGATGCAAAAATTGCTACATTATAATTCAATAAACACAAAGGATCAAGACAATGCAACCCCCCAAAAAATCATAAATGCATCAGAAATGACCCTCAATGAGACTGTTTTAGATGAAATGCCTGACAAAGATTTCAAAAATATAACTATATCTATACTTAAAGAAATCAAAGAAGAAATCAAAGGAATCAAAGAAGAAAACAAAGGAATTAAAGTAGAAAACAAACTCTTGAGGGAATTCCAAGAGGACATAGGAAATCAGTTTAATGAAATAAGAAGGTCATTATAAGACATTAGTAAGGAAGTAGAAATACTGAAGAAAAACAACGCAGAAATTCTGGCACTAAAAATCAGAGTTAGTCAAATAATAAACTCTGTGGAAAGTCTTGCCAGTAGAATGGATGAAGGAGAGAATAGCATATCTAAGCTAGAAGACCAGGTAGCAGATCTACTGCAGTCCAACAAAGAGAAAGATAAGCTAATAGGAAGGTATGAATGGGATTTTCACAATATTTGGGACACTATGAAGAGATCAAACATAAAAATTCAGAATATAGTAGAAGGTGAAGAATTTCAATCCAGAGGCTTAGTAGGCATTTTCAACAAAATCATAGAAGAAAAATTTCCCCAAATTGAGAAAGAAATGCCAATGCAGTTACAGGAAGCTTTTAGAACACCAAACAGACAGCAACATGGTGCTGAGAAGAAATGATGGAGGAGTGTCCAGCACTGAAACATCTCTATCACATCCTCCAAGGCTCAGGGTCCATTGCTAAATAGGTGGCAGAACAAATCTAAGAGCCAAAGGAAGGGTACCACTTCTTACAATGCAACTGTCCAGACAGTAATTGGCCTCAATATCCATGATCTTGCAGTGCCTAGCAACACCTTCACAAGACCCTCATAATAGGAAAAAAAGATGATGACATCAAAATAAAGAGAGACTAATGGAGAGAGGGAAGGGATATGATGGAGAGTGGAGTTGTGAAGGGGAAAATGGGGGAGGGGAGGGAATTATCATGGTTTATTGTCTGTATAGAAGTTGTCAATAGTAAAATTATGCATCATAAAGAAACACAATTTCACTGTTGTTTTAAGTATAATTTGGTCATTTCCATGAGCCAAAAGAAATAGTGTTTTCCAAAAACAAGGAAAAATTCCTGCATAAGGTATATAGAAAGAATGAAACCATAAGGACTGTGTTTACCTAGACTACACCAAAAGGTATCTTAAGTACAGAAGTTTTCCATTATTATTAAGGGTACATGATTTCAACCTCTCCTGAGCTTAGAAGTAATGGATTATATTGCAGAAAGTAGAAAATATTTTCAAAAAAGCAAATCTTCAAAGAAGAGAAAACTTGAAAGATTTGATCAGCTGTGAAAAGGTTATGAATTGAGGAGCAACATGGACATCAACAGCAGAGCTTATTCGGCAACAAAGATTTCTTTCCAATGAAAAGCAGATATTCTCAAAGAAAATTATACTTGGCTGTCAGAGCTAAAATAGCTCAGTTAGCAACTGTTCATCTAACAATAACCATTGGTCAATACAAAGAAATAGAGATAAAATGCAATAAGGATTTATGATATTTGATGTGTATTTGTAAGGAAGCATAATGAAAATATAACTGTACAGGGGAAAAGAAAAGTTAGTGTAAAATTCAAGCAGCTATGAGAGAATAAAAATCATAATAATCTCAAAGTAAGCAGAAAAGGAGTTATTGTGCAAGTGTTGTTCTAACATGTGAAGAATAATAATCTATTTAGCATGAACATATACAGACTTTAGAGTTGTATTTATTATATAATGGTTGGCATTGACTATACAAAATCCAAAATATTAGTTGATATTAGAGTGATTTGATATTGACATGGATGCATGGTAAAAATTTTGTATTTCAAACAACATGTTCAACATTGTATTTGAACTTTAGTTACACATAAACCATGTGATCATATCAATATTGGGAATCACATATTTATAATTAGTTGTATAAAAATTATATCCCACTCAAATAACCATATTTTTAAAAGAATTTTATTTATTTATTTATTTGAGACTGAAAGAGGGAGAGAGGGAGAGTGATAATGGGCACATCAGGGCCTCTAGCCACTGAAAACAAACTCCAGATGCATGTACCACCATGTGTATCTGGCTTACGTGGGACATGGAGAATTGAACTGGATCCTTAGGCTTCATAGGCATGCATCTTAACCACTAAGCCATCTCTCCAGCCCCCAAATAACCATATTTTAATTTTAACTACTTTATCAATTTCTAAATACATATTTATAATTTGTTTTGATATATGTGTTCGAAAAACTGACTTCATGCTACATATAAAACATACTTAATATCTAATGGTATGTACATTTACAGAAAATAGATGGGTGGCATTAATATTTCAAATGGTATGGAATTCACATATGTGTGTGAGCATTCAGTCTTCTCACTAATAATGTATTATACATAATATAGATAAGAGGTCCAATGGTTATAGTACACCAGAGGCATTATACTGGAATAGAAAATTTATAATAATGGTTATGTGTGTACTGTAAATATCTTATGTTAGAATAATGGTGGTTTGTTATTGCTATGTGTGACAAGATTATTATTTAACATCTACTAAATGTTTCTTTTAATGTAGTAAATGTATGTTTAGAGATAGAGTATTTTAAAACTTTGAAGTGATTTAACTTAAAGGCAATATTAGTTCACTCTACTGTCAATATTGTGTAAAACAAATCCTAGCTCAAAATGAATCATTTTAAAAATACATACAAATTCACTATATTCTGAACTTGAGAATTTAATTTGTAGTCATAAGCCTCAGGCCAATATTTCTATTGTCTTTATGAACAACATTCATGGGAATTTTCATATTAAATAAACTAGTGATCACTACAATTCTTTAAATATCATTTATAATATCTTTGTTTATATGTTAATACATTGCTTTAAGCTATTGACTTGGAAGATCTAAGTGTTTCTTTTCATTCTTAAACTTTTACATTCCCGATAAGTTACCATAATTCTCTGACTTTCACAATCCCTTTTTGAATGTGAAAGTATAAAATAGGGTAATTTGCTTCAACTACTTTATTCTCAGAATAATGACATATTAAATATGTCTTTAAGTGCAAGTAACAAGTAGACAGGGAAAGAAATTAAAATCATTTAAAAATATGTCAAATTCAATATCTTCTAGGTACCTTCTAGGACAAGCCTTCCCCAAAACATACACACAACTTCTGTTTGTTTCTTTTAGACCTGTATGTCTCATCCTTGGGATAAAAGGTACAGTTAGATTTCATCACATCCAAATGCATCACACTGAGTGCAAAGGTTCTGGTTGAGCCAAACTAATACCAGATAAATAAAGATTTCAGCACAAAGACTATCAATGAGAATTATTCATATGATTGTCATTGAATAATGACAAAGGTGTCAGTTCACATAGAACTACTTAGCCTCAAATGCACTAAAATCTGGGTTTCAAAATACACAAAGAAAAGAAAATCTGATGGGAAATCAAAATTGTGTCTGGACTATAAACTTGGGAAAAAGCATTTCTTGGTATTAGGTGGCTTCACAAAATAACCTGGTGCTGGCTTTAAGGTGATTACAGAGTTGGTAGTCTACATTCTTCACCTTTGATCTGCCCAGGCATTATAGGAAGATGTAATGCCACGGGCTTCAGTCATGCCTGATCTCACAGAGCTTTCTTGGGAATGAGCATTTCTCTCCAAGCAAGGGTCCGTTGTAGTCTGCCTGCACATGAGTTCCTGATTGATCAGTTCTTATCACCCTCTGAGACTAGTCTTAATCTTGCTTCCAGCCCTCAATTGTTACCCCCAATGCATCTCATATTCCAATCTTAAGAACCATATTTTTTCCTAAAGGGGTGAAAGTGCCATATAGCTATCAACACATTTCAGATGTGTTTTGACAAGGCTACACCATTCCATGGCCACACTGAACTGTAGAACTTAAAGAAGGTTCCCAAAGTGTGAGGTCCTCAGTCAGAAACAGACACAGTATCTCCCTACAAAGGAAGACAGATGGAAAACTGCTTTTTCTTATCATAAGTGGAAGTTGGAAGAAAAGTCATGAAAAAGAAAAGTTAGATTTCAACACAATTTAACTAACCTTCATTTTAGTAGTACCAATTAAAAACTCTTTTCATTGCCTACTAAATCTGGAACTTTAAGAAGGAAAATGATTGCCAAAATAAACACAAAGGCAGGTGTGTTGAGGCTAAGCAAATGCTAGTTTTGTAGGATTACAATTGGGTAGCCAACATCTACCTTCACCACTTAAATTTTAACTAATTAATCAGTTATTGGTTTATGATAAACATGTCGTATGATCTGTAGTCCTTTGATACTGGACAGCACAGACATACCATATTTATAAGAAAGTGCATTGTTCTCTGCTAAAAACCACAGTGTCTTTTCATTTTCAGTAGCCAAAATTGAGACTGATACAGAATATCAAGCATATAACAAAATGTAAGTATGAAAGTGGCTGGAGTGCAATTATCCTAAGGTTCCTTGTTTGTTAAAGGGCAAAAGCTTCAGCAAAATATGGATATTCTAAGATAAAACTCTGGTAGGAACATGAAAACCAGAAAAATCTATAATTATCATTGGAGATTTAAATATTTTTTTTCTCTCAGTAATTGATACCACAAAAAGAAAAATCTGTAATAATATAGAAGATCAATATTATCAACAAAATTAATGTAATTTATATTTCTAAGGCAATTGACCCCAATAATAATAACAATAATAATGACAGGATATAGATTATTTTTATGTGCTAATCAGTGTTAGTAAAATGGAGTGTATATCAGGATATTGAAGAGAATTCTCATTAAATTAAAAAAACTATAAGTATTAAAGGAATAAATTATATACTATAAAATATAAGTTTGAAACATCAATATGATAGATGAAATAGATAAAATATTTGAACTGCATAAAATATCCAATATCACTCAAGAACAAAAGATAAGACATACATTCCTATATTTAATAATGTAACTGAATTTGTATTTAAAAACTCCCCATTAAGTGCTCTGTATATCCAGATAAATTACTGGTGCATAAAACTCTAGCAATTCTGCATAATTTTTTTCCTTAAAATTAAATGAGCATGGATATTAGCTAACTCTATCTATGAGGTCACTAATATTATAAAGCCATATCAAGACAAAGTGATATAAGAGCAGTATAATGTATAATGAATAATGTATAATAGATAAATAAGATTGTAAGGAAAATGTTTGCATTACACAGTAAGTAGATTAAAATTATTTGAACATTTGTGGTGATGTTAATATGCTTAATCAAAACCTTCACACAACCAAAAAATAATAGTAAAACAGGATCTACAGGTAGAAATTCAATATAAAAAGTTGATAGACAAAATATTTTAACAATTCATAAATATTCATATAAGTACACATTATCTAAGCATGCCATTATAATGACTTCAAGAAAAATATAAAATATCAGGACACATGCAAGCATTCTTAACACAAGTTTGTCAGCAATGTTTAAGTGAGTAAAATTTCTTAACAAATAGACTTTGCCTCATGAATATAAGGTGGATTTAATTTTTTTTTAAATTGATGAATGTACTTAATCATATCCATTAACAAAATAGTGAAAACTTAAGGACATCTCTGTGGATGTAGTAAAGACATGGTATAAATTTTGTCATCCATTCCTACTAAAAGCTTCACTAAATTAAAGATTAGAGACCAAATACTTAAAAATAGTGGATACTTTAAAACCTATCTGCAGTTAAAATAATTTATGGTGGAGGAAACAATGCCCAGTCCATACTGTGAAGAATAGCCAAGATGTGTCTTCCCATCACATCATCAACACTGTGCTGGTCATCCCAAGAAGTGCTGTAAGGCAATAAAGGAAGTTACCATTCTTGCAAATTGACAAACAAGCAGAAAAGTGTCAGGCCAACAAACCATAATTTTCAAATTAAAACTGGATGTGAAAGGACTATTTTAATTAAATGGCTAAATTTCAGTAATATTACAAAATTAATTATTAATAGACATATTAAATTATAACAATCAAATAATGTGAATCATTTTCCCAAATAGGGCATAAGAGGATATATGCCAAGCATAACACATGCCTCAGTAAATTTAAAGTAGAGATCGTGACAAAGTCTTTCTTTTTACCACAATGTTATGTGAAAGGAATTTTGGAAATTCACAAATATATGGAAATTACCTGATAACATTTTTTTTTTTTTTTGGAGAGAGACACAGAGAGACAGAGAGAGGGAGAGGGAGACAGATAGAGATAGGCACACCAGCAGCCTCTCAGCTGCTGGAAACGAAATCCAGATGTGTGCACCCCCTTGTGGTCAAGTGCGGCATTGTGCCCTTGTGTCACTTTGCATCTGGCTAAACGTGGGACCTGGAGATTGGAACTGGCATTCTTAGGCTTAGGGGGCAGGTGCCTTAACCGCTAAGCCATGTCTCCAGCCCGTGATACTTTTTTTAACTGTACTGACATTGAACTCAGGGTCTAGCACATACAAAGCAAGGATTCTGGTGCTGAGCTATATTCCCCAGTCCCTAAACATTCCATTGAAACACTACCAATGTGTCAACGAGAAATAAAAACGTAAATTAAGAAGTACACATGTTCCAGGAATATAAAAGCAGTTTAAAATTTATCAAATAATAAATTTAACACACATAATCAACAGAACAATGACAAAGAAGGCATATAAACTTAATAGAAATAGAACAAAGTATCCATTTTTAAAGTATTTCTTATGGCTAAGGACATAGTTCAGAGGGAATACTCTTGCCCAATATGCATAACTTCCTGAATTTAGTCTCTAGCATTACAAAAACAAAGGAAAAAAAAGAAAGTTCCCCAAATGTTAACAACATAGCCAATAATGAGGGAACACATATTTTCTTTGTGGATTAGGGGTAAAACACTAACGTTATACTTCTACACATCTATTTAACTTGCAGTGGAAAATGTGGTTATGGAAGTAGGAAAGTAACTATCTTTCAAATGTATTGAGATTGGAAGGGAAGAAGCAGGTCTATCATTACTATTATATAATGTGGAAATAGAAATTTCTGAAGACAACAAAAATGTTAATGTGAATAAATATTTGTGGGAAGATTGGCACAACAGATATTTTTTAAATTAAGTATTTTCATATACTTAAAATTAATATTAAAATAAATGAATAAAACAACTACTCAAACACTATCCAAATGAATAAATGTAACTTAAAGCATGTGACTTAGGAGTTATTTTGATGAATAACTAAAAAATATTTTAAAAAATAAAACTGTGCAGTGTGAGCTAAAGTTCCTTAAAAAAAAGTAAGCATCTACTTCAAAATCCTATGTGACTCAATATTAGAACCCATGATTGTGAAGAAAGAAAATGTTAGAGGTTTAGAGCCAAATTATCTTTGGCTAGCTTTAGTCCTCTTAATAGCCATTATTGACCATTTCTGTGTTTGACCTAATGTCCTTGTACTATCAGGCAAAACCTTTGTAATGTATTGAAAGACCAGCTTTCAATTGAAAGACTAGCTTACATCACCTCAAAGGATAGGAATGCTGTCACATTGTGTCTGATGTCTGTTACGGAGACGTCTCTGCTTTGCAGTAACCTGTATGCATGATGTTTCCAACAATGTACTGGAAGAATCTTGATTTATAACACAATTTTTTCTGATGAAAACTTGACAGAAAAGCATAGGAGTTAGTTTAGTCACTCAAGATACAGTTTGGCTTTAGTAGTAAACACACCCATCTACACAATGCACCTAGAAACTTGAGAAACATCTACCCCACCTGTATGCACACCCTGCTCCAAACAATGAACTAAGCTTCTCCTCCTCTTAGTGACAATTATTCATGACCACTGCCTATTTAGAAAAGTCCCCATCCTTTGGCACACAGTCTGTAATTCTTGTTCCTGCTAGGATGACTGAATAGACTGACTTTGTGGGTGTTTCACTTTTGTTTTTGAATTGCACTTGATCAAGTTTGAACTGCAGCTATTAATCCTATTATGAAATAGTAGCATGTTTTCCCATATTATTAATCTGAACTGAAATAAAAATATAAGAACAGCTATGCAAATTATTGTGATTGCTTTTCCTTTTTGTGTTATGTGTCAAAGTTTTTTAAAAATTCTTTCAAGGCCTGGAGAGATGGCTTAGCATTTAAGGCATTTGCCTGCTAATCCTGAGGACCCAGGTTCAATTTGTCAGAACCTATGTAAGCCAGATGCTCAAGGAGTTCATTTGCAGTGGCTAGGCCCTGGCACACTTATTCTCTTTCTCTTCTCTCTCTCTAATTAAAATAAATATTTTTTTCCAAAATTGTTTCAATTCAATTTTAATTTCTGCTTGACAATGAATCTTACCTTTTAACTGGAATTTGGACTTAGCTTATCTTTCTCATTGGCTTTTCAGGGGACATATTGACAGACTAGGATTGTTGGAAATGCCCAAGGTCAGGGGACAGCGGATTTGCCCTTAATCCGTGAGAACTGCATTTGAACACAGGCCTTTGAAAGATAATTATATTTATTTGATATCACGAGGATGCATCTCTCTCTCTCTTCTCTTCTTGTTCTTTCTTTCTTCTATTTCTTCTCTTTCCTTTCTTTCTCTCTTCCTCTCTCTTATATACACATTTCCATATCTACCTGTTAGCTATCATCTATGTGCCATGTATTCTCTGTAACTATGAATATATCAATCACCTACTCTATATCAACCATCTATCGTCTATCTATCAATCATCTATCATCTATCTATCCATTTATCTATGTATGTATAATTTAACTCTTTCTATATATCTATCTTTCTACTCTTTCAGGATGAAAAGAGATGATGTTTAACTACAAGCCAAAGAAAGGACTTTCACTATAAACTTAATTATTTATCTTATAATCTTGGACTGGTATTTCTAGCTTCTGGAACTATAAGAAATAAATATTTTAGGGCTGGAGAGATGGCTTAGCGGCTAAGGCATTTGCCTGCAAAGCCAAAGGATCCCGGTTTGACTCTCCAGGACCCACGTAAGCCAGATGCACATGGGTGTGCATGCATCTGGAGTTTGTTTGCAGTGGCTGGAGGACCTGGCAAGTCCATTCTCTCTCTCTCTCTCTCTCTCTCTCTCTCTCCTTCTTTCTTCATCAAATAAACAAATAAAATTTAAGAAATAAACATTTTTTTTGTTTAAGCCACACAAAATCTACTTTTATATTGTTGCTTCAGCAGCCAGAGATAGCAAAACATCAAACATTGTAGATATATTGTAACTTGTCTCAATAGATTGTCATAGGGATTTGCCTCTTCTATAAAACCCTTCAAAAATGGGTGATTGAAAAAAAGAGGGGAGTACATTTCAGAAAGAACCAGTTACAAATGAAAACTAAATAAAAATATTACTTTCATTAATCAAGGACTTTAAAGATGCTTTATATGGCCATAGCATGGAATTCAATAGAACCAAATGTTGAGTAATTAATTAAAATGCACCTTGCAAGGATATAAGTTTTGGAAATATACTGATGAAGTGGTGTCTTTGAATTATCATCACTGGGAATTAAAGTACTGAAGCATATGGGCATATAGCGGTCTTTCTGTTATTGACAAGAGAATGGATTAGACAGGACAAGAGGGAATAAAGAAAAATAGATGAGATTATTTTTATTTTCTAGGAACCCAGTGATGGAGATTGAACTAATGAAATACAAAAAAGAATAGGGAAGACCAACACTTTAATAGAAATTTGCCATAGTAATGTTGTTTTTTTTTTTTTTTTTTTTTTTTTTTTGGTTGTTTTTTTTTTGTTTTGTTTTGTTTTGTTTTGTTTTTTTGTTTTTTCAGTTTCTCGAGGTAGGGTCTCACTCTGGCCCAGGCTGACCTGTCTCATTAACTATGTAGTCTCAGGCTGGCCTTGAACTCAGGGCAATCCTCCTACCTCTGCCTCCTGAGTGCTGGGATTAAAGGCGTGTGCCACCATGCCCAGCCATAGTAATGTTTTAACAATTTACTTAAAGTTCCTATAAGGAAATGATTTTGTTTTCTGAGAATATTAAACTTACTCTCCACCAAATTTGATGTTGGCAGGTAGGACTCTATGAGTCATACTTCAATGGGACCAGTCAGCTCTCTGCAGCTTCTTTAATATGGAAAAACAGGGAGGAGACTGGAAGGCAGGGTAGATTTAACACAAAACATAAGAATCAACTTCCTTTACTGTTCCTTTGATCCTTAACACCAGCCAATTCCATTATCTACTGGCTTTCATCTCAAGTTGGTATCCACAATTGGAGAGCTGATTTATATGCCTTCTGAAGCCTGGGAAGAAGTAGTATTTGTTACTGAGGGTTTGTGTTTCCCTTCCCCTCCACAGAATTACTCCTAGAATTCCCATAGAGCAGACCTTCAATACAATTAGGGAGCAGTTGATTTCCCCAAGAGCAGACATGCCACTATAGCACCCGTTGGCCATTGGGCCTATCTGGCCAAACTTGAGGTTTCTAGTGTCAACTGTTTTCACTGCTGATGATCTCTGACTCCCATATGGCTGCATGCAGTGAGGCTTTTTCCAGCTTTTAGTTGGCTGGTCTACAGGGAGAAGGTTTTCTGCTCAGCACCAGCTTGATTTCTCAGATACCTCAGGCAAGTGAGGTCTTCAGCAATAAGGTCTTACGATCTGTTTCTCAAGGGAAACCAAGGGCCTTGGCAAGAGCCGATAATATTTTGGAGGCAACAGGAACCTCCCTGGCCAACAACTGGAAGGTATCCCATTCCAGGCACTGAAAATTTTCTAGTAACTATCTATAGCTTCTGGATGTGCCATTATTCAAACAAGTAGGTTTACATAAGTTCTATTCAGAATATCTTGAATTTTGTTTGACACTCCCCTGCTCTTCTTTTACACATTCTCTTGGCCTGGCCTCGCTTAGGCCTTTCACCTGTCTATAGTCTGTTCTTCTATTTCATATATACAATACCATCCCTTTAAGTCCTTCCTTCTCCTCCCTCCACTATAAGCTTTTTCTAGCTTACTCGCCTCTGCTACCAATTGGGTTCCAGCTCACGCACAGTCTATACATTTGTAACTAGGATCCACATATGAGGGAGAACATGCAACATTTGGCTTTCTGAGCCTGAGTTACCTGACTTAGCATAATCCTTTCCAGATCCCTCCATTTCCCAGAAAATTTCATAATTTCATTTTTCTTTACTGCTGAATAGAACTCCATTGTGTAACTGTACCACATCTTTATTATCCATTCATCTGTGGAGGGACATCTAAGCCAATATATTGAAGGGCTTGCCCTACCTTTTCCTATAGCAGTTTCAGAGTTTCAGGTCTGATATTAAGGTCCCTGATCCACTTGGACTTGATTCTTGTGCATGGAGAGAGACAAGGATCTATTTTCAACCTTCTACATACAGATATCCAGTTTTCCCAGCACCACTTGTTGAAGAGGGTATCTTTTCTCTAATAAATATTTTTGGCATTTTTATAAAAAAATCAGATTGCTGTAGCTGTGTGGATTAATATTTGAGTATTCTATTCTGTTCTAATGATCTACATGTCTGTCCATGTGCCAGTACCATGATGTTTTGGTTACTATGGCTTTGTAATATAACTTAAAATCAGGTATGGTGATACCAACAACCTGATTTTTGTTGCCCCATTTTTTTTTTTTTTTTTGGCTATTCAAGGTATTTTATACTTCCAGATGAATTTTAGGATAGTTTTTTTCTATTTCTATGAAGAATGCTATTGGAATGTTAATGGGGATTGTACTAAATGTGTAGATTACTTTTGGTATATTTGACATTTTCACAATATTGATTCTTATAATCCAAGAACAGGGAATGTCTTTCCATTTACTTGTGTCTTGTGCAATTTCTCACTTGTGTGTTTCAAAGTTCTCATTGTAGAGATCCTTCACTTCCTTGGTTAAGTTTATTCCAAGATACTTTATATATTTTTTTGAGGCAATTGCAAATGGGAGAGATGTCCTGATTTCATCTTCTGCATGTTTGTTGTTAGTGTATAGAAGAAAAGCTACTGATTCCTGTGTGTTTATTTTGTATCCTGCTACATTGCTAAAAGTGTTTATCAGCTCTAACAGTTTGCTCGTAGAGACATTAGGGTATTTTATGTATAGAATCATAACATTTGAAAATAATGATAATTTGATCTCTTTATTTCCAAATTGTATCCCATTTTATGAGTGTCTCTTGCCTTATTGCTATAGCTAAGACTTCCAGTACTATAATAAATGAAAGTGGGGAAAGTGAACACCCTTGTCTTGTTCCTGAATTTAGTGGAAAAGCTTCAAGCTGCTCCACATTTAGTATTAAGTGTGTCATAAATAGTTTTTATTAAGTTGAGATATGTTACTTTTCTTCCCAGTTTCTGTAATACTATTACAATGAAGGCATGTTGGATTTTTGTCAAATGCCTTTTCTGCATCTATTGAGATGATCATATGTTTTTGTCCTTCAGACCATTTATATGGTGTATTACATTTATTGATTTGTGTATGTTGAACCATCCCAGCATCTCTGGGATAAAGCCTACTTGGTCAGGGTGAATAATTTTTCTGATATATTCTTTTCTAAAAAAATATTTTATTATTTATTTATTCGAGAGAGAGAGATACAGAAATAGTCAGGGAGAGAGAGAGAGAGAGAATGGGTGTGCCATGGCCTCCAGCCACTGAAAATGAGCTCCAGATGCATGCACCCCCTTGTGCATCTGGCTTACGTGGGTCCTGGATAATCGAGCCTTGAACCGGGGTCCTTAGGCTTCATAGGCAAGTGTTTAACCACTAAGCCATCTCTCCAGCCCAATTTTTCTGATATATTCTTATATTCTGTCAATATTTTGTTGAGAATCTTTGCATCTATGTTCATGAGGGAGATTGGTGTATAATTTTCTTTTTTGTGTTCTGTCTTTGTTTGGTTTTTGTGTCAGGGTGATGCTGGCTTCATAGAAGGAGTTCAGTAGAATTACTTTCTTTTCTATTTTATGGCAAAGTTTGAGAAGCAGTGATGTTAGTTCTTCCATGAATGTCTGGTAAAATATACCAGTGCATCCATCTGGGCCTGGAATTTTTTTAGTTGGGAGACCTTTTATAACTTCTTGGATCTCTGGAGTTGTTATAGGTTTATTTAAATGGTTTATCTCATCTTGGTTTAACTTTGGTAGGTAATAAGAATCAAAGAAATCATACATTTCTTTCAGATTTTCAAACTTAGAAACATATATATTCTTAAAGTATGTCTGGAAGATTTTCTGTATTTCTTTGGTATGTGTTGTAATGGTGCCTTTTTCATCTCTAATTTTATTATTAATTTTTGGCTCTTCTTTTTCTTCTGGTCATATTTACTAAGGGCTTATCAATGTTGTTTATCCTTTCAAAGAACTAACCCTTTGTTTCATTGATTCTTTGGGTTGTTGTTTTTGTTGTTGTTGTTACATTAATTTCTGCCCTAATCTTTCTTATTTCTTCCTGTCTACTGATTTTTTATTTGCCTTGTTATTTTCTTTCCAAGGCCTTAAGGTGAAGCATTAAATTGTTTACTTGTGAACTCTCTAATTTCTTTATATATATGCACTTAGAGGTATAAATTTCCCTCTTAGGACTGCCTTCATTGTGTCCCAAAGGTTTTAGTATGTTGTATTCTCATCATCATTTGATTCTATGAATTTATTGATTTTCTTTTTAATTTCTTCAATGACCTATTCATCATTCAATAGTATTATGTTTAGTCTACATGAATTTCTGCATGCTCTGTAGGTTTTCTTGTTGCTGATTTGCATTTTAATCTCATTGTGGTGAGATAGAGTACAAAGGATTATTTCAATTTTCTTCTATTTGTTAAGATTTGATTCGTGTCCTAATATATGGCCTATTTTAGAGAATATTCCCTGTGCTGCTGAGAAAAATGTATATTCTTCAGCATTTGGATGAAATGTTCTTATATATCTGTTAGGTCCATTTGTTCCATGACATCATTTAATCCAGATGTTTCTCTGTTTATTTTTTGCTGGGATGACCTGTTAAGTGATGAGCGTGGCATATGGAAGTCACCCACTACAATTGTGTTTGGTGTTATCTCTGACCTTAAGTCTAATAGTATTTGTTTGATTAAATTGGCAGCCTCCATGTTAGGTGAATATATTTTTAGGATTGTAATGGCCTCCTGTTGGAATGTTCCTTTAATAAGGATAAAATGACCTTCATTTTTCCTCACTAATGTGGGTTTGAAGTCTACCCTGTCAGATATTAAGATAGCAACCCTTGCTTGTTTCCTAGGCCCATTGGCTTGAAATACTGTTTTCCATCCTTTCACCCTAAGAAGGTTTCTATCTTTTATTGAGAGGTGAGTTTCCTGGAGGCAACAGGTGGCAGGATCCTGCCTTTTAATAATCCAGTCTGCAAGCCTGTGTCTTTTGGTGGGGCCATCAAGGCCACTGATATTAAGAGTTATTATTAAAAGATATGTACTTATTCTCACCATTCTTCTTGTTTTGTAGTGCTTCCTGTTTTCCCTTTTAACTCTTATTTTAGTATGGTTTATTTTTTATTTCTTCCTGTGTGTGTTTTGCTTTCTCTTCAGCATGAAGGATTCTTTCAAGCATTTTCTGTAGAACTGGCTTAGTTGTCATAAATTCCTTTAGCCTGTTTTTGTTGTGGAATGTCTTTACTTCTCCATCAATTTGGATAGATAGCTTTGCAGGTAAAATAATCTTGGTTGACATTTTTTATCTTTCAGAAATTGGAATACATCATTCCAAGCCCTTCTGGCTTTTAAGGTGTGTGTCGAGTAATCTTCTGTGATCTTGGTGGGCTTGCCTTTGAAGGGCACTTGCTTTTTCTCTCAAGTTGCTTTAAATATAATTTCTTTGGTTTGTGTGTTTACTAGTTTAATTATAACGTGCTGTGCTAGGTTTTGTCTGTTTGGTGTTGTAAAAGCTTCTTGTGGGCTGGAGAGATGGCTTAGCAGCTAAGACGCCTGCCTGCTAAGCCTAAGAATGCTGGTTCAAATGTCCAGAAGTTCCAATCTCCAGGTCCCACGTTTAGCCAGATGCAAAGTGAGGGAAGGGCGTAATGTCGCACTTGCCCACAAGGGGGTGCATGCATCTGGATTTCGTTCACAGCAGCTGAGAGACTGCTGGCATGCCCTGTCTCCCTCTCCCTCTCTGTCTATCTCTGTCTCTCTCTCCAAAAATAAATTTAAAAAAATAATAAAAGCTTCTTGTATCTGCATTGGCATTTCTTTCCCAATTTGGGGATAATTTTCTTCTATGATTTTGTTGAAAACACCTACTAATCCTCTGGATTGAAATTCTTCTCCTTCTGCCATATCCTGAATTCTTATATTTGATCTTTTCATAGTGTCCCGGATATCTTGGAATTCCCACTCATACCTTTCTATTAGTTTGTCTTTCTCTTTGTTGGACTGTATTAGGTTTTCCACCTGGTCTTCTAGTTTAGATATTCTGTTCCCTCCTTTATTCATTCTACTGGTGAGACTTTCCACAGAGGTATTTATTTATTTATTTATTTATTTATTTATTTATTTATTATTTCACTGACTGTGTTCTTCAGCGCTAGCATTTCAGCCTGGCTTTTCTTCTGTATTTCTGTCTCCTACTCATGTCTTGCAATGAACTTTTTATTTCATTAAGCTGGTTTCCTGTGATCTCTTTCTGGAGTTTGTTTTCTTCTTTAATTCTTTTGTTTTCTTCTATGATTCCTTTCATTTCTTCTTTCATTTCTTTGAGTATAGATAACATCATTCTTTTGAAATTTTTGTCAGACATTTCATCTAAAACTGTCTCATTGGTGAACATTTCTGATGGATTTGTAATTTTTGGTGGGATTTCAGTGTCTTGATTCTTTGTGTTTCTTGTATTATAATGTAGTGATTTTTGCATCCTGAATTAATTTGATGCTTAGGTTTTCTACTTATCTGCAGTTTTCTTAGATGTGGTGATCTACCTTCATATACTTTCCAGATATGAGTTTAAGATTCTAAGTGTAGCTCTTGTACCCCAACCCAAACACCAAAGTAATCCTAAGTGTTGAGTTTGCTTGCTAAACAAGTATTCTAGTGGACTGGGAGGAACAATTTACCAGCAAATTCTAAACTTCAACTGAGTAATATACACATTCAGTAGTAAACCAGCCCACAGTATATAAGTGTGGAAATTAAAACAAACATATAGTCTTATAAAGCCAAATTTCCTAAGGGTGTGTGTTGTGCTAGATCCTTAATCCTGTCAGCTAGGAGGTA
This sequence comes from Orientallactaga sibirica, assembly GCA_036365145.1. NCBI lineage: Eukaryota > Metazoa > Chordata > Mammalia > Rodentia > Dipodidae > Orientallactaga > Orientallactaga sibirica. The sequence continues at coordinate 9,017,938 of JAEOAD010000010.1, read as the reverse complement.
GAGATCTGCTCTGAATTGGGTTCCAGGTCAGTCTGGGTCTGGATCAGACCCTACTCCCAAAAATGACAGAAGCAAAAGACAAAAGCTCTATAAATCTGTAAGCATTAAAGGTAGCAATATTCAACCCCTACATACAGCTTATTTGAAAATGGTAAAGTCAACCAAAAATGTGTAACCCATAACCTGCCCTGACATAGCAAGAGAGATTAGCACTTCCAATGCAGACCTATGTACCTGGTTGGTTTTTTGTTGTTGTTGTTTGTTTTTTTGTCAGTCAGCCTCTTACCTTTTGGTGTGGCTTCCAATATCACCAATGCTGAGTGCCCACCTTGATCCTTCCATGTTGTGCAGGGTAGCTGGAGCTGGGCTCAGCTGTGCTGGATGTGCTGCCACTGGGGGCTGAAGCTGGAGGTTCACTGTTCTGATGGTTGGAGGAAGGGAGAGTTCCAGAAGCCTAGAGTTGCTCACACAGTCCCACTTGTATCTCTTTCAGTAGCTCCTTAGTTGATCTCAACTGACTTTCCTTTCAATTTCTTTACTCTGCAAGGAGGCTTATGAGGCTGGAAAGTCCCCTTGTTTGGTCTCTGCTTCTTGGAGTGCCTGGTGGGTGGTGCTGGAAGCAAGAATTGCAGCCACTGCAATTTGAGCCGCAAGCTCCTCAGTGGGATTCTGGCTATTTTCCTCCTTTCTGATGGATCTTGGTCTCTCCTGCTTTTCTGCTGTTTCTAAGAAAAACCTATGCTCCTGAACTTTTCAGAAGAGTGTATTTTGCTGTGGTTTTGCTTAAATCCCTCCCTGGGCTGGTTTGGCATGGCTCTTATGCCATCATCTTACCTGTAAGTCCTGATTTTTTTTTTTTTTATTTTTATTATTTTTGAACTTTTTTCTTTATTAGTTATGCATATATACAGTGTGTAAACAGCACATGTTGGTACCATCCTTTCCCTCCTACCTGTCTTTCTCCCTCCCAAGGGACTCCCCTTATTAGGGTTGCCAGTTATCCCCATGGGGATTGTGGGTCATGCATTGTGGTGGTATCCATCAGCTATGGGGAGGAGGCAATGTCTCTGTGTGTAATGTCCAACATGTGGCTCTAGCAATCTTTACGCCCCCTGTGCCATGAATTCCCCTGAGCCATGTTGTATTTGTTTTAGGTCTACTTCAGTGATGAGGTCTTGGGAGCCTCTGTGTCTCTGGATCTTTGGTTTGGTAGGAGTTGAGGTTATTTGTGTCTATCTCTACCTTTGTGCTGAAACCAGGTTCACCAAGAAAGCAGAACCATTTCTCATTTCCCTAATTACTCTATGGTTTCAGCCTGGGCCCTGGTGATGTGGAATGGGCTGATTCTCTGCTCAGGTTCTGTGTTCATCTGAAAAAGAGAAGCAAATTCTACAATGGAGACTGAAGTCAGCATCAGATCAATGGTATAACCATTATTAGTTTAGAGAGAATTTAAAAGGTATAGGCCCTCTTCTAACCCAGGATTGGTGGAAGCTTGGTATTGAAGAGCAAACTTATTTGTGATCTTATTAAAGTTTCAGTTCTCCTAGACTGTGGACCTCTTGATTCCAGCTCAGTCCAACAGGGAACATTTCAATTTGGAGAATATTGTGATGCAACAATGTCCTACTAAAAATTACTTGGTAATAATCTTATCATTAACTGTTACAGTACAAATCTTTGGAATTTATAGAATTATAGACTAAATGTGTTGCCGTTTAGAAAAAAAATATTTTTAAACATTTGTTGTTTCTTTTAACATTAATATATTTTACATACTTTAATAATAGATATATTTTTAAAGAGAAGTGATTAAGATAGTGATGGTGGGGGTCCTTCTGGTGCCATGTAACCTCTAGAGATTTAAATTTATTCCTTAGGGCAAACAAAGAATTGGATGCCCCATGACAGACAGAAACAGAGATATAGAGAAGTCAAGGTAACTGGCTTATTATTAAAAATAGCTCCAATTGGGATGGGAGGTGGCAAAGAACTGCGATTATATCTGAGTGACTCCCAGGATTGATGGGGCTTTACAGAGTTGCACACTTCCCTCTTACCCCCTTTATGCTAATGATGGATCCACTCCTCATCTTTTCATTGGTCGCTCTTGTCAAGGACTTCTTTCCTTAGTTGGGCAAGAGTGTGATGTAGGGTGGATTCCTTGATGTCTTCCCTATCTCATTTTCACAAGTTCAACTTAATGGGGGTAGAGCTGTCTCCCTCTTCAGATGAGTCTGACAGCAGGATATCTCTTCTTCCACTTTGCCAAATAACATATTCCCCAGTCACAGCCAGGGTGGGTAGAAATGGGTTCCACTTACCAGGGACATGGTGAATACATGAAAGTAATTTAAATATTCCTCAATTAATGAATAATGCTTCTAAGGGATTTTCAGAATATAAACTGTTTTTCTTTGTTTTTTATTTTTTAATTATCATTTATGTATTAGCAACAGACAGAGAGAGAGAGAGAAAGAAAGAGAGAGAGAGAGAGAGAGAGAGAGAATATGAGCACACCAGGGCCCCCAGCCACTGCAAAAGAACTCCAGATGCATGTGCCACCTTGTACATCTGGCTTACATGGGTCCCGAGGAATTGAGCCTTGAACCGGGGTCCTTAGGTTTCATAGGCAAGTGCTTAACTGCTAAGCCATCTCTCCAGCCTTCTTTAAGTTTTTTAAATGATTAAGTATGTTTTGCGGGAAAGTTGAAGCTTATTATGTCCACAGATGGCAAGTTTCCACAACAGCTGGTTTTCTTAGTGAAAAGAGCCAAGGTCATTTTCTTATTTATCATTCTTATATGAAGTCTATTTTGGCTCAACAGGTGTTATGAATCACAATTAATGCTATATAGTCAAGACCCAGACAGTAGAAGGTTTTTTTAATTATACAATTATAAAAAATTTAAAAAAAACATATAAAGTAGGTGAGCTAAATATACTTATATCATTTCTTTGTCTTACTTTTAAAGACAAATAAGGCAAAAGGAGTAACTATTCCTTTTAGCCAGAGTCTCAAAGAACTACAGATCTTGTGAAAATATATATCCTTGAAGTACAGATATAATGGGTTTTGAGCTGGTAAGCAGTTACTACAATGCAGGAACCTTGCTTCAGAATGCATCTGTGTATTGGCATCAGATATTGTCTATTAATCATCATTCTGAGTTGCTTCTACACCACTTCCACATGTGAGAAACTATTTAATGTATAGCCATGAATCTGAAAGCAACTTAGAGTCCCATGAGTTGTTCACTCCAAGAAATATATGTGCTGAGGTTAACAGCACTGTTGCCTATATTATCTAGAGAAAGCTCTTTACTTTTTCCCTAGTGCCTTGTGTTAGGTAGTCCCTAATCTAGCAATCTGCAGGAGGATTGCAAAGTCAACCTAGAAGTTATTGAAATCAGCACAAATAATTAATTCTGTATACCTCAGGATGTCTATGATCCTATTTATGAAATAAAAATAAATTCATGAAATTATTATTGATATCACGTTGTACTTCTGATTATGTCTCTGAGATTTAGTGGTGTTTTAAAAATATTTTCTGAGTTTAATTCAGTTCATTTCTTAAAAAGCAATATTTCACATGATGCTTATAGGATTTAAAAAAACTGCCAGTTATTTCATACAGTAATTCCATCTTTAACAAATACTTATTTTACTTCTATCAGGAGAAAATGTCTTTATTTCTGGAAATTAAAAATAAATCATTGTGGTATTTATGCCATTTTCTACATAGAGTTTTAATTTGTGTGGTGTTACATATTTCAGTTGAACTGAGATGTAAATGGAGATATTTCTTATTCCACAAAGCCTTCAGTTTTATATAGTAGCTATCAGCCTAATTCCCAACAGAGCTAAAGGTCTTATGTACATGACAGCAAATGTGTAAAGAAGAAAATTAAGGCAAAACAAAGCAATATTTTAAAGCCTTTAATCCCAGCACCTGGGAGGCAGAGGTAAGAGGATTGCCATGAGTTTGAGGCCACCCTGAGACTACACAGTGAATTGGAAGTCAGCCTAGGCTAAAGCGAGACCCTATCTCAAAACAAACAAAAAAAAAATAAGAAAGAAAAGAAAAGAAAGAAAGAAAGAAATAAAAGAAAAAAAAAACAACAAAAAAGTATAAAATACCAAAATACAATTAAATACATTTGCAAGCCACAGCTGAAACAAGCTCCTGTTGCTAGTCCTACACCCCATGATGGTAATACCACATAGTATAAGTTGACATGAATGCTTTCCTTCATTAAATTTATTCTCGTAAGGCATTTGGTCATAACAATTAGAAAGTAATCACTACAGAAAATTCTTGCTGAAAAGTGGAGCTATTGCTAGGATAAACCTCACAAAGTGGTGTCTAGACTTTTGGTAATAGTTACAGGAATGCTGAGAAATACACAGTCCATGAAGGCTCAACGTATGAGGTTCCAGAGAGGAAACAGTGGCTCGATTATTAACTAGGCAAGAGGTACCTGATGTGATATGCAGTCAAAGAAACTGGTTGCATCTGCCCATGTCCTTAGACCTTAAATCATGCTGAAGGAAAAGTTAATGAACTGGTTTGTTGGAGGAAATCTGAGAAAGGATAATACTTAGGATGGTGCTGAGAAAGCAACTGTAACTGTTAATGAAATTGGCACCATTGAAGAGAAACCTCCTTCTCTGCATTGAGGCATGAAGAAAGGTATTTGAGGGCAGAATCACATTGATGGGAGGGTCCATGCTGTAAAAATCCAAATTCATTCAAAGAAAGCATGCTTTAACTGACAGGGTTCCCTGCTGGAATACAACTGCGCAGAAAGTGTTGTACCATGGTCAGCTTGGAACCCATTCTGAGGCCTCTACAAGGGTAGACCAAGGGAGTTGTGTTACATTCCAAGCTTATCCAAATCTTATTGGTTTTGAGGCATGAAAGATAGCAGATTCAGTGTGTAATTGTATTTTACCTTGCTTCTAGGGAGTCAGAGTCCAGGCAGTGAACGCCAAGGTTAGAGTAACTTCAGTGAGGCTCTGAGAGGACATTGTGTGAAACTAGGAAAGTTAACTAATTTGCAATGAACACCCCAGGAGATTGTACGTAGCAAAAATCATAGGTCATCTGCCAAGGAAAACTACATGTTCAGAGTGGAGTGGGGCTAGCAGAGGGGCAATGAGTCTCACAAGGTGCAGAGCCTGAGGGACAGAGACTCCCAAACCCTCTGGACACTAGATGATCCCATCATAGGTTCTAGATGCCTGGCATGGAATGTTAGGGATTTACTGTTTTCCCTGCTGGGTTTAGATCTTGTTTTGGACAAATCATTCTTGCTATGCCCCCTTCTTCCTTTTTGAATTTTAATGATAACTTTGTGTGGATACATGTTTGAAGCATGTAACTTGTTTCTTAGTGTTATATGACCTCACACTTAAGGGACTGCCAGTGTCTAAGAAGACATACTACACTTACCATTTTGAATAGTGTTTGGGCTGTTAAAGACTATGAAGAATTTTAAACTTGGACTGAATGTATTTTGTGGCACTACTTGGCCATGAGCCTATGATGAAAAGGGGTGGAAGCAAGAGTGCTGCTTTCTCAACGAACCTGGTATTAGCAGATGGGTGAAGGAGATAGACACAGAGAACACTCAAGCCCTACCAAACCAGAGATCCAGAGACACAGAGACTCCCCTGACCTCATCACTGAAATAGACCTAAAATGAACCCAACATAGCTTAGGGAAATTCACAGAAGAGGGGGTGGAAAGATTGTTAGAGCCATAAGTTGGGTCATTATGCACAGAGACATTGCCTCTCCCCCATAACTGATGGCTGCCCCCACAATGCAATAGCCACAATCCCCAAGGGGGGAGGGCAGGGAGAAGGCTAACGATCATAGCTCTATGCACATTTTATAGGTAACTAATAAAAAATAGTAATAAAAATAAATAAATAAAATAATAAAAGAAAATGTTCAACATCCCTAATCATCAGGGAAATGCAAATTAAAGCAACTATGAGATTCCACCTTACCCCAGTAAAGATGCCTAACATTAAACAAAACAATGAAAACAAATGTTGGCGAGGCTGTGGAGAAATAGGAACAAGCTTTCACTGTTGGTGGGAATCTAAAATGGTTCAACCATTATGGAAAGCTAAATGGAGACTCTTGAAAAGGATGACTATAGACCTGCCAACAGATCCAGTTATTCCATTACTGGGAATTTACCCTAAAGGCTCCAAGCCTCAGATCAGAGAGATTTGCTCAACCATGTTTATAGCTGCTCAATTCATAATAGCTAAGAGCTGGAAAGCTATAACTCAAAAGTGTCATGTTTGAGCTGGGTGTGTTAATCCATGCCTTTCATCTTAGTACTCAGGAGGCAGAGGTAGGAGGTTGCCTTGCGTTGCAGGCTACCTGAGAAAACATAGTAAATTCCAGGTTAGCCTGGGATAGAGGGAGACCTTACCTTGAAAAACAAACTAAGAAAAGTGTTATGTTTGAATGTCAACTTGACAAGGGATGGACCTGTAATAGTTAATATCTGGTTTCCAACTTGACAAATTTAAAGTTACCATGGGGGAAATTCATGGGTATGGCAGTGAAGGGTTTCCTAGACTAGGTAAATTGAGGTCGAAAGAACCACCCTAACTGTGAGGAAAACTATGCCATGAGCTTGGATTCCAGATGGATTGAACAGAAAAAAATAATAGTAATATAACCTGATAAAAAGCATTCATCACTCTCTGCTTTCTCACTGGAGTCTGAATATGACCAGCTGCCTCAGGCTTCTGCTGCCCTTCTTTCTCTGCTATGATGGACTTGAACTTTGAATTGTAAGTTGATATAAGTCCTTCCTATGATTCTTAAATTTCTTCTTGTCAGGTATTTGGACACAGGAATAATTAAGTAGTTACTTTCAGCTCTTTCATTTAGATTTAAAATTTAAAAACAACTTAGAAATGGCAAAAGAAGTTAGAGAAGTATCATATTCCATGGAGATATTATGAGTTGAATAGGAAAATTTTCTAAACTATAAATATAATCTCATAACTGCATAATCTCTATAGTAGATATTTACAGCTAATCATAGGAAAGAAAATGATTCATAGTTATTTCCAAAGATCTTGTAATGTTAATATGCAAAAAAATAAGACTGTGTGAGATAAGACATATACAAGCAAAACATGGCTTTTGTTAAAGAATACTTCGTGTTATCATTTTGCCCATATGGTTCAAAAGTATTGCAATGAGAGAGTTGGGGGGAAAATCAGAGCACATTAAGAAAATTGAGGATGTGTGTGTGTGTGTGTGTGTGTGTGTGTGTGTGTGTGTGTGAGATATCTGTGTATGTGGGTGTATGTCTGCATGTCCATGCCACACCATACATGTAAAGGTCGTAGGACAACTTTCAAGTCAGTCCTCACCTTGCAGCCTATCTGAGGCAGGATCTATTTCTCTTATTCTCATTTCCATTCCCTTTTCCCTGTTCTTGTTAACTGTTGCACTTGTGGCAAGCTTCCAAGATGCTGAGAAGTTTCCTGTCTCTTGCCTACAAGTATGCTGGAATTACAGCTTCTAGCTTTTTTATGTGGCATCTGTGAGCCCAAACACAGGTATTGTGACATGAATGGAAAGCACTTTATCCACTGAGCAATTTCTCCTTTGATGACATTCTTGCTGAGGCCCCCAGGTTATTTTGTGGTCTCATTTTTGCATGTTCCCCAAAGGCTTGCTATTGTTTTTTTTATAGCAGATTGGGTTTGGGAAAGTGATTGTATAATGCAACTCTGACCTAATCAATTCATTAATACTTTGATGATGGAAAGTGGTAAGCTTATTTGACAAAAACTGTCTCATATTTTCTCCTTTCCTTTCTCCAATCTTCTCCCTCTTCTCTTTTCCATTCTCTTTTCTTCATTGCGGTGGTAATTTGATTCAAGTGTCCCCATAAATTTAGGTATTCTGAATGCAAGGTTCCTAGCTGACAGTGATTTGGGAATTAATGCCTCCTGGAGGCAGTGTTTTGTTGGGGACAGGCTTATGGGTGTTATAGCCAGCTTCCTCTTGCCAGTGTTTGGCACACTCACCTGTTGCTCTTATCCATCTGATGTTTGCTAGGAGGTGATGTCCACCCTTTGATTATGCTATAATTTCCCCCAGCCATCATGGAACTTCCGCTCAAGTCTATAAGCCAATATAAACCTCCCTTCCCCCACAAGCTGCTCTTGATCAGGTGTTTACTGCCAGCAATAGGAACCTGACTGCAACAGTAAACTTGGTACTGAAAAGTGGAAATATTACTGCTTGAAACCTGACTGTGTGCCTTTGGCCTTTTGGAGCTGATTTTCCAGAGAAATGTGGAAGGATTTGAATCCTTGTCCTAAGAGACATCTTGCAGAGCTGTAAGCACAGCTTGATGGACTATTCTGGTCAGAGTTGAAAGACCTTAATGCAGTAAGAACTAAGGACTGTGAGGTTTGGTTTATGAGGGCGAGAAGGACCTTTGCCTACTTTGGGCTAGAAGCAGTTTGTGTGAGAGACTCACTGTTATGGCCATGTCCTGAGAACTTGTGCAGGGTTGCATTGCATAGAAATGGACTGGTGTGAGCAGAGGGATATGACACAGAAAAAATGAAATCTTTGGACAGAAACTTCTGCCCATTCAGCTACAATTATATGTGAGATTACAACTATTGAGATTGGGCCAGCTGACCTGAATTGGGACAACAGGAAGAATGCAGATTCTTTTGAAGGGACCTGAATGGTGAATGAGTGTCCTGTTCTTCAAAGCTTGCTATGTTCCCACGTGGATTAACAAGTTGGCAGCCCACCAGGTATTAGGGAGTATAACAAATTCAGGAAAAAGAGGGTCATTGAGTTTGGAACATGGTCTTGTGTTTTGGAATGGGCAGTGTGTAACAGGTTTTCTGCATTGCCTGCATAAAGACCCACTGGAGTTGTGAAGATGAACTGTGGGTTGCAGGGGAGACCCAATGGAGATGCCAGCACTATTGGATGGCTACAAAGGAGAGCTACCAGTACCAGATACAGTTTTCTGGGACTGTGAGTAGCCTACTTGGAGGGGCAGAATTTGAAATCCAGAGACTTGTCACACTGGTCAGAATTGGCTTGTAGACTCATCTCTGGTTAGAGCTGTTAGACTTGGAGCTACAGAGTTTAATGTTTTCCCTGTTTAAATCTTGTGTTGGTTGAATATTTCTTTGCTATGCCCAATGCCATCTTTTGCAATGTGAATGTTTATTCTGTGCTATTATGGGATTGTTTTTTTTTTTTTTTGGTATTATGGTTCAGTTAAAAGACTTTGAACTATGGGTATGTTTGAACATCATTGGGATTAATAAAGACTATTGGGACTTTTAAAGTTGGATTACAGGCATTGTATTTTATATCATGGATAGTTTAGTTTATGGGGTTCAGGGATAGAATGTGGTGGTTTATCTCAGGTGTCCCCTATAAACATAGGTATTTTGAATGTAAAATTCCCAGCTGATGGTGATTTGGAAATTAAGGCCTCCTGGAGACAGTGTATTGTTGGGGGCAGATTTATGGGCGTTATAATGAGCTTCCCCTTGCCAGTGTTTGGCAAACTTTCCTGTTGCTGTTGTCCATCTAATGTTGGCCAGGAGGTGATTTCCACTCTCTGCTTATGTTATTGTTCTCCCCTGCCATCATGGAACTTCCTCTTGTGGCTATAAGCGAAAATAAAAATGCCCCCCCTCCCTGCCACACACACAAGCTGCTAGTGATTGGGTATTTTCTGCAAGCAATGCAAACCTGACTGCAACACTTACTCTTCATTTCTATTTCTACTCCTCTACTTCTTTCCCCATTCCCCCTTAATCCTCTTCCCTTTCTGCTACCCCATTCTCTACCCCTTATTTTAACATTCTGCCTCTATTTAAGTATCTATAATCTAAGGCATATAGATAATTCTCTATTTTTGATTATTAATATGTCATATGTCATTATGCCTCACTTGTTTAATTTATTACTGTTATATACAAAATTTTCTTTGTTAGCATTTTAAATTATGACTCACAAAGTTAAACATCTAACATAGAATTGAATATGACTAGATCATCATCAGGAAAAAATACACTGTACTAGCAATAGTCTTCACTTACCTTGAGATTTCATGAGTTTATTTAGTCCAGCGAAACCATGTTATTAATATTGTCATTATTTTATATTAATAATACCTATGACAAGAACCATGTACTGCTCATGTCACATGCTATATAATGTTTGTTTCAATTTTAATAAACATGCCAGAATCTTATCATGCCATTGCATCTTTTTTTAAACTTTATTTTAGAATGTTTATTTTGATGAAAATGCTATTGGACCAGGGTTACAGTGCATCAAATTTTGTATGTTCTTGTAGTGTTCATAGATACTCCTAGAGCCTTTTACGAAGTGGGGAAAGAGGCAGAAGACAAAGGTTTTATTTTGTCATTATAAGATAATATAACTGTTGCATTCTGGGCATAATATTCTTGCAAACCTTTTCATTCTCTTCCCCTTTCCCATCCTCTTCCTTTCCCTTTCCTTTGCACTTTTACCTTCCCCTGCTCTCTCTCTCCTCACTTTAAGGAAAATCAGAAACATTGTCTTAAAAAGAAGTGGATAATATGCCTGAAAATAATACCAAAGTTTTTCCTCTGGTTTCAATATGCATGCACACACACCCCTCCCCTCACACATGTGCAAGCACACCTGCACACGTGTCCAACATATGTATGTATGTATATATATATATATATATATATATATATATATATGTGTGTGTGTGTGTATATATATGTGTGTGTGTGTGTGTGTGTGTGTGTGTGTGTGTATACATACATACATACACTTCCACAGACAACACACACAAATACATATGTAAAGATAGAAAGTTAAGCTCAGCTATGATAGTTATCATGATAATCCATCATATTCAAGCTTCTTATCTGAAACAGGAAGTGAGAACACTGAACAGAAGCAACTGTGGAGCAAGCTCTGGTGAGAAAAACATTGGGAAGAGGGCATAAGAGAAGGAGGAAGAATGACATTAAAGAGAGAGAGAACAAAACTATGTACTACTTTTTTTTGTTGTTGTTGTTGTTTTGGTTTTTTGAGGTAGGGTTTCACTCTGGTCCAGGCTGACCTGGAATTCACTCTGTACTCTCAGGGTGTCTTTGAACTCTCAGCGATCCTCCTACCTCTGCCTCCCAAGTACTGGGATTAAGGCATATGCCACCATGCCCGGCTTGTACTACTATTTTTTTATGACTGCATTTTTGTACTTTGTTAGCTAATAAGCTATGAAATACTTGTAGTTTATGCAATTGTTAATTTCAATGATCTGAGTAACTATGAAATACAAAATATATTTAAGGTTAATTTTTGCTTATCTATTTATACATACATATGTCATTTCTATTATGTCCTTGATGCAGATTGGAATTTTTGACCTATAGTGTTTTTCCTAACTCTAAAGGGATTTTTCCAGTATTTCTTCTTGATAAACAGAATTACTAGAAAAAAACTTTCAACATTTCTTTGTCTGACAAAGTCTGTCTCCACTTCACAACTGAAAGACAAATTCACAGATTACAGAATTCTTTTGTGTTTTTAAACTATTTTTTTCTCAACCCTTTAAATCTTTCACCCTCTTCTTTCTTACATGGGATCTGAGAAGTTGGAGCGATTCATATCTTCACAATTTTAAATGTCAGCCAATTTTTATAGATTTGAGTTTTATTTCATTATCTGTGACATTTACCAGTTTAAAAGTGATATATGTTGGTATATTTTTCAGGCCTTTCAGCTTAGAATTTTTTGTACAACCTTGACCCATGGGTTGGCGTCTGACATAATTTTGAAGAAACTCACTCATTGTCAGGATAAAGAGACTTTTTCTCCTTCTCTCTTTTCTTCTGCTTGTATATAATTATGTTTATAAATTTTAATCTCAGTTTTTGGACATCTGACCCCTTTTCACTATTTTCTACCTAGTTTTAAGTTAAATATATGGAGCTATTACTCACTTTAAAGATTTACTTCCAGCCATATTTACTCTATTAATAAGCCCATCTGAGACTTCTTTACTTTTGTTATCTAGGTTTTTTTAGTCTCTAGAGTTTTTTTTTTTTTTAATATAGTTTACAGTTGTCTGTTTACATTTCCTACCTATTCTTATATGGTGTCTATATAATTCATTTAAAGTCTTGGTACAATAACCATACTGATTTTTGTAAATTATCATTTAATTCCAACAAATCAGACATAGTTGTATCTAGTTCTGCTGTTTGCTATGTGCTTTCAAACTATGTTTGATTATGTTTGAAAATGATATCCGTGGATAACAGGAGTGCTGCGGAGTGTTCCTTAGTAATGTGATGGTGATATGAGTGAAAAGAAGTTTTGCCTCTTGACTATGTATTGTACAATTACTTCTCAGTTCTCCCAACATTCTTTTAATAGAACAGAATGCTGAAGCAAGCTAGCTGAGTTAGGTATTTCCTTCACTAAATGGAAAGCTACCCAGGATGAAATTGGTCTTTCCCTTCCCTGAGGTCAGGCTTTGATATAGCCCAGTATAGGTAGGCTTTGGCTAATATCTTATGAGAGCAGACTTGCTAGCAGAAAGACTTGGCATTCTTTAATATTGTTCATGCTCACCGCCTGCTGGAAACAGAAGCTAATTTTGTTGCATGACCTTGATTTAGCCCTAAGCCTTCACAGTGAGCAGATCTCCATGTAGTTTTAATTTCAGATTGGTCCAAACTGAGCTTTCATCAGTTAGTTCATTAAGTCACAGGTGTTTCTACACAGACATTCTCTTCAAAGATCTGCTCTATGAGCTGTCATTTGTTGTATCCAAACAAGAGTCTCTATAATATTGGCATGAACATTGTTTCCTGTGACTCCATTTCTCTAATGTATCAAAAAAAGTTCTTGAGTTTTGAATCTATTCAGTGGTCTACTTGCTGTTAGGACAGAGTGAAATCCTCTCATGCTTGTATTATCAATTTGCAATGGAAAGTCTGCATTTACTTTAACAGAATACAATATTGACAATCACCTGACTAGGTTAACAATTATTGTTTTAATTTATGTAAAATAGAGTTAAGATACCATAACTCTCATGAATGAATTGGTTACAATGCAAAATATCTGCATATTGACAAAATATTCTTTTAAAAATATATTTTATTTATTTATTTGAGAAAGAGAAAGAGGCAGAGAGAGAGAGATTGAGAGAGAGAAAGAGGGAGAGAATGGGCACATTAAGGCATCCAGCCACTACAAATGAACTCCACATACATGTGCCCCCTTGTACATTTGGCCTACATGGGTCCTAGAGAAATGAACTGGGGTCCTTTGGCTTTGCATGCAAGCGCCTTAACCTCTAAGCTATCTCTCCAGCCCCCAAATATTCTTATTTCACTGATAATTATAGCATTATTTGAACCTAGTAGTCTTATGTGTAGTATGTTTATGCATCACTATTTAATTTCTGGCTATTCTATACTTCCATTTTATTCCTATTCTTAGTTTTAAATTATTTACTCATGATTTCATAGTAATATATATGGTATGTATGAGTTAGGCAAAAAGCACCAAGACATCACAGGTGTCCCATAGGTTCTAATTTGTTCCCATGTTTCCGTTTCTAGAATGTATTTCTCTGAGAATATCTCAGCAATTGTTCATGTCATGTTCAATTTCCTTTTTGAGCTTAAAGATAAACAATGATTTACTGAAGGTGTGTCTTTCAGGCCTAAGGAAATGAACATATTGAAGCGCTTGACACTGAAGATGAATTCACCTCCACCAGCTTCTGTGTCCAGTCTCTAATCTTGCCCTATAATTAATTAGCTGTCAGCTCTATTAAACTTTCATGAAGAGACCACACAGATGTCATGGCAAATTGTTCCTGAAATTAAGATCTGAACTGGAATGTTTTTCATCCTGACCTTACAATTCTCCTTATTGATTGTGCTGTCATGTTTACCTGTGAAGAACAGAAAGAAATGGAAATAGTGCTTTATTTGTTTCTAAGAAGGATTTCTCATGTAATTGTTGAGGAAATAGTTCACTATATCAAAATTACAAATATGTCTACATTTATATGTACATGCACATGGAAATAAGAAATTAAATATTCAACATTGAAATTATGAATGCCAGATAATAAATTATACAGCTTAAATAATGATATTTACTGTGGAAAAATCATTGTAGCCATAGATTTTGACTAGGTTTCCAGTACTTGGTATGCCTTTCTTCCTGTAAATTGTGGCTCATATCCAATCAGAGAGCACTGGGTAAACCATAACTTTAATGCCACTATTGCCCCAGTGGATACCTCTTGACTGGCCAATTTTGGAGCTCATAGTGTCCACTGCTGGATCATACTGTTGATGACTTTCTCTTCGAGCAGTCTGTGTAGCACTTTCCACCACTGTGAATGCTAGCCAGCAAGCAGAAGGCTTTTTACAGCTCAGTTCCAATGTGATTTCTCAGTGAACTGCAACCAATACCAGTGAAGTCATCAGCAACAGTTACAATGTAGTTCTTGTGGGCATCCAAAGGTACTGGAAGTAGCCAGTAATGTTTTGAGGGCCTTATGTGCTTCCCTAATCAACAACTCATTGGGAGATAATCCTGTCACTAACACTGGGATTTTCCTATAACAGCCTATGGTTTCTGGGACCAGCATTATCCACATATGCAGGGTTCTTATTCTTACAATAAATGCCATAGCCAAGAAACTTGCCTATTATTTTATTTGTAATTTCCTATAAAAGTTTGCCAACATTTAATTACAATAATAAGAAAATTTATATACTATGATATGAATATTCCAAAAATTCATAAATAAGAGTCCAAACTGATATGTAAGATCATCAAAATCAGATGAAATAAAATTAATGTTCAAATCTATTAATGCAAATAATATAATAAAAAGATTCCCATGAACATTGGAAGACTATAGTCTTCATGACATAATTGGATATACACCTTGAATAGAAAATCAACCCAATATTTGAAACTGTATTCATAAATTTCATATACTTAAGAGAGTAAGGAATACTATGTCTACATAAATATATATCTCCAAAGGATTATCAGAGCAAATTTATAAAATATCTTGATAAAATTTACCAACAATTCATTGATAAATCTCATAGGTAGTTATTGAAGAGACTTTTCTTGCCACAAACTGTATGTCTATGAATAAAGACTATGATTAAAGTACAAACTTTCTTATTTAGAGATTAATGGAATTCCTTTAAAATTGGTATACAGACTATTTGTATTAAGATTTTATTTTATACCATTGTCAGAAAAATAGATTTAAAATTATAAAAGGCTTATAAATAGGAGTAAAATCTAATCATTCACAAATATCATTTTCAAAATTCATTATTTAAAGTAGTCACAAATTATTTGGCTTCCTAGTAGATTTTAGTATTACTGCCTAAATAGAACAAGTATAAAAATATCCAAGTTATTTTATACATCCATATAGGTAATTAAAAATAGACTTCAAAATTAAAATGAAAAAGGACAGCATACATAGAAAAATATAAATATACAAAATGTTGTCCAAATGGATAATTGTGTTGTGTTTAAATCATTGGAATATATTAAATAAATTATTCACAAAAATTAACATATGTAAATCTCATAAAATATATTTAAACTATGTATAGGGGAAATGTAGGCCAACAGTGGAGTTTATCTGAAGACTGAAAACTTTTCTCTGGGAATATATCTTTAGGAATATATTATAATTACATAACTGATGTAATATGCAGAATTTTTATCATTTCTGGAGAGAGAAATGTCATAAGGTAGTTACTCATATAGTAGTAACTATTTCTTTTCAAATGATAGTGGGTACACAAATTGTATTTATGGAATTCAGATCCCTTTATTGTCTGCTAATTACTACTGGTTTGGTGACCATCACACTTAGCAATGGAGTATTGTGGCATAATTTTTGAAAGTCTGAAACATCTTCTGATTGAGTGCTCGAGAAGTAACCAGGAGGACACTAAATATCTCAAAACACAGTAAATCACTATTACCATGGAGCTGTTTGTTCTAGAAGCTTCTAAATCTGCCTTAACCTTTGTCCTGTCTGTTCTGCAATTTACCAAAGAGATAAGAAAAGGGCTTTTCCAGCTTCCCCTTGTATATATTAGTTGATTTTTAGAGTTCTATGAATATGTGAGGCTTCTCATCCCTCAGAAGTTTCTGTTAAATTTTGTTATCCTAATTGGTATTGCTGCTTCAGGCCACTGCAAGTTAACAAAACATTTGCCACTGATTGCTTCTGACAGATGATCTGAGGAGAGACCCTTTGTACTGAAACACATCTGAGTCAGATCCAATAAACGTAAGGTCAGGGTGGATGACTCTTCCAGACAAGCCTCCAGACAGATGAGAGAAGACAGTGAGGACCTAGAGCTGGGGGAAGGTACAAACCAGCCTTCCCCATTATGTTTGCTAGACATCTGGTTTTACATTCTGCAGCTAGAATACTAATGTAAAGGTGACTACAATACCACAAACTTACTGTTCTAACAGAGAACAAATGCTTCTTGGATTGTTAAAACATTTTGGGAAATTTTTAGGGCTTTACCAAAATAATTTTGACAAAATTTCCCAGTGTCATTGATTTTTTTAAAGGAGTAGATTTTCAGAGATTTTATTCTCCAACTACAAAATGTGTCTCAATTCAGTGTGTCTGTATTTTTTGTCAATCTTTTTTTATATTTTATTTATTTATTTGAAGGCAGATAGATAGATAGATAGAGAGAGAGGACAGAGAGATAGAGGCAGAGAATGGGCCTGCCAGAGCTCTCAGCTACTGCAAACAAACTCCAGATGCATGTGCCACTCTGTTCATCTAACTCTTTGTGCATCTGGCTGACATGGGTACTGGGGAATTGAACAGCGGTTATTAGGCTTGGCAGGAAAGCGCCTTAACTGCTGAGCTATCTCACCAACTCTATATGTGTATATTTAAGTTGTTATGATACAGTGAAAGCACTGAATTCATTTAAAATGTGACATATCAATTTTGGAATTGTCATTTTAGCAGAAACAAAATCAATAGGAGTCAATTTACAATTTTACTTCTTTGCTTTTACATAAAACAGATTATTAAAATGTTGTTCATTTACTCTAGATCAACCAGTCTTGATATATTTGCTATAGTAAAACTATCATATTGGAATTGCAATTAATCTGAGCTTATTTTATATGTGAAGAAAAAATATTGTTTTAACTTATTCATGCAATGAAAAAGAAACTGATCATTAATTTATCTATTCATTACAGCAAAAAAATTTTGTGACAGTTTTATTAGAATTTAAAACTTCTAAAGGAAAACAATAGATACATAATGAATGCATAAATATTCAAACCACCATTATAAATATATGAAATATTGGTGCAATTTAGCTATTCAAATCATGTAATGTGTAAATAGCACAAAGATGACAGATTTCATTGGAACTATATGATGCCTTTTTTCTTCAAAAACAGAACATTTACTTTCCTAATAACATTTTCCTTTGATATATACTTTAAATTTTGTTTTTATTATTATGTATGTACATATATATATATATATGTGTGTGTGTGTGTGTGTGTGTGTGTGTGTGTGTGTGTGTGTGTGTGTGTGTCAGACAGCTTCAGGTTCGCTGAGATGAACTTCCAGACCAGGCACAGTTAATGAGGAAGGGATATTATTTATTAAAGCTTACAGATCCAGGGGAAGTTCCATAATGGCAGGAGAAGCGGCCTGCTCTCACAGGACCAGGCAAGAGAGAGAAAAACCAACCAGGCACACAGCACACAGAGCAAAACTACAGACAAAAAACCACAGCACACTTCAGGAACTCCTACTGGGCACACTTTTCATATCTTTACAATGGAATCTCAAACCATCACCACACCTTAAGACCCGGCCCCAGTGACATTGCCTCTAGCAAGGTGATTGCAGATGCAAACTATAAACTAATAAAACACTGAATATATTGGGGGCCAAATATTCAAACTACCACTATATATATATACAAGAGACAATAGGTGTACCAGGGCCTCTAGCCACTGCAAAGGATCTCCAGATGCATGCACCATCATGTGCATTTGGCTTACATGGGTTCTTGGGAGTCAAACCTGGGTTCTTAGCTTAGGCTATACACTTATGTGCCTTAATCACTAAAGCTTTACTCCAGCCCTTGTTTTATTTATTTATTTTTTCATTTTTCTTTTTTTGAGGTAGTGTCTCACTCTTGCCCAGACTTACCTGGCACTCACTCTGTAGTCCCATGCTGGCCTTGAACTCACAGCAATCCTGTGCCTTCCAAGTGCTTGGAAGTGAGTGCCACCATGCCTAGCTTGTTCTAATGTTAATGGTAAGCCAGATTTAATATGAATTTGGGTAAGGAGAATCTCCAATATCAAATTATATGTAAATTACAACAAGCTGGAAGAAACATAAAAATGGTAATATCTAAAGTGTAATGTGCTAAATCCTATAATGTACTGCATGTTTTTGGTAGAGTGATGGTTAATATTGATTGCCCACACAAGAGGTTCTAAGATCACCTAGGTGATAAACCTCAGTTCTTTCTGAGAAGTAATTTATAGAGTCCACTAATTCAGGCAGAAATATCAATCCTAAATGTGGGTGACATTGTCCATGGGTTGGGGTCCAAGAATGAATAAAAGGTAGCAAGTGAGTAAGCTGAGCGTCAGCATTTATCTGTCTCTCACTCCTGACAGCAGATGCAATGTGACCACTGTCTCACACCCCTGCTTCAAACCTCCTCCACCACAATGAGCAGTATCCTCAACCATGAGCCAAAACAAACTCCTCAATCCTTTAGTTTCTTTTGTCAAATATTTAGTTACAGTAATGGGAAAGTAACTAATACAGGATGTATTTTCCTTGTCCGGTCTAGAATCTACCACAATTCATCTACTCTCCACAAAGTTTTGCTATGCCATGTTAGGCATAGGTTTGACTGAAAACCTGCCCCTTCTTCAATATATCCCCTTATCCTACAGAAGCATACCAAAAACAGTTTAAGAGATTTAAAAATCTATAATTCTTATGGGCATTTTACCCCATGGCAGTAATCCTGAAAAATTCAATGCAAGTGGTATAAATGAATATAAATTTTACTAGATGAATTCATATTTTAATGCATTTAATAAGCCCCATTCCATAATTCTTAATGGTATATCTTTATGTTTAATTATTTTTCCTTACTAGTTTTGCTGATTTACTCATATATTCGTGATGAGATTGAAAGCCATACATAGTTTAAGACCCCTTTTTCCTGAATAATAAAATGTCTTTAGTGATCAAACTCTATATCATATTAGCATTGACTAATATAATATTTAAAGTATATACATATGTGTGTGTGTGTGTGTGTGTGTGTGTGTGTGTGTGTGTTGAAATTTTCTACTTCACAGAATGTTGTTTTATCATTTATAGGGGTTTAAATGTAAACTTCTAATTATATTTCAGGGACTCCATTCACAGAACATGCAGAAATGCATATCCATATTTAAACAACTTTATATGTGTATATTTTGAATATATACAGATATATATATATATTCAAGGGACATCCATTTATGTTTCAAAGCAAGGCAGGCATCAACATTGCATTTAATATAATTTTTAAATTGATGCAAATCAGCATATATTGAAAAAATGCTCAATTGCCTTTAATGCCATACGTGTGGTTAACATTTTCTACTATATTTACAACAGCATTCAAGGAATAAAGATGATTTGACACTCTAGTCACAGAATATTGGCAATGTCACCATGGTTTGACAGTGAGCAAAAACTTCAATGTTAGTGTTTTCTGATATTGAAATAATGAACACAAAATAGAATACAAATAAATATTTCATTTATTTGTTTTTATTTTCACTGATACAATGGATATGGATATCCCTTGGTTATATTGTTGTTTAGCATTTTGTTGTTAAGCAGTTTATGCTGTCTACATTCTTCCTCCTCATTGTGGTCAATATTTCCTCATATGATATGTAATCTATATCTATACCCATTTCCTCTAAGAGATATTGGTTTTATATGTAACAATACTTCCAACTTTCAATCAAGTTAAATTCATCAATACATGCTGAATACATGAGGTTTTAAACACAAATTGTTAGTGAAGTTATTGTTGATACTTAATTTGTAATTAGGGGAAAATAATTTTGTTTCAAATTCATGTAATCTGAAATAATACAGAGTATAAATGGAGATGGTAAAGCACATTTATATGCCTTATTTCTCCCTTCTTGATCTGAGTCAAGATAGCTACATACTTAAAAATAGATTCTACCTACTTTATTATACCTGAAGTCTCCCTTGCTTATAAATTTGGCACATCTACTTCAGCTTCATAGATTTTATTCCCACTGTTGAACTGTTTCTACTGACTCAAGAACATTTTCTCATAAAATTTTATAACTAAATTTGCATATTGTGGTGATTTAACATGTACCCATCATTTTTAGTATATTAGATGGTATTTCTTTGTATTGTCACAATACAGGCCTGGTCCTAGCCAGACCGCATGGCAGAAGAAAGCAGGAAGTGGCTTCTGTGAACATGGCGTTCTGCGCAGGCTTGGTATGATAATAGTTATAGTCCCATGCTCACAAGTAGCCTGTTACAAGATGTCCTGTCCAGAGACAGGCTGTCATTGGTCACAAAAAGGGGGACCACCCCATACAATGATTAGCCAGCCAAGCCCCTTAAAACCCACATGCACTTCCTCAATAAACGAGTTTGTGGCAGCTCGCCCTCTGCTGCTTCCACCCAACTCCCGGAATCTGTGTTGTGATTCTACGCTGCTCACCCCAACTCGGCAGAGACCCTACCATCCCTCCTTGGCTGGCCTTAGGGGGGACCGCAACATTTCTTTAAATTTTGTGGATTTTCAGTTCTTTGTTAATATGTACAGTAATCTAAACAATTTCAATGTTGCATTTTACTGTCATCTATTCTACTGATTCACTTATGTAGAAATGCATTTTAATTAATTATAGTCATTGATAATCCTTACAATTGGATTCCTCAGGTTACTTTTTATTCTCACAAAGTTTATCATGATAAGATTTCAATTTTATACTGAATGAACAAAGAAAATATTTAAGTGGATTAAACACTTAATGATATTCAACTTTTCATAATTGTATAAAGCATTTAGAACTTTAAGAAATGCCATCCAATTTAGTAGATTTTTTTAACTGCACAAAAGTAGTGAGGGTATATATTTCAGTTTACATGCTACAAGAAACTGTTTTAATTAAACATACTTAAATTGTATTTAATTCTACATTACCATAGAATATAGCCAGGTGTGATGGATCTTGTCTGAAATTCTTATTCTCAAGAAGCAGGACTTTTGCCACAAGTATAATGCCAGCCTGGACTACAAAGTGAGTTCTTGGCCAGTCTGGTCTATCAGGTCTAACAAATAGTAACAACAAAAATATAGCAAAAGATAGAAAATACAGTCACTTTTAAAATCAGAATATTATTAACAATAGTTGTATTATAGATGATATTGATAGACATAAGAACATGTAAATTTAATACTTCTGGTTATTATACATTTTATCTTGGAGATATAGAATATTTTTAGTCATCTTGAAAGTGAACATTTTAATAAAGTTTTCACAGTTTGATTGCACTTTTTTTCTTTTATTACATAATATATAACATTCTCATGAGATAAAATTTTAATATTTAATTTTGGAGTCTTATAAACTAAGTTATCATTTTGTTTCTATTTTAAAATAAACTAAATTGGAAAAAAGAAGAAATTTCAAACATGCATTGACATGGCTAAATATTTCTGTTATCCTCTAAATATTTTTATTGATTCATTGTATTAGTATAAGGCATAAAGCACACTAACAAATTCCATATTGATCGATAATTCTGAATTTTGAATGATAGCATTAAAATGAATGATTGACAAATTTCATTCTCTAACTCTGACTCCTGATACTGAAAATTTTTGAGTGACCAACTAGGAAATTTACAAATGCTGATCCAATGAATGCCAAATTTATTAATATTTAAAATAAGTAGGTCTTTATTTTCTGTGAATTGTAAGTTTTATTGACAGCACATGTCATAGAAGGGAGTTTACCACAGTTAATTAATTTGATATTTCTCATTAAAAGAAATCTTGAATTGCTTTTGTAAAAAACAAAAGAAAATCATTGTATGAGTACATTAGTGAGGAGAGATACTGTGAATAGCTTTCTCAACTGTAAGCCAGGGAAGTTTTTGATCCTTTTTCTGCTTCTGATATACCACAGATATCTTAGTTGTTTTAATTCAATAGTCACTCAAATTGTTAGGTAATTTCTTCTTGTTCCATGAAAGTTTTAAAATAAAGTTTCTTCTTCCCAGGAATTTAAAAAAAAATTATTACTATTTTATTAAAATGTATTATTATATTATTAGATAGAGAAAGAGGCAGATAGAGAAAATGAGCATGCCAGGGCCTTCAGCCACTGCAAATGAGTTCCAGACACATGTGCCATCTTGTGCATCTGGCTTAAGTGGGTCCTGGGGAATTGAACTTGGATACTTTGCTAAGGCAATCCTTGGAATTTTTAATATTTACAATTATGAACTTTAGGAACTTAACATATAGTTTAGTCTCAAATACAACAAAACCCAAAACATGAAAAAGAGGCCTTTGCAAAACTACACTCTATTTAGGCTTTGTTCTATTTTATTTCTAAGAAACCCTCTGCATTTTCTGATATCCCCTCATCTCAACATTAATTCAAGTCCTATATCCTCATCTTACTGCTGGAAAACTACACTGTTTCTATTTCAGGATGATGTGTAGACATAAGCATTTTAGTCAGTAAATTCAGCCTATTTGTACAAACAGCATAGAGTTTGTTTTTGCAAAAAAAGTACCTGGACAAGTGAACTGAAGGAAATACCTGTCTAATTTCTTCAATTTACTATCTACTAATATTTTTAGAAAATGATTTATATGTTTTTCAAATCAGCAGATAAAATGCAGATATCATGTGATTTAAGAACAAAATATTGTGCCATTGAAGTAGAAAGAATGTACACATCAACTTTTCTATAAACAAAATATCATTATAATTCTATAATTTCTTCCATACCATAGTGACTTTTTTGATGCCTGTTTTTGAGACTGTCTCTGGTCCATCACTATCTGTGGTACATAAAAGTGTGATAGGAGAGAACTGGGGTTATTGATTTAGTAAGGGAATATGAAAGGGTGGGAGGCTGTGGGGGAAAAGCAGTAAAGTAACAGGATCAAATCCAGGTGTGATTTTGGTAACTGTTTCCTGTTGGGGTCCCCCCTAGGCCAGCCCAGGAGGGATGGCAGGGTCTCTGCCAAGTTGGGAGTGCGCAGCGCAGAATCACGACACAGACTCCGGGAGTTGGGTGGAAGCAGCAGAGGGCGAGCTGCTGCAAACTTGTTTATTTGAGGAAGTGCAGGGTGGTTTAAGGGGCTTGGCCAATCATTGTATGGGGTGGTCCCCTTTTTGTGAGCAATAACAGCCTGTCTCTGGACAGGTCATCTCGTAGTAGGTTTCTCATGAGCGTGGGACTGTAGCTGTTGTAACGCCAGGCCTGCGCAGAATGCCATGTTCAGAGAAGCCATTTCCTGGTTTCTTCTGCCATGCAGTCTGGCTAGGGCCAGACCTGCATTGTGCCATACATATCCTCCTTTTTGTTTTTATTATTGGCAACCCTGGGAGGTATGGTTTTTTGCCAAGCCATTGTTGAACCCAGGCCTCAAGGGACCATCACATGCAACAGTGTCTGTCTTAGGTTGCCCCATCTCGTGGAGTCTTACCCATCATTGGCTATTCACCACCCTAGTGAGAAAACACGAGGGGTGTGGCCTGGTATGGATTTTTTGTCAAGCCACTGTTGAACCCAGGCCTCAAGGGAGGGATCATCACATGCGACAGTGCCTGTCTTGGGTTGTCCCATCTTATGGAGTCTTACCTGTCATTGGCTAACTGCCACTCTAGTGAGAGAACCCAAGGGGTGTGGCCTGGTTTCTTCTGACATGCTGTCTGGCTAGGGCCAGACCTGCATTATGCCAGTTTCCTTGTTGTTTAATTCAGTAAATGGTCATTTCTCATTGATGTAGACTAGTGACTTACCAAACAATATCACTCTCTTTAATCTTCTTAGCCTATCTCAAGTTGTGGTCTAGTTTTGTACTGTAGGTAGAGAAACAAAAACAGAGTTGCACACTGACATTTAATTAGTTTATATAGAGGTGATATGCTTTCCTGTCTCCAGACTCTATTGTTGGAATGGGCCATGTGCATTTTACTAAGTATAATGAGCTGTATAAGTGGAATGTGCCATATGTATAGAAGGAGGGCTATTTAGGTAAAATATATGTGCCAAGATAAATTTATATTTAACAAAACATTGTATTTTTGACATGTACATAATTTATATTTGATTTATATAAAATTTAATTTAACATGTTCCTAAACATGGTAACATTATACAGAAATGAGGAATGTGACACATTAAGGAACACTACTAATATCCACCACAGTCTATCAGTAGCCTTGATTTCAGTGTCTTCAAGGAGCTGCCAGTTGTACTGTTTTTGTTGTGGTTTTGTTTACTTCTTTTAAGTTTTGAATATCTGTATTTCTCTAATTTCATTTGAAATTGATGGCATATAGTGTTTACTTCTGCTCATATGCATTCAAGAATTGAGACAATGTGTGTATTCAAGTGAAAAGCATAGTTAGTATATTATGCAAACATATGCAAATTATATGGAATGTTTAAGTATTGTTTAATTTGTATCACAAACACCACATTGTATGTGTGTGTGTGTGTGTGTGTGTGTGTGTGTGTGTGTGTGTGTGTATATATTCTTTTTCCCCCTTCTATTGATGTTCAGAATACCAGGAAGTAATAAGGTGTGCTACTCCAAGCAATATTTGCAGAGTGAACCAACAGGAGAAAATAAACTAGGTAACTTTGATATTTTTGGTGTCATATTTAGATGTTCCTTATGAATACAGGCAAGATCTGATATGGAGATAAAACATGTTAGAAGAGTCAAATTTCTAGTCTCTGAAATGTTTACAT
This sequence comes from Orientallactaga sibirica, assembly GCA_036365145.1. Taxonomy (NCBI): domain Eukaryota; kingdom Metazoa; phylum Chordata; class Mammalia; order Rodentia; family Dipodidae; genus Orientallactaga; species Orientallactaga sibirica. The sequence continues at coordinate 8,992,737 of JAEOAD010000010.1, read as the reverse complement.
TATATGCTAAACAATCATAAGTTATATATATATATATATATATATATATATATATATATATACATATATATATATACATATAAAGAGAAAATAAAATATAGTCATATCTATGATTGCATACATACTTGGGCTGCAGAGAGTTCTCAGTGGTAAAAGGCACTTGCTGATGGCCCAGACTTGATTCCCTAGTACCCGAGTACCCAAGAATGCCAGATGCACAAAGTGGTGCATGCATCTGAAGTTTGATTGCAGTGCCATGAGACCTGGCACTCTTCTCTCTCTCTCTCTCTCTCTCTCTCTCTCTTGCTCTCCCTCTTTCTATTTCATTCAAATAAATACATAAATAAATAAAATTTCAAACATAAAAAATGCATACCTAAAAGAAAAATAATCACATAATACTCTGTTGAATCAGGAAGTGATAACAGAATTGTTTTGCAATTGGCTGAATGCACAAAAATTAACCTTCCTATCTGAGGAGACTATAAGAGTTTTAGATTTGATGTATTCTGCTCATTATATTTTCAGGATGGAAATTTTAGACCAGAGGTCATGCAATTCTAATGAAAGAACAAGCTTTGCTGAGCAACTTACTAAGAACACTTGTATTTTCATAAAGTGTCTTTTCTCTGCAACACATTTTTCTTTATTTGAAAGACTTTTCACAGCTGTATGCCAAATGACATTACTGCAAATGCTGCATATCATTTATATGAAAGAATCAATAAAATGAAATATTTAAAATCATTGAGGTTAATATTAGAATTTGAATGAGTTTACACCTTAAAGTTACTACAAAAGCAGCACAGCACACATATTTTACAGCTAATCAAAGGACTCAATTTTATCACTAGTTACTTTTAAATTTTGATAAGGTTATAAATCCCAGTGTAACAAAAAACACCTTGAATTGGTGATTGCAATAGATTTCTATGGGGAACTTTCTCATCTCAAAATTTGTCACTGGACCATTAAAATTTTAATTTATAATGACAAGATTTGGATATTTTACATAGTTATCATTAAAATATAGCATAAATAAGATGATAGCTACACAGCACAGTGTGTAGTTTATGCCTGTCATTCCAGTACATAGTATAGTAAAGTAGGAGAATTTTGAGTTCCACCCTAGCCTGGGCAAACTAGGATGATCATGTCCAAAACAGAAGAAAAAGAAAATAAGGAAGAAATGAAGAGATGGAGGGATGAAGGGTGGGATAGAAAGAAAGGAAGCAAAAGGAAATTATCACAACGAGACATTTCTGCATGATAACCTTCTAGGGCAATTCTTAGACATGTATTATCAAGGTAATATTTAGTCTTTGGCTTTAGAACTTAAATCACTTACAATGAGTCTATTTCATAAAATAGTCATAAATGGCCAAACATCAAATATCACTCATGAACTGAGACATTAAAAGATTGTTTCTGTGATACATTAAAAGATTGTTTCTGAGATATAGTTATTCAAATTGGATTATTTTGACCTCAACAATTATGTCATGTTATATGTAACAGTAAAGTTGGAGTATTACTTTGCTAACCTGAGTCTTGTTCTGAGCCTTGTACCATTTTCATGAGGAACTTTTTACCATTTTCTCCATTTCTTCAATGAGAACAAATTTCGAAATTTCCACTTTTAAAAATTTCAACAAATGAAAATTGTTTAGTAAATTTATTCTCTTGAAATAGTAGGTTATTTCCAGTTTCTACTTGTTTAAGACTGCCCATTATGTATATATTACTTTAATCCACATGCCTTCAAAAAACATCATAAAAATCTAAGCATGTCAAGCACATTTTATATATGATGAAATCTTGGGCTATCGCTGATAATACATGCCAACAATGAGGGGACTGTTGCTGGCTAAGACAAACCAGAATGCTATGCAACTAGGGGAAGAATCTTGTCTGTTCAGCCACAAGTACACTGAGACCACAACCTGAGGGAGTTGCTGGCTGTCTCTGCTACAGTTACATGCTTTTACTGGTCATCTGACCAAGTCAAACAGTTCACTGCCAATGTCATGCCTTGATTTCTATGGACAAATCTTTCTTGCTGGACTTCTTATACTGACCAAGCTGTATTTGGTAATATGGATGTTACTCTTAAGCAAGATTACTAAAGACTCTATTCATACTGCAAACTTAACAGATTTACATGAAAATTCATTTTGTGTTTTTAAAATTTTCAGTCCTAATATGGTTGTGTTAATTATCAAATAAAGCACTGAATGTTTAATTAAAAGAAGTAGATAAATGCTGGGGTCCCAAAATATTGATTCTGTGTTCAAATGCTGAAAGGAAGTGGTTTTAAAATTGTACTCTCTAATATAACAGTCTACCACAATACACTTAGGAGTGAAGGCAAAACAGAGTGATCACAGATGCTTACTCAAAATATGATCATGGTATATGCTCAGAGTGAATTGGTCATTTAAAAGATAATTGCCATGAGGTATATGGCACAAATTTGGCCTGAATATACTTTGTAAGTCATATCAACAAAGATTTTAGCAATAATTTTGTACATACAACTTTATATACATCCAATGTATATGATGCTGGATGTGGACAAGAAGTAGTTATTAGCTGTAGTATTATGATGTCTTATTCAGGATACTGAGATACTGATTAACTCTAGAAATCAATGTCAAAGTATAAAAAGAAACAAGCCAGGTATATTCACCTACTTCTATATGTGTGCAATTTGTCAACTATTCTGAAATTTAAATGCAATCTATAATATTTGAATAAACAAAATTCTAAGAAGTTAACATCATATAAACAAATATAAAATCAGATAATGAAAGAATTAGAAGCTAAAACTTTCAACATTTAAGTTCAAACCTTGGAAAAATCACAATGTAAAGAAATGTGCATGTTGGAACCAAAAGTTAAAGTAGTTCCCTCCTGGATAGCTCCCTAGTGTTGGAAAGCAACAGGGAGGCTGGGATGGGAGGAGAGTATAGGTGGGGGGAGGACACAAATCGGTACCCAAATGGAAATGGTACCATAATATCTTATATCCTGAAAGACAGGTTAAAAGGTTGAACACTCAGCAGGCCCTTAGAGGGAACACCTGAACCACAGGGACCTGGAGAGGACATCATGAAGACTAACCTTAATCTTCTCCTGTTTCTCTCTCTCTGCTCTCTTTCTCTTTTATATTACCTATCTATTCCTTCCTTGGTGCTGACCTGTAACTTCTAGTGCCAGCATGCACTTAACTTCCACAATGAGCTGTCGAGCAGAGAGACCTACAAAGTTTCCCCAAAGAAGACAGATTTCTGTCAGAGTTCTTGATGACCCACCAAAGGTTAATGCCAAAGACACTATATGCTGTTGGGATGGAACATGGAGTGACCTGGCTGGAATCTGGAAGAAAGCCAGTCCCCAGAGAGTTAGCTTGTCTAGTGCCAGAAGGTGTTACACGAGTGACTGGGGGAAAATGACCGACATCTGTCCAAGCAACTTGCAGTCTAAGCTACTCAGCAGCAAACAATCTGACGTGATGCTCAAACAAGTGCAATGGTGGCACACAGCCATGGTGGGTAACCAACTGCTCTTGATTTGACTAACAGATCCACTCAGCAGAATGGAGCTCATAGCTGGAACTGGGAAACAAATCAAAACAATGTCCAAAAAATGAGCCCATTCACCAATATCAAGCTCCCACCAATTGTGGGCTACAAGAGGGCCTACACATATAAAATTCTCTCTAAAATAATAATAGCTATCCCATCTATCTGGTGCTGAGAATTTGCTTCTCTTTTTCAGATGAATGTCAAACCTGAGGGGAAGTTCAGCCTATTGCACCTCACTAGCACCCCAACTGAAACCATAGAGTAACTGGGGAAATAGGCAAGAATTCAGCTTTGTTGGTGAGCTTGACACCAGCACAAGGCTGAAGGAGATAGACACAGAGAACTCTCAACTCCTACTAAACCAGATATCCAGAGACACAGAGGTCACAAGACCTCCTCACTGAAGTAGACCTAGAATGAACCCAACATGGCTCAGAGAATTTTGAGGAAGAGGGGGTGGAAAGACTGTTAGAGCCACAAGTTGTGACATTATGCACAGAGACATTGCCTCTTCCCCATAACTGATGGCTACCCCCACAATGCCTGACCCACATTCCCCAATAAGGAGGGACCCTTCAGAGGGGGAAGACATGAAGGAGTCTATTGAAGGCACCAATATGAATGTATTCACATTATGAGCATAACTAATAAAATAAATAATAAATTTAAAAATTAAATAAAAGAAGCCGGGCATGGTGGCACATGCTTTTAATCCCAGCTCTCAGGAGGCAGAGGTAGGAGGATCACTGTGAGTTCAAAGCCACCCTGAAGACTACATAGTGAATTCCAGGTCAGCCTGGACTAGAGTAAGACCCTACCTCAAAAAAAAACAAACAAAGATATAGTTACTTGTGTTCAAGAAGTAGAAATGATGATAAAGCAGTTAGAAGCTCAACTTGAACAACTGAAAACATCAATAAAGTCAAAGAAAGCTGTGCCAACATCACAAGTCTTTCCCATCTTCATTGCTGTGGCCAGTCTGTGGATTAACTTTCAGGATGAAACCATTTTGATTAGCATCCTCAGCAACTTGACAACTGACCTGAAGCCCTTCCTGGGCACTCATGAAATTCTCTTCCCTGAGAAAGTGATGCAAGGCCTTCTTAATGGCGTGACTGTGAAAACTGACTTGTATCCAATAACAGAACACATGGGTAATGGAAAAAAGAAAAACAAACAAACAAACAAAATGTTACCAACAGGGTGAATAAGCAGGACACCCTGCAGACTATGAAATCAATCAGCCAGATAAGAAGTAAACACTTTTGTAACACTGGCACACAGTGTCTGTGGGTAAACAACTGTTCTCTGATTGGACATGAGGAACTCATACTTAGTCCTGGAAACCAAGTCTGTTTCCCATAGTGAGGAAACTCAGACTTCAGAGAGAAGCCCCCTCTGCTCTCTGGAAAAGAAGCATGGACTTGTATACCAAAAACTTCTCAAATAACTTTGCATACCACCTTTATCACAAGCTGTCTTCACTCTTAGTTGGAGAATCTGCTTAATTTTACAGATAACAGAGTAAACAGAAGAGTCAAGATCCATCAATGAGACAAGCATATAACAGACTTCCCATCATGAGACATGCCACCTCTTCCACTTCTGTAGGGCCCAGGAGAACTTGAAGTAGAAGTAGTTCCATGAACATTACCCTTACTGCTAGCCTGAGAACCAGCTCCAGGGTGATGGTAGCAGACACAGTAGTCAAGCACAACATATCAAAGCAGAAATTCAGAGGCTACAAAGAACTCAACACTAAATCAGACTGCTATCCAAAACTATCAGGGAACATTATGGAAGAGGGGCAGAAAGATTATAAGACCTACAGAGTGGGTGGAAATACTCAGAGGCACAGTCCCCCCATTATCTCATTGGGAGTGACCAAGGCCTTAATGACCCCATGGTAAATACCATAACCCCACAGAGGAGGGCCTCAGGGAAATGGGAACAGGGAAGAGGAAATAAAAGGGTATAATCTGTTTAAAAGTAAATTAAAAATTAAGGATATGTACAATAAGTCATGTACATAAACTATAAAGTGCAAATAAAAAATTATCAGAGTATTGCAAGTTACAGTAATTATTTAAACTACCATAGAAAATATTTATTGACATTATATAAAAATATTGATTATCAAGCATTTCAGGATGAGAAACATCTTAATGGTCTTTCAAAGATTCAATGAATTTAATCAGTTATCAAAAAGACACAATCTCAATTTCTATACCATGTAGTCTTCTACGAATACATGTATAAATTTAATTTGTTAAATTATTAATTATAGATATTTTAATCACATGTATGTACATTTATAAAATTATTATTATATATTTTATATACTATTTTTTGCTTTTAATTCCATGTTCATTTTTGTTATGCAATGTCATCTCCTATAAAATTAATCAAAACATTGTAGTTCAATATTGACTCATCATTTTTAATCTCATTCCATTTCAGTTCTTTCATCATTATTATTATTATTTAAGTGCATGATTACTTGTATGCACAAAATATGTAAAACTTGTATTCCGTGGAGATTCAGTGAACTCTGGAGGGGAGTCTCTATTAGTTGTTGTACATGCATTCAGTATGTACATATGTCCCACCATGCACACTTTATAAAAGTAAATAGGAAAAATGAGATTGACAGGTGAGTACTGAGTCATTGTACATGTACAAATCCTTAGAATTTAAAACATCTCTCCTGCTTCCATATTATGATTGAAATTTAGAACGGCATCCTTACTTATGTTATATTCATCCATCTTGCTGATTTTCAAAGCTTAAAGTCAACTAAAGATAGCTTATATGCCAGAAAGATGCAATAATTAATTTTTAATTTATTTAATTCTGTTTTTGTCTTCCTTGATGCCTGTCATCACAGTTGCTTTTAGATATAGAGATTTTCTTTATTAAGTATTTTTATTTATTTGAGAGGGAGAGAATGGTGTACCAGTTCCTCTTGACACTACAAGCAAACTCCCAGATGCATGAGCCACTTTTTGCATATGCCTTTATACTTTATGAGAGTACTGATAAATCGAATTCAGGCCGTTAGGATTTGTAGGAAAGCACACTTAACTGCTGAGCAATCTCCCCAGTCCCTGGATATAGAGATGTTCTAATGAATCTGACTTCCTATTGGCATATGGGATGGTGGTCATCACTGAGGCGCCACATCCTAATTGAAAGTGGAAAACCATGAAATTGGTTCAATTATTCTTAAGGTGAACCTTAATTTTGAATTAGAAAAAGGAAGAACACTCCAGTGAGTTACAGAGGAGAAAGGAAGAATTCACTGCCATCTGTTTAATGACATTGGCCATAATCACTTCACTCCCTCAGGTGTATCAACTGTAGTAAAACCCAGCTAGTCTGGCTGAGGCACAGATGAGCTCTTTTTAGATGAATGACTTCCAGTTCAGTAATGTGCAAAATCCACTCTCCTCATAATGAGAATATAAAATATCCATTAAATTGATGCGATACTGAGAGTGCCTATGTGACTACATCAAAAGGGTACAGGATGCAGCAAGATTTAAGACAGAAACCACGAACTCTAATTTCAGATGCTTGGCTCACAATATTTACAAGTATTTAAGAGTTTCTAATTTTGAAGGCTTTATTTAATCCACAACTTGATGATATTTTACAACAATGTTGAAAATTTCTCAACCAGAATGAGGTTAATTAAGATTGGACACTGTCAAAGAGGTTTCGTTACAGACAGGTTTGTTATCTAGGATTTGTTGTTGTTGTTTTTAGTGTAAGTCAGGCACATGTGAGGACAGGAGGGAAGCAGTGTTGGAAAGGATAAGGCAGCACTGGATGCTCTTAGGTCAAATGTTTTCTAAAAGCAATGGGAAGACTGGAGAGTTAACTTAGCAGTTAAGATTCTTACCTGTTTAGCATAAGGACCAAGGATTACCCAGTACTCACATAAGCCAGATGTACAAGGTGGTACATGCACCTGGACTTTGTTTGCAGTGGCTAGATGCCCTGGTGTGCCCATTTTTTCTGCCTCTCTCTTTCTCTCTCTAAAATAAATAAACAAAAAATAAAATATAGGATGGTGTGCATGTGGAGTGCGCATGCCAGAGCTCCCTGTTAGTACCTCACCTCCCAGTTCCCTGGACCTAGTACCTTTGCTGCTGGCTTGGGGTGTCCTGGACCCTACATGTCTGCTGTGAAATCGGCCTTTTGCTCTGGCTACTGGACTGACCAGTCTCTGGGTCCCCAACTCCCTGTTCCTCAGAGAGTGAATAGACCACTGTGAGAGCTGGAATTTTACTCCTGGTTCCCCAGCTTCCCATGTTCTGGTACCCCAAACCCCAGTTCTCCTGTGCTAAATGGTGTGAGCAAGTGGAGTGATGAGGATTGAGCTCCCAGTTCATTATCTCCCAGTTTCCCAGGTACTATTGATGTATTTGCAACCTCCACAATCTGCACATCTATAGTTATAAAACCATCCTACTCCAGTTCACATTTAAAACAGAACACTCACTGACAATCCTACAAGTACAAATACTTGCTTCCTTCTCAATAACATAAGACTACTTTCCTGAAATGTATAGACCATAATGCAAAAAATGTAGGGAGAGAAAACTGAGAGATCCCCAACAAGGATGTCTACTCCTACAATGGAAGGCTCCAATGAAATCATAGAGAAATCAACAGAAATTGAATCCAAAATGAAAACACAACAAGCTATGTGACCCTGATCCAGCAAATTGCTGAACTGGAAGCAAATCATCAAAACACCAAAAACCACATAATTGTAATTGAACAGAATTGCCTCTTAGACCACACTTACCTGAAGTAAACCACAGAGACCTCATAGGAGAGATATATGAGTTGAATGTGAGTAAACAAATAGAGGATCTAAATAAATAACCAGCTGATTTAAGCTTAATGAAGACAGGATCAAATGAAGGAATGAATTCCAGGAAACGTCAAGACAGTCAAAACTTGACCTGAAACCATACCTCAAAAAAGAGATGGACATGATGCAAAAAACACAACATAAAACAAAAGATGAAATTGAGCTTTAAACAACCTCTTTAGAACCCTTCACTAACATAATCACTCATGTGCAGGACAGAACCTCTGAGCTAGAAGACAAGGCAGAAGTAATTGATCAGGAGGCCAAAATCTTGGCTAAGTTCAAAAATCAATGCAAACAGAATATGAAGGAACTGTGGGATACCCTAAAATGACCAAACATCCAGATCATGGGTATACTAGAGGAGGAAGAAATCCAAGCCAGAGGCATAGAGAATATATACAACAAAATTATTGATGAAAATGTTCCCAATCTCAAAAAAAAATGTCCATCTAGATATAAGAAGCTTACAGAACACTACAGAGACAGGAACAAAGAAGATACTCTCCAAGGCACATCATAGTTAAAACTCTTAAGAATGACAACAAAGAGAGAGTGCTAAAAACAGCAAAAGTGAAAGAATTCACTACATAGAAAGGCAATCCAATCAGAATTACCTCAGATTTCTCACTGGAAAATCTGAAAATCAGAAGTGCCTGGAATGGAATACTTCAAAGTCTCAAAAGCTATGGCTTCTGGACCAAATTACTGTACCCAGTGAAAGTATTCCTTGTGATAGGTGGTGAAAGGAAAACTTTCCATGAAAAAGTCAGCTCTATGATTATGTGGGTCCTTGCTGTTCCTGGGGGTCATTGGCCACTGACATCCCAGGCACAGGAGGAGTTGGTGGGGGGAGCAGAGTCCTGGAGTGGGTCAGTGTGACAAGCAATGAACCACCTGGGAGGCCCTCTGTTGGACAGCTCTCATTTATTCAAAAGGGGAGTGGGTTTATAAACACTTGAGAAAGGTTGGGAAGACACATACAGACTAAATAGTTTATGGGTTGCTATCTAATTGGTTGAAAGGCAGAAGTGCAAGGGAGATAGTGGTGGGAAAAGCTACATGACTTCCGAGTTGTGAGGGAGGAGCTGTAAGAGAGATAACAGGAATGGTGGGAAAACTATGTAACTTCAGCCACATAAGGGTCTCTGGGGCAGCTAGACACAGGGTCAGGGACTGTGGGGGGTTAGACAAAACCTGACTGTGGAATGGTCAGATGCTTTTGGGATCAAAGGGGGGAGGGCCTCACCAGTTCTGCCCACTCTGGGCAATGACAGAGCACACTACAACCTTGTCCAAGGGTAGGGAGGGCCGGTCACCATTGCCAGAGTGGGTTCCTGATGATAAGGCTGGCTGCAAGCCCCACAGCCCAAGGTCCCCAGCCATGTCCAACAGCCCAGGCCAGCTTCCTCACAGTCCCAGCAGTGTTTAGCAATGCCCAACATGATTATACGGACACAAAAGCAAAACCTACAAAGAATACTTCAGGGAATACTGAAACAGAAGAGTTAAACAACCAATCTCAAGAGTCTACAAGAAGATCACAACAACCAAAACTACAACAGGCTCAAAAGGGTACAAAGCTGGGCAGGAGAAATGGCTTAGCTGTTAAAGTGCTTGCCTGCAAAGCCTAAGGACCCATGTTCTACTCTCTAGAGCCCATGTTAGCCAGATGCACAAAGGTGAGGCAAGCATGGGGTTGCACATGCCCACTAAGTGGCAAGCGTCTGGAGTTTGATTTCAGTGGCTGACACCCTGCCTGGCACAATTCTCTCTTCTCCCTCTCATTCTCTTGCTATTTCTAACATATGAAAAATAAAATGCTCAAGAAGGCACCAAACCCAATAAAGCACTCCATAATGTCAGGGATTCATCAAACCTCATAGTTATAACCTTAAATGTTAATGGTCTTATTTTTCCCATCAAAATACGCAAGTTAACAGAAAAATGGACCCCTCTATCTGCTGTCTTCAAGAAATGCACCTCACCACTGAAGACAGACACCTCCTTAGGGTGAAAGGATGGAAAATGGTAACCCAAGCAAATAGAAATAAGCAACAAGCAGATGTTGCTATACTAATAACTGATAAAATAGACTTCTAACCAAACATAGTCAAAAAGGACAAAGAAAGCCACTTCTTACTCATCAAGGGAACAATTCAACTTGAGGACATCATAATCATACATCAATATGCACCAAACACAGGTGCACCAGTTTATAAAACAAAACATATTTGACACAACAGAGAAATAAACACCAACACCATCATAGTTGAGGACTACCATACTCCACTATCATCAATAGACAGATCATCGAAACAGAAAATTAACAGGGAAACTACAGAGCTCAACAACACCATAGATAAGCACATGAATATCGGCTAACTTAATATACCATATAAATAAAATTAATCATAAGAACCACATGATGATTTCCATAGATGCAAAGAAAGCCTTCAACAAAATACTACATCACTTCATGATCAAAATGCTGGAGATACTAAGTTGGACATTTATGTCTCCACATAATGAAGTCTATATTCATAACTTCTAAAGCCAAAATATTACTTAACGGGGAAAGACTCAGTGAGATCCCATTGAGAACAGGAAGAATATGGGGTGACCATTTTCTCCCAGGCTCTCAACATAGTACTAAAAGTCCTAATCGAAGAAATAAGACAGGAGAAAAATATAAAAGGGATATAAATTAAGAAGAATGAAGTCAAATTAGCCCTATTTACAGATGAAATGATCCTGTACATAAAGTGACCCAAAAGTTTCCACCTCAAGACTTCTAATGGTGATTAATTCTGTCAGCAAATTGGCAGGATACAAAATCAACATGCAAAACAGTAGACTTAGAATATGCAAAGGAAAAATATACAGGGAAAGAAATTTGCAATTATATTAGTCAAGGTTCTCTAGAGGGAAAGAATCATGAGAATGAATTATATTTAAAAAGGGAATTTATTGGATTAGCTTACATTAGTCCAATAGAAGTTGCAGGCCTGAAAATCAAGGAACCTGTAGCTGCTCAGTCCACATGGCCAGATGCCTCAGCAGTCCCAATCTGGCACTGAAGACCTGAAGGCTTCCTGAGAAGCTGCTGGTTTTCAATCCAGGTGAGTCTTCAGTTGATGCTGGTCTTCAGTCCACACTGGTCTTCAATCCACTCTGGAAGGCAGCAAGCAGCTCTGGCATCCAAGTGGAAGGAAGGGGCTCTTTTTACCAAGAGCTTCCTTATATAAAGCCCTTGTCAGAGAGGGGCCTCTCACTCTGAGGGATGGGCTCACTTTGGGGAAAGGACTCCTCCTTCAGTTAATCCTTCTTGGAAGCAACCTCAGATGCCCACCTGAAAGGGATTTCTGTGGATTACTAAACAGGTCAAGTTTACAACACTCTAACCATCACAAGTCCACTGTTGTCAACTTGACACCAAACCATATCTCCTTACATCATACTTAATTTCCAAGTGAAAACAGAAACAAGCTGATGATTCTCCCTAACATGGTATAACTATCCCACATACAACCGTAAATACAAAATCTTTCCCCAACACAAAGCAAGGTTTTTTGAGGAATGCTTAGTATCTAGTTGTAGCAGACAGCTTCAGGTTCACTGAGATGAACTTCCAGACCAGTCTCAGTTATGGAGGAAGGGATATTATTTATTGAAGCTTACAGATCCAGGGGAAGTTCCATAATGGCAGAAGAAGCTGGCCTGCCTTCACAGGGCCAAGCAAGAGAGAAAAGACCAACCAGCCACAGCACACAGAGCAAAAACTACAGCCAAAAGAGTCACACAGCACACTTCAGGAACTCCTACTAGGCCCACTTTGCATATCTTTACAATGGAATCTCAAACCCACCTCCACATGGGCCCCCAGTGACATTGCCTCTAGGAAGGTGATTGCAGATGCAAACTATAAAGTAATAAAACATTGAATATATTGGGGGCCATATATTCAAACTACCACACTAGTATAATATGTCTAATACAAATTAAACAAGTTAGCTAGTGATATAATTTTAATATTGGTGTAGATATGTACAAACATTCCATATCAAGGTAGGACAGAAACATGGCAATTACAGTCCTTGTTTTTGTATCTAGCCACATGGCCTTAGCTGGTATTTGTAACTGCCTTCTTCTGCTACCCATTATGTATTTCCTCCACCTTCAGCCAGCACCTCAGCAGGTCTTGGTTCTTTACCTGGAGGGATGACCCATACCTTCATTCCTGAAGGATCTGGGCCATTTAACACACTGCCTTGATTGGGTTGTTGTAGTTGTCCATTGACTTTGATAACAGGGCATGGTAACACTAAGAGATGCCCTAAAAGATAGACATACTCTTCTTTACCTCCATTGTGGAAGAGCAGTCCAATTTCCCCTTGGTAGTCTGGATAAATCACCCCTGCTACCACTGTAACTCCTTTCTCAGCCTGTTCATTCAAGGGTATCAGGAGCCTAAAGTGGCCAGGGGGAAGTTTCAGCTTCCAGTTGAATGGTATGTTTTTGGGCCTCCTGGCAAAAGCACTCCTCCTTCTGGCATCAAGACCTCTAGGCCAGGACAGCATAAGGTTGTCAGAACAGCAAGCAAAAATTCAGCTAATTAGTCACTTTGGGTGATGGTAAGTGGGACCTTACCCATTTCTACCCCTTCATTCCTGGACCTATGAATCTTGGCTAAAAGAGAAATAGTACCATATATAGGATATTGGTTCAGAGCATATACAGCCAGGTGGAGGACACTCCCCCAGTCCGCCAATCCATTGCCACCTAGTTGGCACTGTAGCTGTTTCTTTAAAAGGCCATTACACCATTGTATCAAGCCAGCTGCTTCAGGGTGGTGGGGCACATGGTAAGACCAGGGAATTCCATAATCATGATCCCACTGCTGTACTTCCTTGGCTGTGAAGTGAGTTCCTTGGTCAGAAGCAGTGCTTTATGGAAGACCATGATGGTGGATAAGGCATTCTGTAAACACACAGATGGTAGTTTTGGCAAAAGCACTATGTGCAGGAAGGGCCAACTCATACCCAGAAAAAGTGTCTATTTCAATAAGGACAAAATACTGCCCTTTTCATGATGGAAGTAAACTAATGTAGTCAACCTGCCACCAGGTTGCTGGCTGGTCACCCTGAGGAATGCTACCATATTAGGGGCTCAGAGTTGATGTCTGCTGCTGGAAAATTTGACACTCAGCAGCAGCCTTAGCCAGGTCAGCCTTTGTTAGTGGAAGTCCATGTTGTTGGGCTGATGCATAACCTGCATCCCTGCCACCATGGCCACTTTGTTTATGGGCAATGACAGGGATGGTTAAGGAAAGAGGTTGACCATTATCCACAGAACTGGTCAGCTTATATACTTGATTATTAAAGTCATCCTCTGATGTCACCTTCTGATGAGCATTAACATGAGACACAAGTATCTTTATATCCTTTGCCCATTCAGAGAGATCTACCCACATACACCTTTCCCAAATGCCCTGATCACCAATTTTTCAACTGTGCTCCTTCCAAATCTCAGACCATCCAGCCAAACCATTAGCTGTAGCCCATGCATCAGTGTATAACCACACATCTGGCCATTTTTCCTTTCAGTAAAAATGCACAGCCATGTGCACTGCTTGAAGTTCTGCCCATTGTGAAGACTTCCCTTCACCACAGTCCTTCAGAGCCGTCCCAGAAAGGGGCTGTAATGCTTTAGCTGTCCACTTCTGGGAGGTGCCCACATAATATGCTGAAGCATCTGGAAACCATGCCTTAGTCCTCTCCTCCTCAGTGAGTTGATCATAGGGCACACCTCATGATGCCATGGTGCATGCCTGGGGACAGAAGGCAGTGTAAGAGGAATAGAAACCACAGGAATTTGGGCAACTTCCTCATGTAACTTTCTTGTGACTTCAGGGCCTGCTGGAGCCTGATCACACATATACCACTTCTACTTGATGATGGACTGCTATTGTGCATGTCCAACTTTATTGCCTGGTGGGTAAAATAACACCCAGCTTATAATGGGCAGCTCAGGTCATATAGTAACTTGATGGCCGATTATCAAGCATTCAGTTTCCACTAAGGCCCCAAAGCAGGCTAAGAGCTATCTCTCAAAGGGAAAATAATTGTGTGCAGATGATGGCACAGGCTTGCTCCAAAATTCCAAGAGTCTCCACTGTGATTCACCTATGGGAGCCTGCCAAAGGCTCCAAATGACACCCCTACCTACCAGTGACACCTCAAGTACCACCAAATTTGCTGGATCATATTGCCCAAGGGGCAGAGCAGCCTGCCAAGCAGCCTGGGTATGTTGAAGAGCCTCCTCTTGTTCTGGTCCCAACTAAAAACTAGTAGCTTTCTGAGTCACTTGGTATATGGGATGGAGTAAGACACCCAAATGAGGAATATGCTATCAACAAAATCCAAGTAGGCCCACTAGATGTTGTGTTTCTTTCTTAGTGGTAGGAAGGGCCAGATGCAACAACTTATCCCTCACCTTAGAAGGAATATCCCTGCATGCCCCACACCACTGAACTCCTAGAAATTTCACTGAAGTGGAAGGTCCTTGAATTTTGGATGGATTTCTTTCCCATCCTCTGATGCACATATGCTGTACCAGCAACTCAAGAGTGGTTGCCCCCTCCTGTTCTTTTGATCCAATCAGCATAATGTCATTGATATAATGGACCAAGATGACACCATGTGAAAGGGGCAGACAATCAAATACCCTGTGAACTAAGCTAATACACAGGGCTGGAGAGTTAATATAACCTTGAGGTAAAATGGTAAAGGTGTACCGCTGACCTTGTCAGCTGAAGGTAAATTGCTTCTGGTGGTTCTTATTGACAGTTATGGAGAAGAAAGCATTCATAAGATAAATAGCTGCATACCAGGTACCAGGAGATGTGTGAATCTGCTCAAGTAAAGAAACCATATCTGATACTGCAGCTGCCATATCTGATACTGAGCTACCACCTGATTAAGTTTCTGACAATCCACTGTCATTCTCCAGGATCTTCTGTCTTCTGAAAAGGCCAAATAGGAAAGTTAAAGGGAGATGTGCTGGGAACCACCACTCCTACATCCTTCAAGTCCTTTTTAGTGGCATTGATTTCTGCAATCCCTCCAGGGATGTGATACTGCTTTATTCATTATTTTTATTTTTGGGGGGTTTTTGAGGTAAGGTCTCACTCTAGCCCAGGCTGACCTGGAATTCACTATGTCATCTCAGGGTGGACTTGAACTCATGATGATCCTCTTACTTTTGCCTCCTGAGTGCTGGGATTAAAGGCATGCGCCAACACACCTGGCCATTTAAGTTTTTTGTTTTCCTCAAAAAGCTTTTTTTTTGGTTTTGTGAAGTAGGGTCTCACTGTAGTCCAGGCTGATCTAGCATTCACCATGTAGTCTCAGGATGGCCTCAAACTCATGGTGATCCTCCTATCTCTGCCTCCTGAGTTCTGGGACTAAAGGCGTGCACAACCACACCCAGCTCTGTTTTTCATTCACTATTTTCTCCAGTGGTGTGAGACAAAATAGGAAAACTTAGAACAGATCATAATCAGCAAACACACACAATCACAGAACAACAAACATGCCATGTTCTCCCTTATCTGCGTTTCCTAACAAGGATCAGATTGAGTTGCTGGCATACTGGATAGACAACTTGAGGCCTAGACAATAGGGATAGAAAGGTTTGGGGGGGGGGAGGTAAAGGGGAGATTGAGAGGAAATAAAAACAGAACTACACCCAAAATGAACTTGTACTGTAGAGACCTTTCTCCTTGAATATTTGACTCTCAAAATATTTAACTCTCAAGAGTGGTATGTTGGGGGGGGGGTGTATCAGAAAAGAAGGATCCTAACTTTAAAAAAATGGCTCAGACCCATAACTCCCAATACAATAAATTGGTACTACCCACATTGAGCTGTTAATTGGAGAAACATATTTGGTCCCCAAAACAATATAGGCTTCTGTCAAAGCACTTGACTACCTACCTGAGATAAAAAGGTAAGACCCTATTGCTGAACACACCATATTCTGCAGATACAGAACACAGACCTAACCATCTTGAATCTAGGAGAGAGCCAGTCCCCAGACAGCCTAGTGCTGGAAAGCACTACTTTAGCTCCTGGTAAGATGTACGTTCCAGTGCAATGGAGGCACAAAGCAATGTTGGACAACTAGTGGCTTTCTGATTGGATATGAGATCCATTCAATAGAAAGGAACCTATATCTGGAACTGGGAGCCAGGTCAGAATCCTATGGAGACAAAAACTATGCTCTCCAATGTCAAGTTCCCACTAGTCTTTGGCTAAAAGAGGGGCTACATCCTTCAAAATCTCCCCAAATTAATACTGCTTAACTTATTTAACTTATGCCGACTTACCTTTCATTGGAAAAATCTGTTTTTCTATTTCAGCAGATAGTGAGACCTGAGGAGATAAACCAGCCCTTGCATTTCAGTCAAGGCCTAGCTGAAACCACAGAGAATTTGGGGAGATTAGCTCCTTCCATGGTGAACCTGAAAATCAGTGTCAGGGTGAAGGGGACAGATGCTGAGGATATTCAACATATACCAAAGCAGAAATATTGAGGCTTCTAAGAGCTCATCACTGAAGTAGACTTAAAAGACACCCACCAAGGCTTAGGGAATTTTTTGGAAGAGGGGGCAGAAAGATTGTAATAGCCACAAGTTTGGCTGCCATGGTCAGATGCATTTCCTCCTCCCAATAACTGACTGCTGCTCCCACAACACATAGCCCCCAAACTTATGGGGAATACCATCAACCCCACTGACAAGGGCCCCTAGCAAAATTGGGGCAAGGAGGAGGAAAAAGATGGTACTAACACATGATGTGGTGCTCCAGAAATAAGATTGAACATCTTCAATTTTGGGTTGATAAAATTTAATTTTGTGATTATGCTGATGAAATTATCAATGGTTAAATTCTTATTTTAAACATCAGCTTATTTTTGTTATAAAATTATTATAGTTATATACTTAAAACAGTATAATGAGGAATACAAAGAATGAAACCAATGGGGGGACTAAAACAATTTCAGTTAACCAACTTTCTATTGTGGGGGAGTTGATGTTATCCAACTGATATAGTTACCTATAAAATAAGATATTTCAATTGCATCTTTTCGGATTCCATTACTCTTTCTGTACACATGCACCAACATGTGCATCTAGCTTATGTGGGTTCTAGGGAATTGAACCTGGGTCATTAGGCTTTGCAAAGATCCACCTTAACTGCTAAATCATTTCCAGCCCTCCATTACTCTTTCTTAAAACATTAGTAATATAATGGTTAATGCCTTTTAAAATTATTTAGATATTAAAATTTATAGTGGGGTTGAGGGTTTGCAAATTTCTTCTAGAAATTTAAAATTATCATTAAAGTTAGTTTATTAAAACTATAGTTAGGTTCAGGCTGGAAAGATAGCTTAGTGGTTAAGGCACCTGCCTCCTAAGACTAAGAACGCTGGTTCCAATCTCCAGCAGTTCCAATCTCCAGGCCCCACATTTAGCCAGATGCAAAGTGATGCAAGGGCATAATGCTGCAATTGACCACAAGGGGACACACACATCTGGATTTTGTTCGCAGCAGCTGAGAGGCTGCTGGCGTGCCCATCTCTATCCTTTCCCTTTCTCTCTGTCTCTCTCTGTGTCTCTCTCCAAATATATATATATATTACAGTCAGGTTAAACCAGAGTTAGCTCATTAAAACACAGGATGGATTTTAAATTTTGCTGAAAATGTTTAATTTATTTTAATTGTTAAAGAAATCATTAAGTTTATATACATTAATGAGGGCCATTTGATATTTAGATTCATGTATATATTGTATACTGTTAAAATAAGGAAAATATATTTCTTCAAACATCTATTTCTTGATGGTAAATATGCAAAATCCTTCTGTATTTTTTGACTTTTATTGATAGTTTTCATACATGTGCATAATGTGTTTTGATCATAAATCCTTCCATCACTTTCTTCTTTTAAAATATTTATTTTATCTATATATTTATTTATTAGAGTCAGAGAGAGAGAGAGAGAGAATGGGCATGCCAAGGCCTCTAGCCACTGTGAACAAACTTCAGATGCATGCGCCACCTTGTGCATCTGGCTTATGTGGGACCCAGAGAATCAAACCTGGATCCTTAGGCTTTGCAGGCAAGCACCGTAACCTCTAAGCTATCTCTCCAGCCCTTATCACTTTCTTTTATCCCCCCTCACCCATAACCTTCTACCATGACCTCTCTCTTCTTTATCATTAGTTGCTTTTATATTCTCATGTCATTTCTTTGCCTTCCTTCATCATCCATATCAAAAAGGGTATTGTCCTTCATACTCTGCAGGTCTCCTGGTGGTAACAACAGCTGCTGTAAGATAATGTCCCAAAATACTTCTCCCCTTTCAGTAGTCCTTCCATTGTTTCCCAGTGTTTTATTACCCTTGAAAGCAGTTATGTAGATGTTTCAGTTAGTGTTGAGCACTGAAGAGTCACTTATTCTGGAAAACTTATTGAGATTTGAATCTACTCAGAAGATATAACTATCTGCAAAACGATGCAACTAAGAACAAAGGTGAAAACAGAATTAATCGCTGTTCCTAATTATAAAATAATTTTTCTTAATTATATTTCAATGAGATAACAAAGCAGTAGATTCCCCTATAACATTTATACAACTTTTAAAGTCTTTTATTTACCATTTCCCCATCTTTTTCTTTTATTCCCTTCCCCTTACCCCATTAAACCTTAAATGGCTATGGTTGCAACCCTCTACATACATCTCTATATTTTCTCCATTAAGGCTTCCCCTGTCACCTCATCATGGCTTTTTTTAGCTTCCTAGACTATATGGATTCTACTCTAACTTACATGCATATACAAAATTTGAAAATTAGGAGTACATATGAAAGAGAACATGCGGCCAAGCCTGAATTACCTTACTTAGGATAATATGTTCTATAACCACCCATTTTCATGTAAATTTAATTATTTCACTTTTTTTTTCTATTTCCAGTTGAATAAAACTCCATTGTGTAGAGATACCACACTTTCATTATCCATTCATCAGTTGATGGACATGTACATCTATTCCACTTCCTAGGTACTGAGACAAGAGCAGCAATAAACCTGGATCAGCAGGTATCTCTAGATGAAAGTGTAGCTTCCTTAGGATATATGCACAGGTATTCTAAAACTGGCCCATATAGATCTGTTTTTAGACTTTTGAGAAACCTCCGCACTGACTTCCATCATTCAAGTATTAATGTACACTCCCGCCTATTCTGAATAAGAGTTTATTTTTCCCCACACCTTTGCCATTCATTGTCTTTTGATTTTTTTTTTTTTGGGGGGGTGGCCATTCTGTTATGTAGACGCATTGCTATTTCATACCACAGCTAAAATTCCCTTGTCTGTCCAACTTTAAATAACCATTGGCCTGCTGTTTTTTCTCCCTCTCTCCTTATACTATCCAGCCTTTGGTGATCACCAATTTTTCCCTCAATAGCTACAAGATAAACATTGTTTTAAATTTCATGCTAGTAATATCATGTTTTTTTTTTTTCTTTCCATGCTCACTTTACTTCATGGAACATGGTAATTAGCACTTCCATCCATATCTATGGAAATGGTAACCTTCCAGGCACATATATTTATACTATATATATGAAGTGAGAAAGCACAGTAATAAAGGAAATAAGTAAAACCTTGATTATTATTATATATATATATATATATATATATATATATATATATATATATACTATTTAATGTGTTTATTTGACCTCTTTACCATGTAAATATTTCAGCTTTTAAAAATAACTTTCAGCCAGGCGTGGTGGCACACGCCTTTAATCCCAGCACTCGGTAGGCAGAGGTAGGAGGATCGCTGAGAGTTCGAGGCCACCCTGAGACTACATAGTTAATTCCAGGTCAGCCTGGACCAGTGTGAGACCCTACCTCTAAAAACCAAAAAAAAAAAAAAAAAAAAAAAAAAAAACTTTCATAGTAATTGAAAGTGAAATTAATTTCATAGTGCAATAATCACACAAGAGAATTCCCATCCATCAAGTGGTAACACAACACAGGAAGTTGAAGCAGTGACTGTAGCTTGGTGACAGAGCACTAGCCTAGCATTTGTAAGTCTATAGCCATGATCCACAAAACTGCAAAATAACAAAACAAGTTTATTAAAGCAAAACAAAAAATCCAGTGCATGATTGTAGTATCAATGCGATATACACTAAATAAAAGAAAAAAAATAAACCACAAAATGATTTTGTATAGATGTATAGTTTTTTATGATTATTGAGATGGTCTATAATGTGACATAAAAATGAGTAAAAAGTGTCATTGCATCAGGGATCTAGATTTGTGGCATGGGAGAAAGGAGAAAGATACTAAAGATTTTTAAGCATCATCAAATTTGTGTTGAAAGTGGGAATATAAACACAAATTATCATCTCAAATTATTATTTATTTATTTATTTGAGAGAGTGAAAGAAACAGAGATAGAAAGAGAGGCAGATAGAGAGAGAATGGGCATGGCAGGACCTCCAGCTGCTGCAAATGAACTCCAGACACATGTGCCTCCTTGTACATCTGGATTATATAGGTTCTGGGGAATTGAACCTAGGTCCTTTGGCTTTGCAGGCATGCACCTTAACTATTAAGCCATTCCACCAAACCTAAAATTCCACATTTTTATTATTCTGTTTTATCACCACAAAACCACACATAGGACATATCACACTTAAATGTTATATTTTCCTATAACAGAGAATTAAGTATCATTTGTGATTCAGTTAATTGTAAGGTTGTGGAAGGAAATGTCCATAATGACCCCAAATTACATTGTACAATAATTGTGGTATATGAAACTAATTCAACCCTAATTTTATGAATTAAATTTAAAATTTGAGCATGCTGTTATGGAGTAAATTGTAACTGATATCACTGTTTATAATTTAGTTGTCTTAAGTAATAATTGCTTACCTGCTATTATTAAGAATGACATAGTGAGGTACACTGCCCCTTTGCTAATAGTACTGAGTGGTAAAAACTTGTAAGTGTGTAAGGCAATTCTATATCAAGAAGCTGACACTATGAGGAAAGGGACATTTCCTTCACCACAAAATCCTCTCATGTTCCCCAATATTACTACATTAACTCCCTCTTATTCCCCCTTCACATCCAGTTACTGGCACACATTGATCTATTCTTTATACCTATAATTGTATCTGTTCAAGAATGTTAATATCTCATCCTGGACTCTTTTGGGGGAGGTTTTTGATTGCCTTTTTTGATCTTGATGGGTGCGATAGGTTTGCTTAGGAGATTAATCTGCTTCTGAGTTTAGCTTTGGTAGGTGGTATGTGTCCAGGAATTCATCCATTTTCTCCAGATTATCCAATTTTGTGGAGTAGAGATTTTGGAAATAAATCCTAATGATTCTTCCAATTTCACTTATGTCTGTTGTGATCCTTTCTTTTTCATTTCTAATTTTGGTAATTTGAAGAGTCTCTTTTTTGCATGATCAAATTGGCCAGAGGTTTGTAAATCTTATTTACTTTTTCAAAGAACTAGATCTTTGTTTCATCAATTTTCTTAATTGTTTTCTTAGTTTACAATTCATTAATTTCTGTTCTGATCTTAATTCTTTCTTTCTTGAGTTTTTTGGGTTGGATTCTTCTTGTTTTTCCAATGCCTTTAGATGGATGGTTAGGTTATTGATTTAGGATCTCTCCATCTTTGTTATGAAGGCATTTAGTGCTATTATGAAGCTAATGTCAGCCTAACACAAAAATCAGAGAGAGAGATACAGCAAGAAAACTATAAGTCTATTTCCCTGATGAACTTAGGCACAGAGATCTTGAACAAAATCCTCACAAACCAAATTCAACAACATATCAAAAGCATTATCCACCTTGATTAAGTATGCTTTATCACAGGAACATAGGGTGGGTTCAACAAACAGAAATCAGGCAATGTAATACACCACATAAATAAGCTTAAACACAAAAACCACGTGATCATTGCAATAGATGCAGAAAAGGTATTTGACAAAATATAACATCACACTTCATGATCAAAACGTTGTAGAGAATAGACATGCATGGTTTATATCTCAACATGATAAAGGCTATATATAAAGCACCTAAAGCACAAATAATACTTAATGGGGAGAGACCAAAGGAATTCCCATTGAGATCAGGAACAAGACAGGGATGCCCACTCTCACCACTGCTATTGAACATAGTACTAGAAGTCCCTAGCCCAAACAATAAGATAGGAAAAAGAAATATAAGGGATATATATTGGAAAGGAAGAAGTTAAGTTAGCTCTATTCGAAGATGATATGTTCTATACATAAGTGACTCAAGACCCTCCATCTCAAAACTCATAAAGTTGATTAATTCCTTCAGCAAAGTAATAGGATACTAAATCAGTACACAAAAATCAGTTGTCTTTCTATATGCAAAGGACAAAAATACAGAGAAAGAAATAAGAGACATTGTCCCATTGGAATAACACTATCAAAGGAAATGAAAGACTTATATAATTAAAACATAAAAATGCTCAAGAGGGCTAAAGATATGGCTTAGCTGTTAAGACACTTGCCTACAAAGCCTAAAGACCCAGGTTTGATTCTCCAGGTCCCAAGGTGCACAGGTGGCACATGCATGTAGAGTTCATTTGCAGAGCCCATTCTCCTTCTCTCTCACTTTCTTCCCCTTTCTCTGGCTCTAATAAAAAATAAATAAAAATAAAATCATTTAAAAAAGTTAAAAAATGCTCAAGAAAGAAATAGAAATTGAGGAGTGTGGGTTTCCCTCCACTGGCAGGTAGAGCGGAAGAGAGAGAGTCGGGCCAGCCGCTTCTCTTGAGGATGAGTGGGAAGGCGGGTGTCGCAGCTCAAACCTTTCCCCAAAACACCGGGGAAAAAAACCACATTGAGCCAGGAGTCCGTCAAGGGCAGAAAACTCAGTTTATTGTCATGGGAAAGTGTTTATATATTTTGAGAAAGAGGGTGGGAAAAAAGGATGAGAGAAAGGTATAAGGGCCAATATTATTTCACCACGTCAGCAGTAGCTGGGCGGAGGCAGTTTCAGCTTAGGTGCTGAGTCACTCCAAGGACTGGTCGCTAAACTCTAGTCAGGCTCCACCAGGCCTCACAAGTGGGAGTAGGCCAAGGACAGGTCGCTAGATTCTAGCTGGGCTCAGAACCACTAGGCCTCACACTGGTGCCTCTTAGGGCCCAACCGAGGAGGACTTGAGAAAATGGAAAGACATCCCATGCTCCTGAATTAACATTGTGAAAATGGCAAACTTACCAAAAGTAATATACAGGTTTAATGCAATACCAAGAAAAATCCCACCATTTTTCATCACAGAGATAGAAAAAATGATCCCAAAATTCAAATGGAGTGGCAGCAGTCCTCAGATATCAAAGCATATCCTCAGCAAAACAAACACCTCCGGAAGCATCACCATACCTGATCTAAAGCTATATTACAAAGCCATAGTATCAAAAACAACAAGGTACTAACATAAAAACTGGATTATAGACCAATGGAACAGAATAGGGGATCCAAACTTTAGGTCAAGTAATTATTTACTCGATCTTTGACAAAAGCCCTAACAATGTAGACTGGAAAAAATTATAGCATCTTCAATAAATAGTGCTGGACAAACTGGATAACTATATGCAAGAAAATGAAACTAAACTCACACATCTCACCATGCACAAAATCAATTCCAAATGGATCAAAGATCTCAATATAAGACTGGAAACTCTACTACTACTGAAAAAAAAAAAAAAAAAAAAAAAAAAAAAACAGGAGGAGCTTTCCACGATATAGGAGTGGGAAAAGACTTCCTAAACAAAACACCAGTAGCTCAGGAATTTAATAAATCACTTAACCATAGGGATCTCAGGAAGCTAAAACGTTTTTTCACAGACAAACATACAATAAACAGAGCCCACAGACTACCCACAGAATGGGAAAAAATTTATGCCAGCTATACGACTGACAGATGCCAAGTTTCTATAATCTACAAAGAACTCAAAAACCTAAACAATAATAAAAAAAAAAATCATTCAACCCACTCACAAAGTAAGGCAGAGAACTGAACAGGGTTTTTCAGAGGAAGAAATACAAATGAAAAACACATACATAAGAAAATGTTCCACATCCCTAATCATCAGGGAAATGCAAATTAAAACAACTATGAGATTCTACCTTACCCCAGTAAGGATGGCAAACATTAAAAAAACCAAATTAAAACAAATGTCAGCAAGCATGTGGAGAATTAGGAACACTCATTAGTTGTTGTTGGGAATATAAGATGGCACAACCACTATGGAAAGAAATATAGACACTACTAAAAAGGTTGAATATAGAGTTAGTTAACCACAGACCTAGTTATTCCCTTACTGGGCATTTATCCTAAAAGCCCAAGCCTCGGTTCAGAGAAATTTGCTCCACAATGTTTATAGCTGTTCAATTCAATTATATGAATGGATTTCCAATATGAGGAGTATCTACATAATGGAATTCTACTCAGCAGTTAGAAAAAATGGCACAATGAAATCTGTAGAAAAATGGTTGAACTTGGAACAGATCATTCTCAGTGAACTAACCCAATCACAGAAAGACAGTCATCATATAGTCTCACTCATCTGTGTCTCCTAATCTGGATCAGCCTGAGATGGTGACATAACTAATAGATATCTCAAGGACTGGACAATAGGGAGGTGGGGCTGGAGGGGATGGTAAGGGTAGTGGGTACCCAAATGGAAATGGAACCATGAAATCTTATTTCCTGGAAGAGAGACTAAAAGATTGAATCCTTGTGAAGACCTTAGAGGGATCACCTGAATCAAAGAGCCCTGGAGATAGTAAGATGAACCCTAACATTAATTTCCTCCTGTTTCTCTATCTGTTTTTTTTTTCTTCTTCTTCTCTTTTATATTATCTTTCTTTTTAGCCTTCTTTCCCCCTGGTGCTGGCCTGTAACTCCCAGTAACAGAATGCAGTTAATATCCACAATGACCTATTGATCAGAGACTGACAAGGTTTCCCAAAAGAAGATAGACTTCTGTCAGAGCACTTGCTTACCTGCCAAAGGTTAATGGTAAGACCCTACTGCCAGAGCCATCATATGCTGACAGTACAAAACAAAAACAAAATTAAAAAAAAAAAAAAAGGAGAAGAAGAGGAAGAGTCCAGAACCAGATGGCTTCTCAGATGAATTCTATCAAACCTTCATTGAAGAACTGAAACCAATTATTCTCAAATTGTCCCACACAATCAGAGAACAGGGAATGACAGAAGGCCTCACATATCCAAGCATATCCTCAGCAAAAGAAACACTTCTGGAGACATCATCATACCTGATCTAAAACTATAATACAAAGCCATAGTAATAAAAACAATATGGTACTAGCATAAAAACAGGATTATAGACCCGTGGAACAGAATTGAAGACCCAGAATTTGGGTCAAGTAACTACAGCTTCTTGGTATTTGACAATGGCCCAAAAAATGTAGACTGGAAAAAAGACAGCATCTTCAAGAAATAGTGCTGGAAAAACTGGAAAACCACATGCAGGAAAATAAAACTTGATCCACACATTTAACCATGTACAAAAAATCAAGTCCAAATGGATAAAATACCTCAATATAAGATTGGATACTCTGCTACTACTGGAAGAAAAAGGAAGAGGAACTTTCCATGATATAGCAGTGGGAAAAGACATCCTTAACAAAACCCCAGTAGTTCAGAAAATTAAACAATCACTCAACCATTGGGATCCCACTCACAAATGCGGCAGAGAACTGCACATGCAGTTCTCAGAGGAAGAAATACAAATGGCAAACACAGACTTAAGAAGCGCAATAGTGACACATAACCATGGTGGATTACCAACTATTCTTGATTTATGTAACGGATCTGCTTAGTGGAATGGAAGCCATACCTGGAACTGGGCAACAAGTCAGAAGCATATCCAAAAAAATGAGTTCGCTCTCCAATAGCAAGGTCCCACTAATAGTGGGATACAAGAAGGCCTACACCAATTTAATTCTCTATAAAACAATAGTGGTTATCCATGTATCTTGCACTGAACTAACTCTCCATTGGAGAATTTGCTTCTCTTTTTCGGATGGATGCAGAACCTGTGGAATCAGCCCATCACACCTTACCAGCACACCAGCTGAAGCCATAGAGTTATTAGGGAAATGAACAAGAGTGCTGCTTTCTAGGTAAACCTGTTATCAGCACAGGGGTGAAGGAGATAGACACAGACATTTATGGGAGAGAAAAGCCATATGGCATCTGTCATATTTATTTTAGTTTTCTAAAAGTCCATTCAATTTATTCTCATCTGTTGCCAACCTCCTTGAACATGAGTAAACATGACAGATTCATGGTTGAAGAAGAAATAAAAAGAAACTTGTCAGTCACTCTCAAGATCCCATTCTGTGTCTCAGAGCAAAAAGTAATTTGAATCATTGTAAAGATTGTATTGTTCATATTATTAAATATTGCATACAAATTTTCACACTTTAAAAACATATGGACTCATATTGTGGTATAATAAAACTATCCTTATAAGAATATGAATACTTATGTAAATAATATCCCATTTATGTTATTAAGTATTTTTCAAAATGTTTTATTCATTGATTGAAAAAAAATATGAGTTTATAATTTATAAAACAATGTAACTATTTTCAAGACTCCCTCATTAACTTCGGTGAATTTTATTTATTAATAGTCCTAGTTTGGCAAGCACAGTTTGGCTTTTACACTCTTATACATTTTCTATGATTAAAATATTTTGTTTTGTTTTTCCAAGTAGGGGTTCACTGTAGCCCAGGCTGACTTGGAATTCACTATTCACATTCATTCTCTCTCTCTCATTCATTCATTCATTCATTCATTCTCTCTCTCTCTCAAATAAATACATTAATTAATTTTAACAAATTATCCTTATGTAATTATAACTATTATTTGTTTCTGTTTGTAAATTGAAGCCTGTTGGGGACATTGTGTGAGTTTAAGTCTAGCTTGGAGGACTTAGTGAGACCTTGTCTCAAAATCAAAAGTACAAATAGGGCCAGGGTTATAAATTAATAATAGAGTGTTTGCCTAGCATGCATGAGGCCTAGATTTCTACTCCTAGTACCAGATAAGACAGGACAAAGGGGTAAAAAATGCTAAACCTCTTAAAGTGACCTGGATGTCAACATTAACAGAGTCAAATAACTGAAGAATTATCATACTCTGCTTGAGTTGGTGAAGTGGGTCACTGGGTCACTAGTGTGGCAATCATGCATTTATCTGTGTTTAACTGACTTCTGTGTCTATAGTTATGTTCTCATCAAACTAGATGCATAACATCATGTTAGGTATAGTAACTTTTGGCTTAGTTAGCCCAAAACAATATGTTTCTATCAAATATAAACACTCTCAAATATAAATTATTAAAGACAAATATGCATGAAAACAATAGACACTGAGTACTACTGAAACTTTTGTGGTGTTTTTAATTATTATATATTAAGATAAAATATTTATATCAATTGGAAAAAAGCAGAATTTAATTGAGGAAAATACTTTATCTGAAATAGAAGTGATATTCATAAATAACTTGATTCTAGAATCTATCCTGTTTTTGCACGGCTAGGTCAGGAAAAGCCTGTGATTTGCTAAAACTGTGTGATAGTATTGGTGGATACTCACTATCTTTTGCAAGAATATATAGCTTTCAAACAAGTTTTCTTCTCACTATCTAGAGACTTAAGACTCAGCAGTACATTAAGCAAATTTCAATGTATTTTTCATAGGCTTTTGGCCTGATTTGGAATTCTGTCCCTTAAAAGCATAATAAAAGTGTGTAATTTGTGATAGAAATTGTATCTATTGGCAAAATAATTACTGATAAAGTAAAAGTGATATAATCTTCACTGCAAATATAAAACACATGAAGAATCCATGGACTATGTGACAAATTATTTCATTTATAGTAGAAAACTGAAGAAAAAGTGTGAAGCCCAGAGCTCTAATTACTTAGCTCCAAGAAAATTGCTAAGGAATTTTCAGTCAGATTTTGATTTCAGTTGAAGCTTCTAATTAGATGTGTCCATTGTGGTGAGTCATCACTACTAACGGCATTCCAACTAAAAAAACAACCATATTTTGAGTCATTCATATGCTAGGACCTGAGGTTTATATAAAGGCATTTTTCTCTTGGAAATACATGAACACATGCAGGTACACATTCATAATTGATGGGGCATCTCTTCAGTCAATGTAAAGAACCTCTCAAATTAAATTTCCTGAAAGTCAAACTTCATGCACTTCATGAGAATTCTCTGCAAACATCACTACTGATTTCTTCAGGCTTCTATAAATGCTGGCAATGCAGATTTGTCTACCACGACATTCCTAATGCATGGCAGTGTTCCAGTAAAGGATGATCTGATGACATCTGTTGATAGATTCTGGAGAAAGTAAAGTCAATGCTTTAGTGAGTCACATTTATACCAGAGTGCACAGAGCGTCTTCCAAGGAAGTCCTTGGTGTTAGCCTTCATTTTAAATCCTTTGTCTGTTGCTTTTGGAGTATGCTGAATAAGTTCTTTAAAAGATAATTGAATATAAACGCAAATGCAGAGTCACTGTGTATGGCAACTAACTTTAGCACACACATATAATGCACAATAAAGAAACCATTTTTCCTGCTATTTTCTTTTAACATAAATGCAACTTCAATTTATTTTCTCTCTGCCACTAGAATTCTCATGATGTTTGAATGTCATCTGTATTATTGGGTAGCATTTCTTATTAGAATACCAACAATAAAATAATCTGAATATCAGTTAAAGCATCATTAAAATAATAATACACAACAAAAACCTAGGAGGAAACACAGCTTTGAATTTGCCTGAGTCTAGTGTTTCTTAGAAAGGGGTAAGTTCCTCTTTTGTTAATTTGGAAGCTATCAGGAAATGTTAGAATAGATATGGATTTATA
Source organism: Orientallactaga sibirica (assembly GCA_036365145.1). Taxonomy (NCBI): domain Eukaryota; kingdom Metazoa; phylum Chordata; class Mammalia; order Rodentia; family Dipodidae; genus Orientallactaga; species Orientallactaga sibirica. The sequence goes on along the minus strand of JAEOAD010000010.1, from coordinate 8,963,201 downwards.
AATAGAATTGAGTGATCTCAAGGAGCCAAGAGTGACATCCTTGCCTGTAGAATTTTTGCTGTATTTGGTTCTTTTCTCAGAATATTTCTCTTGTTATCTGCTTGGCAAATTATCTTACTCCCTTCTTACATTTTTTGTGGATTTCACTTCATCAGTACTTCAAACATGCTGTCTGCTCTCGGGCCTTACATGTGATATACTGTGTCTGTTTCTCATCTTATTTTTCCATTTGTATCTAGTACTTCAGCTATGCCATGACTATGGATACTTTATGAGCCTCTTCATCCTTCCTTGTCACAGAAACTCAACAGTCACATGTTTCTCTTCTTTCTTACATATTACATATTTCTCAATCAATGTTTGGCATACATTAACTTTTCAATGATTGCATCATAAATAAAATATTTGTTGGGTGAAATAAATTCTTTTTCTGAGCTCCCTAAATCCTATTTTTCCATCAATGTCATTTTACTATTTTCTTCTGAGTTTGTATGTTTCTGTTTTATTTCGTTAATTTATAGAGGGGATTGCTGATTTGAACACATAGTTTTCATCAAGCTGTAGCAAAAGGTTTCTACTACCAAGGTGTAGGGATGTGTGTGTGTGTGTGTGTGTGTGTGTGTGTGTGTGTGTGTGTGAATGAAGTTCCATAGTTTTCTTTTCACTACACTATAGAATGTCTGTACTGTTATTCTGAATATTTATTGTTGAAGGATGTTAGTCTGGTCTTTCTCATAACATACTACATTTGTTTCCTTTCCATATGGCAAACAGCTTACTTCTGTTCATATCATCATAGCATACATAGATAAGTCATTGTCCAACACCTGCATTCCAGGAACAACAGAACTGTAAGTCCTGCTCTCTGCCCCAGCTGAGAAAAATCATCCATGAGGGCCTGGGTGATCCCTTAGACATGAACAATCATCTCCTTATTACCATTCCACCTTCTCTCCTCAAGCAATAGGGACTTCATTGGAGCATCTTGTAGAGCCAGAATTGAGACAATGATTAAGTGGATAATACACTGATCAAGCTTGTTCAATTTTGCATATGTAGTTTCCACTGTCTATTTTCTATTTGAGTTTAAAACTCATATCAGGAGACTAAAAACAGACTTGGTACAGTAAGGCCCTGTATTTGATTGCCCCAACTTTGCCAAACGGAATAAATCTCTCTCTCTGTCCCTCACCATTAATGCATCTTTAATTGGCATATTTTGGATGGTGCCTAAGCCTAATTGCAAGGGCTATTAGAGACAGGACCTTTATCCAAAATCTCTAATTATACCAGTATCTACAGAGAATTTAAACTAATTTAACAATTTCAATGCATATATTATTCTCTTATAAGACAATTTGGTATCATATATTTAATAGATAAACAGAGCCATATGCAAAGATAAATTTTAAAGTGAAAGATTATGAGTTGGGAAAATGGCTTAGTGATTAAAGGTTCTTGCTTGCCAGTGTGATCACCTAGGTTTGAGTCCCCAATTCCCGCATAAATCCAGATAAATAAAATGGTTCACATATGTAGAGTTTGTTTGTAGTGGCAAGAGAGTAGCAGCAAGAGGTCCTGATGTTTTCATAGTCTCTCTCTTTCTCTCTCTCTCTTTCTCTCTTCTCACACGTCAATAAAAGTTTTTGAAAAAAAGTAAAAGATTATGTAGTTTTATTTATATCTTTTATGAGTATTTTGTTACACTATTGATCATATTATTTTATCTATAGCATTAAGCAATCCTTAATCTGTGCTTTCCAAACACATGGATCCATGAAACAATGTATGAAACATAGATCTCATTCAATTAATTCTTGTTCATTAAGGAAGCAGACTGGACAGTAATAGTTTAGTTACAGAATGATTATTTTTCCTTTAATTTCAAATTACCTGAAGAGACAAGACTTGAAAAATAAGTGTTTCAGAAGGGAGTACATGTAGATAGGCAATGTTTATCATACATCAGTGTCACAAATGCAAGTTGGAAATCATGCATATATACAAATTATAAATTTCATGCATAGAATATTAATTTGAGCACACAATAAGATTTGTTTGTTGCTCAGTAATTTTTAGAAATTCTAGGCACAGCATTTTTTCCATGTTGCCTTAGACAAAAAAAATTAACTATAAAAACAGCAGGTATCTGTAGCTTATGCCTTCTATCCCAGTACTTGGCAAGCTGAAGTAGAAAGGTTTCCATGAATCTGAGGACAGGATGAGCAAAAGGGTGTGTTCCAGGTCAGCCTTAGCTAGAGTTAGATCCTACCTTATACAAAAGACCAATTACATGAAAATAATTGTCATAAACACACTTGACAAATTACAATAAATCAGAATAGACCTTTAGACCTTTAGCTGAAGTAGAATGTTTCTATCACTGTGTCTCTGAAGTGTAAGAAATGCCATAGAGAAAGCAGAAATACCAATGTATGTAGCTTGTTACTTAGACTTCTGTTAATTTTCCCATTCTAAGGGATAACTATAGAAGGGAAAGAGCTGGGTTAACCTTACCTTCATAAATCCCTCACCTAGCCTGTGAGAAATAGGGCAGGCTTTCTTCCCCCTCCTTGAGTAAATTATCTTATCTCATCTTAATTAACAACTATCTTAATAAAGTTTCTATCCTATTGCTAGGTTCTCTACTACCAGTCTACAACTGTGGGGCACTGCTTGATGTTGCATTTTGAAGCTGAGGGTTTCTGGTTTGGGAGGGTCTTCACCCAGGACTTTAGTCAATAGGATTTTGAGCAATAGTTCTATAAGTTGTTATCACTTCCTCTCACATTCTTCTTTTTTCTCCAGATCAGTAGTAAATTGTCACGGTTAAGTATTGTTGTTTCCATGTTAGAACAGAAGCTAAAGTTAAGGTCAGAAATATATAAGTAAATTGAAATGATTCCTCAGAGATGTGTCCTAGCATCTCTGTGAACTGCTAAATATCCACATTTAAAAAGACATGCACTCTCACAGTCACTGACAAATTAGGAATGTATTTTAGCGATAGTGCAGTATGCATAGGATGGTAGATGCTAGGAAGCTTCACTTATTGTGTTCACAGGGATGGGTTTCCTCTTTTCTTGTAATATAGTCTAAATGTGAGAATACAGCAATAACATGGAGTTGTGCAGAGTAGGAAAAGATAATTTCTTTTTTTAATTTTTTAAAACTTTTATTTATTATTTATTTTTATTTGAAAGAGAGACAGAGAAAAAGATAGAGAGAGAGAGAAAGAAAGAAAGAAAGAGAGAGAGAGAGAGATTAGGCATGCCAGGGCCATTAGCTACTGCAAATGGACTCCTTATGCATGTGCGACCTTGTGCATCTGGCTTATGTGGAGCCTAGGGAATTGAACCTAAGACTTTTGGCTTTGCAGGCAGCCACCTTAACCTCTAAACCATCTCTCAAGCCCATGAAAAGATATTTTATCTTCTGAGCTTTGTTTTTCATTTTTCTTCCTTTGGGAAGCAGGGTTTGGACATAAATACAGGTCATCTAGAACAACAGCTATGCTCCCCTTGATCCACCTTTCCATCTACCTAGGAAAAGTTTAATGCAGCAAGAGTTTGTGGTTTCATATTTCTTCCTTAGAATACTGGAAGACATTTTGCTAAGTGTATATGGGTGAACGTTTCTCCTCCTTTAGGACACTGTCCACTTGTTTCAGCCCATGATTGCAGAAGAAGAGCACTTTGCAACTACTGTGTACTGTCCCCTTTCAGAGGGGAATTTCTTGTATCTTACTTATCCAACTTCTGCCCATTGAGGCTAGTGCTTGGTCCTCATTCTGTCTAGGCCCCTGCATGTTCCACCTGCTGCAGAGGTGAGAAGCAGACAGCTATGACTTCCTCTATGTGCATTTCAATGCATTCTGACCTCACATTTTCTGGGAGTGTTTATCTCATTTCAAGCCAATGTCCTAAATTTTATTTTGTATTTTTGTATGGATTAATTATTTCTATATATTTAGAAGGGAAGTATTACAAGAAGAGTGAGGATTCATTGAGTCACATTGACCATTCTTTTCTGTATATAATTGTTTGTGCTAGAGATGAACCCAGGGCCATACACATTCCAAGCATGCCTCCTACCATTGTGCTATATCCCCAGCCTCCATTCTTTTGTATTTTTTAACAAATTATGAAATCAGTCCTGACAGATGGCTTTTATAATGGAGATGATGCTATGTCACATCTTGTACTTCCAATATTTGTTTCTTTTAGGCTTCCACTTGAGGGAAGAGAATTACTCACATCTAATTAGAAATCACTACAGTACAACACTGGAAGACATGTATCTAGGGTAATTTAGTACATGTCTTGCTGTCTTATTATCAAGAATTGAATACTTTTGCAAAGTTATTTTTCCTCTTGTGGTAGTTGATCTAATTATGCAAATCTATAAAGGAAAGTGTTATTCTAGGTGTATATTTATTTTTCCATTGAGCCAGCAGTGCTATTTCTTCAGTGTAGTCACATTGTCACAAAATTTCTATTATGAGAAAGTATTCATTTCTCTGGTTCTTTTCTGTTTGTTATAAAAGATGAAAGTAGCTTATTCCATTGCAAATATTTTCCCTAAGCTGCAAAAGCTTAGAATACCAGTGATGATGTTGGATAGGCCTTAAATTAATATTCTATATCTCATTAGATACAATATAGTTTGAAATATATATCATGTAAATCTTTTTAAATTTTTAAGGTAAGTTCATGGAAAAGTCTATTTTATAGGTTTATATGGAAAAAACAATAGTCTGAAGAAATAAGATAATATTTAAGGAATGTTATTTATGGTATGAAAGTATCAATTATGAATAACTGTAAGGATGACTTGTTCCTATGGAATATAGTGATGAGTGGAAGCTACTGTTATGAGTTATTTTTGTTACATTGTGAGTGTAACACCTAAAAGAAATGCGATACTTATTTTCTACAACTGTGCTGGTTTATATCAGGTGTCACACATAAACTCATGTGTTCAGAATGTTTTGTCCCCAGTTGGAAATTTGGGAGGTGGTACCAAAGGCGTATGGTTGTTGCTGACAGAAACCTGACTATGTGGGTTTTGGCCTTTTGCTACTAATTAATGTGAGGAATGTGAAAAGATTCAAAACTTTCTCTTAAGAGATGGCTTACATCGCTAGAAGCAAAGCTAGACAGAACATTCTAGTTAGAGTTTGAAAGTCCTAAATGCAGAAAGGACTATGGACTGTGTAGGTTTAGCTTATGAGAGGAAGAAAGCCTAGACTTTTTGCCTAGACTGGGCTAGAGGCATGTTGTGTGCTGCATTCTGCTGGTGTTCTAGGAAATTAAGCAAGTTCAAGTTTAGAAGAAATATACTGGTGTGAGTTGATAGATATGGCAAGAAAGACATGAAAACTTATTCCACTGGAGCAATAGACAGTGCCCCAAGTGAAACTGTTTGAGAAACTACCAACATAGCAATTTTGCCAGTTGTTCTACTTTGTGACAGCAGGAAGAATGCTGACTCTTGAAAATAGGGTACCTGAATGCTGAGGGATATTCCTGTTCTTCAAAGTCAGTTTTCTTCCACTATAGATTAATAAAATTGGTAGCCTGCCCACTAAAATGGAGTTTATCAAATGCAGGAAAGAAAAGGTCATTGAACTGGCAATTTTTTATTATGGCCACTGGGCAATTTGAGGCAGTGTTGTTGAAGTCCCTGTATGGAGTACAGATGGTTCCATAGGATTTCAGAACTATGGGTTGATGCTAAAATAGCTACTAGTTTGAGATGGAATTTTTCCTGAGCTATGGGCAGCTCAGCTGGAGGGGAGGACTTAGAACCCCAGAGATTTTTTCTCTGGTTTTAGATGTCAGAATTGGAGCTATAAGATTTAATGTTTTTCCTATTTGTTGTACATCTTGCATTGGTTCAATCTGTTCTTGCAATGCCATCTTTTGCAGTGGGGATATTTACTCTGCCATTACGTATTTTTTTGCTGTTTTGTTTTGTTTTAAAGGCTCGCATTAAGAGATATTGGACTATGGGGCTGTTTGAATAGTTGTAGGATTGATAAAATTGTGAAGACTTCTAAAGTTCTAATGAAGGCTTTGCATTTTATATCATGGATGGTCATCAGTTTACGTAAGCTTGGGTGGAATGTGGTGATTTGAATCAGGTTTCCTCCATAAGTTTCATGTGTTCTGAATATTTGGTCCCATGCTGGTAGCAATTTGGAAGGAGGGAGCTCTTTGCAGTAGGTGTGTTGCTGGTGGTAAGGTTTATTAGCCCATAGCTTGCCAGTGTTAGCTCACTGTTTTGTACTTGCTGTGGTAAATTTGATAATTAACTTCTGCTCATGCCATGTTTTCCTACTATCTTGAAGCTTCGCCTCAAAAATATAAACTAAAATAACAACAAAAATCAACTTCCCTTCCATCAGCTGCTCTTGATCAGCAACTATATCCCAGAAACAAGAAGAAAGGTACCTACAACAACTGATTGCATTTATTGTCTGACTCGTCTCTCTCCACTTCTTCCTGCCATCATTCTATGCCCCTGGTTTCTATAGTCCTAATCTTGATTATCTTTAACTTTGTTAATTCCACACATAAGTTAATTATTTTCATTCTTTTTAATATTTTTAATTTGGGGGGACTTGAAAAGGGTCTCAGTCTTACACAGGCCGACCTGAAATTTTCTATGTAGCCTTAAACTCACAGCCATCCCCCTAGCTCAGCCTCCTGAGTGTTGGGATTAAAGGTATGCTCAACAATGCCCAGAAATTTTGCATACATTTTAGTTTCTTTATCTGGATAGCATAAGATAATATGCTAGAGGCTTATCTATACTATTGCACATGGCAGTGTCCCCTTATTGTTGTAGACATAAAATATTTTATTTCATTCATGTGATTTGTTTTCATTCTTCAAGTTTCTAATCATGAACTAGGTTCTTGAGACCTTTACTCTTGATGAATAAGACTTAATGAATATGGAAAAAATGCATCTCTTCTATATAATGACTTCTTTTTTAAACATTATTTTTCCATTTTAGATAAAATCATAGATGTATATAATGTATTTTGATCTTATTCCTCCCATTATTCTCTCAAATGCCCCTCCACTTCCATTAACTACCTTCTTTCCTATTAATTCCCGTATTCTTATGCCTTAAAAATACACAGAGGTAAATTATGGTTGCTTGAATGATCATGGGTAGAAGTTTATTTACTGAGGAATTTGTAACTTACCAATGGTTTCACTACTAATGAACCTGAATGCAAAAGACATTGCCATTTAGTTAAATATGAACATATAATTTCACATATCAAATATAGTAATTGATAAGTTCCAACTTCAAAGAGATATGTGCTAACTGAAACATCTATAAATCACAACTTCAGAAGAGTATTGCTTGACAATTCCAATGGAAAACTTTCCAATTTATTTATAAAATATTTCAATAGTGCAGATCAAACTTGTGTTACTGCACATACATATAGATATGCAGCCATTTATTAAATAATGTTACAAATATATGCTTGCATATATTCAGTTCAGCACTTAAATTTGCAGTATTACACATTTTAATAATTACATATTAATAACAAAGAAGTAAGAGGAATAATAGAGGCAAATTAATATAAGAGGTGCATACTTATAAAAATTAGTTAAAGTAATATTGAATATAATTGCTATCAAAGAAGAAATAACTGTTCATAAATAATATCATGTTTATCTCTTGTTCAAGGATAAAAAATAATTATCTTATTAGATAGCTAATATTTATCCTGTGATGTTTAAAATATTACCTCTGTTATAAAGATTCAAATTCTTCTGGCTTAGGTTTTATAGGAAAAACTAATATGAACCTTAATACACTTTTGTCTTTAGGAAAATAAAGAAAAATGTGGTGGAGAAAATAAAAATGGCTTTCATATTATTTTTGAGGAGTCATGTGCTAGTGAAATCTGTAATATAAAAGAGGATGGGATAGGAACTTGACTTTAGGGATAATTAAACTACTTAGTAAGGTCTAAAGTTTTCCAAACATGAACTTATGATTAGATTTTGCATTTTAATGAACTTCTTTCCTATGATACGCTTTACCACTTTTTGAATATCTATAAGAGACTAATTGAGAGACATTTTCTCTTTTCTTAGCTGGTGAGGTTACTCTCTATAGTTTGACACATTTGAAACCCTGCTACTTTAGGGAGGGTTAAGAACCAAAAGCTGCTATTTCGGATGTGAAGGTATTTTTAGTAAGTTAAAAATATCTGCAGAAAGACCTATGATAATTCTAGCTTGTTAGAATTTTTGTCTGTATAAATTACAATGAAAATGCAATTTGAAAAAAAAAAAAAGCCTATTGATTGGCTGTTTCTAAAATCTTTTCAAAATTCTATGAATCATCAAAAGTCCAAGTCTCATTTTCTTGGAATATGTACCAAAAGAAAATTCACTTTGCTAAGAAAAGCTTTCAACAATTTCTTTGGATAAATGAAAATGAGTATTTCAAGATGACATTACACACAGACATTAAATTGTACCACAATCTGTCTTAAAGTGTCCCTAGTCTTATCTAATGGAATGGGATGAATTAGTTATGACTAATTAAGGTATGGTTACTTGACACATGAAAATATCCCTAATACTAAATCTTAAAATGGAAGGAGGGAAATATTAACTCTAAAAGAATCATGAAGTTTAACATGATGAGCATAGGGCATGCTAAGTGAAATACTCAGAAAATATAGAGCAAAATTTTAAAATTACATAATGAGTTGTAAACATGTGTGTTCAAATAATATAGTATATTTGATACAAATGCAAATCAGGTACTTGAATAAATAAACTGAATCCATATAGAAGTGGTAGTTATAACTGTTTTTCGATAGATATATTAAAATACAGAATGTACTTATTTATTTATTTTAGAAAAAGAATGAGGAATATAGATATCAATATATCTATACCTATATCTATCTATATCTACATACACACACACACACACACACACACACACACATGCAGAGAGAGAGAATGGATTGCTGGACCTCTAGCCACTGCTATCAAACTCCAGATACATGTACCATCTTGTGCATTTAGCGAGTACATGTGATACAATGTAGCAAGTTTGCTTGACCCTAAGCCACCTCCCAGTTCTGAAATACATAATTCTATTATTACAAAATGCCTTGTCCTTGTCTGAAGCCCATGGTTTATAATGTTCTCTGGAAGTCTATTTAAGCATTTCTTCATTCTTCCACAAACACATTCCATGACATCTACCATGGTTTCATTTTCACTTTTTATGGACCCTTACTAATGTCTTAATTTAGACCACACTTCCATCTAGACTTTAACATATATGATTTTGCATATTGCATGAGAAAATTTACCATTGTCTAATATTGTGCAGATTTTCCCCATAAAAGTCCATCGTAAGAACATTGAGCTGAAATAGACCTCATTATAAGAGGATTGCATGCTACCAATTATATTAATCTCTAAACTCTCTGACAACCTCTCATTGCAACCATGTCTCAAGACCAGAATTCACTTGAACATTATTTTATGCACCTAGCTTGTGCTTAAGTCTGTACTTGTGGCAGGTAAGATTTCCCTTGTATTTTCCCAGACATGTCTTAATTAGCTTGCTCAGCTTTTTCCAGCTGAGCTGATCAGGCTTCTTCTAGCTACACAAGACTCAATAGTGTCAACAGATGGACATGTCAGAGGAAGGCTGTGGAGAGAATATGTGTATGTGAATTGGCTTATCACATTTGAGATTCTGTTCAGTTTCCCCAAACTTAAGTTTAGAACATCTTCAATTACTTTGGTTTATCTACAAGGAAACAACAGCAGTAATGGAGATCTCTGTGATGCAATCTGTTGAGAACTATCAGTTGTTCCTTCAAAAAGTGAGTGAAAAATGTCCTATTTGTTATGTACCTAAGTACCAAAAATATATCAATTTTATTGTTAATAGTAGGATGTGAATATTGTTAGATAAAATATTATCTCAACTATTTTCATACATCTTTCAATTTAACTAGTAAAATGAACCAATTTCTGTGGCTTGGATTGTTTCTTATTTCATTGTTTTAATAAAATTATATTGGTTTTAAAAGTAGTGATTTCTTGAAAATTCTATCAGTGAAATCTCTTACACAGAGAATAGTCAATATAATGTTATGTTTTATGAAATTGCTACCAACATACATCTAATGATACAACTGCACTAGTTCACCATTCTATAAATCCTAAATGACTGCATCAAATTATGGTCACCTTCACACACAATACCATCACATTCACGACATATTTGAAGAGCTTGGGAATTTAGAAATGCAAAAATAAATAAATAAATAAATAAATTTGGTATTTTAGGAAGTTTTATACTGCTAAATTTTTCTGAGTAAGATAAATATAAGTTCAGAGAGACAGGAGAAAGAATAAGATAGAACCTCCTTACATTATACCAAGTATATGTTGATAAAACCTTACTTCGGACTTTCCTGTCAATATTTTCACAAAAAATACAACCTCTCCATATTTCCTTCCAGCCATAATTTTCATGAATCAGATTACTTTTGAGAACATTCTTACATTTTCTGAACAATTAAAACTTCAATAATATCGCGTGTGTGTGTGTGTGTTTGTGTGTGTACATGCAAACATGCACATGCCATGGTGTGTGTAGGATGGTCAGAGAACAACTTTTGGGTAATTGCTCAACTTCCCCTTGTTTTAAGTCATAGTCTTCCTATGCTCCATTCACTAGTTTCTGGAAAATTCTATCTCTACCTCTATATCATAAGAGATTACAGAAGCTGCTACAACTTCTGACTTTTGTGTGTGGTCTGGGAATCTGAACTCAGGTACTCAGAGTTGTATGCCAAGTGCATATCCAGTCAACAAACTGCCAAGCCTACAATTTAGGTTTGGAGAAAATTTTACTGAGACCAGGGGCCTGGACTAAACACAAGCATAGACGTTAAGAGTGATGAACTAATAAGAATTTCAGATATATTTACTGCTCCAAAGGTAAGAATGTTTTTCTGTCTGTAGTGAACCTTCAAGACCATGAAGGCATCTCTTAGGGATAAAGTTAGAGGCTATTGTCTCAGCTTTGCTGTGGAAAAATTACACTCCTGATCATGAGTAACCAAATCTTACTTTGCACAAGGTAAACTTTTTTAATGACCACTTTCTTTTTATGCTAATTTTGGAATATTTACAATTCTCTTTCATGTTTCACAATAAAGAGAGAATTTCTATCCTGTCTCAATAGTGTATCTCAAGATATAACCAGTCCTTAGTGATATATTTATGCCTTATCAAGTCACCACAAACTCTTTATAGGAAAATACAGAACTACTGAGTATAGGAAAATATAGGAAAATGGTTCCTATATATTTCTAACCAGAACATTTTCCTCAAACAAATCTCACAAAGCTTCATTTCACAATGTCCTTAAAAATCAATTCTATCTCATCAGCTTTGGAATTCTGCTTGTTCTAACTAAATCTTCTGTTTAACTTTTATCAAGCATCTAAAAGATATGCATATCCTGCTCTGTTAAGCATATAAGTTTAATATTTCTCCATTGAATTGATGTTTCAAAGACAAAGGCCTGTCATTATTGAATAAGGAGGGTTTAATATTTCTTTGTCCTTGGCCTGGGCAACACACACACATACAAAGTGTCATCACATGGATCCACATTTAAGTATGTACTATATATACTGTTTTCTCATTTTACAGTGTAACCTCAAGTTCTGATCAGAACATTTTCTATTCCATTTTCAAATATATATATATATATATATATATAGTTGATTTATGAAATTTAAACTCACATTCAAAAGAATTAAGACACATGCTTTAAATGAAACTTATCTATCACAAATACTTTCACCAAAAGATACACTTGTATATATGAAAATGAAGTAGCTCTTCAGTACTATATTTGAGGACATTTTATACAACAAAATCACCAACACAATAATCGTTGCATGGTCTCATTTATCTGTAGCTCCTAACCTGAATCCACCTGAGATGCTGCCAAACTTAATAAGCACTCTGAAGACCAGACAATAGGGAGGGTGGGATGGGGAGAGGTTAAGGGTGGGAGGGAGTGAGAGGGTGGGAGGGAGAACAAGGGTGGGAGGACACAAATAGGGGCCCAAAAGGAAATGACACTATAAAACCCTTTATTCTGAACAAAAGGCTAAAACATTGATCCTTCAGCAGGTCTGCAAAGGGAACACCTGAACTACAGGAAAGTGGAGAGAACATCATGAAGACCAACCTTAATCTTTTCCTGCTTGTCTCTCTCTTCTCTCTCCCCCCCTCCTTTCTCCTCCCTATACTCACTTTCTCTTTTATATTATCTATCTCTTTCTTCAATCACCTTCCTTGGCACTGACTTATAACTACCAGTACCAGAACAGGGTTAACTTTCACAATGAGCTGTTGATCTTGAGACACCTACAAAGTTTCCCAAAAAAGACAGATTTCTGTCAGAGTTCTTGATGACCCACCAAAGGTTAATGGTAAGACCCTACTGTCGAAGACAACATATGCATGTGAGACAAAACATGCAGAGACATGGTTGAAATCTAGAAGAGGGTCAGTACCCAAACAGTTAGCTAGTCTAGTGCCAGAGGGTCTACATGAGCAACTGGGGGAAAATGGTCAACATCTGTCCAAACAACTCTCAGTGTAAGCTACCCAGCAGGAAACAACCTGATGTAATGCTCAACCAAGTGCAGTAGTGGCACACAGCCATGGTGGGTTACCAACTGCTCTTTATTTGGCTAATAGATCCACACAGTGGAATGGAACTCATTGCTGGAACTGGAAATAAGTCAAAACCATGTACAGAAATGAACTCAGTCTCCAAGATCAAGACACCAACAATGTGGGCGAGAAGAGGGCCTGCACATACAAAATTCTCTCTAAAATATCTATGGCCATCCCATCTATCTAGTACTAACTTCTCTCTCCGTTGGAAAATTTGCTTATCTTTTTCAGATGGACAATGAACGTGAAGGGAGGACCAGCCAATCACACCTCACCAGGGCCCCAGCTGAAACCATAGAGTAATGCAGGGGAAGGGCAAGAGTACAGTGTTTCTTGTGATCATGACATCAGAAAAAGGCTGAAAGAGATAAACACAGAGAACATCCAACTCCTACTAAGCCAGATATCCAGAGATACAGAGGCTCCCAAAACCTCATCACTGAAGTAGAACTAAAATGATCCCAATGTGGCTCTGGGAAATTCGTGGAAGAGGGGGGTGGAAAGAATGTTAGAGCCACAAGTTGGGGCATTATGCACAGAGACATGGCCTATCCCCCATAACTCTTGACTACCCCCACAATGCATGACCCACATTCCCCATTGATGAGGGTCCCTTTGGAAGAGGGAGGACAGGGAGGAGGATAATGGAGTCACCATTATGAATGTAAAATTAGAATAATATAAATTTATAAAATGATTAAAATAGGTAGATAAATAAAATATTTTTATAAAAGAAAATAATTTTAAATGCTTCTTATTGTGATATAATCCATGTAATATAAAACTACTATTCTGCCTAAGTCTACAGTTCAGTGACATTAAATATAATCATACTGTTGTGCAGCCCCTCAAGCACAGGTCTTATCTTCCCAAATTCTGTACATATTTAACCACAGCTTCCACAATCATTCTTTCTGCCTCAATAAGTTTGAGTACTCTAGGTACTTAATAAATAGGAATAAACAATATTGTTTGTGTCTAAGTTATTTTATTCACTTTTCCTATAAAATTTATCCATGTTTGTACATATGTGAGAATTTCCTTTCTTTTTGAAACTAATATTCCATTGTACATCTAGATAGTACATTCCGAGTGTTCAGTTATCCATCAATAGGCATGTAAGCTTTTCCTACATTTTGACTATTGTGAATAATAGATATAGATGGATGAACAAAAAAAACTTCAGTCACTATACTATGAAAAGGATATTTACCTTAAGAGAGTTGAAACACAAAGCTACCATTCAATCTTGTTCAATCTCACTTGAGAATATGCACATTGAATGATTTAGAGCTTTGAAGTTCTGAACATGTTTGCAAATAACTGACAGTCCAATAATTATTACTTTAAAGTAGAAAATTCAAATTAGGCAAATCCACAAATGCAAAGTCCATGAAGCATAAGATTTCACTATAAATAATGTCTGTATTACTTTTTGAGAATAGAATAATCTATGTTGTAAGTAAAGTAGGAGAAAAGTAATGCTAGGAATTGATACTACTGTTAACAATTATTTTTGTCATTTTAGTCAATTATATAATGTCTTTATGATAATGATATGTGCACAGTCATATATCCACATTTTTGAATGAGTAAACTCAATTTTGAATCTTTTAATAAGATTGCACAGCTTGTCAATAATATGTAAACAGACATTGTGTGATTCTAAAAGGCTGTAGTAGCCATCACACAGGTTCATTTAATTAGGATTTATTTAACACATGGGTCTGATGAGAGATTTTAAAGTAAAAAATAACAACAAAGAAGGATAGAAAATAAGAGAAAAGTATTTTGTTAATTATTTAGTAAGAGCAAGGGAGTTAGGTCCTGTCAGTGGGAGCAGGATGAGTCACACAGTACATTTAGCCACATGTAGAACTAGAAGAGGGAATGGAATGTGGAGTCAGTGGCAACCTGAATCATGTGGGACTGACAATGAAGTTGGGCCATGGAGTGTAAAATGCGTATCAAGATGCACTGTACTGCCACAATTCAAGAACCAGTCACACATCCCTACAGATAGAAGTGCTCTAATTATAAGCACCCTCACATCATATGGATGTAGCTTTCTGACACTGGCCCATCTGTGTCATAAGCCTTTATGACACAAACTATATTACTTGAAGTATTTTGGGAGGAACAATCACTTATATTTTTCATTGCTCCAGGAAAAAAATGAACTCCATTCTGATTCCATCAAAACTGTCAATAGTGCAGATCTGACATCTGGAGGAGCAGATGGCGTTAGTGTTAGGAGATAATATTCCTCCTCTACGGCTGACAAAGAGTGTTGTTATAAACACAGAATAGCAGATCCCTATGAACTATATTCTAACATTCAATTATGGACATAGTTATTCTTAGGAAAGTTCACAGTGTATACTTACTTTACTGCTAGTGTTCTATATATTCATTGGCTCATTAGATATTGGCACATTCTTGTTGAACTCATACAATATAGTGTTGTGTAATGATCAAAATGAGCTAAATATTTTCACTATCAGGGTTATGACTATAGATGGGAATCACATATCAATGATAACAAGGGATTCCTTACTTTGATGAATGTCCATTCTGTAGAAAATATGTGTGTGATGAGTGAATCATTTCTCATCACAATCTGAAATAATGTTTTCAATAGATTCAGAACATATCCTAGTCATGAATTACATTAGAACATACTTGAGAGAGAAAATGCCACATTTATTAATTCATTTTTTAGTGAATGTATTTAAAAAATTAATGATTCTTTAACTGATAGATTTTGGATGTTTTGTAAAATTTATCTCCCAGTATCAATTCTAGTATAAGCTTTTTATGCATCAGTTATCAGCTGATTGCTGGGACAAAACACCAACCAAATTCACCTTTTGGAAGGAAAGGGTTCACTTTGGCTTGCATTTTCGAGGAGGAATTTCATCATTGGGAAAAGAGTGACAGCCTGGTGGACAACATATTTTGTCATATCACATGGAAAGAAGCAGCAAGAGTGAATATGCAGAGGGCTGGACTAATAAACCTCAATGTCCACCCCTCAGGGACACACTTCCTACAGCAATGCTCCACCTACCAAAGGCACACAAGTTCCCCAAATTTCTGCTAGCTGGGAACTAAGTATTACAAATACATGAGCCTACTGGGGACATTTCAACTACCATCATTATATACAAACAATATCTCCTAGGGAAAAATGCTTATCTAATTAAAATCTATGGGTTTTACAAAAGTGACTGATTTATATCTTTTCCAAGTGATAGTTTATTAATAAACAAAGAGCAAGAAATACTTAAATCAGAGTAAGGGTTTGAAAAGAATGAGGTGAAGAAAACAAAATCAGGTATTAGGCACTATGCCTTTTTTTTTTTTTTCATGTGATAAAGCATGACACATGATCATCATGTAGCCCAACATTGAGATTAAACCACTGCTTGTTGAATCTTATTTATTTAAAAAACTGAAGGTTATCTTAATTTCTGCATAACACAACAATTATAAAAGTATAATTTTTAGATAAAACACTTTAAGCACTGAAGTTATCATATTCTCATTTAATTATAAATGTAAACAATGGATGTGGAATTCCTGGGAAAGAACATGAGTACTTTTTAAAAATTTTTAAGAATAGCTTTTAACACAAATATATAATGGTTGAAGCATGTGGGGACATTTTTAAAAAGTCATAAAAGCTAGATGAAACAGACATAGATAAAAGAACTTTTGACCTTAAATTTTCCTTGTATCTTTAGAGTTTCAAATATACTTAGTGTATTACTTTATGACATTATATTTCTTATACATTAAAGAAAGTAAACTTTGGAATAAAACTTACTGAATTTTTGGTCCAATCTACTGTAGTAGTTTGAATGTATGTCACTCATAGAATCATGTATTTTATTAAAATTGAGTTTACAGCTTCAGCTCCTAACAGGCAGACTCCTGCTACAGGGGGTATGTCACTAGGGGTAGTAAGAAAATTTTGAGCTCTGCTGTTGTACTGCTTGATGCTAGTGTGTTATGTTGCTTTTGGTGTTTGTTGGCTGGTGAAAGTTTTTCTCTCTGCTTGTATCTGTGAAAGGGAGTCAGATTGTTCCACAGTCTATGGAACTTCCCCTAGATTTGTAAGCTGAAATAAATCCTATCCCTTCCCAAAAATGTGCCTGGTTTGGATTATTTCCCCACCATTGTGGAACTGACTACAATAATTACTGTACATTTTTTCAAAAGAATTATAAATCTACCCCAATTTAGGCAGTGTATACTGTGTGAAAACTAGCATGATAATCAATAATAATATTTATCAACAAGGTCATATATGGAAAAGTAAAGATATTTTCTTAAATATATCACACAAAAAAGACATCTAGTATAATACTTTGACAGCTTCATTCTATGGTTATCTTAAACTTGTGAAATTTTGTACATGAGTAAAGATTTTTTCCTGTCAAACTAAAATAATGGTTGTCTTGTTTCTTTTAAAATGTTTATTAACAATTTAAAATTGGCTAAGTATTGCATTCAGCATCACATTAGAAGAAAAACCTTCTGAATTCCCAGATCCCCCATTCTAGAGGGTGAGTACACAGAAACATCCTCTGAAGATCCTACGAGACAAATACCTCAATAGAACAAAAAATTTCCTAAAGATGGGTAGACTGCAATGCAAAAAAAAAAAAAAAAAAAGTCAGAAAACTGAGAGATCTCCATCAAGCATGCCTAGTCTCACAATGGAAGCCTCCAATGAAATCATAAAGAAATCAAAATTCAATCCCAAAATGAAAATGCAACAACCAATGTAACCTGATCAAGAGAATTGCTGAATTACAAGCAAACTATCAAAAAACCAACAACTGTATCAATGAAATTGAGCAGAATCAACAAATGGAATATCACAATGACCAACTGATTAAGTTTAATGAAAGCTTGATCAAATGTTAAAATGACTTATAGGAAAATCAAGAAAGTTAGAACTTATACTAAAATCTTACCTTAAAAAAGGGATGGACAATATGCAAAACAGCACAACAGAAAACAGAAATGAATAAGAGCTTCTAAAACTCTCTCGAGAATCCCTGGCTAACAGAATTGCTCATGTGGAAGACAGAACCTCTGACCTGGAAGACAAGAGAGAAGATATTTTTTGGGAGACCAAAGACTTTGGTAAGTTCAAAAATCATGTGAACAGAATATGAGGAAATTGTGGGATTCCCTAAAATGAGCACACACCCAGATCGTTGGTATGCCAGAAGGAGTGGAAATCCAGGACAGAGGAATAGAGAACATATTCAACAATATTATTGAAGAAAAATTTCCCAAGCTTTGAAAAGAGGGGCATATCCAGATACAAGAAACCCACAGAATGCCAAGCAGACAGGACCAAAGAAGAAACACTCAAAGGCATATCACAGTTAAAACTCTTAACAACGTGAGAGAGAGAGAGAGAGGGCTAAAATCGGGAAGAGAGAAACAACTCACTGCATACAAAGGCAATTCCATCAGAATTAAATCAGATTTCTCAATGGAAACCCTGAAAGCCAGAAGGGCCTGGAATGGAACACTTCAAAGTCTAAAATAACTATGGCTTCTAACCCAAACTAGTGAACCCAAAAAAAGTATCCTTTGGTAACAGATGGAAAAAGGAAAACTTTCCTGGAAAAAAGTCAACTGTATGATTATATGACTACAAAGCCAAAAATAAAGAGAATTCTTTAGGGAATATTCCACACAGAAGAGTCAAACAACCAATCTCAAGAGCAAACAAGAAGACCACAATAATCAAAACAAGAGAATGACAAATGTTGGCTAGCATGTGGGGAAAAAGGAACCCTCATCCACTGTGGGAATGTAAACTCCTGAAACCATGGAAATTAATACGGACATTCCTGAAAAAGAAGAACATAGCATTACCAATAGACACAGTTATTCCTTAATGGGCATTTATCCTAAATGCTCCATGCACCACTATACAGATATTTGTTCAACCATGTTTATAACTGCTCAAATCATTATAGCTAAGAACTGGAATCAATCCAGATGCCCATCATTGGATGAATGGATAATGAAGTTGTGGTACATTTAAACAATGGAATTCTACTCAGCAGTAACAAAAACAACTATACAATGAAATTTATAGAAAGGTGGACAGACTTGGAACAGAACATATTCTGCAAACTCACACAGTAACAGAAGGAAAGACAAATGCCACATGTTTTCACTTATCTGTGGTTCCTAACCTGGACCTGCTCGAGTTCCTGTCATAACTTATAGGCAACTCAAGGCCCAGACAATAGGGATGGAAGGATTTGGGGGAAGGGGAAGGAGAAGGGAAGAAAAAACAAACACTAAATTAAATCCAAAATTAGCTGGCACCACAGAAACTTTTATCCTTGGAGATAGTCTGAAAGATATAACCCTCAAAAGGATTAAGGGGTGGGGGAGCTGAAAAGTAGGGCCCTGGAGAAGATGGGATGAAGCCTAAGCTTAATTTTTTTTTTTTTTTTTCTGACTCTGAACTGTAACTGTCAGTACCAGAGATTTTTTCCTACCCAGATTGAGCTGTTGATCTGGGAAACATACAAGGTCCCCAAATCAAGACAGCTTTCTGTCAAAACACTTGATTACCTGCCTAAGGCAAAACGTAAGAGCCTATTGCTGAAGAGACTATATGCTGCTGACACAGAGCATGGAGAGACCTGACTGGAATTCAGAATAAAGCCAATTCCCCAGACAGTTAGCCTGTCTAGTGCTGTAAAATGGTACATGAGCTACTGGGGGAATGTGGTTAACACTGGACAGAGAAACCAGAGGTCTAAGCTACTCAGAAGCAAACACCCTGACAAGAGATACATGGCAAAACAATAGTGGCACATAGTTTCTTTAGTTAACCAATAGCTTTCTGATTGGCTAAGAGATCAACTCAATGTAAAAGAACCCATATCTGGAATTAGAACCACAACAGAATCCTACGGAGACAAAGATTATGCTGTCTAGTGTCAAGCTCTCACTAGACTTTGGCTAAAATAGGGGTTACATATATCAAATTCTCCCTAAATTAATAATGCTTACCCCATTTAAACTATGCTGACTTCATTCACCAGTGGAGAATCTGTTCTTTTTCAGAAGATAGTGATACCAGAGGAGAAAAACCACCTTTTGCCCTTCAGCAAGCCACAGCTGAAACCACAGAGGAATTGGCAAGATGAACATGAGGGCTGATTTCATGCTGAACCTGATAATCAGTGGCAGGGTGTAGGAGATAGACTCTGAGGATACTCAACACCTACCAAAGCAGAGATCCAGAGGCTCCCAAGATCTCATCACTGAAATAGACTTAAAATTTACATACCACGGCTCAGGGAATTTTGCAAAAGAGGGAGGCAGAAAAAATGTAAGAGCCACATGGGGAGACATCATGCCCAGAGACATATACTTCCCCCCAAAAATACTGATTTCTGCTCCCACAAAACATAAACCACAACCCCGTAGGGAACAATTGCCAAACCATTGAGGAGCATCCCAATGGAATGGGGGCAGGGACAAGGAAAAAGATGGTACGAACACATGATGTATCCATACAAAATATGTTGATAATAATAATAATGATAAATAATAATAATAATAAAGTCTTCATTTAATGCCTACACTGAGGTTGTCACCATTTTCTCCACTGTGTAGGAGTGAGTAGATATGGTGTTAAAGTTAGATAGAAGTGTTGAAAATCATATAATTACTTAAAAGCAGTGGTGCATTGGAGTAAGAATCTTTTATAATATATTCTGAAATATTAATTTGATATTCTCTTCACAGACCTATTTAAGAATCAACTATGAAAATGCAAATGTGTCTGTGAACTTTGAAGCCATTTTCTGTGATATGTATTGATGTTATGTCTATAAGGTACCTGACCTATATTTATATTTGTTAAACAAGTCCTTTAGAAAACAGTATTTCATTAAAAGTACATGCATCAGTTTTTGAAATTCCTTCCAAAGATTAATTTTACCAGTATTATTAGGATGAAAGCTCAACCCTTAAAAGTCTCTCTACCTAGTAACAAAGTTTGGTCACTAGTCCTCAAAAAATGAACAAAGCAAGCAAGTGAAAGACAGGAAAAAAAAAATTATTCAATGGGACCACACTGGAGACAGGGACAAGGAGATTCGTTTACCCTTCTTAGCCTACTTTTGAGATTCTGACATGAGGTTTGGGTTTAATTAGAGGGGAAGAGTTACATGGTAAATCATTCCTGTTCAAAGATGGTTCCACCTATCCCATTTTCTCAATTCCAGATCCTGCTGCAATGTCCTAAATCCTTCCTTGAGGCTTCTGCCTTTTTTCCCCTCCTTGCATGAGATTCCTGGGGAAATTCTAATTTCTTGGGGTCAATTGTATTAATATTCTAGTAGCCAATGGGAAAGGACTTGTATCTCTTGAGAATATTTTCCCATTTGTCAGGAGAGTTAAATTTCCCCTAGTGTTTATTCATACCTCCACCTTGAATAGAAATGCTCCAGTATCTGGAACAAATATAAAGTAAATACAAGTAGGAGATAAGGTTAGAGCACATTTAAGAAGTGTCAGGTGCACAACTTTAGTTATTGTGGAGGAATGGGCACATTGTGTTATTGCTTTGAGACAGACTCTTGCTATGAAACACTATGATACCTACTGAAAATTAATTTCAATGTTTACAACTTCCCTCCCTTGATCTGAACATTTTTTATTTCTGAAGATATAGCTTATTAACCATCTTGTGTTTACATCTTATCTGTTCCTCCTTGCTGGGATGAGTTCTTTCTTAGTTGGTCTATTTTGATCCAAAATTCAGGAGAGGCAGATGTCAAGGACTTATGGTCAATTTTAAGCAATGAAAGGAGAAGCTTTTAGGTTAAGCATGCCTAAGTCCATTCTATCTCCTGGGGTGATGTCCAGGCATCTCAATGATATTATTCAGATTTCTTTGTTATAAGTTGCACTTCCTCAGAATGATAATAGAAAAGAGTCAAAAAGACACTCTATGAGGAGTAAATACTTAAGTAAAACTAGTTTAAAAATTAAGCATTTATTTATAAATGTAGTAATTAGGTGACCAGTGCCAAAAGCCTTTTAATTATAAGGGGGTACTGAATGCACACTTAGAGCATGTTTAATTATCTTTGCCTAGAGATAATTCAATTAACAATACACTGATAGAAAAAAATCTGGAAAAGCTTAGCCTCATTAACCAATTTAGTTTGGACAGCACTGTGTTGATAAGGTGTCTTCCTGAGCAGTACATCTTAGAAGGTTTACATAACCCATTTATAAAAGGGACCGCATAGGTGAGGCCACTCACACTGTAATATTTAGTTTTCAGTTTTGCTGGGACATCTAGAACTGATACTAGCAGATAGTTTGAAATAAAGTTCTGAAAGTTAGGAGTGAAAAAAGCTAGACTAAGTTCTCCAATTTCTCAGACATGTAGATCAATGGAACAGAATAGAAGACCTGAATGTTAATCCACACAGCTATAGCCATCTGATTTTTGACAAAAATGCCAAGAATATTCATTGGAGAAAAGACAGCTTCTTCAACAAGCTGTGCTGGGAAAACAGGATATCTGTATGTAGAAGGATGACAATAGATCCTTGTCTCCCTCCATGCACAAGAATCAAGTCTAAGTGGATCAGGGACCTTAATATCAGACCTGAAACTCTGAAACTGCTATAGGAAAAGGTAGGGCAAACCCTTCAACATATTGGCATAGTCAATGACTTTCTGAATATAACCCAACTTGCTCAGGAAATAAAACCACTAATCAACCACTAGGATCTCATGAAATTTCAAAGCTTTTGTACAGCAAAGGACACTGTGAAAATAGAGCAAAGAGACAACCTACAGAATGGGAGAAAAATCTTTTCCAGCTATATACCAGACAGAGGATTAATATACAGAATATACGAAGAACCCAAAAAACAGAACAATAAGAAATAAAACAATCCAGTTAAAAAATGGGCTCTGGAACTTAATAGAGTGTTCTCAGAAGAAGAAATACAGATAGCATATAAACATCTAAAAAACTGTTCTACCTCCTTAGCCATCAAGGAAATGCAAATTTAAACTACTTTGAGATTCCCTCTCACTCCTGTCAGAATGGCTATCATCAAGAAAACAAGTCACAAGCATTCATGAGTTCTGAAAATCAGAGTTGTTTATAAGTGGTTAGAATGTCACTATGTACCTAGGAAAGAATGGTAAATCATATTTGTAAGTACTGTGTAGCTTATATTTGACTTTTCTTCCACATATATGTCTATTTATGATGTCTGTTCTAATCTCACAAAAGCACGAAGTTATATCACATTCATTTTAACAGGTGTTAGTGTGAATTACTTTAATGGTTAAGAGATGGAATCACTGATATTTGAAGTCAAATCACAAATTCCATTGTCCCAAGATACTGGGAAAATTAGTGTATGATAAATTGTTGAGATTAAAGTGTGTAAAAGTCACTAATACATGTCTATAGATCAGACTACTCAGCATTTAGATGTTAATGGTTCCCAAATGATCTATACATGCAATAAATACTGAATCAAAGAAAAAAAAATCACCATTGATCCTGTCTGTCTGGAGTTATCTACAAAATCATTATTCAAATTACATCATAATTATAACAATCATATCATTCCCATCTTCAATAACTTTCCAGAGAAGTCAGTTATGCAACTGACAGGTGATGGGTAGAGTAGTTTTGGAAATGCCCTTTAAGAATCTATTTACTGCCATACTTCCTACTCAGTCACAATAAATAGTACAACTAGTGGCCATTTCCATACTTTGCTGTTCCTCATCTAAAATATTGCTTCCAAAGTTGCTATAGTTGATCTCTTCCAGAAATACAATTTAAAATATTTTATTTTTTATAATTTAATAAACATATATAATGTATTTTGATAATATTCACCCCATTACCCTATCTTATCCCTCCTACTCACAATATACCACTTCCTCTTTCTGATTAATCCCTTTCCTTCTTCCATGTTGTTCTTTTTGTGTGACACACTGAGTTAAATTGTGATTGCTTGCATAAGCATGCATAGGGGTATTTACTAAGTATCAGCATTTTAGCCATTGCTACATGACTGGAGAACATGACTTCCCCTCAGCCCACAATCATTAACTGCTTACAGCTCTTCTTGGAGGATCTGGGTCATGTGAACCTTTCCCTCATCTATGATGCAATGTTAATAGGCTCACTCATGAGCAGGAAACCATACACAGTACTGGACCGTAATGACATAACATGTTCAGAAGACAGCATTCCACAGCACTTCTTCCCATCCTCTGTCTCTTCCATTCTTTCCATCCTCTCTTCCATGATGTCCTCTGTAGACCTTGTCAAAAGCCCATAGCTAGAGAAGCCATAGACCCTGTGGGGAATCCTACAACTGCTTTTTTGCTAAAGGGATGAGCTGTCAAACTGCCTTTGTGGTAGTTTGAATATAAAAGGCCTCCCCTTTTTGTGTCTATAATTGAGCCTCATACTTAATCCCCAGATGGTGGAGCCATTGAGAGGTGGAGTCTTGCTAGAAAGGGCATGTTGCTTGAGCTGGGCCTTAGAGTGTTGTAGCAGTCCTTCTTGGCTCATAGTTCACTCTCTCTACTTCCTCTGTGTTGAGTTGGAGATATTTTGCCCAATTGTCTACTTCTACCAGGTTTTGCTGCCATGATGAGACTTCCTTGACCCCCCCAAAAAAAATTCCTTTTATATTCTGTTTTTTTCTTTTCTGGGTCAGGTGTTTTATCTCAGCAATGACAAGGTAAATGATTGACTTTATAAATATTTATGTTTACACCCATAGATTACTGCTGCACTAAGTCTCAATAACAGAACTTTCTTTTTGCAGAGAACAGAGGTCAATACAGAGAAGCATTAATGGAGACAGTGGCAGGTTTGTCTGTGTAACTTTAAATGGGCCATCTACATCAGCCTGTACAAGGACATACCTTTAACAAAACATTCTGCATCCATATTTTTTTATTAATTTTGAATAACATTTGATCGTACTGACAAAATCTCTTGAACCTTCTGAATGTTTGTCATAAATTACACTAGCTGAAGCACAAATGCTTTGATAGGCAAGCCAATCTCTGTAAATGTTTTTATGATGTTGGGCCAACAGTTATTCCAATTTCTTGTCCATTATTTGAGATTTTGGAAAGTGAGTCATCTCTTTCTTTTATTTTTGTGGATTATTTTTGGAACATGGACATACTTTTAATCCAGGCTCACCCAGAGCTTGCTATATAGAAAATACTGGCTTTAAACTCAGAGTCCTCTTGTTTTTGGCATCCTGAGTACTTAGATTACATAAGAGCATGACCACACCACAGTTTAATTCTCCTACATTTAAACCTCATTTAATTTCTTCTGAAGAATGTAGATGATACTAGTACTTGCATGCAAGGGTTGATGAAAAGAATAAACAAAATGGCTTATGTTGTTTAAAAAAAAGAAAGAAAACAAATGAACAATAAATGTTGGTGAGGATGTGGAAAAAGGAGAACATTTCTACACTGTTGGTGGGAATGTAATCTGGTCCAGCCATTGTAGAAATTGATGTGGAGGTTCTTGAGATAGCTAAAAATAGATTTACCATATGATCCAGCTACAGCACTCCAAAGGAATTTTCTTACTACCTTAGAGAACTTGTACAACCATGTTTACTGTTTCTCTATTCACAATAGCTAGGAAATGGAACCAGCCTATTTGTCCCTCCACAGATTAATGGATAATAAATATCTGGCACATTTACACAATGGAGTTCTATTCAGTGATAAAGAAAACTGAAATTATGAAATTTTCAGGGAAACAGAGGGATCTGGAAAGGATTATACCAAGTGATGTAACTCAGGCTCAGAAAGTCAAATGTTGCATGTTGTCTCTCATATGTGGATCCTAGTTACAAATGTATAGACTTGTGTGTGAGATGGAACCAAAAATTGGTAGCAGAGGCCAGTAATCTAGAAACAGCTTATAGGGGATGGAGGAGAAGGAAGGACATAAGGGGATGGTATATATAGTATATATGATATAGACAAACAGATTACAGGCAGGGGAAAGGCCAAAGTGAGGCCAGGGGAAGAGAATGTATAAAAGAAGGGCAGGGGGAGGATCAATCAAAATTTCAAGATATTCTGAATAAGACTTATGTAAACCTACTTTCTTGAATAATGGCACATGAAGAAGCTATAGATTGTTACTAGAAAATTTTCAGTGCCTGGGATGAGATATCTTCCAGTAAGTTTTTGGCCAGGGAGGTCCTTGTTGCCTCCAAAACATTACAGGCTATTGTCAAGGCCCTTGGTTTCCCTTGAGGAAGAGATGGTAAGACCCTATTGCTAAAGACCTCACTTGCCTATGCAGCAAGGTCTCTGAGAAATCAAGCTGGTGCTGAGCAGAAAACCTTCTCCCTGTAGACAGCCAACTGAAAGATGGAAAAAGCTGCACTGCATGCAGCCCTATGGGACACAGAAATCATCAGCAGTGAAAACAGTGGACACTGGAAACCTCAAGTTTGGCCAGACAAGTCAAATGACTGAACGGGTGCAATAGTGGCATATCTGCTCTTGGGGAAACCAACTGCTCATTAATTGGATTGAAGGCCCACTTTATGTGAGGGAATACATACCTAGTACTGAAAGAACTAATCAAAAGTCTATGGCAGGGGAGGTCATGAGCTTTAGGGTTGTAAAGCCTGCTCTTGTCTGGCTAAATGTATATATTATTCCCACCAAACTGCCCTGAAAACACTACATTTAATGTTCATATTCACATATGAATGCTATTCTCACTTCTGGTTAGAGAAGCTTCTCTTTTCAGATGGAGATGACCGCTGGGATGACCCAAAAGGCAACATAGTACTGAGAAGAAGGGACAGAGGAGTTTCCAGTACTGAAACATCTCTGTTACATCCTCCAAGGGTCAAGGTCCTTAGCGGGAGAGGAGGAAGAAAGAATTAATGAGCCAAAGGAAGGTTATGAGTCCTTACAATGCAACTGTCCAGTCAAAAATTGGCATTGATATCCATGTCCTTGCAGTGCCTAGCAATATCTTCACAAGACCCTCTTGATAGGAGAAAAGGATGATGACATCAAATTAAAAGAGAGACTAATGGAGAGAGGGAGGGGATATGATGGAGAGTGGAGTTCTGAAGGGGAATGGGGGTAGGGAAGGGAAACATCATGGTTTATTGGCTGTAAGTATAGAAGTTGTCAATTAAAAAAATAGATTGCTCTCCTAACCAAATCCTCCTAAGGAGCCACCTTCCAGGTTCCTCTGTACTGCACTGGCTAGTGACCCCCCCCCACCACTAACTTTTCTCAATTTCTTATCCTTCAGAGGAACCTCCACATTATTATTATCCAAAAATTCCAGCCTCTTTGGAACTCATGTCTCCCTGTACAATGTCCTCTTCCTTGATCACCTCTCTCCAGGGCACACCACCAACTCCTATCCTCTATCCCCTGCCAATGTCCTCCAATCCCTTTTCAACTTCACAACCTAATCTCTACTCCATTCTTCCAATGTCCTTCCACTCCTACTCACCCTTGTTAGAACCATCCTCATCCATAAATTCTCTTTCCTCACTGGTTCATACATGTTTCCACACCAAATCCCAACACCTGGCACAAATGTGTGTTCACATTACAAGTGATAGCAAGACTGGAAAGCCCTACATGGATTCATATTCCTTTCTTTCTGATATGAGTCAAACTGAACAAAAATTAGGTTATCCTTCAGAAAATCCCACCAAGTACCATGAAGGGTTCCTGTGCCTCACATAGGTATCCCACTTAACATGGGGAGACATTTATTATGTTCTTATTTCCACCTTAAGAGCAGATTACAAAAACAGAGATTTTTTAGCATTCATCCCAGCCCACACATATTCCCTGCATGAATAAAACCTAGGGACTAACCCAACAGCATAGGTGATTGTGCCCTGCATGGAGCCCAATGAGATTTACTAGCCTGGTAATATGGGTGCCCAAGACTGAATCAAATGATTACTTGTCTCCTAGAAGACAGAGAAAAACACTCACACTTTCTTTTTCTTTTTTTTTTTTTTTTTTTTTTTTTTTTTTTGAGGTAGGGTCTCACTCTGGTCCAGGCTGACCTGGAATTCACTATGTAGTCTCAGGGTGGCCTCAAACTCATGGTGATCCTCCTACCTCTGACTCCCAAGTGCTGGGATTAAAGGCATGTGCCACCATGCCCGACACCCACACTTTGATAAATTGTGATAAAGTCAAGGAAATCACCCAGGGCCCTCATGAAAACCGAGCCCTTGTTCTGTCTTATCTCATTAAAGCACTTAGTAAATATACAAATTTAAACATATCCAGTCTAGCAGGCTTTCTATTTCTGAATGTTCCATTTTTTAGTCAACCTTAGACTTCAGGTGCAAACTTTGCCAATTGATCAGGTTAAAAACTCCTTAAGTAAGACAAACATTCAGCTTGCCAAACTAGAATCAGAAATACTATACCTTCACAAGACCCTCATAATAGGAGAAAAGGATTATGACATCAAATTAAAAGAGAGACTAATGGAGAGGGGAGGGGATATGATGGAGAATGGAGTTCTGAAGGGCAATGACAGGAGGGGAGGGAAATATCATGGTTTATTGTCTGTAAGTATAGAAGTTGTCAATAAAAAATTTTTTAAAAATCAAAGACTTAAAACCATCCTGAAACACATTCCAGAGTGGACCTAAACCCCAGTCATCTCACAGAGGTTAGATGGGAATGAGGTCCCAGGATACTCCCTCCCCCTGAAGGGTACTTAGGTAATCAAGAAGGAAGTAAGAGCAGACACCTATTGTGGCGGTTTGATTCAGGTGTCCCTGGTAAACTTAGGTGTTCTGAATGTTAGGTTCCCAGCTGATGGAGATTTGGGAATCAATGCTTCTTGGAAGCAGTGTATTGTTGGGGGCAGGCTTGTAGGTACTGTGGTAGTTTGAATATATGTCCCCCAATATATTCAGTGTTTTATTAGTTATAGTTTGCATCTGCAATCACCTTGCTAGAGGCAATGTCACTGGGGGCCAGTCTTAAGGTGTGGTGGGTTTGAGATTCCATTGTAAAGATATGCAAAGTGTGCCTAATAGGAGTTCCTGAAGCTTGCTGTGGCTGGGCTGTAGTTTTGCTCTGTGTGCTATGTGGCTGGTTGGTTTTTCTCTCTTGCTTGGACCTGTGGAAGCAGGCCACTTCTTCTGACATTATGGAACTTCCCCTGGATCTGTAGGCTTCAATAAATAATATCCCTTCCTCCATAACTGTGCCTGGTCTGGAAGTTCATCTCAGCGAACCTGAAGCTGTCTGCTACAGGTACTATAGCCAGTTTTCCCTTGCCAGTGTTTGGCACACTCCTGGTACTGTTCACCTGATGTTGGCTGGGAGGTGATATCCACCCTCTGTTCATGTCATTTTTTTCTCCTGCCATCATGGAGCTTCCTCTCAACCCTATAAGGCAAAATAAACCTGTTTTTCCCCACAAGCTGCTCTGGGTTGGGTGATTTCTGCCAGTCATGTGAACCTGACTGCAACACCTCCACACTTAGGTCTGTATTGCCATAGATACATCTTATATGGCATGAATTAAGATGTATGGGCTGCAGAAGGTCTGGGGAACTCAAGCCTGGTGCCTGCATATGTAAGATGAGCACAGATATCCCAGCTCTGACCCCCTTTGCTCTAGGAGACACATATACCACACTGGGTGTCCCTTCGATTGGAAAGAGAGGAAATTGGATTAAGGTCTCCTATAGATAGGAGATAGGAAAAAAACTAATTTCTTCTTTCTAAAACACAGGTCTGGAGGGATGGCCCCCTCAAACTAAAAATGAGTGATAGGATGCAGTATAGTTTGTCCCTGGACTCTTTCATTCTTCATTCTCTGCTTTCTTTCTGATGGGACTATTTACCTCCAATGTCACCATGACTCTAACACCTCAGACTAAAATGGTTCTTTCATACAGAATTTAACTCTAACAGGGATTTTAAAAATGCTAACGAAAATTGGGTAAAATAAGTATAACATTTAGATAAATAGGTTCTAAAAACCTGAATTTAAGGTACTCAGTCAAGTTACCTGTTTCTCCATTTGTCAAACTTTTAACTATTGGGGAAACTGAGTCTTAAGGTAAATGTTAAGTTATTGGGACTTAATTTCCTGTGATAAGGTCCTCATATCTAAGAAAATTCTGGCTTTAAAGATAGCTCCTGTTTTGCTTATGCTAATTCAATCAGATATTTCATCATTAGGGTTACATCAGATTAATTGCTATCCAAGATTAAGCTATAAACATTGTTTGTCCAACAGTGTTTTATTTTCTACAACAGATTTGTCAATGTTTGTATTAGCGCTCTGCTGTTTTAGTTAAGCAATAGCCACATGCTATTGTATTTGTATGTGAAATCTAATTTTTCAAGTTTATTTACTTATAACCCTCAAGGCCTATTCCCTACTCTAGGTTACAGCCTCATGCTCAAGTCATCTTCATATGTGAAACATGAACTCAAGCTCCAGCTTTTCCTGGGTAGTTTGAACATTTTCAAACACAGGTGCAAAGATTTTTAGGCTATCTTACTATCTTTTCCTAACGGTTTCTTGATCAAATTAGTTGGTTTAGATTTGTTGATGGGACTATAGTTTTCAAGACTGATAACATGTTCTGCCTGCACTTGTAGCTGTTAGATACAAAACATGCCTGCTTTCTGTGTTCCAAATATAGCCACACAGTTATAGGACAACTAAATTTAGATATTGGCCATAATTACTTTTTTCTTCTTAATTTTAAATTTTTGTGTCATTCTTTAACTAGATATATCCACACCATTTAGGATGATGTACCTTCCTTTCTAAGTGTTTTAATAACCCATATAAAATCAAAGCTAATTGGAGTCACCTGAGCTAAAAAAGCCAATATTTTGGCCTCTCTTTCAAGGTCATAAGACCACGGGAGATGATGGGACACTGCTAACATGTTTTACACTGGTCTTCTGGTAAGTCACCTGTCTTCCTGATCAGGGAGGACACAGAGACACAGACACAAAATAACTGATATGCAATCTACAACAGGAGAGTCAGAACAGGGGAGAATTTGTCCTCCATGCTTCCCAACACTGTGAAGGCCACTTGGTCAGCATGGTCCTGACTCATCCTAACAGATGAAGCTGAGGAAGACATAGAGTTCTTCCCATGTCTCCATAGCCTCTTGGATCTCCACTGCTGACCTCCAAATGTACATCCTTGATTAAATTTTAGCCACATTTTTGGTCTTAAACACTCAGAAAGAAAAGTATAACCAAACACAAAGGGGCATAGCAAAGATTAAATAAGTCTGCTCTCTCATTCATCACAATACCTTATTTTCTATTCTTGATAGTGATCTGTTTTTCCATTCTACCTGTTTATACCAGGATGAAAACTCATTCCTTGTATGGGCACCAGGATATGCACAGGATGGTAGTAAGACTAACTCCTGGGTGTGTGGGCTTCTTCCTACTCCCAGCATGCCAGGACTCCGATGATAAGTATCTCCTCTTCCAGGAGATGACTGGAACCAATTACAAATATATATATTAATCAGGTAAAAGCTAGCTTTCCTACCTTAATGCATGTTACTAGATAGGCTATTTCTTAATGGCCTATCACCTCTAGCAGGAATGAATATAGAAACATACAGCTTTTCAAATGTGGAGACCAACAAGGCCCTACTAAGATGTACAGGGACAGATATAGTCCATGTCAGAAACTTCTGTACCATTCATTGAATAGTTCTGGGAATGTTTCTCAAGGTTTTACATGGTGGGAAAAGATTATACCTATTATAATCTTCATAATTGCTCTGTTAATTTCTCAACCTTGCATGCTCAATTACCATTTTAACTTTATCTGTGCTCATTATAGGCAGCTCACATTCAAGTTGTCATATAACACTCCACTTCTATCAACATGGGCCCTCTTCATCAGCTGACAACTCACCATTTCTGACCAGACTGCCAGCCATCACTACCTCACAATATTTAGATGGCAACAGAACAGGACATTTAACTAGCAGATTTCTCTCTTGAGATAGCCCCCTCTTGGAGAAATTCTAATTGCAATTTCTTTATGACCCTGTTCAGCAGGAAGTAAAGACTGTCCAGTCATTGCCTTCTTTCCTCTAACAACAGTTATAAAATCTTATGAGAGGGGGGAAATGAGATAGAAATTTCCCCACATATTTGCCCTGCTATGCAGCAGCTGCTGCAGAGTTGGAATTACCAAAGTGTGTGCCTTCAAGACCAGTCCCTTCTGGATGCTGCACCCCAGTATACAAACTTCTTCTGAACCCAAAAATAAAAGGCCTAGCTGCTCATGAGTCTTTTGGTAGACTTTTTCTTCTTTTCTGGCTCCTGGGCTGTTCATCTCTTTGCATTTTAAATTTTTGCTACTGGTAAATGTTTGACATTACCACACTGGCAGCTAAACTGCAGCCAAATGTGGGAAAGGATACATATGGGACTTTAGACCATGGAAATATCCACATCTCACCCTTTGGTTCTCAGACTAACCTCCCCTGCCATTCCCTGTTCTTGGGTCCACAGACTTTCCCTCAACCTTCCTGACATTTGAATAAATATAATAATTCACAAAATAATCCTTCTTATTCATGTTTTATTTCAATTATTTAAGTAAAACAGACATGATCTTGGGTTTGGGGTTTGCATTTAAATCCCAAAAAGTAAGTCCTTTCTCAAAATTACAAAACTGACAAAGTCTTGCCCAGGTGTTCATGTCACAGGGAGGACCTGGCCCTAGGAGAGGCTTGTTGTTTCTATGCCAACAAATCAGGACTCATTAAATAATTAAATTTACCAATGGTCAAAAAAAAAAAAAAAAAAAAAAAAAGCCTAGAACAAATCCCAAAGGGCATAAATTAATGAAATAGAAACCAAAAATCAATCCAAAGAATCAATGAAACAAAGATTTGGTTCTTTTAAAGGATAAGCAAGATTGATAAACCCTTAGCAAGTCTGACCAGAAGAAAAAGAGCCCAAATTTAATAAAATTAGAGATGAAAAAGGCACCATTACAACAGATACCAAAGAAATTCAGAAAATCATCTGGAGATGATTTGCAGTTTAATCCCATTATGGTCAGATAGATTACAAGGGATTATTTCAATTTTCCTGTATTTGTTAAGATTTGCTTTCTGTCCAAATATATGGTCTATTTTAGAGAATCTTCCATGTGCTGCTGAGATAAACATATATTATGTAGCTTTTGGATGTTCCATGACATCATTTAAACCAGATGTCTCTGTTTATTTTTTGCTAGGTAGACCTGTCAAGTGATGAGAGTGGGGTATTGAAGTCACCCACTACTATTGTGTTTGGTGTTATCTCTGACCTTAAGTCTAATAGTGTTTGTTTGATGAAAGTGGGAGCCCCCATGTTAGGTGCATATATGTTTAGGATTGTAATGTCTTCCTGTTGGAGTGTTCCTTCAATCAGTATAAAATGATGTTTTTTTAATCTTTCCTCACTAATTTTTGTTTGAAGTCTATCCTGTCAGAGATTAGGATAGCAACCCTTTCTTGTTTCCTAGGCCCATTGGCTTGAAATACTGTTTTCCATCCTTTCACCCTAAGAAGGTTTCCATCTTTTATTGAGAGGTGAATTTCCTGGAGGCAACAGCTGGCAGGATCCTCCCTTTTAATCTAATCTGCAAGCCTATGTCTTTTGGTTGGGGCATTGAGGCCATTAACATTAAGATTTTTATTGAAAGATATGTATTTATTCTCGCCATTCTTCTTGTATTGTAGTGATTACTGTTTTTCCTTTACTCTCTCATTTTAACTGTTATTTGAGTATGGTTTATTTTTTTCCTATTTCCTCCTGTGTGTGTTTTCCTTTCTCTTCAGCATGAAGGATTCCTTGAAGTATTTTCTGTAGGGCTGGTTTAGTTGTCATAAATTCCTTTAGCCTGTTTTTGTTGTGCAATGTCCTTATTTCTCCAGCAATTTGGATAGATAGCTTTGCAGGATAAAATAATCTTAGTTGACATTTTTTATCCATCAGAACTTGGAATACATCTTTCCAAGCCCTTCTGACTTTTAAAGTTTGTCTTGTGTAATCTACTGTGATTCTGATGTGCTTGCATTTGACGGTCACTTGCTTTTTTTCTCTAACTGCTTTCAATATATTTTCTTTGGCTTGCATGTTTAGTAGTTTAGTTATAACATGGTGAGGAGAGGTTCTTTCTAGGTTTTGTCTGTTTGATGTTCTTAAAGCTTTTTGTATCTGCATTGACATTTCTTTCCCAATTTGGGGAAAAGTTTCTTCTATGATTTTGTTGAAAATGCCTACTAAGCCTCTGGTTTGAAATTCTTCTCCTTCTACTATACTCTGAATTCTTACGTTTGATCTTTTCATAGTGTCCCAGGTATTTTGGAATTCCCATTCATACCTTTCTATTAGCTTGTATTTCTCTTTGTTGGACTGTATTAGGTCTGCCACCTAGTCTTCTAGATTAGATATTCTGTTCTCTCCTTCATCCATTCTACTGGTGTGACTTTCCACAGATTTTTTATTTCACTGGCTGTATTCTTCAGCACTAGGATTTTAGCCTGTTTTTTCTTCAGTATTTTATTTCCTTAATTATGTCCTGTAATGACCTTTTTATTTCATTAAGTTGGTTTCCTGTATTCTCTTTCAGGAGTTTGTTTTCTTTTTTTTTTAATTCCTTTGTTTTCTTCTCTGATTATTTTCATTTCTTCTTTCATTTCTTTGAGTATAGATAACATCATTCTTTTGAAATCTTTGTCAGGAATTTCATTTAAAACAGTCTCATTGGTAGACATTTCTGATGGATTTTTAACTTTTGGTGGGATTGCATTGTCTTGATTCTTTGTGTTTCTTGTATTATAATGTAATGATTTTTGCATTCTGATTTATTTGATGCTTGGGTTTTCTACTTACATGCAGTGTTCTTAGATATGGTGATATACTTTTATATACTTTCAGGATATGAGTTTAAGGTGCCAAGTGTAGCTCTTGTACCCCAATCCAACTGCAGAAATAATCCTAGCTGTTGAGTTTGCTTGCTAAGCAAGTATTCTAGTGGACTGGGTAGAACAATACACTGGCAAATTCTAAACTTCAACTGAGCAATATACACATTCAATAAAAATCAGCACAGAGTATACAAGTGTGGGGATTAACAGAAACAAATAGTCTTATAGAGACCAAAATCCCTAAGAGTTTGTTGCTCTACATCTTAATCCTGTCAGCTAGGAGGTAGAGAATCTGTTCTGAATTGGGATCCATGTCAGCCTGGATCTGGGTCAAACCCTGCCCCCAATAATGACAGAAGCAAAAGACAAATCTGAAATCTGAAAGCATTAAATGCAGAAATATTCAACCCCCAAATACAGTTTATTTGAAAATGGTAAAGCCAACCAAAAATATGTAATCCATAACCTTCCCTGGCATAGAAAGAGAGATTAGCACTTCCAATGCAGGCTTATGTACCTGTTTTTATTTTTATTTATTTGTTTTTGGTCAGTCGGCCTCATTACCTTTTGGTGTTGCTTCCAATCTCACCAATGCTGAGTGCCCACCTCGATCACTCCATGTTGTGCTGTGGAGCTGGAGCTCGACTCAGCTGTGCTGGATGCACTGTTGCTGGTGGCTGAATTCTTGAGGTTCACGGTTCTGATCATTGGGGGATGGGAGAGTTCAGGAAGCCTGGATTTGCTCACACAGTCCCACCTGTATCTCTTTCAGTAGTTTCATAGTTTATCTCAGCTGACTTTCCTTTAGATTTCTTTACTCTGCAAGGAGGCTGATGAGGCTGGAAAGTTTCTTGTTTGGTCTCTGCTGCTTGCATGCCTGGCTGGTTGTGCCATGATTCTTGTGCCCTCTGCAATCTGAGCTGTAAGCTCCTCAGTGGGATTCTGGCCAGTTTCCTCCTTTCTGGTGGATCTTGGTCTCTCCTGCTTCTCTGCTGTGTCTAAGAAAAACCTATACTCCTGCACTTTTCAGAAGAAGAGTGTATTTTGATGTGGTTTTGCTTATATCCCTCCCTAGGCTGTTTTGTGTGGCTCCTATGCCACCATCTTACCCAAAAGAGAGCAATCTTGACAGAGAGAAGGGTGCACATGTAAGTCAAAGAAAACTTGTATTTATGGGATTTCATATCATTTGTCATTTCATATTATGAAATTGTCCAAATCTGTAAGAACTCTCAAATTGAAAGTTCTGAATTCAGGCTATATATGATTATTGTCTAATTTGTCTTGGGGCTAAACCTGAATAGAGACTCAGATTAAAATTTTGGCCAGGTGATCCACTAAGCCCAATGGTTTTAGGTTGGCTTTTAGGCAAAGTAAAGGAGTATCCTTGGGAGTAGATAGGTTTGAGACTGTTTTGTGAATGGATAAGGCACAGGTTCCATTCTGATAGTATATATTTATTGTACAAAATTCAGAAGTCATTATGACACTTTTGTACAAGTATTCCATATACTTTTAGGGTTTTATTTTAATGTTACTTTTAAAAGTAACATTACAGTACTTTTTGAGAGTATCTTAGAAAACCATATTTTTTTATCTAGTACTGTGACATAAAATCCCCCTAAAGTGTAGCAATATCATTTCTCTTCATCAGTTTTTATTTCATGTGCAAGCATCATCATAATATCTAAGTTTTATTTATTTTTAAAGTATTATTTATTTACTTGTTTATTTATTTAAGAGATAGTGAGAAAGTGAGAGGGAGATAGATAACTGGTACACCAACGCCTCTAGCCACTGCCAACAAATTACAGATGCATGTGCCTCCTTATACATCCAGCTTTACATGGGTACTGGGGAATCAAACTCTAGTCCTTAGGCTTTGCAGACAAATGCCTTAACAGCAAAGCCATCTCTCCAGCACTAGGCTTTATATTTTTATCTAAAATATTTAAAACTATCTCCCTAAGTACAAAAGAGCAAATGGAATTACTTTAGTTTGAATCTGTAGAAAAAACACAGACAGTTAAACATTCTTATGGAATGTGTAGAAATGCTAAAATTACACATACTAACCACTTTGTGGATATTTCCCTTTATTTCCATATTGTTTTAAATTTCAGAGTTACCACAGGTTTGACAGCTTATGAGTTCACCTTTTTTAAATTTTTTAAAATTATTTTTTATTTATTTTTGGAGAGAGACACAGAGAGAGACAGAGAGGGAGAGGGAGACAGATAGAGATGGGTGCACCAGCAGTCTCTCAGCTGCTGTGAATGAAATCCAGATGTGTGCTCCCCCCTTGTGGTCAAGTGTGGCATTGCGCCCTTCCGTCACTTTGCATCTGGCTAAACGTGGGACCTGGAGATTGGAACCCGGTTCTTAGGCTTAGCAGGCAGGTGTCTTAACCGCTAAGCCATCTCTCCAGCCCGAGTTCACCTTTTATAATACCATTGCCTTTTGTAATTATATATATATATATATATATATATATATATATATATATATATATTTATAATCACCAGTGAATCATCTGTAATGTTGCAACTTGATATTGATGGCCACTCATCTAGTATGTAAAGTTCTTCCAGCTGTCAGCATGTATTCCTAGGCTATTTACTGTCTATTTCTCCTTCATGTCTCCTTTTATGGTTGCAGAACTTGGAAGAAATACCAACTCTGTTGAGGAACTTGTGGTCAAACAGGTTGCCAAAACTTTGCTGCAATCTTTAGAGCATCTTTCTCATTTGCCACTGTGTTTCAAATTCCAAACTTATGTAATTTTTTACTATTTAATGTTACATGCCTTTCAATTGAGCAGTATAATTAGCATATGTGGAGTAATGCTATTTCTAACTTGACAGCTTGGTGTCCAGAGAAGCAGTGTCATATTTGTCATATAGCAAGTGATCAGCAGATCTTTATTGGACATCAGTAGTTATTAAAAAGCTGGCATCTCACAGGTATTGTACTCCAGTTTGTAAACCAGCTAAATACCCAGTGACATAATGCCTTGTGTTTTAAAAGAAACTTGACCTTCCATGATTCCTATGATATTAGCAATACTTTAATACAGATGGCAAATGGCTTACTTTATTGAATTTCATCTAGTGTAGAAGATTAATTATGAAAAAATTTCATGTTTACTAACTTATGCTTATATATAAATTAAGATATGACACATTTCATATTTTTCTAAGTACCTTTATTTTACTATTAAAAAATATAGTTGAATTTACATTAATAATAAGATTCCAGACAGAAAAGACATAGTATTTTCTGTTATATAAATAAAAGGTAGTAACAAAGGAAACAAAATTAAAAGAAGCAGAAACAAGAGAATACTGTTTTCTAACCATCTCTGAACTACGTAGCCCTGTCCTATGTTGGAAATTGTATTTTTTGTTTGTTTGTTTTTTGTTTTGCTTTGTTTTTCCAGGTAGGGTCTCACTCCAGCCCAGGCTTACCTGAAATTCACTATGTAGACTCAGAGTGGTCTCAAAATCAGTGATCCCCCTACCTCTGCCTCCTGAGTGCTGGAAGTGTTTTGCCATGTCTGAATGATCAATATTCCTTGATTTTGTTTCCTTTGCACAAATATTACTACTATTACCAAAAGTCACTGAATTTAATCCAAGAAAATATTTGTTGAGAACAAAATTTGTTGTAAGTTTCAATAATTCTTATACAGCCTTTTGAGTTGCACATAAATGACTAATAAGTGAATGTTTTACTGTGACATGTACTATTATAAATAAAATCTTTATAACAAAAATTAGGATATTTATTGAAATTCATTTCATATATTTACTTTCATATATTAATAAACATATTTCTGTGTTGTTTTTCTCTTTTACTAGCATGTAAGATCTTTATTCACAAATTGTTATTTAGCTAAAATACTGGGTCAAACTACTGTTTAAATTAAATCATGATCACCAACTCTGTCATTCACCACACCATGTTTCCTGCCAAGTTATTCATAAATTGTCATTGATTTAATGAATTTCAATCAAATAGAACCAATCTATCTTAGCTTGGAATGGTGATGTACACCTTTAGTCCCTTTAGGGAGACTGAGGTAGGAGGATCACTGTGAATTTGAAGCCAGTCTGAGACTATATAGCAAATTCTTGGTCAGTCTGGACTAGAAAGGGACTCTACCTTGAGAAAAAAAAAAAAAAAAAAAACAAGTAAACAAAAAAAAAAAAAAAAGAAAAGGAAAGAAAGAAAGCAAGAAAGGAAGGAAGGAAGGAAGGAAGGAAGGAAGGAAGGAAGGAAGGAAGGAAGGAAGGGAGGAAGGAATAAATTAGAACTAACCTGCCCTTAATTGAATTATTTTGTGCTCTTGTTCTTTGGAAACTCTCAATTAAACACATCTTTGTTTTTTCACGTGTATGAATTTCCCTCCAATCTTTTCTGCTTTCATTTTAAAATGTTCTCTTCGTTACCTACCACTTGAAATGCACTCAGCATAACACTTTAGTTTTGACAGAGATTGCTGGTTTTATTTCTGTGTGAGAGCATTTTAACATCCACAGTACTGGGACCCTAGTGACCAGGCTAAGGCCTGCAGTTTTAACACTGAAATAGTTATATTTCCTTTTTGGTTTGGAAGCTTCGTAAGCCCATCTCCAGCTTTCCACATCCCCTTGATTATAACTTACTATCTCTTGAGTGGTACTTTAAATGTGATCCCTCATGAAAATACACTTTTCACAGAGAATGAAAAGCCAAATAGTAGAACACCTACATTGAAAAGTAAGTGAATAAAGCATACTTAAGATTTTATGCTGCATAAAAAATTTGGATTAATTAACAGTCATCAAAATTAATAACAAATAAACATAATCAAGTTGTTTTCATTCCCAATTATATAAAAACTTAAAATAATGCCATTATTGCAATTTACCATTAGAGAAATAGATTTTCTTTCATTCTCTTTTTCTCTTGACATGTTCTTGTGTCTTGGCTTTTCTCTGGATACATTTCTTCTTATTTATGGACTCATATCCTTCAGTGACTTTCCTTAAATAAATAAACAGTCACTCCCCTGCCCCCCCAAGAAATCACCCTACATTAGGGACTTTTTCCTCCTGACTCCACATTGCTACTCATGTTGACTTTATCTAATATATTAGAGAAGTTTGTTAGAAATAATTAGTGCCCTGATTTCCTCTTGGCTTTCAGTAATTCTACATAAAAAGAGTTAAGATTTAGAGTTAGATAAAATCATTAAAAAATACCTTTAAACCAAATAAGAAAAGAGTTCAGGTGGTGACACACATGTTTAATTCCAGCATTTGATGCCTGAGGTAGAAGGATTGCTGTAAGTTTGAAGCCAGCCTGAATTCTAAGTCTTAATGAATTCCAGGTCAGCCAGGGTTACAGTGAGACCCTACCTTGAGGAAAACAAAAAAATAAAGAAAGAAAAGAAAAAAAAAAAAAAATGTACACTTATTCTCGTCCCTCATCACTGTATCTAAAATCAATAGGAACATATTTCTCAGCATTACAATATCTTACTTTAATTTATGAGGGGATTTTATGAATGGGTTGTTCCTACAAGACAATGATGCAGCAGAGGAACGTGGGATGGGAGGGTGGGACATATGCATTACTTCACCTCAGAGACTATTACCTTAACTAATCACATAAATCATACAGTCTCATGTATTTACCAAGAAAGGGTGTGAGATACAGGATCCAAAATAAATATTTTGAGTAGACTGTCTGAGACGTATAAGATTTACACAAATTATAATTAGTGTACATGAATAAGTTAGCCTTGAGTTGATTTTTAGTGATAGTAAACTACAGAATAGTTTTGCATTTAAAATATATTGTTATTATTATACTGTTCTCAATGTTTTCTCTGGGACCTGAGCATTTTCCTGTTTAATTTATGACCCTCATTGTATATGATCAGTATATGGTCAATAGCATTGAGTGTATCATCAGGCTTCACCATGATATATTTTGAACTGGTCATGTTGTCTAGCATGATGCTCTTGGTAAACAGTATAGTGGGTGGGATTAGCGTATTATGTTACACTCTTGAAATGAAGAGTAGAAGTCTGTTTCAGTTTCCTGTTTCTCTCTTTCATCTCTTGTCCTCTGCCACCCTTGATGCTTCTTGACATGACCGATGATTTCCATGCTGGCATCTAACAATTAAACTACTTGACCTTGAACTCAAATCTCTGAAACTGAATAAAAATAAACCATTTTTTCTTTAGAAACTATCTCAGTTATCTTTAAGTTACTCAATATAAGGTCCCAGAAAAAAATAATTAAAATTATAGAAAGTTAGGAGTTTCACTTAGCTTTGAAGAAAGTCTGTTCAAATTTGTGTGTCTAATTTCTATTCTTTCCATTATCATGTTGTTATATAGCCAAATCAAACTGCAAACAAATTGATAGCTATATACTCTGCTAACAATTGCAGATGTAGGAAGAAATTCAAAGGGAAATATACTAATCACTGTCACTCTTAATCACAAATAGAAAATATACGACCAAGAAAAGCAAAAATCAAATCCACTTCTCATGAAGGGTAATATAATTAAAAAACTGATTAGATATGCATTTATTACTGAAACATTCATTATATATTCAATACGGATACATTCAATATGAATATAATGCCCAAACAATCACAGAGATTTCTTTGTACTCACACTTGTACATGGATTTCCACTTTTCACTAACTATTTGTATGTCCTTAAAATTTTCTTAATTTTGATGTAATCAAATTTCATTTCAGTTCTGTACTTTATCTCTGCATTTTACACTGGATCTTGAAAATAGGTATTCACATCACAACAGTTTTATCTTGCACATATTTGTGTCAACCTATTATTTTAAATGTAGTTTTCCACAATAAGATCACCATACATAACAAGCTAAATATAAAACTCTTTTTTGATAAACAAATGAACCTATTTTTGATTGTTTTCTAAATAGGTCACAGCTCTACCATAACTTAACCAGATTATTATTACTTTTGTTTTATAATTATTCATCAGGTTTATCATAGAAAATCTGCACTGAAGAATTGTTATTTTATTATAGCTGAAATTATGACAGAATTCTTATTTGACTTCTTTATTTTCAAATGCCAAAGCTAGGAAGTTATGGTTTTCACATTTCTATAGTAATGTGTATACTGAAAAGAAAATCACCATTATTTAGCAGTTATTTAAAACTATACGAATATTGTAAGCCTAAAATCAATTAAGAAGATATAAAGTGTTTTGAAGACAAGAAATATATATACCCTTACCCACTGCCAGGCACTGTGAGAACTGTTATTTTTTTATTTGTCAATTCATATGAGTTATAAAGATCTACACTTTATTTATAATGCTTTATAGCATATATTATTTTTCAGTAAACAAGAAATAAGATAATAAATAATGAATAAAGTTTATAAACATAACAGTATTTTATTTGACAAAAAAATAAAGTCCAACTTATCCCACCTATAACTTTCCTGGGGACAGAACTCTCCTTCACCTCTTCCTGGCCCCTTCAACCCATACTTTCCTTTCCCCAGAAGTTCACATTGGCCTCACTTCAGAGCTTTCTGGGGACCTCAAATGGCTCTTGCCATGGCTCCCTGTCCCCACCAGTGATTTACAACCCTTATTTGACATGTTAAAAGGTGACAAAGATCCACCCCACCCCGCCTCCTAAGGCCAGAGGCAAAACAGGCATTAACCAAGATTAATAACATATTTTCAGATATGGCACTCACCCAGTACTCATCAGACAAGCCAATTCAGCTTATGGTATTTAACTCCTCCCCAACCATCATAGGAGTGTTATACCAACCCCAAGGAGTGCTGGAATGGCTCCACACGTCCATTGGTAGTGCCCCACACATATTAACAGAGATTGATGTCCTTGCAGCCATGATCAAAACATGGCAAGACTGGGCTCTCCAAACTTTGGGCAAAGAGTCTGACACTATCATAACCCCTTCTCCCTCACTGGTTATACAATGGCTCTTCAGGAACCACTCCTGATTTACAATCAGCCTAATAGGCTTCCCTGGTCAAATAGACAACCACTACCCTAATGAAAAATAATTCCTGCAATACCCCTTTTAAAATGGCTCCCACCCTGCTTTTTTTCAAGAAAATCAATCCCTGGAGCACATACCCCCATTTTTACAGATGGGGGAAAGAAGGGAGCAGCTGTAGTTCTTTATCACCCAGGGATCAACCTCCCACCATCAGTTGTAAGGAACTTCCTGACAGCTCCCCACAATATAAGGAACTATATGCAATCTCTTTTCACATAGCATTTATGCTGTTAACTTACTTCTCTGGCTTGCTTATTCACATATCCAACTAGATGAAAACCCTCTTTTACCACTGTTGATAAAAGTCTCCAACCTCATTTGCAAAAGAACCCCCCCCCATTTGTACAACACATAAGTTCTCACAGCCCCTTACCTGGCCCCCTCACAGACGAGAACAGGTTAGAAGATCATGCGGCATCCTATGGAAACCCAACACTCAACTCCTTGGACACCCTTGAGGAAGCAGAAAAATTTCATGCTAATACCCACATGAATTTTAAGGTATTACAATCACATTTCCCTCTGATTTCCCCAAATCAACTCTAATGTACACTAAAAACCTGCCAATCCTGTGCCTCACTAATAACAACACCTGCCCTTCAGATGATGGGCACTAACCCCTGAGGCTTCAAAACCAATGCCCTTTGGCAGACTGATGTCACTCATATTCCCTAATTCAGCCTCCTCCCTGACCTCCCCCCTCCGAAGGGACCCTCATCATTGGGTCGTGTATGATGAGGGTAGTCAACAGTTATAGGGGACAGGCAAAGTCTCTGTGCATAATGACCCAACTTGTGGCTCTAACACTCTTTCCACCACCTCTTCCACAAATTTCCCTGAGCTACATTGGGTTCATTTTAGTTCTACCTCAGTGATGAGGACTTGGGAGCCTCTGTGTGTCTGGATATCTGGCTTAATAGGAGTTGAGTGTTCTCTGTGTTTATCTCCTTCAGCCTGTTCTGGTGTCAGGTTCACCAAGAAAGCTGAACTCTTTCCCATTTCCCCCGTTATTCTATGGTTTCAGCTGGGGCCCTGGCATGGTGCTGATCCTTCCTTCAAGTTCAGCATCCATCTGAAAAATAGAAGCAAATTCTCCAATGGAGAAAGAGGTCAGCACCAGATAGACAGGATGATCATTGTTATTTTAGAGAGAATTTTAAAGGTGTAGGCCCTTATAGCCCACAATTGGTGGGAGCTTGATATTGGAGAATGGGCTTTTTTTTTTTTTTTGACATGGTCTTGACTTGTTTCCCAGTTCCTGCTTTTGTTTTCTCCGCTCCTTTCCTCTCCTCCCTTCCTCTCCCCTCTCCTTCCCTCCCTTTTTCTCTTCTCCCCACTCCTCCCCTTTCCTCCCCTCCACTCTCCTTTCCTTTTCTTTGTGAAAAGGTCTTTTGCAGCCAAGAATGAACTCAAACTCACTATGTATCTGTGGTAGTTTGAATATATGTCCCCCAATATATTCAGTGTTTTATTAGTTATAGTTTGCATCTGCAATCACCTTGCTAGAGGCAATGTCACTGGGGGTCGGTCTTAAGGTGTTAATGGTGGGTTTGAGATTCCATTGTAAAGATATGCAAATGTGCCTAGCAGGATTCCTGAAGTGTGCTGTGTGACCTTTTGGCTGTAGTTTTTTGCTCTGTGTGCTGTGGTGGCTGGTTGGTTTCTCTCTTTCTGCTTGGCCCTGTGGAGAGCAGGCCACTTCTCTTGCCATTATGGAACTTCTCCTGGATCTGTAAGCTTCAATAAATAATATCCCTTCCTCTATAACTGTGCCTGGTCTGGAAGTTCATCTCAGCAAACCCGAAGCTG
Organism: Orientallactaga sibirica; assembly: GCA_036365145.1. Classification (NCBI taxonomy): domain Eukaryota; kingdom Metazoa; phylum Chordata; class Mammalia; order Rodentia; family Dipodidae; genus Orientallactaga; species Orientallactaga sibirica. The sequence goes on along the minus strand of JAEOAD010000010.1, from coordinate 8,918,475 downwards.
TCTGCTACAGTATCTGAGGCAAATTTCAATTTATTAACTTCTGGCCTCTACTTCCTCAATGTTGGAACCACACCTAATTTAGGGGATGGCCAGACAGGCATCCTATTACATCCTCATTGCCTACAGATTAGGTAAGAAAAGATTAGGAGTGCATTCTCTGGGGCAGGAGGACTATTAAAATCAAAGTAAATTTGAATGGTTAGTCTATTCAGTTAGTCTTTGCAATATCACCTCAATCCCAGGCTTCTGTTCTCAGCAAGTGATCACAGCTCTAACTTAAGAATTCAACTGTTTGACACAAATTGTCAATGCCTCTTTGCTGCATTTAACTTTTTTCTTGTAATTACACATATGTTCCTTTTCACCTGTGCCAGAGAGCTAACACTCATTTTGCAGTTTTTAAAAATGGAGGCTCTCAAAAATATGTTGGTGTTGACAATTACTCTACCAGCTTTGATAACAGTAATTTTGCATGTATCTCTATGTTTAATCATTTCTATAACTTTGTTAACTTTTGAATATGGGAAAGCTTAATTAAAATTGTTATCACATGCTTTAATTTAAGCAAGGTAAACCTTTTGTCTTCCAAATTATTTTATTCATTTGCTTTTTTATCACTTAGTGTGTTTTTCCCCTATAACTCAGATATTATTATGATAAAAATATCTACAATCTTATGTGGTCTATGTTTTTCTTTATGCATATAGATTTCCTAATATGTTCTGTCATTTTTCCTTTCTTGTTACTGAGATAGCTACAATCCTCTTGCCTTCTTTTCTCCAAGAATATGCATTTCATGCCAATTTCTGCCATTTACTGTGCTATTCTGCCCCAATGTCTTTACCTGCTCATAGGAGATTAAACCTCTGTTTCAGGTTGTTATAAATAAAGCAAAAGTCTTTATATTTATTTACAAAGATGTCATGTTTCAAGTAATATAATTCTCACAAAGTGATTTCCTCATCCTATGGTAATTGCACAATCATACAAACTTTGCAAGTATATCAAATCTAGAGTTAGAGAATTGAACCTTCAGCTGTGAGGAGGAATCTGGTGAAGAATAGTTCTTCAATCATCACTACCTGAGTAACCTCATCAAAATGAGCAACAGGAACAGACAAACCCATCGTAAGAATACAAAATGAACTATTTCTTACAGAAATGCAGGGTGGTAGAGTTTCATTCCTCATGAAGGTGCCTAACTGAATTCAGATAAGGTATTAAAACATTGGAAAAAATGGCCCAACTCAAGTGGAAAAGGAACAAAAGGAGAACAGAAACTAATCCTCTATAGATTCAAATTGTCATTTTTGGTTTAAAAATACATTGAATATATTATGTTCCTATTTTCCTTTGTGTAAGGTCCTCACGTTCTAAAGAATAACTAGCAAGTGGTTGCTTAAATCTTTTAAAAAAGCAATAAACAGAATATCTTTTTTTCTATAATTTAGGTTTTCAAATGTTTTATCATCACATATTTCATAGTCATTTTTGTTAGCTAAGGATAAGTTTGTGTTATCAGATTATAGAATTTTAAGTTCTCAAGTGTTGGTATTTCTAATATGCAAATATTTCATGTCATTATTGATTCTACATTTGAAATATATTATATAAGCATTTCCTCAGGCTCTTCCTCAATAACAATACAATACTTAATTCTCTTTTTTAATCTTGATTGTCTGCTTCAAAATCTTAACCTCCATATTATTTATTTTATGCAACATATTAGCTTAAGTTGCTTAGTGATCAAATATAAACTCAACGTGACAAATGCATTTAGCTAGTTTCACATTACAAATATTTTCCTAGCTAGTATTGTTTTTTTAAATAAATTTATACTGCTTTCCTTCAGTTTGTATTACACAAAATGAACTATGTTTTTCAATTTCATAGGTTTGTATAAAGCACAAAGACATTAACCTCATTGAAGAAGATTTGTAAGTTCATATAACATGTGCTGCTTCATGTGAGGCAAAAAGAAAGAAGACCAAAGACAGGTTACATTCTACATTTCAAATCAAGATAGCAATTGAAAAAATTGATATGAAGTGATAAAAAACCCTCAAAAGATCATATATATATATATATATATATATATATATATATATATATATATGATATTATCATCCACCTGTGGTATCACACTGCTATATAATTTTGTCAAAATACAGTGAACTGTAAAATATAAAATTCACATCATGTCTATCAGACTACTGTAAAATTGAATTCAAATTATCAAATTATCTTCAGGAGAAATGCATCAATATTTTCTATTATATAAAATTAAATGGCAAAAGCATTTTCTTTTTCTTTCTTTCTTTCTTTCTTTCTTTCTTTCTTTCTTTCTTTCTTTCTTTTTTTATTTTGTGATTTTGTTTGAGGTAGGGTCTCTTACTTGAACCCAGGCTGATGTGGCAGTTGCTCTATTATCCCATGCTGATCTCAAACTCACAGTGATGATCCTCCTACTTCAGCTTCCTGAGTACTGGAATTAAAGCTATGTGTCACCATACCTGGAAACTTTTGTTTGATTTAGAAACTTATCTAGAAATATCATTAATGGATATTGATAAACATTGCCTTTATTGGGTCTACTTCTTGAGGTATAATCAGTTCAAAGGAACACTAACTGTATTTTCTTACTTCTATTATCTTACTATGTTATACTGCTTAAATACAGGGCATTATGGTACTATGGATGGGCAAAATTAGAAGGTAATAAAAACATACCTGATCTGTGAAGACTCTCCCAACACCTTGATCATTTATTTTTCTTGTAAGCAGTCATGGGATTAATTTGTTATTCCATTAGACCACATAGTACATTATTTTGAAAGCTGCCAATTTTGAGAATAGGTCACCATCAACATTTTAAATTTGGGAATCAGGCCAATTTTGTTTTTACAGTTTAGAAATAATTTGTTATGGGCAAGGATCTGTATATGAAAACCAACATTATAGACAAAGATGATCTACATATGTTGCATAACTCAGGAAATTGACTGCAGGGTAAAACTTGAATTTAAAGAGTGTATTAATGTGGGAATGTTGATCAGAAAATAAATAAAATGCAATATTTGAAAATCATAATGTGAAACCTGTCTGAATAGTAGTTCTTCAGGAATAACGCTCACTGAGCAAAGTGATTTACTTGAGTAAGCCTTTAAGATTTCTGGATATGTCTATCCAGTTTATTTGGTCTGGTTATGCTAAGAATATGAATTATAAAGAAAATTATTCAGTTCTCAGTGAGCAATCTTCAATTTATAACTAAGTTTAATGCATATAGTGTGATTTCATAAGCAAGAAACTTTTACTGTCTAGTCATTTGCTAACTATAGGATCAAATAATATGCTATTTATATCCATTAAGTGATGTAAGTATATGTCATATAATCTTATACTGAAAGATAACACCAAGTGAAACATTCTGAATTTGTTTGCTCTTATATCTGAACAGTTATGATCATTATCTTATAAGATATTTTCAAAGAAATTCATTTAACCTTTTTCATAGCTACTTTGAACTCATGAGACATATATTTATTTTATTCTCTCTCTCTCTCTCTCTGAATTTGTTTATGCTTATTATTTGACTTTTCAGTCAAGTGCATTAACTGCTAAGGTATCTCTCCAGCCCTCCTCACCCCCTTCTAACTGATCACTTAATGATCCAGAAAGTGGAATACCATGTGGCTGAACATTTTCCAAGAACCATAGTCCAAAGGGGGCCCATGCTTTTATGGCATTTTAGCCCTAGAAATCTACCAGGTTCTCTCAGTAAACAACCAAGGAAGATCCTGGACTCTCTCTTGCATAAGCACAAGGACAGGTGAAGAGGATGGTGGTATTTGGGCTTATGTGACTATCTTATTTCATGTGGCATAGCACCTTCCAGTTTCATTCTGTTTTTCTTAAGGCTAAGTGGGACTGCATGATTCTATTATGTGAGCTATCTAAAATACTCAAACTTACAAAGCATGGAATAGAATGGCAGTTTCCAGAAGCTACAAGTGTGGGGAAAACAGGGAGCTATCATGCAACATTTATGAATTTCAGTTATAAGTGATGATTAATTTGTAGATACCGGCTGTTTTACTATAGATAACATCATTACATATTTGAATATCTTGTCAGAGGGTAGATTTAATGACAGATGGCCTTATTACAACAAACAAAATAAATAAATAAACAGAAAATTAGACAAAAAAGAAACTGCAAAATACAATTCAGAGAATATTATTAATTGAACAACAAGTACTTTATAGAAAAGACACCCATATTTTCACTTTCACAGATGACTCCATATACTCCCCACCAGTTGAGATGTGGTAGGTAAGAAGTACATGTGACATCGTTGGAGAGATGGTTCATTGGCTACAAAACCCAAGGACCCAATTTTGATCCCCCAGAATGCACATAAAGCCAGATGCACACTGGTGCATGCATCCAGAATTCATTTGCAGCAGCTGGAGGCCATGGTATGCCCATTCTCTCTATCTTTTTGTCTCTCTGCTTAAAAATAAATAAATAAAAACTTTAAAGAATTTAAAAATAAAATATGCATGACAGATACATTACAAAGTTAACATACCATTAAAAAGTGAAATTTAGCAATAACCATTTCCTCCATGTCAATAATTACAGCAAGGCTCTGAATCTTATCACTTGCTTAAAATTAAAGAAGGTGAAAGGGATACTCAGCTAAGAACATGTTTTTAGTGAAGCACAACAATGACAGGGTACTCGGAAAAGAATCAGTGTAGGAGGATGAAATGTGCACAGCTACAGAAAACTATAAACACAGTCCAACTAGAAAACCACCTCATTCCATATGCTCATTAACCTTTCTGCCTGTTATCTGATCTGTCATGACTGGATTAAAGCAAAAAATATTAATAATTTCAAAGTATACTTAAAGGAAAAATGTATATGGGAAGAAATAAATTAGATTTAAAATAAATTAGATTTAAATAAATAAGATTTAAATACAACACAAATTTTGGATCACTATAAAATACCATGTGATTAAGGACTAAATTGTCATGGACTTTTTTATTTTATTTTAGTTTAGTTTAGTTTTTCAAAGTCGGGTCTAACTCTAGCTCAGGCTGACTTGGAATTTACTATATAGTCTCAGGTGGCCTCAAACTCACTTCGATCCTCCTATCTCTGCACCTCGAGTGCTGGGATTAAAGGTGTGCGACACCATGCCCAGCTATGTCATGGAATTTAATGAAAAATAAGCAGATGTTGGAAGCAAATGCATGGATATCCAAGGAAAGAATCTAAGAAATACTCATGTAATGGTTCACCAGCAGAAGCCAAATGAATTTGTGAACTTCAAGACATGACAATGCAAAAGTACTATGTTGACATGTAAGAGAAAATAAGAAGCAAAAATTAAAGAGTTATGAGGTATATAACTATTTTATATTCCTGAGAACAAAACCTCAAACCCTACACAGGTTAGAAAAATGAACTGTGGGCTGTAGAGCTGGGTTAGCAGTTAGGGCACTTGCCTGCGAAGCCTAAGGACCCAGGTGCAATTTTCCAGGTCCCATGCAAGCTAGATGCACAAGGTGGTTCATGCGTCTGGAGTTTGTCTGCAGTGGCTAGAGGCCTTGGTACACACATTCTCATTCTCTCTTTATCTCTCTCTTTTTTTCCTCTCTCTAACTCTAATAAATAAATAACAAATTTTTAAAAATTAAAAAAATGAACAATATGCCCAAACCTAATAGCTCCTTTTATCCACAGAGAATGTGTTCTGAAGTGCCAGTGGATATCTGCAGATAGTACTAATCCCTACAGATACCACAAACTTTTTTACATATAACCTAAGATAAACTAGATACAGTAATAGACTATTAAAAATAAGAGAAATAAGAGGAAAAATTCAAGTCTGTACTGTACTTAACTGACTGCATCTTCTCTGCATCTAAAAATCATATTGAAATGTAACCACTTTGAAATGGAAGGTGGTACAATGCCTTGCAATGAAGGAAGGGGGTGTAAAAGACATATACTATGACATATAATTAGGCTATTATTGACCCTCTTGTTTGAATGCAAGCACAATAATAGAGCACCAGTCGCTCTGATAACTGAAATGTATAGAGTGTTGGTATTCTGGGGAAGTAAAGGATTACTCATGTCCCAGATTAAGAGGGAGCAAGAAAACATGGCATTTCATTATAACAATTATAATGGCATGGAATTAAAAATCTATAGATTATTTATTTTTAGATTTCACCCTTTGATATAGTTGAACCAAAGTTTACTAGATAACTAATACACAGGAAATGAAACTTTGAGTCAGAGGGTCTTTTGTATTGTGTACTTATTCTTAGTACAGGTACTTGTTGATAGAGGAATGGCGGGATTCAACTACATCATAAAAATGTAAATCACGGGCTGGAGAGATGGCTTAGCGGTTAAGGCGCCTGCCTCCTAAGCCTAAGAATGCTGGTTCCAAACTCCAGCGGTTCCAATCTCCAGGTCCCACGTTTAGCCAGGTGCAAAGTGACGCAAGGGTGCAATACCACATTGACCATAGGGGGCACACGCATCTGGATTTCGTTCTCAGCAGCTGAGAGGCTGCTCGCGTGCCCATCTGTATCTGTCTTCCTCTCCCCTCTCTCTCTATCTCTCTCTGTGTCTCTCTCCAAAAAAAAAAAAATGTAAATCACAGTGGATAGCTGTTAGATACTGAAATACTAGGTAGAAGCTCAGCACCATATTTCCATCCACTCCCTGAGAAAATATTTATGGAACACCTTGTACGTGGCAGGCTATTTTTCATCCATTAGCTAAGAGAATAAAAAAAAATTACTACATTTCTACCCTGAGTAATATTTAATTTCTAGTGTGACATCAGATGAAATTCATATAAAATTATGTTTCTGATAGGTTGTAGTGCATCTTGAAAGGAGAAAAGTTTCCAAGTCACATAAATCAGATTAGGTTTTCCTGAAACAGTAATTTGATTGGCCATAATGACTTCTAATTCTCTGATAATTCTAATTATCTGATAGTTTTCAATTATTAATTCACTGAACTCTTATAATACATTTCTAAGAAAAAATAATGCACTCCCTATTTCATAGATAATGAAAGATAGACAATCACTGAGTAATTCTAATGGTTCCATCATATTTTGTGGCTTGGCTGGCATTCTGTCTAAGAGATCTACTCCACAGAATTTGTTCATAAACTCTATTTATACTCTACCATCATTCATAGATATCATATTTCTACTCAGCATTGAGTGCGAAATAAATATTAATAGGTGAAATAGGAAGGTGATTTTTACACTGATTTCTTTCCATGGTGCTGAAAACCAGGGACTTCCATGTGCTACTCAAGTGCTGTACCACTGGGTATACCACCAGCCATGATGTTAGTTTCTAATCAGTGTAAACAGTGCCAAAGTAACTCTCATACAGGGAAAGAAGAGCAAATAAGGTATTGAAAAAGATCAAACAAACTGAAGCATAGGAAGATGTAAGAACAAACAGGTGATCAAGACTACATGAAGGTTAAGTCTAAACAGGCAGAAATTTCAGGTCAAAATGATGGCATTTGTATTCACTGTAGGCATCGGGAAGGCAGTGTGGTGTTCCAAGCACCACAGTGATATATATTTCCATTTTTAAGCCAGCACTCTTGGATTTCGGAGGGTAAAAATTTGATGAGGCCATTTGAAGAAGTTAGGGATTCAGGAAACACATGGATGAACTGTACACTACACGACAGCAGATTCTGTCACTTCTCTGGCTTGTCTACCCATATGTAGAAACTAGTGACTTAAATACTACATTCTTATGCTTATTTGCAGCTAGGCAGATGTAATCACATTTTCATGAATGAGATGCATTTATGAGAGACTTAAAGACATGACAAGAGTACTGTTCTTTTTTTGCTGTTGGTGTTGTTGGTTGTTTATAGCAGCATAAATTCCAGATAACATGATTGGGGAAAAAAAAAAAAAAAAAAAGAGACACTAATTGTATTTTGACTTACCAAGATGCACTGTGGAAGCTGTATAAGGCCTAGAAGTTGTATCTCAGTGCACTCAAAATGTAATCAACTCAGAATCATAACATATAGAGAATTTCTGGCAATAATGACACTTCATTACTTTTTGGCACAACATTTGTTTTAGTGCAGCAATAGACTTTGGAAGTATTTCTTTAGAAGACATATTTTCATAGAGCACACTTACTAGAATCCCAATTTGTGTTTGATTTTCATAATTTTATTCAGTGATCTACTTACTATACCTCATTTGAATTGATGTCATACTAAATTGGCCTAAGGATTTATAGTCCACATATTGATTTGGATAAAATTGTTTGATATATATTGTTTAATTCACATAGAAGTGACTCATTCATATGATGTCATTCATTCTTTCTTGATTACATAAATTTTCTTCAAAATGAAAATTACAACCTGCCCTTTGACATTATCAGTTTGTAATATATGTGCATGAGTTATAATACTGAAAACACTATATGAGCATTAAATAATTGAAATAATGTTCCAGTACTTAAATGTATGCAATTTATAAATTATACACTGTTTTTAGCTTTTTCTTTTTTTTTGAGAGAGACACACACACAGAGGGGGGGGAAGAAGACAGATAGAGATGGGTGCACCAGCAGCCTCTCAGCTGCTGCTAACGAAATCCAGATGTGTGCACCCCCTTGTGGTATAGTGTGGTATTGCACCCTTGCGTCATTTTTGCATCTGGCTAAAAGTGGGACCTGGAGATTGGAACCGGCGTTCTTAGGCTTAGGAGGCAGGCGCCTTAACCGCTAAGCCATCTCTTCAGTCCAGATTTTTCTTTAAAGTAATATGTTCTGCACGAGGAACATATCTTTACTGAAGTATTATCAATGTCTGCAGTTTTATCTTTGTTTTCTTTCTTTTCATATTTCTGTTTATTTATGTAGAGAGAGGGGAGATATAAATGAGTTTCTTAGGGACTCCTGCCACTGAAAATGAACTCCAGACCCATGTGCCACTTTGTGCATCTGGCTTTCCATGAAAACTGTGGAAGTGAACCAGGGCCATAAGGTTTCCCAAGCAATTGCCTTTAACTGCCAGGGCACCTCTCCAGTCTCCTTTTTATTCTTTCTGATTTTAAAATGTAAATTTCATAATTGATTCTACTGATATTTGTTAGTAACATGATAGAAATCACTAGCTTAAATCACTACTTTTGCAAGATTATCTAAATAAATGAAATTTATAATAAACATATCTATAGCTGAGTAACTATATATCTCTGTATATTTATAACACACATCAGCCACATACAAACCTTTCAGATTTCTTATTTTCATGTGCTCATTGTACACTGATGATGGGTTTTATAAATATATTTTGTTTCATATATAGTATGTACTCTGATCATATTACCTCCTTAACTTCCTTTTTCTTTTCACGTCCCCTCCTCATGTTCCCTCCCAGTAGTCCCTTTCCTTCTTCTTTCATCCATCTATCTTTCTATCTATTATAATGTATCTATATGCATCTCCTATATGTTTTTCTGTAACACTTGCATAATTTGCAGTCTTTCATTAAGACCTTTGATCCATTATTAATTAACTTTTGTACAGGTGGCTTATGATCTGGATTCATTCCTCAATCTATTTATATCCAGTTTTTCTAGACCCTTCTCTTAGAGATACTGACTTTCTCTAATGTGTATTTTTGGTAACTTAATAATCATATGACTGTTGTCTATTCTATTTAATTGAAATATGTGTTTGTGTTTGTGCCAGCACTATGCTTCTCATGTTACTATGGCTATAGAATTTACTGTGAAAATGGACATTATGACTTTTTTTTTTTTCTCAGTAGTGCATTTTCTCCATGTGGTCACTCATGGGAGTGCAGTTACACAGGCTGTCTCTCTCTATGCAGTCCCTCATGTGGGTTTCAGTATGGGTCTGTCTATGTGGTCTCTCTTGGTGCCCTCACATTTTCTACTTTGCTTAGTTGGGTAGGTGTCTCCTGATGAAAACAAACTTTTTTTTGATTGCACTTTCTGTGATGATCATTTTATAGTTGATATACAATGAGAGTTTGGGTTGTAAGCCAAACGTTCTGTGTGTAGGTTCTGGATGTGGTTGTTGTCAAACTTTGCACACTAGCATGCTTTAGACCCCAGCACCTTTAAATACATGTCACTGTTGTTCCCCTTGCAAGGAGCTGGTGAGTCTCATTCTAGGATAAAGAACAGACTACAACTGTACCATATGGAACAAAATGTGGCTCTTACTCAGAATTGTTATTCCTCTGGTTAAAGGTATTCTTCCCGTGACATGTGCTAGGCTCATACAGCTCCCTAAAAGGGAGAGACCTTTGTCTCCAGAGCCACCTTGTTGCTAACTTACCAGGTGTGTTTTTTTTTTTAACTTTTTTGTTTATTATTTATTTATTTATTTGAGAGCAATAGACAGACTGAGAGAAAGAGGAGGTTAGATAGAGAGAGAATAGGTGTGCCAGGGCCTCCAGCCACCGCAAATGAACTCCAGATGCATGTGCCACCTTGTGCATCTGGCTTACGTGGGTCCTGGAGAATCAAGCCTCTAACCCTGGTCCTTAGGCTTCACAGGCAAGCGCTTAACCGCTAAGCCATCTCTCCAGGTCCAGCAGGGATCTTTTTAAAATGGCTTCTTGCTGCTGCAGTGCTGCTGCTGTTGCTGCTCTGGTCAAAAGCTAAGTGGAGAAGATTCCCCTGGCCCAGATACCACCCCCAGATTCTTTTCTAGTTGCATTACAAATCACTGTGTTACATCCAGTGTTGTGTTTTTGCATCTCTGTTTTCCATCCCCACCCAACTCAAGGTCTCACTACAACACAGGCTGTTCTAGGCTGGCCTGAAACTCACAATGAACCATCTACCTCAGCCCCCTAAGTGCTGGGATTTCAGGTGTGTGCCACCACACATGATTAAAGATACCATTTTAAAGGCAGTCAAGCCAAGGACAAAACGCCAGGATGTGACCTTGCCTTCCCTGACAGAACTGAAACTCGGGCATGATCCAGTCCCATCAAAATGTCTGCAAGCATCACTCCCCTTCAGGAACTTGCTGCTTCTTCCTCAGCTTGGCACACCTAATTGAGATGGCCTCTCCTGACTCAGCCCCTTGAGTCCACAAACCAATCAGGTCTCTCCTTACCCACTTGAGTCTAATAACATGGCTCACGCAAATTGGAAATATGATCCAATAAAGGCGCTTAAACATGAATGTGTGCCCTCTCTTCTTCCTGCAGTTTCATCTGAACAGCAGTGTGTGTGTCTGTCTCACCTTCCCACTCTGGCTGGGAAAGTCTGGTGGGCACTCTCCTTCTGCCTTGGTATTTTCCAGCTTGCCTCCTCTATGTGTCTTGTTTTGGGGTGCTTTCTTTTTGTTAACACATATTTTTTTAATCTTAAATTTTATTATTTTTTACTTTTTTCAGTATTTTTGCTATTATTTTCTTGAGGGGGGCCCTTAGATTTTTTTCTCTCCCCAACCCCCCCATGTCATTGATCTCTGAGACTTTCACTATTTCTTAAATATCTCCCATCTTTTATGTGAGTTTTCTTTTGATTCTTAAGCTTTGCATTCCTCATGTAAGTATAAGTGCCTCCTTCAGAGAATTTTTCAACCCTCAGAATTTCTCTGTGATGGAAGATTCTGTCAGTCTCCTTTCTCCAATCCAGCTGGCCAAGAAGGAGAATTCTCTCTGGATTCTAGTTCACCGTACAGTAATCCTGATACTTCATAATTTACTCTGCTTAAATCTGTTTTATCAGTTCCTTGCTAAATCAAATAAGGACACAAAAGTTGGGGTTCACAAGCCCTCCCTGAACCCTGAAATTCTGCATCAATAGGATATGTGCTCTCCAGCAACCCTTGTTTATTCTCTATAGATCTGAACACCAGATGTATGTCTCCAGTCATTGTCCCTTTCTCCATGAAAATATTCAAAACACATTTGTTAATGGACTAGAGTAGCTAATGAAGTATCAAACCATTAAGTGCCCCTTGAGAAAATAGTAGAAAATATACATGTATTTCAAAATATTTAAGGTTTAATATTTAAAAGACTAGCTTTACTTCAGTATTTCCATGAAAATATTTTAAATGTTACATGATAAATTACTAAAATAAAGTTCCTGATACAATGGAATGCATAATTTGTAGTCTAACATATTTGGTGTTGCATTAAAGACTTTTTCAATCTAAAAATCTTAGACATATAAATAGAATTAGTATTAGAAAAAAATCTATGGACAAAAAGTAATAAACATTGAAAATATTTCCCCAAAATGTTCAAAATTTCATTGACTTTACAAAAATTTAATTGAACAAACTAGATTTATTGAAAAGGAAACACAAGCACCATGTTTTCTAAAACAAAAAAAATGATTTTGTCATTGTGAGGCTATTCATTAACATGTTCATATTAAATGTATTAAGTAATTAAAATAATTCAATTTTCTTTTTAAATACTTTATTACTTATTCAGGGGGACAGGTAGAGAGAATGGGCATGCCAGGACCTCAAGCCACTGCAAACTAACTCCAGATGCATGCACCTTGCTTATGTAGGTACTGTGAAATTGAACGTGGATCCTTAGATTTCAAAGGCAAGCACTTTAATCACTAGGCCATCTCTCCCACCCCAACATGCTTTTTACTAGTGTATACAGTGTATAAGCAAAGTCTCTCAAAGTCCTTAATATGCACTAACCATTTCAGGTATAGCTAAATTGATTGTATATCCTCCCAAATTTCAAGAAGTTTATTTTAAACATCTTTACTTCATTTGGGGAAATTTAAGAATCAATTGCCATTAAGTTATATTTCAGTTACTAGGATTAAGCAATCAACCTACCTGAATAGCTAACCTGAGACCACAGTATATTTATGTGTGGTATTAAAAGACCATTTGTGAGCTACTGTGAAGCACAGAGTGTCTTGGAGGCTTGTCTTAAATGACTATCCTATGCCTATTATAGCAGCATACATATTTACATTATTTCCTCTCTAGCTAGTTTCTCAGATTCTTGGAACTATATAATCAAGAGTATTAAAAGTGCTTAATGTAGGAATTGCTGATTTTATACAGAAACAATTTATGGAGAGAATATAAAGTAGGACAAACATTGTTAATTCCCTCCTATCTCTTTCAGTGTTTCTATTTCAAGCTCTAGAACCCTCAGGCTGCAGATACCCACTGCTGAGACCCACTGAAACTTTCTACTTCAGGCATTCTTGGTCCTTTGGCCTAGTTTATACAAACAAGCATGTTTACTATATACTCCATTACTTTAAGATTATGTTTGCCATCAATGTACTGAGAAATGTACTCTGCAAGCTACAAATATTCCTCAGCACAAAGATAACTATGCCTTACTAGTTCCTGCATTTAGCCATACTAAACATGAACATGTGTCAAATGTATAAAACCATTGTTGGCTTAAAATAGGAGAATATGAAGCATACTTCTAAATCAACATATATGAACAGATATCCTGTCAATTGTTTTAAAATTTGTTTTTCTATATGATTTATAAGATGTAATTATTGATATTTGAAAAATGCTTAATATTTCTAAAAGTTATTATTCTATCCCCTAGATCACACAAGAAATGGTACTATAGTTATCTGCATAAAATATGTAATTTTATAATTTGCTTATATTAAATTATATTTGTTTATTTTTATACTGATAAAAGATATAAATACATAGTTTGTCAATTGACAAATAATAATAATGTGTGTCTATAGACCAAATAGGTGATGTATTCATACCTGTATATATTCTGTAAATATCAAATAGTAATTAAAATATCACTCACCCAAAGACACTTATTTCTAAAATATATATTATTTTATTAAAGGATATGATATTATTAATCACAAAAAATGTTTACAGTATCTCTCTAGAGGTAGTTCATTTTTAAACTTAAACTGTGCTTTTTTTAAACATCATCTATCTTTTCACTTTCTACCTTCCCTACACCAGCCCTACCAGTTATTGAAGATACAGAGCAAAGAAAACCTTTGTATTAAATATTAAATCCATTTTTGAAAACTGTATGGAGTTTTCCACAAATAACCTAAAACCAAAAATAAGTTCTCATGACCTAGAAAGCATAATCCATGGTTATAAGTAAGAATGAACCTACTGATATTATACTTGGTGAAATAATACAAGCCATAAAAGATAAATTTCAAGCACTCTTTCATGTGTGTTAGGTTTTTAAAAAGTAAATTAAGAAAATAAGTAATGTTCTAATTTGAACATTTTCTTATTTTCTAGTTACCTGGATTTAGTTAATGTTTGAAGTATCAGTCAGAGAACAGATAAAGAATGTTAGTAACATTCCTATGTGACATATTGCTTCATTAGGTCAGCATTGGCTGTTTTGACACTGGTGTTTTGATTTGTTCATGTTTGTTTACAAAATGTGGAAATTCAAATAAAATACTCTTAAAACAATTTTATGTAAATAGAGGAGTATACCTATAATAAATTATTATTTTAAATGCTCAATGTTTAGTCAGGGATAAAAGTATACAAATGCATGTGATCTTATCTCTGAAAACTCAGAGTAGCCACCCAACACAAGTGGATGTCTCAATTTTGTTTGGGTTCAAATATAACTTCTAAAGTGAAATACTAATAATATAATTATTTTACACTTTATTATTTTCATTATTATTTAACTATGGTTTATTTGATGTATTATTACCTCAAACTTCTATACATTTTGTTCTAGGATAATTTAAGTACATTTTATTCCATTAGATGACTCTTATTGTTTACCTTTCATTAAAATTAAGGTTAGAAAAATATTTATATTTTGTCCATGATGTCTTCACTACAGTATCCAAGTTAATTCAGTGTTATATTACTTTGAATTGTAGAATATAGTTATCCTTGATGTCCATGGAATCATGGTGTGAGAAGCACCATGGATATCCAAATCTGCAGCTGTCTAAATTTTTTACATACAAAGGTAGAGTAGTTTCATAAAGCTTTCTATAACTAATACATTTCTAGGCTACTTATAATACTAATACTTAATACATAGAAATAATATGTAAATGTTTTATTCTCTACTACAAAGGGAATAAAAACTGCAAAACTAATCTGCATATGTTCAGTACAGAAACATTTTGGGGGAAATATTTCATATCCATGACTGAGTGAATTTATGGATGTAGAAACCAAAATTCAGAAAGCAGAATGCAGAATGTTTTCTGAAGAATGTGTAAATGAAGCAGGACTTTGAAACAAATGTAGCTCCTACTCAAGAAAAGAGTGCCATCATCTCTTTTCCTTCAATATAAGAATATGACTAACTTTTATTTAGTACAATATGGATTTACTTTGAAAGTTTCCTTTTTTGTCTTTTCAACAATTGATGTGCAATATCTAACTGTAGCAGACAGCTTCAGGTTCACTGAGATGAACTTCCAGACCAGGCACAGTTATGGAGGACGGGATATTTATTGAAGCTTACAGATCTAGGGGAAGTTCCATTATGGCAGAAGAAGCTGGCCTGCCTTCACAGGTCTGAACAGAGAGAGAGAAGCCAAAAGCCAAAAGCCACACAGCACAGCACACCTCAGGAACTCCAGCTAGGCACACTTTGCATATCTTTAGATTGAAATCTCAAACCCACCACCACACCTTAAGATCTTCCCAGTGACACTGCCCAGACAAGTGGATGCAGATGCAAACCACAAACCTAATAAAACACTGAATATATTGGGGGCCACCTATTCAAACTACCACACTCCACCCCAATAGATTTATAGCTATCACACCTTGTAAATTGTACTCAGTCCAATTTCAAAGGTTCTCACAATCATTACCAACTTAAGATAGTTCTAAAGTCCCAAGTCTCAGCTGAGATGTAAGATTGTCTCTTAGCTGTGAGTCCTATAAAATCAAACAAGTTAAATACTTTCAACATATAAAGGTACAGAGTAAACATTTTCAACTGGTATAAAGCATAGCAAGGAGAGACTAGAACAATGCAAACTTAACCACCATCAGCAGTTATCAAACTTCTGCAGTTCAAGTTCAATATAACCCAAGACTGCCAGTCTCCAGTTTTTCCAATTCCACCCCTCCAGCTGGGCAGAGTAGCCAGGGAAAACTTCCATCGAAGGCCAACAATGCACTACATGGTAGCCCTTGCAAAGTCCTGGCATATCCAAAACATCTTCAAGTCTCCATGCAAACCACGGTCCATCTTCCAAGGCTTCAAGCCAAAAGTAATCAAAAAAGACAAAGAAGGCCACTTCTTTCTCATCAAGGGTATGATCCAGCAAGAGGATATCACAAACATCAATCTTTATGCACCAAATATAGGTGTACCATAATTCATAAAACAAAAATTCCTTGACAACAAAACAGAAATAACCACCATCAAAATCGTAGTTGGGGACTTCAATACTCCACTATGAGCAATAGATAGGTCATCCAAATAGAAAAATAACAGGGAAGAAAGAGAGCTCAACAAAACATAGATCAACTAGATCTAACAGACATCTATAGGACATTCTACCCAAAATAACAGATTACACATTTTCTCAGCAGCCTATTTCTCTAAAATAGATCATATACTGGGTCATAAAGCCTGCCTCCATATATTTAGGAAGATTGACATAATTTCCTGTGTGATATCAGATCACAATATTGTATCACTAGAAATTAACAACAAAAGAGGCGACAGGAATCACACCAGATCCTGAAAACTGAACAACATACATTTAAATAATAAATGGGTAATGGACAATATAAAATATGAAATTGTAAAATTTCTAGAAATGAGTGACAATGAGAAAGCATCATACCAAAAGATATGGGACACAATGAAAGCAGTCCTCAGGGGAAAATTCATAGCATTAATGCCTTCATAACAAAGACAGAGATTTCCTAAATCAATAACCTAACCATCCACCTAAAGGCATTGGAAAAACAAGAATAATCCAACCCAAAAAGCTCCAGACAGAAAGAACTAATTAAGATCAGAGCAGAAATTAATGAATTTGAAACTAAGAAAACAATTAAGAAAACTGATGAAACAAAGAACTGGTTCTTTCAAAAAATAAACAAGATTGATAAACCCCTGGCCAATTTGATCAAGCAAAAAAGAGACATGCTTCAAATTAACAAAATTAGAAATGAAAAAGGACATATTCCAAGAGACATAAGTGAAATTGGGAGAGTCATCAGGACTTATTTCAAAAACCTCTACTCCACAAAGCTTGATAATTTGGAGGAAATGGATGAATTCCTGGACACATACCACCTACCAAACCTAAACTCAGAGCACATTAATCTCCTAAATAAACCTATCACACCCATTGAGATTGAAAAGGTAATTAAAAACCTCCCCCAAAAGAAGAGTCCAGGACCAGATGGCATCTCAGCTAAATTCTATCAAACCTTCATGGAAGAACTGAAACCAATCTTTCTCAAATTGTGCCACACAATAGGAGAACAGGGAACACTCCCCAACTCATTCTATGAAGCTAGCATCACCCTAATACCATAACCAGGCAGAGATGGCACAAGAAAAGAAAACTATAGGTCTATTTCCCTGATGACCATAGACACAAAGATCCTGAACAAACTGAATTCAACAGCACATCAAAAGTATTATCCACTTTGACCAAGTAGGCTTCATTCCAGGAATGCAGGGGTGGTTCAACATATGGAAATCTATAATAACCATATAAATAAGCTTAAACACAAAAATCACATGATCATTTCAATAGATACAGAAAAGGCATTTGGCAAAATACAACATCACTTCATGATCAAAACATTGGAGAGACTAGGCATGAATGGTTTATATCGCAACATAATAAAGGCCATATATAAAGCTCCTAAAGCCCAGTTAATACTTAACAGGAAGAGACTGAAGAAATTCCCAAAAAGATCAGGAACAAGACAGAGGTGCCGACTCTTACCTATGCTCTTCAACATAGTACTGAAAGTCCTAGCTGAAGCAATAAAACAGGAGAAAAAATAAAATGCATATAAATTGGAAAGGAAGAAGTTAAGTTAGCCCTATTCACAGCTGACATGATTCTATACATAAGTGACCCAAGAACCTCCATCTCAAAACTCTTAAAGGTGATTAACTCCTTCAGCAAATAGCAGGATACAAAGTAAATGCACAAAAATCAGTAGCCTTTCTATATGCAAAAGACAAAGATACAGAGAAAGAAATAAGCAACACTGTCCCATTTTCAATAGCAGCAAAACCAAGGATGAGAAAGACCTTTACGATGAAAACATAAAAGCACTCAAGAAAGAAATTGAGAAGGACTTGAGAAATGGAAAGACCTCCCATGCCCCTGGATAGGCAGAATTAACACTGTGAAAATGGCAATCTTACCAAAGCAATATACAGATTTAATGCAATACCAATAAAAATCCCAATATTTCTCTTCATAGAGATAAAAAAATTCAAAATTCATATAGAATGGCTTAAGGCTTCAGATATCTAAGCATATTCTCAGAAAAAGAAACACCTCTGGAGGCATCACCATACCTGATCTAAAGCTTTATTTCTTAGCCATAGTAATAAAAACAACATGGTACTGGAATAAAAACAGGATTATAGACCAATGGAACAGAATCAAGGACCCTATCTTTGGGTCAAGTAACTAGAGCTACTTGATATTTGACAAAGGCCCTAATAATATAGACTGGAAAAAAAGGAATAATCTTCAACAAATGGTGCTGAAAAAACTGGATAAACATATGTAAGAAAATAAAACTCGATCCACACATCTTGCCATGCACAATAATCAAATACAAATGGATCAAAGGCAGGAAACTTTGCTACTAGTGGAAGAAAAAAAAAAAAAAAGGAACTTTCCTTCCATGGTATAGGTGTGGGAAAAGACTTCCTGAGCAAAACCACAGTAGCTAGGGAAATTATACAATCACTCACCCATTGGGTTCTCATTAAGCTGAAAAGTTTTTTTTTTTTTTTTTTTTTTTTTTTTTTTTTTTCACAAACATACAATAAGTAGAGCCAAGAGATTACCCACAGAATAGGAGGAAATTTTTGCCGGATACACATCAGACAGAGGTCTAATTTCTAGAATTTACAAAGAACTCAAAAACCTAAGCAATAAAAAGTCAAACAACCCACTCACAAAATGGTGCAGAGAACTGCACAGGGAGTTCTCAAAGGAAGAAATACAAATGGCAAACACACACTTAAGAAAATGTTCAACATTCCTAATCATCAGGGGAATGCAAATTAAAGCAACTATGATATTCCACCTTACCCCAGTAAGGATGGGAAACATTAAAAAATATAATGAAAACAAATGCTGGTGAGGTTGTGGAGAAATAGGAACCCTCATTCACTATTGGTGGGAATGTAAAATGGTACAACCACTATGGAAAGCAATATGGAGACTCCTAAAAATATTGACTATAGAGTTACCAACAGACCCAGGTATTCCTTTACTGGGCATTTACCCTGAAAGCTCCATGCCTCAGTTCAGAGAGTTTTACTCAACCCTGTTTATAGCAGCTCAATTCATAATAGCTAAGAATTGGAATCAAACCAGATGTCCATCATTAGAGGAATGGATAACAAAGATGTGGTATATATACACAATGGAATTCTACACAACAGTTAGGAAAACTGATAAATGAAATGTGAAGAAAAATGGTCAAACCTGGAACAGATCATTCTCAGTGAACTCACCCAATTATAGAAAGATAATCATTTCATGGTCTCACTCATCTGTGGCTCCTAACCTGAATCTGCCTGAGATGCTGACACACCTAATAAGCATCTCAAGGACCAGATAATAGGTAAGGGTGGCAGGAGGGGAAGGTAAGGCTCAGGAGGACACAAAACTGGACCCAAATGGAAATGGCACCATAACATCCTATATCCTGAAAGACAGTCTTTAGAGGGAACACCTGATTCATAGGGTCCTGAAGAGGATATGATGAAGACTAACCTTAAGATTCTCCTGCTTCTCTCTTTCTCCCTGTGTATCTCTATACCTCTTCTCTCATGCTCTTCTATATTACCTATCTTTTTCTTCCTTCTTTTCCCTTGGCGCTGGCCTGTAACTCCCAGTACCAGCATGTGGTTAATATCCACAATGAGCTGTTGATCAGAGAGACCTACAAGGTTTCCCAAAAGAAGACAGATCTCTGTCAGAGTACTTGATGACCCACCAAAGGTTAATGGTAAGACCCTATTACTGAAGACACCATAAGCTGTTGGTACGGAACATGGAGAGACCTGGCTGGAATCTGGAAGAGAGTCAGTCCCCAGACAGTTATCTTGTCTACTGCCAGAAGGTGCTACATGAGCAATGGGGGTAAGTGCCCAACAACTGTCCAAGAAACACGTGATCTAAGCTTCTCAGCAGCAAGCAACCTGATGTGATGATCACACAAGGGCAATAGTCGCATGCAGCCATGGTGGGTAACCAACTGCTCTTGATTTGGCTAACAGATCCATACAGTGGAATGGAACCCATAGCTGGAACTTTGCAACAAGTCTGAATCATATCCAAAAACATGAGCCCACTCTCCAATAACAAGCTCCCACTAATCATGGGCTACAAGAGGGCCTACACCTATGAAATTATCTCTAAAATAATAATGGTTATCCCATTTATCTGGTGCTGACCTCTCTCTCCATTGGAGAATTTGCTTCTGGGGAGAGAATCAGCCCATCACACCTCACCAGGGCCACATCTGAAACCATAGAGTAATGGGGGAAATGAGCAAGAGTGCTGGTTTCTTGGTGAACCTGGTATCAACACAAGGGTGAAGGAGATAGACACAGAGAATACTCACCTCCTACCAAACCAGATACCCAGAAGCACAGAGGCTGCCAAATATTATCACTGAAGTAGACCTAAAATGATCCCAAGATGGCTCAGGGAAATTCGATGAAGAGGGGGCAGAAAGACTGTTCGAGTCACAAGGTGGGACATTATACACAGAGACATTGCCTCTTCCCCATAACTGATGGCTATCCCTACAATGCAGGACCCACATTCCCCAAGGAGGAGAGTCCCTTCATAGGGGGGTGGAAGGGAGGAGGCTAACAATGGTACCAGCATGACTGTATACACACTATCTACATAACTAATAAAAAAAAAAAAAGCCTCTGGCATGAAATAAGAGAGTGGAATGGTTAAAATTCACAAGTACTGAAAGAGATTGTTAAATTAATGGGAAGATATACACTAGTGCTTGTTATTATTGTGAAGTTTAGAAATATGAAGGTCATCATGATTTCAAACAACTAGAACAGTATGGTAGCTGCCACAGGCAACTGATGTTCTAGAAAAAAAGTTTAGAAGGCTGATGCTGATTAATCATCATGTAAAATTAAATTTGAAATCTGGAGGACCCTTTGGCAGTCCATGAAAAGTGTTTCATTTCCTGCAGCAGAACAAATCTAAGAACCCACACCGGGACTTAATCATTAGAACGGCAACAGTCCAGAGAAGTTGAACCTCTCAATCTCTCTATTCCATACCTGGTGAGGCATGCCTAAAAAAGAATAAAAACCTTCATCAAACTGGAAAATAGGAGATTAAATCATTAAAAGTATCAAAGATTCAAAATTTTCTGAATCATCTGTGCCTGCATGAGTCCCATTTCTCCCTGGGCAAAATACAGGAATTCCTTCTCGATATAAAATAATGTCAGAGTATCTCTCATGCTGGAGAAGCCACAACTTTTGTGAATGTGCCTCCTCTTTTTCTTTCCTTTCTTATCTTCTCAGGGCTCTTGAAAGTGGAATTATTTTCCATATTTATTCTCAACATGCTTGGTATTAGTGTATGAACAGGATAATGGTTTCTGTATGCTGATATTTGGCTTGAGCTATTTTATTGAAACTGTATCATGGTCAAGAGTGTTCTCATGAAAACTTTATGGTTGCTTATGCATAGGATCATTTTGCCTGCATAAACCACATTGACTTCCTCCTTTATCAGATATTTCATCTTATTTCCCCCTATTGTCTTATTGCTCTAGCTAAGAATTATTGTTATATATTTTTAAATTTTCATTTTATTAATGTATATATACAGTGGTCTTTGTTATCATTTTCCATCTGATGATTTGCAGTTTAGATTTTTTTCTAAATATCTGTGGAAACCATGTATTTATTTGAGTAATCTGATTTTTAATGTCATAGCTGAGAGAAATAAACTTCTTTCTCATTACTCCTTTCATTTTACCCTACAGTTTCTGGAAGGTTATGTTTTCATTTGCATTTGATTCTAAAAGCTAAAGAAAATTCTTCATGAGTTCTTTGATAAGCCATTCACCAATTCTTAATGTGTTATTAAATATGGATGAGTTAGCACATTTTCTGTCAATTCTCTTGCTGTTTATTATGTTATGATAGTAAATAAGAAGTATTATCTGAAAAATTAAAGGAAAAGAAATAATGTTCTGACAATATGTAAGAAATGATTTCAATGTTCTTATATTTGCAAAGACTTGCTTCTTATCCTAATATCTATCTTGTATTAAGTTGCTTGCACATTTTAATCACCTATATTCTTTCTGTTGAATTATTTGCAGTATTCAGGTAGGATTAGGCTGTAGTAGAAATGAGGTATTACTCCCCCTCACTGGTGTAGTCTAGTAGCTCAACCTGCCCACATGCTCAGGGCATCAGGTTTGATTTTCATCATTTTGAATGTATAATACATTCCACAGATGCAACCATAAATGATGGATTAGTACACTATGAAAATAGTTAATTAAAAACCCTTTTCAACACCAATAACCTTTGCAGAATAAAAGAAGAAAGATAGTATGGTGTGTACCAAAATTGTTGTTACAAAGGTAGTGTTCAACAGAAAATAAACTGAGTATGAGTACAGTTTGGTATTAAAGCACTAAAGGCACACAGAGGACAGAAAACTAAATGGAAGTGGGAGACAGGATATAATACAGTAAATTGAATTTAAAGGTTTTAAAATAATCAAATACATTATATTTAAGCATAAAGGAAAGAAAATGGAGAAAAAAATTAAAAAGATGAATGATAAAGCCTACATGTTTTAAATAAGAGAAAGAGCACAAGAAGTGAGGAAATGGGCAGAAGAGAAATAAAATCAATTAAGCAATATAGAATGTAAATATATATATATATATATGAGTGAAGATTTTTTACAAAAATAAAAGACTGATTGCAATAAAAGAAAAATAAAAATGTTACTCATATGATACTCTGTCTTCCTTGCTGAGATGGATATTGAATCCATTCCCTCCCTGAGATACCCTATGAGCAACCTACGTGCATAGGAGTGTTACTGTCTGTCTCCAGTTAAAACCTGTTCAACCAGATTGGCACATATGCAGTGTCTCAGTAGAGTTCAAATGGATTTCCTTTGGGATTGACTCTGTGCCCAGATGTAAGAAGGAGCCAACTCTCCCCTCAGGGCTTCCCAAGCCTCAGCATGACAAGCTTCTCCAGACAAATTCTAATTTTCCCAGCTGTGTTTTTCTGTGTTTTAATGTGACTTTGTTTTCTTTTTAAGAATGTTTATTACATAAGTAAATTCTGTCTTCTGAAGTCTTCACATAAAAATATTAACTTTACAATTGATTATAACTCTATAAATAGACAATAATTGAAAATGTGTAGCAGAAACAACATTTAAGAAAAAAATACAACAAATTCCATGGAGCAAACATTGGGAATGCACTCAGTGCTTGTAGTAATATGTCACTGCCTGTTATGCTGAGGCAGAGTGAAAATTCTCCCAAAATCTGCAACCAAACCCACTCTAGCTAAAGCTCAAAGTTCTGTACAACCAAATCTCTAACCCTAAAATTCTCCCTTTCCTCACTAGCAAGAAACCCAGAGAGCCACAAAACTATGTGAACACCCCATATAAGTTGTGCTGTGATTCAGTGGGCATATTCAGCCTATGATCACAGATGCTGAGAAGCATGGGCAGGAGTCTCGTAATCTGAACATGTTCATGCATGCAGGTAAACACCAGCATGGGCATGTCTACTTCAGAGCCTTCAATACTGAGACACAAACAATACAAGCTGCAGTGGCATACCCACACTCTCGCAAATAAAAAATTTTAAATATTAAAAAAAAAAAAGTGCAAAAAGCCAGGCATGGTATCACACACCTTTAATCCCAGCGTTGGGGGGGGGGCAAAGGTAGGAGGACTGATGTGAGTTCAAGGCCAGCCTGAAACTAAAGAGTAAATTCCAGGTCAGCCTAGGCTAGAGAGAGACCTTACCACACAAAAAAGTAAAAAAGTCAACTACATTTGTTATTTCTATTCCAACTGCAAAACTTTTTGTCAAAAGTATTTTATATGCTGTCATATCATCAATAAATAAGCTAAAATACACTCTAGATCCTTAATTACAGAGGTGTCAACCAATCACCATTTTGATTTTAGAAGACATGCTATTATTTATGTACTATTATCTCCCATACACATGTCCATTCCGTAAGTACACATTATTTCATGCTGTGGGCCTAATGGAACAATTATTAAATTAACTAAACTCTTCAAAGGTCAAAATTTCAGTGTTGTGCTTGGAGGAGGAAAAGCCTGCAAGGGTGTTTTAGAAAGTTCAACAATGTGTTGCTGCACCATTAGTTGCACACAATGAGGAAGTCCATGCAGCTCAGAGTTACAACACTGAGCATAGAGGAAAAGAACAGTTTCCAGCACCATATGGGCTGGCAATGATAATGTGCTTTATACTCAGATGAAAACCCGATGAGACATAATGTACCAAATGTATTTCATGAGTACATAGAGACAAAGAGAGAAAATTCATTTTTTTTATCCCACCATTACAAATTACCACTGACACATTGATCCTTGAAATGCCTGTTTCATTCATGAATGTCATCTAGGGGCCATGCTAATTCTCATCATTAGATGTAGCTGCACATTTATATTGCCAGCAGTAGTGTATCACTCCCTTATTAGGATAATTATGTATAAGATCTATCTGTCATCTACCATTCATCTGTCTATCTATCTGTAATCTATTACCTCTAGCTTTCTCCATATATGTTTACATTCATATATATATATATATATATATATATATATATATATCCATAAATATGTACAAAATTATGACAACCTTGCATTTATATGAATACATTGAATAGTAATTGTTTAATTGTATACATGAGCATTCCCACAGGATATGACTTAGACGGGTAAAGAAAAATTTCTATTTTTTTCTTTTGGTTTAAATGTTGAAAATTAACTCTTTAAAATTTTTATTCACATTTATTTAACCTTAAAATGAAATAACTTTGTATATATCAGACATGTCATTATTTTATTTTAAACATATATTTACAATTCTCTTTAGATTAAAATGTTTTATAAGCTATTGTGGTAATAGTATTAAAACAAATTTCAGACATATAAATATGTATCCTTTATATACAAAATGAAATACTTTTAAATTTAATCCTTTTGCATTGTCACCACACTTATGAAAGGGGTTCACAGGCTGGAATGATGACTTAGTGGTTATGGAGCTTGCTCGGGAAGACTAAGAACCCAGATTTGATGCCCCAATGCCCATGTAAGCCACATGCACAGGGTGATGCATATATATAGAGTTTGCTTGCAATGGCCAGTGGCCCTGCCATACCCATTCTCTCTTTCTCTTAAATAAATAAATAAATAAATAAATAAATAAATAAATTTTTAAAATTTTTTAATATTTATTTTTATTTTGGAGAGATAGGGAGAGGAAGACAGATAGAGATGGGCACTCCAGCAGCCTCTCAGCCACTGTGAATGAAATCCAGATGCGTGCGCCCCCTTGTGGGCAAGTGTGCCATTGTGCCCTTGCATCACTTTGCATCTGGCTAAACGTGGGACCTGGAGATTGGAACTGATGTTCTTAGGCTTAGTGGGCAGACGCCTTAACTGCTAAGCCATCTCTCCAGCCCAATAAAATATTTTTTGAAAGGAGTTCATTACATATGGATTTCAGGATTTCAGTATAGAAATAAGCCTGAGAAAATTTATCAGAGGATGAGATGAAAACAAGAAAGATATGAGACAGCTCACTAAAGAAGACAAATAGATGCATATAAGCATATGAAAGCATGTTTCAAAATGAATGGCAGTGGTAAAAAGTAAATTTAAGCAACATTGGATGCTACCACATGGTGTTGTAATAGGTGATATCTGGAACATGAACACAGGCATCACAAAATGTTGAAGATAAAAATCAATAGGAACTCTTATTTACTGCTGTCATCATGAAATATGATTCAGTCATTTAATAAGACAATTTGTTAATTTCTTTGAAAACTATATTCATAAATTCAATTCAGGATTCACACTCTGTATTTTTATCCAAAGAAGCAGATATCATGTTTACACAAACCATGAATAAGGATGTATATCAAACTTTAAAAATAATATAAACTGACTTTGGGAGAAGAATAGATAAATAAACTGAGATCCACTTCAGCAATTCTACTCTAGAGAAAATATTCAAGAACATGAAATCAGTATGTCAAAGAAACATCTGCACTTCCGTGGCTATTGTAATTCAGTTAAAAATAACCAAAAGATGGAAACAGCCTTAGTACTTATTTACTGATGAATGGACAAATGAACTGTATTAATTAAATAATAAAAATTATTCCACCTGAAAAGAATGAAATTGCATTGCTTGTGACAATATGCATGGAACTGAAGATAATTATTACAAGTTAAACAAGTCAGACACAGAAAGTCAAATAATCAAGTCTAAGGGATCTCACTCATGTTTGGAATCCAAAGGATTTGTTCATGTAGCTTTTGAGAGGTGCTGGTCACTAGAAAGTGGAAAAAGTGAGGACTGAAGGGACAGGGATAGGGAAGGCCAAGAAACACAGGTAAATACACAAACGTGTGTGGGGTGTATGACTACAATATGAAATTAATGACACAGTCTAGGATAAGAAGGGGATTAATGAAGTGTAGAAGTGAAGAAAACTTGAAAATGGGGGGTGTGGAGTTTAATAGAGTGGAAGTATAGGGCAAGTTTGGAAAAATCTTTATGAATGCCCTCATGTATAATGTGTGTGTACAATGAATATAGGCAAATATAATATAAGTAAAATAGTACCAATGAAGCCAGAATTTCTAAGAATTGGTGTTTTATATTTTAGCCAGTTGATTACTGGAATTCAGTAAACGAATGTACTCTATATTACCAACAACTGAAACCAATTGTCTGGAATAAATACAAGTGAAATAGAGTCACATGATGGAGTGCATTAATAAGCAGCCTAAAGTATTTCCTCTCAGGTCATTGTGTAGTACAGCTTGTATGATTTTCAACATATTGGAGACAAACAACTTTTTTAAAATTTTTATTTATTTATGATAATTTTACATTCGTGTTGGTGCATCTGGTAGCCTCCTCCCTGACCTCCACCCTCTGAAGGGGACCCTCCTCATTGGGGAATGTAGGTTGTGCATTATGGGAGTAACCAACAGTTATGGGAGAGAGGCAAAGTCCCTGTGCATAATGACCCAACTTGTGGCTCTAACACTCTTTCTGGCCCTCTTCCACCAATTTCGCTGAGCCATGTTGTGTTTATTTTAGTTCTACTTCAGTGATTAGGTCTTGGGAGCCTCTGTGTCTCTGAATGTCTGGCTTGTAGGAGTTGAATGTTCTCTGTGTTTATCTCCTTCAGCCTTGTTCTGGTGTCGGGTTCATCAAGAAACCTGAACTCTTTCCCATTTCCCCACTCTATGGTTTCAGCTGGGGCCCTGCTGAGGTGTGATAGGCTGATCCTCCCTTCAGCTTTGACATCTATCTGAAAAAGAGAAGCAAATTCTCCAACAGAGAAGTTAGTACCAGATAGATGGAATGGCTGTAGTTATTTTAGAGAGAATTTTATATGCATAGTCCTTCTTTTAGCCCACATTTAGTAGGAGCTTGATATTAGAGAATGGGCTCATTTTTTTTTGTCCATGGTTTTGACTTATTTCCTAGTTCCACCTATGAGTTCCATTACACTGAGTGGATCTATTAGCCAAATCAAGATCAGTTGGTTACCCATCATGGCTGTGTGCCACTATTGCACATGAGGTTGTTTACTGCTGAGTAGCTTAGACTGCAAGTTGTTTGGACAAATGTTGGTCATTTTCCCCCAGTCGCTTGTGCAGCACCCTCTGGCACTAGACAAGCTATCTGTATGGGGACTGACCATCTTCCAGATTCTGACCAGGTCACTCCATGTTTTGTCCCAACAGCATATGGTGTTTTGGGCAGTAGGGTCTTACCATTAACCTTTGGTGGGTCATCAAGAACTCTGACAGAAATCTGTCTTTTTGGGGAAACCTTGTAGGTCTCTCTGATCAGCAACTCATTGTGAAAGTTAACCCCATTCTGGTACTGTGAGTTACAAGTCAGCACCAAGGAAGGTGAAGGAAGAAAAGGATAGGTTATATAACAGAGAAAGAGAGGAGAGAGAGGAGAGAGAGTGAGAAAGAGAGAGAGAGAGAGAAAGAAACATGAAGCAATTAAGGTTAGTCTTCATGTTGTACTCTCCAGGTCCCTATGATTCAGGTGTTCCCACTACAGGCTTGCTGAAGGATCAGTGTTTTAGCTTGTAGTTCAGAGTATAGGATTTTATGGTACCATTTCCATTTGGGTCCCTATTTGTATCCCCTCACCCTTACCCTCCCTCCTACCCTTATACTCCCTCCCACTCTTCCCCTCCCCTCCTGTCCCACCCTCCCTATTGTCTGGTCCTCAGGGTACTTATTAGGTATGACAGCATCTTGGGAAGATTCAGGTTAGGAACCACAGATGAGTGAGACCATGCAACGTTTATCTTTTTGTGATTGGGTGATCTCACTGAGAATGATCTATTCCATGTTTGACCATTTTTCTTCAAATTTCATTGTTTCATTTTTCCTTACTTCTGCATAGAATTCCATAGTGTAGATATACCACGTCTTTGTTATGCATTCATCTAATGGATAACTTTTAAGAAATAATCATCAACCAGGGTACTTGGAATTAGGGAAAGGAGACAAGGAAATTGTAAGAAGCAGCTATGAATACTTCAAAACATTTTAGCCATAGATTGTTATCTGGTCTTAGTTGAGGGAGGCAGTAATGAAAAATGAAGTGTTAATATGTTATTTGATAAACTGGGAACATATTCAATATAGAAAAGAGCAAATGGAAGTATTTAATGTTGCATGTAAAAATTCACCAAGTTTCCAAATACTATCATATAGAGATACAGAAATCTATCAGTAAAATAGCCACTTATTGACAGTTTATAGTAGCACATCTGAAAAAAAAAGCATGACATGTGTTGAAGTGTGATACATAAAGAAAATTGAGTCAATTGAAGGAAGATAATTATGAGGTCAAAAAATCTGAATGAGGGTTAAATCTGCCAGGAAAAGAAAATCTTCTTAACAATCTATATTTTTAAATAAAATATAACATAGGTGGCAGTAAATTAAGTCTCCTAAAAGTAATTATCACTAATAATGACAGTCCTGTGATATGTTTGATTGTAAGGGAGTAAAATGGGGGTAGAAATATACAATGGTAGTGTGATTAATCTTTATCAACACCTAGGAAGACAGGTAGTTACAAATAGCTAGCTCATATTGCAAGCAATTTAAACAATTCTCCAAATATAATAGCAAAAAGATGAGTTTGTTTGAAACCTAAACTCATATCAAATATGTAGACAATCTATCATAATTATTTATGTCACCTTCATCTTTTATGTTGACATATGCTGAAAACCTGTTCCCTAATGTAATCATTCTGAAAAAAATATTTCAGAGTCAGCTAAAAATAACAGTCCATTCACTGAGTATAAATATAATATATGACTTTAAATTGGCTTTTGAATTATGTTGTATAGGAGAACAGAAATAGCTAGAAGCTTGCCCCCATGGGTCAAAAATTTTGTCTGATCTCTTGTAATTTAAATGTTTTACCTTTGAACCTGAGTTATCTTATTTGCTAAATGGTAATAAGGACCTCTCTTGAAAACAGACTTAGAATTTGAGACTTCCTCACAATTAACATTATATATTTTATTGTGCTAATTAAAGGTGGCATGGTCATTTATAAAAGTAACCACAAATCACCTAGATGAGTTATACCTACACCTTACTAAATGTAACATAATCTAAATTGTGAAATTACACTTTCCAACTAAAAGTATTATATTTCAATTTTAAGAATTTAGTGGTGGTCTGAATATGACATACACCATATATATTCATAAAATTTAAATGCAGTATATAATTCCAAACAGAAGCATAATATTATCATTAATGTAATCTAGACTGGTAGGTCAGAGTCAATTAAAAATACTTTTTTTGAGGCAGGGAGTCACCTAGCCCAGGGTGACCTGGAATTCACTATGTAGTCTCAGACAAGACTCACTGTGACACCTACTTCTGCCTCCCAAATGCTGGGATTAAAGGCATGTACCAATACTTTTTTGGGTCACCACTGTAGGGTGCAGGGAAGCAGCATATGGAGGAGATGGTGGGAAGAATATTTATATTTCTCTAACCACTAGCCAGAGAATCTTCCCTTTGGAGATGGGTGTAGATTCTGAGGAGACTCAAACTTCATCCGGGAGCTGTAAATCAAAGGCAGCTGAGAGATTAGCACTAAAGCCCTCTGAGGCTCAAGACAGAAGAGGGCATAAAACGAACACAAGAGCCACAGGGTGGAAAAGAGTACTTTGCAACAACATCCTCTGGTCATATACTCACTGGTGCATTCATGATCTCACGGTGGCTGTTAGTACTACGACATGGCTTGTGCAATATTGAGCCTATCTACATTTTGATATAGAAGATGTAGGAAGACAAAACCAATGAGACATCAAAATACAAAAAGAAATGCTTGGAAAGAGGAGAGGGCTCATTGGAGTAAAGGGAGGGAACAGGGGACAAAAGAGACTGTAGGAAGGGAATACAATCAAATTATAATATGTTTATGTGTTAAAATGTCAGTAAAAGAAAATTGAAGACAATAAAAATACTTTTTTGAAACTGGGAGAAGTATATATGGATAAAGTGACTGTTGTTTAAGCCTGACCACTTGCATTTGGATATCCAGATCCCACCCCCAAACAGGAAGCTGTGACATTTAACACCAGCAGACTGATGGTGAGATGGGAGACAGAGGCAAGCTGAGCAAGCACAACAAAGAGAAACAACAGAGAGAAGGAGCGAGTGAGATCCTGTCTCAAATGACATGGATGGTAAAAACCAACTCCTAAAGGTGGTCTCTGACTTACACACTTGTGTCATCAAAATGTGCACACACTAAATAAATAATTACCTAACTAACTAAGTAAATTAATTAATTGATTAAAAGTTCCAAAGAAGCTATGTGGTTTGTCAAAGAACAAATGATATTTCTCAACATAGATTTATGGCTTACATAGACTTCATTTTGATAGCAAGTTTAAAAACCTTTATAATCTCTGGAAAAAAATTATCTCTAATTTTCCTCACCAGAAGAAAGATAGAGGTGAAGGGATGGAATAGCAGAGTTTCTAACACTGATAAGACAGTCAATGAGCCTTAGTTTCTTTCTTTTTTTTTTCTTATTTTCAACATTGTGTTATTTCTTCAGTTTTTATATACACAACTTCTCAAAGAAATTCAAAATAAATGAGACTGATTTCTGTGTTCACATAGATCCTTCCACTCCCCTTCATGCCAGGCACTCCCAGTGCTTGTTGATGTCATGAGTCACTTGGCCTGCTGCAAACACTACATCATGCACCTCAATGAACTGGAGAAAAAGAAAACTCCACCTCAAAGCAGAAAGTCTGTGCTTATGATGGATGAGGTTATATATTCTATCTCCAAGGAAAGTTTTCTCCCACGGCTTCTGCGCAAAGATTTTCAATGATAAATAGTTCTTATGTTTCTTGACAATATTAGTGTGTGGGATTGCTTGTTAGTTGGTAGCTTGGATTGAATTACACAGTGGAAAACTATCACAGATTCTGCTAAGCAGAAATATCCAAATTAAAGATAATTCTCCTTCCTCACTTAGAGTAGGAGTTATGAGGTTAAGAGAATTATGGTTATCATTATGGTATCTTGAAACTACCTGAATTTAGCATGTAAATATTTTGCTTCTTGTTATATATTGACATGATGTTTTTCTACCCATTAATTTTAATCTACATACACTTAAAAGATTTAAATTGGAAGGTCAGCTTTAATTTTTGAGTTGGTAAATGAA
Source organism: Orientallactaga sibirica (assembly GCA_036365145.1). Taxonomy (NCBI): domain Eukaryota; kingdom Metazoa; phylum Chordata; class Mammalia; order Rodentia; family Dipodidae; genus Orientallactaga; species Orientallactaga sibirica. The sequence goes on along the minus strand of JAEOAD010000010.1, from coordinate 8,886,148 downwards.
TCTGACAACTTAGATTATGACATTTAATTGGCAAATGGATAACCAAATTGTGGACTAAAATTATAAATAGTTCACTACAAACAAATTACAAATGAGTTCACAATGTTTGTGTTACAAAAAGTCTGTACCTTGTTAGATTGGAGATCCTTTTTAATTATTTCTAATGTTCAATGTTGCACCATTATGGAAATATATCAATAGTTCTCTGATTAAAGTAAGATTATTTTTCAAATATGGAATAAACACAATGTCAGTTGTTATGTCCAAGCCTTACTTGTTTCAACATTTATTCAGAAAATATAAACTGTGATCACAAAAATCACAGAGCTAAACACAAACCGGAAAGGTTTTTACTAACTCAATGTCTACTATTTTAATAAATAAGTTATTATATATAATAATAATGTCATTGATATTTTGTGGGAATACTGCTTCTATGATGATAATAACCATACTATAATAATTTCCTATAAGCATTGATAATGTAATGCTTTTCTTTTCTTTTTTCCTTTTCTTTCATTTCTTTCCCTTTTTCTTTCCTCCTCTTTCTCATTCTTCTTCTCCTCCTACTCCTTCTTTTCCTCCTCCTCCTTCTTCTCTCTCTCTCTCTCTCTCTCTCTCTCTCTCTCTCTCTCTTTCTCTCTTATACAGGATTTCATTAATTACCACAGGCTGGCTTCTTAAATGAAAATATTTTGGATATTAGAAGAAATCAAATTGAGGACTACTTTATTCATGAGCTACTGTAAATGTTATCTGTAATCTGAGTTTGGAGATGCATGAGGCAGTTTTATTTACATAAATGGATCCTCAGGGATTTTCTTCTGTAACATACATGTTATAGTACTTGAATTTTAATGTAAAGTTTTTTTTTATCCACCATATGTGTACAACCATGTTTTATTTGTCATTTGCATATAGTAAATTTATGTTTTAAGTTAATATTTCAGAGTACATATATTTTCTTTCTTTTTTCTTCTTCTTCTTTTTTTTTGGAGAGAGACACAGAAAGAAACCAAGAGAGAGAGGGAGAGGTAGACAGATAGAGATGGGCACGCCAGTAGTGTCTCAGCTGCTGAGAATGAAATCCAGATGCTTGCTACCCCTTGTGGTCAAGTGCGGCACTGTGCCCTTGCGTCACCTTGCATCTGGCTAAACGTGGGACCTGGAGATTGGAACCGCTGGAGATTGGAACCAGCTTTCTTAGGCTTAGGAAGCAGGTGCCTTAACCACTAAGCCATCTCTCCAGCCCCAGAGTACCTATATTTTCTAAATAGAGCCTTTGGGTTTCACGAAAAGGAAATTTTTCATGTGCTGGTGTGCATGTTTCCATAGAGATCAATTACAAATAACTAATAGTTATTTTCCCTCATTAGTAAAGTGAAAAATTTTATGGCTTGGGGCTGGAAGGATGGCTTAGCAGTTAAGGCATTTGTCTACAAAACCAAAGGACCCTGGCTTGATTCCCCAGAACCCACATAAGCATAAGCCAGATGCACAAGGTGGTGCATACATCTGGAGTTCATTTGCAGTGGCTGGAGGCTCTGTCATAACCATTTTTTTCTCTCTCTCAAATAAATAAAAACTTAAAAAATAATTTTTTTTGGCTCAAGGAATTTTATGGAAGAGGGGGTGGAAAGATTGTAAGAGCCACAGATTGAGACATAATACCCAGAGGCATTCCTCCCCGCCCCCAAAAATAACTGACAACTGCTCCCACAACACATATACCACAACCCCATAGAGAATACCTGCAACCCCACTGAGGAGCATCCCCAATGGAATGGGGGCAGGGAGAGGGAAAAAAGGGTATTAACCCATAATGTATCCATATGAAACATCTTGTTAATAATATAATAACAATAATAAACTTTAAAAATTTCATGTTATAATCAGGGTGTGGTGATGCACGCCTTTAATCCCAGCACTTGGGAGGCACAGGTATGAGGATCACCATGATTTCAAGACCATTTTCAGACTAGGGAATTCCAGGTCAGCCTGGGCTAGATTGGAACCTTACCTGAGAAAACCAAAAAATGTATATATCATGTTATATAATATTACCTAAATTTTATATTGTTACTGATATATTGAAATTATATTTTTCCATTATTACAATTTTGACTATGAGGGACAATATTCATGAAACCAAACATATTACCAATTAAGGATTTGGGGCACTATTACTCATTATGTATTTAGCAAGAAGTTAATAAAGTTTTCAACTTTGTGTTCTATACAGAAAAGCAAAATAGTAATTATGACAAATAATTAATTTGTAAACAACTTTTGTGGGATTATGTTTTTTTCATTTCTCTTTTAAGTTTTATTTATATTTATTTATTTGAGAGACAGAGAGAGAGATAGGCAGGTAGAGAGAGACAGAGAGAGAATGAGCTTGCTAGAACCTCCAACCACTGCAAAGGAACTCCAGATGCATGTGTCCTCTTGTGCATCTGGCTTACATGGGTACTGGAAAATCAAACCTGAGTCCTTTGTCTTTGTAGGCAAGTGCCTTAACCTCTAAGCATCAATTCAGCGCTGGATCATGCTTTTTTTTTTTTTTTAATTTGAGAGAGAGAGAGAGATAAAGAGGCAGACAGACAGTAGGCATGCTAGGGCTTCTCAGCTGCTATGAACAAACTCCAGATGCATGCACCCCCTTGTGCGCATGTGATGCACACTTGTGTCACTTTTGTGTAACGCTAAGCGTGGGACCTGGAGATTTGATCTGGCATTCTTAGGCTTTGCAGTCAGGCACCTTAACTGCTAAGTCATCTGTCCAGCCCAGATGATGCTTTTTTAATTCTATGCAATCTCAATATATTAATAAAGCTTCTTAGGAAAATATAATTTTAAGGTCATGTGAGGAGAAGCAAACATGAAATAGTATATAAAATTTTAGAAAGTTAATACAAAAGATAATTAACTAACAAAAAGTATGTTAATAATGACTATATTCCCAAAATGTAGAAAAAACTTTGAATGTTCAACAGAAATATGTGTAAAAATTGTTTATCTTTGAAAAATTGGCAATTTTGAAGTGAGTACTTGATATATTTTAAAGGACATCATGTTCAATTTCACCACTAAACTTCTTCCCTAGAAACATACAAAAATATACAAAAATGTTATGTTTTGAAAGGATATTTACAAATGTGCCTGCCTTTTCATCTTTTTCATTATGAATGTACATAAATCATGCCAACTAATTCATGTGCTTAAGAAGAAAGTATATTATCTCAATATACATGAACATCATCTAGATGGTTAATGGACTTTGTACAGTCTTATGCACGAGCAATGGTTATGTCAAGATTTCAGAAGTTTACTTTCATTAAAACATATATTTCAAGAAAAGGAGAAACTAATCTAGATCTTTCTGGAAATAAAAAGTAAAAGACATGTTACAAAGTGAAAAAAAAATAGTTGTAGAGCAATTAGGTTTCAAAAGGTTGTGTTCATGATGTATTTGTGGACACTGTAGAAAACTATGCCCACACATGTTTGGAAGAGATGCATCATGCATATTACCAGAACATTATTGATAAGACACCTATCAGCATATAAAACTGTTAAGTAGGGTCTGCCACAGCTTATTTCGTATAGCTTTATTTTCATATTAATTCAAATGCTACATTTAGGAAATTAGGTGCATTTTAATTAATTGTATTTCCATTTATATTTATTTTTGGCACATATGTTTGTATATAATGTGTGGCATGGTTTGCATGTGATGTGTTTATGTGTGTGTGTGTGTGTGTGTGTGTGTGTGTGTGTGTGTGTGCGCGTGCGCATGTGCGGGCAGAGGTATGTGGCCCTTGCACATGAGTGTGAAGACCTGGGGAAAATGATGAGTAGTCTTCCTCTATCACTTTTCCATTATTTTCTTAAAACAGTCTCTCACTGAGCCTGGAGCTGTCACTTTTAGTCAGTCTGACTCGTGAACTCCAATGATTCTTAGGTCTCCATCTCCCACAGGACTGTGGTTACTGGCATATTTTCCCAAACTCAGATTCATATGTGAGTTATGGGGGTCAAACTCAGGTCTTTTCAGGCCCCTTCAGGCCCTTGGCTTAAATGGCAAATGGTCTTTTCAGCTGAACTATTTGTTCATCCCCAAAATATTTCTTTTTATAATTCTTATTTCTGAATTTTCATTATATATTACTGTGTAATTCTTTAACATTAGATGACAGTTATAAATAAAATAATTGATAATTTTTGTACAATGAAATAAAAGACACCACATAAAAACCATGATTCTGATCACTTCCTGCACCCATATGGGTCATGATTTCACAGTCTTCTACATTATGTAAGTTCTGAAGCATAGCTCACTGATTTTTCAATCCTATCTGTCTACATGGAAAGAAAATAGAAAGTATTAAATTCCCCATTTTGCTACAACTTTTCATGAATGATGAATATTTTATTGGCATTATTTGTGTTCTTATATGCATTTGGTTTAGAAGTATATGATGTTAACTCTGGCAACACAGATGGTTTTCTGTGACTATAAGTAGACAACAGACAGATTGGATAAAACTGTTCAAACAACATTTATATTTGTGTAAAGATGCAGCACAATCTAGATCAATGACCTTACTTTATTTTAATAATCTCACAGGCAATAGTTAAATGGACCAAAGGAAAAAGAAACCATCTGCTACAACAAAATATAAATAAGTGTGGAAGACATTTGAGCTTCAAAATGGAGGTGACTTTTAAAAATATGTTTCTCCTTAGAATATAATACACTCAATGTGGCAAAGATGCCACTTATATATTTAGATTAGTTGTGATAACATTTGAACCCAGGTTTAATTCACAAGTTTATAGCCCATCCATATCTATATATTAAATCTTGGCATTATAGTCAGTATATTAACTTAAGTGAGTATTTGAAAAATTACTTTAAATTTTTCCCTAATTATAACTTATTTTCTTGTTACCAGTACTTAATTGTTCTTATAATACAAATGGAGACATTAAAAATACTGAGTTTCATGTTTTAGCTGTTTATCTCATGGTCACCTGCCTGAAAAGTCGTTAAAACTGACACAAACCTATGAGATTCCTGTTTTGTTTTGTTTTTTAGTATACTTTTAAATGTAATAAACAAGTATAGTACAACAAATCCATATAAAAATAAACAATTTGTTTACAATGCTTAATATTATAAGTTTAAATATGATCATTTTAATTACTTTTTAATATATAAGAATAAAAAATATTTAAATATAGTATTACACAATTGACTTTTCTCATACGTATTAAACATAATAATTGACATATTACTTGACATTTAACTGGCTTTTCAGTAACCCCCTTGAACTTACATGGTATTTTCTTGTATTTGTCTCTAATTACTGAAAGCAAGTTATGTTTTATAAATACTTATACATTGCCGGTGACATCTTTCAAAATATGGCTTTGTAGCCATAGACACAGAAGTTTAAATTGCTGTCAATGAGACAGATAAATACACACATTTAAGAGATATTGATGAATTAATAACCCATGAAAACAACCTCACTTTGCACTGCCATAAAAGTGGATGGCAGATTCCATTTTCATCAATCACATTTTTTTCCTTCTAATTAGATTGCCTTGGTTTAAGATGCCCTCATTCCTAGTGTCATTACAAATCCCATACTTAAATCGCTTATAACTCTGTAAATATCAAGTCAGCTTGATATACCAGAAAGGAATTTCCAAATAATAACTGAATTTTTATATATTAATTATTTCTGGAACCTGGAGCTACAAAACTGCTTATAGCAGAAGGAATTTTGGTCCAGGAAAAAGGGCAGATATAGAGGTTAATATGAGTTATAGCACAGTGTTGGGTGGTTGTTTTGAGCTAATATTTAATTGAAAGCCTACTGCTGATAAAATAAATGAGAGTAGTCATTGAAAAAGTTACAGAAACATTACCATGTGCAAAAATGGAGAAAATATGAAGGGTCACTATTTTTCATGTGCACTTCTTAATTTCCTGGAACACCCTTGTTATCAAACTATTCTCCAAACCAAACCTTCCATGAGCCTTCCACAGTTAGAAATTTAGATGAGATCAATTTAACAACATTGGCACAGCTGTGCATAGTGAATTTCAGTTCAGGTGGGGCTAGAGTGAAACCCTTACTTCGATGAACCTCCTACCAAAAAAATAAATCAGTATAAGAGGATGGGGAAAGATTATTTTAACTTTCAGCTCCAAGTTATAGTCTATCATGGCAGAGAAAGCATGGTAGAAGTTTGAGGCAGCTGGTCATATTCATTTCACAGTGAGGAAGTAGAGAACAATGAATGCTAGTGCACACCCAGATCTCCTTTTCATACAGTCCAGGACTATGGCCCATAGAATGGTTAGAGCCACAGTTAAGGTGGGTTTTGCACCTCAATTCCCTAGTCAAGAAAATTCCTTGGAGCGGGTCTGAGCGAGGCTCCCAGAGGGCTGAGCACACCGCCAGGTGCACTGCGCTGTCATGGCGGGCGTACTGAAGAAGACCACTGGGCTGGTGGGATTGGCAGTATGCGACACTCCACACGATAGACTCAGAATATTGTACACAAAGATTCTTGATGTTCTTGATCAAATCCCTAAGAATGCAGCATACAAGAAATATACAGAACAGATTACAAATGAGAAGCTGGCTTTGGTTAGAGAGGAATCAGATGTTAAAAAAACTAGAAGACCAGCTTCAGGGTGGCCAAATAGAAGTGATTCTTCCGGCTGAGAAAGAACTAAGTCTAGCAAGAAAAATGTTGCAGTGGAAACCATGGGAATCACTGGTGGAAGAGCCTCCTGCCAACCAGTGGAAATGGCCAATATAACCATAACTGCATGTCTTTGATGGGTTGATAAGAAACATGAAATTCAGTGTTTTGTGTTAAAAACGTGTCCCTATTATTGACGTCTTATACAGGAAAGCTAATAAATGAGAAGGGTATCATGAGTTAGTTTTTGATTTGCATAATATTCACTTAAGATTATTTCAGAAGTGACATTTATGTGAAGAAAAAGCTTCTTGGAAGATTGAAAACTAAAAACATTCATACGGGGCTGGAGAGGTGGCTCAGTAGTTAAGGCACTTGTCTGCAAAGCCTAATGACCAGGGTTCAGTTCCCTGGTACCCACATAAAGCCAGATGCACAAGGTGTCATATGTATCTGGAGTTTGCAGCAGCTAGAGGCCCTGATGTGCCCAAGTTCTTTCTCTCTTTTACTCTCTCTCTCTGCTTGCAAATTAAATAAATAAATAAGATTAAAAACAACAACAACAAAACATTCCTGCAGATGCAGAGGTTATGATGGAAAGGTGAAGTGTCTATAATAGTATCCAATGTTTTAGTAAATTTCTTTTTATTATTTTGTGTAAAAGAAAAGGTATTTTTGTCTTTAAAAGTATTGATCATTTTGACCTCATGCATGTGAATTATATTCAGCTGAGAAAAATGGCAAAAATAGTTTGTGCTAAAATTTTAAATTGCAATTAAACCTCTGATCTTCTGTATGAAATAAAATTTAATTATATACTTGTAAAAAAAAAAAAAAAAAAAAATTCCTCAAAGGGTATATCTGTAAACTAATCTAATCCAGATAATCCATATAGGAGATTCTAGGTCTTCTCAAATTAAAGAGTACTTTTTTTTTTTTTTTAATTTGAGAGAGACAGAGAGAGAATGGGAGTGCCAGTGGCATCTCAGCCCCTGTGAACAAACTTCAGATACGTGCACCCCCTTGTGGGCAAGTGCAGCATTGTGCCCTGTGTCACTTTTTGCATCTGGCTAAATGTGGGACCTGGCGATTGTAACTGGCATTCTTAGGCTTGGCAGGCAGTCAGGCGCCTTAACCGCTCAGCCATCTCTCCAGCCCATGAGTGCTTTTATACTTCAATTTACTTAATCAAGATAATCTCTAACAGGAGATTATAGAACCTGTCATGTTGACAATTGATATAAACTTTCACAAGGAAGTACTAAATAAAGGTGCCTTCCTGAGAAACTTGAGTCAACATTATTATCAATATTTGTTTCTGGGTGTTGGCTGAAGATAAAAATGTATAGGTACAACCAAGATTCAAATAGGAATAATTGTGCTTTATACCACTGCAATTGAGCTCTCGTATTATACTGCAAAATTAACAGTCTTCTAACCAAAGAAGTGTTATCTGCTTATTTGGAGATATATACATATATGTAGGTGGATTGTTGTCCAAAATAAAGAACCAGGATAGCCAGGAATTGTAGCACATACCTGTAATCTGATCACTAGTGATATAAATAAGCAAGATTGAAGTTTGAGTTCAGTTTGAACTGAACAATATGACCATGTCTCAAAAAAAAAAAAAAAAGGCTGCACATATAGCCAAGTGGTATATTTCTTTTCTAGCATACACAGGACCTCAATTTAATCACCAGTTGCACAAACATGCAAGAAAACAATAACAACTGTTGCCATTACCTTCTCATTGCTGAGAGAATCACTGGATCCGAAGTGGCTTATGGGAGGAAATGGTATATTTTGGCTTACAGTCTTGAAGGGAAGTTTCATGATAGCACAGTGAGCATGGCATGAGCAGAGACTGGACATTACCTCTGCCATGGCAGATTGAAACAGCAGCAATGGAGTGAACCTATTAACAATGAAATAGTAGGGATTCATAAACCTCCAGGTCCACTACCACTGACACACCTTCTCTAGCAAGGCTTTGCCACCCAGATTGCCATGAGTTTGGAACAAAGCATTCAGAATGCATTGTTAGTTGGACAAGAGTCCCAGGATGGAGTTGAGATGAAGGAGGAGAACAACAACAGCCTGATTGATGCAACTTTAGATGCCAGCACCAAGGGAAAAGAGAGAAGAAAAATAAAGAAAATAGAACAAAAAAAGAAAGAATACAAAAGAAACAAGAAATTTAAGGTTTGGCTTCATCTTACCCTCTCCAAGGCCCTTTGATTCAGGTGCTCCCTCTAAGGTCCTGTTGATGGTTCAAACTTTAGACTGTTTTCTAGGACATTAAATTCTATGGTACCAGTTCCATTTGGGTTCAGTTTTGTGTTCTCCCCCACACACCTTTACCCTCCACTCAAGACCTACCCTACCTAATGTCTAGGCCATGAGATGTCTATTAGGTATGTCAGCATCTTGGGATGATCCAGGTTGGGAGCCAAATATGAATGAGACATGCAACAATTGTCTTTCTGCAATTGTGTAAGTTCGCTGAGTATGATATGTTAAAAGTTAGATCATTTTTCTAGAAATTTCATTGTGTCCCTTTTTCTAACTGCTGAGTAGAATTCCATCATGTAGATATAACACATATGGTTATCCATTCATCCAATAGTGGACACCTGTGTTGATTCCAATTCTTAGCTATGAAATGAGCAGCTATAAGCATGGTTAAAAGTGAGGTCAGTGGAAGAGATTGAGTAAAGGATAGGTGGAGGGAGGGTTCATCAAAATCTGAGAGGATATAAATAAGTCATATGGAATCCTACTTTTGTGAACAATGGAACACTCAGAAGGCCTAGATTTTTTTCTAGAAAATTTTCAGTGCCACAGATTGGATACCTTCCAGTTAGTTGTTGGCCAGGGAGGTCACATTACAGATCATTGTCAAGGCTCTTGCTTTCTGTAGCAGACAGCTTCAGGTTCACTGAGATGAACTTCCAGACCAGGCACAGTTATAGAGGAAGGGATATTATTTATTGAAGCTTACAGATCCAGGGGAAGTTCCATAATGGCAGAAGAAGCTGGCCTGCCTTCACAGGGCCAAGCAGAGAGAGAAAAACCACCAGGCACACAGCACACAGAGCAAAACTACAGCCAAGCCACAGCACACTTCAGGAACTCCTATCAGGCACACTTTGCATATCTTTACAATGGAACCTCAAACCCACCACCACACCTTAAGACTGGCCCCCAGTGACATTGCCTCTAGCAAGGTGATTGCAGATGCAAACTATAAATTAATAAAACACTGAATATATTGGGGGCAATATATTCAAACTACAACAGTTTCCCACCAGGAATGCTTAGTAAGACCGCATTGCTGAAAACTCCACACACTTGGACTGCAACTGAAAACATCCTCCATGTAGACCATTTGACAGAAAGTTGGAAAAAGTTATGCTGCATGCAGTTCAATGGGAGAGAGAGAAATCACCAGTGGAGATACTTAACAGTGGACACTGCAAACCTTAATTTTGGCCACCCACACCAAATGAGTGAACTGGAGCAATAGTGGCATATCTTTTATGGGGGAAACCAATCACTCTCTAATTGGGCTGGAGCTCTGCTCCATGGGAGAGATTACATTGCTGATACTAGAAACCAATAACAGGGATACTCATGAGCCCTATAGGTACAGTATGTGCTGGTGTCTGGCTAAATGTGTATGGTAAGCTCATCAAACTGCCTGGTAAGCACTTCTCTTAATGTTCATACCAATATATCAATGCTACTTTCACTTTTGGTTAGAGAAGCTTCTCTTTTCAGATGGAGGTGACTTCAGGATGACTCGAAGGCACTGTGGTTCTGAGAAGAAGACAGAGGAGTGCTTAGCACTTAAATATCTCTATAATATCTTTGCAATTATGTGTGCTTTCTAAACAAAAGTCTGCTCCTTGCTTGGCAAAAACAACAACAACAATAACAACAACAACAACAACAAAAACACGGTTGAATGGCTGAGCAATTATCTCTGAACTGAGGCATGGAGCTTTTAGGGTAAATGCCCAGTAAGGGAATAAATGAGTCTGTTGGTAATTTTATTGTCACCCTTTCTAGGAGTCTCCATATGGCTTCCCATAGTGTTTGTAGCAGTTTACATTCCTACCAACAGTGAATGAGGGTTCCTATTTCTCCACATCCTCACCTACATTTGCTTTCATTTGATTTTTTTTTTTTTTTTTTTTTTTTTTTGGTTTTGCGAGGTAGGGTCTCACTCTGGTCCAGGCTGACCTGGAATTAACTATGTAGTCTCAGGGTGGCCTCGAACTCTCGGCAATCCTCCTACCTCTGTCTCCCAAGTGCTGGGATTAAAGGCGTGCGCCACCACACCAGGCTTCATTTGATTTTTTTAATGTTTACTGTCCTTACTGGAGTAACATGGAATCTCATAGTTGTTTTAATTTGCATTTCTCTGATGGTTAAGGATGTTGAACATTTTCTTTTTTTTTGCCATTTGCATTACTTCCTGTGAGAGCTCCCTATTCAGTTCTCTGTCCCACTTTGTGAGTAGAATGTTTGATTTTTTTATTGTTTAGGATTTTGAGTTCTTTGTAGATTCTACAAATTATACCTCTTTTAGTTGTATATCCAGCAAAAATTTTCTCCCTTTCTGTGGTAATCTACTGGTACTACATATGGTATGTTTGTGAAAATAAAATTTTTCAGCTTCATGAGATCCCAATGTTTGAGTGATTGTTCCTGAGCTACTGAGAGGTTTTATTAAGAAATTCTTTCCCAACTCATATATCATGGAAAGTTCCTCCTATTTTTGCTTCCAGAAGAGGTTCATATTTTATATTGAGGTCTTTGATCCATTCAGACATGATTTCTGTGCATGGTGAGATGTGTGTGTGTGTGTGTGTAGCTTCATTTTTCTGCATATGGTTATCCAGTTTGTCTAGCACCATTTGTTGAAGATGATGTCTTTTCTCCAGTCTACATTATTAGGGCCTTTGTCAAAGATAAAGTAGCTATAGTTACTTGACCTAAAGTCCAGACCTATTGGACATAAAGTCCAATTCTGATCCATTGGCATATATTCCTGTTTTTTATGCCAGTACCATGCTATTTTTGTTATTATGGCTTTGTAATATAGCTTTAGATCTGGTATGGTGATGACTCCAGTGGTGTTTGTTTTGCTGAGGATATCCTTAGATATCTGAGGCCTCCTGAAATTGCATAAGATTTTTAATTTTTTTTTATTTATTTGAGAGACAGGGAGAAAGGTTCAGAAACAGAGGGGAGAAAGAATTGGTGTGACAGGACCTCTAGCAACTGCAAACAAACTCTAGACACATTCATGTATTCCTGGCTTACATGGGTATTGGGGAACCAAACCTGGGTCCTTTGGCTTTTCAGGACAGTACCTTAACCATAAGCCATTTCTCAAGCTCACAATACAATTTTTTAACAGATAAACTTTCCTTAAGGTGACTACTCATCAGTATTTCCTAGCCAGCCCTTACAGGTGTAGCACATTCCCATGAGAATCATCTACCATGTATTCTACCATCTCCTGCACTGATTCTCAAGGAAAATCCAAGGCTTAAGCTTTGGAAAGACAATCAAAAGTGTACGCATGGAAGCCAGGTGTGGTGGCACACACCTTTAACCCCAGCACTCGGGAGGCAGAGGTAGGAGGATTGCTGAGAGTTCGAGGCCACCCTGAGACTACAGCCTGGACCAGAGTGAGACCCTACCTCGAAAAACCAAAAAAAAAAAAAAAAAAAAAAAAAAAAAAAAGTACGCATGGATTTACTTTTTATTGGATATGAACATATGTAGTATATAAACAACACATGTTGGAACCATCCTTTATATCCTCCCTGCCCATTTTCTGAAGAGGCCTTCCTCATTGGGGATGCAGGTCAACTCCATGGGGATTGTGGGTCATGCATTATGAGAGGAAGAGGCAATATCTCTATGCAAAATGTTCCAGCTTTGGGCTCTAACAATCTTTCTGTCCCCTCTTTTGCAAAATTCCCTGAGCCATGCTGGGAACATTTTAAGTCTACTTCAGTGATGGGCACTTAGGAGCCTCTGGATCAGTAGTTTTGTAGGTGCTGAGTGTCCTCATTGTCTATCTCCTTCACCTTTATGCTGATATCAAATCCACTAAGAAAGCAGCACTCTTTCTCATTTTCCCTGTTTCTCTGTGATTTCAGATGGGGCCAGGTGGAATGCATTGAGTCATTTACCTCCTCAGGATTAGCTCCCATCTGAAAAAGAGAAGCAGATTCTCCAGTGGAGATTGAAGTTAGCACTGGTTAAATGGGATAACCATTATTAATTTAGAGAGATTTAAAAGGGTATAGATCCTCTTATAGCCCAACATTAGTGGGAGTTTGATAATGGAAAGCAGAATCATTATCTGGACATGATTCTGACTTGTTTCCCAGTTACAGATGTGGTTTACTTTCCACTGAGTGGATCTGTTAACCAATACAAGAGCAGTTGGTTACCCACCATGTATATGTGACACTATTGCTCTTGTGTGAGCATTGAGTGAGGTTGTTTGCTTCTGAGTCACTTAGATTTTGATTTGCTTGGTCAGATTTTGGCCACTTTCCCTTAGCAGCTCACATAGCACCTTCCAGCACTAGATAAGGTAATTATCTGGGGACTGGCTCTCTTCTGGATTAAACAGCGTATGGTGTCTTCAACAGTAGGGTCTTACCATTAACTTCTGATGGTTAATCAACTGCTCTAACAGAATGGATAACCAAGATGTGGTATATCTACATGATGGAATTCTACACAGAAGTAAGGGAAAATGACACAATGATATTTTAAGAAACTGGTCGAACTTGGAACAATGAACTTACCCAATCACAGAAAGACAATTGTTGCATGGTCTCACTCATCTGTGGCTCCTAATCTGGTTCTGCCTGGGATGCTGACAAACCAAATAGGCATCTCAAGAACCAGACAATAGGAAGGGTGGGGCAGGAGATGAGGGTAAAGTGGGTGGGGGGCACAAAACTGGACCAAAATGTAACTATAAAATTCTATATCCTGGTACCATAAAATTCTATATCCTGAAAAACAGACTAAAAGTTTGAACCTTCATCATGTCCCTAGAGGGTACACCTGAATCAAAGAGCCCTGGAGAGGGTATGATGAAAAACCAACCTTAATCTTCTCCTGTTTTTCTCTCTCTCTTTTCTCTCTTCCCTTTTGTATTACCTATCTTTTTCTTCCTTATTTTCCTTTGGCCCTGGCCTGGATGCAGTTAACATCCACAATGAACTGTTGATCAGAGAGACATACAAGGTCTCCCATAAGAAGACAGATTTCTGTCAGAGTACTTGATTACCCAGCAAAAGTTAATGGTAAGATCCTACTGCTAAAGACACAATATGCTATTGATACAGAACATGGAGAGACCTGGCTGGAATCTGGTAGAAAGTCAGTCCCCAGTCACCTTGTCTAGTGCCAGAAGGTGCTACATGAACAACTGGGGTAAAATGGCAACATCTGTCCAAGCAACTCATGGTCTAAACTACTCAACAGCAAACAACCTGACATGATGCTCACCCAAGTGCGATAGTGGCACACAGTACAGCCATGGTAGGTAACCAACTGCTCTTGAATTGGGTAACAGATCCACTCAGTGGAATGTAACCCATAGCTGGAACTGGGAAACAAGTCAGAATCATATCCAAAAAATGAGTTCGCTCTCTAATATCAAGCTCCCAACAATTTTGGACTACAAGTGGGCCTACCTCTTTTAAATTCTCTCTAAACTGATAACTGTTATCCCATTTATCTGGTGCTGATGTCAATCACTGTTGGAGAATCTGCTTCTCTTTTTCAGATGGATGCAGAACCTGAGGAGAGAATGAGCCCATCACACCCCACCAGGGCCCCAGCTGAAACCATAGAGTAATTGGCAAAACATGCAAGAGTGCTTCAAGGGTGAAGGAGATAGACACAGAGAACACTCAACTCCTACCAAATGAGAGATCCAGAGATACAGAGGCTCCCAAGACCTCATCACTGAAGCAGATCTTAAACAAAGCCAACATGGTTCGGGGAAATTCATGGAAGAGGGGGCGGAAAGATTGTTAGAGCCAGAAGTTGGGATACTTCGCACAGGGACACTGCCTCTTCCCCATAACTGACTGATACTCCTAGTATGAACCATGCCCAATCCTCATGGGGATAACTGACATTCTCCAATGGGTAGGTCTTTGTGGAGGGGGAAGGACAGGGAGGAGGCTAATGATGTGCTCGATGTACCATCATGGCTGTTTACACACTGAGTATGCACATACCTAATAAAGAAAAAAATAATTTGTGCTTAAAGCAATGCATTTTTAAATTTGTTCATTGATTGCCATTTGCCTTGCAGATGTAGTTTTAGTCACTATTCTAATTACTAATTTTATTGTTACCATGGTTCAAATGTATGATATTAATAAAATGTAGTTTTGAAATAATTTTATTTGGAAATTTAATATATGAACATATTGTAAATTGTTCATATTTTCATTTGTTCATTCTCTTTTGTCTTGCCCTCATTCTATCTATAGCCATCTTTATTTGGAAGTATCGGTAATCACTAAGGAGTTATAAATTCACCCACTGGTTCCTAAAGGGGGGATGCCTCAAAATACATCTTCCCATCAGGTGGTTCTTACATTCTTTCTACCTATTCTTCTTGTTTCCTGAGCCTTGCATGCTTGTTACCAGTTTTGTTTAGTGTTGAGCTATCAGCAGCCTCTGACTTTTTTCTGTGATATATTTTGAGTTTCTTCAGTGTGTACAACTATTTCTAGGTTGACTAACAGTGAGAACTATTTTACAGGACAATAATTTCCATAGATAAGTGTGAATCCATACTACCTTTGGGGTATATTGCAATAGATTCCTTAGTGCCTACATGCATATTCTTATCAATGAGATTAAAGATGAATTCAAACACCTGAAAATATATCAACTAGTTTATAGGAAGTAACAATATACATATAGGTGATAGAATGTTTTAAATCCCCATTTGTAATAAAAAAATAAAAATAACCCAGGTGTGGTGGTGCATGCCTTTAATCCAAGCAATTAGGAAGCAGAGATAAGACTATCAGAGTTAGTTCAAGGCCACTCTGAGATTACATAGGGAATTCCATGTGAGCCTGGACTAGAGTAAGACCCTACTTCAAAAAAAAATAACTTTTTTTATATTTTATTCATGTATTTATTTGAGAGAGAGAGAAAGAGAGAGAATGGGCATGCCAGGGCCTCCAGCCACTGCAAATAAATTCCAGATGCATGTGCCACCTTGTGCATCTGGCTTATGTGGGTCCTGGAGAGTTGAACCTGGATCTTTTGGCTTTGCAGACAAATGCCTTCACCATTAAGCCATCTCTCCAGCACCCCCCCCAAAAAAATTAAAATAATAGTAATAGTGTGTGTGTGTGTGTGTAGTGTGCCTAGTCTGTTTGCATTTGTATCTCCAAAAGTGCATCAGAGCATGTGTTTGCATGTGCCATTCTCAGGAATTTTGTTCATCTCATTTGAATCATATTTTCTTATTTGCCTGGAGCTCACCAATTAGGTGATACTGGCTAGTCAGTGTTCCCTGAATATTCTAAAGTTTCTGTCATCAAAGAGCTGGGGTTAAAGGTGATGTACCTGACATTTTACATGGATACTTCAAGTCAAGTATTTCATTGGCTGATTCAGTTCCCAAAACTTGTTTTTAATTTTATAACAAAAACTTAATTTTAAACTTCTTAAAGATAGTTTTCTTTTATTTATTTCTGTGTACAGTATAAATATTCTTAAAATGTCAATTACAGAAATGTAAAACTTATCCAAATTCTACTTAAGAGCAAAGTGGATTGACATATCATTAGAAATATTAATACATTTGTAACTTTATTTATTTGGAAAAGGGGTGGCAGGAGAGAATGGGCATACCAGGACCTCTAGCCATTGCAAACAAACTCCCAGATACATGGTGACATTGTGCATCTGGTTTTATGTGGGTGCTGGGGAATTAAACTTAGGTTCTTAGGTTGTGAAGGCAATTGCCTTAACTTCTGAGCAATCTCTCCAGGCCAATATATAGGAACTTTCACATTCTAGTTCCCAAAAAAACTTATTACAAATATTTTGAAATGACACTTGTAGAAATAATTTTAAAGAGAAAGGTAAGGTCTGGAGTTTAGTTCAGTTAGCAGAATGCTTGCCTAGCATAAAAGAAGACCTATGTGAATCCCTAGCACTACATATACTGTACAAGGTCATTCATGCCTACATTCTTAGCACCCAGAGGTAGACTAGGTGCTTGCATACTCAAGGTCATCCTCAGCTTCTTAGTTAGTTTGAAGTGAAACAGCCTGAGCTACATGATATGATGTTTAAAAATGATACTCAAAATAACATTAATATAACAATTCACACAACTCAAAACTGATGGTAAAATATAGAACTTCATATGACACAGAAGGTTTGTAATTTCAGAAATGGGGAGGACAAAATAAGAGGATATGTGATCAAGGCCAGCTTGTCTAATTACTGAGCAAATAATTTATTTAATTAAATAAATGCATAGGACAAATTATGTTTAAATATCTAGAGTATTTTAAATAATGTGACATATAAACAAAAATAATAAATTTTGTCAACTCTTGAGTTTATACCAAAAAGTTAATTATATTCTGGCATCAAAAAATTTATTAATACAGTTTATATCATAAAAATTAAAGTAAATAAAGTGAATAAACCATAAATCCTAAAAATGTATCTGATAATCATCAGTATTTTTTTTTCTATTTAACAAGATTTGATTGGAAAGGAAGAATTGTATAAATAGTACTTTAAAAATTAAAAATGACTTTAGTCTTCTCCACAATGACAGACTTCTGCTCTCACACCTCATAAACTACAACTACATGGTGAATAACACCAACTGTAGAAGATTTCTGAATGCACATGACCAAAAATGAATTCAAACTCAAATCCATAATGAATTCATGGTGTTTTAGCAATGGGAACCCAATTTGTTTGGTATTTATTTACTTCAGCATTGTTGGCATAGCAAATGTGGCCACACAACACAGCACTGTGTCTCTATGTTAAAAACCACAGTGTTGGGCTGGCGAGATGGCTTAGTGGTTAAGGCGCCTGCCTTCTAAGCCTAAGAATGCTGGTTCTAATCTCCAGCCATTCCAATCTCCAGGTCCCGCATTTAGCCAGATGTAAAGGGTGCAATGCCGCACTTGGCCAAAAGGGGGCACGTGCATCTGGATTTCATTCACAGCAGCTGAGAGGCTGCTGGTGCGCCCATCACTATCTGTCTTCCTCTCCCTCTCTCTCTGTCTCTCTCTGTGTCTCTCTCCAAAAAAAAAAAAAAAAAAGTATTTTTACTGTGCACACAAAGATTTTTGCTCTTATAGAAACACAATTCCTTAATTAAGGAAAACATATATTTTTAATAGGTTTATACAGTCATTTAACATCATTATCAAATTTGTCTTTGGATTATATTTTGTTGGAATGTTAGATTTCAAAAACACATGTTGAGAGCGAGGCCTGGTGGTATATGCCTTTAATGCCAGCACTCAGGAGGCAGAGGTAGGAGGATCACCATTAGTTTGAGGCCACCCTGACATTACATAGTGAATTCCAGGTCTGCCTAGGCTAGAGAGAAACCCTACTTTGAAAAACTTTTGGCTTGACAGTAGAACAGACCTTCCAATCATTCCTGGAATAACCCTAAAAATACTTCTACTATTCTGAACTATGCATTTATTTGAAGTACTCTTCTCAACAATGTTGATTTCTAAATCAAAACTTTAAACTACTCTGAAGATAGTATCCATCCTACAGTACAAATGTTTGACTAGGATTTATTTCTTCATATAAAAATAAACAAACACATCCATCTCTTTAGTGTCCAAATTTTTCATTTTCTTCAAAATGTGGCAAAATTATATCAAATAATAGTTTCTAAATAAATTTTGTTATATTCTATGATTTTTAAATGTTTAATTTACATTGTATTCTTCCATATCCTGGGTCATATAAAAATTTTCAGGGGAAAAGGAGTTGCAAGTGGAGAAAAAATTTAATTCATAGTCTAGAACACTGGGAAATAGGGAAAAATAGACTTAAAGTAGCTTTTACAATTATGATCCAGTAAAAAAATAAACTTCCTATATAATGGCTGGTATTTTCCCATGGTATAATCAATAGGAGGTGATTTAAGGAATTTGATTGCCTGGACAGATAGAGATGTGTATGCTAATGTGAATCAATTCACATCTTTACTTCTTAAATGTTGTAGGTAAGCATCTTTGAGTTACCAATGGCTTACTGACTGGCTCAGAGATCTGTTCAATGGAAAGGAACCCATAGCAGGCACTGGGAAACAAGTAAGAATCCTATGGAGATCAAGATCATGGACTCCTAGAAGAAGCTCCCACTAGTGTTTGGCCAAAAAGGAGGCTGCACCCCTCAAAATCTCTTTAACGTTGCCTATCCCTTTTAGCCTATTCTTATCTCATTCTCCACTGGAGAGTCTGTTTTAAAATTTCAGAAGGTACCATGAACTGAAGACAACCAAAATCCATCAACAAGACAAGAAAGATAGCTGGTTTCTCACAGGAAATGAATCACCACTCACACATCAGCTAGGGCCCAGATGAAACCACAGAAGAACTGGTGAGTTGAACAAGAGTGCTTCGAGGATAATCAAAATTTACCAGAGCAGAAATACAGAAGCTGCTGTGAGCTCAACACTAAAGTAGATTTTAAACACATTCACCAAGACTCAGGAAATTTTGCAAAATAGGATGTGAAAAGATTGTAAGAGCCATAGGATGGGAGGGAATATCCAGAGGCATGCTCCCTACCACCACAGTGACTGACTGCTGCTCTCACAATTTCTCACTCACAACCCCATGGTGAATACCTGCAATCTCATTGTGGAGGGACCTCAGTGGAATGGAGGCAGGAAGGAAGGAAATGATGGTACCAATACATGATGTGTCCACACTAAGTTTCTACTTTATAAAATAAATGCTGAGTGAGATTATACACATCTAAGATGTTAGGGCACAAGGGGCAGAGACTTGTGCTCCCTGAAGATGAGCAGCTTTGGTTTGGGGTTAAGACCCATTTCAAAGAAATATGCAAATTACTGATGAGAAGGACACCAGAGATTCTACTTTGGCCTTCAAGAGCCCAAGGTGTGTGCATGTACATTTATCCAACTGCATATTACACATTGCACACCCCCCCATCAAAATCACACACAAACCTTACACATATTATGTACACACAAAGTAGTATTTTAAAATATTAAAGTATATGTGTCAATACAATAGCAATTCTATTGCAATATTTCTATCACACTAATGGTTTACAAAATTATTCATTAAAATATTGTATAATTGTATCAATAAGGAGTTTATTGTGTTACAAAGTGTGTTTCTTTTAAGTAACATGACCTTTCCTTAAAAATTATTTCTCCAGAGAGTTTTGCTATCACATGATTTTCTTTATATCACTTACTACAGTTCAAAGCATATATTTATTTGGTACACTAAAATTAATGGTGTCTTAGAACATAAATATTCTTCTTGAAGTAGTGCCCCTTGGGTAAAGGTCAATATCATAACCACAGCAATTTACAGTCTCTCGTTTGTTAATGCTGTTTTCCCTCAAGCAAATTGAATAAAAAAATCATTAAAAAATGAAAAGTTTGGGGGGTAAGATCACATTTGCATTTTCTGTCTTATTTTATTATACTTAATTCCAAGCCATTACAACTAATATGGTTTTTGCAAAAGTAAAATGCACAATATATTCTGTTAAAGAAAGTACTTTAAAGGAAATTTACTCATAATGTATATTTTGTTCTTGTTTCTTTAATATACTTGAAAACTTCTTATTTCTAAGGAGACCACTTATTTTAAGAATAAGATTATGTTACTAATTCAAAATATACTTGCACCAGTACAGAATTAATGGAGGATAATGCATTAATACAAATTTAATTATGTTAATTGACTATGATTGTCTTTTTCTCTTGCTTTCTAGATTCACAATGATAAAAAAGATAATATGTATTTGTAATGTTCAATTAATGAATCTATTCATGTGACTTGACAAGGTTCAGTGTAGTTTTGAAGATTAAATGAGTTTTGAATTTGCAGTACAAGTTTGATTTAGATGGTGCATGTAATGTAGTGGAAGGAACTTTAAACAGATACTTTATAAATTTCAATACAATCAGAAATGTGTAAGTCTTAGCTTCATTATATCAATGTGTTTAAAGTCCATTGCAAAATGATGCGCTTTCATATATCATGCATTGTAGGTGAGTGCATTAAACCACTGAGCCATCTCCTCATGCCCTAATATGTCAGATTTGAAAGCCTGCTTTCACAATAAAAACACAAGCTGGATGTGCTGGTGCACACCTGGGAGGCAGACATTGGAGGATAGATGTGAGTTTGAGGCCACCCTAAGATTACATAGTGAATTCCAGGTTAGCCTGATCTAGAGTGAGACCTTACCGTGAAAAAGCAAATAAATAAATATAAAAATAAAAAGATAAAAACATAAAGTTTTGAACTCATCCTTAAAATTCATAAGTCAAATAAATTTATTAGAAAGATTAATTAAATCTGAACTGTATATGCTATGTTTTCTAAGTTGGTCATTCCTTTCTCCTATATGATATGTGTGTGTGTCTCTGTGTGTGTGTGTATGTATTAGTTACATCTTACCTTTCAAAATGAGAGTGAAATTTTAGTAAACACCTCACACATCATCATCATGTAATAAAAGTTACAGGTTTAACAAAAAATAAATATTTGCAAGTATATAATGCCTCATTTAACTTTGAATATTTTTGTTCTCCTTATCTAATTTATTTCATAGGAAATTAAAACACGGTTGAACTTACTTAAATATTTTCTATTTTTACACTTTGAATATATATTCTTTTCTATGTTTGTTATACCTTTTATACCAAATATGATGACAATGGATTTTATTTCACAGCAAAGCTGGACATTAAAAATAAGGAATTAAAGGCAGGTGTGGGTGCATAACTTTAATACCAGCATTTGTGAGACAGGGGCAGGAGGATTGCTGTGATTCACATAGTGAATTCCAGGTAAGCCTGGGCTAGAATGAGACTCTACCTCAAACTGAGAGTGTGTACAATTAAGCTGACTAGACCCCTGAAATTAAAAAAAGCAGGAAGGTTTGCACTTGCCAGAAATCAAAGATAACCTTACTTCTTATCTCTTTTGCCTAGTTCCCTAGACCTGCTTTTCCACAAACAACCTGGACCCCTCCTGGAAGGGAGTCTTTAATAGGATTTAAACATTGTGGTTGATCAAGTTTAGCTCTAGGAAGTTGGTGTCAGGGCTAGCCTTTTCCTGAGACAGCCTTTAGCCCTAACCAACCAGCTGTTCCTCTGGTTCACCTGAGCCAGAAGATAGCCCACCACTGTAAGGTTATAAATACTTTGTAAGGGGAGAACAGGCTCTTTGACCACTTGGGAACTTCCAGCTATTGGTGAGGTTTTTTTTTTTTTTTTCCTCAGCTTGGCCCAGACCAAGACAGGATTTGCTGAGAGGTGACTCCCATCCCCTAATCTCCACATGGCTTTTTTTTTATCCCTTCTAGTTCCTCACATGGGATCTCTAGCCATGTAGGTGCCTTTCCTTGGCTTTTTACTTTACTCAATAAATGAATTTCATAATTATCCTTCTCAGTCTTTTTAAAATTTAATTCTTTGATTAAAAACTAACCTAGGGTTTGGGGTTGTTAGAGCCACAAATTGGGGCATTATGCACAGAGACTTGGTCTATCCCCCATAACTCTTGACTACCCCCACAATGCTTAACCCACATTCCCCATTGATGAGGGTCCCTTTGGAAGAGGGAGGACAGGGAGGAGGATAAGGGAGTCACCATTATGAGTGTAAAAGAATAATATAAATAAAAAATAAATTATATATAAAAAAAACTTTCCTGGGCCCTGAACACCCTGTTACAATCCCCGCCCCCTTAAAAATTGAACAGTCCCTAAGCCAGACATGGAGGTGCCCACCTGTATTGCCAGTCATGGGGAGGGAGATGAATTCAAGAGTATTAGGATCTCAAGGAAATCTTTTGCTTCATGGCAAGTTGAGACTACCCTGGGTTACATGAAGTTCTCTGTCAAAACGAAAGACAAACAAATAGAAACATCCTTACAACATGCCTAGGCATGTTTCTTAAAACTGTGGAGAAGCCAGGTGTGGTGGTACACACCTTTAATCCTAGCACTGGGGAGGCAGAGTTAGGAGGATCACCATGAGTTCAAGGCCAGCCTGAGAATACAGAGTGAATTCCAGGTCAGCCTGGGCCAGAGTGAGACCGTACCAAAAAAAACAAACAAACAAACAAACAAACAACTGTGGAGAAATATAAATGGACAATATTTTAGGTCAGGTTATCTGGACAATTTTCTTTTTAAATAAATGCTCTCTCTCTCTGTCTCTCTCTCTCTCTCACACACACACACACACGTTGTTTTCATTATTTTTATTTTGTTTTATATTATTTATGAATATAGTTGAAGAAATCAATGAATGACATATTTGCTACTAGTGAAATTGTTATTTAACACATCTATTAAAATTGTGTTTTGCATAAATTTATTGTTCAGTGACTAAGGTCAATGATGGTTTTGGAACAGTGTTACTATACACTGGATTTTATTTTCTGAGAGAGTCACATACATCTGTGATGTAACTAGCCAGCAGGACAGTTGAAATTGAAAAACTAAAATCATTTATTACTACTTAATTGGCACAATTAATCTATTTAATAAAAACAGAGAAAAGCCACATATGTACAATTAACTTTGCTAATAGCCACCTTACTACTTTAAAAGGAAAAATAGGTAAGAATTAAATACCTGTTGTAGTTATTCCAAGGCATCCTATATGTGCCATATGTATATATGTTTGTATACATATGTGGTAGTTTGCATGTATGTTCCTCAATAGACTCAGGTGTTTTTATTAAATCTTGTAATTTGGATTTCCAGTCACCTGACTGGTAGAGGTATCACTGGGGGTCCAGTCCTAAGGTGTTACTGGGACAGATCTAATTTATAGCCTAAGGTTAGCAGAATGGATGAGCTCTACATGGGTTCCCTGCAGTTTTGTGCTTGCATGTGGTGCAGGTGTTGGTTTTTCTCTCTTCATAGGTTTGTGAAAGGGGGCCAATTTCTTCTGCCATTATGGAACTTCCCCTGGATCTATAGGCCTGAAATAAATCTTATTCCTCCCATAAACTGTATCTGTTTTGGAGCTCAGCAGTGTGGAGCTGACTACTACAACATACAAGTTAAATATATATGCAATAGCAGTTACCCTATCTTGGATGGGACAACGTATACAACCAGAAGCAGCTGATGTAAGCAAAGGTTTATTTCAGCTTACAGGTATCAGAAGTTTCATCATGGTGGAGAATGCTGTCTCACATTGTTACATGTCATCAGCAGGAAGGAAGTAGTCTGGCTGAACTAGATCTGATCACCCAGGCTGGACTCATAGACATCAAAGTCTCCACCCAACCTAGTGACACACCTTCTTCAGCAAGCTTTTACCTCCTAAAGACTTCACATTTTCCCAAAATTGTCATCAGCTTGTTATAGGGTTGTTTAAATGGTTTTTCTCATCTTTCTTTAATTTTGGTAGGCCATATATATCTAGAAAGTTATCCATTTATTTTATATTTCTCAATTTAGGGGAGTATGGTGGTTTCAATAAAATGTCCCCCATAAACTTATATAGTCTAAATGCTTGGTCCCCAGGTTATGGTGGTTGACAAGGTGGCTCCTTGCTGGAGGAATTGGGTGTGTTAAGTGGAGGAAGGTGTGGGGGTGTCATAGTGATAACCCCCACCCCCATTGACAGAGATCATAAAACTCTCTTGCTGCCGGTTTCCACCTGCTGAGCAAAGATGAGGTACCACCTCTTCTCATGCAATACTTTCCTTTGCCATTATGAAGCTTCCCCTAGAGACTGTAAGACAAAATAAAAATTAAAAAAAAATCATCCCATCAACTTACTTTGGTCAGGTATTTTATACAAGCAGCACAAAGATAACTACAACAGAAAATTTCATAGAGTGGGAATGTTGCTGTTAGAGACCTGATTGTGTGTGGCTTTTGGCCTTTTGGAACTTATTTGAAGGAGGAATGTGGAAGAATTTAAATCATCATCTAAGAGATGCCTTGCAAGAATTCGATGGACCATTTTAATCAGTGTTGAAAAATTTCAATGCAAAAGAATGTGGATTGTATAGGCTTGGCTTACACAATCCATGGTTCTTCCACAAAGAAAGTTTTGTCCAGACTTGACTAAAGTTTGTTTGTGTAAGTGGATGACCATAATCGTCCCATCTCCTGAGAACTTTTGCAAGGTTTTTTAGAAGAAATAGACTGGTGTGAGCAGAAGGATATGGCATGGAAACAAATGAAAGTTCCAGGCTACAAACAACAGCTCACTCCAACTAAAATGGTAGGCTTGATTACCAGCATTGAGATTGGCCTAGGTGTTCTGCATTGCAATAGCAGGCAGGGTGGTGACTCTTTTGAAAGTAGGGGTCCCAGTACTTCTTCTGCTGCTGGTTCAGGCAGTACAGAGGCAGAAGCACTTTCAAGTGTCTCCTGACAGAAGCCCCATCCATACTGATTTCCTGGTTTCAGGTAGCATCTTCTCTTCAGGGCTCTCACCTAGTTTATTATAGTCTTTACTTACATTGGCTGTTTAGGAAGAACTGTGTTTTGTATTTTATCTTGTACTTTTTTTCCCTCAGGTTTCTTCATCAAGGATCCTATTCCACCATTTTAACCAGAAGTTCCACATTGACTTCTCCCATTTTAGTTTTGATCCTACATTGGGTATGGAATGTCCCTTAAATAAAATGTATCCAATTTTTTGAGATGATGATTTTGATGCATATCCCAGGCTTCCCTGACTCATTATCCTTTTCTCCCACCTTCTTATTGCTGATGATAAAGAATTTTGTGCATCAGGAGAAGTACCCCAAGTTTATGAACCCCAATTGTGTTTTCTATTCTATTTTTAAGAAAGAATTGATAAAAATTTACTCAAGAAGTATAAGTTAGGAAGTATTTAATATATTAGGGATAAATTACAAACTGTAGGGTTTATTTAAGAGAAATTTGGATCTATCAAGAAGGCTAGAGCAGAGCCATAAGTACATGAGAAGTGGGAAAAGACTGCATAGTTCACAAGGCTCACTTAAGAGCAATTGAGGTCTTTAAGAAAAGACTGGAGTAGAGCCGTAAGCACATGGAAGGCAAAACGTTAACATATAATGTAGGGAGATTTAGAAGAAAAACAGATACCATCCACCTTTTACTTCCCCATGGGAAGAATTCATGAGGACAAACTGGGGAAATGTAAGGAAGAATACTAGAGAAAAAAATATCAAAAGATAATTATACCCATGTCTACCCCAAGTTCAGGAAACTTACATAGGAAACAATAAGCATAGAGTTAGTGAAAGCATCCACGTGGTAGATTTGGAATGTAGGGAAAATACACAATTGCTAGATTTAGAGAGCAGAGGAAATTCCTATTTGCAATTAAAGTGAGAAGTTACCCCAAACTATTATTCTGACCAAGAAACAATATTATACTCTCTCCAAACCCCACCCAGCCTAGCTGGGTGAGGTGGGGAAGACCAGACTCATGTCTATCCAAACAGCACAGGGTATGGGCAGGAGAATCATAAGAGAGAGCTAGAGGGGAGATGTCTGCAACCTTTGTAGCAACTGAAATAGTATTCTTTTGCCAGATTCAGATATGGTTTGTAGATTTGGAGGGGAGATCCCAGGGCCAGCCCAACTGAGCAGTCTGTCTAGGTAGGGTGTTAGACTGTGGGCAGCATGGGGCACTGTAGATAGTCACAATCAGACAAGAATTCCATTTGTGCCAAGAGTAGCATTTGTGTTCCAGGGTGAGGTGGCTTCTTCTGTTTCTCCCTAGGCCTTAATTTCTAACTAAAACTGTCTCAAAGAAGCTTTCTTTGCCTTATTTCTCCTTCATTAGCATTACAGATAGGAGCTATGGTACCTGACTAGAAAAAAAAAATCTGATTTTTAAAGGGAGTTAACAAAATTTGGCATGACTGAAAATAGTTGTTTTGTAAAGTAAGACAAACGGACACAATAAATTGCTTGGTGTAAGAATAGAACTTCTATATTAATTTTAGTATGAATTCTTCATATTCTTTAATTTTATTGTCTGAACACTAAAACTAATTTATAATATTGTTTGTATGTAAATGTAAATATGGAAATAATGAAAATGTTTCTGTAGAGCTGTACTTGGTAGTTTATGCCTATTATTCTAACATTTGGGAAGGCTGAAGCACTGGAATCCTATGAGTTCAAAGATGCCTGGGCTAAAAAGAAATACCAAAGGCTAGTTATATAGTAGATGCATATCCAAGGATATATATAATGGTCTCATTTGTTTAAAAAACAAAAAAAACAAAAAAAAGCAACAAATAATATTTCCATAGTAATGAAGAAATAGATCATCCATTGTTTATTCAAATAATCACTTACATATGACTTTAAATGCTTACTGAAAAGTGTTATGTAGCATAAGCACTAAGAGATGGCTTAGTGATTAAAACACTTTCCTGTGGAGCCTAAGGACGCAAGTTAAATTATCTAGTACACAGGCAATCCATATGTACAAGGTGGTACATACATTTGGAGTTTCTTGCCAGTGGCTAGAGGCCCTGGCACACTCATTCTCTCTATCTGCCTCTCTATGACAAATAAGTAAATAAAATATTTTTAGAAAGTCTTATGTAGGAAGTAATAGTGCTGATTGACATGATGCATCATAGAACCAATGTATGTTTTATTATATTTATTATATATTATGCTACCATCAAAATCAGAATATCACATTTTGTTATAAAATTATTTCCATTATCTATAAAGAATAGCAATGTCAATATAGCTGAAAATATAATTACATCACTAAAAATATGCACATTAATGAAACTTATAGAATTCATTATTAAATGTAGGTAAACTGATAATCATACTTAGTATAGACTAAGAAATGGTTATATCATAAAAAACTGATAAGAATCACTGATAAAAATATAGTATTAAGAAAGGTGATAAACTAGGAGTAGTGGTGCATGTCTTTAATCCCAGCACTAGGGAGGCAGAGGCAGGAAGATCACTGTGAGTTCAAGGCCACCCTGATACTACATAGTGAATTCCAGGTTAGCCTGGACTAGGGAGATACCTTGAAAATAAAAAAAAAAAATAAATAAAAAAAAAAAAAAAAGGAAAAAAAAAAGAAAGAAAGAAAGAAAAGAAAGTTGATAAATCATAAAGTAAAATTTAAAAAATGAAATAACTTAATATTGAGTATGTCAAGTAAAGGAGTTCATAAGGGCCTGGAAATTTTCATACTTCAAAAAAGAACAACTGTGGGGCTGGAGAGATGGCTTAGCAGTTAAGCGCTTGCCTGTGAAGCCTAAAGACCCTGGTTCGAGGCTTGATTCCCCAATACCCACGTAAGCCAGATGCACATGGTGGCGCATGCATCTGGAGTTTTTTTTGCAGTGGCTAGAGGCCCTGGTGCACCCATTCTCTCTTTTTCCCTTTCTGTGTCTCTAACGAATAAATAAATTAAATCTTAGGAAAAAAAAATATATATATATATAACTGGGAGCCATATTAGAAATTTAAAAACATAAATTAACAAGAAAACACACTGGTCATGTAAAAATACCAGTAGCTCCAATTCACACAAACTGTTTCAAGAATCCAATAACATGGCCCTAACATCAAAAGAAAAATATCTGACTTGCCATATGAATTGAAGCATCTATAAAAATCCCGATTTTGTAAGACCCTTGGGGGAGAAAATCATCAAAGGCAACCAGAAAATGTGATGTCAACAAGATATAATATAGTCTGCAGGGAGTCTGAGACAATAGCAGATGTTTCCCCGCAGGGACAATTACAGAAGCATAATTAAAGATTAAGATGGGATCTAGAATGGAGCATAATAATGCTAACTGGAGGAAGAAATTCAGAGAAGATTGGCTATATTACTGACATTCCTCCACAGTCAGCTTCATGTTTTTTCCCTGACCAGAAACAGACACACAGAAAAACCAAAGCTAAACCACAAACTGGCTCTGCGTGCAGCAGAGCTGCTGTGCAACACACTCAGGCTAGTTCACACATGACTTATGGTGAAATGAAACTCTTTCATGCCTATTGTGCCATTTATATAGTCCCATTTACCAAATTAATCTAGCTCAAATTAATTTTAAAACAAGAAGCCTGTATTAGCTTCTAGTTCTGCCTATTGGCAATGTACCTTCACCTTTGCTGAAGTAGTCATGGGTTGCCCTAGACCTTTACTGATATCATAATGGAAGAATATTCATATTACATAACTTGCAATTAATCTGTTATGGTATACTCACATTGGACATTAGACTAAAATTACTGTAAAACTTTTAATGAAGAGATTCCTAATGTGAGTACATTATTTGTAAAAAACTTAGTGAATTCTTATATAATTTTATTATCTATCATAATTTGAAATATATGAAGATATGTAGCTGCCTAATAATTATAATTTGGTTCTTTTAAAATATACTTTTAGGCTTATTCATAAGTTTTAGGAATATCTATATTCTTTCTTATACAGAGATTAAAGTACTAATTAAACTAGATAAACTTCTAAATTTCAACCATATTGTTTGTTGTTTTTCTAGCCCAGGCTGATCTGGAACTCATACTGTTGTCCCAGGCTGGCCTCCAACTCATGATGAATCTTCTACCTCTGCCTTCTGAGGGCTGGGTTTAACCATATTTTAACATATGGAAAAAGTTAGAAAAATAATAATTCATCTGTCACTTCAGTTATGAATGATCTTCCGTTTTGTCAATGAGGAAAGTTTGATGACTACATCTTTAAAAAACAGCCTACTGCACATTACTTAGAAAAAGGAGCAAATTTTGTTAACAGTATATTTAAGAAAGCAAACAGTAGAGTTGGGATGGCAGGAAAGAGTAAAACAGTAATCAAACCCACTCTCAATCCCATTTCCAATTTAAACTGCACCTACTTTCCCATTTAAATAAAAGGCTAAATGAAAAGCATGAAACTCATGTATGCTTTATACTAATAATTAGTGAAATATGAACTTTCTATTTAAGTGACCTTTAGAATATGCTCACTAACAAATACAACATACTTAAATATTTTCTGGAAAAAGTGCCTCAACAATTCTCAAACAAGCCAGCTACTACTTTGACATCATATGTAAGAATTTCTATTAAATCGAAAACCTTGATTTCCTTATCATAAGATAAAAACCAGTGGCCTTACTTCATTACAAGATTTTTTTAGACAGAGTATAGCCATAATCAGCATACCTCAATGCATCTTACAAAATTATAAAACAGTACATTAAGGTTAACAACACTAGATCCTTGGCATTAAAGTAGCTTTAGAGAGTTAACAAATATAAGAGGGATATTTCAATTCTCCAAATATTGCAATCCTCGGTGTCATAAATTGAGCTATCAACTTCAAGCAATTTGTAACCGAACCAATGATGATAAAAATGAAAATGAACAGGTTCTAAAGGAGCTGGTTCTGAGAAAAACTAGATGTTAATTTTCACAAAAAATTAAGCATATATATATGGATGGAGAGAGAGAGAAAGAGAGAGAGAGAGAAAAAGAAATATGTGTGTGCCAGGGCCTAATGTCACTATACCAAAACTCCAGAAGCAAGCATCTCTTTGTGTATCTGACTTTACATGGTTACTGGGGCACAAAATCCATAATGGCAGGTTTTGCAAGAAAGCAACTTTAAGTGATGAACCATCTCTACAGCCCTCATTCTCAATTTTTTATAATATAATATGCAAGCAAATAATATAATAACCTTATCCAATTAAATGCACGATTTCTGAGGAAAACACTAGAAAAGAAGGAATAGGGATAAGAGTGTAAGAATATTACTGAAGGCAACTTTCTGAAGGAAGTCAGTTTGAGGACTCCATATATAAATTAGTGAAGTAAGCGCCAGGCGTGGTGGTGCACGCCTTTAATCCCAGCACTTGGGAGGCAGAGGTAGGAGGATCGCTGAGAGTTTGAGGCCACCCTGAGACTGCATAGTTAATTCCAGGTCAGCCTGGACCAGAGTGAGACCCTACCTTGCAACCCCCCCCCAAAAAAAAAAAAAAATATATATATATATATATATATATATATATATATATATATATATATATATTAGTGAAGCATAGGTATGTTACTAAATGTATTTTTGTTATAAGACATGAATAAATTCTGCTGTGATTTAGCATTTTCAAAAACTCAGTGCTGCCTCTTAAGGAGAAGATTTTGACATGTTTTCCTGTTCCAGGAATGGGTTCTGTTCCACTGAACAAATCTGTTAGCCAAATCAAGAGCAATTGGTAACCCACCATGGCTGTGTGCCACTATTGCACTTGTGTGAGCATCATGTCAGGTTGATTGCTGTTGGGTAGTTTAGACCATGAGTTGCTTAGACAGTATTTGTCATTTTCCCCCAGTCGCTCATGTAGTACCTTCTGGCATTGGACAAACTAACTTTCTGGGGACTGACTCTTCCAGATTCCAGCCAGGTCATTCCATGTTCCACGCCAACAGCATACGGTGTCTTTGGCAGGAGGGTCTTACCATTAAACTTTGGTGGGTCATCAAGCACTCTGACAGAAATCTGTCTTCTTTTGGGAAACCTTATAGGTCTCACTGATCAACAGCTCATCGTGGATATTAACCACATGCTGGTACTGGGAGTTACAGGTCAGTGCCAAGGGAAAAGAAGGAAGAAAAATATAGGTAGTATGAAAGAGAAAGACAGAGAGATTGAAGAGGAAGAAGAGGGGTTGAGAAAGAAGAACAGGAGAAGGTTGAGGTTAGTCTTCATCATACCCTCTCAAATTCAGGTTAGGAGCCTCAGATTAGTGAATCATGCTACACTTATCGTTCTGTGATTGGGTAAGTTTGCTGAGAATGATCTGTTCCAAGTTTGACCATTATTCTTTAAATTTCATTGTGTCATTGTTTTCTTACTGCTATGTAGAATTCCATTTTGTAGATATACCACATGTTAGTTATCCATTCATCTAATGATGGACATCTGGGTTTATTCCCGCTCTTACCTATTATGAACTGAGCAACTATAAACATGGTTGAGCAAATATCTCTGAACTGAGGATTGGAGCTTTTAGGGTAAATTCTCAGTACCTCTATAGTCATCCCTTTCAGGAGTCTCCATATTGCTTTCCATGGCGGTTGTACCAGCTTATATTCCCACTATCAGTGAATGAGGGTTCCTATTTCTCCACAACCTCACCAGCATTTGTTGTCATTAGATTTTTTAATGTTTGTTATCCTTACTGGGGTAAGGTGGAATCTCATAGTTGTTTTAGTTTCCCTGATGATTAGGGATGTTGAACATTTTCTTAACTGTGTGTTTGCCATTTGTATTTCTTCCTCTGAGAATTCCATGGGTAGTTCTCTGTCCCATTTTGTGAGTGGGTTGTTTGAGTTTTGATTGTTTAGGTTTTTGAGTTCTTTATAAATTCTAGAAATTAGGCTTCTGTCAGTTATATAGTGAGGAAAAATTTTCTCCCATACTGTGGGTAATCTATTGGCTCTACTTACTGTACATTTGTCTGTGAAAAAAACTTTTCAGCTTCATGAGATCCCAATGATTGAGTGATTGTTTAATTTCATGAGCTACTGGGGTTTTTGTTCTGGAAGTCTTTTCCTACTCCTATGTCATGAAAAGTTCCTCCTACTTTTTCTTCCAGTAGTAGCACAGTATCTGGTCTTATATTGAGGTCTTTGATCCATTTGGACTTAATTTTTGTGCATGGTTAAATTTGTAAATCAAGTTTCATTTTCCTGCATATGGTTTTCCAGTTTGTCCAGAAGCATTTGTTGAAGATGCTGTCTTTGTTCCAGTCTACACTTTTGGGGCCTTTGGATGCTTAAGGATATCCCATATTTCCCTCATGTTCTGTTCACAGAAACTTTTGAACATGTTGAAATTTTTGGACTTACAAACTGTTTCTTCTGTATTGTCTTACAGTTCTGAGTTTCTATCCTCCACTTGGCTGACTATATTCTTTAAAGCTTCTATAGAGTCTTGGGCTTGTTCAATTTGGTTTTTATTTTGTATTTCTTTTTATGTATAGTTTCCATCCCCTGTCAAGTTCCCTTTTCATGTCATTTTCTGTTTTCCTTAATTCTTCTTGGAGTTCATCCTTGCATTTTTTTATGTCTTCATTGAGCTTGCCCAGCTGGTTTTTGAGGACCTCTTTTTTGTTTTGCTTTCCTTTAGATCATTTAACTGTCTTTGGAACCCTTCCTGGTTCTTTTTTTTAGGCCTAATCTAGCAAAGACACCATTCACACAATTATTGGCTCTTTGTTGAGTTTCTGCAAATTCTGCTATTTGCTTGGCCAGGGTTGCATAGCTTGTCTCTCCATTTTGGGGTTCTGATCCTATTGTCTCTTCTATGATTTGATTAGAGACATCTATTATGGGACTGGACAGTCTAGCTTCCTTTACTTGCATCTGTTTTTTCATGCTATTCCTTTTTCGCAGTGGTCTGCCCATCACAATGTTTCAGAAAGCCTGGGGTGTAGGATACTAGTCTGCTGGCTTGATGTTGGGGGCAGTGGTGAGTGTGAGGGTGATCACCTGTGAACTTCAGAAGGCTGGGGTGGGGGACATTGGCCTGCTGGCCTGGGTCCCTGATCAGAGGTGGTAGGGAGAGGGGACTGCAATCGCCCTAGCAGGGCTCAGGAAGGCTAGGTTGGGAACCATGGCCTACTGCCCTGGGTCCCTGATCTGCAGTGGGAGGGGGAGTGGTGATGGGAGGTTTTGGTGACTGGGACCATGATTGCCCATGCTGGACTCAAGAAGGCTAGGGCAGGATCCCTGGACTGCTACCCCAGGTCCCTGATTGGAGGTGGGAGGGGAATTGGTGACTGGTACTACTATTACCTCAGCAGGGCTCAGGAAGGCTAGGGTGGGAATCCTGGCCTGCTGCCCTGGGTCCCTGATCAGAGGTAGGAGGGGGTAGTGTGGGACCACATCTAGGTCCCTCATCAGAGGTGGGAGGGGGAGTAGCACCTGGGACCACAGTTGGTCACACAGGGCTTAAGAAGAGTAGGGCAGGAACCCTGGTTTTCTGCCCTGGGTCCCTGATCAGAGGTGGGAGGAGGGGTCATGAGTGGGATGGCATCTGGCTCCCTAATTGGAGGTGGGAGGGGTAGTGGTGGCTGGAACCACAATCACCTGTGGGGCTCAGGAACACTAGGGCAGGAGCCCTGGCCTGGTGGCCTGGGTCATTGATCAGTGGTGAGGGAGCACAATTGCCTGCTCAGTGCTCAGGTAGGCTAGCTTGGGACCTGACTGGTGATGGCAGGGCTCAGGCCAGCTAGGTGGGCCTGACTGGTGATCTGGCTCAGGAAGGCTAGGGTGGGACCTCACTGGCAATGGCACCTGCCTGAGATGTGGGAATCAGTGGATTCCCTATTTTGTTCATCCACACACTCACTCTGGGAGCATACTAGAGCCATCAAGCCCCTAAAAAATCCCTTGAACCTTAAGGATCTTGCCTTTACTTCCCCATGAGGTGAGGCAAGGTTAGGTGGATGCCATCTTGACCGGAAATCCAGAGTGATGGAGGTGAGGTGGATTTCTTAAAGATAGCAGATAGAAGCATAATTTTTTTTGATCCATGCTGATAACTCATGTCTGTTGATGGGTGAGTTAACACCATTAATATTGAAGGTTATTAATGTGTGGTTCGAATTAAACCCTGCCATGGTGGATTGCTTTATGGTGTTTGGTGCTTCCTTGTGTTTTGAACTTTTTTTGAGCTTTAATTTTTTTTTTTTTTTATTGTGGCTTTCTTATTTTTGGCTTGTAAGATTGGTTGTTTGAATCTTCTGTGTAGAGTATTCCCTGGTATATTTTTTCTAGGTTTGGCTTTGTGTTCATATAATCATAAAGTTGACTTTTGTCATGGTATGTTTTCCTTTCACCATCTATTATGGGGATTCTTCTGCTGGGTAGAGTAGCATGGGTTGGAAGCCACGGTATTTTTATATTTGAAATGTTTCATTCCAGCTCCTTCTAGCTTTCAAGGTTTTCCATGAGAAATCTGAGATAATTCTGATGGGATTGTTTTTCTTTGTGGTGAGTCGTTTCTCTCTGGCTGCTTAGAGCACACTCTTTGTTTTCATTGTTAAGAGTTTTAACTCTAATGGGCCTTGGAGACTTTCTTCTTTCTACTTTCTGTTTGGTGTTTTCTGGACTTCTTGTATTTGGATGGGCCTATCTCTTCAGAGATTGTGAAAATTTTCTTCAATAACTTTATTAAATATGTTTTGTATGCCTCTGGCCTGGATTTACTCTCCTTCATCTGATCTGGATGTTTGGACATTTTAGGGTATCCCACAGTTCACTCATAGTCTGTTCACTTGATTTTTTGAATTTAGCAATATTTTTGGCCTCCTGATCAATTTCTTCTGTCTCTTCTTCCAGGTCAGTGGTTCTGTCTTCCACATGAGTAACTCTTTTAGCAAGGGGTTCTAGAGAGGTGTTTATAAGCTCTATTTGATTTTTGTTTTCTGTTGTGTTATTAAGAATCATGTCCATATCTTGTTTGAGGTACAATTTCTGGTTGAGTTCTGATTTTCTTGATGCTTCTTGGAGTTATTTCTTACATTTGATCAAGTCTTCATTAAGATTAATCAATTGGTTACTGAGATCTTCCATTTCTTGACTCACCTTCAATTCCTTTATATCTCTTTTGAGAGTTCTAACATTTTCTTCAATCAAGTTAAGCCTACTGTCAAAAGCTGAATGATCTAAGACATTATTTTGTTCAATTGATGGTTTGCTTCCAGTTCAGCAGTTGTGTTAATCAGGGTCTCATTGGTTTTTGTGTTTTGATTTGGGGATT
The DNA here is from genome assembly GCA_036365145.1 of Orientallactaga sibirica. NCBI lineage: Eukaryota > Metazoa > Chordata > Mammalia > Rodentia > Dipodidae > Orientallactaga > Orientallactaga sibirica. The sequence continues at coordinate 8,850,321 of JAEOAD010000010.1, read as the reverse complement.
AAATTTCTGTTGATTTCTCTATTATTTCATTGGAGGCTTCCTTTGTGGGACTAGGCAACCTTAGTGGAGATCTCTCAGTTTCATGACATTCATTGGCTTTTTTGAGTTGTGGTCTACCTATGTTGGGGAGATACTTTTATTTTATTGAGGAAGCAAGTTTTTGTCTTTGTAGGATCTTCAGAGGGTGTTCTGAACCAGATTGGTATACTGTTGTACAATGGGGTTATAACCTTTGATACACAGATTGTGGTGATTGCAGGTACACCAAAGATACCTGGGTAACTGGGAGCTCTGGCCTATTCAATCCACTTGCATATGCCCTTCAGCACATGGGAATCATGAGTTGGGGAAGCAGACACCTAGAAGCTGGAGATCCAGAGACAAGAAGCTTGCTCCTACAGTGGCCCATGCACTCTCTGACTCAGGGGAACACAGAGTTGGTATCCAGGGGCCAGGACCAGGTAATTTGTGCCCCCTTAGTGCAAGGTATTCAGATCTGGAGCTAGAATACTACCTTTTTTTTTTTTTCTTAAGAAAGTATGGGCTGGAGAGATGGCTTAGTGGTTAAGGCGCCTTACTCCTAAGAGTCAGAACGCTGGTTCCAATCTCCAGCTGTTTCAATCTCCAGGTCCCACATATAGCCAGATGCAAAGTGACGCAAGGGTGCAATGCCACACTTGCCCACAAGGGGGCACACACATCTGGAGTTTGTTCACAGTAACTGAGAGACTGCTGGCATTCCCGATCTCCATCTGTCTCCTTCTCCCTCTCTGTCTGTCTCTCTCTGTGTCTCTCTCCAAAAATAAATAAAATAATTTAAAAAATTTAAACAAAAAAAGAAAGCATTTATTTATTTATTTATTTGAGGGAGAAAGAGGAAGAGAAAGGGAGGAATAGAGGGGTGAGAGAAAGAGAGAGAGACAGAGACTGGGCAATTCAGGGCATCCAGCCACTGCAAAAGAACTCCAGATGCATATGCCACCTTGTGCATCTGGCTTACACAGGTCTTTAGGAATTGAACCTGGGTCCCCTGGCTTTGTAGGCAAGCACCTGAACACTAAGCCATCTTTGCAGCCCAACAATACAATCTAGGTAACTATGGGTATAAACCACTGAATTTGAAAATCCCAGAAAAGGTTTCCTCCTTCAAGTTGTTTTTCTCAGGCACTTTGTTAGAACAATGAAAATTTTTATAAGCATGGTATAAATATTTATAACCATAAAGTATCTATATGCAGTTTATAAACTAGTGGTTTAGTAGAAAGTCACAATTTTATTTTCTTATTTGGATAGATATAGTGGTAATTACCTAAAAATATTGGTCATATTTCCCTATTTGTTATGTGTATTTTTTGTATCTCAAGATCCTGGTGAGGGCCTAAAATAAAGTGTCTGATGTGTACACATTTGAACACTGGAATCAAAATGCCTGTCTATAATGAAGAGTTCACAAAGAAATTAATTTCTTATTGAAAGCTTTTGTGTATTATTCGCTTCTTTCTCAAAAGAAAAAAAAAAAGAAAAGTAATTTCCTTACTTGTGAGTAAAGTATATCAGAAATTTATATGGTAATGATATTATAATACCTGAAGCTCCCTATTTCAGGGATCTTCTACCACCCAAAGGTCATGTGTTAAAAGCTATGTTTCTATGGTCATTTGAATGTATGTCCCCAATAGACTCAGTTGTGTTGTTGATATACAGCTGCCTGGTGCAAGGAGAAATCACTGCAGTCAAAGCCTGGAGTCCTGTCCTAATGTGTATTTGGGGGTGGATGTGATTTTCAGCCCCAGGTGATAAAGAGCTTTATGAGCCCTGGTGTTTTCTGCCCATTTATTTTAGATGGCTGGTGATAATTTTCTTTCTTCTTATGTTATGGAAGCAGATTTTTCCATCACTGATAGAACTTCTCCCTGGATCTCTAAGCTTGAAATAAATTCCTTCCTCCTATAAAATGTGCCTGGTTTGTTATTTGAGAAAATAATCTTATCATGATGACTGCTACCTAATCAAACTTTAACTACTAGATACATAATTTGGGAGATGTTGGATATGAGCAATTGGTGCCTGGTTGAAGGAGTATGTCACTTCTCCTCTGTCTGCAAGCTATGCCTTGTCCCTATTGCTCCTTCCTTTTCTTCCATTTGTTTCTCTGCTTACTTGCTGCCATGTGGTAACTTTATTATCAGACCAGAAACAATAGAGCCATAAATCATGTATGGAAAATTCTGAAAGTTGAGCTTAAAGAAAACTTTTCTACTTTTATTTGTTTCTTTTAAGGTTAAGAAAACTCATTAAAATAGGTCCAGTGACTGAGCTGAGACTCATGAACTCAAGATTACCATTCATAGCACGTGAAGCTGAAAAACCCTCTGTGAGAATATATCCATGAAGAAATTGTAAGAAATGAATATAATACCAAATATAGCTCAACTGTATTATACTATATTATACAACATTATTATACATATAGCTCAACTATATTATACAACATTAAAATATTATTTATATGTGCATTTTATAAATATTCCCTATATATAAATAAGTTAGTAACCTCCACTAATATTCATTCACAGAAGAGAGAGGATGAGCTTTTTCTAGGAGCTGCTGATTTAATTACTGTGTTGATTGTGGATTTGTTTGAAAACCTTAATTTTTCAATTGTGGAAGTTGTGAGGTAGGTAAAAGGTAAATAGCTACTGTTTCTGGTATAGGAAAATTGTTAGGCTCACTGAGGAACATAAGGTAAATTAACTAAACTTCAATTGTGCTTAGCTAAGTCTATGTATAATGTCACAAACATAGATAAATGTCACATATCATGCTATGCTATTGTCGGTTCCTCCTGGCAGGTAGAGTGGAAGAAAGAGCCGGACCAGCGGCTCCTCTTGAGGCTGAGTGGGATGATGGGTGTCGGTGGCCCAGACACCCCTACTCTAAAAGACCAGAGAGAAAAACGCACTGGGCCGGGAGTCTTGTCGAGGCAGGAACTCATTTTATTGTAATGGGAAGGTGTTTATATAGCTTTGAGAAAGAGGGTGGGTCTCAGGATGGGAAAAAGGTGTAAGGGCCAATATTATTTCACCACGTCAGCAGTAGCTGGCCGGAGGCAGTTTCAGCTTAGGCCTTGCTGAGTCACTCTTAAGTGGAAGTAGGCCTAAGACAGGTCACTAAACTCTAGCCAGGCTCAGAAAGGTCCACTAGGCCTCACACCTGGGCCTCTTAGGGCCCAACATCTCCCCATTTTGTTTTTGTAAGAACGGCAGATATCATGGCCCCTGTCTTAGGTTGTACCCCTCTGGGGAATCTTACCCGTCACTGGGTACCATGCCTCTAGCCCGTTGAAAATCCACTCCATGACCTGTCTTAGGTTGTCTCAAACTGTCTGAGATCTTACCCATCATTGGTTTGATGGAGGGGGATGGATGCTAGGTGGACAGCCAGTCAGAGGAAGAGCCCTGCTCCTGAGTTGTGAGCCTGTGGTATTTTGACCTGATGAAGTTTAATTGCCTCTAGCTGTTGGTGAACAAATTGTGTAATCTAATAAATTACACAGGGCCTGACAGTGAGGATAAGAAGAAGGAGGAGTCCAAGGGGAGGGAGAAGGTAGGGTAAAAAGCCATGTAAGCCCATCCACAGTGGGTTGTCTTGGAAGTCCTATCTCCTCTTTTCCAAATCTTTCTGGAGCTTTTCTGGCTTTATTTGGGTCTAGCAGCATCCACACCTCCAATCATTTCTGGGGAAGAAACAGAGGCACAGTTCTCAGGGGTGGAACACTCCCTGGAGAGTTGATTGTTATTGTCCCCTTGTTGGGGTAAATATTTTAAGTCTTTTGCTGGTACCCAAATGGGTCTTTTTTCCTCTTGAGGAAAGACACATCCAAACCCTCTCCCTTCTGTGAGGAGGGGGTCTGGTCCTCTCCAGGCCCCAGTCAATGGGTCCCTCCATTTGACCCAGATGGAGCTGTAAGTAACAGCTGAGGTTTAATGTTTTTGAAAAGGGGACAAGTGTCTATCTTCTTTAGAAAAATTTAAAATATTTAGGGTTAATAATGTCTTTTATAGTTGGTCGTGTGGGGGTAGGGATTCCCCCTTTTGATTTTGTAATTGAGACTTGAGAGTTTGATTAGATCATTTTACGATGGTCTGGCCCTGTGGGTTATATGGGATGCCTGTGGAAAGTGAGATTTTTTAGGTTTGGAGGAAATTTATAAATGTCTTGCTTAGCAGGGGCCATTATTAGAAAATTTGACCTGATCTGGCAATCTAAGGGTGGCAAAGCATTGAAGCATAGGCTTAATATAGTGCCTTTTTTAGTTGGTTATGTGGGGGTAGTGATTCCCCCTTTTGTTTTTGTTTATGATGGCCTGGCCCCGCGGGTATTAGAAAATTTGATTTGATCTGGCAATCTAAGGGTGGCAAAGCATTGAAGCATATGGCTAATAGCATGTTTAGTCTTTTCCCCAGTGTGTGCCAATGCCCAGCAAACATGGGAGAAAGTATCAACTGAGAGAAAAATATATTTAAGTTTTTTAAATGGAGAATAGTGTGTAACATTAATTTGTTAAAGGTGATTAGTGCGTAGCCCTCGAGGATTGGCTGTTGTAGTTTGAATAGGTGGTACCTGGAGGAAAGGCTGACAGGATTTGTAAGTTTGGATAATTTTATTTATGTTTAAGGCCCCTTTAACTAATAAGTGGAAGCGTGTAGCTTCTGAGACTATATTACACTGAGGCAGAATGGCAGAAGAAGTTGGCCTGCCTTAGGGCCAAGCAAAAGAGAAAAAAAAAAAAAATCAATCAGCCACACAGCACACGGAACAAAAACTATAGCCAAAAACTCCAGCACACTTTAGGAACTCCTATTGGGCACACTTTGCATATATTTACAATGGACTCTTAAACCCACCATTAACACCTTAAGATCAGCCCCTAGTGACATTAACTAGGAAGCGGGCTTAGTCCCATGCTCTACTGACTGAGCTAGCTGGGCTTGAATTATTAAAGGGAGATAGATGGAACATTTGGTGTAAATATTTAGCTTGTTTTAGGGTGGCAAGGAGGAGACAACAATAAATTTGTCTACCTATGAATCCCCATTATCAATAAAGTCAGGCAGACCAGTGTGTGAGAGAATGTGTTCAGTAAGTCTGGAGGTGGATGGCCCATTGTATGTAAAAGGGCCTGTTCCTGGGCTGCCTTACCGATAAAAGCCAGATCAGAGAGGGGGGTGGGGTACCAGGGCCTGGGTGTTGCCTCCAGCCCTATGTTAATGGGAAGGCAGTGAAGGGTGGGAAAATGGTGTGTAGGACATAGCCATCTTCTTAATTTAGGGATGAAATAAATCATAGCCTTGAAAAACAGGTTTCTTCTCCAGTCAACTGTTTCTAAGAGTTTGCATTCCTAACAGTCTTTCCTCAGGCATCCTTTCCATTGTTTTAATGTAAAGCAGTCAGGCCACCTTCCTTCCACCTTCCTTAAGATTGCTAATGTGTTGACAATAGCAACTCCATTAACCTAAAATCAGTCTCAGTGTCTCTATAATTTTAACTTGCTTGAGGTTTTTTAACTTAAAATTTTAAAATCTCAGTCCATTATCATTAGTCAAGCACATCAGTCCACTATAAATTTAACCTTGATCAAACTTTCTGGGCTTGGATACCAAAATGTAGCCATCCCTTATGCCAGTAACCCAGTTCCAACAAAGTCCTCTGCATTCTTTCCTTCCAAGGCTAAAGAGGGGGAGGGGTAGTTGTGAGCACTATTGCCATAGGCGGTGGTTACAGGCTGAAAAGACAGCAGGCTGGTGGAGGTTTGGGTGGCGGCCTTGGGAGGAACAAGATTTTGAAAGCCAGTTTTAGTTTTTCCTTAAAGCTTTTTTTAAGGGCAGAAATGAACTCCTCCATGGAGAAGGCTTTAAGGCTGGCAATTATGGCAAGGAGGATTAAATTAATTCATGGGGCTAAAACAAGAGTTTTGTCCTAAAAGCCATGCAGGTTTTTTTGTTTTAGTTTTAAGCCACATTGCAGGAGGAATATTCATAAAATCAGGGCAACAGTAATACACACGAGTACAACATGAGCATAAAGGCCCAAAAAATAGCTAAACATGTTGCAGAATTAAGTTTAGATTTAGATCTGTGACGGCCAGATGAGCCTGTGTCCTTAGGGGACAGCTCAATGATACCAAACACAGTACAGATGGGAGAAGATCTCCCCAACAGGTTTGTTTTGTTTTTTGGGATGGAGTCCACACTCAAATGAGGGGGCAAAAGGCTTCGAGTCTCCACCAGGTCTGCCCACGTGGTGTGCCCACCAGGAACGTATGACCCGTTCAGAAATACAGGCACCGCAGATGCGGCTTGCCGGCTACCCGGAAGTGAAAGGAAAGAGAAAGGAACAAAAAGATAATGAAGCAAGCACAGGTTACAGAAGCAAAGATTAGAACGTTAGATATGAAGACTACCTCATATTTTATGAGGGTACACCCGTCCGCAGTCTGATGGGCCCGTCAGCGTACTTCCATGTTCTTCCATAAGCAGGAAAGAGAGTTCCTCACACGGGGCACCAGTTTGCCGGTTTCCCTCCCCAGCAGGTAGAGGAGCTAAAGAAAGAGCTGATCCAGCAGCTTTTCTTGAGGCTGAGCGGGATGATGGTTGTCAGCGGCTCAGACCCTCCCCCAAAATACCAGAGAGAAAAAACACACTGAGCCAGGAGTCCTGTCGAGGCAGGAACTCATTTTATTGTAATGAGAAGGTGTATATATAGTTTTGAGAAAGAGGGTGGGTCTTAGGATGGTTAAAAAGGTGTAAGGGCCAATATTATTTCACTACGTCAGCAGTAGCTGGGTGGAGGCAGTTTCGGCTTAGGCCTTGCTGAGTCACTCTTAAGCGGAAGTAGGCCAAGGACAGGTTGCTAAACTCTAGTCAGGCTCAGAAAGTTCCACTAGGCCTCACACCCGCGACTCTTAGGGACCAACAGTTAATTATTACCAGTGGTGATTAATTAACAGTGCACATTGCTTTCTTTGCTGATACTCATGTTGCTCACAATTGAAAATCTAAACTTACAAGTTTCTTAAACTTAACAGAAATCTAAACACTGTTGATTTTTCTCCTACCTATTCTTCTCCAAGGAATAAACTGTACAGAACAATTTTTATCATGGTTTAATTTCTATACTTGTTTGTAATATAGAATCATCTCTAAAGTATTTCTGTTTGTACATAACATGACTTTGGAGGAAAAGTAGTTGTAATTAAATGTGTTGCATAATATTTTAGGTGATGCTATTTTTATTCATACTAAAGATATCCATGAACTCACTCCAACTGTTTTTACCATTAGAGAAACAAACAAACACAAAAATCTTTGCCTTTAACACATAATTTATCATTTACACAGTCTGACTGCTCTAAAGTAAAACAAAATAAAAATAAATATTCTAAGTGTTCATTAAAATGAAATCAGAATCTAATAAATCAGAATCTAATAAATATGTTGGCAATATTTTTGAGTTACTAGAACAACAAAAAATTAGTAATAGATTGAAAAGAATTGAAAGTATGTTTTAAAATGAAAGGCATTGGTAAAGCAGTAGTGATTTTTGTAAACACAAAACGCTGTATTATTGTGGTCCTATTCAAATACATTGCCAGTGTTGCTAAATAAAAGCTATAATCTTTGTTGTATTTCCTTGTTCTCTCTCTAGGAGGGACACTTTTTACTGCTGAAGTGCCCATCCTGAATATCTCTGTTGTGGAAAAACCCAGGCCATCTTGTGCTCAATCACTGAGGAACACCTCATTCACTAATAGCTGCACACCAAGGAAAGCTTATTCTTCCTGCCTGTTCCATGGGAAATGGATGCAGGAAACCAAACTCACATTGTCTACTTACACATGGCTGGACATGATAACACTCATGTTTGTTGCACCTCGCTGATAGGTCACTTCAGCTACATGAACACAGCTGTTTGGAAAGCTTCTAATTTGATTCATATTAGTCATGAACCCAACCCAAACTGAAACATTTGTATTTGCTATTCACTATCCTGAAAGCCAAAGAGATTTTAGAGGAAAATATGTGCTGCAATCTCAGTCACTCTTTCCATTAATTCTTTGCAATGGCATTTTAAGAGCTAGGTCTATTATTATTCAAATATTGTTCTCAGTCTCCAGTTTATCTCACTACTCGATGACTCCACAGAGACACTCCATTGCAACCTTTCAGTGTCAACTCTATTTTGCCGTGTGCTATTATTTTGCTACCTTTTATTATCAAATGAAGTATTACTCTGGTTAGAGAGATGGCTTAGCAGTTAAAGCACTTGCCTGCAAAGCCAATGGACACAGGTTCTATTCCCCAGCACCCACATAAGCCAGATGCACAAAGGGGCTCACATGTCTAGAGTTTGTTTGCAGTGCCTAAAGGCCCTTGTGCACCCATGCTTTCTCTCTCTGTCTCTTTTCTCTCTAACTCTCTCTCTCTCTCTGCTTGCAAATAAATAAATAAATAAATAAATAAATAAATAAATAAATAAAAAAAAAAAAAAATTGTGTATTATTGAAATTTGCATACAGTTACTCCTGTGTGTATATCTAGATTGCTCTGTTAGCAGAGTGAATGAGTCCTCTAGATCTTTTCCATTAATATCCAGAATTGGTGAAGGGAAGTATTTGAAGTGTTGCTTTGTGATGTTTCATGAGGAAATGTAAATTTGCAAAATTGAAGGAATATATTTGGCAATACTCCCAGCTAATGTGACAAAGTCCTTATTAATATGCTGCCCAAAATTTATATTTAATCTTTATCATGATCAGCACATCAAATAATTATAGTATATTTATGACATAAGGGAGTAACACAATGCTTTTGTGGTGCATTCTTTTTGAAATAAAGCTAGCTAATATTTTAGTTATAAATTTTCCTTAAGTTCAACTTGTTACTTTAGATTTGAAACTTGATTTATCAAGAATATACTTAATACTACTATTTTTTTGCTGAAATATGTGAGATTATAGAATTTTTTGACATATTCTATTTTTTTTCATCAGAGAATCACGTTTTACTATAAACTCAAAAGAGAAACAAAAGGGTATTATTTTTAAAATAATAACTGTAGTGATGGGTAATATAGGTCATTAACAAAGTGTTTGTTGTGCAGACATGAAGTTTGATCCCCTGAATCATGTAAATAAAAAGAAAGTGTGGTTAAAAGAGATTGTAATCCCATTTCTGGGAAAGTAGAGATAGGAGAACTCACTGGTCATCCATCCTAAAGTCAATTTCAAGGACTTTAAGTCACCCTGTGACAAAAAAGTTGAATATATTTTAAGGAACCATACCAGATGTTGGCCTTTAGCTTCCAAATATATGCACACATATGTGCACCTGCATAAGCATATACACCCAAAATAAATAAGTAAATAAAGACATTATCAGCTTTCAAAAAATATTTTGCTATTAGATCAAAGAATTAAAAAGAACCTGGATGTCAAAATCTAGAGAATAAATAGAAGAAACAGTGAGTTGTCAAATCCATGTCAAGATTAGAAGCCAGAAGAACACAGAGAAGGAATTAATTACCTATTTTTTAGACAAAGTTTAGAAAGCACTGCACATGAAATCATTGAGAAAAGAAAAAAAACATCAGTTGACTTAATTTTGTTATCTGTTACTTTTCAAACAATAAGAACATGTTCTGATGCTATGGACATTTTCAAATATTCATGGTACCATTTTTATATTAATATAACAATTATTGTAATATTATTGCCCAATAATTGAATCAAGATTGATTATAAATATACAAAAATATATTATAAAATATGTCATAATTATAATAATGAGTTATTTGTTATAAATAATTATATAATTAATTTCAAATAAGTTATAATTATTAGATAATAAGTTACTTAAAATATTGGCCAAAATTATTATTCTGTACTTAGAGTGGCTAACTAGAAATAATTTTGTAAGAATTGATTATTATCCAGGTGTAGAAAAACAGTCCAGTAATACTGCAAGTGGAGATTAGAGGGTCATAAGTGCAAGGCCTGGCTAGACTACAGTGTGAGTGCAATATATCTCAAAAAGAATAAAGAGGGCTGGGGATATAACTTTATAGTAGAGCACTTGGCTAAGCATACAAGGTCTGACATTTAAAACAGCAGAGATTTTGACAAAGTGTTTCTTTTCATATGCATGAACCATTTTTTTCTGCATATTATTTCATTGAACTTTTGATTTCCATTAAAGTTCTTGGTCATTTTGAGCAAATACAATTCCTATAAGGGGAAATATTATGATTTAATAAAGTGTTTTAACCAATTATGTTATCATGATATTCTTAATTTCACAGCATAACTTGCTGGAGTCAAATGATATTAACAGTTTAATCAAAGTGCTATAAATCTGAGTACATGAGTAGGATGAGAGTTATGTCTTTTACAAACTCACCGTATTTGATTCTGAGGGGTAGGGAGTGAGGTTACTGTTTTAAGGACTATACAATATCATTATGTAAAATCAATCTTTCTTTAAATTGTAACTTTTCCACTTACATTTAAAAGCCCTACATTTTGTTTATTCTGAAAAATCCCACAGAGAAGCTCACAAGTTTGTGTCCCTGGAGCAGGGAACCAATCAAGCTCTATATCCTCATCTCTTCTGTTCTATTCTATCAGAGCTAAAAGCACTGAGAATATCCCAGGAGAGCAGCCCCAGGTGTGAAAAGCCTAGCTGTGTAGCTGAAAAAATCCCACAGGGTCCTGCGCAAAATATTTCATAGAGAATATATTTTTACATTCCATAATAACTTGTTTTATTAGGCCACACTTCTAGCTTAGTTTGTTGAAGCTCAAAGCATCATTATAGTGAATTGAACCATTATCCAAGCTTTCCAGAAAATTATACACTATGGACTTGTAGCACTGATCATGTAGCATAATTCTGTTAGATTTTTATAATTCCTAATCTCATTTTCAATAAATAATGTTTAACACAATTTCACTTTTCCTGAAAAGATCACATTTTGGGGGACTGGGGAGATTTCCCAGTGGTTTAAGGTGCTTGCTTGCAAATCCTGTGACCTGGGTTCATTTCCCAGAACCCATATTAAAACAGACACCCAGTATGGCACTTGTGAAAATAGTTTCTTTCTTTTTTTTTTTTTTTTTTTCAGAAGAAAGAGGCCCTCATATGCTCATTCCCTCCTCTTCCTCTCTCTCTCAACTTCACAAATAAACATTTCTCAATCACATATTTATTTAAAAAGTAGAAATAAAATATTCACATATTGAAGTGACAAGGACTTAACCATGGATAGAAGTGTTTGTCATATAACCTATTGTGTTACTGAAATATAAAAACAAGCATTTCCCCTTTTACATAATTATGCCTATGAAGGTAGGATAATTTACTGAGGTCTATGTTATGTTCACTTATTTAGTTTATTATGAAATAATTATGGAGCTATAAATTAAGCCATCTTATTTAATTTCCCCAAGCACATTGATAACAATTATTAGCATCTGTGTTTTTTTCAAAATAGATTAATAATTCAGGATGACATGAGTTCAATTATCCCAGTATATAAAATGTGTTCAAATAAGGTATCTCATTTTCCAAATGATACATATCTTCTACCAAAAATTTCCTCCTGAAATACTAGACTTATCCATATGAAGCATATCTATAGCTTATTCTACTTAAACAAAATTATCAAAATCATAGACTGTTTCTAATTTTTGAAGGAATGATTAAACATTACTAATTTCAAATGTAAGATAAAACAAAAAATGTATGGCATAGAGTAATAAATATCCCAGGGAAGTTTTCAAATGAAAATGTAATCACAATTTTGCATTCTAAAAAGACAAAATTCTAATAATATTCTCACCTCCAGAACAGTAACTAATGTGTTGAAATTAAAAATGTTAAATTTTTGTAAGTGAATACTGGGAGAAGCTTTAGTTTACTGCAATTTAGTGTGTGCATGTGTGTGTGTGTACATGTGTGTTTGTTCCTGAAGTCATCTTTAGTTTATAGCTTTATTTATAATTGTGGGTTGCAATTTATAAAGAATTAGGACTGCTTCAAAGAATTTTTAAATTTTCATTAAAAACTAATACATATATAAATGTATACACACAATAAAAGAGGAGGGTGGAAAAGGTAAAGGAACACATTACCTGCAGGAGGTTTTATTTTATCACAAACAATTTTTACCAGGTATACCTGTCTGTTAGCTATGCATCACATTGTTAAATATTTTGTAAAATCAACTTACAAGGATAATGGTTTGTTTTGGATCATTCCTTTAGAAGTTCCAGTGAATAGGAGTTGCTTCTATTTATTTATTTTATTTATTTGAGATGGAGAGAAAGAGAGAGAGAGAGAAAGGGTCTCCAACCCCTGAAAATGAACTCCAGATGCATGTGCCCCCTTGTGCATCTGGCTTACATGGGTCCTAGAAAGTTGAACCGGATCCTTTGGCTTTGCAGGCAAACACCTTAAGTGCTAAGCCATCATTCCAGCCCCAGGAGTTTTTTTCTTGTTTTAAAGAAGACACAATGTTTATGAACACATATGTTGGTAACATCATTTCCCTCCTTACTGTCCCCATTCCACTGAGGACCCTCCTCAGTGGGATTGCTGGTATTCACCATGGGGTTGCTGGTTATGAGTAGTGAAAAACGCCATTAGGTATGAATAGTGGGGATGATGTATCTGGCTATTCCCATGCACTCTGGCTATTCCCAACTATAGACCTAGACCCTGTGGTTCTTACAATCTTTCTGCCCCATCTTCCACAAAATAATCTGAGCCTATGAGGGTATGTTTTAAGTTTATTTTTTGTTGAGTTTCAGCAGCTTCTGCATTTTGCTTCAGTATTGAGAGGGGGTACAGTTATTGTGACTGAACCCTTTAAAGTAAAAAAGGCAGGAAAGTCTGCATTTGCTAGAAATCAAACATGATCTGACTTCTTATCACTTGCCTAGTTCACTTGACTTGTTTCTCCAAAAACAACCAGGACTCCTCCTGGCAGGGAGGTCTTTATTAGAATTTAAACTTTGTGGTTGATCATTTTTATCACCCCCACTCCATTTAGTGTCAGGGTTAACCTCTTCCAGAGATAGCCCCTAGCCCTAACCAACCAACTGTCCCTTTGGTTCCTGAGCCATGAGACAGCCCACCACTATAGGTTTATAAATACATTTGCCAGAGAAAGGCAGGCTCTCTGACCACTTGGCAACTTCCAGCTGTGGGTGAGTTTTTCCCTTGGCTGGGTCTGGGCTGGCTCCACCTGAGTCTAGGTCCAGGCCCAGCAGGGAGGTCCCCCTATCCCTGACTCTCCACATGGGCTCCTTTATCCCTTCAAGCTCCCCATATGCAGGAGCTCCTTCAATTTTCTTTTCTCTTTTCTTTCCATTTATTTTTCCAGGCCCTCAATGTGGGATCTCTAACCATGTGCGTGCCTTTCTTGGTTCTTTCCCCCAATAAATATAGTAATTGAACAATTATCCTACTCAGTCTTCTTTTTTAATCAATTCTTGATTCAAGTTAGAAATGAACCATCTGAAAAAAGATAAGCAAATTCTCCAATGGAGAGAGAAGTTAGTACTAGATAGAAGGGATGATCATATATGTTTTGGAGGGAATTTTATATGCGTTGGCTCTCTTCTAGCCCACATTTGGTGGTATCTTGATCTTGGAGACTGAGCTCATTTTTTTGTACTTGGTTTTGACTTATTTCCCAGTTCCAGCAATGAGTTCCATTCCACTGAGTGGATCTATTAGCCAAATCAAGAGCAGTTGGTTACCCACAATGGCTGTTTGCCACTACTGCACTTGTATGAGCATTACCTCAGGTTGTTTCCTGCTGGGTATCTTAGACTACAAGTTGTTTGAACCAATGTCAGACATTTTCCCCCAGTTGCTCATGTAACACCCTCTGGTACTAGACTAGCTAACTGTCTGGGGACGGATGCTCTTCCAGATTCTGGCCAGGTCTCTCTGTGTTTGGTCTCACACACATATGCTATCTTCAACAGTAGGGTCTTACCATTAACCTTTGGTGAGTCACCAAGAACTCTGACAGAAGTGTGTCTTTTTGGGGAAACCTTGTAGGTGTCTCGGATCAACAGCTCATTGTGTTGGGGTTCCAGGACTTTTCTGTTTCCCTAGCACAGCTTACAGTATGTTTTGAGTATTGTCAGTGTCTGTCTCCATCACCCCGACACTGATTGTCAGGCTCACCATGGAAGCAGCACTCTTGCTCATCTCACCAATTCCTTTGTGATTTAACTTTCACAGTAGCTAATATACAATGGGTGGTTCATTTCTTGACAGGGATTCAGCTATATTTTCTTGTCTTATTCATAGATTTTGTTTTTTCCTTGGTTATAAATGACTTCTCCAGTGGAAAATGAGGTCAGCATAGATTAAATGTGATCAACATTGTTAATTTTAGAGAGATTTTGAAGGGTGTAGCCTGTCTTTTCACCAAAGACTACTGGGAGCTTCATGTTGTAGTCCAAAATGTTGGACTCCAAAGGAGTCCAGTTCCAGCTATGGGTTCCTTTTCACTGAACAGATCTCTTAACCAATGAGAAATCCACCTTTTACCCACCTAGGCTGGTTTCCACTATTGCACAAGTGTGTACCTCTTGTCAGGCTGGTGGTGTTTCTCTACATTGCTTTGGCTTTGTAGTGGCACAGTATATCTAGGTCATGCTGGGAACACTTGGAGGAAGAGAAAGGAGGAGGGAGTGGGGAGAGAACAAAGGGGGATAGAATGTGGCATGCATTGGAAGTGTTACAGTATTCTCAAAGTACTGAATTAGCCAGTCATGGTTTCATGGTTGTTTACAGAACCATGAGACTCCTACAGAAGAAACAAGAGATAGCTTAATACAACAAAACAACTTCCCATTCTTTGATCATTTTCCATGTGTCCTGAACTTCAAATACCATAAGCTCATGGAATACAGATTCAATGTTTTCAGTACATGCTGGGGTTGACATTCAGGATGAGAAAATCTGATCTTAGAGAAACCAATGTTTCTTGAAGGATTTAAAAGATAGACTATTGAAACTTTGCCTTGGAGAGGAGAATTTTGTTTATTATACTAGTCAGTAAACATATTTCCTAGCTCCCGAGAGAGACAGTTCTCTATCTTCCTAGGACATTTCTATGTTACTAGCTTAGAAAAAATAGTCGGCAAAGGTAAGCAGTGCTTTACTTCACAATCTATACGTAAATGAAATGAGCCCATAGAGAATTTTCTCACAGCAACAAGTTGTATTTCAACCATTATTTTTAGCCTGAGTATACCTACTAGATGACTAATATCCTCTGGAGAAAAGAGTGTCAACCACATGCTTAAAATACTTCTATTTTGTCTTCTTCCAATCACTATCTCTCTGTCCCAACAAGTGTGACAACTTTCCTGATGCAAGACAGCATAAATTGTTTTGTTTATATAGTAAAAAATTATCTGTGGGCAAATGATTAGTTTAACACATAGATATATTACAATAAACCCAAGTGGTAGTTCTGTATTATAATGATCTTTTTCTCTTTCAATACAAATTTACAAATGTTTGACAAAGAATCTATACTTTGCCTAGCAAGTATAGATAACTAAAATACTTACACAGGCTGGGAGTGTTGTATATTTGGCATCCTAGATTGCAATACAGGATGGGAATATATGATTATTAATATTTTACTTACTATCAAGACTACTAATAAAAATTCTCTATGTTTATAATTTCAAAACCTTCAGAAAACTTCAAACAATATATACCACTGGAACTGTGACATAACAGAATTCTGCTGTTTTCAAGATTCATTAAAGTACATGGTGAAGTCTTGATAATCAAAATAGAATTCTCTGAAGTATTATGGTATTTCTCCTGTTTAATTTTCACAGAAAGAATGTTACTTACATAAGAAAACATGTATCAAAAGATCCCTCTATAAATAAGCAGCAGCAACAATGTACTTTGTAAAAAGATGTTTACTTCAATGAAGCTTTATACAGATACTAACTTTTTTTTAAATCCCACTTTAGTCATGATAATCTTGCCAATAAAATAATTCAGTTAGGGACTGGGGAGATGGCTCAGCAGTTACAGTGTATGCTTATAAAATCTGCAAGGCCTGGATTCAATTCCCCAGTAACCATGTAAAGCCAGATCCACAAAATGGCAGATATTTCTGGAGTTTGTTTGCAGTGGCAGGAGGACCCGGAAACATTCATTTATTATCTCTCTCTCTCTTTCTCTCTCTCTCTCTGCAAATAAATAAATCTATTGAACTCATACAAATTTTGTAAGAGAAAATTGATTCAGACAGGATTTATTCAAAATATCTCAAGTAATAATTTGAAAATCATTACTTTATAAAATAATGTAAGGAAATACCTATAACAAATACCTTAAATATCTAAAGATTTATTTTTAATTTAAATTTTATTTTATTTTTTGTAAGCTGAGAGAGAGAGAGAGAGAGAGAGAGAGAAGAGAGAGAGAGACACACAGAGAGAATGGGCACACCAGGGCCTCCAGTTGCTGCAAACAAAGTCTAGGAACATATGCCACTTAGTGCATCTGGCTTTATGTGGGTACTGGGGAATCAAAACTCTGTCATTAGGCTTTGCAGGCAAGTGCTTTAATGGCTGAGCCATCTCCCTAGATGAATTTCTAAACTGTTTTTGCTTTTAGTTAATGCTTTACTCTAGATCTCTATAGATCCTCTTTCTTAATAAAATGACTGTTTTGTTGTTGTTGTTCTGTTTTTGTTTATAAGTGTTGGCTGATCTTAGAGTTCCTGGTACCATGTCCCATGTACCCAATAGAATATTTATTCACCCCTTGAATTTCTTGCTGTCCTAATTTGTGTGAATACTAATCTTTTGATAAGCTCATCCTTTCTTGTCCTGCAATTAAGGTTAATTTACACCACCATCTGTTGTACATCTTTGACTATGTTAATTTTTCCATCATGATTCTTATGTTTTTTTTTTTTTTTTTAACTACTTAAGATATCAGATAATGTTTGGTTAGGTTCTTGGTAAAGCAATGAATCAAACATAAATCATATCTTTTGAAAATTTAATTATTGAATTTGCATCAATAATTTATATAATATATGTATTTGTAATTTTTTATGAGTGAGTGAGAGGGAGAGAATTGGCATCTCGGGGCCTCCAGCCACTGCAATTGAACTCCAGAGGCATGTACCACCTTTGTGCACATGTGTGACCTTACACACTTATGTCATCTTGTGCATCTGGCTTATTTGGGGCCTGGGGGCCTGGAGAGTTGAAAATGGGTTCTTAGGCTTCATAGACAAGAACCTTAACTGCTAAGCCATCTCTCCAGCCCATAATGTATTTATTTTAATATAACTGCAAGAAATAATTCATAAGAGGAAAGCAAGTTGATGACATTGTAACTAGTAATATAGCAAAGCTATGTGGCACTGATGTATAGCCCTCATATTTAGATTTAGGACTTATCAACATAAGTGCTGGGAATAAAGTCTGTCATCACTGATGACCCCAAAGCTTCAGAGTCAAGAGGACTACAAAATAATACTTGTATATTGCATCATATTCTCCACACCATGTTATGCAAATAAGCTTAAAGGCAAACAACAGACCAAAGAAATGGTACTGTTTCTTAACTTTTTTGATTATTCAAGGTAGGGTCTTGTTCTAGCCCAGACTGTCCTGGAATGCAAAAAGTAATCTCATGGTCATCCTTTTACTTTTGCCTCCTGAGTACTGAGATTAAAGGCAAGTGACACCATGTCCGTCTTACTCATTATTTCTTTAGTGAAAAAATGGAGAGGCAGAAGTATCTTAAACAAGACACTATCAAAACTCAAATTTCATTCATATTTTTTTTCAAAATTCCATTGATTTTTCTCTAAAGTAATCACTCCCAGAGGGATAAACAGGTAAAGAGATTGCTGATGGTTTCACAAGTGTCCTTTCAATGCCTTGCATTTTTCCTTCTAGAGAATTTTTCTACACTTATGGCTTTTATTATTATTCTACAATTGATGTAAAATTAATTTAAATTTGAGTTTTGTTTTAATTGCTACCATTCCTATAATGATTTTAGGAAAGATATAGATGTGTTTATAATATAGAATACTTGGTAATATAAATTTGGTGTCCACATTGTTGGTTTTCTAAAATGTGCTGAGCAGAACTAAGAATTATTGTAGAATCCACAAGGCAGTTGAGACATTTGAAAATGTCTGAATAATGACACAAGATTTCCTATGAACACTTACATTCGCACTAATGTTTAAATGGCTGAAATTTCTGGCCCTCAAAAGAGAAAAAGCACAGACTCTAGGGTCTTAAAACAAACCTGTTTCAAAATTCTTAATCTTAACTTAAATTAATCATGTAGATGGCCGAATTGACCAAGTGGTTTAGAGAAGGTATGTTTGAGCTGGATGTTCTTATACATAAGTAGTTCAACATGAGTTCATTCAGATTGAGTATCCCAGGGGAAATTGCTCATGAAAGAAATATTAAAATGAAGATTCATTGCATGTTAACCAGGTTTCTTTAATCTACATTGTAAATTTCCATTGAATTTCATCCAGAGAAAACAAATCTTTGCCTCTGACAATTTCTAATTTAAATTTCATTTCTAGGGTTGGAGAGATGGCTTAGTGTTTAAAGGTTTGCCTGTGAAGCCTACAGACCCTGGTTTGAGGCTCGATTCTCCAGGACCCACTTAAGCCAGATGCACAAGGGGGCACACACATCTGGAGTTCATTTGCAGTGTCTGGAGGCCCTGGTGTGCCCATTCTCTCTCTCTCTCTACCTGCCTATTTTTGTATCTCTCTCTCTCTCTCTCTCTCTCTCTCAAATAAATAAATAAAAATTAAAAAAATTAAATTTCATTTCTGGCATTTAATAAAACCAGGTATCCCAATATCTTCTCTTGATGCAGATATAAATCTTCTTGGTATCACTAAACTAAGGAAAGGATGTCTACTGAAGGCTTGTTTAGAGTGCCTCATATTATTTATTATTCTAGAATCTGACACAGAGACATTAAATAGCTGCTTTTGAATCTCAGTTCTCCTGTTATTTCTCTAATTAAGCTTCCTTAATCTTCTCTGGTAGTTTTTCACCTGTTTCTTTGCTTTTTACACTACCTTACAAGTTTTCTGGAAGACAGTTTAGAAAACCGCATTCTATCCTTGATCATATTCTCTTTTACTGCATAGACCTCATGTGTGATAAAAAAGAAGGAATTTGGTAATTATGACTTTAGAAAACCATACTGTTCTTTTCATCTGTGTAAGTGAGCTGTTCATCAATAATAATCTACCATACTCTATATTGCTTTCTTTTGATTAATCAGAAATGGGTCAAGTTAAACTAGGAAGCACCATCCCTTTCTTTGGCAGGGCTGCCAGCAATGTGCCATTCTTGGATGAAGTCATCTGAAGCTTCCAAAACTGAGAACTCACGTTGTAGGAAGCTGCAGTTTTGTCTGTGTAGCTCTCAGGAGATAGTAAGCAACTCTCCCAGATATGACAGGTCACAAGGAAGCTGCAATGACTTTGATTATCTCTTCCCAGAGAACAGACCCAAAATTGAGAAGGGTAGTATCACTACGTTTTAGAGTAAAGGCTTGACATGGATTCAATCCCAGCTCCAAACATCAAACAGATGAGATGCCATATCAACTCATATGAAGATTGAGTTAGTTATTAATTTCAGCAGACATTTACGAAGGAGCCAGTAGTCTTGGCTCTGATGCATTTTTTTCTGCCTCTATTATTCATGACAACATGTTGATGGGCCTAATACTTTCAAATAACCACAGACAACCTGAGATCATGAGGGTCATGGAAACTTCCAGAAGACAACACTTCAAAGCTCTCCTTGTCATCCTTCTGTTTTTATGTCATTTTCACCACCTCTTCTACAATGTTCCCTGAGACTTGAAGGGAGTGATGGAGATATCTAATGTACTGATGAGCACACAGAAGTCACCTGTTCTCAGCACTTTGATGAATTTTGAGTGTCCTCATTAGTCACCATCATCTGTAAACAGAAGATTCTCTAACCCAAAGGGAGAACTGGACTAATCTATGGGAATAAGCATAAATATTTAGAAGGCAATCTTATAGGTACAAGATACCCATTTATCTAAACAAGGCTACTAGTTTGCCCATTCCCAGGAGCCTATGACCTTCCCAACTATAGGTTTTGATTAGGTTTTCTGTGCCGAGCATGAATTCCCTCCCATGAAGCAGCCCTCAAATGTAATCTGAGAGCAGCTATCTCCATAATAGCCCCATCATACCACTAGTGCACCAACAAGTACACCTTGTCTACTCAGGCAGTTGTATAACTCACAGGGTCCACTGCAAGGTAAGACTGTTGATATATTTTCTTCCCCAGCAGTGTGCACATTACTTTCTAGCACTATGACAGTCAGTTCCAGCTTGATTCTTAGTCCCTGCAACCAAAGCTTGGATTGTCTTCAGCAACAAGATCTTACCATATATTTCTTATGTGCAACAAAGAATACAAACATATTATAAAACACTACATCCATGAGTATTCTATTTCAGGGAAAATCCTTGTTCCCAAGAGTCACTTCAGGAACTTCATGTTGAAATGTGAATTTGTACCCAGCCTCCTTCTCAGGCACCTTGGGTTAGTTAATACATACACATATGTGTTCTTTAAATGGACAGTTTATGAATAGTACAGAGTATGAATCTATCAAATGCATAGCCTCATAGCATCAGTTTTTCTGTGATCCTTATTAACAACTATATCAAATGATTTCCTGAAAGTTGGGTTGAAAATGAATATAGTGTACATTGTGCATGCTGCACAGCAAGAGATTAATAAACACTGACGATGGCTGTTATGACTGTTGTTATGATGATCACCAACAGATGTGAAGAGCCTCCACCATATGCTTGTCTCTGCTGAAATCATGCCTTAAGTTACATGTCAACTAACCTCCAAAGACCAAAGAGAAACCCACTTTTTTTTTACAGTTTTGAATTCTATCTAAACTAGCTATGTGGAAAATAAAATAGAATAGATTAGAGACCAGTTGACTATTTTCTAGTCTACCCATTCAACTGGAATACAAATCTATTTCAAATTTTCATTATGTTTTCATCATATACCCAGGTCAGTGTATTAGTAAATAAGGAGGAAAGATATCACCAGCAGCATGAATAAGCAGAGGACCCTGAAATCTATTAAACCAACCAGCAGAGTAAAAAGGACATCATTGGACTAGAGAGAAGGCTTAGTGGATAAAGTGCTTGCCTGCAAAGCCTAAGGACTCATGTTTGACTCTCTAGGTCCCACATAAGCCAGACTCAAAAAGTGACACAAGTGCACAAGGTCGCACATGTGCACTAGGTGGCACATGCATCTGGAGTTTGATTACAGTGGCTGGAGTCCCAGTGCACCAATTCTCTCTCTCTCTCTCTGTACTCTTTCTCTCTCTGTGTCACACACACACATTTAAAAAAAAAATAAAGCCAGTATGTTGGGCTTGCCTGAAAAACAAAAGAAAGCACACAATTGTGCAATAGTGGCATGCAGTATCAACAGGTAACCAACTGTTATTTGATTGGACAGGAAACTTTCTCAGTGGGAAAGAACTCATATCTTGTACTGGAAACCCAGCCAAAGTCCCATGGTCAGAAAACCTAGACTTCAGAGAGAAGCCTATACTGATCTGTACAGAAGAAGAGTGGGATTGAACATCAAAAATCACTCAAACAACTTGGCATATACCCTTTAACTCACACTTGGTTGGAGAATCTATGTTATTTTACAGCTGACAGAGGAAATGGAGGAGAGCTGAGATCCAGTGATAAGACAAGAAGATAAATGACTGCCCTCCATGAGACTTGCCACTTCAACCATATCTAACAAAGCCCAGGAAAAAAATTGTAGAGAAAGCTATATCATAAGTAATGCTCTTACAGCTATGCTAGCCTGACAACCAGAAACCAGACACAATGATTAATCAAAACTTATCAAAGCAGATATCCAGAGGCTACAAAGAATACAACAGTAAATATAAATGTATATAAATTTTCCTGAGGGCTGGAGAGTTGGCTTAGCAGTTAATGCACTTGCTTGCAAAGCCAGTGGAGCCAGTTCGATTCCCCAGGACCCACATAAGCCAGCTGCACAAAGTGCTCATGCATCTGGAATTCGTTTGCAGTGACTAGAAGCCCTGGTGTGCCCATTCTCTTTCTCCTCCTCCTCCTCCTCTTCTTTCTCCTCCTCCTCCCCCTTCTTCTTCTTCTTCTTCTTCTTCTTCTTCTTCTTCTTCTTCTTCTTCTTCTTCTTCTTCTTCTTCTTCTTCTCTCTCTCACTCTCTCTTTGTCTCTCAAATAAGGTCTTAATATAAATTGGCAATGGGAATTAGATATAGAGTTTGACACATGTAACTAAGCAAAAATAAACATACAAAGGAATGTTGGACAAAGAAAAAAAAAGTCCAGAAGTCATTCAATCCAATGAGGATTCTGAAAGAGTGTTCTGGGATCCAACATCAGGACAAAAATGTTGCAGTGGGCATCAGAATAGAAAATGGCTGGAATAAAATGTATTTCATGATTCTGCCTAGAAATAAACATAATATGACTTCCTACTTGAAAGTAGACTTATTAGGAATGCAACTATTTTGAAAACATTAACTAAGGAAGATTGGTGTATGTTTATACTCTTAGCAGTAAAGATTGCTGGGCAACTTCTTTTCTATAACCAAGCCAGATGGTTATGTGCTTGAATCTTCTGCCATAACACAAAACTTTTCATAGGTTAGCAAATAGATGGAGATGAAAATTCATGGTTTTAAAATTACTTGGGACAAAAGTTCTCTGATTAGCTTCTATATATCAACTCTCATAAAAATTTAGAAGTACCTTTAGTCTGCATAAGCTATACCATATATAATTTATGCTTTTTCTTCATAAGTTGCATGTTTTTCATAATATAAGGGAGGGAGGAGAGGAAAGGACATAAGAGGATGTTATTGTGTATATGTAAGTAGCAAAACAGATTACAGGAAGGGGAAAGGACTAAGCAAGGCCAGAGGAATTGATGTGTAAAAGAATGGCGGCGGGGGGGGAGGCAATCAAAATTCAAGATATTCTGAATACAACTTATGTAAATCTACTTTTTGAATAATGGCAAATCCAGAAGCTATACATTGTTACTAGAAAATTTTCAGTGCCAGGGATGGGATACCTTCCAGTGAGTTGTTGGCCAGGGAGGCCCCTATAGCATCCAAAACATTAAAGGCTATTGCCAAGGCCCTTGGTTTCCCTTGAGAAACAGATGGTAAGACCCTATTGCTGAAGACCTCACTTGTCTGTGCAGCAAGATCACTGAGAAAGCAAGCTGGTGCTGAGCAGAAAACCTTCTCCCTGTAGATCAGCCAACTGAAAGCTGAAAAAGCTGCACTTCATATAGCCGTATGGGAGACAGAAATCATCAACAGTGAAAACAGTGGACACTGGAAGCCTCAAGTTTGGCCAGACAGGCCCAATGACTGAACAGGTGCAATAGTGACATGTCTGCTCTTGGGAAAACCAACTGCTCTCTAATTGGACTGAAGTCCGTCTCTATGGGAGGTAATACATGCCTGGTCCTGAAATAACTAATCAAAAGTCTGTGGCAAGGGTGGTCATGAGCCTTAGGGGTATAAAGCCTGCTCTTGTCTCTGGCTAAATGTATACATTATTCCCACCAAACTGCCCTGAAAACATTACATTTAATGTTCATATTCACATATTAATGCTACTCTCACTTCTGGCTAGAGAAGTTTCTCTTTTCAGATGGTGATGACCACTGGGATGACCCAAGAGGCAACATAGTGCTGAGAAGAAGTGACAGAGTGTCCAGCACTGAAACATCTTCATCACACCTTCCAAGGCTCAAGTTCTATTGCAGAAGAGGGGGTGGAAAGAATGTGAGAGCCAAAGGAAGGTACAACTCCTTACAATGCAACTCTCCAGACAGAAATTGGCCTTGATATCCATGACTTGGCAGTGTCTACCAATACCTTCACAAGACCCTCATCATAGGAGAAAAAGATGATGACATCAAATTAAAAGAGAGACTAATGGAGAGAGGGAGGGGATATGATGGATAGTGGAGTTCTGAAGGGGAATGGGAGTAAGGAGGTAAATATCATGGTTTATTTTCTGTAATTATAGAAGTTGTCAATAAAAAAATAATGTCATAAAATTCCATGTCCATCTTGTCATTTTTCAAGCTTACCATTTAATTATTAATAATGGGTTGTTTATTTTGTGGTTTTCATTGAGCATATTGAAATTTGAAAGGACTATATTTCCTATCATAGCAAAAATAAAAATTTACAGAGAGGTAAATTTGAAACCATAATTTTCTTGAAACCACAAAAATGAGAAGATGATGTATAAGCTATTTTTCAACCTAAGGAAACAAATGTGTTGCAAAGAGAGATGAGTAAATGACACAGGTTACCTGGGATGGGATTTTGGTAAGTTAACTTCAGATAACACTTTTAAGTACTTTGTATGGGTAAGTTTGAGAGCATAGACTCCCTGGTAGCATTTTTTAATAAAGGATGAACTCCAACTCATTATATATTTGTAAAAGTATGTAAGTGGCCTAGCATTAAATGATTTACTTGTGAGTAAGAAAGGGATTTGAAAAAGGACTTTTCTGAGAAATGGGCAATTGGACAAATAAACATACGAAATCTAAAGAAGAAATCACAGAAATTTTTCCAACAATGAACTAACCACACTATGCATGACAAAACACCAGAGAAATTTTAGTAATGGTGAGAAATGGAAGTTAATCATAACTATATACCCAAATCCAACATGAATTTTCACTGGATTAACTCAATTTGCTTACCCATACATATGCTAAAGTACTAGAAAAACTGAAACACATATTTTCACATATAAATATCATTTTCCTGTGTTCCAACTTTTCTATACACAATACTGTGACATACAAAAAAATAGAGTAAAGCAACAACTGATTCGTGTATTTTCACTGGATTAACTCAATTTGCTTACCCATACACATGCTAAAGTACTAGAAAAACTGAAACGTATATTTTTGCATATAAATATCATTTTCCTGTATTCCAACTTTTCTATACACAATACTGTGACATACAAAAAAATAGTGTAAAGCAACAACTGATACTTGGCATTCATGTAGATAGGCTCATAATTTTTTATGAAGATAAACTATCAAAAAGAACAGAATTAGAGATGATCCATATGTTGTAGCTATCAGATACAGACCATTACATATGTCTGATTAATGTTACTGTCTTTTGAGGGGAGGTATACAAGTATGAGTGAGTATTCACAGATTTCATTAGTGGTGAAATCTACTGGAAACTATCAAATGGAAATGATCTATATAAAAACAAATCAATAACAAGAAAATAGATGAATGTTGCTGTGGAATAAATGTTTTTATCCTCCAAAAATTCACATTAAAACTTAATCAGGGCTGGAGAGATGGCTTATCAGTTAAGGAACTTACCTGGAAAGCCAAAGGACCCAGGTTTGATTCCCCATGACCTAGGTAAACCAGATATACAAGGTGACACATGCTTCTGGAGTTTGTAGTGGCTAAAGGCCCTGGCATTCCCACAACACACACAGACATTAATGCTTTAAAACAATTCTACTATACAAAAGGAAATAATAATAACAAAAATAAAAAGCCACAAACTGGAATATAATATGTACAATATAAAAACTGATGTAGAGATCCAGTTGCTCTCACATCTAGTCATTAACAACTAATCACATTAATAAGTTTTTAAATATTCCCAATAAACTAGGGCTGGAGAGATGGCTCAGAAGTTTAAAGTGCTTGCTTGAAAGCCTGCAAGTGTAGGTTTGAATCCCTAGAACCCGCATAAATACAGATGTACAAAAGTGGCAAATGTGTCTGAAGTTTGTTTACAGTGTCAAAAGACACTAACATGTCCATATCCTCTCTCTCTCTCTCAAATAAATAATATATTTTAAATAAATATTTTCACTTATTAAAACTTATAATGTTGACTAACACATATAATCTATCAAGAACTGGTAGTTTGTGGCTATTGGAAATACTCAACTTGAGTTACAACAGCCTAGATCTGAGATGTCTTAGATAACTGTGGCCATTTTTCTTTTTATTATTTCTTGGAAGGTGCATTTCAAGCAAAGAAATATAGATAGAAAATATAGTGATTTGATATCAAATCCAGGTCTAAACTAAAATACTTGATAAACATCCTTTAAAATAGCCTAGAACCAGGTGTGGTGGCTCACGCCTTTAATCCCAACACTTGGGAGGCAGAGGTAGGAGGATCGCCGAGAGTTCGAGGCCACCCTGAGACTACATAGTTAATTCCAGGTCAGCCTGGACCAGAGTGAGACCCTACCTTGCAAAACCAAAAAAATAAAATAAAATAAAATAAAATAAAATAAAATAAAATAAAATAAAATAACCTAGAAATAGTCCATTTATTATGTGTACATTCAAAATGTATGCTAGAATTTCTGTCTTTAGAATCTAGAGTTGTACATCTTGATCATTCTTTCAAAGGGTTTTAAAAAGTATTTATATATCCCAGCCTTAATACTAACTCTGATTTCTGTCCACTTTGAATTACTAGTCTGTAATATGCACTGTATTTGCTAATTTTCCTAAATGTGTCAGCTTGAACATGGAAAACAATCAACAGCCTTAAAATAAAAATCACATTTTTGATTTAATGATACAAGAAGCACCAGTTGTATTTGTTTTGAAAATATTAATAAAGAATTATTGATATATCTAAATATACACTTGATTTGGCAGCAAACATACTAAAATTGGAACAATACATTTAATATAGCTTTCATAGAGACCTTTTGTAGCAGACAGCTTCAGGTTCGCTGAGATGAACTTCCAGACCAGGCACAGTTATGGAGGAAGGGGTATTATTTATTGAAGCTTACAGATCCAGGGGAAGTTCCATAAAGGCAGGAGAAGCGACCTGCTCTCACAGGGCCAAGCAGAGAGAGAGCAAAGCCCCCAGCCACACAGCACACAGAGCAAAACTACTGCCAAAAGGTCACACAGCACACTTACAGGAACTCCTGTTAGGCACATTTGCATATCTTTACAATGGAATCTCAAACCCACCATTAATACCTTAAGACCAGCCCCCAGTGACATTGCCTCTAGCAAGGTGATTGCAGATGCAAACTATAACTAATAAAACACTGAATATATTGGGGGACATATATTCAAACTACCACATTCTGCCCCTGGCCCCCAATAGATTTAGCTCCTGGTCCCCAATAGATTTATAACTATCACACATTGTAAATTGTACTCAGTCCAATTTCAAAGGTTCTCACAGTCTTGATAAACTTAAGATAGTGAGTCCTGTAAAATCAAACAAGTTGAATACTTTCAACATGTAAAGGCACAGAGTAAACATTTTAACTGGTATAAGGCATAGCAAGGAGAGACTAGAATAATGCAAACTCAGCCACCATCAGCAGTCATCAAACTTCTGCAGTTCAAGTTCAATATAACCAGAGACTGACAGTCTCCAGGTTTTCCAATTCTGCCCCTCCAGCTGGGCAGAGTTGCCAGGGAAAACTTTTATCCCAGGCCAACACTGCACTCCATGGTAGCCCTTTTGCACAGTCCTGCTATATCCAAAACATCTTCAGGTCTCCATGCAAACCACGGTCCATCTTCCAAAGGCTCTTGCAGCCTATTCCTGAGGGTCTTCATGCCCTGCCTCATGCCACATCTCAGCAGCAGCTCCTGGAACCGTGTGCAATTCATGACCACTCTATGCATTTTTCATGCTTCCAAAACTAATACTAGGTGTGGAGGACACAGCCATATTCTTAATCCAGGGACAAAATAAATCATAGCCTTGAAAAGCAGGTTCCTTCTTTAGTCAACTCTTTCCAAGAGAGTTTGCATTTTTAACAGTCTTTCCTCAGGCATCCTCTCCATTGTTTTAATGTAAATCAGGCCACCTTCCTTCCACCTTCCTTAAGATTGCTAATGTGTTGACAATAGCAGCTAAACCAGTCTCAATGCCTCTACTTTTAACTTGCTTCAGGTTTTCCAACTTAAAATCTTAAAATCTCAGTCCGATATCTTCAACCAAGCACATCAGTCCATTACAAATTTAACCTTGATCAAACTTTCTGTCCCTGGATAGCGGAACGTAGCCATCCCTTATGCCAGTAGCCCAGTTCCAACAAAGTCCTCTGCAGTCTTTCCTTCCCCTTAGAAAGTTCATAAGCCAAGCCTCGAAGTTCAATACTGTCCGCACTTAGCATTCTCAAACTCTCATCAGAATAGTCCATAAAACTTGGCTTACTACTACAGAAGGCATCTTCAGTTGCAAGCACCAAGTCCATGCCCATTCCTCCAAAACAAAGGTTCCAAAAGACGAATATCCACAAGGTCAGGTTCATCTCACCCCACACTCCTTGGTACCACTTTACTGTAGCAGACAGCTTCAGGTTCGCTGAGATGAACTTCCAGACCAGGCACAGTTATGGAGGATGGGATATTATTTATTGAAGCTTACAGATCCAGGGGAAGTTCCATAAAGGCAGGAGAAGCAACCTGCTTTGACAGGGCCAAGCAGAGAGAGAGCAAAGCCCCCAGCCACACAGCACACAGAGCAAAACTACTGCCAAAAGGTCACACAGCACACTTCAGGAACTCCTGTTAGGCACATTTGCATATCTTTACAATGGAATCTCAAACCCACCATTAACACTTTAAGACGGGCCCCCAGTGACATTGCCCCTAGCAAGGTGATTGCAGATGCAAACTATAACTAATAAAACACTGACTATATTGGGGGACATATATTCAAACTACCACACCTTTGAAATCAATTATCAAATATTGTACTTTAATATTATTTGTTTGGCTGGGCTGTGTTTAGTCAATTTAAATTAGATAATAGTTTATAAATAACTAAGAAATGTTTTTAGCAAATATGAATTTTCATGGTCCAGTAAAATATATTTTATCTAATTTGTAGACCATTGTTTACAGATATTTATGTGCATATAGAATAATAATAAAGCAAACATAAAATTAAGCAAATATTATTTATGCATGGATGAATTTATCAAAATATTTTTAAACCATTAAAGAATCGTGTGCTGATTTACATTCTTGGGGCATATGTTGATAATATCCCAAAGGCATTGAAAAGAAACAAAATATAGACAGTTAAATGTTAATGTATGTTCAATCATTTTATGTCCCAAATAATCAATGTAATATGTACTGCCAAAGTCCAAGTCTGTAATTTTTTTAGCAACACAACATTTTTTACCCTCTGAAATTGGCTTAATTTCAACAGTTTAGAAAAAGTGAACAAATGGTAATTTGGTGATTTAAGAATGCATTTAGGGCTGGAGAGATGGCTTAGCGGTTAAACGCTTGCCTATGAAGCCTAAGGACCCCGGTTCAAGGCTCGATTCTCCAGGACCCAAGTATGCCAGATGCACAAGGGGGTGCATGCATCTGGAGTTCGTTTGCAGTGGCTGGAGGCTCTGGTGCACCCATTCTCTCTCCCTCTCTCTCTCTCTCTCTCCCTGCCTATTTCTGTATCTCTGTCTCCCAAATAAATAAATAAATAATAAAATATTTTAAAAAAATAATGCATTTAGTTTGATTTTGTATGGCTTGCAGGTTAGATGTTTTTCAAAAAGAATCTTCCCAGATCTCATTGCATAATCCATCAACTGGAGCTGAAATGATGGTCAGTTTGAACTTGGTCCAGTGGAACATAAGGGAAAATTTAAGGAAGATATTAGTGAACTTTTCTGGAAGTGAATTTACTTTTATTTTTATTTTTTTCTTTAATACATTCAGAAATTAGTTGACATCAATATTATTGAGTTCTTGCAACCTACTAAGCACATTGTTTAGTTGGGAACAAATTCAATGGTATATGGAACACAATTGATTCTCTCATGACAAGGGATTTTTTTCCTCAGGAAGATGATTGAAGAATCCCTATATAAATGATTAATGGAAGGAGAAGGGTGTGCACATGATAATTAAAGGGAACAATGACTCAGTTAAATATGAGAAATAAGTTTGACTTCATTCTCTTTCTTCTTTGTTCTTTTCTGAAAGCTTTAGCAAAGAATGATGAATGTTGCTAATACTTGATTTATGAGTTATGTGTAGTTTAAGAATGGTAAATTAGTGCTTCAATATCACATTTAATTATCTTAAATATTTGTTGAGGAACTTCTTTACCTGTATTAAGTTGTACCAGTTATGGATTTGAACAAAATAATTATTTTTTCTTTCTTAAATGAAGAGCAATGAATTATAGAAATTTCACAGTATTAAACAAAAGGCTTGTAGATGAGCTAACTGTTCTTGAACAATGTTCTTGCAGTGAATATGGAGATGTGGACTGGGAAAGGAATATATTAAGTGTAAGATAGAAGGAAAATGTTCATATGAATCTGAAGTAAGGAAAAGAAAAATATTTAAAAAGAAGAAAAGTAGCATACTCAGTACTAAAGTTGTTGAAGTAAAAGAAGATTTATAAGATAACCCTTGGAGATAGGTAGAGGACTCTGCTCTTAAAGGTGCTTGCTTACAAAGTCTATTGGCTCTGGTCATATTACTGAGCCACTCATGTAAAGCTGGACAGACATTCCTTTACAGTGTCATGAGTCCCTGGAGAACCCTTCACCCTCCAAATGCAAATAAATAATGAAAACAAACAAACAAAAACATGGCCCCTTTTAGAACAATTTCTAAAAATAATTACATTTCAAAAACAGAGGCTTGACGTGTTTATATGATACAAATTTACAAGTTCAGATTTTATTTGCTGAAATATTCTAACAATACTATTGAGAAAAGATACAAGGAATGTCTTACTATTTTGAAGGGAAAGCATTTGAAGACATAACATGAATGAATGCACTTATAAGTGCCAGTGGAAATGATAAATGACATAAAAATAGAATGGTAATTGACTTTAGATAAGCAATGGAGAAAATAATTAATCAAATATGATGCAAATATTTAAACTCCAATAACCATATGGTGGCCTACTTCAAAGACATTTCTGAAGGAACATTACAATTGTGTTGACACAAAAGACACAGCTCTCACCTCAAAGTGGGTAAGAGATAGTTTATTCTGAAGCCAAATATGAGTGACTGTGACCTGAGAACACAAATTTAGGTTACCCTAAATTCTATGTTCCCATGCTTTAACAATTTCATGAAGGTTTAATAGTTACAGAACAAAAGAAAGTCATGAATCAATGCACTTTCTTTTAAACTTTTTTATTTTTTATTATTTTTTGGAGAGAGACACAGAGAGAGACAGAGAGAGAGAGAGACAGAGAGAGAGAGAGAGGAAGACAGAGATGGGCGCGTGAGCAGTGTCTCAGCTGCTGAGAACGAAATCCAGATGTGTGAACCCCCTTGTGGTCAAGTGTGGCATTGCACCCTTGCATCACTTTGCATCTGGCTAAACGTGGGACCTGGAGATTGGAACCGCTGGAGATTGGAACCAGTGTTCTTAGGGTTAGGAGGCAGGCACCTTAACCCCTAAGCCATCTCTCCAGCGCTCAATGCACTTTTAAAATACATTGGCTGGCCATCAGGTAGGCAAGTTGCAGCCAAGCAGGGGGAAGATCTCTACCACATGCTCTAGGTGCAATCTGGTGACATTCTTACCCCTTGGATTGGTGGAAGTTGGTGGTCTGACAGTACCTGATCACATGAATGGTCATATGGATATTAGGTCAGACAGAGAAGTGGGTAATAATGGCTATTGAGGGTCTCAAGGTAGCCCAAGGTAATTTTTCTCTGTGAGTTTTCTCAGTCCATTCAGCCTTGCCGGAAGTAGGTGTAGTAGATACAAAATTTTTCTGGGAAATTTAGTTCACAATTGGTAAGTTGAAGTAAATGATACAGCATGTTTTGGAGCTTCTGTGTAACATCAAACAAAATGTGCATATTATACAAAGCATTGAACACAGACTCACAAGTTAACTTTACATAAGAAAAGTCATTATTCTCTGAATGGTTAAGAATAACTGAAATACCAAAATGAGCACACGTAAAGAGAGATGAAAGAAAGAAAGATGTAAGAAAATTCAACATTTAAGTATTGGATTTACCATATAAGGAAGCAACAAGTAAATACAGGGATGTAGAGATGGCTCAGCTGTTAATGTACTTGTCTTGCAATGCCTGATAACCCAGGTTCAATGTAAAATGAAAAAAAAAAAAAAAAAAAACATTAAAAACCAGGTGCACAACGTGGAGGATGCATCTGGAGTTTGTTGCAGCAGCAGGAGCCCCTATTCTCTTTTTCTGTCTTTCTCCCTTTCTTTCTTTCTGTGCTTGAAAATAAATAAATAATTAGCAAAGACAGTGAAAACTAGCCAGTCGTAAAGAGGTAATTAGAATTATAGTATCAAAATAGAAGTAATGGTTATCAGAATAAGCATGGAGAGAGAAAAATACAGGTAGTGTTTAGGCAAAATCAATCTATTGGTTGTGTACACTTGGAAAACCAAAAGAAGAATTCTGTATTTCGAAAATACAATGGCACAGAGTAAGCATCCCTATTCCAGAAGTGAGGAATATGGACAGGTAGGAGAAATATTACCAAAGCAAGAATAGAACCCAGCAAGACAGAAACTAAATTATGTAATGTCCATGCTATGCATGCAGGGGACTGGGTAGACTTATATAAGCTCCATCAGGCTCAAGAAGCCTCGCCAATTTTGGTTTGTCATTCAGAGCTACTTAGTCTCTTGGACTAGCTTTACTTGCATATTACCTCAGCAGACATTTCATATTCTTTGCATCTGCTACACCTTGACATCTATAATACAAATGAAATTTCACCCTCTTCGTCTCATGGTAGATAGCACCACACACATTCAAGCATTTTTCCTTCACGAATTGCTTTTTCAATACCATTATCACTGGAGATACTCACACAGACAAACACATATTTGTATACTACTTGTCCCTAAAGTGACTTTCAACCCAATAGGTAGACAATCAAGATCAGCCATTACCAATGTATCTAGTAAAGTATTAAATGCAAGAGTGAGCTGAGTTCTGCTAATGTTCTCTGTCAAGTCCAGTAAACCTAATAATATTCTAAATGAGTAACTAGTTTATAAGAACTTTACTGAAAAATGTTGATGGGAATAGTGTTTACTTAAAGCAGCCTTTGGAGAAACAGTTATTTTTATTTATTATTATTATTATTATTATTATTTTTTTTTTTTTTGGTTTTTCGAGGTAGGGTCTCACTCTAGTTCAGGCTGACCTGGAATTCACTAGGTAGTCTCAGGGTGGCCTCAAACTCACGGCAATCCTCCTACCTCTGCCTCCCGAGTGCTGGGATTAAAGGCGTGAGCCACCATGCCTGGCTAGAAACAGTTATTTTTATATCAGAAATAATGATACTTCTGGCTGTAAAAAAACAAAAAACAAAACAAAGTAAAATATAATAAAAGGAAAATAGAAAAGAACAAAAGTAAAGGGACTTAATAGATGGTTTATTTGATAAACCCCATACTTCATGAACCTGATTACCTGAGCTGTGGCCACCAGACCCCATCTAAAAGCCTCAAGCTGTGATGGCTTCTGTAATCCAAGAACATGTTAAAGGTAAGATGCACGGCAGAAGCTAAAAAAAATTTTCAGCAGGCCTGCTACTATAATGAGTACAAGAGAGCCTGTCTCCAATAAGATGGAAGGCAAAGACTTAACCAAAAAGTTGCATTCTTACCTCTACATGCACACACAATGTCACATATGAGCGTGCACTCATACCCATGAACACACATGTACACAAACACCCAAAAGGGAGAAAGAAAAGAAAGACAAAGAAAATAATAAAACCAAACAAAAAAAATAAAGTGAGGCATAGTACACTTAGTGAATAGCCAATACAAGGAATTTTGAATAAGCAGAAAGGGATAGAAGAAAGAGAGAGGGAGAAATACAGAGAGAGAGAATATGGGCACATCAGGGCCTCTAGCCACTGCAAACGAACTCTCCAGATGAATGAACCACTTTGTGCATCTGCCTTTACATAGGAAGTAGGGTATCAAACCTGGGTCATTAGGCTTTGCAGGTAAGTGCCTTAAGCACTGAGCCATTTCTCCAGCCCAAGCACAATATTTTGTAGCTTCCATCAGTATGGATGTTATATCCTAGGGACAGAATGTGGCATCTACTCTAGCATGTTCTCAAGGACTCAGGTTCCCACTGCACCAATCCTAATCCATGGTTCTAATCCTCAAAATCCAGGTTTCATGTTGTTATTTTAAGTATCAGGATGTTGAGACAAAAAAAAATCTTTTAAGGGAGCTGGCAAGTCACTCTACTTTAATAAATGTGACTATGTTGCAGCTCTACATGTAACTACAAAGATTGCTAGCAACAGAAATTTTAATATTTTAGTGGTCACTTGTCTTTCTCTATTTACTTGAAATATTTGTTTAAAAATATATTGTTTTTCAGCCAGATGTTATATTATACATGTTGTAGTGGTTTTGAAAGAGTAGACAACTGTCACAATTTAAAAGTAATTTAAAATTACTGTTTATGAAGTATTTAGTGAATTATTTTATTGTATGTTGTTGTACAATTATGATTCAGAATCATTAAAAATGATTGACTGTATTTCTGAATTTTAGAGACAAAGTCTCATGTAGCTTATGCTGGTCTTGAATTCATTATGTCTCTAATGATGACCACAAACTCCAGATCCTTCTGCTTCTGTCTCCCAAATCCTGGGATTATGGTCATGTGTCAACACACCCAGCCAACGCTGGCCTTTAATCCCCAAATTCTTGTACTAATTTTTCTCTTTACCCATTGTACTTGTTGCTGTTGTTTCTTCATCATCAAAATGTTGTACTGCTCTCTGTGTGCCTATGTCTAAAACCACTCTCTTCTTAATTCCAGAGTTAAATTTTTGAAAAGTATTTAATACTCACATGTCATGTGATATAAATTAACATGGCAAGCAAGATAATTAACCTGTATTTTGTGTGTTTGTAGTAGGTACTGCACATACATGTGTATCTGTGTGTACATGTGTGGGTGTTGTAAGTAAGTGTATGTTCAGATGAATGTGTCCTGTGTACATGTAATATGGAGGTCAGAGGAAGTGACCTCCACCAGATCTTCCACCTTATGTCCTGAGATGGATCTCCCAGGTACTGGTTAGACTAGTTCACCACTCCACTGAGCCCTTGTGAAGCTCCTGTCCCACCACTCTCAGCACTATGGTTAAAGATGTATATGGATACTCCATAATTTTTAAGAGGGAGCTGTATCTAGAATTCAGATTCTCATGCATTCATAATAATAACACTTATCTCCTGAATCTTCCCCTGAGTTGCATAATAAAACTTTTGATTTATTTTTTCCATGAATGTACCCATTCTTTGATTTTATTTTTCAGTACATAAATGGAAACTCTATTTATTACTTATACCTACATATTTGAATAGTTTTTACTCATAGTTTTTGCTCATTTCATTCTGTCATAAGCACACACCTAGTAATTTTATCTTAAGTAAATATTTATTCTTTAGCCATTAAATTATTTCTAAATTTCTTTACATTTTAGGAGACTGTGTTACTACTATTTCATCCTCATCCACACTGATGACTCAACTGCAATCCTGTAATTACCTACCAAGTGATCCCTTTGTACTCTATACCCCTGAAGACAGTCCAATTATCTCTTTTAAATATGCTCACCAGGTCATTCCTCTGAGCCACATCCCTCAATTATTTTCCATATTATTTAGTACAAAATACAAAATTTAATCATGACATCCCTCTTATTCTATCATTGTGTATCCTTATTTGTTCCACTTCCTCTTTCAAAACTATCCGGGGTATCCACCCATCTTTCACTTTATTGTCGGAGTTCTACAAGTCTGTTGTTTTTTAGGAAACTTTTCTAATGCCCCACCTCTGTTTTCCCTTGCTGTTTACCTACATTTTCCATTTGTAGTGTAACTAATTTTTTTTTTTTTTAGGCAAACCCAACAAACTGGCCTTTTCTTATGAGAAATAGAGAGATAGACATAGAGATGGAATTGGAATGCCAGGGCCTCCAGCCATTGTAATCAAACTTCAGATGCTTGAGCTACCTTGTGAGTATCTGTGACTTTTCATGCTTGTGTCACCTTATGCATCTGGCTTATGTAGGGCCTGCAATGGTGAACATGGGTCTTTAGGCTTCCATAGGCAAGTGCCTTAACTGTTAAGCCATCCCTCTAGCCCTCATAGTGTAATTAATTTTTAATTGTTATTTTGACTTCACATGTATACTCATGTAGTTAATGTCAATATGAACAATTATATCTTCAGCTATAAACCACCATAACATGAAAAAAGTATGAGATATAATTATATATCTTTTCAAATTAGTGGGTATAAATTTGTTTAAATTGTATTAGTAATATGGTTTGGTTTAGTCTTGATGAGAAAACAATCTTGTTTACCTTACTTAAATAAAATATCATTTCTATCAAATTATATACATGTCTCTCCTTCCATATTTTGCTACATCCACTCATTGCCTTAAAATGTCAGCAGACATAATATGTAACAAGAAAAAATGTTAGTTAAATTCACACCTTACAATCACTGTTGATATCCAAGCACGTCAGAAAATGCTATTTAACAAGAAAAGCACTATTGTGGCAGGATAACAGAAATCTAAGAGAATAATGCAACAGCTTTGTAGAAATTATATATTTGTGTTATATGTTCTTGCTCATTCAATGAATTTTCCTTTCAATTTGATTTTCACTGGCTTTGTCATCAGAGGCTTCTTTCTATCATTAATTAAAAAAAAATCATGTCTTAGCAACTTCTGGGTAAGATGGCAGCATAGGAGCCATGACAAACCAACCTAGGGAGGGATTTAAGCAAAACCACAGCAAAATACACTCTTCTTCTGAAAAGTGCAGGAGTATAGTTTTTTTTTTTTTTTTTTTTTGTTTTTTTTTTTTACACACAGTGGAGAAGCAGGCGAGACCAAGATCCACCAGAAAGAAGGAACATGGCTAGAATCCCACTGAGGAGTTTGCAGTCCCATCCACATGCCTGGCACTGCATACAAGGTTCACTGAGCAGCAGCAGACACCAAAAAAAGGGGACTTTCCAACATCATCAGCATCCTTGCAGAGTTGAGAAACCTGAAGGAAAAAACAAGTGACCTGCAAAGGCTAGCTCATAAGGATCACAGCAGATTACTCAACACAAACTTTAAAAGCCAGAAGGGCTTGGAATGAGGTATTCCAAAACATTAAAGGCTATTGCCAAAAGCCCTTGGTTTCCCTTCAGAAAGAGATGGTAAGACCCTATTGCTGAAGACATCTCTTGCCTGAGAGGCAAGGTCACTGAGAAAGCAAGCTGTTGCTGAGCACAAAACCTTATCCCTGTAGACCAGCCAACTGAAAGCTAGAAAAAGCTGCACTGCATGAAGCCATATGGGAGACAGAAGTCATCAACAGTGAAAACACTGAAAACACTGAAAATTCAAGTTTGGCCATACAGGTCCAATGACTGCACGGGTGCAATAGTGGCATGCCTGCTCTTGGGGTAACCAACTGTTCTATAATTAGACTGAAGGCCCTCTCTATAGGAGGGAATACATACCTGGTACTGAAAAAACTAAGCAAAAGTCTATGGTAGGGGAGGTCATGAGTCTTAGGGGTATAAAGCCTGCTCTTGTCTGGCTAAATGTATATATTATTCCCACCAAACTTCCCTGAAAGCACTACACTTAATGTTCATATTCACATATTAATGCTACTCTCACTTCTGGTTAGAGAAGCTTCGCTTTTCAGGTGGCGATGACCACTGGGATAACCCAAAAGCCAACATAGTGCTAAGAAGAAGGGACAGAGGAGTGTCCAGCACTGAACCATCTCTATAACAACCTCCAAGGCTCAGGGCCCTTTGCAGAAGAGTTGGCAGAAAGAATGTAAGAGCCAAAGGAAGGGTATGGCTCCTTACAAGGCAACTGTCCAGACAGAAATTTGCTTTGATATCCATGACCTTGTAGTACCTAGCAATACCTTCACAAGACCCTCATAACAGAAGAAAAAGATGATGACATCCAATTAAAAGAGACTAATGGAGAGAGGGAGGGTATATGATGGAGAGTGGAGTTCTGAAGGCAAATGGGGGAGGGGAGGGAAATATCATGGTTTATTGTCTGTAAGCATAGAAGTTGTCAATAAAAAAAGAGAAAAAAATAATTAATTAATTAAAGAAAATTCATGTTTCCCTCTCCTGATCACTCCTTACACTTAATGTTGTCTACATCATACTAATTTTAATACCATGATAATCATTTTGGGATGCATTTGGTAAGTCATAAAATAAAAATTACTAGAAAATAAAAACTTTATGTAATTTTAACTGTGGAAGTTAAAGAGTCATATAATTACTTTTTACATCTCAGATGTTGTTTTGGATCATGCCAAATATTTATATGAATATTTTGCCTTAGCAAGGCATGGTTATGTATACCTATATACCTCCTGCACTCAGAAGGCACTAGGGCTGTAGGTTTAAGGTGACATCTTCAACCTGTATCCACAAACAAATTGAGACCCTGTATAACCCCCCCCCACACACACACATGTGTCATAATCTTATTTCAATTGTCTCTTTAGCATAAAAGTTTGGCTGATCATAGTTTTAATGGCAAGTTTGTATGTTTTATGTATTTTAGATACTGTTTTATTGCATTTTAGATACTGTGAGCTATGAAACATAAGTAACATGTTATTAGTAATATGAAATATTGAATTGAGTTTAAAATTATGTTTATGGATGTTATCACATTCCTAAAATTATTTTATCACACATCAGTAAAGTTCCTCATTCTTTCACATTGAATTAAAACACAGTATCAGCCGGGCGTGGTGGCGCATGCCTTTAATCCCAGCACTTGGGAGGCAGAGGTAGGAGGATCACCGTGAGTTCAAGGCCACCCTGAGAGTACACAGTTTATTCCAGGTCAGCCTGGGCCAGAGTGAGACCCTACCTCAAAAAAACAAACAAACAAAAAAAACAAACAAAAAAACACAGTATCATTTCACATGTTTCCCTTCTGTGTCAATGTGGACTCCCTCAACACAGACACAGAGACAACATCACTACTGTGGAATATTTGTTGGGAAGTGACATTTTTTGAAGTGAGGTGGGAAAAGGGAATGATTAGGTAAATTTCTTTCTTGATGTTTGAATTTAATTCATAGCTTAACATATGCTAAGCAGGTGCTCCACCACTGAGCTAAAT
This sequence comes from Orientallactaga sibirica, assembly GCA_036365145.1. Classification (NCBI taxonomy): domain Eukaryota; kingdom Metazoa; phylum Chordata; class Mammalia; order Rodentia; family Dipodidae; genus Orientallactaga; species Orientallactaga sibirica. Next base: position 8,810,879 of record JAEOAD010000010.1, on the reverse strand, counting down.
CTCTAGGCCAGAGAAGTTATGCCTGAAGTCTACATTTCTCTAGTTTAGTAAAGGAAAATAATGAAAAGAAAAGAAAAGAATTACACATAGCAAGTGCAATGGGGAGGTTAGGAACAGTTAAATGAACATGGAAGGAATCCAGAACAATGTAGAAATTTCCTGGTCCTAATTAACTTTGCTATTCATTCCTGACTTGACATTTTCCCAGGAGTATGTTAGTATAGCACTTTGAATGGTATGGCTTTTACCTAAAAACTTCAGATAAAAATAGTTATAAAAATAATTAAACAGTATATTATTAAATAAAAGAATATTTGAGCAGCATCTTTTCCAGACTATCAAACTTCCTCACATACTGCAAGGAGCCCTGGGGCCACCTTGTGCATCTGGCTTACTGGAGAAGCTGGGTCCTCAGGCTTCTGAGGAAAGCACCTTAACTGCTAAGCCATCACTTCAGAACAGGTACCCTGTTTTGATGTCCCACTGTGCATTGTAGACATTAATGGACTGAAGGAAAATAACTCCCTAAAAGCCATCACAGGTCATGAAAATAAACACAGACATAGTGAAATAGTGGTCATTATAACTGAACATTAGATGTTCAGATGTACTGTCAGAGAAAAATGTAAAAAAAAAAATGAAAACAGTTATGAGACACTAGAGACTTGGCCTATCCCCCATAACTCTTGACTATCCCCACAATGCATGACCCACATTCCCCATTGAGGAGGGTCCCTTTGGAAGGGGGAGGAGAGAAAGGAGGATAATTGAGTCACCAATGTGAATGTAAGATTAAAATAATATAAATTAAAAAATAAATTATAAAAAAAGTTCCTAAAACAAAAGTAGCAGAACAATAAGCCTTTCTTTGGATTTGTACAGTTATATTAATTATACTTTAGAGAAATTATTCTGTATCACCATCTGCATATCTACATTTTTTAAAGTCATAGGGATCACTCAAATTGGTTATATCTTTTGGATTTTTAACAGAACTAACAGGATTAACTTTAAATTTTGTGCTACAACGAATTGTTTCAGTGGGTAGGGGTGGTGCTTTATGTCTGTAACCCCAGCACTCAAGAGCTAATGGCAGGAACCATGTAATTTCTAAGCCACCTGATCTTTATAGTGAGATTCTGTTGTTAAAATATCAAACAAATAGGGATGGAGAGATGGCTTAGCGGTTAAGGCATTTGCATGAAAGCCAAAGGACCCAGGTTTGATTCTACAGGACCCAGGTTAGCCAGATGCACAAGGGGGCCCAAGCATCTGGAGTTCATTTGCAGTGGCTGGAGGCCCTGGTGCTCCTATTCTCTCCCTCTCCCTCATTCTCTCTGTCAAATAAATAAATAAATAAAAATAAAATATTTTAAATAATCAAAGAAATAATAATAAGGAATTATCAATTAGTTCTGTGTTCAGTGTTAGTATTCTAGATGGCCTCAATAAGCTCTTTACTTATTATTATTAGACAGATTGGATGGAAGAAAAATCCTTATTATGATGAGTGGAAGAACCTTTAAAAAAGTACACTTGTGAAAGAATTACACAAAAAACAACACACATTGGTAAGCTGAAGCTATTACATAACCCTGCACTGTACACAAGTGGTGATGGGGAACCCAGCATCAGCAGGAAGACTTTGCTTTCACGAGCAATAGAGACATGCTATAATTTGAGAACCCCAGGGGTGATCAAAAGTTACCACACAATCTATGTCAGATTTGCTATGAAGAAACAAAGACCATGAAGTGTTTCTATGTGGGTCCAATTGTGGAATACTAATTAAGAAGAAATCCATATGTTTTTATCATATTGGTTCATTTTCTAACTTTCTCTCTCTCTCTCTGTCTGTCTCTCTCTCTCTGTCACACACACTCATAGTGCTGGCCATGCATCAACTAACACATGGTAAGCAAGCACTATCCTATATGACTGAACTATATCTGCTGTCTTTACTTTTTTTTTTTTTTGTTTTTTTTTTAGTTTTTCGAGGTAGGGTCTCACTCTGGCCCAGGCTGACCTGGAATAAACTGTGTAGTCTCAGGGAGCCCTTGAACTCACGGTGATCCTCTTACCTCTGCCTCCTGAGTGCTGGGATTAAATACGTGCATCACCACGCCCGGCTTCTTTTTTTTTTTTTTTTTTTTTTTTTTTTTTTTTTTTTGAAATGGTTTTACTATATTACTAAGTATTCTTTTTTCTTTCTTTTTTATTAGTTATGTATGTAGTGTGTATACAGCCATGATAGTACCATCATTAGCCTTCTCCCTGTCCTCCCCCCCATGGGTACTGTGGGTCTTGTCTTATGGGGGTAGCCATCAGTTATGGGGGGTAGGCAATGTCTCTGTGCACAATGACCCAACTCATGGCTCTAACAATCATTCCGCCCCCCTTTCCGCGAATTTCCCTGAGCCATATTGGGTTCATTTCAGGTTTATTTCAGTGATGAGGTCTTGGGAGTCTCTGTGTCTCTGGATATCTGATTTGGTAGGAGCTGAGTGTTCTTTGTGTCTATCCTTTGCCCTTGTGCTGGTACCTGGTTCACCAAGAAAGCAGCACTCTTGCTCATTTCCCCAATAACTCTATGGCTTCAGCTGGTGCCCTGGTGAGGTGTGATGGGCTGATTCTCTCCTCAGGTTCTGTGTCCATCTGAAAAAGAGAAGCAGATTCTCCAATGGAGAGTGAGCTCAATGCAAGATACATGGATAACCATTATTATTTTAGAGAGAATTTAATAGGTTTAGGCCTTCTTGTATCCCACTATTGGTGGGAGCTTGATATTGGAAATTGGGCTCATTTTTGGATATGGTTCTGAATTATTTCCCAGCTCCAGGTATGTGTTCTGTTCCACTGAGTGGATCCCTTAGCCAAGTCTAGATGAGTTGGTAAACCACCATGGCTGTGTGTCACTATTGCCCTTGTGTGAGCATCACGTCAGGTTGTTTGAGGCTGAGTAGCTTAGACCATGAGTTGCTTAGATAGAATTGGTCATTTTGCCCCAGTCACTCATGTAGCACATTCCTGAACTAGACAAGCTAACTGTCTGGGCACTGACTATCTTCCAGATTCCACCCAAATCTCTCCATGTTCTGTCCCAACAGCATATGGTGTCTTCAGCAATAGGGTCTTACCATTAACTTTTGGTGGGTCATCAAGTACTCTGACAGAAATCTGTCTTCTTTTGGGAAACCTTGTAGGTTTCACTGATCAACAGCTCATTGTGGATGTTAAGTGCATGCTGGTCCTGGGAGTTGCAGGTGTCAAGGGAAAAGAAGGAAGAAAACTATAGTTAATATGAAAGAGAAAGAAGAAGAGAAAGAAAAGGGAGTGTGAGAGAGAGAAACAGGAGAAGATTGAGGTTAGTCTTCATCATACCCTTTCTAGTCTCTTGTGATTCATGTGTTCTCTCAAAGCACCTGAGGCAGGTTCAACCTTTTAGTATGTCTTTCAGGGATATAGGATTTTATGGTACCATGTCCATTTGGGTCCAGTTTTCTTCACCCCCTTGTCCTGCCCTCTTGCCCCACCATCCCTATTGTCCAGTCCTCAAGATGTTTATTAGGTGTGTCACCATCTTGGGCAAATACAGGTTAGGAGCCAGAGATGCGTGAGACCACACGATGCTTACCTTTCTGTGATTGGGTGAGTTTGCTGAGAATGATCTGTTCCATGTTTGACCATTTTTCTTCAAATGTCATTGTGCCATTTTTCCTTTCTGCTGTGTAGAATTCCATCATGTAGATATACTATATCTTGGTTATCCATTCATCTAATGATGGACATCTGAGTTGATACAGCTCTTAGCTATTATGAATTGAGCACCTATAAACATGGTTGAGAAAATATCTCTGACCTGAGGCTTGGCACTTTTAGGGTAAATGCCCAGTAAGGGAATAACTTGGTCTGTTGGTATCTCTATAGTCATCCTTTTTTGGAGTCTCCATATTGCTTTCCATAGTGGTTATACCAGCTTACATTCCCACCAACAGTGAATGAGGGTTCCTATTTCTCCACATCTTCACCAGCATTTGTTGCCATTAGATTTTTTTTTTTTTGCCACAATGCATGTACAAACTAGAAATGATTAAGAAAGACTATTCAAACAGTTGGAGCAATGAATCATTCTAGCTTATTCAAGAACAAAGACAATTCTGTAACAAATTCCAAAATGATAGGCACAGAATTATTTCATTACTAATTTTTTTTTTTTTTTAGGTAGGGTCTCATTCTGTCCCAGGCTGACCTGGAATTAACTATGTAGTCTCAGGGTGGCCTCAGACTCATGGCAATCCTCCTACCTCTGCCTCCCGGGTCCTGGGATTAAAGGCATGTGCCACCACATCCAGCCATTACTAATTTTTTAATAATTTATATTTATTAGCCTCTATATCTATGCATTAGTATTATATCATCACTTAGTAGACCATGATTACTTAATTAAATGATAAATGAATTACAAACGAAATTATTCACATCTTGAAGCACGTGTTATAATATAAACCTCCCACATAGGGCTGGAAAGATGGTTCAGAGGTTAAAATGCTTGCCTGCAAAACCTAATGACCCAGTGCCCATGTAAGCCAGATGCCCTAAGTGGCATGTGCATCAGGAGATTGTTTCTAGTGGAAGGAAGCCCTAGCATGCCCATAATAATCATGCCTTCTTTTTGGCCTCTCTCTCTCTGATGAATAATGAATAAACTACAAAAATCAAAAATTTCTTTAAAAAATTAAAAAAAAAATTTCCATGTAACTTAGCACACTGTTTATTATCATGTTAGAATCTGGGACCTAGTATTTTATTGTACAAATGTAACATGTTATTGCCAATTTGGTATATACAAGGATTCTCGAAATTTGTATTATATCCACGTAAAACAATGTATATGTAGCACATGGGTTCATAAGTATAGAGAATAAATTATTATTATTCACAGTTATGTTCTGTCAAGTTTCAATCAACATAAATTTAGTAATTCTGAGCTAATCTTTTCAAGAGTAAATATAAACATATATAAAGAGAGTGGGTTTTATATATATGACATACACTGTGGTAGTTTTAGTGTATGTCCCTCAATAGACTCAGGTGTTTTGATAAAGCTTGTAACTTGGATATCTAGCATTGTGCCTGGAAGAGGTGTCACAGTGGTTAGATTCTGGATCCATCCCTAAGGCATTATTGGGATTGGATCTGATTCCAGGCTGAGGGTATGTAGGGATGTTTTGAGCTCTGCCTTGGTCCCTGCTGTTTTCACTGCCATGTGTGCTTGCTTGTGGTGCTTACTGGTGGTGGTTTCTCCCTACTTGGATTTGTGAAAGGGGCCTGCCTCTTCTACCATTGTACAAATTCCCATGGATCTATAAGCTTTCACCAAATTCCTTCTTCCCATAAACTATCTGTTTGGAGGTTCATCACAGCAACACGGACCTGACTACAACATAAACACCCACAATATTTTTGTGTGTCATATTGACTATAACTTTAACTCCAAAAAAAAAAAAAAAAAAAGAAATTCTAAGAGGTTCTAATTACTGTTTTATAAACAAGAACATAAAGTTGAGCAATCGCTTGCCTGAGTCTCCCTCATATCATGTGTCAGAGCTTAGTTTGCAACATGGTACCTTGTGGTGGTTTGAACCTGATCTCAATACACTCATGTATTTTGAATGCTTGGTCCCCAACTGGAACCAATTTGGGAGTTGGAGTCTTGCTGGAAAAGGTGTGTTGTTGTGGCAGGCTTTAATTTTTTTAGCCAACTCCCCATTGCAGCTCACTCTTTTTTTTTTTTATTCCTTTTTTTTTTAAACTTTTTATTTTTTTTGGAGAAAGACAGAGAGAGGAGAGAGAGAGAAAGAGAGAGAGAGAGAGAGAGAGAGAGAGAGAGAGAGAGAGAGAGAGGAAGACAGAGATGGGCACGGCAGCAGTGTCTCAGCTGCTGCGAACGAAATCTAGATGTGTCTGCCCCCTTGTGGTCAAGTGCGGCATTGCGCCCTTGCGTCACTTTGCATCTGGCTAAACGTGGGACCTGGAGATTGGAACCGCTGGAGATTGGAACCAGTGTTGTTGGGTTTAGGAGGCAGGCGCCTTAACCCCTAAGCCATCTCTCCAGCCCGCACAGCTCACTCTTGTTGCTGATTTCCACCTGCTGTGAAAGAGGTGATATCCAGCCTTTGCTCATGTCATCTTTTGTCCGACATAATGCAACTTCCCTTATTGTTATAGAAAATATACTCTTTGGGGTTACATATGTGACTCAGTGGTAGAGCAATATGCTAGTGTGTTGAAGGCCCTGGATTCAATTCCCAGCACTGCACAGAAACCAAACAACAAACCAAACAAAATATATTCTTTGTTCCTGTCAATTTTTTTTTTTTGTCCTAGCACCATGAAAGTAACTTCAACATCCCAACATCCCACTGACCCAAAGCCACAGCTACATGCACTGCCCTGAGCTCCATTCTCATCCTCCGGTAATCATGCAGGGAACTGTAACAAGAGGTTAGAATATCAGCTGTTCTGCTTCATCTGGGAATGATGAATATATAACTATTAATATTCCAAAATTATATGGAATGGAATTCTAATATGCATAAGCCATATGAACTAAGTACTTGTTTTGCTATATTCACAAAACTGTCCCCTTGTTAAAATTCACTTGTGAGCCCAAACAATATCTAGGATACTTTTTTCAGTCAAGTATAATTATACCCAGAGTGGGGAAAATTTTATTCATCCAATATGCACATCTCCACCTGAGAAATAACAGACAAGGTGATATAGTCTTCAGGATTCAGCTCTCATCGTCAAAATGAGTGGCTAGTTACATTTCCAAAATAAATTTGCCATTGCATTTTTATGTTTGTACTTCTTGCTGACTTCACCATACAGAATAGTCAGCAGGTACAGTGCTGAGTGCTGTCACATGTTCCAAAGCATAAGAAAACTGCATGTGTTTTATGAAAAAAAAAATGCAGGTGTTAGAAAAGCGTTGGCTAGTCATGAAATAGAGTGCTGTTGACTGTGAGTTTCCTGTGAATGAGTCAGCAACATAGTGCAGGACATGCAGAAAGAAAAGGAAACACCACACTTTCTCTGGAACTGCTGAGGAAACTTCTGTACTGACTTATGTGGATGAAGGAAAGTTGAAAAAGTTCATACTATGTGAATTCATGAATGTTCAATTTCAAAGGGAAAGTATGGTTACCAACACTTTTATACGGATAAAAACCTAACATCTATAATGATGTATTAATCCAATGTAGAGGCAAGCAGGAAGGCCCAAGTTCACTACATATGAGTGCCTGCATTTTCTTCCACATGGCTTTTCATCCTCTACTATCATTTTTCTTGATTTAACAAGTGATATTCTGAAGTTTCCAAGAGCATAGCATTTGGATCTGTAGGGCTTGTCATCTTAGCTTCCCAAATTCTCAAAATGATATTTCTGCTACATTATATTAAGGAAAGTTTAAAGATCCATTCAGATTTAAAAATATGTAAAATTATATCTCAATAGGAATACTCATATTTAGCATATTGCAAAGGTGCAGAGACCTCAGAAGATGTTATTGACTGAAGACCATTATGATAATTGCTGATCAGAGGGAGCATTCGTTTCTATGAGCTATGAAAAGCATGAAATCATTTTCTCCTCTGTCTGGAACTGTGCTGCAAGGAACACCAGTTAGAACTAGGTGACAGAAATGTGCATTTTATACGCTCTGTGCAAAATAAATATGACCTAGATTTTTACATTTAATTTAAAATATGTAATGACATCTGAGTTTCATATTTCATTTCATAAAAATATTTCTCCCCTTAAATCATGAAGTATATCCAAAATTGTTACTTAAAAGATTTGCCAAAAACATCAGTGAAATTATTTCTAATAATTAAAAAAATAAGTCCATTGTTAAATATCTGCTCATAGATACAGATACCTATAAATGTAAGTTTAAAAACAAAATATGTTTTAATAGAATCATAATACAAGAATATGCCAAGTGCATTTTATGAAACAAGACAATTAATAATGTTAAAATGATAACAAAAAATAGGGGTTAGGTAGATTGTTAATGTTGCTTGCATGCAAAGCCTGCCAGAATGGGCTCAGTTCTCAAGCCACCCACATAAAGGTGGTATTTCTTTGCTGTAGCAAGAGACTGTATCAAGCATGTTCTCTCTCCTTCTCTCTCTGTCTCATAACTTTTAAATTACAAAATTAAGCAATAACATTATGAATTAATCAAATTGTATATGTTAATATGAATGCAAAAGCAATCATAAAATATCCCCACAATATTAGTAGCTTCCTTAGTACAATTCACATGAATGTATCAATGCTTAACATATTCTTAAAAAATCAAATAATAAAAGAATGTTTTCCTAGGGAAAAAAAATACATATCCTAGATAGAGGTTTAGTAACCTTTAAAAAATACTTAAGTTAAGTGAAAGACTAGCATGCAAAATGAAGAGAGGACAAACTATTTGAAAACTTAGGAGCATAGCGATATGATCATGCTGTTAGTGAAGAGGTTTTACTTACTACAGCATCAGCCTAACCAAGGAGAGGAAATTTCATTTTATAGCACTTTGCTACCTTGAAAACGTTTCATTTACAAGTCATGATTAAGGAAAAATAAAGATAGACTACAGTGTAGAAGAAAACAGTAGAAAATATGCATTAGTTTTCTTATCCTTGTGAACAAACATTTGACAACATGCAACATAAAGGATAGAGGATTCACTTTGGATCACAGTGGACTCAGTCTATCATGACAGAAAAAAAGAAAAAACTGCAGCAAGATCACAAGACAGATGGATACTCTGCCTCTACAGTCAGGGAGCAGAAAGGTGAATATTAATGCTCATGCATACTTTTTTCCCTTTTATTCAATCTGAGACTTATCCCATGCAATGGTGCTGTCCACATTTTATGTGCTGCTTCCCTTCTCAATTAAACATCTTTGGAAACACCGTCACTGACATGCCCAGAGTGCTGTCTTCTAGGTCATTCTAAACCTAAGCAACATGGCAGTGAAAGTTGACCATAACCATGTTACATTCAAATACAAAGAAAAACTTAAAAAAAAAAAAAAAAAGACAAGTAAAACACAAAAATGCAAATAACTTAAACAGACACATTACCATAAGAAGATAGATACACAGATGCAAATGAGTATACATTATTAACTACTTGGATTGCAATTTAAATCATCAGTGTCTCATAAACAGCAAGTAGAATGTTAAAAATTCAAGCAATACCTGACAGTATCAATTTCAGGTGGGAAAGAACAACAGAAACTCAATTATTTTTGGTGGGAATGGAAAATGGGACCAACCCTTTGTAAATCAGTTTTTGAATTTTCATACAGAACAAACATTCTTCCCATATTATCCAGCTGTCACATTTCTAGGTATTAAAATAATGTCCACATCAAAGTTCTCCACTGAAGTACTTATGGTCACTTTCTTTACAGCTTCTCCAAAATGGAGACAGATTATGTTCCTTCAATAATTAAATGACTTTAAAAATTCTGTGATATGAGTACCATGGAATCTTGTTTAGCTTCAAATATAGTGAGCAAGTTATCCAGTGAGAGAATGGAAGGATGATATTAAATGAATATTACCAGTGAAAAGTCAATCTGGCAGGGCGTGGTGGTGCAAGCCTTTAATCCCAGCATTCAGGAGGCAAAGGTAGGAGGATCACCATGAGTTCGAGGCCACCCTGAGATTACATAGTGAATTCCAGGTCATCCTGGGCTAGAGTGAGACCCTACCTTGAAAAAAAAATGAAAAATGAAAAAAAAAACAAACAGAGAAGTCAATCTGTAATGAGTATGAATCATATCATTCCTATGTGTATCATGCTGGAGAAGACAAAAACAACCATCAAAGATATAGGATTTCATAACAACAATGCTTTAACATTCCTAAAAAGGATGTTATATGTGGGTCCTCGCTATTCCCAGGAGTCATTGGCCACCAGTGCCCCGGGCACAGGAGGAGCTGAGGGGAGCAGGGTCTCAGAGTGGGTGAGTGCCATGAATCACCCTGGAAACAGTGTGATGGGAATGCCTCTCATTTATTCAAAAGGGGAGTGGGTTTATAAACAATTGAGAAAGGTTGAGAAGGCACATACAGATCATAAGGTGATTGGATACATAGATTTATGGGTTGTTATCTAATTGGCTGGTGGTAGAAGGCAGAAGTTGTGAGTGAAAAGCTGCAAGAGAGATAACAGAAGTGGAGGGAAAAGCTACATAACTTCAGCCACATATTGGATGGCTACAGCTTCAGGGAGACTGTTTACTACCATATAAGGTCTCTTGGGCATCTGGCCACAAGGTCAGGAACTGTGGGCAGGACAAAACCTTAGACTAGGGAATGCTCAGTGCTTTGGGATAACATCCTTTGGGATAAGGGGGGAGGGTCCACTGTTCCACCTCCTCTGGGTGAAGATGGGTCACACAATGACCTTGAGAAAAGGGAGGTCCAGCTCTGTCCCTAGAGTGGGTTCCCAACAATAAGGCTGGCTGCAACCCCACAACCCAAGGTCCCCGGCCATGTCCAACAGCCCAGGCCAACTTCTTCACAGTCCCAGCCTGTATTTAGCAATGCCCAACAGTTATACAGGTTATACAGTTTGTTAGAAAGATGTAATTCAATATTTGACATTGTTTAGGGAGAAAGCCAGACATAAATAAATTTGTACTCCAAGAATGAAAATGAACTGGAATGTCTACTTTCTGTGATTTTTTGGGGGGTGTTTATGTAACTACAGGTATATAATGCATGCTGGTTCACTGAATTTCATCACTAGTTACTATTGAAGAGCCTGCTTCAGCTAATATTAGTACCTACTGATGAAATCTTCTCCTCCTGTGAACTCGGCCAGCTAAAATGGCATATATCCAATGCCACCCACAGAACCAGAGAGGCATGCTGGATTGTATTGTGTATGACCATTTAATGTCAATTCCAGGTTGAAGTAGATGAAGAGCTTTGGATAATGGAGTGAGTGAAGTCTCTCAAGAAAGAGCATCTTAAAACAAAGACCCGCTGATGCAGTAGATCACCTTGAAAGAACATTTTAAAGTCAGCATTTGTGTTTTAAAAAGGCAGTTAAGTTACTAACAAATTAATTCAGATGTAATGAATATTTGATTGAGTTTTAGATAGAATTGCCCTCTATCACTGTCATGGCATTAATATGATGATTAGTCATTATTTTCTCAGTAAGAATTGGAAAGATAGCTCTCCTAAAATTGTTGAAAGGGCTTTTCAATATAGTACCTTAGCTTACTGTTGTCATCGAACAATGATTTGAAAGTATCACTTCAAATCTGCTATGTATATTGCTTCTTAAGTTACCTTTTATGATTCAAAGAAAATTGCCTCTAATACATAATGATAATTTATTTTTATACATTCTTCCTTCAATGACATTAATGTACAAATAGGTAAGTAAAGAAGCAAATGAAAAGCAAAGATTATTAGCTTGTATAAGATTTTTTATTAGTTATGGTATACTCACTACTAGTTACTAGGTATTAGTTATCTATGATTAGCAGTGCACTTCCATTCTTGTTGGCAAGCAATGAAATACTTTAGGAAATTAAAAAGAAAATAAGTTATAGCCATTAAGACAGATTGTTTTTCTTAAAACATAAGTGTAAAATACAGTTGCATTGGTAGAGTTGAACATAAGAGATTATTATTCATTTGATCTGGGATTATGAAAACATGTAATATTGGTCTTGCCAATAAAACTAATATACAAAAACTTCACATGAAACTGTATCAGTGGACTGGAGAGATTGCTTAGTGGTTAAGGCTTTTTCCTGCAAAGCCAAAGGACCCATGTTCGATTTTGCAGGACCCACGTAAGTCAGATGTACAAGGGGGCACATGCATCTGGAGTTCATTTGCAGTGGCTAGATGTCCTGGCATCCCCATTCTCTCTCTCTCTCTCACACACACACACACACACACACACACACACACACACACACACTCTTTCTCTCTCTCAAATTAATAAAATAAAATATATTTAAAAATGAAACTGTATCAGAAATTGGCAAATGCCCAAGATGTAGGTAGACATATGGGAGATTTATGTCAGGAGACATACTTGTTGAAATTCACCTTAAGCATACTAGCTATATCACAGAAATAGGATGGCAGAAAATGTCATAAACAGCAGAAGATTCAAACCATGATGTTTCTACACAGAATCTACTAGACAACAAGTTTAATGCCATAACATAAAAAAATAAAAGTGTCAACTTTGAAAGCTAGATGTTGATGATGCTTTAGAAAATGTTAGAATGTATAGGAGTTTACATAATCTCATTCATATTAAAAAGTGAAGGTGTAGGTAAATCAGAATACATTTGAGTGATTATATACATAGAATGTAGCATTTATCACGCCAAATACACTAGCACACACCTTGAGTATGGCACATGCTTTTTGCTGTGTCATTGTAGGATTATAGAATTTAGGCACAAAGGAGTGACACTGATACTATTTTATTCACTTCTATGGTCTTATATAACTTATATAATATTATTTTCATATTATTTGAGACTTTTAAAGTATAATCTGTTTTTTATGATGTACCTTAAATAATCTCAGGTTTATTCACTCAGCCTTAGTTACTACTCTGCAGTGGGTCTACAATTTAATAACACAGTAATCTTATAATTGATATGTTACAAAAGAAGATAAAAATAGAGTTTGAGTGGATTAGTTCATAGGTATAATTCTCAGTTTTTGTTTCCCTGTTACTGGAACACAAATTAATTGTGTTTTAATAATTGGATAATTAAGTTTACTGAAATATAACAGTAATTAGACATGCCTGCTGCCATAAGCAAACAGGGAGCCTTTAGTCATGTGATGTACAGCTTAATCTAAGTTTTTCAGAGGCCAATAAATGCTAATCCTATATTAAATGAATAGTAAAGAATTGGGTTATGGTGCTTTTCTATTAATAGCCAGATATTTAACTTTCCCTGTATGCTATATTTGAGGGTCATGGCCCTGAAATTATAGACTCTAATCTTGGAATTTTCTTATATAACACTGGCTAACTGACAGTTATATAAACTGCCCCTCAAACAAGAGCCCTAAGTCTTAGAGTTACCCAAGAGTGGGCTAGCTGCCTCTAATAGCAGCCTGAGGCAAAAAGAAACTGACCCTTAAGATTTTGTCCTAGCCAAGGGTGAACCCATTGCATCTACTGTTGTTGCTACTCTGATCTTACTGAGGCTGAAGCTTCTCACATGTTGGTCCTCACTGGCATTTTTATTGAGAAGCCAAAAATATTTAGGACATTGGATTATCACAGAGAGAGGAATTTTTTGCTTTGGATAATCCTTAAACATTTGTTAAAGAAAAAGTATTAGGGGAATTTGCTGTTGGACTCTGCTGATATAGAACACACAATCACTCTGATCACAAATGCAATCACATTAAGCCAACCTGTTGCCTTCAGTAGATCTGTGGCCATTCTCTGTGCATTTAGTTAATGACCTCATTGTCTTTGATGCTATAGTCAGCAATTCTCAAGCAGGCACACTTGTTCTGGATCAAAATCGAACCAATCTACTAAGGAAATTGTGAAAAGAGCATAGCTTAAGATAAGTCAGAATCTCTAAAGATTCTTTGTTAATATTGATCATCTCTGCTGTTCAGGCCAAAGGCAAACCAAAGCAGAGGAAAACTATTCACATTGTTTTTCTTAAATGTAGCATTATCTTTACAGAAAATTGAAAGTAAGAAATTTAGCATTTATCAGGATTAATCTCAGAAAAATAAATTATAAGTTACATAAGACATATTTCCATAGTTCATTCCAACAATTAATTTAATTTGTTTTTGCTTATAGTTCATCCCTACACCTTGAAACAAATAAAAATAAAGATAAAAATATGTACCATAAGGACATATAGTTAAAAAATGAAAGATAAATACAAAAATTCTATTTAGGCCCAGATTATATACAATGATAAAACATAGTTTTTCAACATACTAGCACACAAAATGATAACAGATTCCCTGACTTTGGAGAAGCAACATAACCTTGGTTACAACAGAGGCCACTCATTTATTAACTGCTAACCATGAGAATTATTCTATTTTATATATTCTAATATAAGGACCAATGCAAGGAACATTGAACATCAAATGGATATATGGATATTTACTCTGCTAGAATGACTTATAAAGAGGAACTGACATAGAATACTACCTGGGTTTGCTCTATTTTGACACTCATGCACTCACACATACACTTTTTATATGTAATGTATATATATATATATATATATATATATATATATATATATATACAAGAGGAAATAGAAAATCCTTCAGCAATTTAGAGAATAAAAAACAACCTTGAATATGTACTATTATTCAATTTTTAATATATTTTATTATTTTATTTTTTATTTATTTATTTATTTGAGAGAGAGAGATACAGAAATAGGCAGGTAGGAGAGAGAGAGAGATACTATCAGACACTAGTTTTATAAACTACTTTGGGACATAATCAACCATACCTATTTAAAGTGAAGAAATAAGGTGTCTGGACTTTGACCCAGAACAAGCATGCATTGTAAAAAGTTCTGTCTATAGCATTGAAGACCAGGTCAGTAACCATATGCACATAAAATGGCCACAGATTTGTCGTTACCATATTCACTGGTGAACTATTACCACAATCAATATATTCGACATATTTCTCAGCCTCAGTTCTGATGTGTTGCTTCCTTCTCACCATTACTCTGTGTACCTGACCACTTCCCTTTAGAGGCAGTGATTTATTTTCATTAGATAAACAGGATGAAGCATTGTATACTACTTTGCATGTAGCTTCTTAATTTTGTATTCCCACTAATCTATTGTTTAACATGAGTTTTTTCTTTGATTTACATAAAAGCTCTATAAACACTTATTTGGAAATATCTGTATGGTCATATTTTAACTTTGCCAGAATTTTTGCATCATTGCTGCAGCTAGTTCATCTGGAGGCTTTTGAAACTCTGGTTCTGGGCAGAATATTCATTTGTATTTAGAGGGTTGTTTTCATTAATGTTTTACAGGAAACATAACACCCTACCATTTACTTAATCTATGGTATATGAATGTTTGACTATCCTGCAATAAATTAAGCCATTTTCTTTCTTTGTCTACACATCTCTTACTCATTCACCCTACTGACTGCAGTATGCAGAAAGCATGAATGTACTCAACATTAAAAGAAGTGTGCTGTCAGAACACAGATTGTGTCTAAATGTATTTCAAGGAGGTCTCTATTTGAGGATTTGGTGTTTGTATTTACACTGCAAAATTCTTAGTGGCAAATTTCACATGACCTGAAAATGAATTATAGTTTCACTTTTCTACAGACTATGAATAAAGACTACATTTGTGTCCACCCATAACATTCAGTAACAATATCTGTGAGACTGGAATTCTTCATTTAACGCCATGTTGCTGATGCTACCTACATTAGAAATAAAAATTCAGCCCTCAGTAATAGATTGAGGAGACAGGCATGTAAGGAGTGCTACTCTCAATACCACAGAATCTATCATGGCATGAGTACTGTGCCTTCAAGTGATAGGAAGTTAGCTA
Organism: Orientallactaga sibirica; assembly: GCA_036365145.1. Classification (NCBI taxonomy): domain Eukaryota; kingdom Metazoa; phylum Chordata; class Mammalia; order Rodentia; family Dipodidae; genus Orientallactaga; species Orientallactaga sibirica. The sequence continues at coordinate 8,795,220 of JAEOAD010000010.1, read as the reverse complement.
TCAATAGTACATTTCACAATAAAGAACACAAAAGAATCTTTCCTGAAACTTTATAAGTAGAATTGGTGTCTGAGTTCTATGAAAAAATTTCACATATACTGGGAAGAAAATAAGAACTGAAATGCTATTGATTGTTGTTATTTTATATAAATACATATTGATAAATCATCCAAGCTACTTGGGTTCATTGTTCCTATACTATATAGCAATCAAATGTGCTGATGCTTCCTACTGTATACAAGTATTTATTTGATCTGTGTTCTAACAGTATGTCACGGTTCCATACTCACAGACCACTATATGTAGATTGGAATCAAAACTTTTTATTTTATCTGACTATCCTAACAATTAAATTTATCCATAAACACTACAGCAATAAAAATAGATTTCTTTTCACAGAGAGACCAGTACTTACTATATCCTTTTCAAGTAACACTATAATATTAAAAATGACCTTCAAATTTGTATTATTTTTCTTTGAACTCAATGAAATGGCATTATGGTAATGCATTTAGTGTTTTCATCCTATATCTATAATATATCCATTCTTATATTGCCATAGTTTTGACTTTTGGGGGGCAACTAATTGAAAATTTAATGATAGCTATTTCTTACCAGTTAAATTACAAGGAAATCATATAATTATATAAACTGTTCTTTTTATTTTTTATTAGTTTTCTGTATAATGTGTATACAACCATTATGGTACCATCATTAGCCTTTTCCCTGCCCCCCCCGCCCACTCAGGGACTGTGGGTCTTGCATTGTGGGAATAGCCATCAGTTATGAGGGTGAGGCAATGTCTCTGTACTTAATGACCCAACTTATGGCTCTTTCTGCCCCCTCTTCCACGAATTTCCCTAAGCCATGTTGGGTTCATTTTAGGTCTATTTCATTGACGAGGTCATGGGAGTCTTTGTGTCTCTGGATCTCTGGTTTGGTAGGAGCTGAGTGTTCTCTGTGCCTGTCTCCTTCACCCCTATGCTGATAGCAGGTTCCCTGAGAAAGCAGCACTCTTGCTCATTTCCCAAATTATTCTATGGCTTCAGCTGGTGTCCTGGTATGGTGCAAAAGGCTGATTCTCTCCTTAGGTTCTATGTCCATCTTTAAAAGAGAAGCAAATTCTCCAATGGAGAGTGAGGTCAGTACAAGATACATGGATAACCATTATTGTTTTAGAGAGAATTACATAGGTGTAGGCCCTCTTATATCCCATTGTTGGTAGGACCTTGATATTGGAGAGCCAACTCATTTTTGGATATGGTCCTGACTTGTTTTCCAATTCCAGATATGGGTTCCATTCCACTGAGCCTATCCATTAGCCAAATCAAGAGCAGTTGGTAACTCACCATGGCTGTTCTTAATTTGTGTAGCATTCTGTGTAGAGGCAGTAATTATATTTATTCTTGCTCTCTGATTAGTGGTAGAGACATAAAAATAATATTGACCTAGGTTGTCAACAGATGCAGAAACACAGCAAAAAAAATCTGCCTGGAACCTACCACTAGTGACACAGAACTGGTATTTTTACCAGCTATAAATGTAAATCAAATATGAATGCAAATTACTATCATTTCTTGATTGATTCACAACCACATCAACAGAAATGGAATATGTTCATTCCAGAAAATTATCTCCACTGAAGTAAAATACAGAAACAAATGTATGGGAAGCTCAAAGTGTGAAGTTATATGATGGTATATATTTTTTTGAAAAAATTACTTTTGACTAGCAAAATGGTGATCAAATTACAAATGATTCTGCTTTAAAAATGTCTCTTGGTTTTTTCACTTTCATCTTTGAAAGTTTATATTACACTTTGTTTGTTTGTTAGGAGGAAGGAACTCAAAACAAACAATCCTCCTACCTCAACCTTCTGATTATTGTGACTAAAGATATAAGCTACCCTGCCTGGCTATGTTACTTTTTAATTCTTTTTAGTGACATCACACATGCAGTTCTGCTTAACTCTACTTCAAGAATATTGTGATTTGTGTGTATTATTTACAGTAACATTTAATAATAAAGCTCAAATAATGTACTATTCAGAATTGCAGAATAATAAATGAATAAGTGTTCAGATCTGGTTGACAATATTTCTTTCACAAGCAGGAAAAATGTGTCCCTTATTTAATTTTAAGGACAAATGACCTCAGTGAACTTCATGATCATCTGTTCTTTAAACAAATAAAAGAAGTGGTAAGACTACTTTAATATTTAATAAGTTTGAAACAGTGAAGCAAAATAAGTAACTGTAACATTTTTACCTAACATGATTGAGAACATAACTGACAAACTAATTAGGATCTTTTACGTAGAAGAAATAATTCCATTTTATTGTCTGGAAAAAAGTCATTATTCTTTAATTTTTCTTTAATTCTGCCCATCAAATCAAAATCCACTTTGTTAGATATTGAGTTACATGTAAAACTTCAAGGATTCTAATTAATAACTGCTGTATCAATGGAACATATTTTTGTGTTGATGTTTTAGACACTAGATGTTAAATACAATGGATTTCAATTTCTAGAAAATGATTAATTTCTCAAGAGTGTTCAGGTACAGTCTTCTAAACTTTTTCTTATTCGTAGCCCCACAAGACCTAACTTTGTTTAAAGCAAACTATTGATGGGAAACTATAAAACTATTGAAACTATTAAAGCAAACTATTAAAGTTTAATTCTACTGTGAAGGTCTGCTTTGGCCCATATTCACACACACACACACACACACACACACACACACACACACACACACACACAAACTGTAGTAATCACAATTCAGTAGTAATAAAAATTCAGGTCTTGGGCTGGAGAGATGGCTTCATGGTTAAGATGCTTGCCTGCAAAACCTAACAACCAGGGCCTCCAACCTCTGCAAATTAATTCCAGATACATGCTCCACAATGTGCATCTGGCTTACATGAGACCTGGAGAATTGAACCTGGGTCCTTAGGCTTCACAGGCATGTGCCTTAACCGCTAAGCCATCTCTTGAGTCTGTAGGTAGAATCTTTATAGAAAATAAGCATATTAGTAAAATACATGAGATTAGACAAGGAACTGTTAAAGAAAATGATGGTGATCAACACCAGGAGGAACCTTGCATACATTTGTAGGACACAATTATGCAAAATACATTGAATATGCAAGTATGGAAATGTCATAAATTCATTATTTTGTATACTTAATATATACTTGTACCACATAAAGAACACTTCTCCCATTGATTTCAATCATCCCACTACACATAATTTACATAATTTTATAATTACTCATAATTTACATAATTTCATATAAAGAAAAATGCATCAAAAAACCATAGCTATATAATGTTCTATTTTGCAGCATCTTCCCATGTTCCTAAATCTCTATGTAGTTTACATATGACTAAAGTAATGGCTGCACATAAATAGTTGCATAAGATAATTATGTATTTGTTTAAAAAGAGTGGATTAGTGTTCTAGATTGCTTGAAAAAATGGTTTTAATACAGTGTGTGTGTAAAAAGGAAGATACAAATAATATATAGAGGACAGATCTTTCTTTGGCTAAACCAAGTAATGATATTTTTTATTTTAGAAAGTTATATTCATGTACCCTATGTATTATTGTAGTGTTTTAGATCATGTGATTATGAAGTAAACATGAAAGTCTCTTAATCTGTTCTTAATACAAGTTACATGTACTATGCAGCTATAAGCCACAAGGGGAGCTTGGATCAGCATGTCCTTGGGAGAAAGATGAGAAAAGGAAACCAAAGGTGGATAGACCGATAAGAATGTGGACAAGAACTCATTCTGTCCTGAAGAGCATGAGGGAGTGATCAACATTCATATGGATATTACACCAAGAAAAATATCTAAAATTTGTGAAGTAATTGCTAAGTCAAAGACACATGAATAACACATAAATTCTAATGTTCCAAATAAACACATGGTATCTGAGTTCTCATGGAATTAATTGGCAACCTTCAAATCCCAGTTAACAGCACAGTTATGGGTATAATTTAGTGTTATGTCCAAGACTATGTTTAATCATTACCACAATGAATTCACTGAATTTAATATTGAATATCCAAACTATAAAATGCTTGTAAGTGAAAAGTCATAAGTAGAGATGCACTGTTCATATTTAGTGTTACATGACCAAAGGAAAACCCAAAGAAATTTTGTTTGACAGTGAATTTTAGAAAAAAATTAATAAGCATCAATAATCTTAAATAATTGTCTATATCAAGTGATACAATTATTTAAATCACATTTTATTGTAATATCCAAATATATATGTTGCTTTGGAAAGGAACAACAATTTAACCTGCCCAGTACATGATTACAGGTTAAATGATGACTGTAGTGCTTATGTAGCTGGATGTTTTCTTTCTATTAATTTGATATTATTACAAATATTAAATTTTATTTGTTAATTCTGCATATTTAAATATTGTCCTATATTTTCATAATGATATAATATGTTAATAAATTGATTGAATATATTTAAACCTAAAGATAAAAAAAATCTCCGTATCAATAATTGCTTAATATCACCTCATATTACAAAAATTACTTTAGGCATGGATTCTGTAAATAAAACTTATTAAATTATATCAGTCAACCATGCAAATGGATTAAGCATATTTACCTGCCTACAAAATATTTTACCAGCCCTTTGCTTTGTGAAACCCCAACTGTAATGAAGCTAATGCAATTAGCATTTTTTGACTCACTCAGTAGTTCTTTTTCCCTGAGTCCAAAACTAATGCTAATTTCCCAGTGCTATTAATTACTTGGATTTTTTTAACTTGATGCTTTAAATTCAACATGTCATGTTCTCTATTACTAAAATATCAGTAAACATAGTAACTCAGGGCTGGAGAGTTTACTCAGTCAGTAAAGCATGAGCATGTGAGTTTGGATCCCAACCCCATGAAAGTGCTGGGCATGATAGTGCCTGGAATCCAAGGACTCAAGAGGCAGAGACAGGATCCTAGAGTAAAACTGGATAAGTAGTGTAGCCCATTTGGTGATCTCTGGGTTCAGTTAAGAATCCTGTCTTATAAAGTGGAGAGTAATCGAGGGAGACACCTGACATGGTCCTCAAGCCTCCACACACATGTACACACACACACACACACACACACACACACAACGGAGATTTGTACTGTCATATACACATTTATTGTTCAATCAATATTGAAAGAGGCTAATTCATATTGTCAATGAAGAACATTTAGCTAGATATTAAAAGCTAAATCAAGAAAGTAAAGCTAAAACAAGAAAAGATTTGACCCTACAATGGGTATGTTTAGTTTTCAAAACTCTAATTTCATTTATTTATGTAAATTCGAGCTCCTTTGACCATCTATTTTCCTGATGACATCACTAGTTCCCTGACAGGTAGTAAATGGTTTAAGAAGCTTTGGAGCACAACAGAATTACTGATTCTTCTCTCATCTTCCCTGAGATCCTGGGGCATCAGAGTTAAAAATAACCTTGTTGAAATCCAGTGTCATCAATACCAGAAGAGATAATATATAAGAAAGGACATATTTCATAAGTGCATTGCTTAAAATACATCAAAATAAATTTATATATCTATACATATTTTTATTGTTAGAAAGAGAGAGACAGAGAAAGAGGGAGAGAGAGATAGAGAGAGAGAGAGAGAGACAGAGAGAGAGAGAGAGATTGGACATACCAGGGCCTCCTGCCATTGCAGATGAACTCCAAACAAATATGCCACTTTTTGCATCTTGCTTTACATCACTCAGTAATGGTGAATTGAATGTGGGTCATTGGACTTTGCAAGCAAGCACCTTTAACTGCTGAACCATCTCTTTCGGCCCCTCCATTGATTTTTCTTTTCATGAAGTGACTAAGCCTAATCTAACCTGAAGTATCTAAAAGGGCATAACAGAAACAGACAAAATTTGAAGTGTACCTTTCAACTGAGACAGCTAATTTATGTATAGAAAGTTTCTCATAGAGGGTTAAAAAGTTATGAAATTTTCAATGATTGCAACCTAAACGAAATAAGGATTTATAGTCCAGGCAGGAAAACAGCTACAAAAGATTAATAAAATCATCAGAGATACTAAATTCCTGTAGTTATTCAACAAAGATGGAACAAGGAATTTGCATGAGGGCAGGTAGAACAATTTCTTCCTTTAGCAAGCCACATTTTCCAGTTATATGTAAAGTACTCCTTGGTGCTAGGGATAAATAAAGCTGTGAGGTATAAGAACTGTCTTATGGATTGACAGAGACATTAAATCAGGGTCTTTATGTACTTTTTATTCATGTATTTATTCTTTTACATTACTTTTTTGTAACAATGACTGTCACTAGTAAATGGAATAAATGATGAGTGAATTACTCTTATTGATACATTATACTAATTTTTTGTACCTTCTATTGTATAAACTCATGATTTGGTTCAATTTTTAAAAGAAATTAAAAGGAATATATGATTCAAATAAAAATATCCAGGAAAAGAATGGTCTGGTCTTACACTCTGAAAATTTCCTTAAACTTTTTTTTCTTTTGGTTGCAATTAGTGCAGACGTGATGTAATCCTTGATCACACTACTTATCCATTTCGTGAGCTTCCTTCTAGTTCATTTACTTTTCAGAGACTATTTTCTGTCCATTTACCTTTGAGAGCAGAACTGTGGATTGACATTTTGATGTCCTTAGTGGCTTCTGAGTGTGTAGTTTGGAACTGTGAACTCATCTGTAGCTGGTCCTCTCTTTCCAGTTCAGACCTCTGTATGGAGCAAGAAAGTGTCAGTATTCCACATCAACAAAGCCAAAGAAAATGATCCTTGGAATGTTGGTTTTCTCTAATCATGTGTATAAGAAAGCTTTTAGGGATGTGGTGCCCATACAGGTTCATGTGGTATGTTCTTTCCCTGAACTTTACACACACACATGTCATTCATATGGATGATTGTTTTTATTTGGCAAGCACAGGTTTAAGTGTAAGTCAGACATTTTCAAATACAATTTGATTTTGTTGTTTCTCATCTACCCCTCCCATCCCCAAGCACTCTCTCTTCTCCTGCCTCCCCTAATATCTCCCTATGATCTATTTACAAGTCACTTGTGTCTTTTCCCTCTCCTCTAATCCTTCTTCTAGCTCTTCTTTTTGTACTTGATTTTGGTTATAATTCAACCTCCATAGGTTTTACTTACTTTGGCCACTTATATATATATTATATATGCTAAATCTCATCTATCAGAGAACTTGCACTATGGGTCTTTGTGAGTTTGGGTCACATCACTTAATATGATTTTTCCAGCCCCTCCATTATCCTTCAAATTTCATACCTGATTAAAATTGTTGAATAATATTCCAGTGTCTATATTTATCATAATTTCATTATCTATTTAACATATAAAGTGATTCCAATCCTTAGCCATTATACATAGAACAGCAACAATTGTGGATGTGCACTTATTTCTATAGTAGAGAATAGTGTTCTTAGGATAAAGGCTCAGGAGTGCTATTGGGTTGTTTTAGAGTTCTATTTCTAATTTTGTGGATTTCCACAATGGCTGTATTTGTTTCCAATTTCACCAAAAGAGGTTTCTCTTTTCCCACATCCTCACTAGTATTTGTTGTCAGTTTTGTTCATGATGCCTATTCTGACTTGGGTACAATGGGTCTCTCAAAGTTGTTTTAATTTGCATTTTCTTGATGGATAGGGATTTTAAACACTTTGTAAAGAACTAATTGTCCATTTTCATTTTTTGTGAGTTATCTATTAATTATCCCATTTGGTAATTAGCAGATTTACTTACTTATTTTTGTTATTTAATTTTTGAAGTTTTTTAATCATTTGGCTTAAATATATGTGACAAAGACTTATTCCCAATCTGTAGGTGGTCTGTTCATTTTGCTGACATTTTCTTATGCTGTGCAGAAACCTTTTCAGTTTGATTTGTTTATTCTTAGTGTAGTTATTTGTACAACTGGCATTATGTTCAGAAAGTTCTTGCCTATGACTATATCTTTAAGCATCAGCATTTCAGGTTTTAGTCTTTGAACCAGTTTAAATTGATACTGGTACAGGTGAAAAATACAGATCTAATTCTCTTTTTTTTATTTGCAATTGGCCATCCAGTTGTGCTAGCACCATTGGTTGAATAGCTTTTTTGTTCCACTGAAAGTTTTAGTAGTAAAACATAGTATGGCCTAAGCCATGTGGACTTATTTTTAGGTCTTCCATTTTTTCCATTGGTCTATATGTCTATTTTGCTATATGCTGTACTTATCACTATTATCCTATAGTATAATTGGGAATTAGTTATTGTGATAACTGTAACTGTTTTCTTTCACCTTAGGATCATGTTGGCTGTTTGTGGTCCTTTGATTTTCCTTAGAAATTCGTACATTATTTCCATACTAGTAAGGAACATTATTGAAGTACTGATGAATTTGAAACTTGAATCTATAAGTTACACAATTCTATCACTCCAGAAGCATGTGAGATTTTCTCATCATCTAGTCTCCTTTCTAATTCTCTCTCTCTCTCTCTCTGTCTTTTGAAGTTTTCATTGTTGAGTTCACTCACATTTTTGGTTAGCATTATTCCTAGATATTTAATTTTATAGCTAATTTGAATTGTTTGTTTTCATTGTTTTTAATTCTGGTGAGTTTATTGGTTTCTATGTAAGCTGCTGATATTTTTTTGGTGATTTTGTATCCTGTAACTTTACTAAATGTATTTATTTAATCCTAGAAGTTTCTTTGTAAATTCTAACACATCTTTAAAGTATAGAATCATATCATATCTATAATAAGGATAGTTTGAACTCTTCCTTTCCCATTTTTTTATTCCTTTTTCATCTTCTTGTCTTAATGCTCCAGCTAGGAGTTTAAACCTGAAAGTCAATAGAAATGTCAAGACTGTACATTCTTTCCTGATGTTAGAGGAATGGTCTATTTTTCTTCATTTAATAAAATGGTTGCACTGGGGGATGGAGAAATGGCTTAGTAATTAAGACATTTGCCTGCAAAGCCAAAGGACCCAGGTTAGATTCCCCAGGACATATGTAAGCCAGATGCACAAGGTGGTGCACGTGTGTGGCATTTGTTTACAGCTGCTAGAGGCCCTGGCATGCCATTCTCTTTCTCTGTATCTGCCTCTGTCTCTCTCTCTCTCTTTCTCTGAAATAAAATATATCAATAAAATAACTTAAAAAATGGTTGCACTGGGTTTGTCATATTTAGCCTTGATTATGTTTTTTCTTCTGTTTTTTTTATTGTCAATGTCTGTACTTACATGATATTTCCCTCCCCCCATTATATTATATATATCATATCCCCTCCCTCTCTACATTCATCTCTCTTTTAATTTGATGTCATCCTCTTTTTCTCCTATTATGAGGGTCTTGTGAAGGTCTTGCTAGTCACTGTGAGGTAATGGATATCTAGGCCAATTTCTGTCTGGACAGTTGCATTGTAAGGAGTTGTATCCTTCCTTTGGCTCTTACATTCTTTCCACCCCCTCTTCCTCAATGGACCCTGAACCTTGGAGGGTGTGACAGGGATGTTTCAGTGCTGGACACTCCTCTGTCCCTTCTTGTCAGCATTATTTTGCCTTTTGGGTCATCCTAGCGGTCATCTCCATCTGAAAAGAGAAGCTTCTCTAACCAGAAGTGAGAGTAGCATTAATATGTGAATATGAACATTAAGTGTAGTGCTTTCAGGGCACTTTAGTGAGAATAATACATACATTTAGTCAGACAAGAGCAGGCTTTATAATCCTAAGGCTCATGACCTCCCCTGCCATAGACTTTTGATTAGTTTTTTCAGTACTGGGCATGTATTCCCTCCCATAGAGTGGACCATCAGTCCAATTAGGGATCAATTGGTTTCCCCTAGAGCAGACATGCCACTATTTCACCCGTTAGTCACTAGGCCTGTCTGGCCAAACTTGAGGTTTCCAGTGTCCACTGTTTTCACTGCTGATGATTTATTTCAGTCTCCCATATGGCTCCATGCAGCGCAGCTTTCTCCAGCTTTCAGTTGGCTGGTCTACAGGAAGAAGGTTTTCTGCTCAGCACCAGCTTGCTCTCTGACCTTGCCACTTAGGCAAGAGATGTCTTCAGCAATAGGGTCTCACCACCTGTTTCTCAAGGGAAACCAAGGGCTTTAGCAATAATAGTCTATAATGTTTTGGAGGCTACAGGGACATCTCTGGCCAAAAACTCAATGGAAGTTATGCCATCCCAGACACTGAAAATTTCCTATTAATAATCTATAGCTTCTGGATGTGCAATTATTAAAAAAGTAGGTTTATATAAGTCTTATTCAGAATATCTTGAATTTTGATTGACTCTTCCCCTGCCTTTCTTTTACACATTCTCTTCCCTTGGGATCACTTAGGCCTTTCCCCTGCCTGTAATCTGTTCTTCTACTTACATATATACAATACCATCCCCTTAAGTCCTTCCCTCTCTGCCCTCCCTTATAGCCTTTTTCCAGCTTACTGGCTTCTGCTACCGATTTTTGGTTCCAGCTCACACACAAGTCTATAAATTTATAGGTAGGATCCATATATGAGAGAGAACATGCAACATTTGGCTTTCTGGGTCTGGGTTACCTCACTTAGTATAATCCTTTCCAGATCCATCCATCCATCTCCTTGAAAATTTCATAATTTCCTTTTGATTACCACTGAATAGAACTCTAATGTGTAAAAATACCACATCTTTATTACCTTAGCCTTGATTATTTTATATATTTAATGGATGATCCAACTATTACAACTTTCTCCATGACTCTTAGCATGAAAGCATGTGAAATGAATTTTCAGCATCAATTAAGGTGATAATGTGAATTATATCTTCAATTTATTTACATGGTGCATTATATTTAGTGATTTATATTTGGTGAACTAAACTTACATCCAAAGTATGAAGCCCAGTTGGTCGTGATGCATAATCTTAATGTGCTCTTGAATTCAGTTTGCAAGAGTCTTGTAGAGAATATTTGTGTCTATGTTTCTGAGGGATACTCATGTGTACTTTCTTATTTTCTTGTCTTTCTTTGGCTTTGGGATCAGAAGCCTCATAGAATGAACTTTTAAATTTAATTTTTATTTATTTGTATGTGTCTGGGGTGCCAGGGTCTCTTGCTGCTACAATTGAATATCTGTCCAGAATTACTTGAGTGGCTACAGAACTGAACTAGGCCAATATTCTTTGCAAGCAAACACCCTTCACTGCTGAGTCATCACCCCAGAGTGACAAATATTTTTAATATAAGGAAAAAAATATTCAAAGTAGCAGGACTAACTCAAACTAAAAATATTAGGAAAATAAATTATAATTTTTAAAAAGTCACCAAAATGAAAAAATGGTGTGTGCAAAAAAAAAAAAAATTCATCTCATGAAGTATGGCTATCCAAAGTATTTAGGGACTCAATTTAAGTGTGGTCCATATTGAATACAGTTTGATGTACTGAATGGATACATTGAATAAATATATTGCAGATACTGAATACATACATATAACATGAAGGTATATGACCCAACAATTAAAATTAATATTTAACCTGCAAAGTAAATCTACATTACCAAAGTAAGAATGGCTGTTATCAAAAAGACAGATGATTATAAATTTTGATGAGATCACAGAGAGTGGGCGGGAATGTAGATTAATGATTCCATTATTGAAAACACTATGGAGGCGCCTCAAAATCTAAAACCTGGGCCTGGAGGGATGCCATAAAGGGTAAGGCACTTGCCTAAGAAGCCTAAGGACCAGGTTTAATTCCACAGAAATCATGCAAGCCAGATGCACAAGGTGGCACATGCATCAAGTTCATTTGCAGTGGCTAGAATCCCTGGTGCACCCATTCTTTATCTCTATCTGCCTCTCTCTCTCTCTCAAATAAATAAATAAAATATTAAGAAAATCTCAAAACCTAGCTACAACAGAAATCATCAATTTCAATACTGGGTCAATATCCAAAGAAACTTAATTCACAATTCCAAAAAGAAAAATCTAATTTAAAAATTTAAAAATGTTGTGAAAATATAATTACCAACATGATTACCTAAAGGTTTATATATGAATATATATATATATATATATATATATATATATATATATATATATATATACTTTATATTTTATTTTTCATTTATACCATATTTTATTAGTGCTTTTTGTAGGATAAACATATACATTTTAATTATTGAACAAACATAGTTTTTGAAATATTGCATTGATGTAAAAGGAAACTCATGTATAGTGGTAAATTGAGACATCAAGATGAGTTGGAACATGTTAATTCAGCTCACTGTGGTCCTTAGCTTGGCATATGAGTGTTCATTTTCATTAATCTTGAACTTGTGGCAAGGTAGCTATATTTTTTTTCTATAAAAATTTTGAGGTTGATTCTATAACTTGGAAGTTGTATCTTATATATGCCTTGGAAAGTCAAGAAAATTGACTGATATAGATTGTGTAAAAACAAATAAATTTGATGCAAATAAATATTTTAAAACTACAGAGACATTTGCTCAATTCATAATAGCAAAGAGCTGGAATCAGCCCAGGTGTCCATCATTAGATGAATGGATAACAAAGATGTGGTATATCTATACTATGGAATTCTACGTAGCAGTAAGGAAAGATGAAATAATGAAATTCGAAGAGAAAAATGGGCAAACATGGAACAGATCATTCTCAGTGAGCTCACCCAATCACAAAAGTTAATCGTCACATGGTCTCATTCATCTGTGGCTCCTAAACTGAATCCACCTGAGATGCTGTCATACCTAATAACTACACTGAGGACCAGACAATAGGGAGGGTGGGATGGGGAGGGTAAGGATGTGAGGGAATGAAAGGGTGGGAGGGAGGGTAAGGGTGGGGGACACAAATAGGGACACAAAAGGAAATGGTACCATAAAATCCTATATTCTGAAGAACAAGCTAAAACATTGACCTTCAGCAGGCTGGCAGAGGAAACACCTGAGCCACAGGAAACTGGAGAAACCATCATGAGGACCAACCTTAATTTTTTCCTGCTTTTCTCTCTCTTCTCTCTCCCTTTCTCTCTCTTTCTCTCCATCTCCTCTCTAAACTCACTTTCTCTGTTATATTATCTATCTTTTTCTCCCCTCACCTTCCTAAGCACTGACTTATAACTCCCAGTACCAACATGGGGTTAACTTTCACAATGAGCTGTGGTTCCGATACACCTACAAGGTTTCCCAAAAAAGACAGATTTCTGTCAGAGTTCTTGATGAACCACCAAAGGTTAGTGGTAAGACCCTACTCTTGAAGACAGCATATATGTGTGAGACCAAACAAGGAGAGACTGGCCTTAATCTGGAAGAGGGTCAGTCCCCAGACAGATAGCTAGTCTAGTGCCAGAGAGTGCTACACAAGCGACTGGGGGGAAGTGGCTGACATCAGTCCAAACAACTTGCAGTCTAAACTACCCAGCAGGAAACAATCTGACATAATGCTCAAACAAGTGCAGTAGTGGCACACAGCCATGGTGGGCAACCAACTGCTCTTGATTTGGCTAATAGATCCACTCAGTGGAATGGAACTCATTGCTGAACTGGGAAATAAGTCAAAACCATGTACAAATAATGAGTACAGTCTCCAAACAAGATACCACCAAATGTGGGTCAGAAGAGGGCCTACCCATATAAATTCCCTTCAAGATATCTATGGCCATCCCATCTATCTAGTACTAACTTCTCTCTCCATTGGAGAATTTGCTTATCTTTTTCAGATGGAAAATGAACCTGAAGGGAGGATCAGCCAATCACACCTCACCAGGGCCCTAGCTGAAACCACAGAGTGATGCTGGGGAAGGGCAAGAGTTCAACGTTCTTGGGGATCACTACACCAGAAAGAGGCTGAAGAAGATAAACACAGAGGACACTCAACTCCTACTAAGCCAGATATCCAGAGACACAGAGGCTCCCAAAACCTCATCACTGAAGTAGAACTAAATGACCCCAATGTGGCTCAGGGAAATTTGCGGAAGAGGGGGTGGAAAGAATGTTAGAGCCACAAGTTTGGGCATTATGCAGAAACTTGGCCTATCCCCATAACTCTTGACTACCCACATTCACCATTGATGAGGGTCCCTATGGAAGATGGAGGACAGGGAGGAGGATAATGGAGTAACCATTATGAATGTAAAATTAGAATAATATAAATAAAAATAAATTTTAAAAAAATTATTAACCTTATATTTAGTACTGGATAAAGAACTTGGCTAAGGATTCAAAATTGTGGCTGAAATGTAACCAGCTGGTCTGCCATGTTTTTCATGCCAGAATAAACTTTTTCACTCCAAAATATAAGCCAAGATTAAATCCTTTTCTTCCTTAGGAAAAAAAAAAAAAAAAAAAAAAAAAAAGGAATTTGAGAATGTGAAATAGGTATTTGCATTCTTTTTTCCAAACTTAAATTGTATTTGCTACATGTCATTTGTGTATATTGTGCTCTCAAACACCTGCATTTAGTAGCTGTTGAATTCTACAGGAAATAAAAGAGAGACTCTCTTACTTTACATAACCCACCAAAACAACCCAATTCTCTTGAGGTGATATACTAAACGTCTTACAAGTCACATTCCAATAGCTTGCCTATAGGCTTTGTGAAAAGTGCATCCTTTTAAACCCTATACTGTTTTGCATCTTTATAGTAAAATAATAGTAGTAACACATTTTTTAAGGGCTACTGAAAAGTTTTAGGGCTATCTGATATATTAAAAATGAGATGTTCTGTGTTATTTGGGATTAAAAATCTTGTTGATTACAATGTCATATATTTTGAGTACCTGAGGCTGAACTACTAGAAAATAAATACAATGTGATGGCTTGAGATAAAAAAAAAAAAAAAAAAATTAGTTGCATTGACAAACGTTGATCAGTTAAAAATATACTTGGACAAATATGCACTTAACATAGCAACAAGTAGGTCAATGTAACATTAAATATGGTAAACATTAAATTTTGAAAATACCTAATAACCATTGTCTTATCTCTAAATGGGGAAAATGATAATAATAATAATAATAATAATAATAATAATAATAATAATAAAAGATTTGGGTTTGTGACTAAGAAACTTACATTCTTGTATGTAAGTTGCATTATAAACTTGAAAGAATGAGATATTAAAAATACTGAAACTCCTGTTGGAGAGATGACTTAGCAGTTAAGATGTTTGCCTGCAAAGCCAAAGGATTAGGGTTCAATTCTCCAGAACCCATGTAACCCAGATTCACAAGGGGGCACATGTGTCTGGAGTTGATTTACAGTGGCTGGAGGCCCTGGCACACCCATTCTCTCTCCCGCTTTTGCTCTTTAAAATAAATGAATAAATAAATAAGTAAATAAATAAAAATATATTAAAATAAAAAAATAAAAGTATTGAAACTCATTTTATATTCTCATTTGGACACACTGAAGTTAATACTAGACAAAATTTTGTTGTAATGATTAGTAAATAAGATCTATGGGTAATAACCAAAGTCAAAATTTTACCCAAGTATTGTACAGTAGAGAAGCATTTTAAGTAGAAGTCAGAGGCAGATGATAAGTAATTTCATGATAATATAACTGCTATCTAAAATAAAATAAGTTGAATTCATCTTTCAAACCTTATATCAAATGAATTCCATTAATCAGAACTGAAATGGTGTAGTATAGAACTGTAAATCTCTGGAATTTGTCATGACATATTGTTTGCATCATCATGAATTTCTGAGTGGAAGAGCTATTTCTCACCATGTTTTAGTAGGAAAATAGAATAAAATTTTCATTAATAATTTTGAACAATCAAATATTATGGCAATATGCCAGACTAATTTGTCTTAATAACTAGCAAAATTTAATCTCACAGAATATATAAATATGTTTATTTAATATAAAAATATCTATAAAAAGAAATAAAAATATAGCCACATAATATATGCTAATAAGCAAGTTTTGCACAAATGTAAATGCTCTTCCAAGATAATATACTTCTTCTCACTTATTACTGATGTAATGGAAATTAGCATATATTGAGATATTAAATTTCACTTTTCATATTGGAATAAGATTTTTTACTTTGTATTTCAATATATAAATATAGAAAAATGTTATCTTCAAAATTCCAAATGAAGGAAAATTTAACATTGTGTCTCCAAAATTATAAATTCATTTTTATCCATGCAATGACAAACTGCATATATTTCTTGGAATTTAATCAATGAGCAGGGTGTGGTGGCACACACCTTTAATCCCAGCACTCTTTAGGCAAATGTAGGAGGGTTGTCTGTGTTCCAGGCCAGCCTGAGACTAGTGAATTCCAGGTCAGCCTGGGGTAGAGTGAAACCCTACCTTGAAAAATAAAGATATTAAACAATGTATATTTGTTTCTGTACAGTTCATTGTTTTCAAACTATTCTTTGTAACTTTGCTTGAAGCCTAAAAAGGGTAAAACACTATATATCTTACAATGGAAATTGTGTTTATTTAGTTATAACTCATTAGTAAAACAGTATAATTTGTCACTGTAATTCACAAGTTATTTCTGGATTGGGATAATTTCTGATATGTGATGTGCTGTATAAGACATAATTACATTCAGTATGCACTATTTTAAAACAAAGCCAAATATATATTGACTGTTATTAGTATACCTCTAGGCAATTTTGAATGTTCAAATAATTTGTAGTCACCAGGTAAGGAAACTGAACTGGTGGGATTGGAAAGGATATTGTCCTATACTCTTATATTTGTTGAATTCTAAATAAATTGATCACACTATTTCAAGAATAAATGTATTGATAACAAGCAAACATTATGAATTGCTACTCATAAATCCATTCCTTACTGGAGTACAGATTAAATGCCCTGATTTAACAGCAACCTGTAAGCTCAGCAGTAATAGTTACTTTTAATTACTGAAAATATGCATTCATGGACATCCAACAGAATATGACTGCATGGTCTTCACCTTTATCTTCACAATTACATCCCATTTGGTGATTACTTTCAGAAGTGCTTGCAATGGGTTATAGCAGTTTAATGAAATAATTAAGTGTTACAGTCATCTATTTGAATTTACAAATAAATGAACATAAACTTCTCACATAGGACTTAGTGCCAGTTTCCCTCAGAATAAATTCATATTAATGGTAGTGAACATGTTTGCCATGCTAAAATGAAAGTATGCATAACTAATGGCTGGTTTCTTGTTTCTGTGGGGAGGGGTGGTGTGGGTCCTCACTGTTCCTAGGGGTCATTGGCCACCAATGACAGGGGTGCATGATTATCTGAAGGGAGCAGGGGCTTGGAGCGGGTGAGTGCCACAGACAATGAACCACCTGGGAGGCAGTCTGATGGATAGCACTCTCATTTATTCAAAAGGGGAGTGGGTTTATAAACACTTGAGAAAGATTGAGAAGGCTCATACAGATCATAAGGTGATTGGATACATTAGCTTATGGATGCTATCTGATTGGCTGGTGTTAGAAGGCAGAGGTTATGAGGGAGAAGCTCCAAGGGAGATAACAGAAGTGGCAGGAAAAGCTACATGACTTCAGCCACATATTGGATGGCTACAGCTGCATGGAGACCATATAAGGGTCTCCTGGGCAGATATTTTATGCGAGATATTCTCTGTTTTTAAAGACAGGACCAGCAATACAATTAAAATCATGGTTAACTCTAGTGTAGGAGAGATATGCTACTTCCAGGAAAGGGAGCACAGAACACTTCCAATGTGTTTCCCTTAAATACCTTCAGTGCTTATTTAAAATAATCACAGAAAAGTATCTCTCAAATAGACACATGCATAATGAGACACTATGTGTTTTTTAATGACACATGTAATTCTGTGCCTCACTTTACTATGCAAATTATCTTTATCAATTATTTTTAATTACAAAAGATGTAGTTAAACAGAGTAAAAATATGACAAAAGTCATGCAGAAAATCTTCCAAACTAAGAGAGATCTTCCCACTTCCTGGCTGGGAAGGGATTCCAAAGGAGAAATATCAGAAAATCCCCTAACTTAATTTTTCTTACTGTTCATTTCAATATCATTATTCAAGGACTGGGAAATTTAGGAATGATGATAATGATCTCTAAATCAGCTTGGGAAATATAGACACCTTGTTTCTTAAAAAAATTAGGAGAAGAAAAGTTTGTGTGATGTTAAATAAATAAAATTCTGTTCTGAAAAAGATGTTGACAAAAGTTTTACTCAATATTACATTTACCTTTATAATTATGTACCATTACATATTGATATGTAAAATTACAATAAATATTTAATCAAATTGTCAACATTTTTACATTCTTTAATTTTCATATTGCTAAGAAATAATATTTCATTTGACATGAATTCTTTGTGAAATTTGTAGATTTTGAGAGGGAGATAGCTCAGGAGTTAAAGTTTGTTTGTAGAAGCAGGAAACATACCCACTGTTTTTCTCTCTCTCTCTTTCTTTCTCTCTCTCTTCCCTCCCTCGTATATAAATATTACTTAAAAGTTCATTATTATACAGTCTTTCAATTAACCTAGAAAGCAATCAACATTGAAATGTGTTTATATTAATCTGCAACTTGATCAGTAGAAGTCAAATGTCACTCTACACAATACCCAGTTTGTCTGTCATTTGACATTTACATTATAAAACAAAAAGGATACTAAAGTAGTCACATAAATGCATACTCTCTCTGTTCATATGCTTAAATAAAACACAACAAAATAAATATATTGTGTATATGCCCACAATATATTTTGATTTTGCAACTACTTAAATTTGAAGAATGAATAACATACTTCAGAACTTACTAAAGTAGTTGAGCACATTAAGAAAAGTAAGCTAAATTTGGTAAGAAAAATGCATAGAGACCAGCAGTGCTACAACAGACAGTATTGTCTAAAGTAAGAGGCTATATCTTTCTGTTTACTTCATTTTCAGGAATGCTCACACAGAACATATTCAAAAACTGATATACAGTTAGGCACTGATAACTAAAATGCATGAAAACTTTATACCAACCATAAATCATTCAAGTCCAAAAAAAACCATGCTGCTTCATACATCATTCAAAGTTGTGACTTTGTTTGTGCACATAACACCTCTGAACTGCAAAAAGAAAAAAAAAAAAAGTTTATGACATCTCCTTCCCATAGAACTTGACATATTCAGTCACAGAAAAGGTTATGTTCATTCTTTGACCACTAATAATTGTGGAAAGACAAAAACTCTTTTAGAAAAAAAAAAAAAAAACACATTTGAGTATTTCAAGGAGAATGAGAAAAATCTCTTATTCTGTGTCTAGATTAAGCTCATCAGGCATTGAGGAAGTGTATGAAGCAGAAGAGGAGCTTAATGACAATGACCATTACAATGATCTTTCAATTCCAACATCTTCTACATATTCTTGGTCCTGAAATATCATTTTGTAACTCAGAACACTTAAGAAAACTTAATCTATCTCAGGCCTTCTACATAAAGATTCCAATTTAAAGGATTGGCTCAGATACCTGCACTGAAAACTATCATCACATGTGATTCTATTGAAACATTCCCTTAAGATTAGAATATAAAATACATAGTTGTCCATAAAAGGTTGCACTTTTTAAAAACAATTCCAAATAATTAAATAATAATGCAAGACTCTTAGCTATATATTTTAAGGTTTAAATATATATATATATATATATATATATATATATATATATATATATATATATTTATATTATGTATTTATGAGACATAGAAAGAGAGAGTGAGAGAGGTGTGCCGGGGTCTTTAGCCATTGTAAGCAAACTCCAGATGCATGTGCTACCTTGTGCATCTGACTTTATATGGGTATTGGGGAATCAAAATCAAACATAGGTGTTGGCTTTGCCAGCAAATGTCATAACCACAAAGCCATCTCTCCAATTTTTAAAAATAATTACTTGGGCAATTTTGTCATACCAGAGTTGGAGGAGAGAGAGGAGAGACAAATGAAAACAAGGTAAGTTTCTCAGATCCATCTGTCTACATAAAACCTGTTGCAAACATCCAATGTCACATTTATTTCTGACTATAAAGAAGAGTTATTGTTACAGTGAAAAAGAAAGATTAGATGGCTTTTCCTAAATTCAATTATTTTTTAAATATATTTTATTTTGTTTATTTATTTGAGAGAGAGGGAGATACAGAAATAGTCAGGTAGAAAGAGAGAGAGAGAGAATGGGTGTACCAGGGCCTCCAGCCACTGCAAATGAACTCCAGATGCGTGCACCCCCTTGTGCATCTGGCTGACATGGGTCCTGGAGAATTGAGCCTCAAACCGGGGTCCTTAGGCTCCACAGGCAAGCATTTAACCACTAAGCCATCTTTCCAGCCCAAATTTAATTATTTTATTAATGATAGTAGGAGGGCTCTCAGTGGTGTGGGGGCAGGGAGGAAGGAAATGATGGTAACAACATAGGATGAATTCTTACAAATTTTCTATTTAATAAAAAAGAGGGGAGCCGGGCGTGGTGGCACACGCCTTTAATCCCAGCACTCGGGAGGCAGAGGTAGGAGGATCGCCGAGAGTTCAAGGCCACCCTGAGACTACATAGTTAATTCCAGGCCAGCCTGGACCAGAGTGAGACCCTACCTTGCAAAAAAAACCCCAAAAAATAAAAAAATAAAAATAAAAATAAAAGAGGGGAAAAGGAACAATAAGGAAAAAATGGGGAAATTTTTAATATTAGCTTTTAAGATTCCTATGTGTTGATAACATAAGACTGCAATTAATGACTCACAACAACATATAAATTATCACAACTCATGAAATTATTTAAGTTAGCATCTAGAAAAGCACTGAAAATAAATGATGAAGTTTTGAATGAAATACCTGCTCTCACAAGGCCAGCAGAGAGAGCAAAAGCCAACCAGCCACCACAGCACACAGAGCAAAACAAACTACAGCCAAAAGGTCACACAGCAGACTTCAGGAACTCCTGCTAGACACATTTGCATATCTTTACAATGGAATCTCAAACCCATCACCACACCTTAAGACCGGGCCCCCATTGACCTTGCCTCTAGCAAGGTGATTGCAGATGCAAACTATAAAATAATAAAAAAAAACACTGAATATATTGGGGGACATATATTCAAACTACCACATTCCGCCCCTGGCCCCCAATATATTTAGCTCCTGGCCCCCAATAGATTTATAACTATCACACGTTGTAAATTGTACTCAGTCCAATTTCAAAAGTTCTCACAGTCTTGACCAACTTAAGATAGTGAGTCCTGTACAATCAAACAAGTTAAATACTTTCAACATGTAAAGGCACAGAGTAAACATTTTAACTGTATAAGGAATAGCAAGGAGAGACTAAAACAATGCAAACTCAATCACCATCAGCCATCATCAAACTTCTGCAGTTCAAGTTCAATATAACCAGAGACTAACAGTCTCCATGTTTACCAATTCTGCCCCTCCAGCTGGGCAGAGTCGCCAGGGAAAACTTTCATCCCAGTTCAACACTGCACTCCATGGTAGTCCTTTTGCACAGTCCTGGTATATCCAAAACATCTTCAGGTCTCCATGCAAACCACGGTCCATCTTCCAAAGGCTCTTCCAGCCTATTCCTGAGGGTCTTCATGCCCTGCTTCATGCCGCATCTCAGCAGCGGCTCCTGGAACCGTGTGCAACTCATGACCATTCTATGCATTTTTCATATTTCCAAAACTAATACCAGGTGTGCAGGACACAGCCATATTCTAAATCCAGGGACAAAATAAACCATAGCCTTGAAAAGCAGGTTCCTTCTCCAGTCAACTCTTTCCAAAGAGTTTGCATTTTTAACAGTCTTTCCTCAGGCATCCTCTCCATTGTTTTAATGTAAATCAAGTCGGCCACCTTCCTTCCACCTTCCTTAAGATTGCTAATTTGTCGACAATAGCAGCTCGGTAACCTGAAACCAGTCTCAGCGCCTCTATAATTTTAATTTGCTTGAGGTTTGCCAACTTAAAATCTTAAAACCTCAGTCCGATATCTTTAGCCAAGCACATCAGTCCATTACAAATTTAACCTTGATCAAACTTTCTGGGTCTGGATAGCGGAACGTAGCCATCCCTTATGCCAGTAGCCCAGTTCCAACAAAGTCCTCTGCCATCTTTCCTTCCCCTTAGAAAGCTCATAAACCAAGCCTCGAAGTTCAATACAGTCTGCACTTAACATTCTCAAACTCTCATCAGAATAGTCCATAAAACTTGGCTTACCACTCCAGAAGGCATCTTCAGTTGCAAGAACCAAGTCCATGCCCATTCCTCCAAAACAAAGGTTCCAAAAGACGAGTATCCACACACTCAGGTTCATCTCACCCCACACTCCTCGGTACCACTTTACTGTTGCAGACAGCTTCAGGTTCGCTGAGATGAACTTCCAGACCAGGCACAGTTATGGAGGAAGGGATATTTATTGAAGCTTACAGATCCAGGGGAAGTTCCATAAAAGCAGGAGAAGTGGCCTGCTCTCACAAGGCCAGGCAGAGAGAGCAAAAGCCAACCAGCCACCACAGCACACAGAGCAAAACAAACTACAGCCAAAAGGTCACACAGCAGACTTCAGGAACTCCTGCTAGACACATTTGCATATCTTTACAATGGAATCTCAAACCCATCACCACACCTTAAGACCGGGCCCCCATTGACCTTGCCTCTAGCAAGGTGATTGCAGATGCAAACTATAAAATAATAAAAAAAAAAACACTGAATATATTGGGGGACATATATTCAAACTACCACATGGTGCATGCCTCCAATCCCAGCACCTGGGAGGCAGAGGGAGGAGGTGCCTCATGAGTTCAAGGCCACCCTGAGACTACTTAGTGAATTCCAGGTCAGCCTGAGCTAGAGTGAGACCCTACATGGAAAAACCAAAATAAAATGCAATGCATTTGTCCAACTTTAATAGTCCCCATAGTTTTTCTTATGAATTCCAATGATGTTCATACATCTCCATAATCCAAGGTCTTTTAACTCAGCCACAATACCAAAAAATCTCAAAAATCCCATAATGGCATAGAATAAACATTCACACTGCAAAAAATGGCATTGTGTATAGCAAAGAAATATTCAGCCAATAGAAGACTTAAAACAACCTGGGCAAGGCTGGAGAAATGGCTTAGTGGATAAGGCACTTTGCTGCAAAGTCAAAGGACCATGCTTCAAATCCCCAGGACCTACACAAGCCAGATGCAGAGGGTGGCACACACATCTGGAATTCCTTTGTAGCAGCTGGAGGCCGTGGTGTGCCTGTTCCCCCTCTCTCTCTTTCACTTCCTTTCTCTCTGTCTCTCTTTCAAATAAATGAATAAATAAATAAAAATAAAATATTTTTAAAACAACCAGGGCAAACATCAAACTCTGTAGCTTCAAGTTCAACAACTCCTAGCCAGTGGCAAATCACCAAGTCCAATACTTTTAACCAGCAACAAGTCTCTGGAGTTCCAATTCCACCCCTCCAGCTAGGCTACTCACCGTCCTGGAAAACTTCATCGGGGATGGCAGCTTTCCTTAGCAGCCATTTCATGGGCCTGGCATCTCCACTAGGTCTATGTTGCCATTCATGGTTCATCCTCATGGCTCCATGGGGTCTCCATTCAGGCATCGAGCAAACCTGCTTCACACTGCCTATGGCCATTTCAAAAACACAAGACCATGTTGCATATTCAATGACCCTCTCTTTCCTATATTTCTTATATTCCACAATACCAGGTAGGTGCCAATTTGTTAATACAGGGGTGAATAAAGCAGACTTTGAAGAATAGGACAGTATTTGAGCATTCAGGACCCTTCAAAAGAGTCTACATTCTTTCTGTTGCCCCAATGCGGGTCAGCTGGCCAAACCTCAATGGTTGTAATCTTGTAATCTCTCCATTGCAGCTGAACAGTCACCAGTTTTGACCTAAAGATTTCTTCTGTGCCATATCCCTCTGCTCACAACAGTCCATTTCTATGCAATGTAACCCTGCAAAACTTCTCAGGACATGGGCATGATCTTTCACACAAACTGCTTCTAGTCCAGTCCAAACAAAGATCTTTCTTACCCTCACAAGCCAAACCCCACAGTACATAGTTCTTATTGCATTCTTTCAACTCTGACCAGAACAGTCCATCAAGCTGTACTTACAGCACTGCAAAGCATCTCTAAAGCCAAGATTTCAAATTCATTTGCATTCCTCTTGAAAATTAGCTCCAAAAGGCTAGAGTCACACAAACAGATGTCTAGCAGCAAAGCCACTCTGGGTACCAATTTGTTGCAGTCAGGTTCATATTGCTGACTGAAATCACATGACCAAGTGCAGGTTATAGGGAAAAAAAAAAAAAAAAAAAAAAAAAAAAAGGTTTACTTTGGCTTATAGGCTGGCAGGGAAACTCCATGATGGCAGGGGAAAATAATGGCATGAGAAGAGGGTGGATATCACCCCCTGGCCAACATAAGATAGACAATAACAACAGGAGAGTCTGCCAAACATTTGCAAGGGGGAGCTGACTATAACACCCATAAGCCTGCCCCCAACAATACACTGCCTCCAGGAGGCATTAATTTCCAATTGTTATCATCTAGAGAGACTAGCATTCAGAATACCTAAGTTTATGGGGGACACCTGAATCAAACTACCACAAATGATAAGCCATCTCTCCAGCCCTAATTTTGGATATTGTATTTAAAATATGCCTTTTGGGGCTGGAGAGATGGCTTAGCAGCTAAGGCGCCTGCCTGCTAAGCCTAAGAACGTTGGTTCCAATGTTCAGCCATTCCAATCTCCAGGTCCCACATTTAGCCAGATGCAAAGTGAGGCAAGGGTGCAATGCCACACTTGCCCACAAGGGGGTGCACACATCTGGATTTCGTTCCCAGCAGCTGAGAGACTGCTGCTGCGCCCATCTGTCTCCCTCTCCCTCTCCCTCTCTGTCTATCTCTCTCTGTCTCTCTCTCCAAAAATAAATAAAAAATAATTAAAAATATGCCTTTTTATAGTATATGGAATTTTCTTTTACTTTTCATACCTTTTTATAAGTGCTCTGATGGAAACTCCAGATTCTGCAGGCATTATCAATATTACTTGAAAGATAGGATATGTTGAAAATATTTAGGTGATAATGGCAGGATTTTAACTTATATCTGACTGTATGTTTTATTGAACAGCAGAAGTGGAGATTTTTATTTAATTAAAAATGAGAGACATATAATAATAATTATGTTTATGTAACTCTACAAACACAAAACACTGCACATTACTATGTCCATAACCTACTAGACCCATTGGTGCTAAATAGTTTTCAATTTCCCATTAGTTTACAAATGCTGAATAGATCATTCATTTCTACCTTACAATATTTTTCTTCCTTTCCAAAATATCAAATGATGGTATACATCTGTGGTTGTTTAACTGAAAAATGCTCTCAGGTATTGCAATAGACCTTCTCCAGCTGATGGCCCTGGTTGGGAAGGTTGTGTAACCTTCACAACATGAAGCCTTACTAGAGGAAGTGGTTAACTGGGGGTCAGCCTAGAGGATATATAGACCATTTCTGCTTTGACTACCCTTTCTCTGCCTCCTACCTGCCTGTGTAATGATGTAAAGCTGGCTTCCTGCTCCTGCCTGCCATGCATCCCTCACCATGATAGACTACAATCTCAGACTGCAAGGCAAATCAAACATTTTTTTCTTTCAAAAGCTGCTTCCTGTCTTCTATTGTGTCCCAGCAAAGAAAAAACTTCAAATATACCATCTCTATCAGAAGGGGAAATGAAGCACATACTATTTAATAAATAATATCAGGGGACTTCCCATATTCAATTTGATTACCACTCTTATCCTGAGAATGAGTCCACCAATATGTTTGCCATGTGCACCAATGCTTGCATGCTCAGAGTATATTGTTTTTTTTTTGTTTTTGTTTTGTTTTGTTTTTTTATAATAAGCTTTAGGAAATTTATCTATGCCTCTAAAATAATCATTTCAGATAAGAAGTATTTTAAGTTAAACTGTTTAAAGATAAATAAATACATATAAGTAAAAGTACTCAAATTGTTTGTAATACTGCAAATTAAACTGAAAAGAGGTCGAGTTAAATCCTTAAAGTTCCAGTTGCCAACTACTAGAGATTTCCTGCCAGCACTTACAAATTCTAATTTGAGAATATCTACAGCCTATGCCAGATATATATATATTTGCCAGCAAGAGAAATCTGGCCAGAAGAACAGACCATATTGTGGATAGGACATCCTCATTAGGGCCAGAGATTAGATAGAAATTTCTCTTCAATTTTACTCCTAATTACTGAAAAATGCATTTTTGAATATTTGAACAAACAGTCAGATCTGCCTAGCAACATATATTTTTAGAGCCAATTTTTTTTTTTTTTTTTTTTTGAAGAGCCAGGTGCTGTGGTGCACACCTTTAATCCCAGCACTCAGGAGGCAGCAGTAGGAGGATCACAGTGAGTTCAAGGCCACCCTGAGACTACATAGTGAATTCCAGGTCAACCTGTGCCAGAGTGTGACCCTACCTCAAAAAACAAAGCAAAACAAAATAGTCCAAAATATATTTGAAATCTATATCAGCCTGTGTAGCAGACAGCTTCAGGTTCGCTGAGATGAACTTCCAGACCAGGCACAGTTATGGAGGAAGGGATATTATTTATTGAAGCTTACAGATCCAGAGGAAGTTCCATAACAGCAGAAGAAGTTGGCCTTTCTTCACAGGACCAGGCAAGAGAGCAAAGACCCCAGCCAGACACACAGCACACAGAGCAAAAACTACTGCCAAAAAAGTCACAGCACACTTCAGGAACTCCTACTGGGCACACTTTGCATATATTTACAATGGAATCTCAAACCCACCATTAACACCTTAAGACCAGCCCCCAGTGACATTGCCTCTATGAAGGTGATTGCAGATGCAAACTATAAAGTAATAAAACATTGAATATATCGGGGGACATATATTCAAACTACCACAGCCTGACTTTCATTTATACCTTAGCATGCAATATAAAAGTGGGGATAGTTCTCTAATTGAAATATTCAGTGTCATAAAAAGCATTCTAGAGAATATTGACAAAAATCCTAGTATAACTACATAATAACAATTATGAAGAAATTAAACATAGGTAAATATTTTTTCTATATTTGGGATTTTATTTAATAGTATTCAAAGTTAGTTAATTTATAAGCACAGAACCATAAACTTGTCTTAATTCCACTAATATATGTTCTTCAGATCTATAATAGTGTTCCAACCCTTTTGCTCCATTACATATTATTTCACCTCATATTTAATTTTTATTATATGTATTCTTAAGTGGTGTTTGCAAATATTGGAAAATATAGTTTATATGCAGAGAGAAAATACTAATTTTATTAAGATACCAGCCAAAGGCTACATAAGAAGAGAGAAATTTTGTTACTCCAAATTCAAGCTATGGCCTAAAGGTATTTATTATAACTGTACAAAAGTTAATTGAAAGGTGATAAATTTTACAAAAGTCAATTGAGAGGTAGTTGGAGGAGGGTGAATCAAAATTAAATATGAATAAGCCATATGGAAACAAGTGTCTTTGCTAGCTAAATAATATATGTGTGAAAAAAGAGAAAGTTTGGACAGAAGTGCCCTGTGGGGATGGGTAATCCTGAACTCCCAAACCTTAAATTGCTACAATAACATTTTAGTGTCAAGCATAGGATACTTTGCAACTAGTTGTCAGGGAGATACCTGATGATCCCAAAACATTACAAGCTACTGGCATGGCTCTTGGTTGCCTACCACAACTAGATGATAATACCATATTGGTGAAATATCCACATGCTTGGGCTGCAATACACTGAGAGATCAAGTTGGAGCTGAGCTGGAAACCTATTGATTAGCTGTCATGATGCTGAAATTACCTATATAGCACATTTAGGGAGGAAATTCATCAGTGGTCTTAACAGGCAGTGGACCATGTGAAATTTATGGCTGAACAGCTACACCAACTATGTCAACTTGTGCAGTGGTGGTATGTTTCTTATGGAAAAGCAAACTACTTTCTGGTTGGATATAGGGCCCATTCCATGAGAATGAATTCATGCCAAATGTCGCATGTTCTCTCTCATATGTGCATCCTACTTACAAATGTATAGACTTGTGTGTGAGCTGGAACCAAAAATTGGTAGGAGAGTCCAGTAAGGTAGAAATAGCTTATAAGGGAGGGAAGAGAAGGAAGGATTTAAGGGCACGATATTGTATATATGAAATAGAACAGATTATAGACAGGGAAAAGGCCTAAGGAAGGCCAGGGGAAGAGAATATATAAAAGAAGGTCTGGGGTGGGTCAATCAAAATTCAGGATATTCTGAATAATACTTATGTAAACCTACTTTTTTGAATAATGGCACATCCAGAAGCTAGAGATTGCTACTAGAAAATTTTCAGTGCCTGGGATGGGATGCCTTCCAGGGAGTTTTTGACCAGGGAGGTCGCTGTTGCCTCCAAAACATTACAGGCTATTGCCAAGGCCTTTGGTTTCCCTTGAGAAACAGATGATAAGACCCTCTTGCTGAAGACCTCACTTGCCTGAGTAGCAAGGTCACTGAGAAGTCAAGCTGAGCAGAAAACTTTCTTCCTGTACACCAGCCAACTGAAAGCTGCAAAAAGCTGTACTGCATGCAGCCTTATGGGAGACAGAAATCATCAGTGGTGAAAACAGTGGACACTGGAAGCCTCAAGTTTGGCCAGACAGGCCAAATGACTGAACGGGTGCAATAGTGGCATGTCTGCCCTGGGGGAAACCAGCTGCTCCCTAATTGGATTGAAGGCCCTCTCTATGGGAGGGAATACATGGTTGGTACTGAAAAAACTAATCAAAAGTCTATGGCAGGGGAGGTCATGAGCCTTAGAGGTATAAAGCCTGCTCTTATCTGGCTAAATGTACACATTATTCCCACCAAACTGCCCTGAAAGCACTAAACTTAATGTTCACATTCATATATTAGTGCTACTCTCAATTCTGGTTAGAGAAGCTTCTCTTTTCAGATGGAGATGACCACTGGGATGACCCAAAAGGCAACATAATGCTGAGAAGGGATGGAGGAGTGTCCAGCACTGAAACATCTCTATCACACCCTCCATGGCTCAGGATCCATTGCAGAAGAGGGGGCAGAACTAATGTAAGAGCCAAAGGAAGGACATGACTCTTTACAATGCAACTGTCCAGACAGAAATTGACCTTGATATCCATGACCTTGCAGTGCCTAGCAATACCTTCACAAGACCCTCATCATAGGAGAAAAAGATCATGACATCAAATTTAAAAAGATACTAATGGAGAAGGGGAGGAGATATGATTGAGATTGGAGTTCTGAAGGAGAATGTGGGAGTTCAGGGAAAAATGGTTTATTGTCTGTAAGTATAGATAGAAGTTGTCGATAAAAAAAAAAAAAAAAAAAGAGAGGTTTCTTGTCATGCTAACATCTCTATTTCAGGATCTTAATGCTTGTTACCTAGTAAACAAAATCAAATGATTTAAACTCATTTATATAACTTGATTCTCATTAAATATCTGAAGAAATAAGAAATAGCCAATTCTCAGTGGATTATACATTGTATTTTATGTCTGTTCTTTGCAGATAGTATGTGTCCCTCAAGTCTTATTGTGAGACATGGGGTGGAAAGGCGAATCCATCTGAGACATGTTGACAATCAGGCAAAAGAACAAGGGAAAGCAAAGGAATGCAATCAGCAAACGTTTGTAAAGTCTGCTCAATTTCTGGTGTCAAGGCTGACTTTAGCGAGAGTGTGGTAAATTACATCACAATAGTCAGGGACTGATCCTGGAAGCATGTTTGCATGTTGGGTACAGATGAAGAATGGGTATATAGGTATACTTTTAGTATAGTGCATACGATTTTCTTTGCCTATAGGAAATGTGTTCTGATTACTCTGATTAATGCAGTCTCTTATAGTACTAGAATTTACAGAGAAATGCAAAATGTCATAGGACACATCATATTCTAAGCAAGATTAAGTGACTTTAGGAAAAGCTAAACATTTATTTCCATCCTGTTAATCACAAATAACATGATGATCTAATTTCTACAGAACACTCCTTTTAATATATGTTCTTGAACAAAATAAGATATCTTTCATTTTAACACTATTATTTTATAAATCCCTAAGGAAAAAAAGAGGTAATTAAGTTCACACAATATTTTTAAAAATTATTCATTAGTTTAAATGAGACTGGAACATTGTACTAAAACCTAGGAATTCTGATAATAAAATGATAGTAAATATTAAGATGTTAATTACTTAAACTGAAGATCTGAGCCATCTCCCCAATCCTTAAATCCACTTTATGTTATGTGGTGTCAAGTTTATTTTCAGTAAAACTAGGAACTGTGATGACAAAAATTATAGATGAGTTTTACAATTATTTACATGTGAATTAAAATGATATATTTCTCATAAACATTTTATCATCAGTGGAACTGTCATCTTAGGGATTGAGGCACAAGGCAGGCTGAGGTCTTTTATGGAGAGCTCACTCATGTCTGCTTCACAGTATCATTCATAGCACATTTCATATGGATTCTATTTGTTTCAATGAATTCTATCCTATGAGAGAGTATTCTAACAGGTCTGAGACCATCCTCCAGCCCTCAAAAGTTACAATTTTCTAGCAGACAATTAAATTTTATTTTGCCAAATGTATAAACTGTATCTATCTTATGACATGTAGAATAAGGTTTGGGGAACTAAATTTGGATGATAAACAATCAATGATGTATTTAGAATAATTTTTATAACTGAAAAGTAGTATCTAGATAATTAAATATGGTAATGTACAATGTAAATAAAGTATGCATATTAAGTTTTTCTCTTAATAATTACTGCTATATTTCAGCCTAACTATTCATGTTTAAATTATTATCTATATATGCATATTTTGTAAATTTTATTAAAACTTGGACATTAATTACTCAAATATTTAAACAATGCTTCATTTTCATTTGACATAAAGAATTTATACTGGACGTGGTGGTGCACACCTTTAATCCCAGCACTTGGGAGGCAGAGCTAGGAGGATTGCTGAGAGTTTGAGGCCACCCTGAGACTACATAGTGAATTCCAGGTCAGCCTGGACCAGAGTGAGACCCTACCTCGCAAAACCAAAAAAAAAAAAAAAAAAAAAAAGAATTTGGTCTATTTTTCTTTTATTATTTTGTTAACTATGCCATAACCTATATTAGAAAAATAATAATAACCTATATATTTTGTCAGAATTATGTTTTAAAATACAATTTTGAAATTTTCAAAAATTGAGGGTGGCAAATTTTAAAGGCTCTTGGATGAAATGAAGAAAAAATATTGCCTTGAATTAAAATAAATTTTTATATTAAGCACAGTAGTCACAATGTTATTATCACTGATGAACATGCAGGGAGATCATATCAAAAATGAAGAAGGTAGGGCTGGAGAGAGTACTCAGTGGTTAAGTTTCTTTCCTGCAATGTCTAATGACCTGAGACTGATTCCGTGGTTCCCATGTAAAACCAGATGCACAAAGTGGTGCATGCTTCTGGAGAATGCTGGCAATGGCAAGAAGCCCTGGCACACTCATTCTGTCTATTGTCTTCTCTCTGTCTCTCTCTGCTGGTAAATAAATAAATAAATCATTTTTAAATGAAGAAGATAAGTACATTTTTAATATCTCTTTCAGTTAACACTGATGTATAATGAAAAACTCATAGTTTATTAAGAAAGTGCTTCCATATAATATCCAAGAAACAGTTCTGTGATTTGGAAAATATCAGAGAATTGCAGCAATTAAAATTTCACTGAAATAAAATTAAAATATTAAAAAAATTTGCACTGTAGAGCTGGTTTAGTAGTTAAGGCTTTGGCTTGTGAAGCCTAAGGACCCAGGTTCAATGCCTCAGTACCCACCTAAACCATATGTACATGGTGGCACATGCGTTTGGAGTTTACTTGAAGTGTCTGGAAGCCCTAGTGTGTCCATTCTCTTTCTGTCTGCCTCTCCTTCTCAAGTAAATAATTATTTTTAAAAATCACTGAAAAGGGGCTGGAGAGATGGCTTAGTGGTTAAGGCGCCTGCCTGCTAAGCCTAAGAACCGGGTTCCAATCTCCAGGTCCCACGTTTAGCTAGATGCAAAGTGACACAAGGGTGCAATGCCACACTTGCCCACAAGGGGGCTCACGCATCTGGATGTCATTCATGGCAGCTGAGAGACTGCTGGCATGCCCATTCTCTATCTGTCTTCCTCTCCCTCTCTCTGTCTGTCTCTCTCTGTGTCTCTCTCCAAAAATAAATAAAATAATAATAAAAAAATTTTAAAAATCACTGAAAAGTAAAAAAAAAAAAATCAGTAAATATTACACTATTAACTTGTAATTATTCTGAAAATTATATTTTATGGCAATCTGAAAACTTGAACATGTGCTCTAAGACACAAAACATTTGTTTTTCATAAATCATGATTTTATGGAGTCACATTTGCCTAGAAATGTAGGATAATTTGGAGCCTAAAACAGCCTCTGCTGTCTTTGCTTATGATGCTATGTTAAATCTGGTAATCTTTGAAAATATATAATAACAAAATGTAGCAATCCAAACTTGAAAATTCATATTTTATTGTCATTTTGCAAGAGTATTCCTTCTCTGCTCAGCTGATGCTCCAGATAGTGTGCCACTTTGCAAACAACAGTTATCCAATTTCTGCAAAAAGTACATTTGGGATAGTGGCTCTTTATAGGTCAAATATCACTTCCAAGCAATGGCTATTTATGGTGCTCTACTTTCCTGGAGAAATGCTGACAGTGCAATACTAAGTTTAACTTTTGTGCTCAGACAACTGGACTGATAATATTAGTTCCAGCTTTTACATTTCACCTTTCTTCCATCCCAGCTTTTTTATTTGTATAAATCGTCCTAAATAGTTCTTTGCACAATGTCATCTCTATCAATTCCAGGAAATACCTCTTTTCTTACCTTGAAACACATTCTTTACTGTGAAATAAACAAAATGAAAATAAATTGTTTTAGGGTTTTTCTCTGAGAAGGGAGATAGACACATACACTTAATGTAAAGCTTTTCTTCCTTCTAGAATTTCTGAAAGAAAGTACTGAGTAAAGTCCATGATATGCAAAACTGCTACTACAAATGTTTTAGAAATTTAACACTCCATTGATTCTTAATGGAACTATGTTACTGATTCAATTAAAAGTAGTTTTGTTAAATATATTTAAGACTACGGATTTATATTTTGCCTCATTAATTTTCTAAAATGCCATTCTGAAATTAACTGAACAAATTAATTACTACATATATTACTATACTAATGTCCATTTTACTAAGATTTCATGAGTCTTAACACACCAGACACCCTAGCAAATATAATACAAAATTTATAGTATATATTGGGACAAATAAAAATATATTTTCATGCTATAGGCAGGTCCAGGTATAGGATTGTTTATAATTTTATAGTCAAAATTTCAATCAATTCATAAAAGATAGGTGGCATAGGCTTCACAGAGAAAATAGAAGTACTATAGAGTGAATTAATACAAAAATTTGTTACAAAATGATATGAACAATATAAAATGGCAAACCATTAGAGGTGCATAATCATGTTTCAACATTCAATTTTTTTCTATATTTTATTGAGAATTTAAATACATGAAAATACTGAATTTGATCATAATCCCCTCCTATTACCTTCTTTTCCCCATCCAAAAACCACTGAATTCCCACCCTTGACAAGTGGTCCTCTGGCCTCTACAAGTCTGTGAATGGACCAGATACATCTGCACCACACACACACACACACACACACACACACACACCTTCATACACAACACATTACACACATCGAAAAACACACATAGGCTACATACAGAATGGCAGGAAAGGTAAATAGTGATCTCATAGTTAAAATAAAGTATGCTTTACAAGCCTTATTTTTGAAAGACATTTAATTCTATAATTCTATTTAATTCAATGACATTTGGCAGAAGACAGTGGATGGATCTAAATTTATTCTTCAAAAATATTCCATTTATTTATTTGAGAAAGAGAAAAAGAGACACAAAATGCAGATTTTTCACTAAATTTCTTGGAAAATTATCATATAGAAAGTTTAAGCAAGAATATCATATTAAAGAACCTTTTGGAACATCTAATATTTAAAGCTTTTCCAGGTTCATTTTATATGGAAGTTCTTGAAACCTCAGAGGACAGAATAAATGTTTATACATTATTGATCTTAATAATTATTGCATTTTTTCATTGATATTATATCAGGAAACTTTTTTATAGATATTTAATATGTACATTATCAAATAATTTATTTTTTCTCACTACTAGCACCATTATATTTAAATCTTATTTTTTATTTTTATTTGAAAAATCCATTTTATATTCCCTGTGTATATATGATTAATCATACAAAAGGACAAAGGAATGAGATAATGAACAGTTTCACCTAAATCACAACAGAGCTTTTGATAAGAATGTACAAAGAATAGAGATTCTTTTCCCTTTGTGCCTCACTACTGACAAACCAGGCAAGCAGAGTCCTCTGATGCAATTGTGGCAACTTAGAAATGGATGAAACCAACTGTGTTCTGATTAGGGATCAGTCCAACAAGAATGAATCTAAAATTGTCACTGTAAACAATATCATAGCCAACTATTAGGTGGACATTGGCCCCAGTGGGGAAGCTATTGTTTGCTAAATGGATATTATATGCTTAGAAAATCATATTGTAAATAATTATGTTTAAACTTAGAATGAACTGCTATCAGCTTTGATCAGCAAAACACATTTCTGAACCCCTAACTGCAGAAACTCATGGCTAGTAATAGTGCTGAGAGTAAGGGATTATTTAGCTCAGTAATAAATGGTGCCATCATACCAAGGCTCAGATAACATTATAGAAGAGGGAATAAAAAGAATGAAAGGCCAAGAGGAAGTAGTGAAGTGATTTGGGGCACATTTTCAGAGAATGACATTGCTGTTGCACTTCTGATTTCACAGTAGTTGTGATTACCTCTGTCAGACGAGAGGAAGATTGGGCATGTCTACATCCTATTATGGGGTGAGGTAGGGAGGAATAGTGTCTCGTGAGGTCCTGTTCCATTATGAGAAATTGTATTCAGATGATGGTATCTATGGGGAAGGCTTCAAAAGACCCTAGCCTTCCCTTTGTATCTGAAAAGAACAAAGGAAAGTGGTGGGAAGTGAAGAGGATCTTGAGGAGGTACATAATTTAAAAACTCATTATATGCCTCTATGACTTTAAGTTTTGTTTTGTTAGTCTGTTAATATTATATTGGCAAATGATTAATATAATATAAACATACTAACAAAACAAAAAAATTCAAATCAAATTAATGATTTTAGCCATGTCATTTTAGATTGTTGCAGTTACTTGATTCTTCTCATGTCCAGCCATCATTGCAATCAACAGAAAGAGTACATGTTGCATATGTGGTCAACTAAAAGTTCTCTGTGCATTTTGAAGAGTTCCTCCCTAAAAATCTATTTTCACATTGACATTTGACATTTCCTATATAATATTTATGTAGTATCTGAATAGTTTATATATGATTGTGAATTGAAAGTTAGTGATTTTACTATTTTCTGACACTTGAAAAGATTAATAAATTATCTGCTTTGTTATTATTTGTTCTTTTTATTCATACCATAAGTTACTTTCTTTCTTATACCTACAAAACAACAAAATTCTCTTTGTCTTTATATTAAATGTAAATGCTTATATATTTGGTATCAAATTATACAATATTTATTTGCTTATGCTTCATAATGACCCATACTGGGAACCACATGTGAGCCTGTGGAAGACATGTCATTCAAACCGCATTACCATCTGAACATATGACATACAGTATGCTTGAATAATTATGAAAGGAAATACCTAGTATCATGCAATCAATAATAATACATCACAATAACAATAAGATGAGTACATTTAGTTGGATTTTGTTGTTGATGATGATGGATATAAACTTAAAAATAATTTTCTCAATAAAAATTTTATTTTCTTTTGTTTTTATGTAATATAGAAATGGCTAATTAAATTAAACGTGACACTAATTATTAGCTTAGAATATAATGACTAATGATTTCAGAAATTCTTCTAACAGTGAGTGTATAAAGTATGTGTAATGGAAGTTTGGGGGCTCCTTGCCAATACACCAATATGCCAACACACCAACAAAATTAGAGTACCCTGGATTCTTGTCTTACAAATTTAAAGAATTAGCATCTATAAAACAGAGAGTAATACTTAAAGAGACTTCATTAGATTAAGAGAAGAAAATTATATAGAAGCCCTGCCAAATGGAAATCAGGACGGTTGGAGAGCCCACCATGGGAGTTGAGGCCCTCCACCCCATTTTAGCCCACCAGGGCAGATATGAGGGGGGTTACCAAAGCAGGGACCTGGAAGTACAGAAAAGGTGAAAAACCAAAAACAGGCTTGCCCACTTAGTAAGGATTTACTTATAATCTTATTGTGTTGATACTCTCAGAGAGAGCTGATTGTTCTGGCCTAAGGTGGCTGGCTCAGGAAGAGATCAGCACATTTGAGCGGAAGGTAAGAGAGAGATGATTGGATGAGACTGGATCAGGCGCTAATTTATGGTTCTGCTGGCACAGGCAGGAGATGTTACATCATTTTTTTTTAATTTTACTGCTTAATTCCACCTCCGTATGCACAATGAAGGCTGGATTACTAAGTAACTGACAACAAATGATAGCACCAAGTTCAGTGCAAGAATCTGTGTCAAGGAAGCACACAAATGAGAAAAAAGTGAGATACAATATTCTCTGGCATCTGTGCCCTTGAGCATGGAGTATGTGCACCTGCATAAAAACTTACATAAAACCACATGCACACGTACACACGCACCACATACTAAATATATTAATATATGAGAAAAAGAAGAATAAATAATGTGAAAATGATCCATATTAGAACAAATATTGAATGGAAGTAAAAACAATGTTTTGAAGAGCATAAGAAATATAAACTCTAAAGGCATGAGGTACAATTACATAATTGCTATAGAAAAAATAAATTTAAAGTTATAAAATTTAATATGTCTAATACTTATACTTGCATTCCTCTCAAAAAGATTTAAGAATAAGAGAGCAATTGAAACATATTAATAAAAAACTTTTACAATGTAATAAATCATACTAGCATGTCATCATGTAATCATTGACAGAAGAATAGGGTTTAGCAATGTTGTGATAATTTATATACCCATAAATGGCAAATATACTGGCTAGTTGGCAGAAAACAATCATATGAATATGATATTTTAAAATATATTTACCAAGATTATTTCCCTTGTATTTAATATTCTAAAATAGAGTTGTGTAGCAGCATAACAAATGTTTGACAATCCATTGTAGTGGCCCATGGGGACACAATAATCTGTATGTACTTCAGTGAAGGGACCCTTCCTAATGTGTCATCACCTTGATTTTCTCTCTCTCTGTTTAGAAAAGATGTTCAGAAAATAGAATACCTGTTACTACACAATAAAAAAATACCATTCTCATAACTTTAGAGCAGTCAGTGGGAGTTTAGGGTTGCAATAGCATTCTTAGAGTTCCAGGAATAGATGGAAATATTTTCTTTAATAGGTTATTCATTCTTAGGCTATCATAAAAAAACACATTATAGAAAAAAATGTATTCTTTACAATCTAATCAAGAAATAAATTCTTAGGTACTGACATTTCAAAAATGCCTTTCTGAAAGTAAATTAATGAAATGTTTTTTTTTTTATAACTCTAAAAAGCCACAGTACTACTGTGGTTATTTAGGTCAATGGCTTTTATATATTTGCAAAAAAAAAAAAAAAAAAAGAAATCTGATCAAACAAGGTACTTTTAGGAAAAATAAAATATTTTGTCTCATAGGCTTTCACATACCACATTTTAATACTTATACTTAAAATTTAGTATCCTATGTGTGTGCATGCAAGTGTATATGTACTTTACAGCATCATATTTACAAGCAAGCATAGATTCCTAATAGATTTTTTATGTTAAGAAATATTGAGAGCAAATATATTTTTATTCATTTCCATAAAACATAACCTTTCATAAAGAATAACAAATTTTTCACTGGCCTATTCTTGCTACTATAATAAAGTATAATAGATGGGTTGTTCATATATAAATGAAATTTATTTGACACAAAATTTATTTGATGTTGAGAATTCAAAAAAGAAAGCACTGTAAAGTTTTCTAGATCAAATCATTTCTTACATTTCATGAATCTGAGTTAATAGTACTAGTTATTGATGCAAATTTAGAAACATTTCCAAGTTGTAATTTGTATTATTACATTTACATACACATGGAAATGTTAGGTGAACTAAATGTAAAATTTAACAGTGACATTTACTTCAGAATGTATAACATCACTTCCTACTAAAAGTGGAAATAATGACAAAATATATGTAATGTGTATGCTGTGATATGTATCATAGGATGCTACAAAGCCACTTACTGGGCAAATATGTTTTTGTAAACTTCAAAATCATATAGACATTTCAAATATATATCATCTTTAGTAAAGGGGTTCAGTGAGGAAATATTCTAAATTATTTTATTTGGGGAAAAATAATGAAATCTTGTTATTTTAGAAAAATTGATTCCAGCTCTTAGCTATTATGAATTGAGCAGCTATAAACATTGTTGAGCAAATATCTGTGAACTGAGGCTTGGAGCTTTTAGGGTAAATGTCCATTAAGTGGATAACTGGGTCTGTTAGTACCTTCATAGTCATCCTTTTTAGGAGTCTCCATATTGCTTTCCATAGTGTTTGTACCAGCTTACATTCCCACCAACAGTGAATGAGGATTCCAATTTTATAAATGGAAGCTCATAGAGGAGGGTGCCAGAGGGTGTTCTTAGTCCATTGTGAGTAGGCCAGATCCCCATGACCCCAGGTCCTTCCAGTTCCCTGGTCCCAGTAGGTTAGCTGCCTTGGGTTTGCTTGGACACTGCAAGCTTGCTGTGGAAGCAGGCCCCTTGCTCTTCCTTCCTGATTGAAGTGCCCCTGGGCCCCAATTCCCAGATTCCCTGCTCCAGAGGGTACTCACAACATGGAGTGGAGTGAGTATACCAGATTTCCCTGTTACCAAGCTCCTCCCCATTCCCTTGTCCCAGTAGGTCACCCTGCAGCTGGCTTCGGGTTGCTTGGACCTTGAAAGCTTGCTGTAGAAGCAGGTCCCTTGCTTTGCCTTCCTGATTGAAGTGCCTGTGGGTCCCTAATTCCCAGATACCCTGTGCTGGGGGATACATGGAGTGCAGTGAGTAGGCCATAGCTCCTGGTTTGTCCCTACCTCCAGTTCCCCTGTTCCATAAACCTACTGTTGCTTTGGGGAACCCTCATCCCTGTGTGGGTTGTGAAAGCAGCCTTTTGCTTTGATATCCTGACTGACCCCTGGTTACTTATCTCCCTATTCCCTTGAGTCACAGGATGCATGGTCCACTATAGGAGCTGGCTTCTTGCCTCTGCCTCACCAGTTTCCTGACTCCTTGTTATCCATCCAATGATCTCCATGTGGTGAAGACTATATGCAAGTGGAGAGAGCAGGCCAGAGCTCCGAATTCCTTAGGTACCTTTGATATAGCTGCAATCTCCACAATCTGTGCCTCTGTGGTTATAACCCCATCATACAGCAGTACAGTGATCCAGTTCACATTTAAAAGAAAACACTTTTTTCACGATCATACAAGGATAAAAACTTGCTTCATCCTCAAAAGAATAAAGCTTTTCAACAGGATGGGTAGACCACAAAGCAAAAAAGCCAACAAAAGTCAGAAAACTGAAAGATTTCCACCATGGATACCTAGTGACACAATAGAAGCTTCCAATGAAATCATAGAGAAATCAACAGAAATTCAATCCCAAATGAAAATACAACATCCAATGAGAGACTGTTCAAAAGAATTGTTGAACTGGAAGCAAACCATCAAAAAGCCAACAATTGCATCAATGAAATTGAACAGAATCATCTCTTAGAGTGTTCAGCTTTTGACAGTAGGCTAAACTTGATTGAAGAAAATGTTAGAACACTCAAAAGAGATATAAATAAATTGAAAGTGAGTCAACAAATAGAATATCTCAATAACCAATTGATTAAGCTTAATGAAGACTTGGTCAAAACTAAGAATGAATTCCAAAAGTATCAAGAAAATCAGAACTCAAACTGAAATCACACCTTTAAAAAAAGAGATGGACACAGTACAAAATAACACAACAGAAAAAAAAAATCAAGTAGATCTTATAGAAACTTCTCTAGAACCTGTCACT
Organism: Orientallactaga sibirica; assembly: GCA_036365145.1. NCBI lineage: Eukaryota > Metazoa > Chordata > Mammalia > Rodentia > Dipodidae > Orientallactaga > Orientallactaga sibirica. The sequence goes on along the minus strand of JAEOAD010000010.1, from coordinate 8,754,800 downwards.
ACAGTTACTCTTGTGGAAGACAAAACCTCTGACCTGGAAGACAAGACAGAAGAAATTGATTGCTAAGCAGCAAGACAAAAAGAACTCACTACATACAAAGGCAACCCATCAGAATTACCTCAGATTTCTTAATGGAAACCCTGAAAGCCAGAAAGGCCTGGAATGGAACACTTCAAAGTCTAAAAAATCTATAGCTTTCAACCTAAGCTACTCTACCCAACAAAAGAACATCCCATAATAAATGGTGAAAGGAAAAATTTCCATGAAAAAAGTCAATTCTATGATTATATGTACACAAAGCCAAACCTAAAGGGAATACTCCACAGAGAAGAGTCAAACAACCAATCTCAAGAGACAATAAGAAGATAACAATAGCCAAAAATAGACCAGGTTACTTCTGGTCAAGATGGCATCCACCTAACCTCACCCCACTTCACAGGGAAGTAAAGGCAAGAACCCTTAAGTTTAAAGGGACCCCTTTAAAGGGTTTGCTGGCTCCTGCATGCTTCCAAAGGGAGGGGGTAGATGTGCAAAATAGGGAATCCACTGATTCCCATTCTCTTGGGCAGGCACCAGTGCCTGACAGGTCCTACTGGACCTGCCTGAGCCCCCTTGCTGGCCAGAGCCCGAGCGCCATCACAGCCGGGTCTGTGGAGCCACTGTGTGTCAGATCCCTCCCACTCCTCATTCCCCAGCCAGAGCCCCCGTGCATGCCATCGCAGCCAGGTGCCCTAGGACTTGTGGAGCCACATCGCGGGTCAGATCCCACCCACTCCCCGTGCCATCGCAAGACAGATACATCTGAACCTGTGTGAGCTGCATAGCTGCTCTGATCCCTCCCTCGCCAGCCACATTTCTAGAATCTACAAAGAACTCCAAAGCCTAAACCATAAATAATTAAACAATCCACTCACAAAATGGGGCCAAGAACTGCACAGGGAGTTCTCAGAGGAAGAAATACAAATAGCAAATGTGCATTTAAGAAAATGTTCAATATCCCTAATCATCAAGGAAATGCAAATTAAAACAACTATGAAATTACAGCTTACCCCAGTAAGAATGGCTAACATTAAAAAAAAAAAAAAAAAACAATGAAAACAAATGGTGGAGAGACTGTGGAGAAATAGCAACAAGCTTTCACTGCTGGTGGGAATGTAAAATGGTTTAACCATTATGGAAAGCTATATGGAGACTCTTGAAAAAGGATGACCATAGACCTTCCAACATATCCAATTATTCCCTTACTGGGAAAGTTCAATCTCCGTCATATCCCCTCCCCCTCTCAATCAGTCTCTCTTTTCAGTTTGATGTCATGATCTTTTTCCTCCTATTATGATGGTCTTGTGTAGGTAGTGTCAGGCACTATGAGGTCATGGATATCCAGGTAATTTTGTGTCTGGAGGAGCACATTGTAAGGAGTCCTACTTTTCCGTTGACTCTTACATTCTTTCCGCCCCCTCTTCCGCAATGGGCCCTGAGCCTTGGAAGGTGTGTTTGAGATGTTTCAGTGCTGAGCACTCCTCTCTCCCTTCTTCTCAGCACCATGGTACCTTCTGAGTCATCCCAAGGTTGTCACCATCTGAAAAGAGAAGCTTCTCTAACCAAAAGTGAGAGTAGCATTAATATATGGGTGTGGAAATTAAGAGAAGTGCTTACTGGGCAGTTTGGTGAGCATAGTATATACATTTAGTGAGACACCAGCAGATATTACACCCTTAGGGTTCATGACTACCCTCTCATAGGTTTTCAGTATCAGGGATGTATTCCCTCCCATGAAGTGGGCCTCCAGTCCAATTAGAGAGCAGTTGGTTTCCCCCATAAAAGGCATGCCACTATTGTACCCGTTGGCTCATTTGGCCCAGCTGGCCAGATTTAAAGCTTGCAGTGTTCACTGTTGAGTATCTTCACTGGTGTTTTCTCTCTCCCATTGAACTGCATGCAGCATAGCTTTTTCCAACTTTCTGTCAGCTGGTCCACATGGAGGAGGCTTTCATCTCAGCTCCAGCAGGATTTCTCAGTGACCTTGCAGCCCAAGTATGTGGAATCTTCAGCAATAGGGTCTTACCATCTATTCCTGGTGGGAAACCAAGGGCCTTGGCAATGGCCTATAATGTTTTGGGGATATCCGTGACCTCCCTGGCCAACAACTCACTGAAAGGTATCCCATGAAAATTTTCTAGTAACAATCTATGGTTTCTGAGTGTTCCATTGTCCAGAAAAGTAGAGTCCATATGATTTATTTATATCCTCTTAGATTTTGATTAACCCTCCCTCCATCTTTCCTTTACTCAATCTCTTCCCCCTGACTTCACTTGGACTTTTCACCCCCATTAATCTGTTCTTCTAATAACGAAGACAGCGAGATCCCAAATTAAAAACCTAAGTGTCCACTCCAAAGCATTGGAGAAACAAGAGAAATCTAACTGTAAGGGCTCCAGATGGAAAGAAGTAATCAAGATCAAGGCAGAAATTAATAAATTATAAACTAAGAAAACAATTTAAAAAATTGATGAAACTAAAAGCTGATTCTATGAAAAAATAAACAAAACTGATCAACACATGGCCAATTTGATCAATCAAAATAAAGACAAGTCTCATATCAACAAAATCTGAAGTGAAAAAGGAGAGGTCACAACAGACATCAATGAAATTGGAAGAATCATTAGGGCATACTTCCAAAACCTGTACTCCACAAAATTGGATAATCTGGAAGACATGGATGAATTCCTAGTCATACCACCTACCAAAACTAAACTCAGAATAGATTAATCTCCTAAACAAAGTTTTCACATTCATGGTGATTGAAAAGGTAATCAAAAACCTCCCCAAAAAGAAAAGTCAAGGACCAGATGGCTTCTTAGCTAAATTCAATCAAGCCTTCATGGAAGAACTGAAACCAATTTTTTAAACTGTTTTGTGTAATTAGAGACCAGGAAATCCTCCCCAACTCTTTTAATGAAGCTAGCATCACCTTAACACAAAAACCAGAGCTGCAACAAGAAAACTATAGGCCTCTATCCCTAATGAAATTAGATGCAACAATCCTGAACAAAAACCTTGCAAAATGAATTCAACAACACATCAAAAGCATTATCCAACTTGATCAAGTAGGCTTCATCACAGGGAGACAAGGATGTTTCGATATACAGAAATTGGTCAATTGTGTTGCCTTTTGGGTCATCCCAGTGGTTATCACCATCTGGAAAGAGAAGCTTCTCTATCATCCAGAAGTGAGAGTAACATTAATTTATGAATATTAACATTAAGTGTAGGGCTTTCAGGGCAGTTTGGTGGGAATAATATGTACATTTAGCCAGACAAGAGAGGCTGTATGCCCCTAAGTCTCATGACCTCCCCTGCCATAGTCTTTTGATTAGGATTTTCAGTACCAGGCAAGTATTCCCTCCCATAGAATGGGCCTTCAGTCCATTTAGGGAGCAATTGGTTTTCCCAAGAGCAGGCATGCCACTATTGTACCCATTCAGTCATTTGACCTGCTTGGCCAAACTTGACGTTTCCAGTGTCCACTGTTTTCACTGCTGATGATTTCTATCTCCCATAAGGCTGCATTCAGTGCAGCTTTTTCCAGCTTTCACTTGGCTGGTCTACAGGGAGAAGGTTTTCTGCTCAGCGCCAGCTTGATTTCTCAATGTCCTTGCTGCTCAGGCAAGTAAGGTCTTCAGCAATAGGGTCTTGATCTGTTTCTCAAGGGAAACCAAGGACCTTAGTAATGGCCTGTAATGTTTTGGAGGCAACAGGGACCTCCCTGGCCAACAACTCACTGGAAGGAATCCCATCCCAGGCACTGAAAATTTTCTATTAACAATCTATAGTTTCTGGATGTGTCAATGAATTTTATAATGAATAATGGTCTCATACACCTTTTAAAGTTTCTAAAACTCTAAACCATAATAATTTATAATTAATAATCACTTTTTTAGAAAAATTGCAAGAGAAACATACATGAGTGTACTAGGAAAATACTATTCCAAAATTCAGTTTCCTAATATTAAACTAAACTAATTGCAACTTATATGATGAAGTTAATTTTTAACTAAATTTCATTGTATGCTTTTAAGGTATACAACATGTTGTTGTTCAATAAATATGGGTAATAGAAAGGTTAATGAAGAAAATTCACATAATCTCCATCTCATTCAGTTACTTATTTTATTTTTGTGGCCAAATTAGCTAATATACCCATCTAGCATCAACCTCAAACACAGTGCAATTTTACCATTTGACATCCCTAACTTGCTCATTTATCTAGATTTTTCATCCTATATGCTTACTGTTATTATCCTTTAACCTACCCCACAAATGTCAACCACTCTTTCATTCTTTCCTCTTTCTGCACATTGATTTGCACATTGATTATTATAGTTTATATTGTACATATCATTATATTTCTGTCAGGCTCATTTTACTTAACCTAATATGTTGTAGGACCATCCAAACAGTGACAAATGCTAAAATTATACCCCTTCTATATAAAAATCTTGAATGACCACAGAATATTATGTGGGAATTTAAGGGTTTTTTGAGATCCTTGGAGCCTTGTCTCAGCTCTTGGGTGGTCAGTAACTCAGAAGATAAAGCCCCAGATGATCACAACCACATAAAACTTTTCCTAAATTAGTGGTCTCTGGATCCTTCTCTTATGAATGTTGACAAATGAAATCCATAGACCAAAGGATAAGATGTAGAAAGATTTAATTAAAACTCAGAAGAGGGAGAGTGTAGGGAGAGTGAACTTGAAGCTAAAGGAAAAAAATGATTTGCAAGGCTCCTACCCATCTGGAAGAAGAGCTGCTGGTTTCCCAGAAAATGGAAAAGCTTCCCTAGAGACCCTTTTGATATTTCTGATCTGTATCAAAATGAAATGACCTAGATTCTCTCCCTACAGGCTTAAAGACCTTCCTTGCTTCTACTTTCAGGGGGTCTTTATGTGGTAGTTTGGATTGGATGTCCCCCATGTACTCATATGTTTTGAATGCTTTGTCCCCACAGCATATCACTTTAGGAGATGGAACTTCAGTGGAATATTGTTGGGGGTGGGGTGGGCTTAACGGTGTTACAGCAAGCTTCCTCTTGCTTGAGTTGAGCTGACTCTCCTGCTGATGTTTTTGACCTACTAGGGCAGGGACCTGATATCCAGCCTCTGCTCATGACATGTTTTATCCTGTCTGTCATCGTGGAGCTTCCTTTTGAGAATGTAAGCCAAAATAAAACCTCCCTCGCACCAGCTGCTTTAGTCAGGCACTTTATCCCAGCCACAAAAAGATAACTATAGTACTTTTTTACCCCTAAACTGTCTCAAAGTCAGTTACTATAATTAATATACTTAAATGTGTAGCATCATACTTTGCATAATCAATTCTTACTACATGGCAATCTCCTTTCTGATCTAATAAATATATTATTTGAGAACTGTACAATATGCAAATAAATATCATGAATATTAAACTCATAGTACTTTCATGTAGCTTTTATAATATAATTGTAAGATATTTGAAATTAAGATTCTTGGCACCATTGTGATAATTCACAAATGAAATCCAGATCATCAATTTTAGAATTACCCTTGTAACAGAGTTTTGAAAATTATGAAACAGTGTCAGAAACTAGAAAGAGAGAGATGAGATGCTTTTCTTCATATAGTCAGCATATGAACTTTTAGCCATTTAAATGTTTATATTTATTGTGGAATTGTATACCACAGAAAAACAAATAGAATAGAAAGTTAATTTCTCTACTGAGACTAAAGTCAGTGAAATTGAGGCAACAGACATCTGTGCTGTTGCAACTTATTGCTATTTTTTCCTTCTTCTGTCACCATTTATTGATGTCGGTCGGGATGATTTTAGAAGTTATAGATCTGTTGATTCCATAGACTTTATCCCAAAGAAGGAATAGCCTCTATTTCTTTCCATGTTTTAGCCATGGTGATTGTCATCATCTTACCAATTATGGAAGAAAAAAAGTGATACCCAGTGAGTCCCATGGCTTTCATACTGACATGTGCTGTGTCCTGTGTCATAGAAATCAAAGCTTCTCATGGTGATTACAACCATTGATTCTGACAAGTACAAAACTGTTGCCGGCTGATACACATATGGGATCCAAGCTGATTTTATTGTAGTATTAACTAGTGCTGTGCATGTCCCCTGGTAGAAGCATTTTTATCAACCTATAAACCCCCATTTTTAGTATAGGATACCAAGACTGTAGCCCAGAACAGCCTAAGAAGTCAGAGATTTGAAGCACAAAAACCAAAATCAACTCGTTAGCAATTGTTCTTAGAAAGAGTAGACACAATTCTGCATTGATTTCATGCATTATGTTATTAGAGCCTATTGGCTCAATTCAAATTATCTGTCTTAAGCCTATCAGGGAAGTTTTTCTAAGCCAGAGTGTCTTAGTTAAAATTTTAGTAGAAGGGGGCTGGAGAGATTGTTAGCTGTTGAGGTAAATGCCTGAGAAAGCCTAAGGACCCTGGTTTGATTCTCCAGGTCCCACATAAGCCAGATGCATATGGTGGCACATGTGTCTGGAGTTTTTTTGCAGTGGCTAGAGGCCCTGGCAAACCCATTCTCACTCACTCTCTCTCTCTCTCCCTCTCTCTGTCTCTAATACATAAATAAATAAATAAATAAATAAATAAATAAATAAATAAATATAAAAAAATAGAAGATTCCATTGCTCTATCATGATGGCTGATTCTAAATGAAAAAGTTTAGGGTAAGTAATGTGAATTATATGCCATGAAGTCATTAGACAATGGTGCCATTTCTGTAACTCTTGGGATATTCAGACAAACATTCCTTTTTGAACTTAATAATTTCACCAGCACTAATATCACCAAGGAAATATAAATGAACTGCATTTCCTACGGAAAAGAAGTCAATTTGTATTTACCTGACAAAGGAGAGACACCATGATCATGAAAACATTATCTTGTCCACATATGTAAGAACATTCAGGACGATGTCATTAAGTAGATGCAAGTATAAAACATGAAGATATGTTGCTTTATGACCATGAATAACATGTTAGACATAGTTTCCCTTTATGAATTTATTTTCCTCATGTTTGTTTTTGCTTTTATGTCTCCAGGCCCTTAACAAAATATTCTATGATTTCCCATGAGAGCTGTATCTTTCCACCACTATGGAGATTGACAAAAGTTATTTTTCACATTCCTGTTGTCAGCAGTTTTGCTCCACCAATGCTGAGTTGGCTCATAGTGCAGTGAACCAGAACTGAGACTTTCATTCAATGTTCATTTAGCATCATTGAATTTAGTGTGCTTTGAGGATGTGGTAGCACTCAGAACTTACCATGAATACACCCTGTTGTCTCTCAAAATCTAAAAATTTTCAACAGGGATATGCCATATACTACAAGAGGTTTGGGAGTATAGCAGTGTCCTTGACTTAAAGCAGCAGTTAGCAAAACTCAGGATATTGGCAACATAACCAACTCATTTGTGGGACAGATCTTTGCATCTACATGTTTTTTTTTCTATCCCTCCATTAGTATTATTTATTTTTTAGGCAATGTTACTTCTTACTCACTGGATACTCTGATGTTTTTGGTAATGTGAATCAACCTGATGGTTAATGTTAACTAAAATTCTCTAAAGACTACTATTTGCAGAAAAGAAATACTAACTTTATCTTGTTTAAGGAAGTAGTGTGGCATGGCATGGTTTATATCATATTAAAATAACTTTTTGATCATGGAAAAAAAACACATTTTCTACTTGTCATGCCCATATAAAATTGCAGTGACACTTGCTGTTGGCTACAGGTAATCCTCGGGTAAACTTGTTAGTTAGAATATTTTGCCATCATTTCTCATGCTCCTGGTTTTACAGGTACCAGACATGGAATTACCCTTATACCTCCTTTGTGATTCCATGTCTTGAACTTGGAAAATCAGAAGCATGAGCCCAATTAGAAATATGGGTAGATGTGTTTTTTTCCAATGTTCAAAAAATTATTTTAAGATGATATAAACCACACCAAACTACTTCCTTAAACAAGATAATGTTAGTGTTTCCTAATTGGGTTCAGATTGTACCTGGTGCACTCTATTGGCAGAGGGGGAGTGTACATCCAGAGACTTGGTGAGTTTTTTTTTTTTTTTTTTTTTGGAATTTGACATGATCTAATTTAATATCTTAGATACACACACTAGTCTGTGATCATTATTCTGGTGGTTTTAGAAGCTTGTTTTTTTATTTTTTTATTTTCAACTTCTATATTTACAGGCAATAAAACATGATATTTCCTTCCCCTCCTCCATTCCCCTTCAGAACTCCACTCTCCATCATATCCCCTCTGTCTCTTCATTAGTCTCTCTTTTAATTTGATGTCATCATCTTTTTCTCTTATTATGAGGGTCTTGTGAAGGTATTACTAGGCACTGCAAGGTCATGGATATTGAGGCCAATTTCTGTCTGGACAGTTGCATTGTAAGGAGTCATACCCTTCCTTTGGCTCTTACATTCTTTCTGCCCCTTCTTCTGCAATGGACCCTGAGACTTGGAGGGTGTGATAGAGATGTTTCAGTGCTGGACACTCCTCCATCCCTTCTTCTTAGCACTATGTTGCCTTTTGGGTCATCCCAGTGGTCATCGCCATCTGAAAAGAGAAGCTTCTCTAACCAGAAGTGAGAATAGCATTAATATGTGAATATGAGCATTAAGTGTAGGGCTTTTAGGGCAGTTTGGTGGGAATAATATATACATTTAGCCAGACAAGAGCAGGTTTTATACCCCTAAGGCTCATGATCTCCCCTGCTATAGACTTTTGAGTAGTTTTTTCAGTACCAGGCATGTATTCCCTCCCATAGAGAGGGCCTTCAGTCCAATTAGGGATCAGTTGGTTTCCCCAAGAGCAGACATGCCACTATTGCACCCGTTCCGTCATTTGGCCTGTCTGGCCAAACTTGAGGTTTCCAGTGTCCACTGTTTTCACTGCTGATAACTTCTGTCTCCCATACAGCTGCATTCAGTGCAGCTTTTTCCAGCTTTCAGTTGGCTGGTCTACAGGGAGAAGGTTTTCTGCTCAGCACCAGCTTGATTTTTCAGTGACCTTACCTCTCAGGCAAGTGAGGTCTTCAGCAATAGGGTCTTAATCTGTTTCTCAAGGAAACCAAGGGCCTTGACAATAGTCTGTAATGTTTTGGAGCCAACAGGGAACTCCCTGGCCAACATATCCTTGGAAGGCATCACATCCCAGGCACTGAAAATTTTCTACTAACAATCTATAGCTTCTTGATGTGCCATTATTCAAAAGAGTAGGTTTACATAAGTCTTATTCAGAATATCTTGAATTTTGATTGACCCTCCCCCATCCTTCTTTTACACATTATCTTCCCCTGGCATCACTTATGCCTTTCCCCTGCCTATATTTTTATTAATATTTTATATCTTTATTTGCAAAGAGAGAGAGAGATGGAGAGAGAATGAAAATGAGTTTAGCAATGCCTAGCAGTACCTTAGCAAGACCCTCAAAATAGAAGAAAAAGATGATGACATCAAATTAAAGAGAGACTAATGGAGAGAGAGAGGGGATATGATGGAGTTTGGAGTTCTAAAGTGGAATGGGGGGGAAGGGAAGGAAATATCATGTGTTTTTTGTATGTAAGTATAGAAGTTGTCAATAAAAAATAATAATAATTAAAAAAAAAAGAAAATGAGCTTGTGTGAGGACCTCTTACTAGTGCAAATGAGCTCCAGACACATGCACAGGAAATTGAACCCAGATGGTCAACCTGTGCAAGCATGCTTCTTTAACCAGTGAGAAATCTATCCAGCCCAAAGATTTTTTTTTCTACCATCATAGCTCCTAGTTAACATGTCAAGAATGCAATGTTAAACTTTCTGCCAACTCTGTTACTTGTCCATGCTCATGAAAAAAGTCTATCCTTGACATAGAATATTTGTTTTCCCCTCTAAAACTGTGATTTTCTGCAATTATAACATTATGTTATGTTTTCCTGCTTACTTACACCACTTCTTTTTTCATAACTATATAAAAAAGATTAATATTAAGGGCTGGAGAGATGGCTTAGCAGTTAAGGCACCTGCCTCCTAAGCCTAAAGTAAGCTGGTTCCAATCTCCAGCTGTTCCAATCTCCAGGTCCCACGGTTAGCCAGATGCAGTGACGCAAGGGTGCAATGCCGCACTTGACCAAAAGGGGGCAAACACACATCTGCTGGCTCACCCATCTCTATCTGTCTTCCTCTCCCCTGTCTATCTCTGTGTCTCTCTCCAAAAAAACAAAAAAGAGCAATATTAAATGTCACAAGGCTGAATCAGCTGTTTTCAGTAAATTTTCTATTGTTTTGGTGGCAATGCTTGTCAAGAATTTGTGTGCTGATTCTAGATTGACTGGTAAATTGTGATACATCTTAAGAGATGCTGAAGAAATCACACAATTCCTGCTTCATAGACAAAAACTTTATCATTGGTGACCCAGCCTTTTACATGACTCTACGTATGTGTCAGTTTTTTTTTTTTTTTTTTTAATTTGGCACAGTTTGTAAAAGTCTTTTATTATGTTTATAACTAAGCCTGTTCATATTTGGATAAAGACTCCTCTTTATTCACTTCTTTTTAGTGTTTATGATTACTATTATTATTAACATGATGTTTCATCTGGATACATCATGTGTTGGTACTCTTTTCCCTTCTTTCTGCCTCCATTACCTTGGGTACACTCCCCAGTGGGGTTGCAGATATTCCCTGTGGGGTTTTAGTTTTTGCATTGTGGGAGCAGCAGTCAGTTATTTTGGGATAAAGGGAATGCCTCTGTGCATGATGTCTCAACCTGTGGCTCTTCCAAAGTTTTCCTCCCCCTCTTCCACAAAATTTCCTGAGCCATGGTGGGTGAACACTCCTTTTGACTGGTAGTAAAAAAATGTGAATACCTGGGACTGTCAAAATGAATGGTATGAACCACCCAGAATAATATAATAATGTAATCATTTTGCATAATTAGTTGAATCATTTCAAGGAGGTAGTCTTCTTTGTCTATATATAGATAGGATATCAGAGAGACAAACTCAGGCTAATTTGAAGAATTTATACATCATTGTTGAGAATTGCTGGTGTGGCTATGGGACACCTTATTCTGTGTGGTCTCTATGTGCTGAGGGCAGTGCATGGAAGACCGGTGGGAAGAAAAAAGTTGCCACATACTGTTGAGATGGAACAAATACTTGAACAAAAACTAATGCAGTTGGGAGATAGACCTGAGCTCAATGAGAGGGCCTCAGTACCTGTCACAAGGCTGATCCTTGCCAAGTCAGAGCTGGAACATACAATATATTCATAATTCACTCAGCATCCTGAGCTACAGAAATCATGAGGTAATGCATTGTGAGATGTAAACTGTTCTTACCATTTAAGCCATTATTCATAGTTATTTGTCAGACAGCATTAAAAAATGAACCTACCATCTTTTCAGTGTCCACAATGGACAAACAAGCAGCTAAGGGAGATGGAGATGTTGCATATTTAGATCGGATCCAGTGCTGAGGAGATCAAACCTTATATACTAAGATATAAGCAAATAATGCTTCCCTTTACTCCAATAGGACACATCTTTCCATATACAAGTTGCATCACCTTACAAGTGTTCTTGGAAGCATGGTTATATTTTCTTTTATCTTTCAATCATTTTGACCAAATACAGGATAAATACAAATTTAAAAAAAATGAAAACCTTATTTTAGTTCATGGATTCTGAGCCTTTGGTTCACAGTTCTTGGATTCATTCTGAACAGTCATGAGGCAGAACATCCTGGCAGCAGGAGCAAGCAGAGGAGAGAGTTGTTTCTTTGCCCTAATGGCAGACATGAAAAAAAAAAAAAAAAAAAAAGATAAGGAAAAGATGTTCTAGAGACCTTTTCTAGAGACCTAAGTTTCTTCCCAAGTAAGTATTAACTCCTAAGTTCTCTCAACTCCCAAAATAGTGCTACCAGCTAAAGTCTAAGTGTCCATTCCATGAACCAATAGGGGACATTTTATATTCAGTCCAGAACTGTGGCCTTTAATAAAAGCATCCTAAGCATTTGGTCAAATGATTGATAGGCATAAGAAATGTGTTTACCAATAGGACTGATCTCTGAATTTTATGAAGAATATATTTATGTCATCTTTCTCCTGACACACACACACACAACAGCAACAAAAACAAATAACTCTGTCATGACTATCAGGTATGCAATTAGAATTTGACAAAATTTATATTTCGTCTTATTTGTATTCAGGTGACACCAAGTTATTCATTTTGTTACTATTTACTAATTGTCATTATTATGAGTATAACTATTGACAAAATATGTTAATTTAATTGTTAGTTATTTAAAATGTCATTGATTTATTATACATTTTACATCATAACTATGAATGATATATTTACCAAAGAAAATAATGATATTCATATACAGGGGAAAAAGGGAAAATCAACACAAAGTATTTACAAAAATGCCATGGGGAAACTGGCTACTTTACAAACTAATTTAAAAATAATACATGAACTAATTAATTAAGTAATTTAAACGTAATCAAGTAGTTTTCAGAATTGTAAATATTATGTACATAATAATTTCCCTGAAGATAATATAAACCAAATACATGGAATTAGACATTAAGTCAATCTTAATTATTTTTGCCTTTGGTGAAGGATCTTACAAGACATGCAAGCGTTCTACACCTGCAAATCTGATATATAGCTTATCAGTTCACTTTTTATGTGTTATTTTATTGTATTTAATATTTAGTTTATATTTTATGTGAACTGTAGATAAAACACTTCAAAATGATTTATTAGAATAATCGAACAAGCATTAAGTATGATGATTTCCACATTTTTCTTTGGTTTTAGTTCCCTCCTCTTCATCCAATACTCTCACCCTTGTGTCCTCCATATCAATATAGCCTCCTTTCACCTGTCATACTACAGGTATGCTTTAGTCTTCTTCTCATCTTCTCCTCATCTCATTTTCCTCTCTCCAGCTCTCCTCTGGAACCATAACCCATTCTTATCCTCAGATGACCTTATCTACATACCTACAAACACTTAGTGTTAGGATTTCCATGTTAGAAAGAACATATCTTTTTTTCCTCTCTGATATATCAGTTATCAGTTAACAGACATCTAAGTTGATTTCATTTATTAGCTATTGATAATATAACAGTAATGAACATGAATGTACAAGTATTTTTATGAGAGTTGTGAGTGAGAAATCACTTCTGGGTCCTGGATAGGCTTAAGACTTCCCAAGCCAGCTGCTCTTGAGTTTTGTCCTGGAACTAGCAATATGTTCCTTGTATAAGAAAAAACAGTGGCATATAATTACACCTCTACATATGCATGCACATTTACATATGTATATAAATTTGTCCCCTTAATTTTTTCACAAAAAATGTCAAAAGGAAGTTAAGACTTGGAAATTTCTTAATCCATAGAGAGATAGACATTAAACAAACAACAACAAAGTACAGGGGTTATATAAGAAGTACTAATTTCAATTTAAACTACAGATGTAATAGAAACTAGGTGAAGCAATTTTTCTCAGGCTACATGAATATGACTGTTCATTTAAGATTTAAGAACAAGCCAGCCATGGTGGCACACGCCTTTAATCCCAGCACTCGGGAGGGAGAGGTAGGAGGATCTCCATGAGTGTGAGGCCACCCAGAGAATACAAAGTGACTTCCAGGTCAGCCTGGGCTAGAGTGAGACCCTACCTCAAAAAATCAAAACACCATACAAAAAAATTTAAGAACATTTTTCCATTGAATTCATATCTGGACTAATAATCTCTCATTTAAATTTGGTAATATACAAGAATTTCACATTCATCCACAAAAATATTTTGTAAGTATTTTACTTCATTTATTTGAATGCGCTATAATTATGCACAATCAATTGCCGAATCAATTTTGTATACATATTGATTCATATTGTGAAGATGCAATTTAGCAATCATGATTTTATTTCATACTAAAATTACAATTCTCACTCACAATTACTAAAACAATTTTATTATGTAGAAAATAATACTTTTCTGAATCTTTACAACTGTGTCCAAATTTTAATTAACAATCTAAGATAGTATTGATAATAAATACCCCTGTAAGTTTCATTTCTTATCTTTAGAACTACTTATTCATTGTATATGATAATACAACATCTGTTGTGGTTAGAAATTTTAATAGGAATACAAAATGTGATTATATTTCTAAGAATTGCATGCCTGCTAGCTCTTTGTCATCAGATAAAATATCAATTTCAGGTCTAAATTGCATTGATCTTTAATGTGTTTCAAAGAACAATACAGTTTTCTTTAAGAATAAGAACTCATACAAATACTAGTCACTATTTTTTTAACTTTGTGTCAGGAATCAGCTTACTAAGATAAAAAACTACCTGACACATTTCCTTTAACTCTGTTCTAAGTTGAATAACATATATACTTCCTTATAACTTATTGCATTATAATTAATTCATAAATTTAAAAAGTTAGGTGTTACTTTCACTGAATGTATGGAGAAATATAGCTGCAAATACGTTCGAAAACAGTACAACAACATTGTATCTCTTTTCAGGAAACTCCATTGCCCAGTGCTTAAAATAACAGGCAAAGTGGTTTATCTAAAAAAAAAAAAAAAAAAAAAAAAAAATCCAACATAATGTACAATATTTAACATTTAAAGAACTTGATATTTAATATTTTAAAATAATTTGTTTTCTCAATATTTTGTACATGTAGTTCCATTTAAAATAAGGATATGCATTGGTACACATATTTAATAGCACTATTTCTGTTTCCTTAAACACAGTAAAATTTCAACTATGTTGGAAAGTGGCTTTATAAATCTTTATGCTCATTTGCTTACTAAATTATTCTATGAAAAAATTCTCTTTAAAATTAAGAATAAATGATTCTGGTAAAAATGTATGCTTAATGAAATTTTGGAATAATGAGCTTCAGCCAAATAAGAAAGCAAACAGACAGAAGGATATGAGAACATGATATAACCTTTAGTGACACAAGGAAAAGGATGCATGTGTGATACCTTAAGTCTAGAGGAGAGGTTTGATCAAGGTTTGTTCTTTTTGTCTATGGTAATTTTTATTTACAATATGCTCAGAGCATAAATATTATTATCATTACTAAATTATGTGTGTGATTTTATAGGAGACTTTAAGTTTGCTTTTTATTATGTAGAAATAGCTAATATCACAATGCTTCATGAAATAATTACAATAAATATTACTTCATTATATTTATGTTTTTCACTTTGCAGCATTTACCTTTACAACAGAGGTATACCTTTACATAAGAGCTTGTTTCAAGCAGAATTTAGTATATCACATCTGAAATCTCTATATTTATAGAAGACATTTTTAATGATTTTTAAGGAATTCACTTAAGTGCTTTAGCAGCAAAATCCCTTAACCTTTCCCCAGAGGTTACAATGAAGAAAAATGTCCAGAAGACATTTCTCTAAAATGACCCTCTCAGAGAATAATTAAGTTATATAGTAGAGCCATAACCATTCTGTGACTCGCCCACCACAAACAGTAGTGATTGCTAGCATTATTTTCTTTCTATCACATTAACCTTGATAAACTATCAAGATATTTTATTTAGCTAGAAATAGATCTAAGGATGTGTGTGTGTGTGTGTGTGTGTGTGTGTGTGTATGTGTCTGTATGTGTGTAGCTAACCTAATTCACTGCTTCTAGATAAAAATATGTTAATATCTGGTCCTCCTGATCAGAAAGATCTGGCCTGCTGTTCTCCTCAGTGGAAACATCTGGTGAGCACTGAGTTTATCTTGGTTGATGAAGTCTCACAAGTCATCTAGTAAGTTTACTCATTCTTCTGAAAAAGCACAGATGACCATGTCTTCTTTAGTACATAATATTGTTGATGACAAGAATTTTAGAAGGAATTACGTGGTAACTATTTCTCTTTCCCAAGGAATAGAAGCATATGTTTTTAGATTGATAAATTTTGTGTCAAGGACTGTGTGTGTGTGTTCTTGTAAGTGTTAACATGATGTAAGGAGAGTAAGGTGACAAGAAGTGATGAGCATGAGATTATTTCTGAATAGCCTTCTGTTTTGGAATGTTCCTGTTTGTAAAACAAGAAAAAGTTAGATTTTGTTAGAACTCCATACTTCTCACTAAGTTAAAGTTTTTCAAATAATTTAAGAGTTTCCGTGTTTCATATGTTTTTAGGTGCATATTATTTGTATATGTGTTATCTAAGATAAATAATGGTAGGAAGATGCTTTTGGTTTATTTCCCTCATATTTAGGAGCCAATACCCTTGGGTAAGTGATGACATAGAATTGCAATGACCTTGGGTATCAGTGTAGAAGATGCTTTGTCTTCTACATCTCATAATGATGAAACTGGGAGAAAATAGACTGAGAGGAAAAAATAAACTATTATGATTCCCTTGAAAGGAGTAAAGAGGAAACTGTTGATGAATCCACACTTCTGTTGCAGAAATTAATATGATGTCATCACCCTTACACATGTTATGCATATTGCATATTTATTCATGTTTTGGGCTGTAATTACTTAGTTTCTATTTTCCTTTCAAATTTCTGTATAGCTTCTATTGTTATAATTTCAGATCACAGAGCATACCCACTCTATTCTACCAACCTTATTTTTTTACATATGCCTCTACTTTCCCTTTCTTTAAAAAGTAAAACAAAACAAACCTAATCAGCATTTCTGTTCTTTTCAGTTTTCTTTCATACAAGGAAATGATGTCCATATCATTCTGTTTATTTGGGCAACATACATCTTCTTTGGCACACATAAAACCAAATTTTATAAGCATATGAACCAATATTAGTGTTGGGGCAATGAATCAAATGTGTTGATGAAAGTCATTCAGAAGAGTACTTGGTAAATATGATTTCAGGTCTTGCCTAAAAGTACAAGGATAGATATTATAATCTCTCCTTTTATGTTCAGATTGAAGGCCAAGAGGTACATGATGTTGGAGGTGTGGGTTCAGGAAATACACTGTCACTATAAGACATGGAGACATCAACTACATGTTTAAACCTTCCATAAAATTGTTTCATATACTTACATCAACAAAAACATATGAAATAAAAGGAACAATCTTTACATATGCCCATTGTGTTAAATAATTAAGAATTCATAGTAAATAAAAATTCCTTATGTTTGTACATTTCACAAATGTTTCATGAGAGGTATGACATTTATTCCACAGCAAATGGATCATCAAAATTTTATTTATTTATTTATTTATTTATTCATTTATTTATTTATTGTTTTTTTGAGGTAGGGTCTCACTCTAGCTCAGGCTGACCTGGAATTCACTATGTAGCCTCAGGGTGGCCTCAAACTCATGGTGATCCTCCTACCTCTGCCTCCCAAGTGCTGGATTAAAGGCATGCACCACCACACCCAGCTGGATCATCAGAATTTTAATTTCTTCATATAAGAAGTTCATTAATTCCTTTTTGCAAATTGCAAAATATCATAGTTTCAATTTTCTAGTAGACTGTAACACTTTTGTTTCTAAAGATAGGCCTCATATTGTTAACACATTAGTAAGCAGCAATAGCTTCCTGCTGACATCCT
This sequence comes from Orientallactaga sibirica, assembly GCA_036365145.1. Classification (NCBI taxonomy): domain Eukaryota; kingdom Metazoa; phylum Chordata; class Mammalia; order Rodentia; family Dipodidae; genus Orientallactaga; species Orientallactaga sibirica. The sequence continues at coordinate 8,737,136 of JAEOAD010000010.1, read as the reverse complement.
GATTGGATATGAGCTCTGGCTACAAATAAATAAAATATTTGCATCTGAACTGAACACTGAGGCACACACTTGTAATTCTAGCATTTAGGAGGTGTGGGTTGGAGAATATAGATATCAAGGTTGCCCCCGGCTAACAGTAAGATTCTGTCTCCAAACAAATAAAAACATTTTTATCTAACCTGCAAATTTGTAGTTATCCTAGTCCTGACTATTTTACTTAAATGATTTCACCAAAAAGCTTTGTTTTTATTTATTCTTCACTTCACCTAATTGCTGCTTTCATAACTCATAATCTACAACTCTAAAGTGTACATAGCAATCCTACTAAGAATGGCCCTCAGTGGAGTGGGGGCAGGGAGAAGGGAAATGATGGTACCAATATAAGATGTGTCCAGACAAAGTTTCTACTTAGTAAAAAACAAAGTGTTATTAACCCCATGGCATTCTCTAAAAACAAGCCAATGAGCTCTGTGCCCAGCTGGGTTAGCAATAATGGAAAAAAAAAAAAAAAAAGAATTAAGGCTAATAGATATGTCCTGAGGTCCTCCAGCAGAACACCATAACCCACAAATGCATATGCTGCCTCAGAGCCTTTTGTGCAGTTTCATTTTCTTTATGTAAAGTAGTGCCTACTTATTCTTCTTCCACAAAATAAAACCAAGACCATCAGCTTTAGCAAATCTGTATCTGAGAAAGTTGCTACTGATAATACTTCTCTGACTGTCACTCTTCTATCTCACTCTGCTTGCAAATAAATAAATAAAATATTTTTTAAAAAAATAAATAAATAGGGATGTCTGGACCCTGTGAGCTAGTTGAAAAAGCAAGCTTCTTGCTCAATTTTCCTGATTGAATGGCTGCTGGGTCCCCAACTCCCAGATTCCCTGCTCTAGAAGGTGCATGTGCTAAGTGAATAGGCCAGAGCTCCTGGTTCCTTCCCCACCTCCTGATTCCCTATCCAAGTTCCCCTGCTGCTGGCTTGGGGTGGCCTTCCCACATGCAGGGGGGCTGCAGAAGCAAACCTTTTACTCAGGTTTCTTGATTGACTGGATCCTGGGTCCGCATATCCCTATTCCTCTCAGCCAGAGGGTGCACAGGCCACTGTGGGAAATGGTCTCTTGCCCCTGAGTCCCCAGCTTCTCAGCATCTGGTTCCCCAACCCTTCATACCCATGTGCTAAAGAGTGCTCACAAGTGAAGATAGTAGACCAGAGCTCCAATTCCCCACCTCCCAGATCCCAGGTACACTGATGTACTTGCAATCTCCACAATCTATGTATCAGCAGTATACACCAATCTGGCTCACATTTCAAACAGAGGATTCACTGAAGATCCTACAAGGACAAATACTAGCTTCCACCTCAATAAAGTAAAGCTTTTCCCCAAGATGAGTAGACCACAATACACACACACACACACACACACACACACACACACACACGTCAGAAAATAGAGCAATCTCCACCAAGGATGCCTAGCTCCACAAATAGAGAAAACAACAGAAACTGAATCCTAAACTGAAAGCATAGCAAATTATGTGATGCTGATCAAAATAAGTGCTAAACTGGAAGCAAACCATCAAAAAAACCAACAATCACATAAATGAAAATGAGCAGAAGAATCTATTGTAGCACTCAGGTTTGTAAATAAGCTTAACTTAATTGAAGAAAACCAGAGAAACCACAAAAGAGATATAAATGATTTGAAGGTGAGTCAACAAGTAGAGGATTTCCAAAACCAGCTGACTAAGCTTAATGAAGACTTAATCAAATGCAAGAATAAATTCCAGGAAGCATCAAAAAAAAAAATCAGACATTGAACTGAAATTATACATAAGTGACCCAAAAGTTTCTATCTCAACACTTCTAAAGGTGATTAATTCCTTCAGCAAAGTAGCTGGATAAAAATATCAACACACAAAGGCTGTAGAGATTGCTTAGTGGTTAAGGCACATGCCTGCAAAGCCTAAGGACCCAGGTTCAACTCTCCAAGTCCTACTTAAGCCAGATGCACATGGTGGCACATGTGTCTGGAGTTTATTTTCAGTGGCTAGAGGCCCTGGTATGCCCATTCTCCACCCTCTCTCCCTCTCCCTCTCTCTGTATCTAATAAATAAATAAAAATGATTTTTAAAAATAAAATAAATAAATCAACACCCAAAAATCAGTAGCCTTTCTATATCCAAAGGACAAATATACACAGAAATAAATTAACAAGGCTGTGCCATTTCAGTAGCAACAAAAAAAAAAAAATCAAATACCTTGGAATAACACTAACCAAAGATGTAAAAGAGCTATATAATGAAAGCAAAACAACAACAACAAAATACTCAAGAAAGAAATTGAGGAGGACTTGAGAAGATGGAAAGACTTCCCATGCTCCTGAGTAGGTAGAATTAATATTGTGAAACGGCAATTCTATCAAAAGCAATATACCAGTTTTATGCAAAACTATTAAAAATTCAAGCATCATTCTTCACACAGATATGAAAAAATTATCTCAAAATGTACATGGAATAGTAGTGGGCCTTGGATATCCAAACATATCCTTAGCCAAAGAAACACCTCTGAAGGTATTGCCATACACAATCTAAAGCTATGTAACAAAGCCATAATAAGAAAAACAGCAGAAGAGGGGGTGGAAAGATTGTTACAGCCATAAGTTGGGTCATTATGCACAGTGACATAGCCTCTACCCCCTAACTGATGGATACCCCCATAAGGCAAGACCCACAATCCCAATGGGGGGAGGACAGGGAGAAAGCTAATGATGGTACCATCATGGCTGTACACACACACACTATATACATAACTAAAAAAAAAAAAAAAAAAAAACAGAAATAAGAGCCAATGGAACAGAATTGAAGAGCCAGACCGTAGGTCAAGTAGCTATACCTACTTCATTTTTGACAAAGGTGACAGTAATGTAGAGTCAAGAAAAGAGAGCATCTTCAATGACTTGTGCTGGAGAAATTGATTAACCACATATAGAAAAATGGCACTAGACTCACTCATCTAACCATACACAAAAATCAAGTCTAAATGGATTAAAGACCTCAATATAAGCTGTAAAACTCTCCTACTGGGAGAAAACATAGAAGGAACTCTTCCCAGTATAGGAATGGGGAAAGACTTCCTGAACAAAACACCAGTAGCCCAGGAAATTAAACAATCACTCAACCAATGTTATCACATGAAGCTAAAAAGCTTTTACACAGACAAACTTACCATAATCAGAGTCAGTAGAATACTAACAGAATGGGAGAAAATTTTCACCACCTAAAGCACTGACAGAGGCCTAATATTTAGAATCTACAAAGAACTCAAAAAAATTAAATGATATAAGATCAAACAACCCACTCCAAAAATGGGGCAGAGAACTGAACAGCGAGTTCTCAAAGGTAGAAATACAAATGGCTAAGACACAGTTAAGAAAATCTTCAATATCCCTAACCATTATTGGAATGCAAATTAAAATAACTATGAGATTCCACCTTACTCCAGTAAGGATGGCAATCATTAAAAAAATCAAACAACAAATAGTGGCAATGATGTTGGGGAAGAGGAACCCTCATTCACAGCTTTTGGAAATGTAAAATTCTACAGCCACTATGAAAATCAATATGGAGATTCCTGAAAAGATAAATATAGAGCTACCACCTGACCTAGTTATTCCCTTACTGGGTATTTATCCTAAATTCTCCATGGTTTACTACAGTTATTTACTCAACTATGCTTATGGTTGCTCAATTCATAATAATTAATAACTGAAATCAAACCACATGCCCTTTGTTGGATGAATAAATAGTAAAGTTGTGGTACATTTACAAAATAGAATTCTACTCTGTAGTAAGAAAAAGTGATACAATGACATTTGTAGAAAAAATGGACAGCCTTGGAACATATCATACTCAGTGAACTAACACAATAACAGAAAGACAAGTTTAACATGGTCTCACTGTGGTTCCTAACTTGGACCAGCTCAATTTGACCATATCAATAGAAGAATTTCTGATTTTTATGTCATTTGCAATATGGTTAATTTATCACCTCACATTTCAGGATAATTAAAGTAAAAAATATTTTAGTCAAAATTTCATTTACTATTGAAACAAATGTATATTATATGGGATCATTTTATTCTGTACATTTTAACTATTCTAAGAACAAATTATTTCCCACAAATTAATTATTATTAAGTTAGAAACCATAAATTGAAAGATAAAAAATACACATTGATACAAATCAATATGGGAGGAAGCCAAACATTGTTCAACATGTTGCAATCAAGGGAGAAGTGAAGTGCATTTGATCAGACTGTTTGGAAAACTAAGTAATTGGATTCAGTTCGCAATATTAACTGGTCATTCCTGTGGCACTGACTGTAGGTATATAATAAGCTTTGTCTGTGAAATAATACAAAACCCTACCATATTAAAATTCCTGGCCTGTGTAACACATGTTTTTGATTGCTTTCAAAATAACCTTGAATTGTTGATACCACATGATATTCCCAAGTCCAGCACTTTGAGAACGTGCACTATGCCTGGCAGTGTAGTCAATGCACTGTATTTTAAATTTTTTTTAAAGGTTTAAATATATTTTTAATAGTACAGCAAAATCATAATAGCAATTATGAACAGCTAAAAGATCAAATGATTAGATCAACTTCATATGATTAAATGCCGCGAGATTACAGAAAATAATGCTAGAACACAAAATTAATCATCATGGGTTCAGTGTAAATTCATGCCTCAAAAGCAATATTTTGCTTTCTTGTTCTATATTTAGTTACATTCTCTTATACTAAGGATTTCTAGTTACAGAGGTACTTTCCCTCTATCTCTATTTCTATATCAAAATAAAGAGATGAACAGAGAGGGAGGGGGGATGAACAAGAGAATGATCTACCTTCTAGCTCTTATATCCATACCAAACTTTGTTTTGTTCTTTGTATTGTCAAGTAAGATCATGAAAGAACTTGAAAAATAATGCCTTACCTGCTATTTGTTTATTTATAACTCTCTTGTTTATCTCTGTATATATTGCCATGGAATTACCATGTAATCTGTTGCTTATAATGAATTGATAGTAATGGAAATACCTCCTGTCAGAATACAAATAGTACAGATTTTTTTCCTATTGTTTTACATGTTTTGTGTATTCATTTTCTAATTTCCTTTATGTTCTTTGAATTCTGTTTTAAGCTTACCTTATTTCATATGCTTATCTAGTATCAAGTTAATTAAATTAAATTTTATTAATCTGTCCATTTTATATCTGTATGAGACCCATGATATAGGCATTGAATATCTTTTAAGTTTGTTAAATTTCCTACAAAAAGATGCTACTATTTCCTAACCAATACTCATTCCTTTCCTAAACTATTTTAATCTCATAGGTTTTGAAAATCATATTTTCAAAATATTTTCAAAACCATATTCAACATGGTACTTGGGTTCCCTAGTGAGTCATAAAATGTCCATTTGACATTTAGTGTTGTTGTTTTCAATTAGGCTCAGGTTCCTGGTTATGGGAACCAATACATTTTAATTTTAAAACAAGTAGACATAATTTGTTTTGGAAAATTCCACATTCCTGTCCTCATCTATTTCCTCTCAGTCATGGTAATATTTCTAACCAACCACCAGTGTTCTAATGGTTCACCTCTGACTTCTGTTCCCATTGCCTGGTTTCAGAAGGCTCTTTGACTTCAATTTACATCTATTTAAAAAGCAAAATTAAGACAGCTATGCAAACAAGATCAAACATTTGCTTTAATTGTGCTTTATTCAATAAAAATTCTTTCAGACTCTTCAAATATTTTTTAGACCTCCTCTGTGTCCTCCCTTGGCCTGGAGAAACCTACAATACTATATGTGCGTCCTTGATCACCTACCTGTGTCTCTTTGGATGACCTTTTAATTCCTCTGGTAAGATCATGTACACAGTGAGAAAGCTACATTGCTTGCAGAAGAATTGCCATATTTTTTATTAGCTATCTATATAATGTGTATAGATCCATGATGGTACCATCATTAGCCTTCTCCCTGTTCTACCCCCTCGGGGATTGTGGGTCTTGCATTGTGGGGGTAGCCATCAGTTATGGGGGTGAAGCAATGTCTCTGTGCATAATGACCCAACTTATGGCTCAAACAATTTTTCTGCCCTCTCTTCTGCGAATTTCCCTAAGCCAGGTTGGGTTCATTTTTGGACTAGTTCAGTGACAATGTCATGGGAATCTCTGTGTCTCTGGATATCTGATTTGGTTGGAGTTGAGTGTTCTCTGTTTCTATCTCCTTCACCCATGCTGATACCAGGTTACCTAGAAAGCAGTACTCTTGCTCATTTCCCCAATTATACTATGGCTTCAGCTGGTGTCCTGGTGAGGTGTGATGGGTTGATTCTCTCCTCAGGTTCTGTGACCATCTGAAAAAGAGAAGCAAATTCTCCAGCAGAGAGTGAGGTCAGTGCAAGATACATGGATAACCATTATTGTTTTAGAAAGAATTGAATAGTTGTAGACCCTCTTGTATCCCACTCTTGGTGGGAACTTGATATTGGAGAGTAAATTCATATTTTGGATATGGTTCTGACTTGTTTTCCAATTCTAGGTATGGGTTCTGTTCCAAGGAACAAATCCATTAGCCAAATCAAGAGCAGTTGGTAACCCACTATGGCTGTGTGCCACTCTTACACTTGAACACACTGCATTTATTGGTGAACTTCCATCTGTTTGCTTATAGAGCATGAAATATTGACTGTGTGAATTGCTGTACCACGTGAAAAAAAAAAAAACCCAAGTACTCCAACATAATTAAGAGGCAATTCTAATAATAATTATATTTATTAAAAACTATAAAGAGATGTGTGTCTAAATAAGTCTTTAATGTCTGAGTGTTCTGTAATTTTAGTGAAAAGGATCTGTGATTTTTCATGTTATTCAAATTGTTCCTGGATTATTATCAAACTAATTTTAAAATAGTTTTTTTTTCTTGTTCTTGGTAGCAGTAATGTCATTTAAAATTACTAAAATGAACACAAAAAACAAACTGGCTCAAATGAGGAATTGTACTGCTGTGGATTACAATATGGTATATATTATGTATTTTTCCATTATGCTAAAATCATTGTTTTTGATAGCATTGGAAGAATTCTTGTAAAAAACACAAAAAATAATTAGAAGTTTAAATAACTAAATGTTGTTAAAAATCTAGTAGATTTTACTTTCTTATCAACTGAAGATACCTGAGATATTCTAGAATTAAAATATAGTGTGATATCAAACTGTATTTAAATATGTTCTTTTAAATTTGTATAGGTTGTACACACATAGAAAAAACTCAAAATTGAAAAGTTTTCAAAAACATTGTTAGATTAAAATACAATATAGCTCAATTTTCTTTTTTCAGTAAAAAAAAAAATATATTAATTTATCCATTAGTACCAGTGTAACTGTAAAAGGAAACCTGCTTGAATGTAACATTAGGCACTGTGAACACATTTGAAAGCATGGCCTAAAGCAAATTCTCTGAGGTTTGCTTATTCAAGATCTGTGGAATTTTTAAGCATGAGGTAACATTTCCATATCTTTGCCAAAAAAGAAAAAAGAAAATTCAATTCATGTTCACTTATTAAAAACACTAGGATTTATTATCTACAGCACTTTAAAATAAAATGCTCCAGTTCAAGTTAATCACCACTCCTTACCTAAATGAAGACCAATTAAAATATTTAGAACATTTAAATGGGAAGAAACTTAATACACTTGTAAGTCAAGATACTGGATGCAGTGTATATAACAGTGAGTGCTTTATTTTCTGTATGCCAATCATGGGTGAACATAGGTATTTGCTCAACCATGTTTTAGCTGCTTAATACATTATAGCTAAGAACTGGACTCAACCCAGGTGCCCATCATTGGATCAATGGATAAGGAATTTGTGGTACATTTACACAATGGAATTCTACTAAGTAGTAAGAAAAATGATACAATGACATTTGTAGAAAAATCAACAGACTTGGAACATATCATACTCAGTGAACTCACACAATCACAGAAAGACAAAGGCTGCATGTACTCACTGTGATTCCTAACCTGGACTAGCTCCAGTTGCTAACATACCTGATAGGCAACTCAATGCCCAGACAATAGGGATGGGAGGGCTTGGGGGCAGCAGAAGAGGAGGATGGATAAAAACAAACACAAAACTAAATCTAAAATTAACTGGTATGATAGAATTCTTTATCCATGGAGACAGCCTAAAAGATAAAACCCTCAATCTACAGAACTTTCCACCACAACTCTACAAAATACACATTCTTCTCAGTAGCCTATAGCAACTTCTCCAAAATTGACTATATATTAGGCCATAAAGTATGCCTCCATAAAATCAGGAAGATTAAAGTAAGCTCGTGCATCATGTCAGATCACAATACTTTAAAGCTAGAAATTAACAACAAGAGAATCATCAAGAACTCCACCAGCTCTTAGAGACTAAACAACACACTTTTAAACAAGTGGGTCATGGAAGAAAGTAAAAAAGAAATTGTAAAATTCCTAGAATTGAATGATAATGAAAACACAACCTAACAAAACTTATGGTACACAATGAAGGTAGTCATAAAGGGAAAATTCATAGTGCTAAATGCCTTCATTACAAAAACAGAGAGATCCCAAATTAATAACCTAACTGTCCACCTAAAGTCATTGCTAAAACAAGAAGAATCCAACCTGAAGAGCTCCAGGCAGAAAGAAATAATGAAGACTAAAACAGAAATTAATGGATTGGAAACTAATAAAACAATTTTAAAAATCGATGAAATGAACCACTGGTTCTTTGAAAGAGTAAACAAGACTGACAAACCCCTGGCCAATTTGATCAAGCAAAACAAAAAAAGAGAGCAATAAGTATCGAATTAACAAAATCAGAAATGAGAGATCACAATAGACATCAATGAAATTGGAAGAATCAATAGGGCATACTTCCAAAACCTTTACTCCACAAAATTAAATAATCTGGAAGAAATGGATGAATTCCTAGACACATACCACCTAACAAAACTAAACTCAGAGCTGATTAATCTCCTAAACAAACCTATCACATGCATGGATATTGAAAAGTTAATCAAAAACCTCCCCCCAAAAGAAAAGTTCAGGACAGGATACCTTCATAGCTGAACTCTAACAAACCTTCACTGAAGAACTGAAACCAATTTTTCTCAAACTGTTTCACATAATCAGAAACCAGGGAAATTATCCTCAACTCCTTTTATGAAGCTAGAATCACCCTAAAACCAAAACCAGATAAAGATGCAATAAGAAAAGAAACCTGTGCACCTATATCCCTGATGAACTTAGATGCAAAAATCCTGAACAACATCCTTGCAAACCGAATTCAACAACAGATCAAAAACATTATCCACTTTGACCAAGTTTATCCCAGGGATGCAGGGATGGTTCAACATATGTAAATTGGTCAACATAATGCACCACATAAATAAACTTAAGTATAAGAACCACAGGATCTTCTTAGTTGATACAGAGAAGGCATTTGACAAAATACATCACAACTTCAGGACCCAAACACTGGAAAGAATAGGCCTGGAGGGTTTATATCTCAACACAATAAAGGCTATATATAAAGCACCTAAAGCCCAAACAATAATAATACTTAATGGGGAAAGACTCAAGGGGTTCCCACTGAGATCATGAACAAGACAGGGGTGCCCAGTCTTACCACTGCTCTTCCACATAGGATTAGAAGTATAGCCCAAGCAATAAGACAAGAAAAAGAAATAAAAGAAATTCAAATTGGAAAGGAAGAAGTCAAGTTAGCCCTATTTGCAGATGATATGATCCTGTACATAAGTGGCCCAAATGTCTCCATCTTAAAACTTCTAAAGGTGATTAATTCCTTCAGTAAATTGTCAGGATAAAAAAAAATGCATAAAAATCAGTAGCTGTTCTATATACAAAGTACAAATATACAGAGAAAGAAATCAGTGAGGCTGTCCTATTTTCAATAACACAGAAAAGCATTAAATTCCTTGGAATAACACTAACCAAGGATGTAAAAGACCTATATAATGGAAACATTAAAAGAAAAAAGCTCAAGAAATAAGTTGAGGAAGACTTGAGAAGATGGAAAGACCTCCCATGCTCCTGGATAGATAGAATTAATATTGTGACAATGGCAATTTTACCAAAAGCAATACACAGCTTTAACACAATACCAATAAAAATACTAGCATTAGCATCATTTTTCAGAGATTGAAAAAATGATCTCAAAATTTATATGGAATGGCATCAGGCCTCAGATACCCAAACATATCCTCTTGAAAAAAAAAAAAAAAAGAAAGAAAGAAAAACCACTTCTGGAAGTCTCACCATACCTGATCTAAAGCTATATTACAAAGCCATAGTAACAAAAACAGCATTGAACTGGAATACAAACAGAAACATAGACCAATGGAACTGAATTAAAGACTCAGGCCTTAGGGCAAGCAACTACAGCTACTTGATCTTTGACAAAGGTACCAATAATGTAGACTGTAGAAAAGATAGCATCTTCAGAAAATGGTGTTGAACGAATTGGATGATCATATGTAGAACAGTGAAATTGGACCCACTCATTTCTCCATACATAAAAACAAAGTCCAAATGGATTAAATATCTCAATATAAGACCAGAAACTCTTCAACTACTAGAAAAAAAAAAAATAAGAGGCACGTTCCACATTATAGGTCTGAGAAAAGACTTCCTGAACAAAATCCCAGTAGTCCAGGAAATTAAATGATCACTAAACCTATGGAATCTCATGAAGCTAAAATGCTTTTGTACAGATAAACATACCATAAGCAGAGCCAATAGATTATCCACTGACAGAAGCCTAACATCTAGAACCTACAAAAAAACTCAAAAAAAGTAAACAATAAAAAATAAAACAACCCAGTCCAAAAGTGGGGCAGAGAACTGAACAGAGAGTTCTAAGAGAATGAATTACAAATGGCTAACACACATTTAAGTAAATGTTCAACATTGCTAACCATTAGGGAAATGCAAATTAAAACAACTATGAGATTCCACCTTGCCCCAGTAAGGATAGCAAACATTAAAAAATCAAAAGAAAACAAATGTTGTTGAGGATATGAAAAAGTAGGAGCATTCATTCACTGTTGGTGGGAATGTAAGCTGTTACATTGATTTTCTCTGCCTCATACGTGCTTCATCTTTCAAGTGAATATTCAAATTATTTCTTAAAATATTTTATTTAGGAGACAGAGAGAGAGAGAGAGAGAGAGAGAGAGAGAGAGAGAGAGAACCAGGCCCTCTAGTCACTGCAAAGCAACTACAGATCCATGTGCCATATTGTGCATCTGGCTTACATATGTACTTGGAATTGAACCTAGGTCCTTAGTCTTGGCAGCCAAGCACCTTAGCAGTTTAAGCCATTTTTCCAGCATGCAAACTGTTTTATCATCCAATTCCCATAATTTTTCCTAATATATCTGTGACAAATATGTTGTGTTTTGCTTCACTGCATAATGTGCTTGCTTTTCCTGTAAGTATATTCAGATCTTTATTTCAAGCAAGTTCACAAGTGAATAACATTTCCTTTTTGAAGTGGTGTGTGTGTGTGTGTGAGAGAGAGAGAGAGAGAGATAGAGAGAAAGAGAGAGAGAGAGAGAGAGGTGTGTGTATCTGTGCCTCTGGGCACATGTGTGTGGTGCACATGCATGTCTGTATGTAGGCATATGCTTCTGAAGGTGTGTATGTATGGATGTGCATGTAAATGTAGAAGACAACTTATCTTGCCTTTAGGAATGCCTCACTTCTCTTTTTGAGACAGAATCTCTTATTGGTCAGCAGATCATCAATTAGGCTACACTGGTTAGCTAGCAAGCTTCAGGAATACTCTGTTCTCTGCCTGTTTGTATCACATACCAGATCCTGGATACTTAGGAGAAAGCTGCTCTTTGAAATTTCCTGACCTCAGGCATTCACAGGATTTGGGCTCCTGTGTTGGAGAATAAGATTCTCAGACTGGAGGGAGCTCAACACACTTTGCTATGCATATGCCCTTCAGAGATTATGAGCTAAAACTTCATCCCAATGGAAACGACGTGGGAACATGGTAACAAAAAAGGAATGATTATGTCATGAGGGTTCAATAATGGGTGGATTACTGTTGGTGTGAGCTATTTATGAAGTTAGTTTTCTGTAAAGATGAGGTAAACACTATGTTGCCCTTTTACTTACCTTCTTTTACCCATTCAGCCATGGGATGCTGAGGTAGCAAATCCTCACCTGGTGAAGAACCTGGAAATTAGACTCTTATCTCCCAATCTGTAAAAAGTGACCATCTGTTATTTATAAATTACCCACTAAAATATTTCATTATCCTAGCATAAAATTGGCAAAACCCACTGTTCAAAATTTGAGGTATGTGGAGGTATTGATTTTTATTTCCATTTTCATCGTGTCAGCTAAGAGAATTACTACTTAGTGATTCTCTGTTAAGAGCTACAAAATTCACTGGCAGTATCTTTATTCAGAGATTGGCTAGTGGCTTCTTGTGCATTATACTTTCCCTCTGACACTTCTTTGGGTAAGCTACCACCCTGTCCATACATACCTATGTTCAGAGTTAGGCAAGAGTTCTTTTCACCTCACACTATCAAAGATTGCTCATGTGGTTTTCCCTATTATTTCACAACTCAGCCTGTCCATTGAGCATACTTTAAAATGTCTGTGCAAAAGTTAATCAGTAAATTAAGAAAATCTAGCATATACAGAATAGAAATTTATAATGTTTCAACAAGAAATGTTCTTTGGGCTGGAAAGATGGCTTACCAGTTAAGGCGTTTGTCTGCAAAGCCAAAGGATCCTGGTTCTATTCTCCAGGACCCACATAATCCTGATGCACAAGGGGTGTATGCATCTGGAGTTCGTTTTCAGTGGCTGCATACCCTGGCATGCCCATTCTCTCCCCATTTCTGTCTCCTTCTTTCTCTCTCTCAAATAAATAAATAAAAATATTTTAAAAAAGATGTTGCTCTCATCTTAACAAATATGATTTATTATAGATTTATTATAGATCTGACTAGTAAAACTTATTTACAAATTATTTAAAATCTGTGAATTCAAATAGATATTTAAAGTATAATATTTGTCTGGAAAATACTGTATAACCAGCAATTAAGAAAAAAAAAATGTTTTCAGCCTGGAGAGATGGCTTTGCCATTAACATGCTTGCCTGCAAAGCCAAAGAACCCAGGTTCAACATAAGCCAGATGCACAAAGTGGTACATGCATCTGGAGTTCTTTTGCAATGTTAGAGTTGGCACATGCATGTGGAGTTCATTTACAGAGGCCAAAGGCCGTGGCATGCCCATTTTCTCTCTACCTGGCTCCCTCTCTCTTTCTCTCATAAATAAATAAGTATAAATTTTAAAGAAAAAATATTTTTAAAGACTAGAGAGATATCTTAGTGGTTAAGATGCTTGCCTGCAAAACCTCAGGACCCAGGTTGGATTCCCTAGTGCCCCCTTAATCCAGATGCAAAAGGTGGTATATGCTTCTGGAGTTCATCTATCTGCCTCTTCCTCTGTCTCCCTCTCTTCTTGATCTCTCTCTCTCTGTCTCTCTCTCTCTCAACTAAATAAATAATTTTAACAAAGAAAATAATTTTCCAAAAACTTGATCACCAGTTGAGGAGTTGTTTTCATCATTGTAATTGCAAATGATATCTGTTGATTTCTAGATTCATGAGGTTTTCTATAATTCACACTAGCTTGAACTGTATTAAATAATTTAGGGCAAGGAGTAGAAATATGGAGTTTTCATATGTTTGCATTTGCAGTAAGGCACTTTTCATTGATTTATTGCCTTATTCAAAATCCACCCTGCTCGCTGAAAATTGTATTTGACCTTTTAAATGTTTTTGTTTGTTTGCTTGTTTGTTTGTGCAAGCTGGAATGCAGCTTTGTCAGGAGAAGGGCTGCAGATGTACTTCAGAAATGAGGAGTTTTTCTTCTCAGTTCAGTTCTGTGGGCACAAAGTAATGCACTCTCACATGCAATTTCAGCTTCTTAATGCCTTCTCCTATGGGGGATAGGACAGCAGTAACAGCATAGAGCAGCCAGTCTCTTTTTCTGGCTCTTGGTGCCTCTGCAAGCTGTTTGCTAGTAGTCTCTCCAGCTCCTGCAACACATTCAGGTCCTTTAATCCACAGTGCGTGCAACAAGATCTGTCCATATTCAACTTCCAGATGCTTCCCCAGCACCGTCCAGCATCAAGATGCAGTTTAACAGAATAATTACTCTGCCCCTTCACCTCCCCTCTCATCCATTACTAGTGTCCTACTCCTGCTACATGATTATCATCAGCTCCCCACAGAGCACTTTTCCCTGCCTCCTTAAGGTGTAGATTCTGGCAATTCCTACTACAGGTACAATTCCACCAATGCTTTGATGCTATCCAGTGAGGTAGGGCAGTGTTTTCTCCAATAAGGTCTATATGTCAGACAGGGGAGAAACAGGCATCATCCTTGCAGGTCTTAGGGTTAGTGCTCAAGATTTTTATATTAAGTGTCCACTCTATTTCTCATTAATGAATCCATGCTTAGTAATCCATGATTAGTAATTGTATGAAAATTCACTATTAAAAGAGCTGTATATTTATCTTACCTGATTTGATAATAACTGAGAATAAGAATAAGAAGACAAAATTCACTGTTCCATTTGCTGATCATATGTCATAATTTTAGATGATGGTTCTTCATATTCAGGTAGAGTTGTCATTGTAAGACATGATCACATTTTTCACTGAATTTTTAACATGAACACAGAACCAATTAATACTTAGATCCATTTGTGCACACAAATTCAATTTGTCTTTTAAAAAGCGAGTAAAATATACTATAACGTTATTATGTTAAAATTTGTATTTATTTATTTGCAAGGAGAGAGAGGGGTTGGGTGAAGAGAGGAAGAGAGAGAATGGCGTGCCAGGGCCTCTTGCCACTGCAAACAAACTCCACACACATGTACCACTCTTTACACCTGGCTTTACATGGGTACTGGGGAATTGAATCCACACTATCATGCATTGCAAGCAAGTGTCTTAAATCCTAAGCCATCTCGCCAGCTCCTATCTTTTTTATTATTTGATGCTTTGCTGATTGTTACTAAATAAATAGTTCTTTTGGTTGTTAGATTTTCTGGTCAACCAAAAAAGTAATGTTCACATGAAATGGTCCTTTGCCTGTGTATATTATGGAATCTATGTTATAATATGTTCAGTCCTGGCTTAAGACCGTGACTTAATCATTTATAAAAGAGATTTATTTCTTTCACATCTACAGAGCATGACACCTTCTTTGCTGTGTGATAACATGGTAGAAGGTCACATATGGAAAGGAATCAAGATTAATCAAACAGTTCTTTTCAAAAGCCAGAAATTTCACCATAGGGCAACACCTTATTGATTCATCTATACTAGTTGCCTCCTGTATATTAATTGTGAGCAATGCATGCATTTAAATATGAAGTTTCTAACATGTGAAGTGTTTACTTGCATTCTGAAAACAAAAACAAGACTTTGTCATTAACCAGACCATCCTGTTGTCACTACATTTCATTCAATTCCCCTCCAGAATGTTTTGATTCAGTTCACTCTTCCCTTTAAATGCATAGGTTTTCATTATATTTAGCTGGAAGAATTCATCTCACCTAAATTTCTAAGTTAAGTCATGGGCTCAGTGAATAGCAAACTCCATCATGTCCTTTTTTTTTTTTTTTTTTTTTTTGAACCACACTTCATTTTTTTCTAATTTTATCTGAGTATGTGCAATTGGTCTGCCTTTTGCAGTCTGTAAGTTACTGGCTCTTAAAGCATGCTTTACTTAGTCTACTTCAGATAAGCTGCTTCATTCATTCAGGTGGCAAATAATGGCAAATAATAGAATAAGTCAAATTTTCCTTTAAAGTTGGAATGGATTTTTCGCTTTGGGGAAGGATATCTGATTTTACAAATACAACTCATATAGACCACACTGAGTTTCTGCTGTTTTCATAAATCAACACTGTTATCTTAAAGCAGCTTCTATATTTCACTTAAGTTATTGCCTTATTGAATAGATTCTAAACTGTGTGTACTCACTGAAAAAATGTTGCTGATGTATTCCTTAATCTAAAGCTTCTAACTCTAAATAAGGGGTTATAATGAAGTAACATGATGTGCAGCATTTTCTAGATGCCAGTGCTTGGAGTTATGTGTTACTTGTAATGATACTGTGTTGAGGGAAGGGAATGTGAGGTACAGTTCTGAGCCTGTAAATGTGGCATATTGCATAATGAAAAAGAAAAAGTGGTATTTGTTCAGAGATATATTGCTGGAGCCTTAATGCAGAATTGTTACAAAGAGTATTGAGCTAGTGCTAAAGGATATTTTAAGCCCTGCTCTCCTCTCTTTCATTTGTTTCTCCTTTAGTTCTATGCTTTAATTAAAAGAGTAAATTGAAACAGCCTGAATCTTTTAGTGCCAGTGTTCTCAAGGGATGTTACACAGCCAGTTGGGTTAAGAATCAGGCATCTGAAGCACACTTTTCAGCCAACTAGTCAATAACTACCACTCTGGCTCTGGATAAATCTCATAATCCCTTTGTCACCATTTCAGTGATGGCAAAGCATAATGGTAAGTTTATCAGCTCACACTTTCACTCACTAGGAATAGTGTCTCTAAGGCAACACTCGTGACTCAGGGCCCACTGGGCTCAATCCAAACCCAAAACCAGAGAGGGAAAAAAATGGACAAGTTTGATTTCTCTTGACTATGCAAGTAATTAATTGAAATTTAAGTGAAACTAAAAATGTTTTTAAAATAATGAGCATTCAATATCCTACTAGAATATCAAATGCTTATTTTTATATACAAATCAATTGAGTTATTTTGGCAGATGCATTGACATTTTCACTGTATTTATTGCTTCCTATAAAGGCATTCTGAGGATTTCTAACTTGAGATAAGAATGCCATTTAGAATATAAAGTTACGTGTTTTAATTTAGACAGCTATGGCCTTTATAAAATTGAGTTATAAACACATTTTTCTTCAATGTCCTCAATATTCTCAAACAAAAGAAAAAATTAAAAAGCAAACTGTCAAATAAGCAAAGAACATCTGATACTAATGCAAAAATGTTCTGTCCTTAGTTGATTCAGGCAGATTTTCATGTAATGTTCAAGAAGTTCTAACTCATATTCTCAAGTTACTCTGTGTTACATATGGCTCCTGTTCCATATATTTATAGAATTTCTATTAAATCAAAACTATAATACTAAACCTGTGTGAATTACTTTCTAGTACAGAAACTTTATATCAATACTCAATCATTATTAATGTAGGGCTGGTTGATTTTCTTCATTTTTCCCAATACATAAAATTATTTTTTTAATAGGAGGACTTAAATATACAATGTTCCCAAAGGTTAATGATCCTATTCTTGAGAGATGATTATGTCATAAGAGAGGTTATCTTGACCAATGGATTAACCCATCTATGAGCTCCAAGTTGAATGGGCTATTAGGAAGAAAGGCCTTGATGGAGAAAGTGAATCATTAAAGCCTTTCATAAAGCATATATCATTTTTTTTAATCTTTTGTTGGATTTCTCCTTTCTCCCTTATACCAGTAAGTAAGCAGTTTTCTTCCTCTACACCATTTTCTACCATGGTGAACTGCTTAACTTCACACTGAGATACAATGGAGCTAGACATGGTATTGCACTTCTGAAATAACCAGCTAAAATAAACCTTTACTTACTTGGATTATATCTCTCAAATATTTCATCACAGAAGCAAAATATTGACTAGTACCTTGGTTTATATCTGTTTTCTTATTTAATACATAATTTTTACTTTGTTTAATATAAGATAAAATTGATCTGCAGACAAGTCATACTTATATTAACAAGCTAAAATTAATAAAGACATGCCCAGTGTAAAATATTTTGTATGACTATAAGAAATCACCAGAACTGGCTTCCTGGTTAAAGCACTTGCCTGTGAAGCCTAAGGACCCAGGTTCAACCCACATAAGCCAGATGCACAAGGTGGTGAATGCATCTGGAGAAAAAAAAAAAAAAGAAAAGAAATCACCAAGGCATGCTATTAGTTATAAAAGGGAGTATATTTTAGTTCATAGTTGCGAGCATGATGCCTGTATTTTCAGCTTAGTTCTAGTGATGGCATATTATGAGGAAGAGCAATGATAGGAGCCTATGCAGGAGCAAGCACTCATATCTTCAGCCTAGGAATAAGACAGAGGAAGGATGCAGTAGGACTCTCCAGTTCCTTTTGTGACAATTTCCAGAAATTTTGAGGTCCACAGGAGGATTGCCTTCAGAGAATATGTCTACAATAACCTAATAACGTTCCACTAAACCCCACATTCCAAAAGCTACACCTTAGAGACAAAGCTTTTTATCTCAGAACAATATAGGGATAAAAGGCACATCAAAAACACTGTGGCTAGGGGTAGAGGGAGTCAGTGCAGGTAGAGGCTGCAGCAGGCAAGAAAGCTGAGACAAAATAATGAAGAAATGGAATAAAAACTCAGAAAGAAGGAAAGAAAGAAACAGTTAAAGAGGAAGGAGAAAGTATAGCTGATAATCCTTTAAATATGCTCAATATTTGCATCTCCCTAAAATTCCAAAATTCTTATTTTAAATCCTAATCCTCAACATGACAGTTCTTGAGGTGAGATCTTTGGCATGAAATTAAAAGTAGATGAGACCATGAGTGTAGGGCTTAAAATCCATAAGAAGCAATACAGTCACACATTGAAAAATTTTGTTCTAAGTCTGTGGCACAGAGAATCTCGATTATGCTTAACACCCTGCTTGTTGTTTCCATTTTTGATTAGCTTCTATTTGCATATTTATCTATTTTTGGTGTATAGTGCCAAAGCATGTTAGTTTCTCTCACTTAGGAAGGTGACTAGTAATAAATATTCTCGTTTGGATGAACTGTGAAGATAAATTGGGCAGGAATGGGATAAAAGAATTCCCTGATTCATGTCACTTAAAAATCTCTTTTGGAATAACAGATATTATGAATAATGGTTCAATATCTCTGAAGGGATGGATTAGCAGTTAAGGCACTTGCCTGAAAAGCCAAAGGACCAAGGTTCAATTCCCCAGAACCCATATAAGTCAGATGTACAAGTGGAGAATGCATCTGGAGTTCATTTGCAGTGGCTGGAAGCCCTGGTGTGCCCATTCTCTCTCTCTTTATCTCTGTTTCTTTATCTCTCTCTCTCTCTCTCTCTCTCTCTCTGCATATTTCCTTCTCTCTCTCAAATAAATAATTAAAAATATTTTAAAAAGAATAGTTCAATAGATTTTCAATGCTGATCTGAGAAATCATGTATATATATAAACAAGCAGGTAGGTAGAACTCTATTCTAAGTTTGGGAACTGGTCTGGAAGGTGGACCAACCGAGGTAGCATGAAAATAAAAGAAAGAGAGGGCTGGAGAGATGGCTTAGGGGTTAAGGCACCTGCCTCCTAAGCCTAAAAATTCTCCAGGTCCCATGTTTAGCCAGACCCAAAGTGATGCAAGGGCACAATGCTGAACTTGGCCACAAGGGGGTGCAAGCATCTGGAGTTCATTCACAGTGGCTGAGAGGCTGTTTGCTTGCCCATTCTCTATCTGTCCCTCTCTCTATCTCTCTCTCTATATATATATATCTGTCTGACTCTCTCCATAAAAAAAAAGAAAAAGAAAAAAGAAAGAAGAAGAAGAAAGAAATAAGGAAAGAAAGAAAGAAAGAAGACAGACAGACAGACAGACAGACAGAGAAAGAAAGAAAGAAAGAAAGAAAGAAAGAAAGAAAGAAAGAAAGAAAGAAAGGGAGAAAGAAAGGCCAATCCCAACAGCAATAGATTGTCCTTTATTCAGAGCAAAGAATAATGAAGGGCAGACAGCCTCTCCATAGGATTAGACACTATATGCTCAGACACAGCTCAGCTGTGTTTTTATGGGGTCAGAGGCAGGAAAATGGGAGAAAAAGAACAAGCAGGAAAGGGGTAGAGAAAATTAATGGGGACCAGGCCCTCTGAGTATGTTTGTTTTCTTTATTGCCTAGGGGCAATGGCCTCTACTTACCAAATGTTCTTGTTGTTGAAAACATTTGAGGTATTTTGCAGCCCACAGATTTTCTGGGAGATCTACTTTTCTGAACCTCCACCAACAACAGCATGCCCAGTCACTCTGTGACTTATTAACATTTCATAACAGAACCTGGGGAACATAGACGAAAATCTTGGGGTTGCTTTGTGCTGGATTCAAGAATGACAACAGAGGCTTATGTTCTGTCTCCAGAGTCGAGAACAGGAACATGTCTTGACTAAGTTGGAGTTTACATAACAACTGGTATTTCTCTTGGTGCAGCTTTGTCCTTGGTTGGTCCTGTAGGAGGGTAAGAGATACTGAAGGAGACAGGAAATGAATAAAATATGTTAAAGATCTGATTCTTGTTATGAGGTTGGCTGGCAGGGGGGTGGGGGTAGTGGGTTCTTAGGTACATTACTCTGACCATTCCAATGCATTGTTTGATAACCTTTAGTAGCCAATTGATTAGGCAAAGTCCAATCAATAGTCCTAGGAGTAAAATAACTAGAGAAGCTACTAGGCCCATAAGTATGTTAGCCAGGGATTCCAGTCAAACAGCTGCTGAAACCAAGAACAGTTGGCCTCCTGCTCCTTTTGGTGTTTTTCTAGGTTTTCTTTTACTTTTTTGTAAAGTATCTTCAATAAGACCTGGTTTATTTCCATAAAAAGAGCAAGCTTCTCCTATAGGGCCACACATAGCCCTCCTTCCCTGTGACAAGACCTCATTGCTTTTTTTTTTTTTTTTTAATAAATATATATTTTTTTATTTATATTATTCTGATTTTACATTCATAGTATTGGTTCCATTGTCCTCCTCCCCGTCCTCCCACTTTCAAAGGGGCCCTCATCAATGGGGAATGTGGATCGTGCATTGTGAGTTTGCTCAAGAGTTCTGGTGGATAGGCCCCAGTCTCTGTGCATAATGCCCGCGAGTTTCCGAGCCACATTGGGGTCATTTTAGTTCTGCTTCCTTGATGAGGTTTTGGGGTGTCCTCATTGGTTTTGTAATACCATTTCTACAAGGGAATTTACCTGATTGTGGAACAGGTTAATGGAGTCTTGTGAATATCCCAGATCTATGTCAATTTGTTGGCATGCATGATATTCTAATTTTACCTCTTACTAGAGTCTTTGTACCTAAGGCTGATGATCCTGTTATGCTAAGTCCCAAGTCTAGGGGCAGCATGAGATATTCACCCTCAGATCCACTGCAGGTATATACCTGGGGAAGGACATGTACTGTCACATACAAAATAGGGTCAAAATTTAACTCCTTAAGGATGATAAGTCTGGTGAGCCCATAAGTGTAGGCCAATCAGGTCCTGGTGGATGCAAAAAAAAGGCCTTGGATTTAATCAGAGTCATGGTCAGGATGTTACTATAGGTTTCCAGAAAAGGGAATCAGGAGAGATCATAATTAGAAGTTATTAGGCAAAAGCCCTTCCAGCTATATCTCTCAAAGTTAAGGGTGGGTTAAAGGGAGAGTGGATACTTATGCTGCTGTTTGTAGTAACAGGTTTTTCTACACCCAGAACCATATAGTTAGGGTGTTTGGGCTTAAAGCAGAGCCAGCAATCCTTGGCCAATTCTGGCTATCTAATATTAAGTAGCTGATGTCTGTCCTCTAGCATAGCAAAGAGGCTGGGAGGTAGCCGGGCAGAGGAGGACAAGGTGAGAAGTCAGATTCTAGTGAAAAGGGGCAGGTACTTGTGGTGGGTGGAGGGGAATTAGTGGACACCCTAGTGGTGCGATTGGAATGATTGGGTTCTGCTTTACAATCTAGCCACTAAGGTACTTACTTTGGATAGTAAATAAGAAGCCTTATCTTACACTGTAATGTACAAACAGATATTCCAAGTATATCTAACTGCTCACTTCCAGTGGGTAGGGTTGTTGATTGTGATGATCAGGGAACTACAACACGAGCCAGTACAACCTGTGGTGGTGATGGGCCTTCCAGATAATGAGGTCTTGTGTCTAATTTGGACCATCTGCATATGTGCCACACTTCTCATTGGACAAAAGACCCAATCCAATTGTTCACAATATCTGTTATGGGGTCCCTGGGCTCATGTGGAAGCCATACCCCAGGATCTTGTAGTCATCATCTCCTTTCCCAGGATTTGTACAAAGATCTCAGCTGTCTTGCCCAGAGATAGGTGAGGACAAAGGAGAGCAGCACAGAGAACACTTCCTGTTCAACAGAAGGGATTACTGGGCATCCCTTAGGGAGAAAGGGAAGCAAATAAAGGACAATTACAAAGAACTATCTGTTTCAGTGTAAAGGAAATGAAGGTTCCCTGTAGCCTGGAGTCTTCTATGGAGTGAGTCGCCAAGTTTATCAAAAGTGAAGATAGGCTTAGTGCATCATCCATAGGTCCTACTGTATGTGAGTCAGGAACAGATGGAATTGTGGGACAGGGAGTGTCATCTCACAGATCTTTATTAGGATGGTCATATTCAGGTATAAAGGGAAGTTTGGTTATCCTCAAGGAGGTGTGGCCTGTGGGTGTCACCTAGAGATAAGATGGGGTTCTTTTAGTGAGGTGGGATTTTTATCTCTTAGGTGAGCTAGCTCTGAGACAGACAAGAAAGAAAGAAGAAAGAAAGAAAGAAAGAAAGAAAGAAAGAAAGAAAGAAAGAAAGAAAGAAGAAAGAAAGAAAGAAGGAAGGAAGGAAGGAAAGAAAGAAATTTTTTTTTTTTTTTTTTTTTTTTCCATCTGAGTTAGGAAGGGCTTAGGAATTACCATACACAAAAGGAGAAAACAGGAGGAAGGGCTACCAAGAAGTCTCACAGCATATTTGTCCCCATGATGGAGCTGTGCTGGGAGATCTTTAGGGCTTGTGTCTTTTCAGGATAAAGAAATGTGCATCTGGAGACACAGGCTAGAGAGGGCCGATGAATGCAGAGTGGTTATCAGTAACTGAATCTGTTGGACTAGAGGCAAAATAGAGGCTGAACTGTGAATGTGGAGTAGCCCTATCATATAGGAGATTAGATGTCAGAGACAGGTATAGGTTTAGCTTGAAGGAAGCAGAATTGTGAGATGTTTTAACTTGCATCAACATATATCTTAGCTAGTTAAAAAGATATGTCAGTTAATATACTGAAAAACAATGTTTGTTATTAGAAAGGCTAATATAGCCCAAAATATTATTGGCTCTGGAATGGTAATATGTACTTCTACACAATTTTTTACACCATCACTGAAGTTCTCATCATACAGGTGTGGCTTCTGGGAGCCTCAGGTTTTGGTTCTTCATGTGTCAAACATTGCTTTGGACTTTGTGTACAAAGCAGGTGTATACTGCATGGCTAACAGACTTTCTCTTAGACTCTATTATAGATAATTTTGAACAAGCAAGGAGAGGTAGGTCTTTAGGAACTCATATTTATCAGAGCCATTATGAAAAAAACCCCTAGGTCATGAAAACATATTAACCGTTATGATCTGGTCATTATATATTTATTCATAATTTTGTATATGCCATGGAATTTATAGCTGACACATAAGTATTATATCTTAGCATGAAAATAATAATACAGGTAGTTAGTAAGGAGATGAGGAATGTTGTCTGTAGAAGTAAGTAAGAAGAGTTAATTTTAACTTCTGGAAATAAGATTTGATTTAGGTAAGGTGGGGGTGGGAAGTATAATAAACTAGCTTAAGTAATATTTGCAAAAGAGAAATTAAGCATGGTAGAAGTTAACTAATTTTGAAGTTATCAGGTTTGAAAGTTTTTGTAAGTCTTTAGTATTGAAAGCTTGGTTTGGTTTATATTTCTCAATCCAGAAATCAAAAGGTCTTAGCTTTAGAAGAACTAATAAAATATTTTAAGCTGAAAAGTTAAGTTAAATTAATTTTGATAACTTGCTATGGTTAGTTGTTCTTTGTACAAGCACAATGGTATTTTATATTGTTAGGTCCAGTTTTTATCTATTATAATTAGTTTTAAGTATTTCCTTAAACACAAAAGTTTTTTTTTGTTTGTTTGTTTGTAAATAATAGTAGATGTTGCCCTCAGGTTCACATTGCTAGCAGAATCACCCAACCAAGAGCAGCTTTTGGGAAAGAAAATATTTATTTTGGCTTATAGACTTAAGGGGAAGCTCCATGGTGACAGGGAAAAATGATGGCATGAGCCCTGGGTGGACATCACCCCCTGGCCAACATAAGGTAGACAATAGCAACAAGAGAGTGTGCCAAACACTGGTATGGGGAAACTGGCTATTACACTCATAAGCCCACCCCCAACAATACACTGACTCTAGAAGGCTTTAATTCCCAAATCACCATCAGCTGGGAACCTAGCATTCAGATCATCTAAGTTTAGGGGGGATACCTGAATCAAATCACATTCTACCTCTGGCCCCCATAAACTGATAAGCATCCATGATGTAAAATGCAAAGCATTCAATTCAATTTTAAAAGACCCCATACTCTGAGATCTTTTAACTGAGCCATAATATCAAAAAATGCCCCCAAACCCCAAAATGGCAAAAAATAAACACTCACACTGCAAAAGATGGCATTGGGCATAGTAAAGAAATATTCAACCAATACAAGACTTAAAACAACCATGGCAAACATCAAACTCTGTAGCTCCAAGTCCAATAACTCTAGCCAGTGACAAATCACCAAGTCCAATAATTCTAACCAGCAACAAGTCTCTGGAGTTCCAATTCCACCCCTCCAGCTAGGCTACTCACAGTCCTTCATCTGGGGCTAGAAGCTCTCCTTAGCAGCCATTTTGTGGTCCTGGTATCTTCACATCTCCACTGGGTCTCCACTACAACCCATGGACAATCCACATAGCTCCACTGAGTCTTCATGTAGGCAATCCAGCAAACCTGTTTCACATTGCCTATGGCCATTTGCAAAACAAAAGACCATGTTGTAAATTCAACTACCCTCTCTTTCCTGCATTTCTTATACTTCATGATACCAAGTGGGGTGCCAATTTGTTAATCCAGAGATGAATAAAGCAGACTTTGAAGAAGAGGACTCTCCTTTAGCATTCACTTCAAAAGACTGCATTCTTTCTTTTGTCCCTGTGCAGATTTTATCTGGCCCAATCTCAAAGGTTATAATCTCTCAAACAATGGCAGCTGAAGGGGAAGAAGTTTCAGCCCAAAGATTTCATTTCTATGCCATATCCTTGTGCTCACACCAGTCCACTTCTACACAATGCAACCCTGCACAAATTCTCAGGACACAGGCATACCAGCAAGCTTCTCACACAATCTGCTTCTAGCCCAGTCCAGACAAAGCTCTTTCTCATTCTCATAAGCTAAATGTCACAGTCGTTAGTTCTCACTGCATTCAGATCTTTCAACTCTGACCAGAATAGTTCATCAAGCAGTACTTAGAGCACTGTAAGGTGTCTCTTAGGCCAAGATTTCAAGTCCTTCCACACTGTTCTTGAAAATCAGCTCCAAAAGGCCAAAGCCACATAGTCAGGTGTCTAGCAGCAAATGACACCACTCCTTAGTAACAACTTTAATATTGCAGTCAGGTTCACATTGCTGGCAAAACTCACCTAACCAAGAGAAGCTTGTGGGAAAAAAAGGGGGAGGGTATTTTGGCTTACAGACTTGAGGGGAAACTCCATGATGGCTGGGGAAAACACTGGCATAAGCAGAGGGTGAACATCACCTCCTGGATAACATAAGGTGGACAAAAGCAACAGGAGAGTGTGCCAAACACTGACATAACTGGCTATAACACCTATAAGCCTGCTCCAACAATACACTATCTCCAGAAGGCTTTAATTCCCAAATTGCCATCAGTTGGGAACCTAGAATTCAGAATATCTAAGTTCATGGGGGTCATCTGAATCAAACTACCACAGTACCATAATATCCACATGATATATTGCAATGGAATCAGGCACTTTGTAAACATTTTAAGAGTAGAATTATATATAAGACAACTTGAATTTTGACCTGAGAACTTTAAAAATACTTAATAATATCCACCTCTATAACCCTTTGTTCACTGTTTAAATATATTGCAAACAGAAATTTGACAACCTCTTTATAAAACTTGTAAGCTATCAGCACATATTATATCTTTTATATCCCGATATAAGACTAGACCTCTGGTCAAAAGGCAGTGGCTTCTTCCTTTCAATATTACTAGGAATGAAGAAAAATGGACCTGTATTTCAATGATGTCCAAGTCTAATGTCTGTCTTTTAAAAGTGGAGATAAAGAGCACAATTATTTTTTTGGAAGATTGATGCTAAGTATTAGTCTGACATTTTCAAGTTGAAGTGGGATAAACTAAAAAAAAAAAAAAAAATAGGGGGTTGTTCTTTACTTTGTTGAATTTAGGCTTTGGAGAACAATCAAAAAGGCTCCAGATAGATGGAGTTCCAACCCTCTGAAGGGGGTTGGAAGAACTGTCTAGGTGTCCCATTTTTTATGTAACACTTAAGAGCTTAAACAAACAAACAAAATTAGTTAAAATATATCTTGATTGTGTTAATGACTTTGTTTTTTCAGTAGTCAAAGCTTAACATATTGAGAAACCTACATATACCTGTAATTTAACTTTGATATGAGACATGGAAATATAAATAAATTTACAAATTTATTTTAAGGTGTTAAGTTTGAATTATATAAATAATTCAGGTAAGAGAAAATGCAGAGAAACTAACTTTTATATCAACCATTTTATCTTAACTGAAAACACACTTTGTAATTGTAATTTTGATAGTCCCTTTCTGTAGTTTCATTATTATCACTGTGATAACATTTAGATATTGACTTTAAAACCTTGGAAGATGTAGCTCAACAGAAAACATGTATATTGTATCTTAACAGCTAAAAGTATAGGAAAAAAATCACTATTGCTGTATTTTGTCAGTAAACTCAAATTAATCACCTTTTTAAAGATTTAAATCATAATAAACAATTACAAGATATTGTTAGAAGCAAGATTAAACTTTGATATATACATGTCTATGGTTGTAGTAAGCACAAATAAGCATAAAGCCAAAAGTATAGATGTAAATTATTTTAAATATATCATAAACTTGTTTTTATTAATTTTATATCATCTTAAAATATATCTATGAATATCCTAATACTTAATAACCATAAGCAGTATAACAATTATCAACCATATTTAGTCACATATAAAGACAAAATATATGAAGCATAGAACACATGATATGATATGACATGTCTGGCCAGCATTTGACATGACAAAGAACAGGAATTATGATTACAAAGAGAAGTCCTTTTTAAAATACTTATTTATTTATCTATCTATTTATCTCAGAGAGAGAGAACAAGGGAGATAGAGAGAGAGAGAGAGAGTGGGCATACCGGAGCCTCTAGCCACTGCAAACAAACTCCAGACACATGTGCCACCTTGTGAATCTGACTTATGTGGGTCCTGGAGAATCCAACCTAGTGCTCCTTTGGCTTTGCAGGCAAGTGCCTTAACCACTAAGCAATCCTCCAAACAAGAGATGTCTTTTTATAAAAAGATTTTAGTTGTACTTCAAATTGGTGAGGACATAATTTAATTTGATATTTTTAATTTTATGAGTACTCTCTTGTGAGCCAAGGTTCCCATATCTGAAATATAAACAATATATTTTTAAATTCAATTTGTTATCCTGATTATTTAAAGTATTAAGTAATCTTAAGGATAGAGCAACAGCTGCTTGTAGTTTTAATTTAGAACTGAGAAGACTCTAACTTATTAGTGTGGTCTTGCATGCCCTCTGGGAAGGCATGGAGTTGGCGGGCAAGTCTTGTTAACTTTATCTAGGATCATAAAGAACAATTTATGTGGCCTTTACTTATGCCTTGTAAATGAAGATCCACACAGGACAGAATACAGTCACTATATTACCATGTGGCAGCAAATGTTAGAAGAAAAATTGTGACTGACATGAGAGTGGGAGGAGATATCTGCCAGAGCTGAGATGGGTGGGGTGGGGCTGTGAGTTAGGAATGGTCACGGGTCATTGGGAAGAGTTTTACTCACATAGGCTCTGCTGCTGAAGAGAAGAGGTGGAGGAGGGGCAGTCAGGGGCTGCCATAGTAGCAATAGGAATAGAGGTGGATAGTGGCAGAGATGGACAGGGGGAGACCTGAGCTGGATGGGGGGAGGGACAACCAAGGAATGGCAAAATCAGAAAAGGCAGGTGACGCAAAAGGAGTGCTGGAAATATTGGCCAATGCAGAGGGGGAGGCATGTCAGGAGGATTTGATTAGCAGAGCAATCTTGACATAGGGAGAGGCACATGCATAAATGGAAGAAAGCTTAGACATATGGAACTTCAGACCCCATGCTATTTCATCTGATAAAATTGTCCAGGTCAGCGAGGACTAATAAATTGAAAGTTTCAAATTCAGGCCAAATATTATTGTCTAATTTTTAATGGGGCCAGTCTTGAGTAGAAAGTCAGAAAGTAGAAAGTTTGTCCTTGAGGTCTGTCAAGCCTAATGGTTTTAGGTTTATTTTTAAACACCCCAAAGATGTTTAATAGAGAAATTGGAGCCATGTTTTGGAATGACAAGGCACTGGACTAGATTTGGTAGCAAGTCACATCTCTAGCAAGACTCCACCTTCCAAACAGCACCACCAAGTGAGAAATAAGTATTTAAACACATGAGGATATGGGAAACATTTTACATTCAAATAACAGAGAAATGAAGATTTATGGAAATGGATTAAGTGCAGATTTCATAGTCTAGTTTATTTGTTTTCATTGACTATCTATTTGAAATATTACATTAAAAATCTCAAATGCTGATATAAGTTTCTTGAAACTTTTCAAACTTCTAAATATTAATATTTCAATAACAATTTTGTAAAGACATATTTCTTTTCAAAATTATTATAAACTAGCTATTTAATGACATGATTTCATGACATTTGATGAAATAATTCAAAGTAAAACTGATACATAGGTGCTGGGGTGATTGGTTAGTGGTTAGTCACTTCTTTGCAAAACCTGCTGGCCAAATTTGATTCCCCAGTGAATTCTTTCAAAAGGCATGTCCATTCTCATTCTCCCTCTTTTCTGTCTATAATAAATAAATAAAAAATTCTAATATTTTATGCAGACTAAAGAGCAGGTATTCAGTAGGTTCTCATCTCATCTACCTAGAGGATTAGTAGAATATGAATTGACCCACTAGATCTGAGTTTTTTTTTTTTTTTCCTTTCATGGACATAACTAAGAATGCTTGATCAAGTGACAAAAATGTCTTAATAAAAATATGCCTTAATAGAGTAAATGGAACATATGGAAATTTATTTTTCCAAGTTTTCACAAATGAGTTTATAAATAATAAATAGTATGCAAAATGCTGAAAGTACACATAATAGGAAAGAAAGAGCTATGTATACTTACTAAACTGTTCACATCAATATTTCAGAAAATAATATACAGCACTGGTAGTAATGTAAATTATTGAAGTAAAAGATTCATGAATATTATCCTTTGATAATTACTAGTATATTTAATGGCATGTGTAATAACAAGTATTTATGTTTTGTCTTGATCACAAAGAATATGGCAACATGTATATTCCATTTAAGAATACTTTCTATCTCTGCTTCTTTCTTTGTTTCTTTATTTTTCTTTTTTTATTAATGGAAGAGTTTCATTCAATCTTAGGCCAACCTAGATCTAACTCTTTAGATCCAGTTGGCCTTGAACTCACAGTCAGACTTCTATCTCAGGCTCCTGAGTGCTCAGATTATAGACATGAACAACCATATCTGCTAATATCTAATTTCTTAAACAATGCATAATATTAAATATCCTTCAATGTTAAAGATTTCACTTATGAAATAATATTTAAAAATTTAAGTGGCATAAATGTTAAGCATATATCCTAGTGAGGTTACTTTAATAGATTTGATTTTAGAGTATCTTTCATGTAAAAGTGAATATTTTTGAGAGAATTACCAAGTACCCACAAAGACAATTCTCAATGTTATTAAAATGTTAAATGTAATAGTAGAAGTAGTCTTATTCAAAATTCATTCAGGCTGTCCAGGATGTGAGCACTACCAGGATGACTGAGAGGAAATGGCACATTGCTTCATGATAAACAGTGACTTCGGTGTGTCACATGATGAAAGCCCACCATCTGTGTGCATACAATCTCAACTCCTTTCAAAGATGTTAACAGTTGCAGGACATGCAGACTAGAATTTTAAATAATTTTAAATAGAATTTTTTTGAGGTAGGGTCTCTCACTTTAGCCCAGGATGACCTGAAACTCACTGTGTAATCTCAGGCTGGCAGCATTGAGCTCCCAAGTGCTGGGATTAAAATTGGACACCACCACACCTAGCTAAATTTGTGTTTTGATTGTACTATATTATACAGATAAACTCATACAATATTTTAATATTTTAAGTTTAGCATCATTTATTATGTGTTCACTCTTTGAATTTCTTTATCTTTTTATGATGCATTCACATGTAACAGCAAAATTATTGCTTACAGTATTTTTTTCATTAAAATATACAAAAGAACTACTCACAAATCTATCCATGAATCTAAACTTTGATTAAACAATTTCATTTTTATCCCTTCTGTTCTTCTTTTAGTGACCAGAAAACAACCACATCACAGAAAAATGTAATTATAAATTTGAAATCATGCATATAAAGTTTGAAATATCTGTAAATGTACTTTATAAACTTCACTTCTTTACTTTTCTATTTTTCATTTATTTATTTATTATTTATTTATCATTTGGTGAAACTAAAGTTATCATTTGTATCCCAGGCGAATAAAGAATCTGAATTGTAGGCAAGACATTTCTAGAAGATGAGATCCTTCTGTCTCAGCCTCCCCACTTCTGTGTACAGCCCTATTCTTGACTCTACTCTCTAACACATATGATTCAAGGAAAACATACTGTTTTAGTACTCTATTAAAAAGCAAATCTAAGCAATATAGTCTTTTTTGTTACTGTATTATTATGTTTTCTTAGATGATTGTTTTTGTTTTTTCGAGGTAGGGTCTTGCTCTAGCCCTGGCTGACCTGGAATCCACTCTTTCACCTACTCAGTAGTCTCAGGGTGATATTTATTCATTTTTTAAATTTTTAATACATTTTTAATGAAAAGGTTGTATTCTTATATCCCCTTCCTTCCATCTACTCCTATCCTACTGAATTTTGAGTTTCAAAAAGCCTCAATCTGTGCCTTGTGGGTGGTGCCCCAGGAGGCTTTCACAATCTTTCTGTTCCTTCTTCCCCAATGTTCTTTCACATACAGAAGATGATATTTAAATAGAAGGCATTTCAATAATAGGGAGACTAGTTAGCAAGAAGAGAACCAGTCAGTGGTTGAGTAGTTGAGTGGTTGAGTGAGCAACACAGTACAAGGGGGATTGAATATGATTAAAAAGACTAAATATATTTCCAAAAATATCAGAATGTAACCCATTATTTTGCAATCCTAATATATACTAATAAAATTATTTTAATGTCTCTAAGATTCTACCATTTAATATACTTA
Organism: Orientallactaga sibirica; assembly: GCA_036365145.1. NCBI lineage: Eukaryota > Metazoa > Chordata > Mammalia > Rodentia > Dipodidae > Orientallactaga > Orientallactaga sibirica. The sequence continues at coordinate 8,705,452 of JAEOAD010000010.1, read as the reverse complement.
AATTCTGGTAAGTCCCACCTTTTCCAGGATCCATGCTTCAATGAAGTATTATAAATATTGTTGTTATAATATTTATATTTAATATATTTGAATATATTAAATATATTTATAACATCCAGTCCTATTCAACTCATATAAAACATTTTTAAAAAATCTGTATTTATTTACATGCTTATTATTTGTTATGTGCCCTTCTCACATTTTATGGTTTGAGTATCTTAGAGTGCATTCCTTTAAAGGCATGAGAATAATATGTTGTGTTTTTATAACTCTTCCCCTATTAAAAATATTTGCCATATAAAATAAGTTCTATATGAGGGGTCACAGTTTTCAAAGTCCTCTTTCCTATGTCTAATTTTTTAAATACTGTGTCAAAACTTATGTTCTTATATTATTGAGTAAGGAATATCTGATTTCAGTATGGTCTTTCCTCTGTGTCATTTTCCTTCTGTTTATAATCAATTTTTAACTTTTTTAAGTGATGAAATTCAGGATGTTAACTAATGTATCTACATCTTTTTAATAATTTCTTTTTGCAATTATTAAGCCTAGGAAACCTATCTCTCAAATCATTCTGCAAATCAGATAAATCTTCTGTTTTAAATTATTATTGTTCATTAGTTGTTTACTTTTTTTTTTTTAGTAATTTCTGTCATTTCTTTTATAGGTCTGACCCATCTTCCAAGTGTTTACTTTATCCTTTTCTATTTTATAATTTCTGTCAGTATTTCTTAATGTTTCTTGTAGTTTGGGTCCAGAAATTCTTTCATTCTATTTTAAGTCATGAATTAAAAGTTTTAATTACAAATATATATGTATATATTTTATATAATATTTATATATGGGTGTGTGCATCTTATCAGTAAGTTCTTTATGCCTTAATGAAGAATTTCTTAGTACTGTAAACTTGTTAGAGTAGGATAGCATATTCTTATTTGAGTCTTTGAGGTCAAATTTATATTTTTGTGGCACATTTGTAGCTCATTATAGGACACTGAGATGAAAATGTCATGGATTTTTTTGTCCTTGATGGTATGCAGAAACTGAATGTAAATATTAAGGAATGTGAACTGGGGGATCAAGTCAGTAAGGGTTTTACATACCCTGAATGGCTTTGTGCTCTAATTGCACATGCTTCCTGTGATTCTGTAACTCTAAAATCCATCACATTTTCCTAACAAAGGAAGTGGTTGAAACATTGAAAGGGGTCACTTTCCTATGGCTTATGTCTAATTCATAAGCATTGAGAAATATTGGAATTGTTTTTATGTTTAATATTTTATTTTATGTGTTTCTTTGGAAACATACTGAGGCTGAGAGAGAGACAGACAGACAGAGAAAATAGGTGCACCAGAGCATCCAGCCACTACAAATGAATTCTAGAGGCATGTGCCACCTTGTATGTATCTGGCTGTTTGTGTTTCTGGGGACTTTTACCATGGTTGTTAGGTTTGCAGAGCTCCTCTCTCTCAAGTGCTACCCAATAAATCAATAAGTGACTTTGAAGGCAGAATGGCCAGGACTTGGTCTTTATATTTTGCTTGTGCTTGACTGGTGACACATCTTCGGTGACATGCAGCTGTATTAGTTGGTACACAATGTACTTTGATCTCTGATTTTAAGACCTTTTTATTTTTTGCTTTTAGAAAATAGATAAAATGTTTTTTAGGCTAAATTGCACTTTCCTACCAAAGAATTGCATATAAAGAAGTTGTAAAACCCAAGGAAATAAAAATGTATATCTTTATTTAGAAATAATTTCATTAATAAAAAATTAGATGGGAATTACCTCAGAATGGAGAGTGGATTTTCTTGTGAGAATTGGTGCTGTACACTTGTGATTGGAAACTCAGCAGACCCATGCAGGAGGATCATGTATTCAAAACTACTCTTAGCTATATAAATGTAATGATTTCTAGACTCTTACTCATACAAGCAAACCATGGTAGAAGAATAAAAAGAAGGGTGAAAGCTATGTCCTTAATTTATTTAAACTAAGCCTCTTTCATGCATAGAGGGGAAAGAGAGTAAGGTCATAGGGAGTTGTGCATCAATAGACCTGCAAAGATCCTGGTCACAGATCTGTGGGCCCTGCAGCCTCAGTACCTTACAGAACTCTGAGAAAATTCATTTCTGTTTAAGACATACAGCTTGTGGTAGATTGTTCTATTAGCACACAAACTAATGGGGATCATATTGCAGTAAGCTTCCTTTCTCTTCTTTCTTTCCTTCTTCCCTTTTCTTCCCTTCCTTTTCCTCCCTCCCTCCTGCATTTCTTCTCTCCTTCCTTCCTTCCTTCCTTCCTTCCTTCCTTCCTTCCTTCTTCCTTCCTTCTTCCTTCCTTCTCTTTTCTTTTCCCTTCTCTTTTTTCTTTCTTTCTTCTTTCTTTCTTTCTTTCTTTCTTTCTGTCTGTCTTTCTTTCTTTCTTTCTTTCTTTCTTTCTTTCTTTCTTTCTTCTTTCTTCTTTCTTCTTTCTTTCTTTCTTTCTTTTCTTTCTTTCTTTTCATTCTTTCTTTCTTTCTTTCTTTCTTTCTTTCTTTCTTTCTTTCTTTCTTTCTTTCTTTCTTTCTTTCTTTCTTTCTTTCTTTCTTTCTTTCTTTTGCTCTTACTGTGTAGTCTAGTTGGCCCTAGACTCCCCATCTCAATTATCTTGCCTGGACCTCTGTTTCATAAGTGCTATGATTACAGGTATATACCACCATGTCTGACTGGAATAGCTATTATGAATCTTTTATATGAGCTTTACCAAGTTTAAAAAAGATGCAGAAGTTAATATAAATAGCTAAGCTGGGCTGGAGAGATGGCTTAGTGTTTAAGGTGCTTTCATGGAAAGCAAACAGACCCCTGTTTAATTCCCCGGGACACATGTAAACCAGATGTACAAGGTGGTGTATGTATCTGGAGTTTCTTTGCAGTGTCAGCAGGTCATGGAGTGCTCATTCTTTCTCTCTATATATTTGCCTCTTTCTTTCTCTCTTTCTCAAATAAATGAAATAAATAAATAAAATGTTTAAAAAAGAAATGAGCTGGAAGAGCAGTAAAGAACAAAAAGGAATACTTATGATACAGTGGTGAGGGAAATTAGGGGCAAGAAGAGACAGGGGAAATATTAGGATCAATAAAACACATTGTTTTGAAAATGCTATGATTAGTGATAATTAAGTATCTGTATGCAAACCAAAAAATTATGAAGACACAAGATAAAAGTTACTGGGAATTTATGTGCTCATCACAGTTTCCAATATAATAGACAGTACAGAGGGCTGGATGAGTCAGCATTCATATGTCAATAGAAACTCCCAAAATTCAAATTCAAAAACAAAGGAGTAACAAAGATGGGACATAATATCCAATGACAGTGTGACAGTTACATGAGATGTAATATTAATTTAATGGAAATCTAGAAGAAATGAGTAGAAATAGTGATTGAAAAAATGCTTCAACTTAAAATTAATAATAGATGGCTGGAGAGATGGCCAAGCTGTTATGTATTCAATAAGTGAAATGACCAGGGTTCCATTCCTCAGTATCCATGGAAAACCAGATGCACAAAGCAGCCCATCAATCTGGAGTTCATTTGCAATAGCTGGAGGCCTTGGTGTGACCATTCTTTTGTTTCTCTTTGAAAATAAATAAATTAAAAAATATATTTAAGGCAGGAGAGATGTCTTAGCAGTTAGGTGCTTATCTGCAATGCCTAATGACCCAGGTTTGATTCCCCAGTACCTATGTAAGCCAGATGCACATGGTGGATGACACATGCATCTAGAGTTCGTTTGTAGTGACTAGAGGCTCTGGTAGGCCCATTCTCATTCTCTCTCTCTCTCTTTCTCTTTCTCTTTCTCTCCCTTCCCCTCTCCATCTCTCTCTACTTCCACAAAAATAAAAAATATATTTAAAAAATAATGATAGATGCCAGGCGTGGTGGTGCATCCCTTTAATACCAGCACTCGGGAAGCAGAGGTAGGAGGATCGCTGTGAGTTCAAGACTACCCTGAGACTAAACAGTGAATTCCAGGTCAGCTTGGGCTAGAGCAAGACCCTACCTTGAAAAACCAAACAAATAAAATAAAATAAAATAATGATAGAAAATATAACATACATAGAGAGAAGGTCAGAAATAAACACAAACATAACACTAGCATAACAAAAATTCTATCACAGTTGGCATACCATTTTTAAGCTCTGGAAACCAATAAAAGAGAGAAAATCCTAGCCTTTTCCACAGAGAGAAAACATCCAAATCTTCCCCAAAAGGAGAAGAAATTGGAAGTACATCAGAGTTCTCTTCAGACTTCAAGTAAGAATGTGGAGTGAAATAATTAATGTACTGTACATAGAAATGTACATTTTGGTATTTTCTTATTCTCATCTTCTTTGAATATTCTCTCTCTCCATATATAATAAATATTATAAATATATAGATAAAAGTTTTTGATGTATTCTGCCAATTCATAATTTTTACACAAATTTTATTTAACTTTCTGTGTTTCATGTGGATAATTTCTGTCAATATATCTATTGACTCCATCTATTGACATATGTTATTTGTACAATGTCTATCAATGGGAAGCATCTACTGATTTTTTCAGTGATTTTTTTTTTTTTTTTTTTGCAATATCTTCCAAAGTGGTCTGGTTTTCTTACAGTTGAGAAAAAAAGGGTCAGAAAGTTGAAGCCCATGAACCAACATCATTTCTGTATGAAGCTGGGCTGAAATGCAACTACAGCCACTCATAACTTATTTATAACTTAACCCTATAGCACAAACTGTAAATATACTGCCTGCAAAGCTACGTTATCACTATACAGCAGAGAGAGATAGATTAAGTGTGTGTTTTGGTGACATTACTCTAATTAATTGACTGTGGTATAGTCCTATTAACTGTTTTAATGTCCTTTCCACTAATTTTTGTATCTGTCATTTCTAGTTAGTTTCCATTGCTTGATTTTTGTCCTCATTATCCGTTGCATTTCTTTGTTCATTTGGAATCTGTAATATAAGTTTCTGGGACATGATTATGACTTTTTTTCTTATGAATTGCAGTAAGATTTAAGGGTTTAATTATTTTCCCCTAACAAATATACATTATTCATATGTTCTAAAACATGAGTCTATGAAATGAAATTGTTTAATCTATTTAGTATTATTTTCCCTTTATAGTTATATTTTGGAAGGACTAACTAGAGTCTGTTTATGCTAGGGTTAACTCTGCCTCCTGGAAACAGATGCAAGAACCTAATTGTTCACAGCAAAGTGCTCTGGGTTAGTGGTTTTCCTTAAATTGATATTGAAAACAACCATTTTTCCCAGATTGGAAATCATATTTTCCTTATAATTTGGTTCTTTATTTATTTTGGTTCTCAAGTAGTTTTCTCCCATGTTAAGACTCAACTGAATGACTGTATTCAACAGAATGTTGGCAAACTTATCATTAGCAAATTTTTGCTCTTCTTTTCTTTAATTGGTCCTGCAACTTCTAATTAGATGAGTCCACAGCTGGATTCCTTTGTTCACCCTCTCCAAACATGTTTGTATATGTTTACATTGTTTTGTCATTTATTATTAACATAGGAATGATACCCATGATATTCTAATATATTAAATTATTTATCATTATGACAGAATAAAAGGAAAATACTATATATATATATATATATATATATATATATATATATATATATTCTTTTTACAGGAAATGATAGTCACTTCCCAAATTAATTAGTCCCAAGCATTACTTACATTACCTTATTTTATTGTAAACTAATTTAAGATTTGTTTATTTTAATTAAAATCAAACATATATTTAAATAGTATGTATCATTTAGTTATTGAAAAGAATTGTTCACTAGAAGAGAAAAAACTTGAAGAAAGAGCAACTACTAACTTGTAACTTAAAATTCCACTTAAATAAGACACATCTTTTTTGTAAAAAATGTATATTAGAGTTAAAAATTATATTATAGTATATTAGTATATAGCAAATTATAGAAATTATAGTATATTATAGTAAAAGTATATTATAGTTTAAAATGTCATATATCAGGCTGATGAGATGGCTCAGCATTTAAAGCACTTGCATGCAAAACCTAAGGACCCCAGTTCATTTCCCAAATACCCATGTAAAGCCAGATGTGCAAGGTGAAGCATGCTTCTGGAGTTCATTTGCAGTGACTAGTGGCTCTGTTGTGTCCATTAGCTCTCTTTCTCTCTATCCTCTCTCATATATATATGGAAAATGTGATTGCTTCAAGTCTAGTTATGAGAAGTGTTCTAATCAGAAAATTATAAATTGATGAAAATGTAGATTTATAATGGAAATTTTTACCAGCATTGTGACATTTTAAAAGACAGATAAGGACTAAATCAGCTGCATGCAACATATCATTCCTTATGATGTCAAAATATGAAGATTATTACTGGTAGTTTAATGATGCTAGATGTTGATGTTGACATGACAGCTGTCTCTAGCTCTAGAAGATATTCATTCATTTGACAAACCAAAAGATTATCACTTATGTCATAATCATAACTCATTAGCTATGGTTGGTTCTTAATTACTTATTCTTGTAATTAACCCTTCATGAATTGAATTGGCAGTAATTATAGTCTTTTTGACATCACATGATGAAAAATTGCTATTAATATTTTAATACATAAAGCATTCCTGAAGAATATTGAAGGAACTGCAAATTCTTCAGAACTAATTGTTGGTATAAAATAAACATTTATCACTTCCTACTTTTGTGTGGAATATGATAATCTTTCATATTTCTAAATATTTGCAAATATAGTTTGTAGCTCCTTGACATTATATTGTATGTAGGTGAGTATTTGTTTAAAACGCCAACACTTTCTCAAATTAAGTATTAATACTACTCATTGAGGGCATCAATTCATAGAATGTGTATTGATTTAATATTTTATACTCATAATTATGTTTTTCAATTATAAAAAATGTTCACACAGAGACACACACAATCAGAAATATTAATGAAAATACATTATTAAAGATAAAATAATATTGGGTATATAAATCTGTATTCTTCTGAATTATTGTGCATGTATTTTAAATACAAAGATAAAAATAATTAGTACAATATCTATTCAAAAATAATTTATATTTCATAAGTCTTTTATTTATGTCAAGTGTAGCATTGAAAAACTACAGCATTGTCTGAACACTGCTCATAACTAGACTTGAATCAATCACATTTTCATTTTATATATATATATATATTATGAGAGAGAGGTAGAGAGAACTAACAGCCACACCAGAGCCTCTAGCCACTGCAAATGAACTCCAGAAGCAGGCTTCACCTTGCACATCTGGCTTTACATGGGTATTTGGGAAGCATTGTCTGTGGATTGATAAGTGATAATTAAAACAATCTAACTTATAAGTCTATAAAGCTGTGTGTGTGTGTGTGTGTGTGTGTGTGTGTGTGTTGTGTGTGTGCAGTACATTTGTATGCATGTTGGTGAAGTGTGCACAGACTTATATGTGCAGTGTGCCACATGTTTTTTTGTGTGATTGTGGAGGCCATAGGACAACCTTAGGTATTATCCTTGGAAATACAGTCCACCTTCCTTTCAGAAAAGTTTTCTTATTGGCCTGAATTTAACAAATAGGTTAGAATGGCCTGCCATTGAGTACCAGGGATCTCCCTTGCTATCTGTTCCTCCATAGACCTGAGATGACAGACATGTACCATTTCTCCAGGCATTTTTATGTAGGTTCTGGCCATCAAAATCAGATCCTCATATTTGTGAGGCAAGCATTTCACACACTAAGTTTTAACCTCAAGAATATATTTTAGGTATGAGAGGGACAAAGGACTCATGCATGGTTGTCAACACCAGACATGCATGTGGAAGCTAAGAGGGAGAGGAAGGAGGAATAAGCATCAGTTTAAGCCAGAATGAAATGGGTAAAGGTACTTTAGGGGCATTTTTCCTGAAACTTGACAATCTGAACAAAGCTTTAAACCAAGTTTGCCTTTATTAGGTGAGTAGACTCAGATAGAGAGACATTTATTGATTGTCTCCAGTCACACTCATCAGAATATGGACAGTAAAAATGAGACCCCAGCTCACAGAGCTCCTGGGAGCGTGCATCATTGTATCACAAATTCCCTGTGCAAACTTGCAACTGCAGTGACAGCATGGAAGCAAAAATATTTATTGTAAAGTAAAAGTCTCTATCAAAATATAATTTTAAAATTCATTATATTTTTAAATAACTATAAAATTTGCTCTGAATTTTCTCTTTATGTACATTGTGAGTTTCCTAAAATATTCAAAATTTGGTAATGTATTTGTTTATCATTTTCCTTATTCTAATAATGTTTAGTGTAATTAATCATTTCTTATAATAGGATAAATTATAGTTACTAACAATTTGATTTATATAAATTTCAAATGTTACAATAGGAAGATGAGGAAAACAATTTTATGTATTTGTAGTAAAGAACATGGTCTTCAATTTTATTAGTTATATTTAAAGATCTGACCATTCCAGTCTATTAATCAATGGATTTTCTATGCCTATACCTCATTATAAGAATATAATTTAAACATATTTTACATAGAGCTTCTGATTGTAAAAAGCACTAATAAAAGTAAATACTTGGGGCTGGAGAGATGGCTTAGCGGTTAAGGTGCCTGCCTCCTAAGCCTAAGAACCTGGTTCCAATCTCCAGGTCCCATGTTTAGCCAGATGCAAAGTGATGCAAGGGCACAATGCCACACTTGACCACAAGGGGGCGCACACATCTAGATTTCATTCACAGCAGCTGAGAGACTGCAGGCGCACCCATCTCTTTCTGTCTCCATCTACCTCTCTCTGTGTCTCTATCCAAAAATAAAAAAAATAAAATTAAAAAAATAAAAAAATAAAAAAATTAAAAAGTAAATATTTGATATATTCTAAATCAATAAAATATTCTTTACATTCTTTTATTAGCAGATATAAAACCATCTCTCACAATCACTTTATTTTGTCAAGTAAATTTGAGCAATATTAAAATAGTGATTCAGCAAACAGATTCAAAATAGTATTAGATCACAGGAAGATACAGGTTGTTATAATTTTCAGTAAGGCTATAGTTGTGAAAACATTACCAACCTTAATACTAGCCATTGAGCAATTGTGCTCTTAATACATCCAAGTAAAGTGTGTGTCTATCTATCTATCATTCTATCTATATCTATACCTACATCTATTTCTATATCTATATCATTATATCTATACAGATATATGTGCCTAAAATATTACACAAAATATCACATATGAAAATATATTATTTATACTGTTTATATAAGTATGCAAATATATTGTTGATATCTTAAGAATATTATATATATATATATATATATATATATATATATATATATATATATATATATAATATAAAAATGAATACAATTCATTACTTGTCCTCCAATAAATATTGAGACTATACATTATAAATTAAATAGAATATAATTGGAGCAATCACGATTTACATAGTAAGCTCCATTAAAATGTAATAGCTCCTCTTTATATTTATTTTGAAACTAAGTTCACATGGATGATTAGGACTAGCTGGAGCATGCTTTCTTTCTCATAATCCATGATAGTTCTCACTGTGGCTTTACAGAGTACATTTTAGAATCAGTAACAATATTGGTATTTTTTTAAACTTTCCATCTAACCTCCTTCAAAAAGATCTTTCCAAACTGGAAAAGTACCACAGTAAAAAAAAAAAAAAAAAAAAAAAAAAAAAAAAAGAAAAAGAAAGAAAGAAAGAAAAGTACCACAATGCCTCCTGCTCAAGCATGGGGGTCTTGGAGATAAAAAAACAAAATGATCTCAAAATCCATATGGAATGACAGAAGGCCTCAGATTTCCAAGCATATCCTCAGCCAAAGAAACACCTCTGGAGGCATCACATACCTCATCTAAAGGTAATTTATAAAGCCATAGTAATAAAAACAACATTGTCATAAAAACAGGATTCTGGACCAATGGAACAGAAATAGAGGACCTGGACTTTGGCTCAAATAACTACAGCTACTTGATATTTGACAAAGGCCCTAACAATGTAGACTGGAAAAAAGAGAGCATTGTCCACAAATGGTGCTGGCAAACTAGAAAACCATATGCAGGAAAATGAAACTTGATCCACACATCTCGCCATGCACAAAAATCAAGTCCAAATGGATCAAAGACTTTAATATAAGACCAGAAACCTGCTACTACTGGAATAAAAAATATGAGGAACTTTCATGATATAGTAGTGGGAAAAGACTTCCTGAACAGCACCCCAGTAGCTCAGGAAATTACATAATCACTTAACTATTGGGATCTCATGAAGCTGAAAAGTTTTTTCACAGACAAAAATACAATAAGCAGAACCAATAGATTACCCATAGAATGGGAGAAAATTTTTTGCTGGCTATACAATGGACAGAGGCCTAATTTCTAGAATCTACAAAGAACTCAAAAATTTAAACTCAATGTCAACATGAGGCAGAGAACTGAACGGGGAGTTCCCAGAGAAAGAAATACACATGGCAAACACACACTTAACACACACACTAACCATCGGGGAAATGCAAATTAAAACAACTATGAGATTCCACCTTACCCCAATAGGATAGTAAACATTAAAAAATCAAGTGAAAACAAATGCTGGTGAGGATGTGGAGAAATAAAAACCTTCATTCAATGTTGGTGGAAATGCAATATTGTACAACCACTATGGAAAGCAATATGGAGACTCCTGAAAGGGTTGACTATAGAGTTACCAAGAGACCTGTTATTCCCTTACTGGGCATTTACCCTAAAAGCTCCATGCCTCAGTTCAGAGAGATTTGCTCAACCATGTTTATAGCTGCTGAATTCATAATAGCTAAGAACTGGAATCAACCTGGATGTCCAACATTAAATTAATGGATAACCAAAATGTGGTATATCTACATGATGGAATTCTAAACAGCAGTAAGGAAAAAATGACACAATGAAACCTGAAGAAAAATCTTCAAACTTGGAACAGATAATTCTCCTTGAACTCACCCAAACACAAAGTCTCAATAATCTGTGGCTCTTTATCTGGATATGCCTGAGATGCTGACAAACCAAATAGGCATCTTCAGGACTGGACCATAGGGAGGGTGGGGGTAGGATGGAAGGGGAGGGTAAAAATGAGGGGGAGCCCAAAACTGGACCCAAATGTAACTGGTACCCTAAAATTCTACATTATAAAAGACAGAATAAAAGGTGGAACCTTCATCAGGTCCTTAGAGAGAACACCTGAATCAAAGTGCCCTGGAGAAGGTATGATGAAGAATAACCTTAATTTTCTTCTGTATCTCTTAATTTTTCTTGTATCTCTCTCTCTTCTCTCTCTCTCTCTCTCTCTCTCTCTTTTTATATTACCTATCTTTATCTTCCTTCTTTTCCCTTGGTGCTGTCCTGTAACTCCCAATACCAGGATGTGATTAACATCCACAATGCAATGTTGATCAGAGAGACCTACAAAGTCTCCCTTAAGAAGACAGACTTATGTCAGAGCACTTGATTACCCAACAAAGCTTAATGGTAAGGCCCTACTTCCAAATACATCATATGTTATTGATATATAACATGGAGAAAACTGGCTAGAATCTGGAAGAAAGTCAGTACCCAGACAGCTAGCATGTCTAGTGCCAGAAGGTGCTACATGAGCAACTGGGGAAAATGGCCAACATCTGTCCAAGCAACTCATGGTCTAAGCTATTCAACAGCAAACAACCTGACATGATGCTCACCCAAGTGCAATAGTGGCACACAGCCATGGTAGGTAATCAGATGCTTTTGAATTGGCTAAGAGATCCACTCAGGAGAATGGAACCCATAGCTGGAACTGGGAAACAAGTCAGAATCATATCCAAAAAAATGAGTTCACTCTCCAATATCAAGCTCCCACTAATCTTGGGCTACAAGAGTTCCTACGCCTATTAAATTCTCTCTAAACTAATAGTGGTTATCACATTTATCTGGTGCTGACTTCACTCTCCATTGGAGAGTCTGCTTCTCCTATTCAGACGGATGTAGAACCTGAGGAGAGTATCTGCCCATCACACCCCTTCAAGGCCCCAGCCGAAACCATAGAGTAATTTGGGAAAATGAGCAAGAGTGCTGCTTTCTTGGTGAACCTGGTATCAGGCCAAGGGTGAAGGAGAGAGACAGAAAGAAAACTCAACTCAAACCAAACCAGGGATCCAGAGACACAGAGGATCCCAGGACCTCGTTACTGAAGTAGACCTAAAACAAACCCAACATGGCTCAGGGAAATTCATGGAAGAGGGGGCAGAAAGATTGTTAGAGCCACAATTTGGGACACAATGCACAAAGACATTGCCTTTTCCCCATAACTGATCGATAACAGCACTATGAACCATCCATAATCCATTTGAGGATAACTGACTTCCCCAATGAGGAGGGTTCCTTTGGAGGGGGGAAGACTGGGAGGAGGCTGAGGATGGTACCAACATATGCTGTTTACACATTGAGTATGTACATAACTAATAAATTAAAAAAACTAACAAAATAAATAGGTATGAGGATTCTGAAAAAATATTGGGTTGCTAAAAATTATCTTTGATAAATACTATCTTTAAAATTAATTTTTGTAAATATATAGTAGTAAATACTAGAAAAGAAATAAATATATTACTATCAATAGCTTATATATGGTGTTAATAAAGTAATTAACATAGTATTAGTAATATTCTTATTTACTTTTGTTCTAATTTACTACTGGCCATGAGGATAATATATCTTCAGAATTATTAAATTGGGTAATCAGTTACATTTTTCCATTATAGAAAATTGGCCTGTATTTTTTAAATTATCTTACAGTTCATAGATTATGGAGTTATACTTTTATGTAGATTTTATTAAGTATTTAATACTTTGATATTCTTAAATTTATTTTTATTGATTTATTAGAGTTAGAGAGGCAGGCAGAAAGAGAGCGAGAAAGAGAGAGAGAGAATGGGTGCACCAAAGCCTCTGCAACCCAACTCCAAACAGAGGTGCCACCATCTGCATTTTGCTTATGTGGGTGCTTGGGAATTTATTCTGAGTCCTTGGGATTTGCAGGCAAATCCCTTAACCACCAAGCCATACCTGGAGCATAATATTATATCTAGGGGAATACATGAAAATCACATTTCAATTGGTAATTCCCCATGATATTTTCATTATACATGATTGATGACAACTATAAATCATTACATATTGTTTGGCAATATTGAGAATTATTAATGTCTTTAAATTAGAATTCTGTCCTTTTAAATTTTGAAGTAAGTTACTATGGATATATCAATATTCTAGTGCTAATCCACAATGGGATGCTACTAACTTACTATTGTATGTAGTATGTCCTGGAAGATCTCAGAGACATCATGTCATATCATTTAATAGTCCAATTCTATGAAAATAATTCAGCAAAACATACATAATTGACTCAAAAGAGAAACCCTTAAAACACAATAGGTTCTCATGTTTTAGCTGTGATTTTGCTAGATTATATACCATTTTTTTTGAATCAACATCATTTGTCACTTGTCTCAAGGAAAAAAAAAAACACTCAAGGAGTAGAAAAGAAAAAAAAAATCACTTATAGGAATGTACTATGCATGAAGACATGTTTTCAAGAGACGAGGGGCAGTATCAAGCCTGTGCTACATACATGATTTCTAATAAGGCTAAGAAACAATGCTGGATACATTAAAGCAACTATGGCAAAGGCTCAGTTAGTAAATTCCATGTCATTCTTAGTTCCATTATTAGTTTTATGCTTTTTAAAATTACTGTTTCATACTCAGTAATATGATCTCAAGTGTTGGATCATAAAAGAAAAATAAATATAAAGCATTACATTCAATTTCATTATTTTGAAAAGTCAAGCATAGCATTGATCATACCATGCTTCTTACCATCATTAATTTTGAAATGCATTTTATGTAGACTATAAAAAACAACCTGGACTCTCTAGAAAAAATTATGAATATTCCTTTTATGTTTATTATTATTATTTTATTATTAACAACATATTTCATATGGATACATAATGTGTGGGTACCCTCTTTTAGCCCTTCCCTGCCCCCATTCCTTTGGGGATGCTCTTCAAGTAGGGTTGCAGGTATTCTTTATGGGGTTGTGCTTTATGTGTTGTGGGAGTAGCCATCAAATATTTTTGGGGGGAGGGAATGACTAGGCATCATGTCTTAATCTGTGGCTCTTATGATCTTTCTACCCCCTCTTCTGAAAAATATGCTGAGCTGTGGTGGGTGAGTTTGAAGTCTACTTCATCCATCTTAGAAGCCTCTGGATGTTGAGTATCCTCAGTGTCTGTCTCTTACACCCTGCTGCTGATTATCAGGTTTAGCATGGAAGCAGCACTCTTGCTCTTCTCCCCAATTCCTCTGTGGTTTCAGCTGTGGCTTGGCCAAACTGTGAGAGGTAGTTTATATCCTTGGGTCATTCTACCTTCCAAAGAAGTACAGATTCTCCAAGTGAGACTGAAGTCAGCATAGTTTAAATGGGTTAAGCATTACTAACTTATGGAGAATTTGATGTATGTAACCCCTCTTTTAGTCACTTATCACCAAATATCTCACTATTCTTATCAAGTAAATCCTTTTTATATGTACAAACAGATCCCCATTTTTCCGCCAACCCAAAGGCCAAGAATGTTATCTGATAGCATTTTAGGCCTATAACAGGGGTTTTCCTCATAACCTACATAATGCCTTTACCAAAGTATTTTAAAAGTGTCTCGTTCTATGGCTTTCTTTATTCAATTTCTATAAACTCTCCATAAAACCATTGCCATAGGAGAACATTGTATTTGGGACAATGTTAACCTGGTCAGTAATTACTTCCAAGATTAGCTATCTCTTACTACTGTTTGTGCAACAGCTATGATTTTCTGAATTGAAACAACTCTTGTTTGCAATGAATATAGAATTATTATGTCAGGACTAAGTTCTAAAAGGGGCAACTAACAGAATATGAAAAAATAGCTTTCCCTTTATTTTGAAAATCAATTTTTGGCTATAAATTTTTTTATGTGAGAATTTTTATCTCCCATGTATTTATATTTGATGTGTCAGTATTGAAATATTTTATGATCGCATTTAAAAAAGCCACATTCATATGTATTTCTGAAATTGTGAGATTGTTTAATAGTTTAATTTGCTATATTAATCTAAATCTAAATAATACCAATTTACATATTCTATGATTATAGATGCTAATACATTAGAATACCATGAAAAATGGGTTGTGTAACTTATATATAATTTACCATGCTTGCAAAACAATGGATTCTACTGGCCTACCCTAAAAAAATTAAATTAATATTTAACATTAAGGGATATATTGTTCAATATTTCTAGATGTTTGCAGTTTAGATTTTTGTTTCAAATTTTCTCATTTTATAAAGCATAATCAGCATCAATATTCTATTTCAATCTTAAACTTAAGTCCCTATTTCATAAAATTAACTTAATGATACAAACCATATGTCTATTCAAATCTTTCTATCGATGTATTATAACTGATGTTATTTTAAATTGAAAATGCTAGTCATTTTTCTGAAAATGCAAACCTATATTAGATTAATGTAGAAATAACATATGTATAAGTAAGCTAATTTTGAATTAATTTGCCATTTTAATGTTCAAAAATACAAGGGAACACATATGTTCTATGGACCAGCTAACAAAAATACAGTCATGAGAGTTATGTGAAAATGCACACTTAGATTCTTGATTAATGCCTTAAGTATTAAATTACTTGGGTTCATATTAATTTAAAAGTATCATTAAGCTGTACCTAAACTCCTTATTCAATCCAATCAAGACTCATTTAGACAGATTGAGAAAGGAAACATTATTAAAATCAGTGTAAGTTCTAGAATATTAATTCTAAAAGCCTTGGTACAGTTAGGCTATATGTTGCTATGATCATCTCATCTACTATTTTTCTATTTTGTAATTAGAAGAACATAAGATTGGTAATGCTTTATAAGTTCTTTTATCAATTTAAATGAATTGTGAACACCAACGATAATTTCATTTTCTGCCTTTTTTGCTTTTTTCTTTCATAGAATATCTCATAAAATATTTCCAACATTAATAGTTATTAAGTATATAATGAAAACATGCACTTCATATAATTTTAAATAAATTCAAAAGCTAGCTTCTGTCATGTTAAGGCATGTAGCACTAGCAGGCTTAAGTGGTGCAACATAAACCAAGTGGTTTGCTTAGACAGGGATGGATCCATTGTCATTTCTTCCCAAGATAGAATAATATGTTTGGCGCTGAACAGGACCATAGAGCTCAAGCAAGTATTATGATAGAAGAAAAGTGGAACCTCTAAAATGATCTCAGTGTAACTGGCAAAGGAACTAATTTTAGAAGACATACACTGCTTGCTGAAGTGTTCAGTTTCTTATTTTTCAGGACAAGGAGTTATACCAGAGACACATTGTAAGGTAATAAAAATAGAGACAGTTTATTGAGAAAGAAATAGGCACCCTGGAGAATAGGAGTGTGTTAGTGAGCTAGAAATGATATATACCCAAAAAAGTGCTGGACCACAGATGTCATGGCCCTTTCTTGGTCATTCTTAAAATACTCACCTCTTTTGTATTTGTATACTATAAGCATTTTTCATTCATGAATTGTTACATTTAGCCAGCACTGGAAAGTTTTGCAATCTTTTGCTTGTCATTACTGCCATTCATATGTTAATACTGATGTAGCCCTCTTCAGATCCATATTATCCTAGTATATCAGAACACTGGCACCCTAGCAACACACACACAAAAAAAAAAAAATAAATAAAAAATAAAAAAAGATAAACACTGCTTAAAGACAATAAGACCAAGCAAAACAATTGAGGGAGATTACATCAACATATCAAAGGCATCCTTTATGTCTATGTTTACTGTTGTAATAGTCACAATGGACAACATATGAAATTAACCTTGGGTTCCATCTGTTGGGAGAATGAATAAAAATGTAATATATGCATACTGTAGGACACCATTTGGCTGTAATACATTGATATTTTTCAGCAAAATAGATGTGAAATAAGTATACAATTAAGAGAAGAGAAATAGGCACAAAAACACAAATACTTCACATCCTCCTTCAAATGTAGAAGCTGTACTAAAATTAAAGGTAAATGAGTGAACATTAGAGCATGGAAGCTGTAGCTAAGGGAATATAGCAGTTTTGGATAACAGGTATGCAAAATCTAGTTAGGTAGAAGTAATAATTTCCAGTATTTTGTATCATAGTCATAATTCAAGGTAACTCACAAGAACAAATGAATTTATAGCACATGAATGTAAACTAATAATCTTTATTCAATCATTACATATATATATATATATATATATATATATATATATATATATATATACACACACACACATATAAACTCTGTCAAATAGTCTTAATTCAGTCATATATTTTACATATGCATAAAATATCAAGGTAAATCTTATAGATATGCCCAATCATGATGTTAATCATAAAATGTAAAATTTATGTTGCATAGACTGATTGAAAGGCTGACTGCTCTGATGGAATCTACTCTTTGTATATTTTTCAAATTAACACATTTTATCCTACAAGTATATGCAACCAAAATAATAATAATCAATTAAAATAAGAAAGTTTAAAAGTATTTAGGCAAAGTTAGGCTTTGTAAATAATTAATCATGTGAATTCCATATGAATTCATTCTAAATGAGTGAATGTATATCTAGAGAATAAATGTAGTAAATTTTAAATTTATTAAATTTGAAAAAACTTGAAAATTTATCCAACACATTAAGAACAGTAAAAGAATGTAGCATTTGATCCATTGCATCCACTTCTCTATTTCCAAGGTGGAAAACCTGCTTATGTAGAGTCAAGAAAAGAGGGCTTTCTTATGAGTTCCACATGTAGGATAAAATGTCAGAAACTGTCCCTCATCCTATAGTGTACTATGTAGTAATATTAAACAGGTTTCCCTCTCCTGGCAGAAGGTCACCTTCATGCTGAATAGATGTAGCAATGTGGTGATTCTGCCCAAGGGGAAAAGTAGGCCATAAACAAGGGAGCTCTGAGACAGCCTTGGTAAGATGACTGACATTCCTTAGAGCTATTTGAATAGGAGAATTAGTGAAAATAGAGGAGATCATGACAAAAAGTGGGAAATCAGTTTGGTATTGTTAAGAAAAGCAAACAAAATATCAAAGAGAAATTTATGTTAAAAAACTCAAGAGAAAATCTAGATAAAACACCTCTCCTGGATTCAGAGTCAATTTTTTTACTTATTTAAAAATTATTTTTTGATATTTTAAATAAAAAAAGTTGTACTCTTAGATTCCCTCACCCCCCCACACACCAATTGTGCTGAGGATCTTCTTAGGTGAGATTGTTGATATTCATTGTGGGAACCAAAAGGCCTCAGTCAGTCTCTGGAGTGTGGTGGGGCACAATGCTTCAGGCTAGTCCCATATATCCTGAGGCTCTTACAATCCTCCAGCCCCTTCTTCCACAATGTACCATGAGGCTTGGCCAGCAAGAAAGGGATCTGATTTAGTATTGCTTTCTCTATAGTGTCTAAACCTCTTTTTGATAAGGTTTGAGTGACCACAGTGTCTGGTGCTATTTCCCTGGCACTGGTTTTCAGGCTAGCAATGAGAGCAGTATTAGTGTCACCACTTCCTCTGGAATGACTCTGGCCCCAGGCAGATGAAGTAGAGGTGACTCATCCCACTGTAGACACTGAGCTGTCAATTTTTATTTATTTATTTATTTATTTATTTATTTATTTATTTATTTATTTATTTATTTATTTATTGAGAGAGAGAGTGGGATGCCAGGGCCTTGTAGTTGCTGTGAAAGAACTCCAGATGCATGCAACCTCCTGACCGCATGTGCAACATTGAGTGCTAGAGAGTCACTTTTGCATCTGGCTGAAGGTGGGACCTTGAGATTCGAACAAGTGCTCTTAGGCTTAACAGGCAGGTAACCTCGAAGCCTTCTCTCCAGACCTCAGTTCTTGATGTATTGATGTATATTAGTTCTTCCCAGTATTTTCCACCATCTGTAAAATACAAAAAATTCTCCAGAGAGAAGTGTAAAGTAGATAAGCCCAGTTATTAGAGTGATTTTTTTGAAATGTATTTTGAAATGTATTTTCACTTTTCCTAGAAAGGGGTGGAGAGTCTCTCTGGATCCTATTGGTTTCTAGTTCTAGGAACTTAACTTAGTTCCCAGAGCCAGATATGAGTTAGCTACCAATGAGCCAGTCTCATGTCCAATCCATGAGTAATTGGTTGCTTACATTGGCTATGTGCCTCTATTGCACAAGTGTATACTTCTTGTTCAGCTGGTTGATTTTGCATCTGGCAGGATAATCTTATTCCATCTGCTGGAAACTGCTTTTTCTAGCTGCTATCATAATACTTTCCAGCTCCTTGCATCCTAGCTGCATGAGAACTGGATTCCCTTTCAGTTCCAGTATGATCACTTGTTGTCCTATGGCCACAAACTATAGTGTCTTCATCAATAGCTCTTACTGATAACCAAATGTTTTGGCAATGACCTGTATTATTATGGGGACCTCATGTCCTGAGAAATTGATGACAGAAAGAAGGAAGGAAGGAAGGAAGGAAGGAAGGAAGGAAGGAAGGAAGGAAGGAAGGAAGGAAAGAAGAAAGACTTATAGCAAGGTAGCAGGATACAAAACAAACACTCAGAAATCAGTAGCTTTCCTATATGCTAAAAAGAAACATCATGCTAAAGATAAAATCAGAGGATAACTCCCAGATATCCAGATATACAAAGAACTCAAGAGAAACTAAATAATAAAAAATATCAATCAACCCAATTAAAAATGGGCTATGAAACGAAACAGAGAGTTCTCAAAAGAAGAAATACAGATGGCATATAATCATCTATAAAAATGTTCTACATCCTTAGCCATGAAGGAAATGCAAATTAAAACTACATTGAAATTCCATCTCACTCCTGTCAGAATGGCTACCATCATGAACACAAATGCCAAAAAATTCTAATTAGTTTGCTTCATAAAATTGGAATCACGTGGTGCATTTTCATCATTGAATATGTATATCAGTTGTATGAGTTCCTATGAGTAGGTTGCATGCATCTTTGATTCTTAAATAAATCCTCTGGTTTCCTGATCAAGGCTTTGCTTTGTCATCACTTTTTTTCCTCCATTATATAGGTTTGGCATAGGTAGTGTCTTGCACAGTAAGATCATGAATATCAAAACCAATATGTGACTGAAATAAAGCTTTGGAAACAGTTCCCCCCTTGGGCTCTATATTCTTTCTACCACCTCTTCAACAGTGGCCCCGGAGCCTTGGAAATTGTGATAAAAATGCCTCCCTTAGTGCTAAACTATTGACTGTCACTTTTTCCTAGAAAAACGATGAGTTTTGAGATACCTAGTGGTCACTCCCATCTGAAAAAAAGAAGCTTCTATAACCAAAAGTGAAAGTAGCATTAATATATGGGCATAACATAAAAGTGTGTGTAGTTTGGTGGACATAATATGTGTATTTATGCAGAGAACAACAGTAGTTCCTTCTCCCCCTAGGAGAGCTATAAGCTATAAGCTTTTGACTGGGTTTTTAGTACCTGGCATGAATTCCCTCCCTTATAGCAGGCCTCAAGTTCCAAAGATCAACTGTCTTTTTCCCATATTAGACATTCCACCATTTGACACATTTGTTATACGGAGGAAAAAATAGTTAAAAAGGACTTTGCAATTTTTAAATATAAAGGGGTTGTGCATGTTTGCTAGAAGTAGAGAAACTCATGGGGATTTTATTATGTATTGAAGCACAATGCACAATTTTTAAAAGATTTATTATTTTATTATTAGAGAGAGAGATCGTGCAAATGGACACAACAGGACCTATAGCTACTGCAAACAAACTCCAGATGCATGTGTCACCTTGTGTATCTGGCTTACCTGGGAACTGGAGAATCAAACCAGGATCCTTTGGCTTCACAGACAAGTGCCTTAACTGCTAAGCCATCTCTCCAGCCCACAAGGCATCTTTATGTATTAGTTACTTTCTGTGTAATATGACCAAATAGACAAGAGAAACACTTTAAGGCAGGAAGGGTTTATTTCAGCTTATATATCAAGGTTACATTCCATCATGGTGAAGAAGGCATGACAGATGGAGCTTGAAGCAACTATTCACATTCAGTCTGAGGCCAGGGAGCACAGAGTGATAAATGCATACACTCAGCTTGCTTGCTTGCCTTCTTTCTCTCTTTCTTTCTTTCTTTCTTTCTTTCTTTCTTTCTTTCTTTCTTTCTTTCTTCCTTCCTTCCTTCCTTCCTTCCTTCCTTCCTTCCTTCCTTCCTTCCTTTCTTTCTTTCTTTCTTTCTTTCTTTCTTTCTTTCTTTCTTTCTTTCTTTCTTTCTCATTGTTTTTTTATTTCTCTCCAGGACCAAGCTATGAAATCATGTTTCCCAAAGTTAAGGTAGATTTTCCCACATCTAACAACCTAATTGAAATAATCCTCACAGACCTTCATGAAAGGTAATCTCTAGATGCTTTGTCACTGTCATGTCCACAGACTTTTTCTGGGTGACTCTAAGTCATGTCAAGTTGACAATCAATGGAAAACATCATACCTATTATTTAAAAAAGACAATTTTGACAACTTTACCCCTAAAATAATTATCACTAAATTTATTTATCTGCTTATGTATTCTTTCAAATTCATTCAAATTAGTAATTTCTAATTGGGATTCTTATTAAACTTTCCTTATAAAAAGTACAAATAAAGATGAGTAGGTTGCTATTAATCCACAATACTAGTTGTAGAATAATCAGAACTGAAGATTAGTCTTCAAACTGAAAACTTTATCAGATGGCCAAAACACCTGCTATTTATATGAATAATATATATATATATATATATATATATATATTTCCCAAGATAAGTTGTATAGTTCCTTATTTTCAAACATTCTTTTGTAGTAGATTCAATATCAAGGAGATAAAAATGTGTCATTCACCTGTGAGTGTTTTACATCAGTGGCTCATGTTTATCTTGTAGCAATTAGATCTTTTGAAAAGTTAAAAATATTGTTTCTTCATATGTCATGGTTTTACAAATTTTGTTTGACAATGAATATGAATTTAAGGAGAAAGATCAGACATGAAACAGTGATTAATTTTGATACATCTTGCTTCCTTTCCTAGACATGAAATGCCTAAATGTGGTTCCTCATATCTGGTAATGTACTTACTATCATATAAATAAAAGAAAATTGAAGAGTAGTATAGAGGAAAAGAGAAGCACATAATAATATCAATTTGGAATTGAAATGAACTTTTTCTGTAAAGATCACATCAACTCATTTTTTATTCTGTCTACCCACATAGTTAAAAGTGCCTCAACTTACACTTAGACAGAATAAGATGTCACTTTGCAGACAGACTGTAAGTATTATTTAGGGAATTCTTAAGACTAAATCTCTAGATAAATTCTTGAAGTCAGTGTCAAATTCATAATGACTGAAATTTAAATATTTTACATGGCATAAAGACAGCTTTGTGGCTTATCTCCTATTTTTATATTCACAAGAAGACAAATTCCTTTAAAATGCTGTTCTGAAAAAAATGGTTTTCTGACCAAGCAATTTCTATGATGAAGTATGTTCTGCTTTCATTTAGCAATATTCATCTTGAAGAATCATGATACAAAACAAAACTATTTTGTATGAGAAAAATATTCTTGCATTTTAATAGTTCTGTGTAATTCTTTGATTCCCTTTCTTTCTCTTTCTTTCTTTCTTTCTTTTCTTTCTTTCTTTCTTTCTTTCTTTCTTTCTTTCTTTCTTTACTTCTTTCTTTCTTTCTTTCTTTCTTTCTTTCTCAAAGTGTCTTTGTAACTATGTTCTCAGAAAAGGTAATGAACACCAGTACTTGATGTGAATTATGAAAAGTTTGCATTTCTGCTTGTGGTAAAATTTAAAAAAGGGAGGAGCACTGGAATCATGTTATTATCACCAGACTCAGGTTTAGATGAATCATTGTTTTAAAATGATCACTACATGGCAATGTCCCCTCAAATGCTCATTTTTAATAATTCTAGCCTTTACACAAGGACAATTGCTGTTTTGTAAGTATAATAAATTTTAGTATTTGTACTGCCTAGACAAATTATTATGAATTTTAATTAGGAGTGTCAAATCCTTTAGCAACAAAGTAACTCTCACACGTTTAACATTCTTGTAATTTTTTTTGAAATATGAAACATGATTTAATTCATATTTTGTATTACAAGCATCCTCCCTTATTTACAGGGTCCCCTTTTTCCATCACTGTGGCTTGCCTCTGTGCTAATCTGTTTTCTGAGGACCCCATCAACAAATTCCATGGGATCTGCAGTAAACCTTTCTGCTGGGTGTGTCTGTAATGTTATTTCTAGACACCATGAACTAATAGCAGAGACACCCTTTGAATGTGGGCAGCCCCAGATCATGTAACTGGAGCATGAATGACATAAAAAAGAGAAGACAGAGAAAGCACAATGGCAAAGGCATACTCATTCTCTGTTTCCAGGCTATGTTAAAACAGTGGCTGCAGCATATGCTCATGACTCCTGTGATGTTCTTTCTCCTCCTAAGGACAATGCATGTAGTTAGACAACCATGGATTGAAACCTCTGAAATCATGATCAGAAATGTATGTGCTTCTATTCTTTTTGTCATTAGGCAAAGATAGAAAGTGTGATGGACACAGTACATTAAGATTGTTGCCATCTATGGAAAATGTACTAGCTTGTAGGCTATTTAGAGATGTGGGCAGTTGTGTTAGTAACTCACTAACATATAATATTTCTAAAATAATTATTTAAGACTAAAAACTAATTTTTCCTCCATTGAGTTAGCTATCCTTTCAGGAAGGAGAAAAGAGATTTAAAATAAATGGAATAGGGATGGCTGCTGTCTCATAGAATTTGATCATAGGAGAAGGATATAAACATTTCCACCTTGATAACACATGTTGGTTGGTTGGATGGATGGATGACAAAAGTGTTACCCCTATATCAAGATGTATAAATAGATATTCATTATCCTAGGATATCTTGAATAATATAATATGCAACAATATTGTGTGGCACTTGTATGTTTTATCACTGTTAGCTTCACACTGTTAATGTGGACATATCTGAAGTGGTATTGCAATGATAGGGAATTTTTTCTGACCCTAAATATGATTATTATGTCATTAAATTATGTTTTTTTTTTATTTTATATGTTAAGGTTTAGAATAAGTTATACATATATATATAATACTATATTTAATATTGTTTGCCAGTCAGTGCATCAGAGATGTTTTTTCACAATTATTATACAGTTTCAGGACATATGTGTAAAAGTTTCTTCTAATACCTATCTTCTCTTTATACAAACATTGCTATTAGGAATTGCTTAGTTTAAGAAAATATATTTCTGTGCATTTATAAGAAATCCACTATTTTGTATATTAAGAATTTAATTTAGGAACTGATTATAATAAATTAAGTACAACAAATATTGTTAATAAGCTAGTGAATTTAATAAATTATATAAATTATTAATAAAGATGAATGTTTCAATAATGTGAGGGTATTACTTAATGAAATTAAAATCTGAATATTATCATATATAAAATATGCATAATTAAACACTCATGGATCAGAATCCATTCAATATTATCTTACTTTGAACATTGTTTATATTTTTAAAAATTATAGACAAATTGATTCATCAAAAAAAAAAAAATGAAATTAGACCTACTTCTCTCTCCATGTACAAAGTCAACTCTAAATGGATTAAGAACCTCAATATAAGACATGAAACTCTAAAAAACCTAGAAGAAAAACAGTGTCTAACACTTCCTACACAAGACCATCATAATAGGAGGAAACAATGATGATATAAACATAAAAGAGAGACTGATTAAGAGGGGGAAGGGGTATGATGGAGAGTGGAGTTTCAAAGGGAAAAGTGGGGAGGAGGGAAGGAATTACCATGGGTTATTGTCTATAATTATGGAAGTTGTCAATAAAATACTTTTAAAAATTAAGTCGTGTTAGGAATCAGTTCCATGGATAGGGCTGGAGAAATGGATCAGCAGTTAAGGCACTTGCCTGCAATGCCTAACAACCTGGGTTCAATTCCTCAGTACTCACATAAAGCCAGATGAACAAATTAGTGCATGAATCTGGAGTTTATTTGGAGCAGCTGGAGGCCCTAGGGTATCCATTCTCTTCCCCCTCCCTTTCTCCTAGCAAATAAAATATTTTAATAAAAGAATCAGGTTTTTTTGTAAATCCTCATTTATAAGATTTTACAAGATATAACCACTATTTAAGTGGGAGATGGCAATCTGGACAGAAGGTGGAAAAAGCTTAACCTTATGATGATGGACTTTGGTGGTAAACCCACAATGCCTAGAACTGGATTTCCCCAACAGTGAGCTTTCTACAATGGAGACACATGATGTCACCAAAACAATGCAGAGTATTGCCAAAACACTTGATTACCTGCCAGAGCTAAAAGATAAGATCCTATGGCTAAAAACACTACAGGCTGCAGTCAAGAAGACATTGGAATCTCATGCTGGAACTGACCAGGAAACTAGCTCCCTCCAGAATAGCCCTCATAGTGCTGGAGAGTCTTTTGGAGGTGTTTGAAGACAATGGTCACCAACAGCATGAATAAGCAGGGGTCCCTGCAGACTACAAATCAACAAGCTGTAGAAGAATTACCCACTTGGGCAACAGTGGCATGTAGCCTCTACCGGTAACCAACCAAGTATAAGAGCAATTTGGATTAAAGGGGTATGCAAAGTTGTTTAGGTGATTTTTGGTGAGCCAGCCCACTATTTCCTGACCATGGGATTCTGATTTGGTTACCATAACATATATGAGTGCCTCCCCCTGAGCAGGCCTCCTGTCCAACACTTGGTTGGAAAATCTGTTTTATTTTATATGTGGAAGAGAAAATGGAGGAGAGCCTAGATCCATCAATAAGACAGGAAGATAGCTGTCTGCCCACCCTGAGACTTTCCACCTCTCCCAGGACCCAGAAGAAATTGCAGAGGAAGTGATATCATGAATATTGCTCTTACTGCTAGCCTGGCAACTACTCCAAGGTTGATGTGACAGACACTTAGAACAATCGAAACCTATGAAAGCAGAAATCCAGAGGCTATAAATTACACTAAATCATTAGACTACCAACAGGTTTGCTCATGGAATATTATGGAAGAGGGGGTAGAACAATTGAAACAGCCAAAGTGTGGAGACCCCATAGGGACTGACTGAGGCCTTCATGACACCACAGAGATTACCATAATCCTACTGAAGAGGGTTCCCCAGTTAATGGGATCTGATTTTATTATATATATATATTTTTTAATGGCACATGGCAGAGATGTTTAACAGGCTGAGACAAATTTAAAACAATCTAAAATCTTCCTCTCAAGAGGTAAAATCTTTTTAATCATGAGTTAAAGCTCTGCTGATCTGATAATATGAGTGATATGATGTGGCAAAATCTTAGAAGTTTGAATTTCACTGAAGTGTATCTCTGTATCTTCTGCTTTCAGAGACTGTAGCAATGACTAAACATTTAAGACACAAGACCAGAATATAAGCTGGGCGACTAGTGCTGAGACTGGCCAGAAGAGACGTTCACTCGATGTCATTCATACAATCAAGAATGCCATTTATTGAATTGCAGAGGGTGATATATATATTTTGTCTTACAAAAATGACTGAAATATAAATCTGTTTCTTTGAGGGTTAGAAGGTTATGTTCTCATGTCCTGTTGTTTACATCCTCCTATCCTGTTTGTTTACATCCTCCTATCCTGTTGTTTACATCCTCCTATCCTGTTGTTTACATTTAATGTTTGAAAGAGCCACACTGTGTTATTTGAAACGGAACTTGTGTTTAGGCCAGGAAATGGGAGTGGAACAGGATGTTCTTACAGGCAAACAATCCTTAATTCAAACTATCATGTCAGTCAATGCCTGATGTGTTTTACAACCAGACTCCCCCTGAGGGAGGGTGGACCCCACAAGAGACCAATTTCAAGCAATTGGCTAAACATTTAAGACACCAATTACCAGAATATGAGTATGGTTGTTTACAAATAACTAGTCCCTGTGACTGGCCAGCAATGGCCCATGTTAGCCCAGCTCAAAGATGTAATTCATACAATACTCCTTTATTTACCATAAACATGATTTGTTCTAAATATTAACATTAAGAATTGGCTAATATAAGATACCTGTTTTGCAAAAAAATAGAGTTTATCTTATTTTTGGATTTGTAACAAAAATGAAGTAGTCTTTCAAACATATTATCATCTGTTTCTTTGAGGTGTAATACATGTTTTACTATTTTTTTCTTGATTTCTATAGGTGTGATGGTAAATAATACAAAATATTTTGAATATTTGTTCTTATATGAGTTTTAACAGAAAACATGCTACTTTCTTTGTCTGAAACTATACTGTAACTTTTTCTTACCTGCCTTTTGTCCAAATACTTACCAAAATTATTCTTACACATTAAAAATAATGTTTGAATTAAAATGTTTTCCTGTTGGTATTTTTAGTCACTGTGTTATTTGAAGGTTAGCATGTGGGCATCTGAAAGAAATATATTCTTCCCCAGGCATAGAAATGAGCACAAGGCTGGATGCACAGAGCTCTTTATTACAGAGTTCACACAAATATAGACTTCATCAATTCAAACTATGAAATCAGGGCTGTCTGAACGTTGTTTGCCCTGTGTTGATCTATGCCTGATATGTTTTACTGAACCATTTGCACCTTTGAAACTAACAAGTTATTCTTCCTGGGGACACAGCTTTGAGTTCTGAGGCTCAATTGATTTGAAATTATCAGGCATCCTTGAATTCAGACTTATGAAGACATGTGTGTTAGGCTAGAGAAGATATGTAACATTGAGAATATTGCAACATTTATGACACCAAACTGTTAGAAAAATTTCTGACTTTTAAAAATTTAATCTTCAAACCCTATCACTTGAATCATTCTAAACACTTATAATGTATCTTTACATAAAATGTATGTATCATTATTTCATTATATATGACAAAGAATTATCTGTGAAGTAAAACGTTAAATCTTAAGGTTCTAGCCTTTTGAAAAACTGAACAAGGAACTGTATTTGTAGTTATGAGCATAAAAGCAAGATTAGGAAAATGGCAAGGTATTAGGTTCCAGCAAAGTAATATCATAAACCAAAAATTCACAATAACATTACATTGGTTTCAATCACAACATAACGAATGTGAAGGAAAAAGACAAAATGAATACATAGATAAATATGTGAATAAGTTTTATTTATTTTGTATTTGTATCTTTTAATATTTATGTAGATTTTTAAATTACTCATTGAAAACAAGATATGGATTTAAAATATTTTTTAAATTTTATTTTTGGTTTTTTGATGTAGGGTCTCACTCTAGCCCAGTGTGACCTGGAATTCACTATGCAGTCTCAGGGTGGCCTTGGGTTCATGGCGATCTTCCTACCTCTGCCTCCCAAGTGCTGGGATTAAAGGCATGTGCCACCATACCTGGCTAAAATAAATTTTAATAAATATGAGAATTCACATTTTAGATTCTTGCTTATTATTAATATGTGATAGATAGGGATAAAATATAGAACTATTATTGTAATTCTAATTATAAAGCAAAGACACTTTTTGGAAATACAGTTATCACAGATACAAGTCTAAATTATGCATGTAATTTAAATTATCATCTGACATGTGTTTATGCAAATTTCTCATCCATATTAATTTGCAATACATGTTTTAGTATCTAAAAATATTCCATAATATATTGTGAATATGTGTATAAAACATATGTATATCTATATTTTTGCTTGTACATTCATTTGTGTATTAGATGCACAATTATATAAATATACTTTATATTTTATAAACATTTTAATTGTCCTAAAATCATCTTTATTTAAATTGTTAAAATAGTGTCAGAAATAATGTTCCCTACTTAAAATAGATAACTCAGTTTTTTAGCCTATGACATAGAATTTCTTTAATTTGAAAAATACTAGTGTTTGTAAAACTTGAAAAAACTTATATTTTAAGATTCTATGTAGAAAATAAGTATGTTAAAATTTTAAAGTTCAATAAAAAGAAAAAAAGAAAGCTGCATTGTAAGCAATATGTGTATATTGTATTAGCTATTTTACTTCTTGTTGTGACTAAACACCTACAATGAAGCATCTTAAGGAAGGACAGAGTTAAATTTTTCTAATCATTCCAGGAGATACATTCCATCATGGTGGTGAAGACATGGTGGCAGGAGTAGGAGGTCAGCTAGTTACATTGCATCTGTAGTGAAGAAACAAAGAATAAACTGGAAGGAGGGGCAGGCTATAAAATCTCAAGGCTTTTTCCCAATTGTGGACTTCCTCCAGCAAAGCTTTACCTCATAAGACTTCATGACCTTCCCAAAGAGCACCAGGAGCCAGGGGATCAAGTGCTCAAACATGTGAGCTTACAGAGGGCATTGTACATCTGTACCACAACATACACCCAAGACTCAAGTATCTATCAAATTTTCATAGACTATAAGTTGCTTAATCATTTGGAAGACTAGAAAACCAATTGTTCTTTATCTTAGACTAACAAGAAGAATAAATAATGTTCTTAGGTATAGTAATATTTTCTTCTTAAATTTAATTTTAAAAGATAAGAACTTCAAAATTTTTCAAGTGATAGTAAAAGCTCAACTACTAACATGCAAGAACACTTAGCAATTTGTAGAGAATGAATTCTCTGTAATCAAATGTCATGTGTATGAGTTAATGAAGAAAAATACATATCAACACTTATTTATTTTAATATTTTCATTTTTTCTTATTATTTGTGAGAAGAGAGAGGGAGCGGGAGTGAGTACATGTGTATGGGCTTGCAAGACCACATGCCACTGCAAAAAACTCCAGAAACATGGGACACAGTGAGCATCTGGCTCTGCATGAGTACTAGGAAATTTAATCTGAGCTAGCATGATTTACAAGTGATTATTTTCTTTTATTTTTTTTTTAATTTTTAAATATTTTTAGATATTTATTTGAGAGAGAGAAAGAGGCAGCTAGAGAGAGAGAGAGAGAGAGAGAGAGAGAGTATGCCAGGGCCTCTAGCCACTGCAAATGAATTCTAGATGCATGTTTCATCTTGTGCATCTGGCTTTATGTGTGTACTGGGGAGTTGAACCTTGGTTTTTGGCTTTACAGCAAGGACTTTAACTACTAAACAATCTCTCCAGCCCCACAAACAAGTGTCTTTAACTGCTGAACCTTCTCCCCAGCCCAGTTCTCCACATTTAAACTTAGTGTACCAGGGAACCCTGAAGATTATTTTGGGGTAAAGAAATCAAACCTAATGTCAAAATAACACTGGAGTATATTATACTATTTTCCTTTATTCATTTACAAATATAATTATTACAAATGGTATTTTTGATAATTTTTATAATTACAAATTTCTTTAACCATTCATGGCACTACCATTTATTGAAATGTGAAATAGCATTAAATTAAAATTTTCATAATCATCAAAATATCACCTAAATAATTATACATCATTTTCTGAGAATAGTATTTCTTCATTCAAATCAATCAAAACAATATATCAGACAGATAAAAGAGAATCAATAAAGTAGAATAAAAGATATAACAATTAAAAGGAGTATGAGGGGATCATCTGGTAAGAAGGGCCTTGGAGAGGATGGGATGAAGCCTAACCTTAAAATATTTGGCTCTGGTCTGTAATTCCCAGTACCAGAAATCAGATGCTACCCACATTGAGATGTTGATTGGAGAGATCTACTAGGTCCCCAAAACAAGACATGCTTCTGTCAAAGTACTTGATTACCCACCTGAGGTGAAAGGTAAAATCCTGTTCCTAAAGACACCACATGCTGTGGACACAGAACACAAAGAGATCTGGCAGGAATCTGGAAGGTAGCCAGTTCCAGGACAGTTAGCCCATTTAGTGCTACATGAGCTGCTGGGGGAAAGTGGCCAACAAACTTGTAAAGAAGCAGCCGACACTGCTATTAAAGAGCAACTGGTTTGACAAGACAAGCACTCCTGTGCAATGGTCCCACCCAGCCTTGCTGGGTAACCAATGGCTTTCCCATTGGCTAAGAGATCCAATCACTGGAAAGGAGCACATAGCTGGAACTGGGAACCAGGTCAGAATCCTATGGGGATCAAGATTATGATCTCCATGGACAAATTCCCAGTTCACTAGTTTTTAGCCAAAAGAGGGGGTACAACCATCAAAATCTCTCTAAATTAACAATGCTTATCCCATTCAACCTATGCTGACCTCATTCTCCATTGGAGAATCTGTTTTGCTTTTTCAGAAGGTAGCAAAAATGAAGGAGATAAATCACTTCTTGCACATCAGCCACCACCCAAGTGAAAGCACAGAGAAATTGGTGAGATGAGCAACAGTGCAAATCCATGGTGAGCCTGAAGACCTGTGCCTGGTGAAGTAAACAGCAGCTGAGGATACTCAACATGTACCAAATCAGAAATCCAGAATCTGCTGAGTGCTCAGCCCTAAAGTAGACTTAAAATACACTTAGAAAGGCTCAGAAAATTTTGCGGAAGATGGAGCAGAAAGACTGTAAGAGCCATAGGTTGGGAGAGCATACACAGAGGCATTGCCTCTCTGCTTCCATAATGACTGGCTGCTGCTTTCACAACTCATAGCCCACAATACCAGGGGGAATACCAGGAGTCCCACTGAGGATGACCTTCAGTGGAATGGGGACAGGGAGGAGGGAAATGATGGTCCCAACACATGATATGTACATAAAAAGTATATAATTAATAATAAAATAAAAAACCAGAGCATGACATGGTGGAGCACACCTATATTTCCAGCTAAGGAGACAGAGGTAGGAGAATCTCTGTGAGTTCAAGTTCGAGTTTGAGGCCACTCTGATACTACATAGTGAATTCTAGGTCAACCTGTGCTAGAGTGAGACCCTACCAAAAAAAAAAAAAAGAAAGAAAGGAAAAAAAGAAAGAAAGAAAAAAGAAAGAAGGAAGGAAAAAAGAAAGAAAGAAGGAAAAAAGAAAGAAAGAAGGGAGGGAGGGAGGGAAAAAGGAAGGAAGGAAGGAAGGAAGGAAGGAATTAAGGAAGGAAGGAAGGAAGGAAGGAAAGAAAGAGACAAGACAAGACTCAAGTTTGACTACTAATAAGATAAATGCTTAATTTTTTTTTCAAAATAAATAAGAAAGCACTCTTCACTTTGGTTTTAAGATTACTTTTGATAAAAAACAATTATTTGTAATTTTACATATAATGGACTACATCCAAATCTATTTAAATTATAAGTTATATTACAACACATCAGGCCCATATACATACAACCAAATGAGAAAATTAAGAAAAAGTTAAAAAAAATTATATCTACAGTGTTAAATGGTATCCAATGCACATGTCTAAAAATATTGTCCTAAAGAAAATGACAAATGTTGATGTTGTGATTGACCAACTACTTGAACTGTCACAATTCTGTACAAATAGAATTTATAACAGAAGTACTAGCTAAAGATAGCAGTGTAACAAGAGGAATTACCAGAGTTCATCTTGCTGAGAATTTGGCAATTCAATTTCAAAATTACAAGCTGAAAAATTGGCAATTTTCAAGGCTTATAATCTTGCTTAATGCATTAATTCTGAAAAACACACTAAAGGATCACACACAAGACATAGGTATTAGGATTATATCAAATGAGAAAAATTAAGTAGGTTCAGAATATAAAATATGAGTCAGTAGATGTTTAAAAACTTAATAAAATACCCAGACCTAAAGATCCCAATTATTTTTGTTATTATAAAGTATGCCATGGGGGGAGAAATGAGTATATTAATTTTGGTTCAAGGGTCTGGGATCTCCACATCCCCTAGGACCAGAATATAGGAGGATCAAATGCTGTGGGGCAGGCAGAGCCCTCTCTGAAAGATGTTATTTCCACAGATCATGTCAGGACAGGAGCTTTGTGCCATCCAGGGTCAGACAACCAGCTACAGAAGGATTTGAGTGAATCCGTGGCAGTGAGGCAGGAAGCTGGAGGCACAACTAACTGAAAAATTTATACTGAAGGAGTCCTGGCCTTGCTGGTTGGATCCCTAGTAGTCTTTAAACTTCTGGGCTCACTGCTTACAAAATATGAGCTAGGGGAGGCTCTGGCCTATATCAAACCTGAAATTAACAAAGGGAAATCTTACCTTTGGGGATCTTGAGTGGCAGTCAGAGCAATAGGGAGACCCTTTCTCAACTTCAGCAGAAGTTCCAGAGGACCCAGGTGGCAAAAGCAGGTACTCCTGGGAAGGGCTGATCCCATGGTGGGACAAGGGAGGCAAGGCAAGGAATGAAGCAGCTCTATGGTCTACAGTAGATAATAAAATATAAAGTCCTCTGAGAAAGAAAACTAAATATACTACAGAAATACCCATTTGTCCATATTTATTATAGCACAATTCTCAGTAGCCTAAAATGGTCCTCAGTAATGAATGAATGAGCAGAATTCTATGTATATATACAAGATGGAGTTTTACTCAGCCACTAATCATGTGATTATCACAAAAGTAGACAAAAGAAGAGATAATTATGTAAAACAAAATAAGTCAAACTTATACTTAGACCCTCCTATGAGGAGATGTCCTAGATGGATAGACAGATAGATGATAGATAAAGTCAAAACTGACCCTTTAGGAAGAAGAATGTGACCAGTGAATGGGTATAATATAGTTAAAATGAGGAAAGTGTAATGATATTACATTCATGAAAATGCACAGGTAACTTCATTATTTGAATGGTAATTAAAAGATGGAAAATAAATTTGTTTTGATGAATTGTAGACATCATAGAAACAATTTGAATAATAGGGTTTTAAAAACTGAACCTGCACTCTTTTTATTTTTATATAAACTTTATAATAACCTTTATTTGCATCAATGGCATGTCAAAATGTGGCATGAGACATTCATTAGGAGTAGAACAAGTACTGCTATGTTTTAAAAACCATAAATGAGCCGGGAGTGGTGGCGCACGCCTTTAATCCCAGCACTCGGGAGGCAGAGGTAGAGGATCGCCATGAGTTCGAGGCCACCCTGAGACTACATAGTTAATTCCAGGTTAGCCTGGACCAGAGTGAAACCCTATCTCGAAAAACCAAAAAAAAAAAAAAAAAAAAAAAAAAACCATAAATGTATATAATGAAAGTGAAATTATAGAGAATATTTCTGGACACTACACCAACTTATTTAAATCCTTTTCAACAGGCAAGAAAACAAAAACATACTGACATAATAATATTAGAAAAGTTATCTAAAGAGTGAATATTATTTAAAGTAAATAAATATTAACCAAAAATCAATGAGATAAGGAAATTAAAGACAATCAATACATCTGAAATTTTGTTTCTTTAAAA
Organism: Orientallactaga sibirica; assembly: GCA_036365145.1. Taxonomy (NCBI): domain Eukaryota; kingdom Metazoa; phylum Chordata; class Mammalia; order Rodentia; family Dipodidae; genus Orientallactaga; species Orientallactaga sibirica. The sequence continues at coordinate 8,670,836 of JAEOAD010000010.1, read as the reverse complement.
ATGGTCAAATTCACTTTCACCTACAAAAAGAACAATTAAGCTATAGTCTAAGCACACAAACAAAAGCATGTTTTGCTTAATTAGTAACAATCTACTAGGCCACACCTGTAACCCTCATTTATAAGATATTTATCAAGATATTATAAAAATTAAGTCACATACTAAATCTCTCCTGTTAATTCTAGTTTTTAAGCTATATTTTTACCACTTCAGCTTCTTGTTCCACTGAAGTTTTGAACTCTTCAAAGGCATGTATGAGTTTTAGAATACATTTATTCTAAACTCTTGTTAGTATTGATATGTTGTCCTCCTCTCATGAACTGTATATATTCTTAGTGGCATCTAGAATGGTGAATATTTTCTAAAAAGTTTTCAATTTGCCAATTTGCCTGGCCAGATCAGAGGAATCACATTCTATTGCAATTGGAGTCTTATGAAAAAAAAAAGTGTTAATTAATTATAGAGACAAAAACAGTTTTCAATCCATGGGTGACAAAATGGATACTGTCTAAATTGTCATGTAACTTCATTTGCAACATCATTCTACATCTCACACAAAGCTACTGAGTAACCAGATACACTGTCAATAAGTAGAAAAAATATTTTAAAAGTCTGTTTGGGGCCTGGAGAGATGTACTATCAATTAAGGCGCTTGCTTGCAAAGCCAAAGGACCCAGGTTCAATTCCCCAGTGCCCACATAAAACCAGATGCACAAGGTGGCACATGCTTCTGGAGTTTGTTTGCAGTGGCTAGAGGCTCTGACAATTGCCCATTCTCTCTCTCTTTCTCTCCCATCTCTTTCTGTCTTCCTTTTTCTCAAATAAATAATTAATACTAAAAATATATGTTTATTCTGAGTGATTGCTGTCAAAAGTGGGCACAACATGTTCTCTACATAATGTTCCACCTTACATTTTCTTTAGTCACCTTTGTCATTCCACTTGCAGATCACAGTCAGAAGAGATGTAGTATACTTTGCAAGAACCTTAGTGTTTTTGGAAGGCTAATTGAGAACTTCGCATAAATTAACTTTTCTTTTCAGTTTCATCAACCTTAACAAGAGATCGTGTTGTCCTTTGGAACATGTAGTACAGGAACCGACTTCTCCTCCTTTGCTATAAAGGTCTTTGTTCACCTCTTTTTCCATTTCAAATTTTTTTTTTTTTTTTTTTTTAATGTACATTTCTAACTCTGTTTAGTGAAGCCAGCATTACCAATTGTCTGAATGGGATATGCTGTATAATGTGATGCGACCTCACTAACAGTATTTGCCTCTTCAACTTGTCCTTGGATTCCTTTTATACTCTGCTCTATGATGTTAGTCAAAGGAATGGGATCTGATTTGTGTCAGTGATGCTGAGTGGAGACATGATTTTCTGAACTGCCAAGAACTTTTCACTTAAAAAAATAAAGACATCCTATTGTGCCTTTCTTAAGTATTAATCTCAATTACCTTGTCAATAACTATAAGAAAATCCCCCTCAGAAAGTTTTCAGTTTTGAAAACTTTTAGAAGTAGCATAAAGCCTACTGTATTAGTCAGGGTTCTCTAGAGGAACAGAACTGATAGAATGAATTTTATTAAAAATGAATTATTGGGATTAGCTTATGGCAGCCCAACAATAGCAGGTTGCAGGCCTGAGAGTCAAGGAACCCAGTAGCTGCTCAGTCCACGAGGTTGGACGCCTTGGCAGTCCCAACCTGGCATTGAAGGCCTGGAGGCATCCTGGAGAGATGCTGCTCTTCAGTCCATGCTGGTCTTCAGTCCACAGTGGAAAGTAGCAAGCAGCAAGCAGCAAGCAGTGAACAGCAAGCAGCACTGGCAGCCTGCAGGGAGGAGAGGATCCTTTCCTTCCCAGAGCTTCCTTAGATAAAGCCCCACCTCCTAGGGGCCTCCCACTCTGGAGGAAGGGCACACCCTGAAGGTAGAATTCCTCTTGCAGTTAATCCTTTCAAGAAGTAACCTCAGAGACACACTTACTAGGAATGTCTGTGGATTAAACAGATCAAGTTGACACAAACTTTACCATCACAAGTCCACCCCTTGTCAACTTGAGACAAAACTATATCTCCTTACATCATACTTAATTTCAAAATGAAGACAGTAAAATGGTCATAATTCCATCTAACATGGTATAACTATCCCTCATACAACCAGAAGTACACAATCTTCCCCTCCCCCAACACAAAGCAAGTTCCTTGAGGAATACTTAGTCTCTAATATAATAAGTCAAATATAAGTTCAACAGTGGTTATCTAGTGATATGATCTTAATCAGTATTAATTATCTAGTAGAGAAATAGAGGAAGAACAAAAGCATCTTAATATTGGTGTAGATATGTACAAACACTCTTAACAAGGTAAGATAGAAACATTCATGGCAATTGCTGGTCATGTGGCCTTAGCTGGTATTTGTTACTGCCTTCTTCTACTACTCATTTAGTATCTCCTCCACCTTCAGCAAGCACCTCAGCAGGTCTTGGTTCTTTACCTGGAGGGGCGACTCATATCTTCATTACTGAAGGATCTGGGCCATTTATCACACTGCCTTGATTGGGATGTTAAAGTTGTCTATTGACTTTGATTACAGGGCATGATAACACCAAGAGGTGCCCTATAGGATCTCCTGCACTCTAGACATACTCTTCCTTACCTTCATTATGGAACAGCAGTCCAATTTCCCCCTGGTAAGTCTGGATCAATTACCCCTGCTAACACTGTAAGTCCTTTCTCAGCCTGTGCACTCAAGGGCATCAGGATCCCAAAGTGGTCAGGGGGAAGTCTTAGCTTCCAGTTCAGTGGAATGTTCTTTGTGCCTCCTGGTGAAAGCACTCTCCCCTCTGGTCATTTTTCCTTCCAAGCAAAGTGCACAACCATGTGTACTGCCCCTAGTTCTGCCCACTGTGAAGATTTCTCTTCAGTCCTTCAGAGTTGTCCCAGAAAAGGGCTGTAATGCTACAGCTGTCCACTTCTGGGAGGTGCCTGCATAACGTGCTGAACCATCTGTAAAACATGCCCTAGTCTTCTCCTCCTCAGACAATTGATAATAGGGCACACCCCATGATGCCATAGTTGCATGCTTAGGGACAGAAGGTGTTGTAAGTGGAGTTACATAGGCATTTGGGCAACTTCCTCATGTATTTTACTTGTACCTTCAGGGCCTGCTTGAGACCAATCAGAGTTATACCCCTTCCACTTGATGATGCACTGCTGCTGTGCGTGTCCAGCTTTATGGCCTGGTGGGTCAGATAATACCTAGCTCATAATGGGCAGTTCAGATCATTTAGTAACTTGATGGACCATTTTCAAGCATTCAGTTTCTACTAAGGTCCAATAGCAGGTCAAAAGCTGTCTCTCAAAGGAAGAATAATTGTCTGCAGGTTATGGTAGACATCTACCTATCGGCCACTGACACCTCAAGTACCACTGGATCCACTGGATCATATGGCCCAAGGGGCAGAGCAGCCTCCACAGCAGCCCGGACCTGTTGAAGAGCCTTCTCTCGATCTGTGCCCCCACTGAAAACTAGTAGCTTTCTGAGTCACTTGATAGATGGGATGGAGTAAGACACACAAATCAGGAATGTGCTGCCTCCAAAATCCAAATAGGCCAACTGGACATTGTGCTTCTTTCTTAGTGGTAGGAGGGGCACAATGTAACAACTTATCTTTCACCTAAGAAGGAATATCCCCACATGCCCCACACCACTAAACTCCTAGACATTTCACCGAGATGAAAGGTCCTTGAATTTTGGATGGATTTGTTTCCTATCCCCTGATACACATATGCTGTACCAGAAACTCCAGAGTGCCTGCCACCTCCTGTTCATTTGATCCAATCAGCATAATGTCATTGATATAATGGACCAATGTGACACCTCGTGGAAGGGACAGGCAATCAAGATCCCTGCGACCTAATCTATGACCCAGGGCTGGAGAGTTAACATAACCTTGAGGTAAAATAGTAAAGGTGTACTTCTGACCTTGTCAGCCGAAGGTAAATTGATTCTGGTGGTTCTTATTGACAGTTATGGCATTAATTTCTGCACTTCCTCCAGGGATGCAATATTGTTTCTGGTTCACTATGTTCCCTAGTGGAGGGAGACCCAATGGCTTCCATTTAGCCTTTCTAACCATAATAGCCTTCACTCCACAAGTCAGGGAACCATGTGGGTGTTTGGCCAACTCCTAAGTATATCTATCCCAATTATGCATTCTGGGACTGGGGAAATAACCACAGGATGATTTAGGGGATCCACTGGATCCACTGTCAGTCTAACATTTGCCAAAACTCCATTGATCACCTGACTTCCATAAGTACCTTCTTTAGCTGGAGGACCAGGATGCCATTTGGGGTCTCCTGGAATCAATGTCAATTCAGAGCCAGTGTCCAGTAAGCCCCCAAAGGTCTGAATATTTCCTTTTTCTCTGGGTACAGTTACCCTAGCAAAAGGCCACAGGTCCCTCTAAGGAAGGATAGGACTAAGCTTAATATTGAAACTTTGGGGGATTGTGGGAGGGTCCTTCCTCAAAGGTTCCACCTCAAAGTGGCCTTTTGGTATTTGCTCTGGAACTCTTCTGCTTATACAGTTCAAGCAGGAACTTAGTAAGCTTTTTATCTGTTTCACTTCTGGGAATACCATGATTAATCAGCAAGTACCAAAGGTCTACACGAGTCATACTGTTACGAGCATTGTTTTGCCTGCACTATCCATTACGGTAAACATGCTCACCTTGCCTTTGGCAATTCAATGCTGCTCTTGGCCCTTGTTACCCTGAGAGCCAGTTAGACCCATTGTGTCTAAGTCACCTAATGCAGCAACTGCGGCTCCCACTGTGATATCTTCTTTACATAAAAGACCAATGATTGAGGACTTTAAGTGTGTTGTGGCTCCCCTCACAAATATGTTTCTAATAGTCTTAGTGAAGGGCACATCTTCTGGATGCTCCCATTTTGGGGGCAAAGATGAGTTTACATGGCAAATCCATTCCAGCATTCTAAGTCCTCTGAGCCTTTCAATCCCTTTATCAATATTAAGCCAAGGGATATCAGGCAGCTCGAGTTCATTCACAGTAGGCCATCTTTGGATCCATACTTCAGCCAACCAATCAAATAAACTCTTGGCACCTCTTCCAACTGCATTAGCTGCAGTGTTAAATCTAAAATCTCTGCTCAGTGGGCCAATTTCAATAAATTCAGTCTGATCTAATCTTATATTCCTTCTGACATCAACCCACACCCTTAAAATCCATTCCCACACATATTCCCCATGCTTCTGCCTATACATGTTAGAAAGCTCCTGAAGTTCTTTAGGGGTATACCTCACTTCCTCTTGAGTCATGCTTTCTATCTCACTTTAGGGGCATGCGTAGCCTTATTCCTCATTATAGGCCTAGAGGCAAGGATGGGTGGGCACTGAGAAGCATCAGCACCTCTTGCAGGGAGGGTCATTGCTGGTTCCTCAGACAAAGAAGGAGTCATTCCCTCAGGCAAGGGTGGGGAGGGGGCAATACTTCAGGGTGTGAGGTGGGAGTTGGGATGCAACTGCCCCTAAAGGAGGGGAAGCCACATTCTCATGTGAAAAAACTTCTTCAGAACCTGAGAGTTCAATGTCCCATATTCTTCAGGGTCTTCCCACACATCCCCATCACAAGTCATAGGATCCCACTCTTTTCCAATCAGTGCCCTCACTTTAACTTCTGATAGCCTGTGAGGCTGTGAATTGAGCTTACATTGCAAGTTAACCAATCTTACAATGAGAGCTTGGATTTGGTTTTCTGCAATTTGAGCCTTGTTCTCCTCCAGGGCACCCTTAGAAACCTTCAGATCATGTATGTGAGTCTTCAGCTTGGAAATTTCCTTTTGGAACTTCTGCTTTTCTCCCAACAGTTTATCTAGAGATGCCAGAAGAAATCCTTCCAGCAACATCATTCGTCTTACTTTTCCACAAATATTCAAAAGTTCTAGATACAGAGTCACTAAATTCCTTGCCCTTCATAAGATATGACTCAGAATCACCAAATACATCTATCTCATGGAGTTCTTTAAATAGTGCACATCATGGATTATTAGTGCCCTCCTTATTACCAGTAGATCCTTCAGTGGTACTGAAGTGGGAGAACCAAGTCCAGAGAGCACCAAGCCCACTAGGGAAATCCATCCTTACAATTCTGTTTCTCTAGAACCACTCCTGGTACCACAATCTGTATTAGTCAGGGTTCTCTAGAGGAACATAACTGATAGAATGAATTGTATTAAAAGGGAATTTATTGGAATTAGCTTATGGCAGCCCAGGCATGTTGTAGGCCTGAGAGTCAAGGAACCCAGTAGATGCACAGACCATGAGGCTGGATGTTTCCATAGTCCCAACCCGGCACTGAAGGCCTGGAGGAATCCTGGAGAGACTCTCTTCAGTCCATTCTGGTCTTCAGTCACACAGGAAAGCAGCAAGCAGCGAACAGCAAGCAGCACCAGCAGCCAGAGGATCCTTTCCTTCCCAGAGCTTCCTTAGATAAGTCCCCCTCCTAGGGGCCGTCCACTCTGGAGGAAGAGCTCACCCTGGGGAAAGGATTCCTCATTTAGTTAATCCTTCCTAGAACCAACCTCAGAGGTATGAGGAATATCTGGGTATTACTGAACAGATCAAGTTGACATAAACTTAACCATCACACCTACCGTAACATTTAGGTTGACACAAGGGTGTTTTTTTTTTTTGTTTTTGTTGTTGTTGTTTTGTTTTGTTTTGTTTTGTTTTGTTTTTGAGCAATGTCTATTTTAATGGCTTTATATTATTGTCTTCCACTGTGGTGCTTTTTACCATTTCCACCCTAAATTAATCAAGACACATTTTAAGTACATTGATGAAAAGATTAGATAAATGGGTTTTAACAAATTCAACTCTGTTATAGGTTTCAGATGCCAAATGATGACTTTCTTATATTTTGTTTTGAAGACTGTTAAAAAAAATCACAACTTGTTTCATAGGATGGTCAAAAGCATAATAGGTGAGATACAAAAGTGTGCAACAAGTGACTATTAAGAGGAACAAAGGGAATTTTTGATAATTTGGCTATGGGTCTGCAGCATTTCAACTCTCCATAGTGAAGTTCTAATCAGGCTCAAAGAAACATTTACACAGGGACTAGAGAGATGGATCAATGACTAACTGAAGTCTCTCTGTAAACATAAGGGCCTTTGGGGGGGTGGGGGCTGAGACTGCCTGAGTTTGAATCCTGAAACTCACATAAACAGCTGGGCATGGCCATGAATGTCTGTAACCCTGGTCCTTTGAGGGACTGGGGGATAGTGATTAGCTGGGGCTCATGAGCAGTATGTCCTGGAATCAACATTAGACTCTGTCACCAGGAAAAATAGATGAGTGGGTGTTGGAGGGAAACACCTGGCATTCTCTGGTCACCATGGGTACCACATCAGTATATATATATGTGCATACTCACACATAGTACACATGACACACAAAATATTACACACAAGCAAATGTAATAGAAAAATAAGAATCATTAATGCAGATATGCCTTTTTTTCTGTAACCTTCAGTTTATGGTAATATTAAGCAAAATAACCCAGACTTTATGTCCACATTAATATTATTGAAAAGAGTATCTCTTTCAACCTCATGATTCAACCTCTACTAGCTGCAATCATTTTGCAGGTTTCTCCTGATTTTCAAACTTGAAAAGAGATTTAGGAGTTTCATGTGATTTACACTCTGATGGAATGGGATGTTGTGGCATGTGTGCGGTATTTAAACAAATAAAACATTTTCTGAAGCTGGGTGTGGTGGCGCACACTTTTAATCCCAATACTCAGGAGGCAGAGCTAGGAGGATCATCATGAGTTCAAGGCCACCCTGAGACTACATAGTGAATTCCAGGTCAGCCTGAGCTAGAGTGAGACCCTACCTTGAAAAAACAAAACAAAACAAAACAAACAAACAAACAAAAAACCCAAAAAATTTCTGAATCAACCATAGGGTACCACATATCATTCATGCATTAATTGGAGTAGCAGTTTGTATTTCCTTCATTCTCCTTTCATTTGTATTCACAATGAATCTGTGTGGTTCAAAAGACCTAGCTTTCACCCTGTTTGAGCTTTTGATACATCATCTTTACTGAACTTGTTTATTTCTAGTATTTCATGAAAAGTAAGAGATGTGTGACTCATTTTCTCTTGAGCACTTAATCATAGTATACTGTAATGTCCTCAGATGGCCTAATTTATCTACTGAGCTCAGAAGGTAGGGTGGAGAGAAAGAAAAATGAATATGACCAGATGGTTGAATGGTGAGTGAGAGGGCACAGTACATTAATTGATAAATGTCACTATCATATGAGATCTTGTTTGTAACAACTACACAAACAGACAAGTGGAACCTCCAAGATCACTGATCTTAGGTCACTATCATGAAAAAGTTTGAAATATTATGAAAATTACCAAACTGTAACACACAGATGGGAAGTAAGCATAGGCAGTGGAACAAATGGCACTGTGAGATTTGTTCATGGTCACCACAACCCTACAACTTACCAATGTGCTATCTTTGGGGGCCATAATAAAGCAAGTTGTAACAAGAAGGGGTATTTCTATACCAGGGAACTTATTCAAAGTTGCACTTAAGGTCCTAGACTACCTAATGAGAATAAAAATAAAAATATAAAATTGAAAAAAATAATCTATTATTTGTGTACCATGATCATTTACCTAGAACTCCAAAGTTTATAAACACATTAATAAAATGAACTTGCTATGGAAACTGCTCAGTGAGTAAAATGCTTCCTGCACAAACCTGGGAACCTGGTTTTGGATCCATAGAAACCAGGTGAAGATGGACACACTAGGGCATGTCTGTAATTCCATAACTCCTGCTGTAAGATGGGAGGCAGCATAGGAGAATCTATGGAAACTTGTGGGCCAGGTAGCCTGGAAAATGTGACAACAAACAGTAGAAAATGTCCTTCACACAAGTTGAAAGGTGAGGAGTAACACTCAAGATTATCTTCTGCCTTCTACATTCATGCTGTAGTACATACACACACACACACACACACACACATTTTAAAAGGAAAAAAAGTAATCCTTAGGGAAAATCTCTTTTACCACTTTAATAAACAATAGTATTGAAATCAACTAAATCAACATTTCATTATATATGATCAAAACATAATATTACTCACAAATATTATATGAGCAATTAAGCAGCATATTAACTGATGGGTTATATATATGTATATACACACACACAAACACATTAGTCTTGAAACTAAGAGTGCAGTTGACATTTTCCAAAGAATATATTATCACAAATTGATGTAGAGATCATTTGAGTAAATGACAAATAAAATATATTACATGTGGTTGTGGAGATGGTTCAGTGAGTCAGAGCACTTGTCATTGAAAAGTTATGACCTGAGTTTGGTTTTCCAGAACTCACGTATAATCTGGTGTGGTAGGGAGCATCAGTAATTCCAATGCACCTATGGTGAGATGGAAGAGAGATAGAAGAAATTCTGGAAGCTGGTAGGCTAAGTACCCTGAGACCCTACCTCGAAAACAAGATGTAAAGTGAAAACCAACACCCAAAGAGGTTGTTTTCTCACTACCCCTTACCACACACACACACACACACACACACACACACACACACAAAAGATAAAGGAAAAAAAAACACATGATGAAGTATTGGGAAAATTATGTCATGTACTCTATTGACATAGCATTGGTACCTTTACATATTTTCAATGTAAACTTAATTTAATTGAGCCTAATATGAAATACTTTAATAATGCTTATAATGCTTAAGTCACCCCTGCTACAAATTAATAAAATAGCATATGTAAACCTCCTGATGTATTTACAAAACATAGCACACATTTATTTTATCATAAATCTTACTAATATTATAATTATTATAATCATAATTTGCCAATAAATCACATCTAATAAGCAGAAGATACAATATGCATAGGTGAGTAGCTATAAATTTTCAGACAATAGATATATAAATCTAAGCCATAAACAGTTAAGTTAATTTTTGTTCTAGTAATAAAATATAAATAAATCATGTCTAATTTCCAGCTAACATTAAGACATACCCCAATGATATTAATTTTATTTCATTGGTACAAGTGGACAGGATAATTTGTTGATATGTTAATTTGTATTTTATTGTCTCTAACGTCTCCTTCACACTTTCAATTAGGTAGTGAAATTGATCTCCATGGCCTGTAAGATAAATGTGTACTAGGATAAATACTAGTGATATATAAACAATTCTATTTCTTTAGTTTGTAATTTATAAACATTTTGTTGTCTTACAATTTTATAACATAAAAGAAAGAATTGTATGACATTAAGGTTTGTCTGAGAGGTGACATCAGCTGCTTTGCCAAATGAGTAAGTAGCATTGTAAACACACACACACACACACACACACACACACACACACATGTATATGCAGCAGACTTAGCTGTCATACCTTGGGATGTGAATGAACAAATATTTAGTGTACCGTATATATATTGTCCTTGCTCCAGCCCTACCCAGTTTAATATTTTTAATAGTTATCTATTACACAGAGATAACAAAGTATAAAAGTAGTCGCAATGTTGTAGGATTCACTTTTGACAATATTTTACATTTCTTCTTACTGCTCAATGTATTCCATTCTTTTGTTGGAATTTCATCCTCATCCTTTCATTTTAATTGGATAAAAGAAAAAAAGGAGCCCAGCATCTCAGTCAGGTCTCATGAGTAGCCATCAATACTGAATAGGCCATGAATTACCCTAGGTAAAAGAAGGATTTATGAATTTCTGAAGTCACTGGAAAAATTCTTTGAGACCATAAAACTTACAAGTTTGAAGATGCCCAGACTCCAAGATTTATTAGGCCACCTAGGAAAAAGCCCTAATCCCCTCTCAGAGTGTGATCAGTAAACAAAAGAAGAGGCTCTGTGCAGGGTCCAACACCAGCAGGGTTGTAGAATTTGAAGAGGATGTGTGGAGTCGGCATTGTGATGGAATGATTTGGACAATTTGGATCAGTGGTTCAGGTGAAGCACACTGGATGCGGAGCAAAACTCTGCTTCTTTATTTATACTTTTACAATACATTATATTTTTTGCAAGCAAGACATAGCGTCCTGCTGAACGTTATCCCATCAGCATCACACTCCTGACTGTTGCTGCCATTTGGCCACCACCAGCTCTGTTTTCCCATTATCCACTCCCAAAGAAAAGTAAACAGCAGATAGAGACATCCTCACTCCCCTCATCTCAGGCTGTCCTGAAGCCAAACTCCTTAAAATCTCCAATAGTCCACCCAAGAGTGCTGCCATTCTCATCTCCCATGGGACAAGGCCACCCCTCAGTATACTCTATTATATTCTGTGCTTTTGAGGTGGGCTCTTCTTCTCTGTTTCTTATATTCCTCCCATTGCTCTGGTCAATCCAGAATGCTAACAGTAAAGACCACTAAGGCTGTTTACCCTGTATTTTCTGGGCTGGGGATAAGGACTAATATGTATCTTGGTCACTGATGTCACTCCTTGTTTTTTCACAAAATCTTCTGTAACAAAACTTAAAATGTAAAGACCTTGACTTAAAGATATTCACCAAAACTTCGCATTATGTTAGGAAGAGAAGGAGAAAATAGGTGAAATATAAAATTCTCACACTGCCCTGAAATATATTCTATAGAAGAGATGTCATTCTGATGTCTTTCCATTGGAGCAGCCATGTTCTCAGTGATCCAGTAGCTCTGAACAGGGTTGAAAGTGAACTGCTGCTGGTTCCACAACTCTAACTTTCCTTAGCTTGGCTTCCCAGATTTGTGGAAGGTGTATTGTCAAGGCTGAGGCACCATCCTTCCTGTCCTGATTTTCCAGCAGCCACAAGGAAGGTAATGGCTTTACCTGGTGTTACCAGTGCTGGTTTGGGGCCTCCCGAGGGTCAAGTGATGGATGTATTAGCTTTCTTCTTGGTTTAGGTTGGAAACAACTCTAGGTTTCCCTGCACAGATGATTCTTGAATCTGTTGATTTGCAGAGAAAAAAAACTGATCCACATAGTTACCTCTCCATCTGTCTCATGATCCTCCAGTCTGCTGTAATACAGTAGTCTGGCTGCTCCTCCAGATGGGGGGCATTCCTCACCACTGCCATTGTTTCTACCGGTGCTGTCTTTTCACTTTGTGAAACTGTTGAGTGCATTGCTTCCAGTTCATCGAGTCATCTGACTTTGAATAGAGAATAAAACAACAGCTGCAAAACAATGAACAGTTTCTGTCATACGTGCTTTTACTATTCTGGTACTTTTTCATGCAGTTCTGGGTATTTAAAGTTTTAGTGATTTCAATTCATATATGAGCAGGATGAAAGAAAGAGGAATAGGAGAGCCCTTCCCAAAAGTCTGTATTAAAGTTTTTTTTTTTTTTTTTTTCCTATGGAATTTGTAAAGAATATTTTAGGAAGATGATCCCTCTATAATTGCAGTGCAGTTTGGCATCCCTTGAACAAGCAGTAGGGGCTTCAAGACAGGTAACTGGTGAGGCTTGTTTCTGTCTGCATTGCATACAGCTGGCCACTCACACTGACGCTATATTTAATGGATATTTGACTGCTAAGTAAATGATTCAATAAATCAATTAACTTACAAAGTCCATAACTGTATCTGTGAGACAAGATATTTAACAAAGGCACAAACATAGTGGATGGAAAACCATTAAATTTTATGTCACCAGAAGGGTATGCAAATGACAAAAGGAATGAAAATGCAGGGCAAATAATATTGATGTATTTTAAACTCTCTTTTGTGGCACAAGCTAGTTTTTCCCTATTAATGATCTTAACATTGTCACATGAACTGGCAATTTATATTAACATTAATCATTTAGCGAATGGGGAAGACCTGGATCAATGTTGCTTACTATCAACTGTGACTCTCCCTTACTCTTGAAAGATTATGCTAGAAAGTATGACTTCTGCTATATTGTACGAATTTCACTTAAAGGCACCCTGACTATTATAATCCAGCTACAAACCTGAGTGTCAGCACACTCTAGTTCTGACTGGTATTGTTCTTATTTTGTCTGAATATACCTTCCTTCCTTGAAGGAATCCAGGGATACATACACTTTCCTTGGACTAGAAAGGAAAAAAGGACTTTCTTAGTATATGAATTCAAATGCAAACAAGTCTGAAATTACAGCTCCAAAACAGGATGCCCTAGTTTCCAATGGAGCCATAGAACTTGTGTTCATTTGTTAATGGAAAAAGACAGGACACTGTGTCTTCTACAGGAAGTTTCTTGACATGAAACTGACAGATAAAAGAAACCAGTGAGAAAGACAGATGAAAAATTTGGATGAAATGTAAATATTGTCAGTTGTTGATGTTAGAGAGATTTTAAATTCACAGAAATTCTTTTAAAGGAAAGGTAGCATTATCTAATCCAGTAATTTTGTTATTTGTAATGCCTTTATTCTATTTGAAGCAATGATTCATAAATATTAAATACAAATACTGTTATCTGTGGTAGTTAGAATGGATGTCCCTCAATAAATTCAGGAGTCTTTTAAAGCTTGGAACTTTGATATACAGCTGCTGCTGGAGGAGGTTTAAGTATGCACAGATCCTGGGATCCAGCCTTAAGGTGTTAAGGTACCATAAACAAGCACATTCCAGGAACCAGGCGGATCTCAAGTACTCTGCATAAATTAGGCTGGAATTGAGATATGCCCTTAGTAACGCCTTAGGGCTGGACCCCAGGATCCACAAACAATAACAAAGTTCTGTGGAAGTTGGATGCCCAGGGGCTGATATTCAGTGGCCATGAAGAATTTAGTGACTAGTGGTGAGGCAAAGAAATTCAGTGATACATCTGAGTATGTAAGGACCAAAAGAAAAGGTAAGTATTGCCATATTCTGGGCATAAATTACGTGTCAGAGATAGGGTAGTTTTAACTTGAATGGACTAGAACTGTGAGATTTCTTTACTTACAAAAATAGATTTCGTAGCTGGTCACAGAGAGATGTCAGGTCACATGCAGAGAAATAATATTATTGACCATTAAAATGGCTAATATCGCCCAAATATTATTGGCTCTGGATTGGTAATATTTACTTCTCCACAATCATTGTAGTCTTTCATTGAGTTCTTAGTCACAAATGTGTGGCTTTTGGAACTCTCAACCTTTTGTTTCCCACTTGCCAAAATTCACTTTGTAGTTTGCGTACATAGGAGGCTATTATCCCATGTGGATCTTATGAACAGGCAAGGAGGCAGCTCTCCAGGAGAGAGATACTTATCAGAGCCATTAGGAAAGAAACACCTAGATCATGTCAAATCTATTAGCCATTATGATCTGGTTATTATTCATGTATGAGTTTTCGTGCATGTGACATGATATTATATTTAAGGTTGAAAAAATAATAATATAGTTGAAAGGTAAAGAAAAGGAATTGTTAAATTGGATGACCAGTTAATTAGAATTTGGTTTAAATAAGGTAGGAAGTATAAGAGATTAGTATTGAAATAATATCTGAAGCATCTTAAACTATTTTAAATTTAAATATGATGAGGGTGAGAAGTTAGCTAATTTTGAAGTTTAGGTTTAAAGGTTTCTTTTTTGTGTAAGTCTTTAATTCAGAAGGCTCATAGTCTTTCTTTGGTCCAAAGATCAAAAAAGTCTTATCTTTAGGAAAATTAATAAAATTTTGTTAGGCTGAAAGGCTAAAGGTTTGATTAGTCTTAATAATTTGTTATTATCAGTTGTTTTTTATAACAAAATGAAATTATGTTTTATATAATTATATTATTATATAATAAAATATATTTTATATAATTAGGTCCAGTTTTATATATTTTATTTTTATTTATTTATTTGAGAAAGAGAGAGAGAGAGGGCATGCCAGGACCTCCAGCCACTGCAACAGACTCCAGATGTGTGTGCCCCCTTGTGCACCTGGCTTACATGGGTCCTGGGGAATTGAACATGGGTCCTTTGGCTTTGCAGGCAACTGCCTTAACTGCTAAGCCATCCCTCTAGCCCCAGTTTTATCTATTAAAATAAGTTTATATCAAATAAATAAAAGTTTTACCCAATAGGAAAACATATAAGAGTAGAACACTTAAGAAACCTATTATTGTACATAGCAACCAAATAAAGGCTTTGTCAAATAGAAAACATGTAATCTTAATATTTGGTTGTAATTTAATTATCTCAATCTGAAGTTAAACAACTTTTTATAACCCTTTTAATGTTATCAGGGGCAAATCAAATTGGGCCTTTATTTTAATGACCTCCAAGCCTAATATCTGTCTTTTAAAAGAGAGAAAGACCCCAAATTTTTGGAAGATGAGTGATGAATTTGAATTTGACTTTTGCAAGCTGAAGTGGGCTGTTGGAAAATAAAAATGGTCAAGGGTCTCTACTCCTGTTGAGTTTTAGGCCTTGGAGGATAATCAAAAGGAGCCTAGATAGATAATTAGGCTATTGTAGTATGCTCAGAGGTCAGTTAGTAAAGTTTTAGAGGTCCAGAAGGTTTTTATATCAATTTTGTAGTAGAGATTTTTTTATGTCACATTTAGATAAATTTTAAATAAGTAGACAAAAGTATTTAAAATATCTTGGTCTTGTTAACTTTGATATTGATATGGGAAACTAAGGCTTACAGAACCAGCACCAGAGATGGAGTAGAGAATGAGTCTATTTTTACATCAGTGTGAGTTAGGGGATCTCTTCCAAAGCCTAAACAAAATATTTAATTAGTAGAGAGATATCTGTAGTTGTGCCATGGAGTTAAGAGGAAACACAAGATAATTTTAGTACTGACCAGAAGCTCTTATACAAACAATGGCCTTGAAACAGTCCAAAAACTACAGTGTCCAGGGGCTGGAAAGATGGCTTAGCAGTTAAGGCACATGCCTGCAAAGCCTAAGGACCCCCGTTCGTTTCTCCAGGTCCCACGTAAACCAGAGGCACATGGTGGCACATGCGTCTGGAGTTCGTTTGCAGTGGCTAGAGGCCCTACCATGCCCATTTGCAATCCTTCTCTCTCTATCTCAAATAAATAAATAAATAAATAAACAAACAAAAACATAAATAAAAACTACAATGTCAGTATAAAAGACTATGTAGTATGGGCCATAGCCAGCATAAAATTTTATTATAGTACAAGACATAACTTTGGGTCAGGGTTCTTTAAATTTCATTTTGTCATAATATAAGGTATGACATTATAAATAAATTGACCACCTTATTATACAGAATTTATTTTGAACTATGTAAACAATTAAGGTGAGAGAAATGCAGATTAACAGCTTTTAATTTTTTTAATATTTATTTTTATTTTGGAGAGAGACACAGAGAGATAGGGAGAGAAAGACAGATAGAGATGGGCGTGCCAACAGCTTCTCAGCCACTGAGAACAAAATCCAGATGTGTGCGCCCCCTTGTGGTCAAGTGAGGCATTGTGCCCTTGTGTCACTTTGCATCTGGCTAAAGGTGGGACCTGGAGATTGTAACTGCTGGAGATTGGAACTGACGTTCTTAGGCTTAGCCGGCAGGCGCCTTAACCATTAAGCCATCTCTCCAGGCTGTCATCCTCTGTTTTTGTTCTTTCAATATATCTTAATCAGAAACTTAACATCTTTCCCTGCTAATTTCTGCTTTTACACTTTTTTGTCCCTGTGATTAATTATGAATATACTGTCTGGATTTTGATTGTCTTTCCATTTTTTCTGGGCCAACAGTCTCCTAGGTCCATTTGTTTTTACTGAATATCCAAAATGTCAGTTATATTAACTTAATATTTTTTGCTTTTATGTTACATTTAAAGTTTAAATAAACAAAAATGATTAAAAATGCATCTTGATTTTGTTAAACATTTAGTTTTTTCAGTAGTTGGAGCTTAACAGTAGGAAATAAAGATATAGCTCAATTTTAACTTTGATTTGAGGCATGGCAATATAAATAAATTTATCAACTTATTACAAAGAGTAAAGTCTAAATTATATGAATAATTAAGGTGAGAAAAATATGGTGAATGAAAACTTTTAAGTTAACCAATTTTATCACAGACAATTCAAACCTTTTTCAGTTTAAGTTCCACAAACCTTTTATATCGCTTTCACATCCTTTTAATAACACAGCTTAGAACATTCTTTTACCTCAAAAACTCTTTCTGATCTAAAAACATCTTGTAGAAGCAGGATTAGAATTTGGTCTTAATCCATTTTGTAAATGAGTAAATCTATACTTCCTGACTGAGAACTGGACAGATACTCTTCCTGGATAGAAACAACATGATAAAAATATTGTTTATATTTACATATTTACAACAAATTATGTGTGTGGAGGAAAGGATGTACACATACCACAACACACATGTGAACATCAGAGGACCATTTAGCAGTGTCTGTGTGCTCTATCTTTTGCCGGTGCTTTTTTCCTCCACCACCGGCAGGTAGAGCGGAAGAGAGAGAGAGCCGGGCCAGCCGCTTCTCTCTTGGGGCTGAGCGGGAAGGCAGGCGGGTGTCAGCGACTCAAATAACCTCCCCAAGCCACCGGGGAAAAGAAAACCACATTGAGCTGGCAGTCCGTCTGGCGGAAATCTCTCCTTTATTGTCATGGGGAGGTATTTATATATTTTGAGAGAGGGTGGGAAAAAGGATGAGATAAAGGTGTAAGGGCCAGTAGTATTTCACCACGTCAGCAGTAGCTGGGCGGAGGCAGTTTCAGCTTAGGTGCTGAGTCACTCCAAGATCAGGTTGTAAAACTCTACTCAGGCTCCAGAAGCTCGAGTAGGCCTCACCGGGAGCCAAGTACAGGTAAACTCTGGCTGGGCTTAGAACCACTAGGCCTCACACCGGGGCAGGGCCCAACAGCCTTTGAGACAGGGTATCATGTTTTTTGATGTTTTTGTTTTTGGTTTGTTTGTATTTGCAGGAGTGTGTGTGTGTGTGTGTGTGTGTGTGTGTGTGTGTGTGTGTGCATATATGGGTGGGTCAGGGCCTCTTCTCTCCAGAAATGACCACCAGATTCCTGCCACTTTTTGCAGCAGATTTATGTGGGATACTTGGGAATTGAACTCAGGCCAGGAAATAAGCATCTTGAACTATGGAGTCATCTTCCCAGCCCCTCTTGATGAAGTTTATACAGTCATTGGTATAAGTGGATGTTTTTCATTCTATTCTTAAATAAAAATGGAGCTTTCCAGTTTATATGTATAATAGGTAAAATAAATGGATTTAAAACAAACACCATAAATATTTTTGTGACACAGTAGAGTATTCTATGTCCAGGATTATGACTCAAATAATTAAAGGCTCTTCCTTGTAAAATCCACTTGCTCAAATTTAGTTTACTAGCACCAACATAAAGCCAGATGCAAAGTGGCCCATTCGTGGGATATTGGGTGGGAGCTGAAGTGAAGCTTATAAACATACAGATCAAAGGAGCAGGTGTTCGTGGGTGTCTAGGAGATGTTGAGAGTATTTTCCAAGAAGTGATTCATAAAGTGGTTGCTGAGGTTGTTATGCCCCAGAATTTCAATGTGGTTAGGGGTTTTTTGTGGGTCAGGGTATGGTTTGATTGTTTCTCTGTTATTTATGGGAGGCTTAAGTCAATCTTAGTTCATGGGTTATGAACTCAAGGAGAGCATTTTTTTGGGGGGGGAGGAGGAGATTCCTTCATATTCAGACTGAAGGGATATAAAAAATTGGACCAAAAGGGACAAGGGCAAAGGTTCTGGGGGGATGACTTCCTACAGCAGTGGTTTTAGCCATCCAAGGAGAGAGAGAGATGAGGTCTGATGTGGAGTGAGGGCCAAAGTTCAAGGGGCTTGTATTGGCCAACCATGAAGAAGAATTCTGTCACTCTTTGTTATGGGAAAGCAAGAATCTTTCCTGGAGAAAATCAGAGACATGTTTGAAAAAACATGGACTGAAGGAAACAATTAGCAGGATTATGATGACAGGATCTACAAAGGGAGCCAACCATGGGCTCCTGCAGACCCAGGTGTCCTTCCATTGGGATTATTTATTGGAACCATATTTGGTTTTTATATTTCCTAAAAGTTTCTATCATTCTCTCCAAGTATGCTTGACTGGTTGGCATAAAAACAACATTCTTCACTGAGAGAAAGTACAAATTCCCCATTTTTCTGCTGTTATGAGATCAATTCCTCCCCTGCTCTGTAATACCATTTTGGCTATGGAGTCAAGTGGGTTTTGGAGGGTGACTACTCTGTGTTAGATCAGAGAGATCCTTCTTGACTTGATATGTGAATTGACAATGTTTAACTTGTTTGAGGCCTATAGCTGTAGCCTCCGTGGCCATGTCCCCCACAGACAATAGCCATTGCCAGTAGTACTGGATGTAAAACAGTTTCTTTTGTTCCTAAACATGGGTGTCAGCTAATTGCCTGACCTCGTGGCCCTGCAGACTGTCTTGGTCTGCAGAATGTCTTGGCCCCCAGGATAACAGGTGTGGCTCCTGTAAAGACAGGAGAAATCTGTGCCCTCTGAGCCCAGGGAACTAATGAGTATATATGGGTGCAATTGTGATGAGGGTGTATTTGTAAAGTGTCTTAATTTTCAACTTTTGTCAATAAAACCATGAAATTGTTACCATATTGGAGCATGGAATTTAGGGTAACCTAAATCTGTGTTCCTAGGATATGGTCACTCATATTTGGCTCCAGAACAAACTATCTCTAATCCCCTTAGAGGTGAGAGCTGTGTCTTTTGTGTTGACATCTTTCACAGATGTATTCTGTATGATTTAAATTTGGTAGTTCTAGAACTATAGAACAAGCTCAGGAGTGTCATAAAAACAAGGTGTTATTCATTTTCAATTAATAGGAAGACAATCTAATGTTAGGATTAGTTACTGTAATTGCAATAAAAAACCTGGCATATTATAACACAAACCATGAAAATACTGTTTTCTCCAGATGCAGGAAGACAGGAAATCAAGGGCTATCTAGCTGCTAAAATATGTCAGCAGGAACCCCTGCTGTCTTCAGCTTTCTGATCTTCCAATCTCAGTATGTTGCCTTTCATTTTTATTCCAGTGGCATGAAGACTATCATAGCAAGATATGGTCTTTTAAGATTAATATCTTAAGTGTGAAGAGGTAGAAGCTAAAGTATTTATTGTGGGTTTTTAAAAGGCTTTCTCAGAGGTGATTCAATGTTCTTTCCTTTTACGAGGTGGCAGCTCCTCATTCAAAATGCTGGTCATAAGTCTGTATGACAAGCAATGTAATTGATGGGCTTAAATGCTGATGTGAGCACATTATTGGTCAAATATATGTGAGTATTATTAATACAAGATAGTGGAAAGAGGAAGAGTGGAAAATAATGGGGCAATTAGTGTAATGAATCTGTAACAGAGAATCATATAACAGTAATTCATATCATTTTACTTGGTTGGAGATTTTAATTGAATATTATGAGGTTTAGGATGATCAAGATTCAAAACTGATGTTACATTCCCAGCAACAGAGTGTCTAGACAGAGTATCCATTGCAAACTTTTCATACAGTTTTCTTCCGACACCTTTAGAGATTATAATATTAATGCAGAAAATGCACAACATTGCTCAGTTTATACATTAAAGAAAAATTTTTTTGCTAATTCCTTTTTAATATTTCCAGTAATTGAAAAGAGCTGAATATAATAATATAAAGAAGTCAGAATTAACATAGTTTTTTATATCACATATGATATCTAGACTGGGTGAAAGACTAAGTCCTGTGATTTTTAATTTCCCCATGATATATTGTTCTTTGGTAAATAAATTTAGTCAGAGATCCTCACTACATTAGTAGATAAAGTAATGCATATTTCATTCAGATATAATATTGAAATTTTCATCAGCTTTCAAATATCATTACATTTTGGCTTACAGTCCAGATGTAGCTTAAGATTTTACTTAAATTAGTTTGATACTGTAAGAAAGGATGGAGTTTAGGACAATAATCAAAGACCTTGAATTTATAAACTGAGCTGGATGATAAATATATTACTTATAGTTATGTGTGTGCTCTTATGATATTCCAGTTGTTTAATCACCATCATTAATAATAAAATATAAATTGTTTTTGCCATTTATTTTGCATTTTCTATACTCTTCTTGCTAAAAATGGTAATCTATGAAATTAATTACTATGATTTCAAATTACTGCTCCTCTAATATATTTTTTAATGTAATTCTTCTTCAATGATTCAAGTAAGATAATTTTCACTCCTGGTTTGCTGGTGCATGCATTTAATTCCAGCACTCTGGAGGCAAAGGTAAGAGGATCCCTTTGAGTTTTAGGCCAGCCTGAGACTACATAGTGAATTCCAGGTTAGCCTGGGCTCCAGCAAGACCCTACCTCAAAAAATGATAATAATGTTCTCTTACACTTTTCATGAGTTATTATTTTCCTTCTTTCACTATGCTGAAGATTCTGTGATCTGAACCCAGTGCCTCCACATGCTGTACTAAGCTTAAGGAACTCATTCTTTGTGCATTGTTTTGAAGTATGAAATAAAATGATTATCAAAATCCAAGTCAATGGCCACTCAGAGGTTTTCAACAAATACATAGCTCTTCCTGGAGGTGATCAGGCACCAACTTCAGGACAATGAGGAACTTTCAGATGTAGGTTTCTAAGATTATTTTCTTTTTGGGTTCATGTATCACTAATAATCCAGACTTTATTTTAATATGAAGAGCATAAGGTTAGGAGGCATTATATATATAGCTAATGCAAAAATATATGCCTCAAGTAAATAACAGAATATAATATGGTAAGGACCTTCCATAGCAACAGAATTACTCATACATTCTCTTAACATGGTACTAAACAGGGGAGCTCAAAAACTTCTGCCTAAGGTAACATAATGAGACTTGATGAAAGGGTTTTCTCTGCATTGTTTAATACCAAATTTCCTATAAATTTGTCCTAAGGTAGTGTTACATAAATAATTCTTCAGAAATTTCTATGAAATACCAAACACCAGAAAGGAAAATATAAAACAAAGAATGAGATGTTGAGTGGTCAGATACCTATTCATAAAGTACAAATACTTTATTACAGGCCACTTATTAAATTGCCTATTGTATTTAACTTTCTCTACATGTCCTGGAACAAACAGGAACATCTAAATATGAATTTATTTGAAAAATATATGTTAATTAATGTGATGTGTTATGTTGGACCCTTCTCTCATTGCCTGTTTGAATGAAAGCTACCTCCACCTCTCTTTGGGTCAGATAAAATGAGTGTCTTTCCTTTAAAGTGGTGCATGACTAACTGTTTGTGTAATTGGCCCTTATGTAGGGATTTATCAGTTGAAAATGATTCAAATGATTCTATTAACATTTAATTGAGAATTGAAGGCTATCAATTTCTCGCTTGGTAAAGAGTAAGGTTTTTGAGTTGCTGTCCTGACCAAGGTCAATTTAGGAGACAGATGATGCATCAGTTGTTACTGAAAGGATTGAAAATAAAGAGTTGCTATTAGTGATGAATAGATGAAACACAAGTATGCTATGCTAGATGATATAAACAGACAAAACAGTGCAAATAATATGCAATTTAGTTTTCATGCAATACATAGAATAACCAATTCATCAGGATAGAAATTAGAATGTGTTTGAAATGAAATGGATTGTTTTAAGGTGTGCTGATGTCGATATTTAAATATTAATTGTCCCACACAAGTTTAAGAATGATAGGATCTTGAAGATTTGGCATATTTACACAATGGAGTTGTACTCAGTGGTAATGAAAAATAAAGGTAGGAAATTTGCAGGAAAATTGATGGATATGGAAAGGATTATACTTAGTGTGGTAACCCAGGCCCAGAAAGCCAAACATCACATGTTCTCTCTCATATGTGGATACTAGCTACAAATAATTGGACTTCTATGTGAGTAGGAATAAAAGTCAGTAGCAGAAGCCAGTAAGCTAGAAATGGGATATAAAGGGAATAGAAAGGGAGGGAGGGAGACTTAAGAGGATGGCATTGTATTTATATAAGTAGAACAGATTAATTGGGGTGAAAAGGTCTAAGTGAGGTCAAAGGAAGAGATTGAGTAAAGGGAAGGTAGAGGGAGGACTAATGAAAATCTAAGAGGATATAAATAAGTCTTATGGAAACCTACTTTTCTGGACAATGGAACACTCAGAAGCCATAGATTCTTACTAGTTTCAGTGCCAGGGATGGGCTGCCTTCCAGTGAGTTGTTGGCCAGGGAGGTCCCTGATACCCCCAAATCATTACAGGCCATTGTTGAGGCCGTTGGCTTTCCACCAGGAATCGATGGTAAGACCCTATTGCTGAAGGCTCCACATACTTGGGCTGCAAGGCCAATGAGAAATTCTGCTGGATCTGAGCTGAAAGCCACCTCCATGTGGATCAGCTGAGAGAAATCTGGAAAAAGCTATTGTACATGCAGTCGAATGGGAAAGAGAAAAATCACCAGTGGAGATACTCAACAGTGGACACTGCAAGCCTTAAATTTGGCCAGCCAGGGGCTAGAGAGATGGACTACTGGTTAATGCACCTGCTTATGAAGCTTAAGAATGCAGCCATATGGGAGACAGAAGTCATCAGCAGTAAAAACAGTGGACACTGGAAAACTCAAGTTTGGCCAGACAGGCCCAATGACTGAACGGGTGCAATAGTGGCATGTCTGCTCTTGGGGAAACCAACTGCTCCATAATTGGACTGAAGGCCCTCTCTATGGGAGGGAATATATGGCTGGTACTGAAAAAAATAAGCAAAAGTCTATGGCAGGGGTGGTCATGAGCCTTAGAGGTATAAAGCCTTCTCTAGTCTGCCTAAATGTGTATATTATTCCCACCAAGCTGCCCTGAAAGCACTACACTTAATGTTCATATTCACATATTATTGCTACTCTCACTTCTTGTTAGAGAAGCCTCTCTTTCAGATGGTGATGACCACTGGGATGACTCAAAAGACAACATAGTGCTGAGAAGAAGGGATGGAGGAGTGTCCAGCACTGAAATACCTCTGTTACACCCTCCAAGGCTCAGGGACCATTGTGGAAGAGGGGGCGGAAAGAATGTAAGGGCCAAAGGAAGGGTACGATTCCATACAACTGTCCAGACAGAAATTGGCCTTGATATCCATGACCTTGCAGTGCCTAGCAATACCTTCACAAGACCCTCATAATAGAAGAAAAAGATGATGACATCAAATTAAAAGAAAGACTAATGGAGAGAGGGAGTGGATATGATGGAGATTGAGGTTCTGAAGGGGAATGGGGGGAGGGCAGGGAATATCATGGGTTTTGTGTATGTAAATATAGAAGTTGACAATAATAAAAAAAAAAAAAAAGAATGCTTGTTCAAATCTCCATGTCCCACATTTAGCCAGATGCAAAAGTGACACAAGTGTGCAATATCGCACATGTGCACAAGGGGGCTCAAGCATCTGGAGTTCATTCACAGAGCCTGAAACAGCCCTGGCATGCCCATTATCTTCCTGTCTCTTTCTTTCTCTCTCAAATAAAAAAAAAATTAAAATTAAAAAAATTTGGCCAGCCAGGTCAAATGTGCCAACAGGTGCAATAATGACATGTCTATTATGGGGGGAATCACTACTCTCTAATTGGACAGAATGTTGGCTCCATGGGAGGGAATTCATTCCTGATACTGAAAACCTAAAACAGGCATAGTCATAAGTCCTAGAGGTGTAATGTCTGCTGGTGTCTGGCTAAATGTATATACTATGCTCACCTAACTTCCCAGTAAGCATTTCTCTTAATGTTCATACCCATATATTAATACTACTCTTACTTTTGGTTAGATAAGCTTCTCTTGTCAGAAGGTGGTGACCTTGGGATGGCTCAGACAGCACCATGGTGCTGAGAAGAATTGACAGAGGAGTGCTGAATACTGAAATATCTCTAACACAACTTCCAGGGCTCAGGGTCCATTGCGGAAGACGGGATGGAAGGAATGTAAGAGCCAAAGGAAGAAGTAAGCCTCCTTACAATGTGCTCCTCCAGGCACAAAATGGCCTGGATATACATGACCTCACAGTGCCTGATACTACCTACAAAAGACAATCATAATAGGAGCAAAATATCATGACATCAAAATAACAGAGACTGATTGAGAGGGGGTGAGTATATGATGGAGAATGGTATTTCAAAGGGAAAAGTTAGGGGAGGGAGGACATTTCCATGGGATACTGTCTACGATTATGGATGTTCTCAATAAAAATAAATTAAAATTATAAAAAGAATGATTGGGTCCTAGCTAATGTTGCTTTTGGGGACAGAGTGGAAAGCACAGAAAGTATAGCCTAACATGAGCAAATTTATAAATAAAAACACATTATTTGTGGTTCTGTGTCCTTTCCTTCTGCTTGTGATGGATTATGGGGGAAATAGTCACTGAACCATGCTCCCACTTCCATGAAGCTATGCAAACACCTGCTGCAACATCAATGATTATAGATAGAGAATTCTGAATACACTGAGCCATATTGTATACATCATTGCTAAATTTGTGTTTGCATAGCATTGAAAGCCAACTAATACATCGATATTGAGAAGCTATTTACTATGACTTTAAACATTACTTACTGGAGGGAGGCTTATAAAGAGGAAGCAAAAGAGACATGTTTCAGGAAGTAATCAAAACTTAAAAGTGTCAGGAAGCCAGTAAAACTTAGAAGATTACAAGGTCCCTCTTCAAGAAAGCTGTAACAATTGCTGAATGTGCTGGAGAGACAGAGGAGAGAGAGAGACAGAGAGAGAGAGAGAGAGAGAGAGAGAGAGAGAGAGAGAGAGAAATAAAACTGAGACTTAAACTTTTTCTAAGAAATGTATGAATAGAAACATTTTACAAAACTTAAATTTACAAAGTAATGCACTGGAATGTCTCAGTTAAGCACACAGTCATGACCACATATAGCAGAGGGCATCTTCATACTTTATGACCTTCACATCAGTGGTACTAATCACCAACTCAAGAATAGACTAGATTCTTCAAGGGTGAGCATTTTAAAGCTTACAGGTATTTTACATTTTTGAATTATTCTCCTTTTCCCAGTTCATACCCATATATAACAACATTTTCCATATTTTGACTACAACTTTTGTGAATCAAAAATCAAATCCACCAGGTGAATTTTCAAAATGAAAAGCTTTTCTTCATTTAGATCCAGCCTTGTCTGGTCTCTCATGCTATAACTGTCATTTGCTCATTTGAAATCACAAGAAATCAGATAGGATTTCCATAAGTGTGTCAGAACATCAACTCATTGAAGATTCAAGAGTGTATGATTAACCTAAGTTCATTCCACCCATTGTAGCAATATAACTAATAACTCTCCAACTTATCATATAAGTAGTTGCATTTATTAATTTTGGAATATGAACATTTTCCATGAAGACAGAAGTCCTAGATTTTCCAGGATTCCTAGATGCAATATCTGGTTTGAAGTGCTTCATCAATGAAGCTATCATCTCAAACAATTTAGAGATGGAGAAACTAATACCTACACAACCAAAACACGAAATAAAAAATGCCCAACTATAGTTACTTGACCCAAAGTCCGGATCCTCGATTCTGTTCCATTGGTCTATCATCCTGTTTTTATGCCAGTACCATGTTGTTTTCATTACTATGGCTTTGTAGTATAGCTTAACATCAGGTATGGTGATGCCTCCAGAGGAGTTTCTTTTGCTGAGGATATGCTTGGATATCTGAGGTCCTCTGCCATTCCATATGAATTTTGAGATCAGTTTTTCTATGTCTGTGAAGAAAGACCTAAAATGAATCCAACATGACTCAGGGGAATTTGTGGAAAAGGGGTGGAAAGATTGTTAGAGCCATGAGTTGGGTCATTATACACAGAGTCATTGCCTCTCCCACATAACTGATGGCTACCCTCCATAAGGCAAGACCCACATTACCCATGGGGGGAGGACAGGGAGAAGGCTAATGATGGTATCATCATGGCTGTATATAAATAATATATACATAGCTAATAAAAAATATAAGTGGAATATATCTTTAATCCCAGCAATTGAGATAATAGAGCAGGGGATCACAAGTTTAAGATCAGTGTGAGCTACATAGGCATTAGAGGTCAATGGAAAGGTATGATGCAATGAAGGAAGGACAAAAGGAAGAAAGGAAGGAAGGGAAGGAAGGATGGAGAGAGGGAAGAGGGAGGGAGTGCAGGAGAGAAGAAAGGAGGAAGGAAAGAAGGAAGGAAGGAAGGAAGGAAGGAAGGAAGGAAGGAAGGAAGGAAGGAAGAAGGAAAGAAATTAAGAAAGGCAATGAGGGAAGGAAGAAAGGGGAAATAAAAAAATGAGATTAATTGTATTAATTCTAAATCAAATCATAAGTTTCAAAATATAATAACCAGGGCTGTAGAGATGGCTTAGCATTTAAGGAACTTGACTGAAAAGCCAAAGAACCTCAGTTCAATTTGCCAGGACCCATTAGGCCAGATGCACAAGGTGTCACATACATCTGGAGTTTGTTTGCAGTGGCTTGAAGACCTAGTGCACCCATCCTCTCTCTCTCTTTCTCTGTCCTTCTTTCTCTCTCTCTCAAATAAATAAATAAAACTAAAAATAAATTTTAAAATATAATAACCATAAAAGAGAAATTAATTATTCAAATTAATCAGCAGATTTCAAAACTCAGAAAATATGATTGTTATACATTAACATTGAAATTCTATATCCAGCAGAACATACTTCCCAAATGAAGACAACATAGACATTTTAATCAAAGGTTAAAAAAGGGCTGGATAGATGGCTTAGCAGTTAAGGCTCTTGCCTACAAAGCCTAAGGACCCAAATCCCATTCCCCAGTACCCATGTAAGTGAGATGCACAAAATGGCTCATGCATCTGGAGTGTTTTTGTAGTGGCTGGATGCCTTGGTTTGTCTATTCTCTCCCTATGTGCCTCTTCCTTTCTCTCTCCCCATTCTCTCTCAAATAAATAAATAAAACATAAAATAAAGGTTAAAATATTATAGCTAATAAAATGACTGAAAGTTGTTCTCTCCTATGAAACAAAGTCATAGGCAGCATTTCAAATCATTATGAAGAAACAAAGATTTGACATTAAAATAATTATGTACATAATTATAAAAGCTAATTAAATATGTATCCCTACATCACTATACTCTTTAGTCTGTTTTTCAAAAGCAATTATTATTTTTAAAAATTATCCAGTAACCCATTCTCTTCTTACAACTAACTTTATATCATTGCTTAATCTACAAAACATCCCCTTAGGATTCCTATTCATAAGACATATTGAATAAAAATTCCAACCTAGGAAATGTGTATCCATAAAATAATATGAAACTTATAATATGATAAAAATATTTGTTTCATTATTGTTTATAAGTCATAGAAATTAAATATTTCTCTCAATTAAAATTAACATGGCATATATAAGCTTATTTGGTCTTATTTAGAAATATATTTCCAAATATGTCTTATCTTTATACAATGATTTCATTAATGACAATGTATAATTCAAAGCAGGACAGAGAAGAAAAATAATTTTCTGATATTTATCCTAAAGCCTGATGAAAGGCCATGGGACACAGAAGGGACTGTAGCTGACCTTAGACAAATTATTAAACATAATTATTAAAGTGTAATTTCTTAATAATGGGAATATAGCTCTTGGTAGGAAAAAAAATAGTATCTTCAATGCCCAGTGTTCACTCTTCAGCAGAAAATATCATGGTATATTGATTTATAATTTTAAGCATTACTAGAAAGGGCAAGTTATTCATTCTTTATGATGGAATGCACATGTACATCTGTAAAAACAGAACATAAATTAGAAATCATTAAGAAAACATTCTGACAGGAAGATCTTTCTTTCATTCAGTCTGATTCCTTATTCAGATCATCCCTAATGAGACTATCTTGCTCTATCTATATAATGTAATGTAATTTCCTTTGTAATTGCTACTACTGTAGTGGATATTGCACTATCTTTTAAATTAATTGGAAGAACATTCTTTTTTTTTTTTTTTAGTCCACATTCCCTGAATACATAGTGATAAACTAGAAAATATGGGTTGGAGAGATGGCTTGGTTAAGGTACTTGCCTGCAAGAGCTAAAGACTTAAGTTCTACTCTCCAGGTCCCATATAAGCCAGATGCATGGTGACACAAGTGCAAAGTCACACATGAGCACAAGGGGGGCAATGCATTTGAATTTCAATTGCAGTGGCTGGAGACAATGACACACCAATTCTCTCTCTCTCTCACACACACACACACACACACACACACACACACACACACACACACACAAATAAAAGGCAGTCTGTTGGGATTGCCTCAAAAAAAAGAAGGAAGAAAGAAAGAAAAGAAAAGAAAAAGAAAAGAAAAGAAGGAAGGAAGGAAAGAAGGAAAGAAGGAAGGAAGGAAAAATATAAAAAGCCCCTGATGAGTGGTAGTACACCTCAATGAAACTATGATAACACACAACTGAGTTTAAGTAAGGCTTTCTATTGGTTAAAATACAAACTACAACATGCTACTATGAAAAGAACTAACCTGCAATGCCACCTTCCAGAAGTAGTTCTCCAAGAAAAAGTCTTGAATGCCAACATTCCTTATAATCAGTCAGAAGTAACATCAGTTGGACAGCCCCCCCACCCCACTTTCTTTATTTTCACTATGGACACCTGAAAAGAATGCAGTTGTTATTATGTTATTAACCCATTAAATGTCCTCTCATACTTTCCTCTTGCTAACAAATATTTTTTCATATAATTAGACAGTTAAAGTGCCACATCTAAAATTTTTGTAGCAACCTACTTTTTCTAATCAGATCAGTTTTGTTTTCAAGTTAGGTACTATTTAATGAAATATCAAGCCTTCTCATGTTAAAATCTATCAGATAGAGTTTTTTATTTTGACTAACAACATACATATTTTAACTCTCGCTTATGACATGATATTAACCCCCTTTATTTTTAAAACTATATTCATAATATGCTCATACTTTGACAGAGTTCAGAGGTCATAAAAAGTTAGTTAAATGTTTCTACTGAACAAAAAACTTGATGAATTTTCCAAGGTTATGATGTATGCCTTTAATCCCAATACTCAGGAGGCAAAGGTAGGAAGATTGGGACTACATAGTCAATTCCAGGTCACCCTCAGCTAGAGTGAGACCCTATCTCAAACAGCACCCCCCACAAAACAAACAAACAAACAAAAAAAGCAAACAAAAATAAAAGAAAACTTGATGAACATTTGGGCAGAGCTGTTGAGTTTAAAATTCTGATAACAAAACTTTAGGTGTATAAGAGTTATTTAATGAAATTTACACTTGGCATACCTTCTTACTCTGAAATCAGTGCCTCAGACACAGTTTGTAAATGAAAGTGGGTTATTTTGCATTTTTAAAGGGGCTGAAGCAAAAGCAAAGGTAAGAAGTCTATCAAGCACAGAGCTCCTAGAATTCCAAATGACTATATCCTTATTTTATTTTATTTATTTATTTATTTATTTTTTGGAAGAGACAGAGAGAAAGGGAGAGGAAGACAGATAGAGATGGGGGCACCAGCAGCCTCTCAGCTGCTGTGAACGAAATCCAGTTGTGTGCGCCCCCTTGTGGTCAAGTAAAGCAGTGCGTCCTTGCATCACTGCATCTGGCTAAACCGGGACCTGGAGATTGAATGAACCATCATTCTTAGGCTTAGGAGGCAGGCCCCTTAACTGCTAAGCCATCTCTCTAGCCCCCAAATGACTATATTTTACCCCTCTGAACTTCATGACTCAGTGATCCTGGTAATCAGAACTCCAGTAAGACTTTTCAGGAGAGCTAATTACCACAAGTGATGAAGATGAGACTTTTTTTTTCCTTTTTGTAACAGAAAACTTCAACTTATGAACACTCAGTAATTTGATCTTGCTCCCCTCCTTTTCTTCTTTTGGTCCCCTCTACCTGGCCTGGCATCCCCTAAGGAACCTCCTCTTTCAAATAGCACCTCTTCTGTCTTTTTATATCATTCTTTTTGTCCTCTTCCAATCCTCCCTGTTGCAATGGGCTCAGAAGGTGGCTGGTCTTATAGGGGTATCAGTAACCATCTCAAGGTTATGAATTAACACTTAATTCATGTTGGGAGGGCAGTGTCTCACAGTATTCCTATGCAGCCTGTTGCTGTTACATCCTATCCATCTCCTCTTAGGCAATGTGCCTTGAGTCTTAGAAGGGATGGTAGAAATCTTCTTTAGCATAGAAGAAAAATGACATTTTAATAAATGAAAAATCATTAAGGCTTCTGTGGGAGTTTAAATGCAAAACTTTCCCTACAGCCTCAAGTGTTTTGATTAAGCCTCTTGCTTAACCCTGCTAGTGCCTTTTAGGAGGTGAAACTTGCAGGAGAAAGTCTGTTACCAGAGCAGGCCTTAAGGTTTATTAATACAGAACTTCTGGGTGTTAGTAGTTCACCTCACTCTTGTTGCTTCCTCCCTGCTGCTAATATGTGACAATGTGCCACAGCATTCTGCTCCTGCCATGCTTTCCATGCTATGTTGAAACTTCTCCTTGAAACTGTGAGTCCAAGTAAATTCCTTCTTTTCATAAGTTGCTTCTGATTGGGTATGTTGTCCCAGTAGTGAGAAGGTAAATGGTACAGTTTCTAAGTATTTATAAAATAAAAGTCTCAAAGCAGTAAAAATATAACAAAAATATGAGAATTTTGTTAACTCTGATAATTTTGGTTGTTGACATATTCTAAAATTTTTATTTTTATTTATTTATTTGTGAGACAGAATTAAATATATTAGAGAGAATGGGCACACTAGGACCTCCAGCTTTTGCAAATGTTCTGAGCTGCTGCCTTCAAAAAAACTGTATCCTGCAAGGGATATATTGCTCAGTGGTTTAGTGCTTACCTGTCATGCCTAACAACCCATGTTTAATTTCCTAATACCCACATAATCTAGATGCACAGTGAAGTGCATGCTTGTGGAGTTCATTTGAGTGGCTGGAGGCCCTGGTGTGTCCATTCTCTCTCCCTCTCCTCTCTCTCTCTCTCTCTCTCTCTCTCTCTCTCTCTCTGCATTTCTTTGCTTGCAAATAAATAAATAAATAAAATATATTTTTAAAACTATCCCAATGATGAAAATAAAAGTCAGTCCTTCTTTCATATTTTAAAAAGAATCAATTCAAAATATATGAAGGCCTGATACTGTAAATTTACAGGTGGAATGTAGTACTTGGATGCTTTATTGACTTATCATATTTGGGAATAATTCATTAATCTTATATACATGAATCCTTATGCATAACACTTAAGCACATGTGTACAGTAGATTGATTTTACAATAAAAATAAAATGGAGCCTAATAATAAAACATTTTGAATCTGCCAGGTTTATAGAATTATGAAGATGAATTGCTGCTTTTAAAATGTATAAATGAAGTTGGGAGTAGTGGCACTCAGGAGGCAGAGGTAGGCGATCACTGTGAGTTTGAGGACAGCCTAATACTACATAGTAAATTCCAGGTCAGCCTGGGATAGAGTGAGACCCTGCCTCAAAAAAAAAAAAAAAGTGTAGAAATGAGGGCAGGAGAGATGGCTTAGCGGTTAAGGCACCTGCCTGCCAAGCCTAAGAATGCCCATTACATCTCCAGGTCCCACATTTAGCCAAACGTAAAGTGACACAGCATGCAATGCCACACTTGCCCACAAGGGGGTGCACACATTTGGAATTCATTCACAGCCGCTGAGAGGTTGTTGGTGAGCCCTTTCTCTCTCTCAAATAATAACAAAAAATGTAGAAATGAGGTGCCATATTTTCTATACTGGTTTTCTTCATTAAATCTAACCTTATGATGTTTGTAAAATGACAAAGGATATAATAGAAATAATTAAGAAACATTTTGAATTCTAGTTATAATGGGATATCATTATGCAAGGAGAAATATTTTATATAATAGAAACACATAATTTTAAGGATTCATGTATGCCATTACTAAAGAAGATTCAGTAAGTAGTACCCGGTGAGAGATAACAGAAATTGGTATAGCTCTTGTAAGACAAAATAGAATGATGCTGCTGAAAGATGTGGATTATATAGTACTGGTGAGTGATATGGCTGTGAATGCTGTTCCAGGTTTTGCAATGCTAGTTTCCTCCCATGCATTCCACCCACTTCCAGTTGTCATTTGGTCAGGAGGGATACACAAACTAAATATGGTATTTTATATCTTCCACCTAAATGGAATGTAAAGCTACACTGTCAAAATGCATAAGGATATTCAAATTTTACAGTGCCAGTGTATTTTTTATGTTTTGGTGGAAATGTGTAAAGTTGGAAAGTCAACCTTAAAATTTTTATAGGGTAAAATAAAATGTTATAGCATATGAAAATATATGATTTACTCAGTGATTTTTCACCATTGATTTTATGTATGAATGAAGTTGACATATATTTATTTTAAAAAGAAAATATTGACAGAGGCATTGCAGTAGCAAGAATTTCTAGGTAGTAATTTGACTCACATGTGAAAAAAACTTTAAAATCATTACCTAGTTAAAAGCATGTAATTTAAAGTTTCATGTTGTGAAAGTTCATTACTTTGTCTTCATCATATAAATTGTATGTATTTTCTTTGATAAAAATCTTCCAAATATGAGTAAGCAGTTTTGGATTATAATAGGTATCTAAAAAATTTGTGGTTTTTGTTTTGGGTGCATGTGTGTGTGTGTGTGTGTGTGTGTGTGTGTGTGTGTGTGTTTATGTCCTGTGTGTATTCATGTGTCACTGTGGGCACATGCATTTGTAGGTGAAAGCACAATTTTGAAATTTAACTTTGCTTTCCAGTTTGTTTGAGGCTCTCTCTCACACACATTCTAAACACACACACACACACACACACACACACACACACACACATTTCTGTCTCATGATATTGATATCATTGTTGACTGCTACATGCCTGTCACAAGATTCCAAACTTACGGAAAACTGACCTGCTTTTGCCTCCTATCTGGCCATCTGGGATTATAGAAACTGCCATAGCCTCTGGTTTTTTTACTGTGGGGTTTTGAAATTTACCTCATGTACTCAGGCTTAGGTAGAATGCATTCAATCCACTGAACCATCTTACCATGCCATAGCTATTTAAGGAGATATTCTTTTCATTTTAACTTATTGTTATATAGACACTATATATTTGGCTTATTAAACCAATTTCATTATAATCAATATAGAAATTATAAACAGAAATATTATATGATTAGACTCAATTATTTCTATTCATATTGTTATACTGGCAGTATTTTGATTATTGCTGAATTCTCTAAATTTGGTTTCATTAAATCTATCAATGTTTAAATCCACTACAACTGGTTATTTGTTAGTTTTATGTCAAGCATTTTTTAGACTTTCATAATTTCCATATCACCTCTCTCAAATCTAATAATATTTATGAGTCTTACAAACCAAAAACTTTCTAATTCTCTAGCCCTTTGCAATTTGACTCAGAATATTACTTGTACAACAAATCAAGAAAAATGATAGTTTCTCCTCACTTGCCTTTCTTTCCTTTGGTCCCATAGTCAATCAACAATATATGAAATCAAAATACATCCTGATTTCCCTAGTTTTCATTATCACTCACTAAACACTTGTTATCTCTCTCTCTCTCTCTCTCTCTCTTTCTCTACCTGCCTAATTCTTTATCACTCTCTCAAATGAATAAATAAAAAATTTTAAAAATGGGTAATGTGGAAATATTTCTGTCTGGAATTTTTATACAATATAGTGATAAGGAGTAACAAGTAGGAAAGATAAGCAACTAGTGTGTGTCTGTATTCAGCAGATGACAATCAATTTCTAGTCTCCATAGATTTTCACATGACATATCATATATGGAAACCTCCAAAGTTCCATAAAGATATACTCAATCTAGAGAATGAATTCTTAAATTTATAGGACAAAATCAACATAAAGAGTATTCTAAAACAGTTTGTCTTTTTCTTAAAATTATACATGCATTCACTATGTGACCAATAATGCTTAATATACATTTTCTAAGAACACTATGAACTTATGTTCTTATAAAACTTAAACTTTATAACATTCCAAATTCCTGAATAACAAAAGATGTACTTGAACAGGTGAATGAATAAACAGTGAATATATATATATTTATAATCAATAAAAGAAATCTATAGATCATTTACCACAGATACTTCCCACTTTTTTATTTAGCAAAAGCAAATAGATTCAGATATCATACTACTTAATTACATATATATGAGATTTTGAGAAATGAGTTATAGATATAAAGGAAAGATCCATATTTGTCAGTATTTGGGGCAGAAAGGAAGATTTACAAGGAAAGCATTGTATATAGCTAGTTTTATGTCATACAACTGGACTATACTATGTTGGGAATTGTGGAGTTATTCAGTTATATTTTTGATTGATGACATTGTACTATTGAATTTATGATTTTGCATTTGTCCAAGCCAACAGATATGAGCATTAAAAGCGAGATTTTGTGGCATCCAATACAAAAATGTTAAACAATGTATTGGGGTTGTAGAAATAGAACACAATCTGTCAACAATGAAACTAGATCACATACTAGAAATGTTAATACCTTTTCAAAATGGATAGGCAAAAATAAGTGTTTTAAGTAACTTTGGAGGACTACAGCACTACTGGTAATGAATCTACCATAAAGTGATAGCATAGAAGAACCATCGTGTGATTAGTAAGCTTTTTGTCCACAGTGGTAGACACTAGTAATGGTGAAACCAATGAACAAGTAAGTATAACTGTATTGGACAACATTATAGAAAGTAGGTGAAGAGCATTTTGTTCTACTAAAAAATATCTAAATACACTTTATAAGTTAATGGATTTCTTTAGCTCCCTGTTTTAGAGTCTGAAAGTCCAAGATTCAGTGGCCTTATTTCTTTTGGACTTCTGGTGAGGCCTCCTTTGGCTGTCACCATGGCAGAGGATATTGTGATAGAAGATTATATGTGTGATAATGATCCCATAGTGAAACAGGAAGCCATAACTAAGAAGGAGCCTCCCTTACTTATTTTATACAACTCTCTCTCAAGAGCTAATTCACCAGACAAGATCAATAATGCACTGTCTAAAGTTCATATGCCAGGGACCTAGTTATTACATATATGTAGTCAAACCTATTAAAAATCCCACTCTTTGATGCCAAGATAGTGCCTGACTATAATCCCTGAATTTATGAGGTGGGGGCAGTAGGATCATGATTTTTGACGCAGCCCGAGTGACATAATGAGAATATCTAAATGTAAAATAAAATAAAAACAGAGAAATAAAGGTTCATAACTCAAATACTGATACACAAGAATTAAACTTATATCAAATTAAATTTTAGGGAACATACACACATACACAACACTCACAAGTGTGTGTGTGTGTCAGCATTATCAATGTCAGAGTAAAAGTTATAAAATAATTTTAGATAAATTACAGTCTCTCATATACATATGTACCCAACTTAAGATAGGTGATTGGAAGCTGACAGGCCAGGTAACCTAGCTAATTCAGTGATGAACAATGGGAGACACTAGAAACAACAATTGGTGTTTTCCTCTGACCTCCACATGTGCACTGGGTCACACACACACCACACTGATTGGAGACACACACACACACATCATACAAAACCCCAAAATGGACTAAGAATTAAAAAAATGTTGTTTAAGTAATAAACAAATTGGAAATAAATTTTGCATAATTAATAAATGCTAATTAAAAAAACCAAAAAAGAACAGAGGTGAGTATTGTATTTTGTTTGTTTGTTTGTTTTTCGAGTTAGGGTTTCACTCTGGTCTAAGGCTGACCTGGAATTAAATATGTAGTCTCAGGGTGGCCTTGAACTCATGGCGATCCTCCTACCTCTGCCTCCCAAGTGCTGGGATTAAAGGCGTGCACCACCACTCCCGGCTTTGAGTATTGTATTTGATCAAAACATATAATTAGTTTTCTAAACAAATTAAAACAAAATGTACATAATTAGGAAATCTCACTGGACTTGAGAAAATAATTTAAAATTGCTGTACATCAAAAAAGGTATTTGAGTATAAAAATATCTATAACTTATAAATGAATTAATAAATATGAATATCAATACATAATTATAACTTAGAATATTTTGAGCAAACAGAGGGTCATTTGGTATGCAAAATGTATTTTTGTGGGGGGTGGCCCCTAAGTGATACTTCACAGGCTCACAATCACTGCATACAGGCCATGAGGGGCCATGGTATGGAGCTGTGAAGATGAGCTCTGTATTGCAATGGAGACTCCAGAATCTTAGATATGCCAGAACTGTCAGAGGGCTGCCTAGCAGAGCTGCTTGCTGTGGTTCAGATGGATCTACTGGAAAGCATTCATTCAGCATAGTTGGAGGATGCACAGTTATATCCCCTTGTTATGCAACAAACACTCCCTGGAGTCAAGGCTAGATCATTTGCAGAAGCCAGAGTGAAAAGTTGCCTACAATGCTCCATCACTCTTCCTGCTGCACTTGTTTTTAGCCAGTTTCCTTTTACTAATTCTGGAACTTGTGGGGCTCTGAAGTTCAAGATTGATATGGCTCCCGTGCATAAGTGGAGATACATGCGCTAGTGTTTTTATGTGGGATTTAGAGATTTTGAACTCAGGATAGTCTCAGGCCCCCTCAGGCCCTCATTTTTGTGGAGAAAGTGCATTTAACTTCTGAGCCATCTCTCAAGCCTTTAGTTTACATATTTATCAATTTTATTTTCTCTATTTAGCATTGGAAAATATCATATTGTATATGATAATAATGAGTTCAGACTTTTAAAGACTATATGAGAATAACCTCACAAAATAAACATTCCACATAATATTCTAGTTGCATGCTTAAAATAAATATTGCTACTTCAGTTTTGGAGTTCCTTTACAAGCCCTCACATTTTGTTATACACACAGCAGGTATCGCCTTGTGGAGTTCCAGTTATTTATCTCTAATAGGAAGTAGGTCAGAAAACACCATGCTTTTTTTTTTTCCTTTCTGCCAGCCAGCACATTTAAAGTTCTCATTTGGGAATCTATGGACAAATATATGGTTGCGAATATCAATACTAAGTATTGGTTTTAATGCACATATGAGTTCCTTCAAAATTTAATAGCTCCACAGAGATGAGGAATATTATCTCAATGATGTGTAGGGAGTCCATGTCGTAGACTCTTCTGGAATACAAGAAGCTGATGACAGCAGTGCCTTTACCATGATAAAATTTGATTTTTGTCTGGTTTTCCAGGGACCAACACTTTTCCCAACGACTATGATGTGATGAAGTTTAAAAAAAAAATCATGAGATCAAAGAAATTGGAAATGGAACAAATATGAACATGATGGGTCCATAAAAGGACTTCTTTCATGCTTCATGATAACAAATTCCCTCAAGTTATTACCTCAAGTGCATCTATTTAAATATAAATTATTAAAATAAATAAAATATAAAGAAACATTTTCAATGATAAAATTTATTTTCATACTTTTAAATTTTATAAGCTATGTCAACACTCTGAAAACATAGTTGTTGATATTTATATACTTTTGTGCATGAGATTATGTATAGGTATTAAGATTAACAAGCACCTTTATCACTTGCTACATTGATTACTGACTGTAATCTCAAAAGACACTAATAGAAAAGTTCACTGGTGTGAAGGACCAGGGAAGATGCCTATCCTGTCATATGTGAAGGATTAGGTAAGATGCATACCTTGGCCTATGTGCAGGACCAGGGAAGATGCCCATCTTGTACTAGGTGAAGTACCAAGTAAGACACTCATCCTGTCCTATGAGAAGGAAGAGATACGATTCCCATCCTGGCATATGTGAAGTGCCAGGGTAAATTCCCATTTTGGCCTATGTGAAGTACCAGGTAAGATGCCGATTTTGGCCTATGTGAAGGACCAGGTAAGATGTCCATCTTGTCCTCTGAGTCCATACATCTTTTATAGTTAGTAGGGTCTGGAGACAGTCTTTTTACATTTTTTGTCTCTAAGTTACAACATGGTTGATCAGGTGAAAACTGCCATGTATTTCCACTAAATCTTACTGGATTTTGTCAGGAATTCTCAGGTATGACTTGTGGTGTTGACTTAATGAGTCAGTGCTGCTGTCATGGAGTGTTCTTCTTCTTTTTTTTTTTTTTTTTCAAGGTAGGGTTTCACTTTCACTCTAGCCCAGGCTGACCTAGAAGTCACTATGTAGCACAGTGTGGCCCTGAACTCATAGCGATCCTCCTATCTCTGCTTCCCAAGTGCTGGAATTAAAGCTGTGCACCACAACAACCTGCAGTCATGGAGATTTCTAGTCACGAGTCAGAAAGGCATCATATACATAGTAAAAACAGTCGATACTTGAGAGTAGAGTAAGAACTCCAAACAAAACTGTTAAGGGATAGTAATTTGCGAGCCCTTGCTGCACAAATACAAAGTCAACTATCATGAATCTGTGTTTCAGGTGTTCAAGTCTTTACACTTTTGGGGTGAGAAGGAACTCAATTCTACTGATGAAGTCTGAATGAGGTTGACCATGGCAGAAGGAAAAAGATATATTAACTTCTTAACTTGTACATGGTGCTCTTTGGATCAAATTATTATTTAGTTTTATGGCTCCTACTATTGAATATACAATATTTAAATTTCTTTCATTATTTATGCTTATCATCACTGCCATGATGCAAAATTTGAACTACTTGGAAGAGCATGCCAGAGTTTAATAGGTGATGATAGAAGACACAGACATAAAGTAACTGGTTATGATTACGACTCCCTTACAAAAGAGTTGCCAGACACATTTTGATTTCAATGTCATTACGGCCAAAACTTAGTTCCCAGAGTCAAGGTAAAGGGGACAAGCACCTATGCATGCACTATTTACATTAAAAGGCAGGGCACAAAAAATATTGGATTAAAACATTTTATATGGGACAGGAAGAATATTAGGTGATTTTTTTTCCAGGGGGAAGCACTCTCTGTGTCTCTCAAGGACACAAAAGTTTATTCAGAACTCCTCATTAACAAGTATCATTGAAAATTTTGTCCAAGAAAATAATCAGTGCCTGTAATTGAATAGAAGCTTTACTATTCACTTTACCATTCACTACAATAAGTATCTTCAATGCCATTTATTTCAGGCAAAATCATGTGTTAAAATTGACTAAAAATTCAGTGGATCTCAGTAATAAATCATTTCTGTGACAAGTAAGAAACCCTGAGTCCATTGTCTAGAACTGCATAAATCAAATGAACAGACAATAATAAAATATGGATATCTGAGTGCTCTGTTTTCAGTAAGTCCCCCAAAGTTCACGTATTAGAAACATTTTTTGCAAAGCAGTCATGTGGAAAGTTGGGTACTTAAGATCTGATGAGTTCATGAAGGTGTGACCTTATGCATGGAGCAAGGCATTCCATAATGGAATATGGCAACCTTACCCTTCTCTATTTCTTGTGGTGTCCTTTATCCATGTTTCCTTTACCAGGAAATAATACACAAAGAAAACTTTTGTCAGATATAAGTCTTTGAACTTTGGACTCACCAGCCTCTACAAGTTAAGAAATAGATTTCTGTTCTTTTCTAGATTTCTGTAATTACTCAGTTAAGAATTCTGTTATAGTAACATAAAATGGACTAAGGCATCAGGATTCTAACAGGCAAATGCATTAAGTACAACAAAAAACACATATTGTATCTTCCTATTATCGTGAGCGTAGACAAACAATACACTTTGTGGAATATTACATCACTTTATAAAGATACTAGGTCTCCAAAATTGGGAAGAATTTCATGATTTAGCACAAGTATTTGGGAATTTTTATAAAATAAAGTTTTCTATTTATTCATATTATGACTTGCCAAGTAAACGTATACTACCTCAACTTCTATGAATGCAACCACAATGTTCTTATTCATAATGTGCACTAAAGGTGCTCAATTTTAAAATGCAATAAAATGTTTCTTTCTAGGTACTTGTGTATAAGTATTCTGATTCTTTTCAATTGCTTCTGCAGGCTTGCTGTAAATAATACTTTCTAAGCTTGGCATGATCTCCAGAAATAATCAGGGAACTTCAAGACAAGATATTTGCATGAACTTTATTCTAAATAGATTATAATTCCTAAAGGCTTCATTTGCAACAATATCTGAAAATCCCCTCATAATTGCCTGTTCACTGCATTTTTCCCAAAATCTAGCTCACATTATGTATGAAATTATATTTTTAGACCATGTAAGTGACTACATCTGCCAACCAATTTCAATCAACTGTAAATGTGTGTTTTTTTTTTTCAATTTTGCAATCTTTCCTCAAGTGCCACCATGTCTATTAAATCCTCAGAACCTTTAAAACATAAGATTGGCAACCTAGCCAATCATTTCATCACTGTAGTAATCTGAACTTGGCTGTTTTTACTGGTCAAAATGCATCGAAGATCTCCAAAGAATTCACATTAAAACTTAGAGCAATTTTAGTAATTTTAACTGTCACCCAAGCCAAAGATTGACAGAAAAGTAGAATACAATGGAGAATTTAGAAATATCAGTGACACAGAAACAACAGGTGATTACTGTGTATCAAGCTCATGTAGGTAGTATGATCTGACTTTTCCAGGATGATTGTTGTGCATCATGCCTCAGCACAGACCAATATCCATGTTGTAGGTTGATATTTATGCTGCAGAAACAAACTTGATATGTGTGTATTGAAATTACACATGATGTGTTTTTAACATTTATATTCACGTTCCCTAATT
The DNA here is from genome assembly GCA_036365145.1 of Orientallactaga sibirica. Classification (NCBI taxonomy): domain Eukaryota; kingdom Metazoa; phylum Chordata; class Mammalia; order Rodentia; family Dipodidae; genus Orientallactaga; species Orientallactaga sibirica. The sequence continues at coordinate 8,628,977 of JAEOAD010000010.1, read as the reverse complement.
TTCATTTATACCTTCTCTAATTAATAGTTATATTAAGCTAGCTATTCCACTATTCTATTTTAAACTGTTGATTATGAATTTTGTTAATTTTTAAAATTTTATTGAATAGAAGACTTTGAGTTTTTTTTTGTTGTTGTTGTTGTTGTTGTTGTTTGTTTGTTTCAGTTTCTTTGATCTAAACCTGACCTCAAACTCATATGTAACTTAAATGGTCCCTTGAACTCATAGTTATCAACAAGCCTCAGTGTCCTTAATCCTGGGATTACAGGTTCAAATGACCTTGTCCAACTCTCTTACTGCTTATTTGAAATTGCATATTTAAATATATACCTACCACCTGGTCCGAGGCAGGGTCTCTTGTTTGCTGCTGCCTTTGGCAGGCTAGCTATACTAGGGGATTCTCTTGTCTCTGCCATCCTTCTTGTAGAAATGCTGGGATTACAGGCACTTCTATTGTATATGACTATCATATGGGTTCTAGGGATCCAGACTCAGCATTGATGCTTGCACAGAAAGTTATTTCATCCATTGAGATATCTCTCCATCCCCATAGACAATTATTAATTTTAATTAAACTTTTATGACATTAAAATAAACAACTATTAGAGTTGAAATATATATATATATATATAATATATATATATATATATAAATATGAATATATAAATATAATATATAATATATATATATATATATATATATATATATATATTTATTTGGATTTACATTACTTTTATCTACATGATTTCTGGGAAAAGATTTCTCCTCATTATTTGTTTTTCTTATTAATTTGTTCTATAAAATGATTAATCTTGTAAAATATTATCATGTAAGTTGAATTGTTAGGATCATTATTTAGATATTTTGATTTAATTATGATATATTTTATTAGCAAGATAAGGAAATTCAATGAATTAAAGTGATACCACTGTAAAACCTTTATGTGCTAGATGTAATAGAGATATTTTGTATGTATGATACTGTATCCTGTATACTAATAGGATTGATTTCATATGTGGTATTGTTAAATCTGAGCTCATATTAGTGGCTAGGGAAAATGTTGCCTTATTGTTAAACTGCTCAACATGTTAATGTATTTCAGATCCTTGAATCACCATCACTAACCATTTTTATTTTAATTAATTTAATATTTAATTGTTAACTCACTGTTTTTTAAACTCATCTTTTGCCCCTGTCTTTCCCCTTTTAATGCTGTTTTAATTATTTGATGGCAGAAATATTTCTGCTTACAATTGATTTTCACTAGCAAATTCTCTTCCAGTGATAGTGAAAATGTAGAACAATTCATGCTAAACCCTGGATTCAGTACCCATAGCCAAAAAGAAGTAACAGACTAGGATTATTCAATAGAAAGCATAGGAGTCTGAATGTTTGCCTCTAATGCATGGCCTGGCATAATACAAAGGCTACAGGCTCTGTACAGCTCTTCCACACTCACTGCTTTTGCTCACCTACTTATTTATTTGATAAAAGATGAAGAAGAAAGACATTACCATAACAATAACTGGGATGTACTTCAGCTGGCTAGTATCTCTTTTGGAGTTAAAATGCAATCTTATAAAGTGAATAATGATCTTCACCCACACTCTTTTGCTCATCATGTGTTACCTAAGTGATTGTTTTTATTTTGCTGGGGGTAAATATAGTTCCTAGCAGGTCTTGCTCAAGCACCTGCTTTAGATACCAACAGCAAGTTGTAATAGTCAATGTACCAACTTGACATGGAGGAACTATGTCCTTTTGCATATCCTTAATGTACCTGATATTCAAAATCTTACTCTGACATTCTTAGCACCCAAGTCCCAGTCCACCTATTACCAATTTAGTTTACTAGATAAAAGTGAGATGCATTTTCTACAACTCTTGGATAATCTATTTTATTCATTAATATATTCATGTATTTTTTAAGAAAAGGTCTTATCATGTAGTCCCAGCTGGCTTCATATTTCTGTCTTGAAGTGGTGCACCACTATATATTTTTAATATTTTTAAATATTAAAATAAAATATTTAATATTTTTAAATAGGCATTAAAAAACATGAACTTCAGGTATTCTTTTACTAATTTTTGGGTTTCTTATACTACCTGTTTCTTTATCCCTCTGTTGTTCACTTCAATTCCACTTATACATTGTATTACATGTGCTAGTCACCCAGTTCAATGGTCCAACTGATACCGTACTGGGAAAGCCATTTAATTGCCCTTTCTTAAGAAACCCATATGTATAACAGGGAAGTCACTGATGAGTATCCAGTTCTGTGTTCGAAGGAAAACTGATCAATAATCCTTCCTTGAGGAGAAAGGCAATAGAAAAACTTATCCTCATAATCTCTTCTCCCTCAAAGCCGACCTGTGTATCTTTAATTCAACTGTACTTCACTAAATTGGGGAGGCAAGTGGAAAAGAACTGGAGTAGCAGTTTTGCTGAAATTGTCCCTCTCATTAGTCTAGTCTCCCAGCTTGCTGCCCTCTGATCACAGGAGGAACTGATAGCTTGTTTTCACAGTTGAGGGCTATACTAGTCAATTCTGTGAAAGCTAGTCAATTTCTGTATTTTGGCAATTCAATCTAACTTGTTCCAAAAGTGCAGTTCATCCTGTCACTGGAACACAAAGCGATTATAAAGATAAACATGGCAAATGCTTCAAGAGTCAGAGCCTCTTGGTTGGGCGAAGGGCCTTGGGTAAGAGTAAGAAATAATGTCTTTGAGTTTTTTTTTTTTTTTCATCTTGTATTCCATAATGTTTATTGAACAATAATCTCTCTTGCCACATTTTAAACTCTCCTTCACATGCTCTACAAAATAATCTTGCTTGTGAGGAGTTGTTCTCTGAAAAGTTGGGAAAAAATTACTGGAAAAAACTATCAGAGTACCTCTAGGATTAGTATATAGACTCACTGCAGTGTTCTTTAAAAGGGCACCCACAAAGGGGTGCGGTGCTCTGGATTTATGGGACAGAATAAAAACCTACAAAAAGCTAATTTTAAATTAATTAATTTATTTATTTATTTTGGTTTTTCGAGGTAGCGTCTCACACTGGTCCAGGCTGACCTGGAATTAACTATGTAGTCTCAGGGTAGCCTCAAACTCACGGTGATCCTCCTACCTCTGCCTCCCGAGTGCTGGGATTAAAGGGGTGGGCCACCACACCTGGCTTACTTTTTGTTTTTTTTTAAAAGCAGAGACACACAGAGAAAGAAGAGACAGAAAGGGAGAATGCCAGCACCTCTAGCTACTGCAAGCCAACTCCAACATATGCACCATTTTGTGCACTTGGCTTTTCATGGACACTGAGGAATTGAACCCTGGTCATTAGGCTTTGAAGGCAAGTGCCTTAACTGTTGAACCAATTCTGCAGCTCCAAGAAGCTATTCATAAAGTGTAGTCCAACCATTCTTAATGGAGATTAATAGTCCATAATAAATTGCATCATTTTGCTGTTTTCCTACTAAATTTAAAAATAGTTTATAGACTAATTTTAACCTTGTTTTTCAGTAAGGTTAATGATCTCACCATAATTACACTTAAAATATTTCTTCTGTTTAATTTTATATGTATATCAGAACATCATAAAAAATTAATATTTAAAAAATAGTTCTTCCTCAATGAAACATCATAACCTAATATAAATTAAAAGCAATTCAAATAGTACTTCCAAATATTAGACATAAAATTACAATATTATAAGAATCAGAAATATTAAAGAATACAAAAATTATATTATTTAATAACAATTAATTGTACAGTGATTAAAAAATTGAATGTTTCACAGATCAAGAACATTTTGTTATATATTATACTCATTGGAAATATTTTAATAAATTTTGTACATTTATACATTTAAGAGAAAGCATGGTAAAGGAAATAGAAAATAACTATAAATACTTTTTTTTTATTTTTCTAGAAGTACATATGAATTTTGGCATAACTCACAAGTTAAAGATCTGTGAAGAACTGTTAAGTGGCTTGAAATTACTTTCAGATGCTTTCATTTTGAGATATTTTTAATGTTTCTTTAAAACTAGCTCTACATGTGTCCTGTTTTTGATTTGCCTACACCTGGAGGTTAGCTATTTTATGTCATATTAGAAATAACTGAGTTGAGGAACTTCTGAGTAAGATGGTGGCATAGGAGCCATGCCAAACCAGCCCAGGGAAGGATTTAAGCAAAACCACAGCAAAATACACTCTTCTCCTGAAAAGTGCAGGAGTATAGGTTTTTCTTAGACACAGAAGAGAAGCAGGAGAGACCAAGATCCACCAGAAAGGAGGAAAACGGTCAGAATCCCACTGAGGAGCTTGTGTCCAATGTGCACCATCTGCACACCCAGCACCACTGGCCAAGTGCACTGAGCAGCAGCAGCAGAGACCAAACAAGGGACTTTCCAACCTCATCGGCCTCCTTGCAGAGCCCAAAAATCTAAAGAAAAGTCAGCTGAGATCAACTAAGGAGCTACTGAAAGAGATACAGGGGGACAGTATGAGCAACTATAGGCTTCCTGAACTCTCCCATTCCCCAACCACCAGAACCATGAACTTCCAGCATTCAGCTCCTGGGGGCAGCTCATCCAGCATAGCTGAGCTGAGCTCCAGCTCCACAGCACAACATGGAGGGATCAAGGTGGGCACTCAACATTGGTGAGATCAGAAGCTAAACTAAAAGATAATGAGGCAAACTGCAAAAAAAAAAAAAAAAAAAAAAAAAAAAAAAAAGGTACATAGACTAGCATTGGAAGTCCTAATCTCTCTTTCCATGTCAGGGCTGGTTATGGGTTACATATTTTTGGTTGGCTTTACCATTTTCAAATAAGCTGTACATGGGGGCTTGAATATTGCTGCCTTTAATGCTTACAGATTTATAGGGCCTTTATCTTTTGTTTTCTCATTATTGGGGGCAGGGTCTGATCCAGATCCAGGCTGACCTGGAATCCAATTCAGAACAGAATTCTCTACCTCCTAGCTGACAGGATTAAGGGTGTAAAGCAACACACACCCTTAGGGATTTGGACCTTATAAGACTATCTGTTTTATCCCCCACACTTGTATATTCTGTGCTGATTTTTATTGAATGTGTATATTGCTCAGTGGAAGTTTAGAATTTGCCAGTATATTGTTCCACCCAATCCTCTAGAATACTTTCTTAGCAAGCAAACTCAACACCTAGGATTACTTATGCAGTTGGATTGGGGTACAAGAGCTACACTTGGCACCTTAAACTCATATCCATAAAGTATATGAAGTTGTATTACCACATCTAAGAACACTACAGATAAGTAGAAAACACAAGCACCAAATCAATTCAGGATGCAAAAGTCACTACATTATAAATTCATCAGAAATGATCACCAATGAGACTGTTTTAGATGAAATGTCTGACAAAGATTTCAAAAGAATGATTCTATGTTTGCTCAAAGAAATTAAAGAATAAATGAAAGGATTCAAAGAAAAAAAACAAACTCCTGAAAGAGAGCACAGAAAACCAGTTTAATGAAATAAGAAGCCCATTACAGGACATGAGTAAGGAGATAAAAATACTGAAGAAAAACCATGTTGAAGTCCTAGCTCTGAAGAACACAGTCAGTGAAATAAAAATATCTGTGGAAAGTCTCACAGTAGATTGGATGAATGAGAGAACATAATATCTAATCTAGAAGACCAAGTTGCAGACCTAATACAGTCGAACAAAGAGAAAGACAAGTTAATAGAAAGATATGAATGGGAATTTCAAGATATCCAGGGCACTGTGAAAAGATCAAACATAAGAATTTAGGTTATAATAGAAGGAGAAGAACTTCAATCCAGGGGCTTAGTAGGCGTTTTCAACAAAATCAATGAAGAAAATTTTCCCCAAATTGGGCAAGAAATGCCAGTGCAGATACAAGAAGCTTTTAGAACACAAAACAGTCAAAACCTCGCCATGTTATAAATAAAGTACTAAACATGCAAACCAAAGAAAATACATTGAAAGAAATTAGAGAGAAAAGCAAGTGACCTTCAAAGGCAGACCCATCAGAATCACAGCAGATTATTCAACACAAACTTGAAAAGGCAGAAGAGCTTGGAATGATGAAATCCAAGTTCTGAAAGATAAAAACTGTCAGCCAAGGTTACTTTATCCTGCAAAGCTATCTATCCATTTTGATGGAGAAATTAGGACATTCCACAACAGAAACAGGCTAAAGGAATTTATGACAACTAAACCAGTTCTAGAGAAAATACTTGAAGGAATCCTTCATGCTGAAGAGAAAGCAAAACACACAAAGAAGGAAAGAGGAAAAAAATAAACCATACTCAAATAACAGTTAAAACAAATGAATAAAGGGAAATCAGGAAGCACTAAAAAAAAAAAAAAAGAAGAATGGTGAGAATAAATATATATCTTTCAACAATAACTCTTAATATCAATGGCCTCAATGCCCCAACCCAAAGACACAGGCTTGCAGACTGGATTAAAAGGCAGGATCCTGCCATCTGTTGACTCCTGGAAACTTACCTCTCAATAAAAGATAGAAACCTTCTTAGGGTGAAAGGATGGAAAATGGTATTTCAAGCAAATGGGCCTAGGAAACAAGAAAAGTTGCTATCCTAATATGTTACAGGATAGACTTCAAACCAACATTAGTGAGGAAAGATAAAGAAGGTCATTCAACACTGATTAAAGGAACACTTCAACAGGAGGACATCACAGTCCTAAACATATATGCACCTAACATGGGGGCTCCCAATTTCATCAAACAAATACTATTAGACTTAAGGAGAGAGATAACACTAAACACAATAGTAGTCAGTGACTTCAATACCCCACTCTCATCACTTGACACGTCATCCCAGCAAAAAAAAATAAATACAGACATCTGGATTAAATGATGTCAAGGAACAAATGGACCTAACAGATATATACAGAACATTGCAGCCAAATTCTGCATAATATACATTTTTCTCAGAAGCACACGGAACTTTATCTACAATAGACCATATATTAGGACACAAAGCAAATCTTAACAAATACAGGAAAATTGAAGTAATTCTTTGTACTCTATCTTACCACAATGGGATTAAACTGCAAATCAGCAACAAGAAAAACTACAGAGCATACAGAAATTAATGGAGACTAAACCATACACTATTGAATGATGAAGGATAATTGAATAAATTAAAAAGGAAATTAATAAATTCATAGAATCAAATGATGATGAGCATACAGCATACCAAAACCCTTGGGACACAATGAAGGCAGTCCTAAAGGGAAATTTGTAGCTCTAAGTGTCTGTATTAAGAAATTAGAGAGTTCACAAGTAAACAATTTAATGTTTCACCTTAAGGCCTTGGAAAGAGAAGAACAATGTGAATCAAAAATCAATAGATGGCAAGGAATAATAAAGATTAGGGCAGAAATTAATGAAATGAAAATGAAAAAATCAACCCAAAGAATCAATGAAACAAAGAGTTGGTTGACCTGTAACTCCTAATAACAGCATGTGGTTAATATCCACAATGAGCTGTTGATCAGTGAGTGAGACATAAAGGTTTCCCTAAAGAAGACATATTTCTGTCAGAGAACTTGATGACTCACCAAAGGTTATTGGTAAGACCCTACTACTGAAGACACCATCTGCCATTCAGACAGAATATGGAGAGACCTGGATGGAATCTGGAAGAGAGTCAGTCCCCAGACAATTAGCTTGTCTAGTGCCAGAAGGGGCTCAATAAATGACTAGAGGAAAATGACCAACATCTGTCTAAGCAACTCATGGTCCAAGCTACTCAGCAGCAAACAACCTGATATGATGATCAAACAAGTGCACTGACCTCACTCTCCATTGGAGAATCTGCTTCTCTTTTTAAAATGGATGCAGAACCTGAGGAGAGAAACAGTCCATCACACCTCAACAAGGTCGCAATTAAAATAGACTTAAAATGAACCCAACATGGCACAGGGAAATTTGCAAAAGTGGGGGCAGAAAGATTTTTAGAGCCATGAATTGGGTCATTATACATAGTCATTGCATCTCCCACAAATCTGAGTGCTACCCACATAAGGCAAGACAAACATTACCCATGGGGGGGAGGACAGGGGGAAGGCAAAAGATGGTACCATCATGGCTGTATATATACTATATGCATAACTAAATATATATATATATACATACCCAGGTGCAAAAAGTGGTGCACATGTCTGGAGGTAATTTGCCTCAGCAGAAGGCCCTCTTGTGTCCATTCTTACCCTCCCTTCCCTCCCTCTCAAATAAAATATTGTTTTTAAAAAGAAAAAAAAAAAGAAAAGATAAACAAGATTGATAAACCCTTAGCAAACCTGACCAGATGAAAGAGAGAAGAGACAAAATTTAATAAAATTAGAGATGAAAAAGGCACCATAACAGATAACAAAGAAATTCAGAAAATCATATGGACATACTTTAAGAATATTTATCCGTCTACATTTGAAAATCTGAAAGAAATGGATGATTTCCTTGATTCACATGACATACCAAAGTTAAATCAAGGAAAGATAAACCCTTTAAATAAACCTATAACAAGTATGGAGATACAAGCAATTATATAAAGTCTCCCAACTAAAAAAAGTCCAGGCCCACATGGATTCACTGGTGAATTTTACCAGACATTAATGAAGAACTAACACCACTGCTTCTCAAACTTTTCCATAAATAGAAAAGAAAGAAATTCTACTGAATGCCTTCTACATATCCAGCATCACCCTGATAGCAAAACAAGATAAATACAAAACAAAAAAAAAAAAAAAGAGAGAGAGAGAGAGAAAATTATAGACCAATCACCCTCATGAACAAGGATGCAAAAATTCTCAAAAAAAAAACTGGCAAACAGAATACAAGAGTATGTCAGAAAGATTATTCACCCTGACCAAAGAGGATTTATCCTAGAGATGCAGGGATGGTTCAACATATGCAAATCCATAAATGTAATACACCATATAAATGGTCTGAAGGAAAATAATCACATGGTCATCTCAATAGATGCAGAAAAGGCATTCGACAAAATCCAACATCCCTTCATAGTAAAAGTTTTACAGTAACTGAGAATAGAAGAAACATATCTCAACATAATAAAAGCTATTCATGACAAACCTAGAGCAAACATAATACTGAATGGAGAAAAACTTGAAGCTTTTCCACTAAATTCAGGAACAAGACAAGAGTGTTCACTCTCCCCACTTTTATTTAATATAGTACTGGAAGTCTCAGTTATAGCAATAAGGCAAGAGACACTCATAAAAGGGATACAAATTGGAAGGGGAGAGATCAAATTATCATTATTTGCAATTGATAGGATTATATACATAACAGACCCTAAAGACTCTGCCAGCAAACTGTTAGAGCTGATGAACACTTTTAGCAATGTAGCAGGATACATAATAAACACACAGAAATCAATAGCTTTTCTATATACTAACAATAAACATGCAGAATATGAAATCAGGTTATCTCTCCCATTCACAATTGCCTCACAAAAATAAATTAATAAATAAATAAAGTACCTCAGAATAAAGTTAACCAAGAGAGTGAATGATCTATACAATGAGAACTTTAAAACACTCAAGCAAGAAATTGCAGAAGACACAAGGAAAGGGAAATGCATCCCATATTCTTGGATTAGAAGCATCAATATTGTGCAAATGTCAATCTTACCAAAAGTAATCTACACATTTAATGCAATCCACATTAAAATTACAATGGCATTCTTCACATAAATAGAAAAAAAAAAAAAAAAAACCAATCCTATAATTCATCTGGAAGCACAAAAAACCTCTAATAGCCAAAACAATTTTGGGCAACAAAAATCAGGCTGCTGCTATCACCATACCCAAATTTAAGTTACATTACAAAGCCATAGTAACAAAAACAGCATGGTAGTGGCACAAAGACAGACATGTAGATCAATGCAACAGAATAGAAAACCCAAATATTCATCCAGGCAACTATAGCCATCTGATTTTTGAAAAAATGCAAATAATATTCATTGGAGAAAAGATAGCCTCTTCAGCAAGGGGTGCTTGGAAAACTAGCTATCTGTATGTAGAAGGATGAAAATAGATCCTTGTCTGTCTCCATGCACAAGAATCAAGTCAAGTGGATGAGGGCCCTTAGTATCAGACCTGAAACTCAAACTGCTAGAGGAAAAGGTAGAATAAACCCTTCATCATATTGGCATAGGCAATGACTTTCTGAATATAACCCCAATTGTTCAGGAAATAAAACCACTGACAGGATCTCATGAAATTATAAAGCTTTTGTACAGCAAAGGACACTGTAAATAGAGCAAAGAGACAACCTATAGAATAGGAGAAAATCTTTGCTAGCTATATATCTGACAGAAGATTAATATCCAGAATATACAAAGAACTCAAAAAAGAGAACAATAAGAAATCAAACAACCCAGCTAAAAAATGGGCTATGGAACTAAATAGAGAATTCTCAGAAGAAGAAATTCAGATGGCATATAAACATCTAAAAATGTGTTCTACATTCTTAGCCATCAGGGAAATGCAAATTAAAACTACTTTGAGATTCCATTTCACTCCTATCAGAATGGCTACCATCAAGAAAACACATGACAATAAGTGTTGGCATGGATGCGGAAAAAAAGGAACACTTCTACTCTGTTGGCGGGAATGTAATCTAGTCCAGCCATTGTGGAAGTCAGTGTGGAGCTTCTTGAGATAGCTAAAAATAGATTTACCATATGATCCAGCTATAGCACTCCTAGGCATATATCCAAAGGACTCTTCTCCCTACATTAGAGATACTTGCACAACCATGTTTATTGCTGCTCTATTCACAATATCTAGGAAATGGAACCAGCCTAGATGTCCCTCCACAGATGAATGGATAATAAAGATGTGATACATTGACACAATTAAGTTCTATTCAGAAGTAAAGAAAAATGAAATTAAGAAATTTTCTGGGAAATGGAGGGACCTGGAAAGGATTATACTAAGTGAGGTAATTCAGGCTCAGAAAGCCAAACTTCACATGATCTCTCTCATATGTGGATCCTAGTTACAAATGTATAGACTTGTGTGTGAGCTGGAATCAAAAGTGGGTAGCAGAGGCCAGTAAGCTAGAAAACGCTTATAAGAGAGGGAGAAGAGGGAGGACTTAAGGGTATGGTATTTTATATATGAAATAGAAGTACAGATTATAGGCAGGGGAAAGGCCCATGGAAGGCCAGGGGAAGAGAATGTGTAAAAGAAGGGCAGAGGCATGGTCAATCAAAATTGAAGTTATTCTGAATAAGACTTATGTAAACCTACTTTTTTGAATAATGGCACATCCAGAAGCTATAGATTGTTACTAGAAAATTTTCGGTGCCTGGGATGGGATACCTTCCAGTGAGTTGTTGGCCATTTAGGTCCCTGTAGTCCCCAACACATTATAGGCTATTGCCAAGGCCCTTGGTTTCCCTTGAGAAACAGATGGTAAGACCCTGTTGCTGAAGACCTCACTTGCCTAAGTGGTAAGGTCACTGAGAAATCAAGCTGGTGCTGAACAGAAAACCTTCTCCCTGTAGACGAGCCAACTGAAACTGGAAAAAGCTTCACTGCCTGCAGCCGTATGGGAGACCGAAATCATCAGTGGTGAAATCAGTGGACACTGGAAACCTTAAGTTTGGCCAGACAGGCCAAGTGACCAAGCAGGTACAAAAGTGGCATGTCTGCTCTTGGGGAAACCAACTGCTCCCTAATTGGACTGAAGGTCCACTCTCTAGGAGGGAATACATGCCTGGTAGTGAAAAAACTAATAAAAAGTCTATGGCAGAGGAGGTCATGAGCCTTAGGGGTATAAAGCCTGCTCTTGTCTGGCTATATGTATATAGTATTCCCACCAAACTGCCCTGAAAGCACTACACTTAATGTTCATATTCATATATTAATGCTACTCTCACCTCTGGTTAGAAAAGCTTCTCTTTCCAGATGGTGATGACCACTGGGCTAACTTAACAGGCAACACAGGGCTGAGAAGAAGGGATGGAGGAGTGCCCAGCACTGAAACATCTCTATCACACCCTCCAAGGCTCAGGGTCCATTGCAGATGTGGAGTTGGAAAGAATGTAAGCGCCAAAGGAAGGATACGACTCTTTACAATGCAACTGTCCAGACAGAAATTGGCCTAGATATCCATGACCTTGCAGTGCATAGCAATACCTTCACAAGACCCTCATAATAGGAGAAAAATATGATGAGATCAAACTAAAAGAGAGACTAATAGAGAGAGGGAGGGGATATGATTGCAAATGGAGTTCTGAAGGAGAATGAGGGAGGGGAGGGATATATGGTTTATTGTTTGTAAGTATAGAAGTTGTCAATAAAAAATTTAAAAAATGTTTGGATTTTAACTGCGATGCAGAAGTTATAGTAACAAGCATTTGTTTTTCTAGAGCCATGGTTTCCACTCTGGTGAATAAGCTCAATAAAGGTCGTATGCGCCAACCCCCCAAAAAAAATGTAACACCAAGTGTTCAGATGATGTGATTTCATAAGTAATTTTCAGGGAAATGACATAAAGTATCATTGTTTCACAAAAAATTATGTTGAAAAACGATGTTTTTGAGACAATTTGCCAACCCTATATTATGTAATTCTATGCAACAAATTTAAAAAGTCTTGTTTATATGTTTTTCTAATTTACAAAGCTATTTCACATATATTGTCTAATTTTACCTTTACAATAGGTAGGACAAGTGTCCCAAGATGGAGTCAAGATGAAGTAGGAGAATGAGAGCAGCATGATTGATGCAATCTTAGATGTGTACCTTGCCTAACTTTACTCCTGTAGCCCAACAATGCCCTCAGCCACAGTTTTCTTGCTGATTTTATCTTAGAGTCAGCTTGGCTCCTCTTCTGATGGCAACTCATTTTGTGATTACCTCCTCTGTTTTGACTCTGTCTCCATTTGGTCCCTGTTCACCCTTGAATTCTTGCTTTTTTCTCTGTACCTCCCACCCAAGGTGTGGGGGGGGGACTATAAAAACCCAAACTATGTAGATGTACTCTGGCTGTTCTCTCTCTCTTCCTCCTGTGAGACAGTCCTGCATCTCGGCCCCTGATAAAAAGCTTTTTCCCTTCCTCAGAGTGGTCATGCTTGGTCTGGTTATTCATGAACCTTGCATCTGGTGCCATTACTGGAATAGGAGGCTCCTGGTTGCCGGGTCAAGTGGCTAGACCTCCTTTCCCCAGACCAGGGCACTGAGCTTCCAAGGACCCTCTGAAGGCCTGGGCCCATCTGCCAGGTGTAAGCTCTCCCACCCAGCATGATTCACCTTCACTTCTCCTCCACTTGTCCTGTCCTCCTCTTCAGTAAGTGTTCCTCAGAGGCCTACTCTCAGAGGTATACTCCCTTGTTCTCTCATCTAAACAGTACCTGTATGTCCCGCCACATCTCTCCCATTTCTGGGCTCCCCAGGTTTCAAGAAAGATGAACTCTTGGCACCTCAGGACTCTGTCTCTCTCCCAGCCACCCCGCCCTGAGGGGCACCTTTTGGCTCAGTTCGCCAGCGTTGGGGACACATTCCTCCTCCCCCCCTCCTTTTCCCCACCAGACTTCCTCCGCTGCTCTTGGAGAGGAGTTGACACTCCTCCTTTGCCCTCCTCCTTCTCTCTGTCAAGCTCCCAGCTCGCTCAGCCACTCAAAGTGGCTAGGAGCATGCCCACTGCTGGTTCACATTTGACTTCCCTTGGTTCTGAGCCCCTGGCTGCCTTAGGCATAACTGGTACTGATCCACTCTGATTACAGCTCCCAGCTTGGTTTCCCAAACTCTTGTAACTTGTATGCCCCTGGCACAGCGGCCTTTGCTGCTGCTACTGCTGCTGCTGCCACCGCCAAAAAAAAAAAAAAAAAAAAAAAAAAAAAAAAAAAAAAATCACCTGCTTTCGTTCTCTCTCTCCTCCTCTTGAGATCTCATCTTTCACCGCTAATTACTCACTCCTTCAGGAGCATACCTTCCTTCTTCTTTCCCTCCTCCTCCTCATATCTTGTCCAACCTCACTGTTTAGTCTTTTTATTACAACATGCCTGGCCTCAATATAAATTTGACGATGGGTCCAATTGACCTAAGATGATACTTTTGATTTCCAGATTCCTACTGATTTAGATAACTTCTGCCACCACAGAGGAACAATAGTCCAAAATTACCCATATTCAAATATTTTTTGCTTTACATGCCTGTCTTTCTCTCTGCTCTGCTTGCCAGATTCTTCTAGCCAAGGTGAGACTGACCCCATTTAGATAAAACAAAAATTAATAGATTAGCTATGGAACAACTGTTTTAAACTCTAAATGATTGCGCATGAATGCGAGATTGAACATTTCCCTGAATTTCAGATAGTAATGACCAGTGCTAGTCTGTGGAAAATGCAGATTCTTGCTGTACTGGTTTGTGTCTGTAGCAACGCTGTAGGACATAGATTCAAACAATATGCACAGTCACACTCATGAGACTCCATGTGGGACCCTGAATATGGGGATATGCTGTCTGTGGGGTGAACAAACACAACAAGGCTGTGACCCATGCTAGACAGCAAATAACAGGATGGTGACAGAGAGACCCCAGGCCATAGCGAGACACATAGGATCAAAGATTAAGTTGGATCCTAAAGTATGCCAGCTAAAGGCTAAAAGCCAGGCACCTAGGGACTGATAGGTTTGCTCAATGTTTAGAGATACTTGTTAATAATTGTTTCTACTTCAGTGTAATGTAAATTATATTAATTGTATATGCTGCTTAAATTAAGATAAACTGGATTCTGAGAAATGGGTTGCCTCCCCTAACTCAGACTCCAAGCACATTTAAAATTATGTGTCATCCACACTTTGTCATTGGGCAAATTGGCCTATTGTCTCTGAATGAGAAAAGGGAAAATGACAAGCATCATATATTTCTGTTTTTTTTTTTATCAATTTATCTCTTGTCTAGGATCACTAAAGCCTTGTTAAAATGCAGTTCTCAAACTTAAACTAAATATAACAACCAAACAATAATCAAATATAACTAGGTTTTACAAGTTAGATTTTTATAGTTTAATAATAGGAACAGATAATCTTAGTTTATTATATCATAAATATAGTTCACATTAGTCATTAGTAATAAAACCATTTCTAGATGTGTTATACTATCTCCAGGGCAGTTGTCATGTTTTACCTGCATTTACAATGTGTTTCATAGGATTTAAAATGTGTTTCATAGGATTATAAAGAAAAAAACTTCAAATATACAGGTTACAAAGTCTAAAATTTGATTCACTGATATTGTTTTGCTCATGGTGACTTTTATAAAAACTGCATTCAAATATTTAATTAAGTTGGTAATGTTTCTATGTTAAAATTTTAACTACTAAAAAACCTGACTCTTAATAACATTAAAATTTATTTATTAGTTACTATATTTCTTTAATAAAACTAACTTCCCTAAATAGTCATTGTGTTTATAAATCAGGTTTTATAAAAAATAAAATCTAAACTTCATTCATTGCAACTTTTGTGCTTAGGGAGAGAAGGAAGTTTCCTATATTCCGATAACTATATAAAGTGTGTGTTTTCTCAATTTTTTTCTTTATTAATTATGTACATACTCAATGTGTTAACAGCACATGTTGGTACCACCCATAGTCTCCTCTCTGTTCTTCCCCCTCTGAAGGGACCCTCTTTATTGGGGATGGCAGTTATCCCCATGGGGATTGTGGGCTATGCATTATGGGGGTTGCCATCATGTTATGGGGAAAAGGCAATGTTTCTATGCATAATGTCCTAACTTGTGGCTCTAACAATCTTTCTGCCTCCTCTTCTGAGAATTTTCCTGAGCCATGTTGGGTTTGTTTTAGATCTACTTTAGTGATAAAGTTTTGGGGGCTTCTCTGCCTCTGGATCTCTGGTTTGGTAGGAATTAGGTGTCCTCATTGTGTATCTCCTTCACCCTTGTGCTGATACCAGGATCACCATAAAGCAGCACTCTTGCTCATTTCCCCAATTATTCTATGGTTTCAGCTGGGGTCCTGGTAGGTATGATGGGCTGATTCTCACTTCAGGTTCTACTTCCATCTGAAAAAGAGAAGTGAATTTTCCAACAGAGAGTGAAGTCAGCCCCAGGTAAATGGGATAACCATTTTTAGATTAGAGAGAATTTAATAGGAGTAAGCCCTCTTATAGCCCAAGACTGGTGGGAGCTTCATATTGGAGAGAGAACTCATTTTTTGGATATGATTCTGACTTGTTTCCCAGTTACAGCTATGGGTTCCATTTCACTGAGTGGATCCATTAGCCAATTCAAGAGCAGTTGGTCACCCATTATGGCTGTGTGACACTATTGCTCTTGGGTAAGCATTTCTCAATTTTTAAGGAGCTCCATTCACAATTCTTGAGCCAAAATGAGTTGTAATGCTAAAATCTGTTACTTACAAACAATGTAATTTAAACAAATTATCAGATATCTGGTCAAGGCTTCATTTAATAATCATGGATAACAAAAATAATGGGAGATAAAATTGTTTATATTCATAAAATAACCCTAAACAAGGTGCATCAGATTTATTGTTATAGATTTCTCTATCAGGGTTAAATTTCTGTTTAATCTAGTTTAGACAGAAAGATTTAATCCATTAAAATATATCCAGGTACTAATATATATATATACACACACACAGTATTTTTTAAGTACAACAAAACAATTCCAAAATTCAACTATGACTTTAGATTGTATTACAGACTCAACTAAAAGGTCAAAATTTAGATGGGTTTACTGATAATTATAATAACTTAATTCCTGACAGATTGATTAATTTGAGTTTGTTGATAGAACAATATAAAATGGTTATAAAATCACACTGATAAAAGTTTACTATTAATGATAAAGCCATTGTTATTTGTCTCATATTCAAGTTCAGATCCTCCAGTGTAGTAACAAAACAGGTGACTCACACCAGGGCACTAAAACTAAATAAAAGTCAGAGTTAATATTTATATTTTTGTTAATAAAAATTGTCTCAAGGAGTGACAACATGTTTTGTTTGCACTTGAAAATGTTAAATAATATATATCTTTCCTATCTTTCAGATATGCCAACAGAAAACATAAATTAAATGTTACAACAGAATGTTTTTTTTTTTTTTAATACCATGTTTGAAGTAAATCTGTTTAGTTAAAAACAAAAGGTGAAGACATACTTGATATCCCTATTTTTCTCCTGGATGCTTAACAACCACATATAGCAGCCAGAACCAATGAGGACTTTGGGGTTGAAAGTGTACCCAATATTTTAGTCCAGGTTCCTCCAAATCAAAATGGCTTAACAGACAACATGACTTATCATTTATCTGTAGTATCACCTATTTTCTTGATTACAGAATACATAGAGAACCCCCCTAAAATGGATTCTAATCAATATCCAGTCTGCCAAAGGAGAGTCAAAACAAAGGGAAAAAGTGTTAATGCTGCTAAAAGGAGGGAACCCACTTGGCCCTTACTCTTCCCTGCAGGTGACACAAATGCTGAGAGAGCCACAGAGCTCCTCCCAGGTTTCTAAACGTCTCCCCTAAAGAGCCATAATTGACCTTCAAAATTACAATAAAAATTAAACTTTGGCCACTTACTTGGTATTAAACACTCAATGGAAAAATATTGCCAAAAAGTAAGATATATTTAAAAAATGTAATCATCACAGTCCATACTGTAACTTTAGATCGACATGCTCACTGTGGCAAGAACAGATATAGACTACATAATCTGGTAAATTTCTAGATGTTCATGATTATGATGCCTGTTATTTTTTGGAATAATCCTGCTAATTTGACGACATTGTGTACTTAACTACAATCTTACCCTTCTATCCTCTTATCTACAGTTAGCCCACACTCAAATCGTTCTATGACAATCCACCTCTATTTATCTGGCTTCCCTGGATCTTCATCCAATGCCTGAAATATTAATGAGAACCCTGGATTTGAGTGAAGGGTAACCTAACCTCATCCAAACTTCCACATTTTCATGTTACTTTTCTAGACAACCTAAACATTGCTTTAGACTCCTATCCCTTGTTTAACCCAGATGTCTTTCTACCTATACCTATGCAACTTATATTCTCCTGTCTAGAGACTTTAGAAAAACTCATCAACTACAACCACAGAATTTCACTGTCTCCCCTTCCTGACTATGACCACACATGGTATATACAGATGAAAGCTATTCTACCACCAACAGGGGTCCCTCGTAACAAAATATGCTATTGTTTCAGATGGCCAGGTAATAAAAACTGGCCTATTGCCTAGGAAAAGTACATCCCTGAAGGCTGAGCTTGTTGCAGTCCATTTACCTCTACTAATAAAAATAAGCTTTGCCTCCTCTCTAACAGCTACAGGGCTGGCTACAAGTGGGCTGGGATACAGCCTAATCTCAAATGCTTTCCGCAGAACTAAGAACAGCCATCAAGAGCTATGCTACAGGCCCTGCACCTGCCATAGCTGCAGCTCATCTCAATAGCATCAGTAGTGCTTCAGAAATGCCATCCCCTGACCTCAACACAGCCAATAAGGGAGAAACCTATCTCTTCCTAAATGAGACATGTTGCTATTATATAAACCAGTTGGGTAAAGTAGAATTAGAGATTAAAAAATTTGAAAAAGCTTCCAAACTCTAGCGGATAAGACGCTATCCTGGCGCCCAAATATCCTTAGGACCATGGGGTTTCTTTGAAACTATTTGGCCTTGGCTACTACCATTACTCAGCCCATTAATGGGAATATTTTACTTTTAATAGCCCCTGTCTTTGTAAATGCATCCAAAACAAGGTACATAATCTTACATAACGTTCAACCAACTTCTACTAACCTATCCCTATTCAATCAGTACTAACTTAGTCTCTACAGACTTGACTCCCCATCAGATTCTCCAATGGGACTTGCCAGCTGCTGACACCAGCATCCCTGAGACACCCGACCATGGCCCCTCAGAGCAGGAAGGAAGCAATAAAGGGAAACCCCAACCCCTATCCTTAAGAAAATTCTGGAATGTTAAGTAGGACAAGAGTCCCAAGATGGGTCAAGATGAAAGAAGAGACAGCAGTCTGATTGATGCAACTTTAGATGTTTATATTGCCTAACCATTATTCCCCTGACCTAACAATGCCCTTAAGACACAGTTTTCCTGCTGATCTTATCTTAGAAACAACCTGGCTCCTCTTCTGATGGCAATTCATTCTCTGCCTGATTATTTCCTCCATTTTGTCTCTGTCCCCTGATTAATTAGCTTTTCCATTTGATCCCTGATTGCCCTTGAATTCTTCAATCCTTTGTTCTCTGTATCCCCCTCCCAAAGGAAAGAAAACTCTAAAAAAAAACCCAAACTATCTAGATTTAGGCCAGCTGTTCTCTCTCTCCCTCCTGTGAGACAGCCTGGCAACTTGAGTCTCTTATAAAAAGCTTTTTCCTGCCTCAGAGTGGTTGTGCATCGTCTTGTCATTCACTAACCTTAAAACATCCTGAAAGAATAAGTAAAGCAAACATAAAGTTCTTCATACTGTGAAGGGAAAACTGGTGATTGGAAACACAGATTGTTCTCAGTACACTAGAATTGCCTGTAATGGTTTACCATTGTGATTCCATGATGTCTGTATTGTCTGTAGACCAGCAATTATATTATTTCTAGAATAATCCAAAGAATATTACTGGTTTTAATTAAAGAAGAATCAACATATTTCTTATGATTGATGGGGTTTAAAGTAAAAAAGCACTTTCATAGTGAAGATTTCATAAGGATTCTAATCAGAATTTTCAGAATAGATGAAGGCAAGTAATTATAATTTAACACACACAGTTTTTAATACTCACTCAGTCTATATTGTGAAGAAAAAAAATCTAGGTTCTAGGAGTCCACAAATGATAAAATGGTGATTTCAGAAGCATCTCTTCCTCGTTGAACTAAAATATGAATTTGGCTTATTATCTCTGTGCTAATTTCCATGGGTTGTTGATAGTGACCGAAGAGAGGAGAAACCTTTTTATTAATTTCATCAGCCTCCCTTCATTTAACTCGTTACATAGCCATTCATGTGGCAGTGTCCTTTCATTCATCAGGGCCAAGAAACATCAGATAGAAGAGTAATTAAGCTAGTTCAATTTGAAAGATAAAGCCTGACTTCATCACAGTATAGACAAACATTTACTTTTTAAGACAAACTTTATGTGCAGCTGGTTTTAAATACATGAATATTTTTGCAAGCTCAGTTCAGGACTTCCTAAGCAATTGTGTGCTGGTTTTCTGTGCTTTCAATTAAATAAATCAGAATATCTTTCTGAACTATGTTCCAATTGTTTAATCTAGACACAAAAATGTGAAATCTCTATTTTTAGATTTCTTGACCAGAAGATTCTAGAATAATACATATTCCTTTTCCTTCATATCTGGACAGGCCTTTGGTTTAAAAGAAATGTTTGAACTTTTCTTTTCCCCAAGGATTTTGTGAGTGAAAGGAGCGATCCTGGGTAGTTAAGTTTTGCCCAGTCAGGACATGGTCAAGTGAGACGAAGAGCAATTAGTACCCAGCAGTAGAAACACACAAGGTAACTCACCTGCAAGTATAAACAACGAGCTACCTGAGGTAGAAAAAACATTTTTTTTTTCTCAGAACTGACAAAAGAAATCAACATAACTCTACTCTCCATGAGCTTCAGGGGAAGACTGAACACAAATAAACTGGAGCCCCATTGTCAGTGTGATCACAAAAAATACATTCACCACACAGCATTATCACATCTTGGTGAAAGCAGTGTGCTTTAAAACACCATTGTCTAACAGGATACACAAGCCTAAAGTATCGGTATCAATTGGTAGCAACCCATATTTTTATCTACAACCCCAAACTAATTGAACTTAAATCTATGTTTTGTCAGTGTTCAATATCATCAAGGCTTCCTAAGACAAATAAACACATGTTCTAGAAAGCATAATTTGATCCAAAGTTTAGCTGAAACTATAACATGGAATGTAATACTGATTATGTTTTTGTATAATTTTTAATCTGGGTGTGTGTTTTTCAATATGCTATCAGGAACTATTTGAATAACATCAATTTATTTACTTGATGGCTTTATAATCAAATTATTGTCTAAATTATTACATAAATTTTATGTAAAATACATGTACAAATTACTATATTTGATTTGTGATATATATTTTTAAAATATTTTATTTATTTCTCTATTTAAGAGAGAGAACTGGCATACCAGGACCTCTAGCCACTGCGATTAAATTCCAGACACATGTGCACCTTGTGCATAGAGAATTGAACCTGGGTCCTTATGCTTTGAAGGCAAGCACCTTAACCACTAAGCCAATTTATATATACAGATTTTATATGATGCATACACATATGATACATATTTTATATGATACAGCCCATGATACATGTTTTAAGGTTAGTAATAAATATAACCCTTTTAATTCTATTGTGAGTAGAATAGAATAGAATAGAATAGAATAGAATAGAATAGAAGAAAAGAATGAAACACATTGGCAGAAGGTCAGATTTAGCTTAGTTATATTAATGCCTATAGCACAGGTTCACACTTGTAAAACAAATAGTAACACTGATGAGACAAGTATGTGAAGTGCTCCGGGGAAATTTAGATAGCATAAAGGATATTTTGTCAGTGGGTTTTCAGAGGTCATTGCATCTGAAGCCTCTCAGATACTTGTCATGAATGCAAAGATTTGGATTCTGCTACAAACCTACTGAAGCTGTCTTGGGGTGTAC
The DNA here is from genome assembly GCA_036365145.1 of Orientallactaga sibirica. Taxonomy (NCBI): domain Eukaryota; kingdom Metazoa; phylum Chordata; class Mammalia; order Rodentia; family Dipodidae; genus Orientallactaga; species Orientallactaga sibirica. The sequence continues at coordinate 8,607,181 of JAEOAD010000010.1, read as the reverse complement.
AATTGCTGACTGCTTTTTAACTTTCCATGTACCCACTGTGCATACTAAATTTGATAATCATTGCTTTAAAGAAATAACCTATATTTTATTTTTTATAATCTGATAAATCAGACCTACCTGTCAGCCATTAACTCTTGTTGGAAGCATAATGGATTTTCTTTGGTAAATACTGATCAAATATGCCTCTATAATTTCCCAGAATATTACTTAAAACTATTTCTGCCCTCTACATGAACTCTAATTCTTTCTTGTGTTTTCATTACAGGAACTTTATGGGAATATACTTTTCTGTGTATGACCACTGGAAAAAAGAGAGTAAACTGCCAGGGTTTGTTCTTCTTTCTGGTAGCTCATCTTTCATAATTCTACCTTCAATTTGGAGGAGCTCTGAGAGAATATTTCAGGGGAATGATACTACTCAAAGACCAACAAGTTTTAAAACAGACACAAAGAAGAGCATAAGCCTATGGCAAGTTGATTTTTGTTCTGATTTTTCAGTCACTTACTGTAGCCTTGAGAAATATAATTTAATCACCACCATAAGGCCATCTTGAGACATGAAACAGCTAGGAGATACTATCTCAAATATACTTTCTACCTCCAATAGTCTATGATTTCCCCAAAAATCATGTTTAATTTTTTAACCTCATTAAAACTACATTAAAATTAATTCTCATAATTCAATAGGAACTTTTGTATAAACAAGGAGCTAGATAGATGATGCATTGGTTAAAGGAACTTGTTGCAAAGCATGATGGCCTAAGTTTCATTCCACAGTACCCATGTAAAGCCAGATTCATAAACTAGCACATGAATCTGGAGTTCATTTGCAGTGTCCTGGTATTCCTTCTCTCTCTCTCTTCTTGCAAATAAATGAATCAAAATACATATGAAAAAGAATATTATTTCAGAATAAAAGTTTCTTTCCTTGACAATCATACTTCCCCAAAGACTGCTTGGGTTTGGGTAAAACACAACATAGCTATTTCTTGATTATTTTGATTAATTTTAGTCTTTGAAGTTTTCTTCTTATTCTGGACCAAGAGTACACTAAATTAAGTGGAATTATATGAAGCTAAAATATACCAGCTTTGAAACTGATGTCACAGAATTGTTTCAATGAATCAGAGTTCAGGGCTTCTATTTGTAACTCTTTTGAAAATTATAAATGATTTCCTTAAAGTCTTTTGTGATGTGGTCTTTCTGACTCTATGGACACATATTTATCATATTTTTCCTTCTTTTGACCATGAAGTCCCTCTCTTGCAAGGACATACTTGTAGCTTTCAATGTGTTTAAGACCCTTCTCTCAATTTACTTAATGTAGGATTTAGGACACATCATGATTGTATTTCCTAAAAATTATAATCAAACAGTAACTATAAAGGGCTAAATTACCTATCAACAATCATATAGTAAAGTATTAATCCTACTGATCCAATGTCTTCTACTGGGTTGTTAAATTAAAATGAGATCATCATTTTAACTGTCCCTAATTGATACTACCTGGCATCCACTTAAGAATGAGAACATGAACATATGTAAGTATCCATAATAGTGAAGATGGAGGAAGAGGCTGGCCATTAGCCAGACAAAGAGTGATATCTTAAAAGAAGCCTCCTACATACTAGAACTCAGGAAATATACATTGATGACAATTAAGACGCTTAGTCTCTGATACTTTTTATGATTGTTCTATCAAGTTTGCATTTTAAAATACAAAATATAAAATAATGGGCAGAAAATGGGCAGAAAATTTGACAATTTTGGAAAATGCTAGGGTCCATTGAGGAAGAGGGGACAGAAAGAATGTAAGAGCCAAAGGAAGGGAATGACTCCTTGCAATACAACTAATTGGACTTGATATCCATGACCTCAAAGTGCCTAGCAATACCTTCATAAGACCCTAATAATAGGAGATAAAGATGATGACATCAAATTAAAAGAGTGACTAATGGAGAGAGGGAGGATATGATGGAGAGTTGAGTTCTGAAGGGGAATGGGGGGAGGGGCGGGAAATATCATGGTTTATTTGTCTGTAAGTATAGAAGTTGTCAATAAAATAAAAAAAAATAAATAAATATACAGCATATATATATATACACATATATATATATATATATATATATATATATATATATATATATATATATATATATCACCACCAGATCAACAATAAGCCAAATATCCTACAAGCCCATTTATGGCCCATTCCATTCCAGTATCTATACTACCCTTGTTTTATAATGTTTTTATAGGAGTCCAGTTTCTTTTAGGGAACCTTAGACCAATAATCATCTAAAAATGTACTCATATTTCTACTATACATATGTAGACTATAGAACAGATGCTATTAAAACAGAAGAAACACAGTTTTAAAAGATGGAGGAGATGGTGGGAACTAGAATGGATTGCTGAAAGGGTAAAGAGTGGTCGTGGTAAAGATGGCCAAAAGACATAATCTGCAGCTACAAAATAATGAAGCATATTATTTTGTTCAATAGAGATACAAAGATTTTTAAATTTGAGAAATCATGTGCTTGTAAACTTATGCCCTTAATTTAATCTTTCATGGTTTTTTCTTACTATATACAATTTCATTTCTTTTTATTCCCTACTTTTGCCCAGCAAAGGTATAGGAATTTATATTATCTATAATTTGAATAACCTACTGGTTGTCTTAAAATGTCTATCCCAGGCTGGAAAGATGGCTTAGTGGTTAAGGTGCCTGCCTGCTAAGCCTAAGAACACTGGTTCCAATCTCCAGCGGTTCCAATCTCCAGGTCCCACGTTTAGCCAAATGCAAAGTGACGCAAGGGCGCAATGCCGCACTTGCCCACAAGGGGGTGCACACATCTGGATTTCGTTCATAGAAGCTGAGAGACTGCTGGCGCACACATCTCTATCTCTCTCCATCTCCCTCTCTGTCTGTCTGTCTCTCTATCTCTCTGTGTCTCTCTCCAAAAATAAATGAAATAATTAAAATATTTTTAAAAATTAAAAAAGTCTATCCCAAGGGTGAGAACTTGTAGCAGACAGCTTCAGGTTCGCTGAGATGAACTTCCAGACCAGGCACAGTTATGGAGGAAGGGATATTATTTATTGAAGCTTACAGATCCAGGGGAAGTTCCATAAGGGCAGGAAAAGCAGCCTGCTCATCACAGGGCCAAACAGAAAGAGAGAAAGCCAACCAGCCACCACAGCACACAGAGCAAAAACTACTGCCAAAAGGTCACACAGCACACTTCAGGAAGTCCTGCTAGGCACATTTGCATATCTTTACAATGGAATCTCAAACCCACACCTTAAGACCAGCCCCCAGTGACATTGCCTCTAGCAAGGTGATTGCAGATGCAAACTATAACTAATAAAACACTGAATATATTGGGGGACATATATTCAAACTACCACAGAACTTCAGAATATATTTATTATACACACAAATATGTTTATATATATTTAGAAATTTTACATATTAACAAAATAAAAAATGAAATCCACAAGAATGTTGATATTTCATTGAGTAGAAATATGAAAATGAGCATTAGATATTAGATTTATTTAATAAGGTACTTTAATATTACTTGAACTATTTTATAAGTGCAGATATTATTAAGTGTAATCAATGTCTACCGTAACATTGTATCAATTGGACTATAAACACATTTCTTGCTTTTAAAAATGGCCATAGTCATTGTTGTGGTTTGAATCTGAAATGTCTCCCATTGGCTTAGGTTCTGAGTGGGTTACATCCAGTTTGTGACACTGTTTGGGAAAGTTTTGTTACATTTGGAAAATGGACCCTTGGTTTTGAAGGCTAATAGTCCAGTGTCTAGTTCTCAGTGCTCTTTTTTTTTTTTTCCTGGGCTACTTTAAATTTAATCTTTCATGGGATTTTCTTACCAGGTACAATTTTATTTTTTTATTCCCTACTCCTGCCCAGCAAAAGTATAGGAATTTATCTTATGTACAATTTGAGTAATCTACTCATTGTCTTAGAATGTGTATCCCATGGGTAAGGGGAAACTTCAAAATATACTTATTATACATATCTGGAAATATACATAAAGAAACATATTTATACATATATATTTATACATAGAAAAATATACATACATATACATACATTATATATGCATACACACACACATATATATACATAATTATGGTAACCAGCTGCCACATACTCACATGGCCTTGCCACTTCCACAAGGATGGCCTGAGACCCTGTGAATCAGTGATCCTGAAGAAGTCCTCTCTTGCTTAGTTTGCTTCTGTAAAGGTATTCTGTCACAGCGAGAAAAAAGTAACTAATATAACATGTAATATAAACATGATCATAATATTTTGGAAACTGAGATTTATAGTTTTATGGACCATGATGGGGATTATTCTTATTTTCCCTCTCCCTTTCATTTTGTATATGCTATTTTTGTCACTTTGCTTCTATACTTCTTACTATATACCACTTGAGGAACAATATTGTAGAAGAACTGAAGTTTAGTAGCTGTTTATTTACACCAGTACTAGAAAACATACTTCTGTTCTTAACTTTAAATATCCATTCTATTTTCAGTATAAAATCTTAGATAATGTGATATTTATTCTTGAAAACTTATCTCCTTATATTTCTCTATACCTAAATTATAAGCCTATATTAGTATTTCATATATTTATATTACTTTGTTCATCAATATATCTTAAAATATTATATGAGTGTACTAATAAATATAATAATATTTTAGGACTAAATAAGAGGTCAAAGCAACATAAAGATTTACAGATATAGATGCAGTAAGTTCATCTTTACTGATAGTAACTAACAAAAGGAAGTGGAAACATGTGTGTGTGTATAAGTATTTCTGAAGACCATACTATGTAAGCATTGAGAAACTTTTACACTTAAATAATTAAAGCACAATGTTTCCACAATGAAGCAATCCAATTCCTCCCAGCTTTTCTTTTAATACCAAAAGGCACAAAATGATTTGGTATATAAATGCTAGCCATCTGAAAACTGACAGCTAGATTAAATTTTCTTCAATTTAATTTTAAAAAAATGTACTAGGAAACATCTAACCTGGCCATTAATTTCTTTAATGTCTACCACTACATTAAAACTGGCAACTAGTAATGTGAATTGCCATTATTTTACTTTGATTTTCATCCCAATGGTATTTAAAGCTTAAAAAGTAATAATAAATGATCATCTATATATACATAAATGTACATAAGACTATTGAAAAGAAAATAAGGTTCATACTTTTCAGTGACATGTGAATTTTTTCTTTGAGTGACTTTAATTCAGTGATGTACTCTTACTAATGAGAAGAATTTTGTGTTTGTTTTATGTTAATTGTTTAAATAAGTGCACATATCTCTCTTGTGATCATAATTGTTCTCAGGATGTGTGTGTGTGTGTGTGTGTGTGTGTGTGTGTGTGTGTGCATGTGAATGAATTAAGCCTGCCTCACACACCACCATACATCCCATGCAGGAAAGAACTGTACCCTGTGGGTAAGAAGACTTCTTTTGATATGTGGTTGCTTATCTTGTTATTTGTGTCACCTTTACCATCAGCCATTACTTTTTATTAAATTATTTTATGTTTTTTTTTTATTTAATTGATTTATTTATTACAGAGTGAGAGAGAGAGAATGGGCATGCCAGGGACTCCACCCACTTCCAATGAACTGCAGACACATATGCCACCTTTTGCATTTGGCTTATGTGGGTCCTGAGGAACCGAACTTGAGTCCTTTGGCTTTTCAGGCAATCACTTTAATCACTCAGCCATCTCTCCTGGCCCCATCAGCCATTTCTATTTGGTTGCTATTTTGACTGTGATTTGCTGTCAAGGATTTAATGCTAATATGGGATTGCCTTAAGATTCCCCAATACACTTATAACACAATATAGTAAATAAAGTTCACAGTGGCTATATTTAAAATGAAAGAATTCTTGTCAATAAAAAGAATTTTAAATTATTCTATATATCCAAAACTGAGTTTTATTGTTAACCTTTCCACCAAATGCTTAAGCCATACAGGTACAAAAATTCATGGACTATATGGAAACACAAAACAGTATATTTGCTGTCAATGATATCTCAAATGCATACAGAAACCAATGGAGAGATTTTAATGTTTCTTTAAAAAAAATAGATGAGGGGTAGGGGAAGAAATAAGACTTGCTTGTCACCAAAGACGTAGACCTTAGATGAAGAAAGTTATTGACAACTCACTCTATAAGCAGGCATTAACTGGAACTGTGATTTTCTTTCCTCTAATTACTGAGCACAATTGCAGGCATGTGCTATCATGCCCAGTTTCCCCCTCTCTCTTGGCTAACCAGGTTTTCTATTGTAATATCTGTACACTGACTATATTTTCACATTCTAGTTTAATAAGAAATAATTATTACTTTGATATTTATGAATCACATAGAATAATGTTACATACAATGTTCTATGACTAGTGCTTCTTGAAAAATTAAGCTTTTCCCCATTAATAAACATTTCCCACAAAGGATCTAGTCATGAGTAGATGGATTCCTCAGCTCACATTTTAGCATCATAAATTTATGGTGATCTGAGTCAGTCTACTAGGTGTGATTTATACATCTCATTAAATGTAGAAACTGAATATATATTAGGTTTTCTCTGGGTTCTTTTTCATAGTGGTTTCAGTGAGAAAAACTCATTTGCAGAGGTCAAGTGAAAATTGCAAACATCATAAAAAGACAAAAAAAATAATAAAAATTAATTTTCTGTGACATTTACCATAAAGTAAAATATCTTATTGAAAAACTACCCAAAACAGTTTATAGTCTAATATTTAGAAATGAATATATATATATATATATATATATATATATATATATATATATATATGTATGTACATATATTCAAAGAACACTTCATAGTAAACAGATTTACTTCAAAGAAATGCAGCTTATCAACAAGTAACACTTATTTGGTACTGAAAAGCTATTTAGCAGACCAAAGCATCATATGATTTGGAATATCTAACAATGTGCTTTACATTCATTGTCACCAGGTAACACAATTCAAAGAAGGTATGAAAAAGCTATTTATTTAAATTGCATTAAAATTCTAAAGTGGAACATTTTAAGTTTGGGAAAATTGAGAGTGCAAGTGTACTTCCTGCAATGAATTTCCTTGTTTTATGACTGACATGATTCATTTCATGTACTTGTCTGAACACTGTACAAATATTTTTAGCTTACTAAGGAATTGTACATACATAGCATAGAATATTGTGTTATGATTCAGAAAATGTTCTTTTTGTTCCCTTTCGTCTTTTTATAGAAGTACCTGATAATTGTATTTTATCACCTGGGTCTCTTTGACAGAGAGAATTTTAGGGACTTGACTCATGAACACATCCAGAGGCTTCATTTGTGACTTGATGGACTGATTTGTTATCACTTTTTTTTTTTTATTAGCTATGTACATACTCAGTGTATAAACAGCACATGTTGGTAGCATCCTTATGCTCCTCCCTGTCCTACCTCCTCTTTAGGAACCCTCCTCATTGGGGATGCCAGTTATCCTTCTGTGGATTGTGGGTGATTCATAGTGGGGGTATGGATCATTTATGGGGAAGAAGCAATGTCTCTGCATAATGTCCCAACTTGTTCTCTAACAATCTTTCCACCCCCTCTTCTGTGAATTTCCCTGAGCCATGTTGTGTTTGTTTTAGGTCTACTTCAGTGATGAGGTCTTGGGATCCTCTGTGTCTCTGGCTCTCTGGTTTGGTAGGAGTTGAGTGTTGTGTCTATCACCATTACCCTTGTGCTGATACCAGGCTCACCAAGAAAGCAGAACTCTTGCTCATTTGCCCAATTACTGTATGGTTTCAGCTGGGCCCCTAGTGATATAAAATGAGACGTTTCTCTCCTCAGGTTCTGAGTCCATCTGAAAAAGAGAAGCAAATTCTCCAACAGAGAGTAAAGTCAGAATGGGATAAATAGGAAAACCATCATTAGTTTAGAGAGAATTTAATAATTGTAGGCCCTCTTGTAGCCAATGATTAGTGGGAATTTCATATTGAGAGCAAACTCATTTTTTGGATATGATTCTCACATGTTTTCCAGTTTCAACTATAGATTCCTTTCCACTGGGCAGATCCATTAGCCAATTCAAGAGCAGATGGTTACCCACAATGGCTATGTGCCACTATTGCACTTGGGTGAGCATCATGTCAGGTTATTTGCTGTTGAGTAGCTTAGACCACGAGTTGCTTGGACAGATGTTGGACATTTTCCCCAAGTAGCTCATGTAGCACCTTCTGTCACTAAACAAGCTAACTGTCTGGGAACTCACTCTCTTCCAGATTCCAGTCATATCTTTTACATTCTGTATCAGCAGAATATCATGTCTTTGGCAGTAGGGGCTTACCATTAACCTTTGTTGGGTGATCAAGTTCTCTAACAGAAGTCTTTCTTTTTGATCAATAGCTCATTGTAGATATTAACTGCATCCTGGTATTGGGAGTGACAGGCCACCTCCAAGGAAAAAGAAGGAAGAAAAAAGGTAGGTAATATAAAAGAGAAAGAGAGAAAAGAGAGACAGAGAAACAGGAGAAGATTCAGGTTAGTCTTCATCATACCCTCTACAGCATTCCCTCTAAGGAACTGTTGAAGGTTTAACCTTTTAGTCTGTATTTCAGGACATAGAATTTTATGGTACCAGTTCCATTTGGGTCCAGATTTGTGTACCCCCCACACACACACCCTTACCCTCCCCACCCTCCCTATTGTCTGGTTCTCTAGATGCCTATTTGGTATGTCAGCATCTCAGGCAGATCCAGATTAGGAGCCACAGATGAGTGAGACCATGTGATGATTGTCTTCCTGTGATTGGGTGACTTTGCTGAGAATGATCAGTTCAAATTTAAATCATTTTTCTTCAAATTTCATTGTGTCATTTTTCCTTAATGCTGTGTAGAATTTTTTGTGTAGATATAGCACATCTTGATTATCTATTCATCTGTTAGACATCTGGGTTGATTCCAGTTCTTAGCTATTATGAATTGAGCAGCTATAAACATGGTTGAGCAAAACTCTTTGAACTGAGGCATGGCGCTTTTAGGATAATGTCCAGCTAGGGGACATCCAATCAAGATGGCATCTACCTAACCATGAGTCACCTTCTGGGGATAGAAAGACAAGACACCTAGGGTTCATTGGGGTTGTAGATTCTAGTACACATCCATAGTGAGGGAACAGAGGAGCAAAGTATGGAATCTGCTGATTCCCATGCTCTTGGGTAGCCCACCAGTCCCCCAATCCCCACAAGCAGCAGCCCTACACACAGTCCCAGTTGCAGGTTCCTACTGCAAAAACTGCAAGCTAAGTGGATGCAGGCCAGCAGGCTAGCATAGGTCCCTGCTACCATGGAGCTCCACAAGCAAATGCCATCCCACTTTCCCCCCACCACCAGGGAGCTCCATGCATGAACACTATCCTACTCCCTGCTGCTGCCCCACTCTCCCATGTGCAGACCCAAGCCAGAAGGCAAGTGTACCACCCCCCAGCCTAGGCTTTATCACCACCAGGAAGTTCCACACATAAATGCCTTCCTACCCACCACCACTTCCTGCACAGACCAGGACCTACTGCAATTCCAACAGTCTACTCAGACCCAGGCCAACAGGCTAATCTTCACACCTCCCTCCCTTTCCTACCACCCCACCAGGACTGCCACCAGTTCTTCCCACCCTGCACATCACCTGACCCACAGCAGTCCCATATCCCCACTCTGCTTTGTCACAGGACCAGGCATTCCCAGCCATCCCCTGGTACATGGTCCCAATGGACCTGCTGTCCCATCTCCTCACCCCTGAGCATCACAGAACTACCACACATTCCATCCTTCCACCCTCCACAGCCCAGCTGAAACACCAGTCTACTTTGTCCCATTCCTCCCTATCCCCTGTCCCATCGGGATAGCTGACCATGCAGTCCCATACCCTGAACCACCAAACAACAAGCCCCTTCATCACGTCCTCAGGCCCTCACCAGAGTCTCATGAGCTCCTTCCCTCTGAACAAGAAGGCCCCATTGCCATCAGAAGCCTAATCAAAGCAAACATAAAAGGCAATAATCACTGAAGATACTTCAAGGGTAAACTACAGCTTCCCCCTAAATTAAATAGGATTCCTGAATTGTGGTGGGGAGACCAGAGTGCAAAAGGAAGCACATGAAAAATCAAATGCAAGTAAATCCAACAAGATGTCCCAAGTCCCACAATGGATGACTCTAATCAAAGCATTGCAGAGTCAAAAGGATCAGAACCCCAAAAAGAAGATACAAGCTATGCAACCCTGGCCAAGCAAAGAGCAGAACTTACAGAAAATCAACAAAGGGCCAATAATTGTATTAATGCTGTCCTGACTAGATTAGGCCTAATAGAAAAGAAGGGTTCCAAAGCCAATTAAATGATCTGAAGGAGAGCAGAAAAAAGGGGACATAAATAACCTGCTGGCTAAGCTCAATGAAGACATAAGTAAATGCAAGGAGGAAATCAGAAGCCGGGCATGGCGATGCACACCTTTAATCCCAGCACTTGGGAGGCAGAGGTAGGAGGATCACCATAAGTACAAGGCCACCCTGAGAATACAGAGTGAATTCTAGGTCAGTCTGGGCTAGAGTGAGACCCTACCTTGAAAAACCAAAGAAAAAGAAAGAAAATCAGAAAATGATAAGAAAAGGGAACTTGACAGAGGAATGGAAAGTATACATTAAAAAAGTAGTAGAAAATACAAACCAAATTGAACAAACCCAAAACCCTCTCAAGAATAGAGTCATCCATGAGGAGGCTAGAACTGGAAGACAAAACAGAAGAAACAGTTCATGAGTCAGACCCAGTTATTCCCTTACTGGGCATTTATCCTAAAAGCTTCATGCCTCAGTGCAAAGAGATTTGCTCATCTATGTTTATAGCTGCTCAATTCATAATAGCTAAGACCTGGAATCAACCCAGATGCCCATCATTAGATGAATGGATAACCAAGATGTGGTATATCTACTCAATGGAATTCTACACAGCAGTAAGGAAAAATGACACAATCAAATTTGAAGAAAAATGGTCAAACTTTGAACAGCTTCCCCCTAAATTAAATAGGATTTAATAGATCATTCTCAGTGAATCACCCAATAGCAGAAGGATAATCATCACATGGTCTCACTCATCTGAGGCTCCTAAGCAGATGCTGACATATCTAAAAAGAATCAGCCAAGCATGCAGGAGTTAACCATTCATACAAAATGGCAACCTTGAGAGGAGCATGCAGGCTCTTTTTAAGCACAGTTAGGGGAAATTCCAGGCTGGTTAGGTAATCTTTTTTTTTTTTTTTAAATTGACAACTTCTATACTTACATACAAAAAAACATATGATATTTCCCTCCCCTCCCCCCATTTCCCTTTAGAACTCCAATCTCTGTCATATCCCCTCCCTCTCTCCATTAGTCTCTCTTTTACTTTGATGTCATCATCTTTTTCTTCTACTATTATGAGTGAAGCCATGGGAAGAGAATGCATAAAAGAAGGTCAGGGGGAGGGTCAATAAAAATGCAAGACAGTGTGAATAAGACTTATGTAAACCTGCTTTTTTGAATAATGACACATCCAGAAGCTATAGACTGCTACTAGAAAATTTTCAGTGCCTGGGATGGGATACCTTCCAGTGAGTTGTTGGCCAAGGAGGTCCCAGTAGCCTCCAAAACATTACAGATTATTGCCATGGCCCTTGGTTTCCCTTGAGAAACAGATGGTAAGACCCTACTGTGAAGACATCTCTTGCCTGAGAGGTATGGTCACTGAGAAAGCAAGCTGGTGCTGATCAGAAAACCTTCTCCTTATAGACCAGCCAACTGAAAGCTGGAAAAAGCTGCACTGCATGCAGCCATATGGGAGACAGAAGTCATCAGCAGTGAAAACAGTGGACACTGGAAAATTCAAGTTTGGCTGTATAGGCCCAATGACTGAATGGGTACAATAGTGGCATGTCTGCTCTTGGAGTAACCAACTACTCCATAATTGGACTGAATGCCCTCTCTATGGGAGTGAATACATGCCTGGTACTGAAAAAACTAAGCAAAAGTCTATGGCAGGGAGGTCATGAGCCTTAGGGGTATAAAGTCTGGTCTTGTCTGGCTAAATGTATATATTATTCCCACCAAGATGCCCTGAAAGAACTACAGTTAATGTTCATATTCACATATTAATGGTTAGGTAATCTTTTTATATGATTGGCTAAGCAAGCAGCAGTTACATTTGTATATCTTTGATTGGTTGGGGTGAACAGGACATGTCTCCAGGAACTGACTCAGCCCTGAGAGCCCACCCCTCCGGGAAATTGAAACTTAGGACTAGTTAGGGCAGCACCTTACTGAAGCCTGCATGGAGTCAGTTTGGTCCCTTCATTCCCCCCTTGAGTATGGTTCCATCTTGAATTCTTGAGATGAATCCAAAGGTTGGTGCTGTTGTCTCAGAACCATTAATTGTACTGTGGCTAAGTGATCCTTAACAAATTTTACCAAGACATTAATAATACAGGGCCCACAAGTGAGGGCAAGCAACAAAAGGAAAAGGGGACCTGTCAGGATAGAAATTAAAGTTGGTAGCCAGGGGTACCAGTTAAACATAGATTTGTACCAGCTTTGGGATTGTTCCCTTTTTAATTTTTTTTATGAAATCTTTTTTTAAGTATAGCCATAGATTCTTTTACAACACCAGAATGATTAACATAGAAACAACATTCCTCATTTAAAGTAACTCAGAGACTACCTTGTTGCAGGAATAGTAGGTCTAAACCTTGTCTGCTTTGTAGAACTACTTCAGCTAGGGAAGAGAAGGGAGTCTTGTAGACGTACAATAGATTTTTTTACTATTCTAGGTCTGTATCTATGGCTAGCCTTAGGGCCCTTGTTTTATAAAAAGTAAGTCTAAGATTTGGATAGAAGAAGCATTTCATTAGTAAAGTCAGTTATCTGTTTAAGACCCATTGGGGCAGGATGGGGGTTATCCATACATTTACATAAGGGGCACACTTGGCTCTTAACAGGGTGAAGGGAAGGAGTTCCATCCATCCTTCGCCAGTCTCTAAGGTTAATTTATTTAAAGTCTCCTTTAAGGTCCAATTCATTCTTTTTATCTGTCCTGAACTTATCTCTAACAATTCCTTATTATATGGGCTGTCTCTGACTTGGTAGGGAAAGCTCCTATTTATCTTGAAAAGATATCAACACAAACAAGTAAATATTTATATCTATATTGACCTGGCTTTACATCTGCAAAATTAACTTCCCAATATCTACTTGTTTCTGTTCCCCTTTCTCTCTTACCCCTATTGGTGGTATCTTACCAGAGGAGGCATTTGTCTGTTAGCAGGTCTGACAGCGGGTGGTGGTGTCCTTGATGACTGAATCTATAAAAAGCTCTTTCCTCATTAGTTTGGATAGCTTGTTGCTGCCTAAGTGAGTTTCTTCATGTAGTTGTTTAACCAGTCCCTGCTGATTCTGCAGAATAAACGCTGTTTGCTTTTACATACTATTTGACGCTGGGATCTTTCTGCAGTGATTATTCGACCCTTACAAAAAGTATAAGATTTAAAGTTGAAAAATTCAAGGAAGTTTAAAGTTATAGACACAGAGACAAGTTTTAGGTTACTGAAGCTGCTACTATTAAACAAAATGGTACCACCATTACCCCATTACCTGCTACACACTGAAACAATGGAGGATGCCTGAGGTGATTCCATCCAGGAAAGACTGAATGGTAGAAATGCAAACTTTTCCAAAGGATATGACATGAAGAAAGGAAAAAAACCTGATCTTGAAGGTTAAGATTTATTTTCCCCTGAATTAAAAATGGCTATGTCTGTTGGACTTGACCTTCAGATGTTTGATGTTTTACTGATGGTTATTGACTTTGCATTGGTCCAGTCTCTCCTTGTTATGCCTTATAGCAATGGAAATGTTTAGTCTGTGCCATTATATGTTGAAAGTATGTAACTTGTTTAGATTTTTCAGAACTCACAGTTAAGAAACAATCTTCCAAAATTAAAAAAAAAAAAAATAAGGGGGGGGGGCTGGAGAGATGGCTTAGCAGTTAAGTGCTTGCCTGTGAAGCCTAAGGACCCTGGTTCGAGGCTCGATTCTCTAGTACCCATATAAGCCAGATGCACAAGTGGATGCATGCATCTGGAGTTCGTTTGCAGTGGCTGGAGGCCCTGGTGTGCCCATTCTCTTTCTCTCTCCATCTTCTCTCTGTCTGTTACTCTCAAATAAATAAAAATAAACCAAAATTTAAAAAAAAAAAAAAAACCAATCTTAAGTCTCAGATGAGACTTTGGAACAATCTTAAAGTTAGTAAAGACTATGGAGACCTTTGAAGTTGGACTGAATGCAATTAATAAAGTGCAATGGTCATGAATCTATTCAGAGCCAGAGGCAGATGTGGTTGTTTGAATGTATGCTCCCCATAGACTGGGGTGTTTTGTTAACAAAGATGTGGTATATCTATACTATGGAATTCTACGTAGCAGTAAGGAAAGATGAAATAAGGAAATTTGAAAAAAAATGGTCAAACATGGAACAGATCATCCTCAGTGAGCTCACCCAAGCACAAAAAGATAATCGTCCCATGGTCTCATTTATCTGTCTGCCCCTAACCAGATTCCATGTGACATGTGGCCAAACCTAATAAACACTCTGAGGATGAGACAAGAAGGAGGGTGGGATGGAGGGAGGGTAAAGGTGGGAGGGAATGAGAGGGTGGGAGGGAGGACAAGGGGGGGATACAAATTGGGACCCAAAAGGGAAAAATACTACAAAACCCTTTACTCTGAACAACAGGCTAAAACAGTGATCCTTCAGCAGGCCTACAGAGGGAATACTCGAACCACAGGAACCTGGAGAGAACATGATGAAGGCCAACTTTAATCTTGTCCTGCTTCTCTTTCTCTTCTCTCTCTCTCTCTCCCTCCCTCCCTCCCTCCCTCTCTCTCTCTCTCTCTCTCTCTTTCTCTCTCTCTCTCTCTCTCTCTCTCTCCCTCTCCTCTCTATACTCACTTTCTCTTTTACATTATATATCTTTTTCCTCCCTCACCTTCCTAGGTGCAGACTTATAACTCCCAGTGCCAGCAGGGGTTAACTTCCACAATGAGCTGTTGATCTGAAACACCTACAAGGTTCCCCAAAAAAAGACAGACTTCGGTCAGAGTACTTGGTGACCCACAAAAGGTTAATGGTAAGACCCTACTGTCGAAGACAGCATACGTGTGTGAGACCAAACACAGAGAGACCTGGCCAGAATCTGGAAGAAGGTCAGTCCCCAGACAGTTAGCTAGTCTAGTACCAGAGGGTGCTACACGAGCAACTGGGGGAAAATGTCTGACATTGGTCCAAACAACTTGCAGTCTAAGATACCCAGCAGGAAACAATCTGACGTAATGCTCATACAAGTGCAGTAGTGGCAAACAGCCATGGTGGGTTACCAACTGCTCTTGATTTGGCTAATAAATCCATTCAGTGGAATGGAACTCATTGCTGGAACTGGGAAATAAGTCAAAGCCGTGTACAAAAAATGAGCTCAGTCTCCAAGATCTAGAGGCCACCAAATGTGGGTTAGAAGAGAGCCAATGCATATAAAGTTCCCTCCAAAACATATATGGTTATCCCTTCTATCTAGTACTAACTTCTCTCTCCATTGGAGAATTTGCTTATCTCTTTTCAGGTGGACAACAAACCTGAAGGGAGGATCACCTAACCACACCTCACCAGCTGAAACCATAGAACAACACAGGGGAAGGGCAAGAATACAGCACTCAAGGCAATCACAACACCAGAAAAAGGCTGAAGGAGATAAACACAGAGAGCATCCAACTCCAACTAAGCCAGATATCCAGAGACACAGAGGCTCCCCAAACCTCACCACTGAAGCAGAACTAAAATGACCCCAATGTGGCTCAGGGAAACTCACGGAAGAGGGGCGGAAAGATTGTTAGAGTCACAAGTTGGGGTGTTATGCACAGAGACTGGGGCCTACCCACCAGAACTCTTGAGCAAACTCACAATGCATGACCCACATTCCCCATTGATGAGGGTCCCTTTGAAAGTGGGAGGACAGGGAGGAGGACAATGGAACCAATACTATGAATGTAAAATCAGAATAATATAAATAAAAATATATATATTTATTAAAAAAAAAAAGTTTATAACTTGGGTCTCCATGTGCCACTAGGGGGTGGATCCTGGATCCAGCCCTAAGGTGTGTTTGGGGGCAGATCTATAAGAGAGCACTCAGAGCTCTGGTGGAGACCCTGCTGCTTGCTATTATTTGGTGTGTGCGTGTGTTGGTGCTGGTGTTTTGCTTGTTGCAGTTTTACTCTCTGCTTGGATTTGTGAGTGAGCCAGCTTCTTCTGCCATCAATGAAACTTCCCTTGAATCTGTAAGCTTGAAATAAATCCCTTCCCTCCATAAACTGTTTGGAACTTATCTCAGCAATATGGAGCTGTCTACTACATGTAGTAGTTTCACATTTTTGTAAAGGAAGAATCAACTTATAGGTTGTACTGAAATTGCTAACATAATGTACTGAAAACAACTATGTAGCTCATTACCCACCAACTTAATTTCAGTTTACTTAATTGTGACCTACTTTTCACCATGTGCAGTGAAACCTTCTTGCAGTGTTTAAGAATACAATATTTTATAAACACACCATCACTGCTTCCCAAGAAAATGGTATGATATAATAGTATTAAATGTAAATATTTTCAAAAGTCCATGTGTGTGTGTGTGTGTGTGTGTGTGTGTGTGTGTGTGTGTGTATATATATTCTTTCAGAATGTTGAATTATAGCTATACAATTTATAATTGCAGACAACCAAATCTAAGCTAGTCCAAATGTTTTTATCCTTTAAAATAAATCTGGGACTGGAGAGATGGCTTAGTGGTTAACGCACTTCCCTGCAAAACCAAAGGACCTCGGTTTGATTGTCCAGGACCCATGTAAGCCAGATGCATGAGGTGACACATGCATCTGAAGTTCCTTTGCAGTGGCTGAAGGCCCTGGCATGCCCATTCTCTCTCTCTCTCTCTCTCTCTCTCTCCCCTCTCTCTCTCTCCTCTCTGTCTCATTCTCTCTCTCTCAAATAAATAAATAAAACTAAAATATTTTTTAAAAATTTAAAAAATGTTGTGAGCCAAGCATGGTGGTGCATGCCTGTAATCCCAGCACTCAGGAGGCAGAGGTAGGAGGATACCATGATTGCAAGGCCACCCTGACACTTTAGTGAATTCCAGGTCAGCCTGGGCCAGAGAGACCCTACCTCAAAAAAACTAAATAAATTAAAAAAATTGTACTATTTATTTTACCATTCCAGAATATAATAAATAAAACAGACTTGGCTACTGTCTAAATACTTCACAGAAGATACAATGCCTCTGTCCCTTGGACACTATTTCATTCTGTAATGCTTTAACTAATCAGTAAATAATGCAGCTTTCAATATTTTCCTTTAATTCTCCTTTCATATATATTTGTTGAACCAAACCTGCATTCCTTGGATAAAGCCCACTTGATCAAGGTGGATAAAGCTTTTGATATGTTGTTGAATTCAGTTTGTGAGGATTTTGTTCAGATTCTTTGCTTTTATGTTCATCAGGGAAATGAGCTTATATTTTTCTTTTTTTGTGTGGCATCTCTGCCTTGTTTTGGTATTAGGGTGATACTAGCTTCATAGAAGGACTCGGAGAGCTTTCCCTGTTCTCTGATTATGTAGCACAGTTTTAGAAAAAATAGCTTGATTTCTTTCATGAATGTCTGATAGAATTCAGGTGAGAAACCATCTGGTCCTGGACTCTCATTTTTGGTGAGGTTTTTGATTACCTTTTCAATTTGATGGGTATGATAGGTTAGTTTAGAAGATTAATCTGCTTTGGGTTTAGCTTTGATAGGTGGTAGGTGTCCAGGAATTCATCCATTTCCTCCATATTATCCAGTTTTTTGGAGTAGAGGTTTTTGAATGATGATGATTCTCCCAATTTCACTTATGTCTGTTGTGATCTCTCCTTTTTCATTTCTAATTTTGTTAATTTGAAGCATCTCTCTCTCTCTCTCTCTCTTTTTTTTTTTTTTGCTTGATCAAATTGTCCAGGGTTTTAGCAAACTTGTTTATTTTTTCAAAGAACCAGCTCTTTGTTTCATCAATTTTATAAATCGTTTTCTTAGTTTTCAATTTGCTAATTTCTGCTCTGATCTGAATTTTCCTCATGTCTGGAGCTTTTTGTTTGAATTTTTCTTATTCCTCCATTGCCTTTTATGTGGATGATGAGGTTATTGATTTGGAATCTCTGTCTTTGTTATGAAGGCATTTAGTGCTATGAATTTTCCACTAAGGATTACCTTGATTGTGACCCATAAATTTTGGTACAATGTGTTCTCATTGTCATTCAATTCTAGATATTTTGCAATTTCATTTTTTTTATTTCATCCACTACCCATTTATTGTTTAAAAGTGTGTTGTTCACTTTCCAGGAGCTGGTGGGATTCCTGGCACATCTTTTTATTTTTTTGTAATATTTATTTATTTATTTATTTATTTATTTATTTATTTATTTATTTTTGAGGTAGGGACTCACTCTAGCACTCTAGCCCACGCTAACCTGTAACTCACTCTGTATTCTCAGGGTGGCCTTGAACTCCTGTGATCCTCCTACCTCTGCCTCCCAAGGGCTGGGATTAAAGGCATGTGCCACCATGTCTGGCTCCTGGAACATCTCTTGTTAATTTCTAGCATTATAGCATTGTGATCTTATCATGCAGGAAATTATGTCAATTTTCCTAATAATATTGAGGCAAGCTTTATGACCCAATGATCTATTTATTTATTATCTATCTATCTATATCTATATATATATATTTATTATTATTTATTTATGATCTATTTTAGAGAAGGTTATTTTTGTTCCTATTCATAGACCTGAGCATTGCATGTTCCCCACTGAACATATTCTTTTCATTTTGGTCTTGGAATGAAAATACACAAGCTCTTTTTGAAAACAACCCACAGATAAGGGGCAAGCCTAACAGATCTTAGCAGATCCTAGCAGAGGCAGAAAAGCTTCTTATCCTTATGTCTTTGAAAACAAAATAAGCTCTGATACACTTAAGCCACTTACTTTTCAGGTTGTCTGTTTTTCAGATACAGTACAAACCATAGCCTAGAGAAAGTGTTTCATCCTAAGCTTGTAAATGAGAGAAACAGTGTCTATAAATAAATTAGGACTCACATATCACATTATCATATCATATTATATTATCACTCACATATATTATCACTCACATATCAATAAAAGCATTAAAGTTAGTTTTAGTTTGTTCACATAAGCCTATGTTACAAAAGTATTTGAAGAAATACACCTATATAAGTTACATTTCTGTTATAACTTTTCAAACCCCAGAGGTGTCCAGCCTATGAAGGAATTGCGATTATGAACAATTTAGGAAGAGTACTACATTTATAAAATAAAAACTCTTAGATTAATAATTTTAGTAGAATTTTATTCCTAATAGAATGGTCTTACTCAACTTTTTCTTTCATCTTTTGTTTGTCTGTGTGTAAGTATTCATATGAGAAATAATGTAAATTATTAAAAACTAATATGAAATCTACAAATGCACAATTATGATCTTGTATTTTAGTATATATATTATAAAATGAAATTTTGTTAATTAGAAAAACTGTCAGAATTATTTTCATTTGTAATTGGATTTTAGTTTTTCTCCCAATAAGCATGGCTCATTTTCTATTAGTTAATACTTTTTACCTAATTCAAATGGCTGGCTCTATTTTTCATTTATTTTTGTTTCCTTTTTTTTTAATTTGGTTTTTCAAAGTAGGGTCTCTCTTTAGTACAAGCTGACCTGGATTTACTATGTAGTCTCAGGGTGGCCTCAAACTCATGGTGATCCTCCTACCTCTGCCTCCTGAGTGCTGGGATTAAAGGGATGCACCACTACATCTGGCCTATTTTTCTTTTCTTTATTCATCCATCTACTCAGCCAATCAGACAATGAAGGATTTGTATGATCTAGGGAAATAATCTGTATAAGTAAACACTTCAAGGCAGCATAATCCTTTACTTGTTTTTATAACATATGGAATATTTATCAAATAGTAAAAAGGGTTTTAGATTATTTCTTTGGGATTAGAGCAACTAATGAAAATATAATTACAGAATTGATATTTTATATATTAAGTTGAAGTATTCCTATATTCTGAACAACAGGCTAAAACATTGATCCTTCAGCAGGCCTGTAGAGGGAACACCTGAACTACAGGGCCCTGGAGAGGACATCATGAAGACTAACCATAATCTTTTTCCTGTTTCTCTCCCTCTCTCTCTCTCTCTCTCTGTCTCCCTCCCTCCCTCTCCTCTCTATGCTTTCTCTCTTTTATATTACCTATCTTTTTCTTCCTTCATCTTCCTTGGTGCTGACTTGTAACTCCCAGTACCAGCATGGGGTTAACTTTCACAATGAGCTGTTGATAGAGAGACCTACAACATTTCCCAAAAGAAGACAGATTCCTGTCAGAGTTCTTGATGACCCACCAAATGTTAATGGTAAGACTCTACTGCTGAAGACACCACATGCTGTTGGGACAGAATATGGAGTGACTTGGTTGGAATCTGGAAGAGGGTCAGTCCCCAGACAGCTTGTCTAGTGCCAGAGGGTGCTACGGGAGTGACTGGGGAAAAATGACAGACATCTGTCCAAACAACTCGCAGTCTAAGCTACTCAGCAGTAAACAACCTGATGTGAAGCTGAAACAAGTGCAATAGTGGCACACAGCCATGGTGGGTAACCAACTGCTCTTGATTTGGCTAACACATCCACTCAATAGAATGGAACTCATAGCTGGAACTGGGAAACAAGTCAAAACCATGTCCAAAATATGATGTCATTCTCTAATATCAACCTCCCACCAATTGTGGGCTATAAGAGTGCCTATACATATGAAATTCTCTCTAAAATAACAATGGCTATCCCATCTGTCTGGTGCTGACCTGTCTTTCTGTTGGAGAATTTGTTGTAGTCAGCTCCATGTTGCTGGGATTAATATCAAAACCAGACACAGTTTATGGGAGAAAGGGATTCACTTCAAGCTTACATATCCAGAAGAAGTTCCATCAAATGGTGGAAGAAGCTGGCTCCCATTTAGGAATCCAAGCAGAGATGCTACTAAAAAGCCAGCACCACAAACAATCATAGCCAGAACTCAAAACTTCTCTGCATACCTATAGGTTAGAAATCAGATCCACCCCCAAACATACTTTAGTATCTTGACTCAGTAACACTTCTTCCAGCCAGGAGTCTAGAAAGCCATATAAAAAGCTTTCATAAAACACCTGACTCTATGGAGGACCCTACATTTAAACAACCACAAATATAAAAACATAAAAATAGCCAAAATTATCTTGAAAAAGAGTGAGTTTTACAACTGATATATCTGCATTTCAATATTTCCTATAACATTCCAGTCACTGAAATATAATAGCAGAAGCATAAGATTAATAGGGGAGAGAGGTCAGGGAAATGGCTCATAGGATAAAATAAATAAAACATCATTACTAGTTATGATTATGATTCCATTATTGTAAAGTTCCCCTAGCAAACAACATAGTATTTGTATAAGAAAGACGGAGCTGATAGAAATTATGAAAAACTTATAATATCAGATTACATCAGGGATAGTTAGGATATTCCTTTTGAGAGAGCAGACATTCTATTTAATTATATCCTCTATTTCTATGTATTATAATATTTAATAACATTTTGTCCTGGAATTTAATGTAAGAAACCATGAAGACTATAATTCTTTTCTGGGAAGTCTTCTAACCAAAGTACACTGAGCCATTTTGCATATATATATATATATATATATATATATATATATATATATATATATATATATATGTGTGTGTGTGTGTGTGTGTGTGTGTGTGTGTGTGTGTGTGTGTAAATTCTTTCTTGTGCATATGGTATATATAAAATACACTAAGAATCCCAAAATCAAATGTTAGGACCATCACAGCATCACACATAAACATTAATACTTGTGTTTTGGGCCACTTGCCTAACCTTAAAATCTATAATATCACTTCATATAAACCATCTACCTTGGACATGCTTCTCAACAACCTATAATATGAATGCTCATCACATTCCATTACTATAGAACCACATTTTTTCTCTTTGCCAGACATTGATGCATGATTATGATCCTATAAATGTTGTTTGAATCTAAGTTATGAATTGGGAACTGTTCTTTGGGCAATTATGCTAAACACTAGTTTTGTGGATGTCCCTGACATTTAATGTCCTTTGTATTCTTTATATATGCATGTGCCCACAGACACAACTCTTATATGAACACTTAAATGCCAACACACACTGCACAAATAGATTTTTTACTAGTAAATTGATTATTAGTTTTTGAGCTTGTATTCCATTTTTGCAGCTAAAATTACCAACTCGTTTCTATTCTGTGACAGAAGTATAACTAAGACCTTATCTTATATCTTTGCAACTCAGTGAAGTACTTGCTAATGTTTAAATAAAAAGTTGGGTGAATGTAGTATGTTTATAAAACTATACCCCCCCCCCAAATACACAAAAGCAAAAACAAAATAAAGCAACATAAACTTCCTTCTTGGACATCAATTTCACTTGTCCATATACATGTGGTCCAACATGGAATTTTGCTTAATACGAGCAGCTATTTTTTCACATAAACAGGGAAAGCAGAGATTAATAACATCATTGTATTATGACGCCTTTCAAAGCTAGACTTGGCAAAAATCATAGCTGGTTTTGGAGCATAATTGCTACTAGTTCCAAACCTGGCATGAAAAGTTGCACATTAGGGAGGGCCATATCTAGTTCTGGAACAGAACCACTTTTCTAAATCAATCACTGAAACTGATCCAGTGTGTGTAGGGGGGATGCTCCTTTAACTATAAAATTATTTTTGAATTAAGGTTTATGTATTTCTTACTTTATTTCTTATTTCTGTTGGGAATACTTGAAGTGTGCACATAGTTGGCTTTTACATCAAATCAATCTAGAAGCCCCCCAGATATTTTCAATGAATTGAGCTTGTTGAGATAGTTCATGTCCTCAGTCTTATAAAGGGAGGGTTTGGGGCAGCCCAAACTCACCATAGAGTTAACACATTCCTCTTCACTCTCATTTACAACTTCAGTCTTACTGCCAGCTCTGTTTTTACTAATAATAAGTAAGTGTGTTCTAGGTTTGTCTAGTTTGTTTTAAATATTTAAAATGTAAAATATTCATGAATTCCATCAAAATTAGATTAATAATTTAGGGGTAAATCAAGCAGAAAAAATATAAGACTATTATAGTATATCTTTGCAATTATTAAAATTTTATAGGTAGCAGTGATATTGAAAATCACAAGTAATTATAGATTAAATCAAAGTTGATGATATGTGGATTAATTAAAGTTGACAGTGCCTAAAAGAATAGGACTAGACAACTGGCTTAGCAGGTAAGGTGCTTGCCTGTGAAGCCTAAGGACCCAGGTTCAAGTCCCCATTTCCCACATAACACAGATGCACATGTGTCTGAAGCTCATTTGCAGTAAATAGATGTTCTGACATTCTGATTCATACCCTCTCTCTTTCTCTCTTTCAAATAAATAAATAAAATATTTTAAAAATAATTTTGTAATTATTTTCACTTTGTGCTTTCCAGTTTTCATATTATGCTAATTTTTTGGACCAAACATATACATTTATGATGGTGTTGGAACACTTGAAACAGATGTTCTTTTACCTACTATACATTACATCACAATAAATCACATTAATTAAAATAAAATAAATTGAAAATGAACATACTATACTTAAACCATTGAATATCTATTCTGGTAACTCCATCCCTAAAATTAGTACTTGTATTATCCATGTTGTGGGGTGAATTGAATCTGAGGATTCATGCTGCTTTCTGGCATTAGTGAAGAGAAATGCATGGGGCCAGCCAGAAGGAAAGATCAAGTACCCAACACAGAGCATCCTGAATGTATCTCTCCTCTATGCAACTGTAAAGCCAAATGCCCCAAATCAAACCACTTTTAGTTAGGGAGCATCTTTAACTAAACAGAAGACATGATCACCATCAGTTAAACATGTCTGAAAAGGAATTGAAGAAAATATGTACATGGATAAGAAATTCATCCAGATTTTAAATACATTAAAATTTGTGATCCAATCATTGTTTTTATATATTATCATTATTTTCTCTTTTTCTTAATTAACAAAAATTTCACAAGCTATCATGGGTTATTGGTCATTCACTCTTGTTAACTGATTACCATAGTTATATTTAAAGTCTGTTTTAGCCTCTGTTAATTTTCTGTTAGAAAATGTTCTATTTGACCTTTTAAATGAACTCTCTTAAGCATTGTTTGTTTCTTATCATAGTGTAATTAGGCTAGAAAGTGTACTTTGGCTGATCTTAAATTTCACTTTCTTATAGTACAGACTTTCAGATAAAGAAAAAAGGAGAGGTTTTTCATCTCCTTCTGCTCTCTAAAGAAAATCTTGCCACACTGGAAGTGAGAGATAAGTGCTGGGAAGAACAATGCAAAACAGAGTCAACTTCATTTATAATTGGCCAACCTTGTGTTATTCAGAAAGTACTTTTGTTTTTAGCCTGGCTTGGTTTGTTTAAATTATCTAGTAGCAGTGGATTTACCATCTTTTTTCTCTCCCTTAGTTAATAATCCCATGTTGGGAAAGTCTCATGAAGTTCTGAGAAATAAGTTTAGCTTTGCTTTAGTTCCACTTATCTGTGACTATGGCTTTACACAGGAGCAGTTCTTCCATTGAGATGAAAAAATAGCCCAGTACAACTACCTTGGGAAGTGCACTATGGCTCCTGAGGTAAACCAGCAGGATCCCTAAAAAGCCACCAGTATGCTCTGCAATGTCCATTCCAAGGGGCCCAGGAACCACCACAAGTCCCTCATGCCTTCTTTCCAGGCATAAGCCACACATTTCTCTTGGTTCTCTTCTCCAGGATTCTTGCTCAGTCTGAACCAACTTTAAATGATGTTTCTTCCTTTATTTCTCCTCTCTAGTGGATAGAACATGGGAATTAGGAGAGAGTTTATCGTGAATGTGACTCTGCCTCAATTACTAACTGACTATATATATATATATATAATTTTTGAGAGTGAGAGGCAGATAGAGAAAGAGCCAGAGAGAGAGAGAGAAATGGCATGCCAGGGCCTCTAGCCATTGAAAATGAACTCCAGATGCATGTGCTACCTTGTGCATCAGGCTTACGTGTCCTGGGGAATCAAACCTTGAACAGGGGTCCTTAGGCTTCACAGGCAAGCACTTAAGCTAAGCCATCTCTCCAGGCCCCTGATATATTTTTTAATATGGTGTAGTTTTGGGGCTGGAGGGATGGCTTAATCGTTAAGATGCTTCCCTGCAAATCCAAAGGACCCAAGTTTGATTCCTGAGGACCTACATAAGCCAGATGCACAAGGAGGCACATTCATCTGGAGTTTGTTTCCAGGAGCTGGAGGCTCTGATGTACCCATTCCCTCCCTCTCTGTCTCTCTCTGTATCTCTCTCTCTCCCTTTCTCTCTCTGTCATCTGCTCTGTCTCTCAAAATAAATATGGTGTAGTTTTAACCAATATTATGGCGTTGACTTTATTAAAGATTTGGTTTGATGATCATTACCTTTTCTTACAATATATGAATGTTATCTGGCAACCTTTTTTGTATCTACCAAACACATACATTCATCAGACATAATCTATAAATTCTTTCCTTTGCTATGAATAACAAGAAAACTGAAAATGTCCTGAAAACACAACTGAGCCCACTGCAACCCTCATGCCATTGTTCTACAACCAGTTTTCTTAGCTGATGTTTATGAAGATTACCTTGTAGTTTTGCCAATGTCAGAGTTTCTTCAGGAAATGTGAATTTTAAGTGAGACCAAAGCAAGAAATATTATCATAGAATTAATTTTCAAATGAAAACTCATTTTACTACTTATTTTTCTGAAGAAATTTGATTTATTATAGGTAACATACTGAAAAATGTATTTTAATTTAATTTTGAATTTTCTGGTATTCTAACAAGAAGAAAGGGAGCAGTTCTTTGATTAGATGTCCCCCAGTAACTCATGTGTTCTTAACGCTTTGTCCCCAGCTGGTAGAAATTTGGGAGGTCAGGCCTTGCTGGAGGTGGTTTTTCTTTTCTTTTCTTTTTTTTTAAATTGTTTTTATTGACTTTTATACTCACATACAAAGAAAAAACCCACGTGATATTTCCCTTCCCTCCCCCCATTCCCCTTTAGAACTCAAGTCTCTATCATATCCCCTCCCTCTCTCCATTAGTCTCTCTTTGAATTTGATGTCATCATCTTTTTCTTCTATTTTGAGGGTTTTGCAAAGGTATTGCTGCAAGGTCATGGATATCGAGGGCAGTTTCTGTCTGGACAGTTGCATTGTAAGAGGTTATACCCTTCCTTTGGCTCTTCCATTCTATCCGCCCCCTCTTCCGCAATGGTCCCTGAGCCTTGTAGGGTGTGACAGAGGTGTTTCAGTGCTGGGCACTCCTCCATTCCTTCTTCTCAGCACTATGTTGCCTTTTGGGTCATCCCAGTGGTCATCACCATCTGAAAAGAGAAGCTTCTCTAACCAGAAGTGAGAGTAGTGTTAATATGTGAATATGAACATTAAGTGTAGTGCTTTCAGGGCAGCTTGGTGGGAATAATATATACATTTAGTCAGATGGGAGCAGGCTTATACCCCTAAGGCTCATGACCTCACCTACCAAAGACTTTTACTTAGGTTTTTCAGTACCAGGTATGTATTCCCTCCCGTAGAGAGGGCCTTCAGTCCAATTATGGAGCAGTTGGTTACCCCAAGACTAGACATGCCACTATTGCACCCGTTCAGCCATCGGGTCTGTCTGGCCAAGCTTGAATATTCAACGTCCACTGTTTTCACTGTAGATGACTTCTGTCTCCCATACGCTGCATGCAATGCAGCTTTTTCCAGCTTTCAGTTGGCTGGTCTACAGGGAGAAGATTTTCTGCTCCACACCAGGTTGCTTTCTCAGTGACCATGCTTCTCAGGCATGAGATGTCTTCAGCAATAGGGTCTTACTATCTGTTTCTCTAGGGAAACCAAGGGCTTTGGCAAGAGCCTTTAATGTTTTGGAGGCTACCAGGATCTCCTTGGCCAACAACTCACTGGAAGGTATTCCATCCCAAGTACTGAAAATTTTCTAGTAACAGTCTACAGCTTCTAGACGTGCCCTTATTAAAAAAAATAAAAATTTACATATGTCTTATTCACAATATCTTGAGTTTAGATTGATCCTCCCCCTGCCCTTCTTGTATGCATTTTCTTCCCATGGCCTCACTTAGGACATTCCCCTCCCTGAAATCAGTTCTTCTACTTACATATGTGTATTACCATACACTTAAGTCCTTCCCTTTCCTCCCTGCCTTATAGCCTTTTACCCGCTTACTGGTTTCTGTTGCCTATTTTTGGTTCCAGTTCACACACAAGTCTATACATTGGTAGCTAGGATCCACATATGAGAGAGAACATGTGACGTTTGGCTTTCTGAGCCTGGGTTACCTCACTTAGTATAATCCTTTCCATAAAGATGTGGTACATTTACACAATGGAGTTCTATTCAGCGGTAAAGAAAAACGAAATTATGCAATTTGCAGGGAAATGGATGGATCTGGAGGTGGTTTTTCTTGTGATCAAGGTTGGGGTTATTATAGACAGATCTGTCATGGTAGAATTCAGTTCACACTTTTGCTGCTGTTTCCCACCTGCTGTGGTATAGTTGGTGCCTAGCCTTTGCTCATGTCATGCTTTCTCCTTCCAGAATGAACTTTCTTCTTGAATCTATAAGTCAAAGCAAAAGAAATAAATGAATAAATAAATAAAATTTGATGCCATCAAATTCTTCTGGTCAGTTTATTTATCCAACAATGAACGAACAAAAACAATGAGTTTAAAGCAAGAAATGATAGAGAAGAAAATATGCATGTTATAGTAATGGTACAACTATGTTAATATATAGAGAGGTGATTAATAGCATAGAAAATGGGATTGTGGTAAACTAATGCTTCATAGCTTTCATATAAAAATAAGTTTACAGATAAAATTTCATCTCTAAATGTCCTTTCTTCTTGTACTTTTATCAGCTTGCTATCATCCATCTTTCTGTTATTTTAAATTAAATATAACTGATTATTAAAGAACTAATTATCTGCTATAACAATTAATACTTAAAGGGTTGGAATTTTTATTGATATAAATTTATAGTTAGATTATTTTTATTTTATTAAAATATACTTAAAATTAATTAAAGGACCATGAATGTCTGTAAAATTCATTATTCTTTTCATTTTATGTGAATAAGTTTAATATTCTGTCAATAGATACTTATACTTTAAAAGAAAAAAAAAATTTGGTTTGTGGTATATCCCAAAGTAGTTATGACAAATTGTTGTAGTAAACAAGAACTTACAAAATAAAGGCAATTATTCAATATCTGTATGCACATTTCTTTAGCAATAATCAACATAGTTGAGTAAAACCACTATAAGGAATGTTGTGATAAAGAGAGAATATAGAAAGAAGCAAATAATTCATCTTTGAGGAAATGGCCATAAAACTAATTCAGTAATGCCGGGTGTGGTTGCACACGCCTTTAATCCCAGCACTCGGGAGGCAGAGGTAGGAGGATCGCCGAGAGTTCAAGGCCACCCTGAGACTACATAGTAAATTCCAGGTCAGCCTGACCCTACCTCGAAAAACCAAAAAAAAAAAAAAAAAAAAAAAAAAACTAATTCAGTAAATATTTAATAATAAAGTAATAAAGATTGACATCAGGGGTGGGAGATCACATCTATGTTGCATGGTCTTAAAACTTGAGGCAGAAGGGTTTCCATGTTTTCAAGACCAAACTAAAAAATGGCAGGTCAACTTGTGTATGTAGTGAGATCCTATATGGAAAATAAAGTTAATGATGGGCTCAGGACAAAGAACAAAATAGGGCAGGAAAAATTGACTTAAATAAATTAGTTCACATAGAATTACTTATTTTTATAATATCTTTAGTTGGTAAGCTAAATTATTTAACTAGTAAACCATGCTATTTTTCATTATATATAGATTATTTATTTATTATTAACAACATATTTTGTATGGATACACCATGTTCTGGAACCCTCTTTTCCCTCATCCCTGCCCCCAGTCCACTGGGGACCCTCCTCAATGGCATTACAGGTATTCCTCCATGGAGTGGTGGGTTATGTGTTGTGGGAGCAGCAGCCAGTTTTGGGGAGGAGGCAATGCCTATAGGCATGATATCTCAACCTGTGGCTCATACACACACACACACACACACACACACACACACACACACACATACACACATACACACATTTCTCTCTATATATTTATTATAT
The DNA here is from genome assembly GCA_036365145.1 of Orientallactaga sibirica. Taxonomy (NCBI): domain Eukaryota; kingdom Metazoa; phylum Chordata; class Mammalia; order Rodentia; family Dipodidae; genus Orientallactaga; species Orientallactaga sibirica. The sequence continues at coordinate 8,577,597 of JAEOAD010000010.1, read as the reverse complement.
ATATATATATATATATATATATATATATTATATATATATGTATATTTCATATAGGTGACTCTTATAGCCTCCTCCCTGTCTTCCCCCTTCCAAAGGGACCCTCATTGGGGAATGTGGGTCATGCATTATGGGGTATTCAACAGTTATGGGGGAGAGGCAAAGTATCTGTGCATAATGACCCAACTTGTGGCTCTAACACTCTTTCCACCCCCTCTTCTGAAAATTTCCCTGAGCCACGTTGGGGTCATTTTAGTTTTACTTAAGTGTTGAGGTCTTGAGAGCCTCTGTGTCTCTGCATATCTGGCTTAGTAGGAGTTGGATGTTCTCTTGTGTTTATCTCCTTCAGCCTTATTCTATGTCAAGTTCACCAATAAAGCTGTACTCTTGCCCTTTTCCCCTGTTACTCTATGCTTTCAACTGGGGCCCTGGTGAGGTACAATAGGCTAATCTTCCCTTCAGGTTCGTCATCCATCTGAAAAGAGAAGCAAAATCTCCATTGGAGAAAGAAGTTAGTACTAGATAGATGGAATGGCCATAGATATTTTAGAGAGAATTTTATATGCATAAGCCCTCTTCTAGCCCACAATTGGTGGGAGGTTGATATTGGAGAATGGGCTCATTTTTTGAACATGGTTTTGACTTATTTCCCAGTTCTAGCAAGAGTTCCATTCCACTGAGTGGATCTATTAGCTGAATCAAGAGCAGTTGGTTACCCACAATGGCTGTGTGCCACTATTGCACTTGTTTGAGCATTTCATCAGGTTGTTTCCTGCTGGGTAGCTTAGACTGTGAGTTGTTTGGACAAATATCAGGCATTTTCCCTCAGTTGCTCATGTAGCACCCTATGACACTAGACTAGCTAACTTTCTGGGGACTGACCCTCTTCCAGATTCTGACCAGGTTGCTTCATATTTCATCTCAACCATGTATGCTGTCTTCAGCACATTAGTATCTTACTAATTACCTTTGGTGGGTCATCAGGAACTCTCACAGAAATCTGTTTTTGTGTGTGTGTGGTGGGGGGGAACCTTGTAGGTCTCTCTGATCAACAGTTCATCATGAAAGTTAACCCCATGCTGGTACTGGGAGTTATAAGTCAGCACCAAGGAAGGTGAAGGAAGAAAAAGATAGGTAATATAAAAGAGAAAGAGAGTATAGAGAGGAGCAGGAGAGAAAGATAGAGAGGAAAAAAAATAGGAAAAGATTAAGGTTGGTCTTCAAGATGTTCTCTCCATGTAACTGTGGTTCAGGTTTTCCTTCTGCAGGCCTGCTGAAGGATCAATGTTTTAGCCTGGTGTTCAGAATATAGGATTTTATGGTACAATTTTCATTTGTGTCCCTATTTGTGTCACCCACCCTTACCCTCCCTCCCACCCTTTCACTCCCTCCCACCCTTTCACTCCCTCCCACCCTTACCCTACCCCCCCCGCCCCACCCTCCATATTCCTGTTTTTATGCCAGTACCATGTTGTTTTTATTACACTGGCTTTGTAGTATAGCTTTAGATCAGGTATGGTGATGCCTCCAGAGGAGTTTCTTTTGCTGAGGATATTCTTGGATATATGAAGCCTTCTGCCATTCCATATGAATTTTGAGATCATTTTTTATATCTCTGTGAAGAAAGAAGTTGGGATTTTTATTGGTATTGCGTTAAGTCTGTATAATGCTTTTGGTAAGATTGCCATTTTCACAATGTTAATTCTGCCTCTCCAGGATCATAGGAGGTCTTTCCATTTTCTCAGGTCCTCCTCAATTTCTTTCTTGAGTGTTTTTTTAAATTTTTATTTATTTATTTATTTGCAAGCAGAGACACAGAGAGAGAATGGGCATGCCAGATGCCAGGGCCTCTAGCCACTGCAAACGAACTCCAGATACGTGTACCCCTCATGCATCTGGCTTACGTGTGTCCTGGAGAATTGAACAGGGATCATTTGGCTTCACAGGCAAACACCTTCACTGCTAAACCATTTCTCTAGCCCCTCTTGAGTTTTTTTTTTTTTTTTTTTTTGTTTTTATTGTATAGGTCTTTCACTTCCTTGTGTTATTCCAAGGTATTTTTTTTTTGTTGCTATTGAAAATGGGACAATTTTGCTTATTTATTTTTCTTTATATTTGTCCTTTGAATATAAAAAGGCTACTGATTTTTGTACACTTATCTTGTATCCTGTTACTTTGTTGAAGGAGTAAATCACCTTTAAGACTTTTGAGATGGAGATTCTCCAGTCACTAATGTATAGAATCATGTCATCTGCAAACAGGGCTACTTTAACTTCTTCTCCAATTGATATCCCTTTTACTTATTTTTCCTTTTCTTATTGCTTGTGCTAGGACTTCCAGTACTATGTTGAAAAGCAGAGGACAGAGTGGACACCACTGTCTTGTTCCTGATCTCAATAGGAATTCCTTCAGTTTCTCTCCATTAAGTATTACTTGGGCTTTAGGAGCTTCATATAAAGCCTTTATTATGTTGAGATATAAACTGCCCATGCCTATTCTCTCCAATGTTTTGATCATGAAGTGATGTTGTGTTTTGTCAAAGGCATTTTCTGTGTCTATCAAAATGATCATGTGGTTTTTGTGTTTAAGCTTATTTATGTACTATTGACAAATTTCCCTATGTTGAACCACCCCTCCATTCCAGGGCTGAAGCCTACTTGATCAAGGTGGGTAATGCTTCTGATGTGCTGTTGAATTTGGTTCGTAAGGATTTTGTAAAGGATCTTTGTGTCTATGTTCATCAGAGAAGTAGGCCTATAATTTTCTTTTCTTGTGGCATCTCTGCCTGGATTTGGAATTCAGGTGATGCTAGCTTCATAGAAAGAGTTGGGGATCTTTCCCACTTCTCCTATTGTGTGGCACAGTTTGAGAAATATTGGTTTCAGTTCTTCCATGAAGGTTTGACATAATTCAGCTGATAAGCCATCTGGTCCTGGACTCCTCTTTTTGGGGATGTGTTTGATTACCTTTTTAATCTTGAAGGATGTGATAGGTTTGTTTAGAAGATTAAACTGCTCTGGGTTTAGCTTTGGGAGGTGGTATGTGTCCAGGAGTTCATCCATTTCCTCCATATTCTCCTGCCTTGTGGAATAGAGGTTTTGGAATTTGCATGATGAAGAGTACATTCGGTCCAACTTTAAAAGTCCCCATATTCTTTTCTGGTCATGACACCTTCCAAATATCCCCATAGTTCAAAGTCTCTTAACTTTTAGCCTATAGAATTAAAAAAAAAAAAATGTTACATATACATAATGGCACGGAGTAAACATTACCAGTACAAAAGAAGGCATTGCAAGTAAGATTGAACCAATACAAGATTTAAAACAAGCATTTCTTTCTTTCTTTCTTTCTTTCTTTCTTTCTTTCTTTCTTTCTTTCTTTCTTTCTTTCTTTTCCTTCCTTCCTTCCTTCCTTCCTTCCTTCCTTCCTTCTTTCTTTCTTTCTTTGGTTTTTCGAGGTAGGGTATCACTCTGGCTCAGGCTGACCTGGAAGTAACTATGTAGTCTCAGGTGGCCTTGAACTCACGGTGATCCTCCTACCTCTGCCTCCCGAGTGCTGGGATTAAAGGCGTGCGCCACCACTCCTGGCTGCATTTCTTTTTTTTTTTTTTTAATTTTTTTGTTATTAATTTTTTCAATTTAATTTTTATTTATTTATTTAAGAGAGAGAAAGAGGCAGATAGAGAGAGGGGGAGTGAGGGAGAGAATGGGCACAACAGGGCCTCCAGCCGCTGCAAGGATTTCAAATATCAAACCCTGCAGCTCCATCCTTGGAATCTAGAACCTGTGATGAATAATTTATATACATAAGTAGGTGGGCTGCTTATAGCCTGGGCTATCTATCTATCTATCTATCTATCTATCTATCTATCTATCTATCTATCAATCATCTATCTATCTATCATCTATCTCTCTATCTGGCCAGTAGCTCCCTTTCACAGCTATTCTATAATTCTTGCATCTCCTAAATCCTGGAATCTAAACTGCAATACATGGCTCAATGTCATCTCTCCTCCCACATGACTGTCAGGCAAAGGCAATGACCATGCCATTGTTCTTCATCACCTAGGGACCATCACTAAAAAAATAAAATTAAAAGAAAAAATAAAATAAAAACTAGGTTGCAACTCTAAAGACCCTCTTTTCCTGCATTTTATTTTACTTTCATACCTCCAGGTGGTCTACCAAATTTGTTAATCTGGGGGGGATCACACTGACTTTAAAGAGTGGGTAAAATCCTCAGCACTCTTCATGCTCCTTCCTTTCAAAAGACTCAGCATTCTTCTACTGTCCCAATGCAGAATTGTTGGTCCAATCTCAATGGTGACAATCTTCCAAAGAATTAGAGCTGAACTATGCTGTAATTGCTGGCCAAACACTTTCATTTCTTTTTGTGTCATATCCTTATTCTCACACCGGTCCATTTCTTCTAAGTTCAACCACAGTCAACTTCTCAGCAAAATGCAGCTATCCTCCACTTTTGTCTTGACAAAGGTTTCTTTTGCCATATAAGCCAAACCTACACAGTCCACCATTCTTTCTACATTTAAATATTTCAAACTCTCATCATAATAGTCCACCAAGCTCTATATGGTGTCTTTTAATTTAAAGTACATCAGTTCCAAATTTCTGTTATAGTTAGATTCATGTTGCTGGGACTAAACATCCTGCAAAAATCAGCTAATAGGTGGATAGAGTTTAATTGGACTTAGACTCTTGAGAGAAGACTTCATGGTGTGAAGGAAAAGATGTTAAAGCAGAGTCTAGACATCATCTCCTCTATAGAAGGTAGAAAATAGCAGCCTGAGATTGAGCTGTGCTATTGAAAAGGTGAAGCTGGGTATAAAACATCAAAACCCATCCCCAACAATACCTGTTGTCCAGCAAGCTCCACCTCCCATATGGCTACCAGCTAGGGACCAGGAATTCAAATCAAACACAATTATGGGAGCTATCTGATCCAAACCACCACTGTAAACAAATAAAATGTTAATTGTAGGGATAGAGAGATGGCTTACTGGTTAAGGTGCTTGCCTATAACACCTAAGGATCCAGGATTGATTCCCTATTGCCCACATAAGCCAGATGCACAAAGTGGCACATGTACCTGGAGTTTATTTCAGTTGCTGGAGGCCCTGGCATGCTCATTATCTCTCTATGTGCATCTCTCTCTCTTTCAAATAAATAAATAAATAAATAAATAAATAAATAAATAAATAAATAATTTTTTTTTTTTAAAAATTGGAAAACAATGACCAGGGACTTCATTTTAGGTCTTGTAATCTTAACTTTAGTACCATACAATGTATTTGATTATACAAGTCTATGTACATATAGCTCACACATACAAATTAATTATGTGGAAATAGTATAAGGAGTACATTACATACTATATTTTAGTTTTTCTCATAGCAGATACTGGTATTTGGAGGTTATGTTTGCATTGTGACTGCAAAAGAGGTTTGTTTCTTTTAAGAAGATTTGGGCTAGTATCAGTATAAAGTTCAAATTATTAGATAGATGGGAATGGATGGCTACAAAGACTAGTTAACATCCTTACCCAGTAATCAAGCTTGAAGAGAAGTAAATAGAGTAATAAAGAAGTAGGGAGATAGAGGAGAAAAATTTGCATGGCCAATCTGTTACACATTATTCTTAATTGACTATATGACAATATAGAAGATGTAAGGATGTTTCCTCTTTCTTGTATGAGAATGAGTCCAATAAGATTCTCATTTACCAGGACAGGATTATTGGTCAAAATACATGCAAGTGAAAATGAAAATATTAAAGCAGACCATGGTGCTGAATGCCTGAAATCTCTGTATTTGTGAGTCCGAGACAGGAAAAGAACCACAAGATTGGGCAGCATACAAAGGGTGGTCTAAAAAGTAGAAACACAAGAAAACAAGAAAATTGTAACAGCAACAATAAAGCTAACCAATTAATCTGTTTATCTGAATGTGTTTCTGAGGAAACATTGCTGATGACATCTTTCAAACCTTAAGTACAACAGGTCATTATAATCCCTGAAAATGGCTACAATATCATAATGGGAAATTTTACCATAACTTGCTCTAAGGTTAATGAAACATGGAAAAGCTAATAAATTATATAAAAAAACCAACAAGCACTTGCATTACTTTCAAAATGTTTTAAGACAATGGGATATATGTGAATCTACACGATGGACTTATCCAGAATTTTATTTGTTTGCTTTTCACGAATGTTTGAGGAGACATGTTTGTGACTTATACTATAAATCCTGATGATAGAAAACTCCAATGAGTCCAGTTTTCCATTTGTGAGATAAACTGTCAAGCAGGAAAAGATAAACATCACAATATGTTATAATTTATACACTTAAGTTTTATGTTTACAATATCAATTTTTTAAATTGAAAAACTATACTAATTTTGTTAATAAAACTTGACAATTTTTTTTCCAGTAGAAGGTTATATGTGATAAGAGAAGCAATGATGTAATGTAATGATGTAATGTTTTTGTCCCCTTTCAAAATGGGGAGGAGGGTATCAGAGGATAGCTTCAGTTATTGCTATTCCCCAGTAGTGTCATCTCCTGCATTTGACCTAGAAAGAAGGCTATAGGGATGATGAATGGCATAGATTAATCTGTAGGTGGAAGGCCTCAAAGCCATTAGGCTCTCTATTAAGTAGAACTGAAGCTAGCTTCTAAGTGGGAAGGAAAATGTAGCCAGGGCTGGATGTTGGAGGTGTGTACAGTTATTATATTTAGCTATTGTGTGGGCTGGCAGAAGATGATTGTGGGAAGAGAACTAATTCTCCTCAGAGAGTTTTGTAAAGTATTGAGAACCATTATAAAGCAATAGTAATTAAGACAGGTTGAAAACAGTGTACCAACAGATGAGTAAAACAGTTGTATGCAATAGAATTTGGAAGTGGACCCAAATACAGACAACACAAATGAAAGTGGTACCATTGTTCAAGGGGCTAAGGCTTACATTTTTGATAAGTTATAGCTAGTAAATATAGTTTAAAAAAATGAAAGTGAATCAAGTCCAATGGGTTTCAATGATTTAAACCTGAGGAAAAAAAAATTTTAAAGATTTCAGAGGCTATCATGATGGGATTTTTTTCTTTAAGAAAGTTTGAAGATGACTTATTTTTAATTTAAGAAGTATAGATTAGAGAAAGTAAACAACAGAGACCAAGTGAATAGATTAACTATTAGTTTAAGTTTAACTTAGTGAGGAATATATGTACTACTTAAGGTGCTCTAGAGGAACAGGATCAATCTGATGAATTCACAACATAAAGGGGATATATTAGATTAGCTTATGGAAGTCCAATGGTAGCTTTCTGCAGGCTTGAGCATCGAGCAACCTGGTAGTTGCTAAGTCCATGAGGCTAGATGCCTCAATAGTCCCAATCTGGCACTGGAGGCCTAAATGATTCCAGGAGAGCAACTAGTCTTTAGTCAGTCTTGGAAGGCTGGTGAATATTGGTTCCAATGGTGACAAAAGATAGTCATAACAGGAGACATGAACATTGGAGTGAAAAGTGAAAGAAGACAGGTAAAAAGCATTCACCAGGCAGCCAGATGAAAGGGCCTGTGTTCTGTCAGAGCTTGATTATACATAGTCCACCATCCAAAGGACTGCCCACTCTGCAGAAAGGACTTCCCTCTTGAGTCCATCCCTCCTGGAAACAATCTCAGAGATTCCAACAGAAGAGTTTCTCTTGACTCCTAACCTGATGAAGATGACAACAGAACTTAACCATCACAACAAGGTTCTAAGTAGTCAGTACTTTTGACAGTCATGTTGTGAGCTAAAATTTCCTAAAGCTGTTGCAGCTGTTTTAAACAAGGTTCATTGACTGATAGAATTTCTCTGATTGTGGAGAGAGAGAATATTGCAGAGTCAGAGTGAAATTATCTTGGGTTATCTTTAGCTGCTTAGTAATAATCTTGTGCATACTTCTGCCATTGACCTAGCTTCCTTGTGAATATCAAAAGATCCTATGGAACTGTTCTAAATGTATGACCGGACTATCAACTTCCATGAATCCAAAGTCATCTAAAAATGTTGTCAAGTAGCTACCAAAGCCCATATCAGAGATTTCCCATTTTATGGTAAATCATCTACCTGATGTTTACACTAATGTATGTGTAAAATACCTTATTTTTTACCTTCTCTTATTCTATAATTATAAAAACATCTTCATGAAATTTTTAGCATATTAGAACATAGAACTGAGAGAATGAAAATCTGTCTTCCCAGGAAGTGGCTACTCATATTTAGTTCCAGAATAAAATCTTAATCTATTTTAAGTGAGAGCATCTTTTGTGTAGGCAATATTTACTCATGAAAACATTATAACAGAGAATACTGTTCTTGCTGCCACTCAAACTCCTGCTGTGTTCTTTCCCTACCAATTCCATCTAACCAAAGGGATTATAAAATACTTTCTGACTTCACTTGCTTAGGTCTAATTTGGGTATTTATTGGTTTAATATAAATGGAACCACAGAGTGTATGTCCATTTGTTTTAGAGATTCATTCATTTTATATAAAATTTTTTTGGGGGGAGAGACACAGAGAGAGACAGAGAGAGAGGGAGAGGAAGACAGATAGAGATGGGCGCGCCAGCAGCCTCTCAGCTGCTGTGAACGAAATCCATGTGCATGCGCCCCCTTGTGGTCAAGTGCATCATTGCGCCCCCTTGCATCTGGCTAAATGTGGGACCTGGAGATTGGAACCACTGGAGATTGTAACAAGCGTTCTTAGGCTTAGGAGGCAGGGGCCTTAACTGCTAAGCCATCTCTCCAACCCATGAATTTTATATGATATATAATGTGCTAATATTACATGGTATATAATAAATAAAATAGTCTCTTTTTGAATATTATTCTGTGAGTATTCAGTACAAACAAATATTTTCCATGTCTCTTTGCAAATAGCAAAGACAGGAATTATTGAGTCAATAGCTGGGCCTGGTGGCACATGCCTTTAATCCCAGTACTTGGGAGTCAGAAGTAGGAGGACTCCCATGAGTTTGAAGTCACCCTGAAACTATATAGTCAATTCCATGTCAGCATGGGCTGGAGTAAAACCCAACCTTGAGAAATAAAATGTATATTGAGTCAATGATAGGTAGCTGATGTTTCTTTTATTTTTTTATTATTATGGATATACTTAATATGGATACATCATGTATTGATACCATCCTTTCCCCCTTCCTTGCCCCCATTCCACTGGAGGCCTTCCTTAGTGAGGTTGCTAGTATTATCCATGAGGTTGTGGGTTATGTGTTGTGAGAGAGCAGTCATATATTGGGGGTAGGAGGCTAGATCAGTAAGTTGGCTGGTGTAAGGGAGACAGGGTCACAGACCAAGGGTGTACACAAGGGTACCTGTAAGCAGCACAAGGTGTGGAAGGTGGGAGCAGCCTGCAGGCTAGCTCACCAAGGAGGCAAGACAGGGAAACATGTGTAGGCAACAGGGACACCTACAGGAGTGCAGGAGACAGAGAAGCATGGATGTGCCTTGAGCACAGTTGTTGGAGACTGCAGGAGTGCAGTGGGAGACAGGGAAGTATGGGTGGGTTTGGGGGGTGGTTAGTCAGTAGGCAGTGCCTGCGGCAGCATGGCAGGAGAGAGAGGATCTTGAGTGGGCCTTGGGCTCAGTTGGTGGAGCCTACATGAGCACACCTGGAGACAAGGAAGCTTGGGTGGGCTGGACAGAGAGGGAGGAGTTCCAGGAGATTGGAAAGGGCATACCAGCCTCTGACAGATGCAGTGGAGTGGAGGCTCTGGGATTCAGGGAAACATGCATGGGCCTCAAATAGATGCAGTGGAGATAGGAGCCTGTGAGTAGCTCAGTGGGAGAAAGGGGAATATGTGGGCCTAGGACAGAAGAAGGGATCAGGAAAAAGATAGTCATGGGGGCATAGTACAGGGAGTCTGCACTTAGTTCAGCATAGAACCAGGGTTGCAGAATCTGGGGCCTGTGGGTGAGGACACCTGGGGATCTAGTGGGTTACCTGAAAGCTTGGGAATTAGCAGATTCCCAACTGTGCTAGCTCTGTGCCTTCCTACTGAAGGTCTGCTAAGACCTACTCAACCTGGAGCTTCACAGATCTTTTCTAATATTACCCCAGAAGCTGAAGCATGGTTAGGAGGCTGTCATCTTGACTGGAAGTTCCTAAGAATCTTTTGTTTTCTTTATAAATCTAGTAGCTTATATTTAATAATTTTCCAAAACAGATAACATGTTTATATTCTTACAGTCTGTGAAAGCTATAGATAATTCACATTCTTACCAAAGGTACTTTTGTGGTTAGTTTATAATGATATGTCATTGTATTTTTAATATTAAAATGATCACTTAAATGATACTATATGCTATTTTTGATAACTTTATGTGATACAATTTTATGAAACATATGATCATTGCTTTATATGGATTTTAAAGTGTTTTGTATGCTACCAAGCATTCAATTGTATATGAATTTAAAGGCTGAGGATTTCCTTTTTAATCAGTCTTGTCCATCAATTTTAAAAACTATCCATTTTTTTAAATTAGCATACAAATTAATTTGTCTCATTTTGGCATTTTCTAATACTATGTCTTTGTCGATCTTCCTTCATCAGTACTGTCCTAGACACAGCCCTTGAATGCTGGTTGGATGATTTCTTCTCCACAATAGGCCTCATCCACTTTCCTGTCCCTGTATTGAGTCATCAGGTCATCATTTGTTTCCTATTCTCCTGACTCTTTTGAACATTTCATTGTGGCTATAGTAAAATCTGCCTATAGTTTCAGAGTATGGATCACCTCTCAGTGCCCTGCCAATTATTGTTTTAAAAGCAATTTATAATTGCTTCTCTTGGATTTGGAGTCTTATAATTTTCTATCATGTATCATATAATAGCCTTATAATTTTCTAACATAGCGTGGAAAGTATATGTTGCAGGTATGTTCACATTGCTCTCAGAATATACCCTCTCTTTCATACATTTGTTATACTCCATAATAACAGGTGGGGTGCCAGTTTGTTAATCCAGGGAGGAATAAAGCAAACTTTGCCAAAATGGCACTCCTTCAGCATGCAGGCCCTTCAAAAAATTTTCATTCTTCCTGTTGACTCAATGCAGGACAGCTGGCCCAATATTAATGGTTGTAATCTCTCATACAATTGTACCAAATGGACAGAAGTTTCAGCCCAAAGATTTCATCGTTGCTATGCCATATCCCTCTACTCACACCAGCCCATTTCTATGCAATGCAACCTTGCACAAGTTCTGAAGACACAGGCATAACAGCAAGCCTCTCACACAAACTGCTTCTTGCCCAGTCTAGGGAAAGCACATTCTCCCTCTTATAAGTCAAACCTCACAGTCCATAGTTCTTACTGCATACAGGTCTTTCAACTCTGACCAGAATATTCCATCAAGCTGTACTTACAGCACTGCAAGACACCTCTTAGGCTAAGGTTTCACATCCTCCCACATTTCTCTCAAAAAATCACTCCAAAGGGCCAAAAGTCATATTATCAGGTTTTGAGCAGCAAAGATCCCACTTCTCAGTACTAAGAGAATATGCCAAACACTGGCCCAAGGAAGCTGGATATAATACCCATAAATCCATCCCCTAAAATACATTTCCTTCAGGAGGCATTAATTTTCAAATAACCATCAGCTGGTAACTTAGCATTAAGAATATCTAAGTTTGGGCTGGCGAAATGGCTTAACAATTAAGGTGTATACCTGTGAAGCCCAAGGACTCTGGTGCAATTCCCTAGGACCCACGTAAGCCAGATGCACAAGAAGGCACATGCATCTGGAGTTTGTTTTCAGTGGCTGGGGCCCTGGTGTGCCCATTCTCTCTCTCTCTCTCTGCCTCTTTCTCTCTTTCACTCAAAATAAATGAGAACACCTGAATCAAATCACCACAGTATATGACTGTAAATAAATTTTGCAACATGCACTTTTCTCTCATATTACTGTAATAAAATCTGAGTTTATACTTATTCCATTGAATAAGTAGATAAAGTGATTTGTATAATTTATGTTTTAATTTTATATAGCTAATACTGGGATTCGAGCATTTTTAATGTGGAATCTGTACTAACATAAAAGATTAAAGAATAAACTACTTCTAAGATTCCAATTATCTGATCTAAACCTAAACTGTTAGTTTGACAAACTTCAGCTGATTTTAACTTGTTTTGAAGTCTGATTGCAAAGTTTTGGGGGATTTATGGGGTTATCATTACTCATTAGTTCTACCCACTATTTAGTGTACCTTGGAATAATGCATTGAGCTTGATTATCCTTTTTGAAACTTTGCAAGATACTTTCTCTGGACTTTTTAAAGATGATAATCTCTCTTCAAACCTCTCATCTCCATGTTTTGAAGACATCTCCCAATATGAAGACTATGCTTGACTCAGTCCCTCCTACTTGAAAAATAATGCTGGCTTGGTACAGTGCCATTCAGTAGGTAGGAAGCCTACTCCATATTTTATAGTTTGTTGCACTTATGACACTTGAGGTCTTCATGTTTGATAAATTAAAATCAAAATGGTCATGCTTTAGAAAGTGCTTTTTGTTGTTAATATGGACAAAACAAATCTCTCATAGAAATGTATATATTCTTTCCATATTTCATAACTAAAACATAAAAATTAATCAATTAAAATTCATTGTTATAGCTACTTTAAATTAAGATTTTCTCTTGAAAACACACTTAATAAATTAAATGTGAATCCAGAGTAAAATAATATATATTTATTATATATAAACAAATAATAAAGATAAAATTAAAGAATAGCTATTGCATAATTCAAAAGTTTTAGGCAGTGCAGAGTGTAGAAAAGACTTGAAGTGTGCCAAGGAAGGAAGTTAAATAGCTAATATTGAAAATATACTCAATTTCATGAATACTAAATGGAATTAAATTTAAATAGATTATTTTAAGGTTTTATTTTATTTTATTTTATTTATTTATTTATTTATTTATTAGAGAAAGATAGTGAGAATGGCCATGCCAGGGCCTCTAGCCACTGCAAGCTAACTCCAGATGTATGCACCACCATGTGCATCCGGCTTATGTGGGACCTGGAGAATCGAATAGGGGTCCTTAGGCTTCACAGGCATATGCCTTAATCACTAAGCCATCTCTACAGCTCAAATTTAAATAGATTTTAAAAATAGAAAATTTTGAAAAGCTGAAGTGACAGAAGGATTATGGTAGTGTAATGTGATATTTAACACACTGTATACATGATGTCTATCATAATTCCTAGTACTCCTTCTCATCCATAATCAAGACACTTTAAACAAGAAATTTTATGTTATCTACAAGTCCTCATCAAAACACATAATCCCAAGGAAGAACTTACACCCTCACCAGTTACTACAACTAAAGGAAATCTGTTTTCCTTCATCTCACTCCTAGATTTCCTTAGCAGAGAAAACTATTCTGATATGGACTGCTATTGATGGCACCAATTCATGTTTATAGTTCACTTGAACGTATTTCCAAAGTTGTCTTTACCTAAAAGACATTACACCATCCCTCACTTTCTCCATATTTACCCAGGTATTAAAGGTTTTTATGAATATTACAATATTTTATTATAGCTGATGTTAAGTACTGTACTGATGGGGAGTTTGTGGTCTTAGACTGTGAACACCAGTCATTTGTGCTAAATCCTAGAGAAGTGGTAGTTCAGTCACAGAAGGGCTACTTTCCTTTAGCTTTCATTCTGTTGATATGGATATTATCCAGGAAAATTACTGAATAATATATTTGGGTTAATCAGGTAGAAAGTAAATATTACCAAACTAACCAATTTTTCCTCCACAAGTCTGCACATTGTACTCTATGAGAGTCTATTTGTATTTTTTGCTTACTTTAGATCTCAAGTATCATTAGGGTTTAAATAAGCAATGATTATTCTATTGTGTTCAAAATATTGTGGGTTGGGAAGTAAAGATTTCCCTGTATTCTTTTACTAAATATGATAAAAGTCCCATTTGTAATTTAGTCTCAAAACATAAGCACAGCATAACAATTGAAAACAAAGTTGCTTTATCATTTACTCCATTGAGAAATGCATTTTGATCATGAAATGAAGCATGATAGTAATATTCTTTCAGAGCCACCTTATGGGCTTCAAACACTGACATTGTGTATTCCAAAACACAGGTTATTTTTAATCAATGGTGACTAGAAAATGGAAGTTCTTATATAAACCTGTATTGTTTTCCCAGATGAATATAGAAAAGAAGAAACTTAAAGAAAAAAATAAAGAAATAAATAATCAGAAGAAGCCCCTAAAGTGTCCTAGCCCTAACAGTAGAAGATCAGTAAAAAGATACTTAAGGGAAAAAGCAAGAATGATTTTCATTCAGAAGAAGAAATTAAAGATTATCAATATAAATAAAACATTAAGAAGATATACATAAGGAGATGTTTGAAGAAAGATATCGTTGGAAAGGTAATTAAATCTTTGAGACAATTTTTAATAAAGGAGCAATAAAGATACTTCCCTCGACTGTGTTTATACATAAGTAGCTAACAGGAATATATCTTATTATTCATATCTTCACTTCATTGATGTTAATTTCCAGTGTAGGGAAGAGGGAAATCTTTACTCTTAATTCAAATAGGGACTTGGGTACTTTGATTTTAGAAGATGAAAAAGAGTGTGTTAAGTAAAAAATATGAATGCGTACAAGAAAGGTAATAAGAATAAGTAAACAAGAACTATTAAATTAACTTTGAGGAAAGGAAACCGATAATAAAATAGTCTATGTTAATCATTTTACTATAACTATTATACATATAGGTAAAAAATATATATTTATAAGGAACATCATTGCAATACTTTGAATTTCAATATAGTTTTCACAATATGCGTGACTCATAGTTTTATCATTTGACTGACACAGGTTTTAAAAGGGGGCTGTTATTTGTGCTCTCTTCTTTCTGTTTCTCATTTAATTACTAAACTTTATCAAAGGTTTCTTGAGTATAGTATATATATAGAGGAAGATGATAAGGTATACATTATGTCTTGGGTTCCACAAAGCAAATTTAAAATAATCTATTGCAAAAAATACTGTCCTAATTAGGAGCTCAATTAGACATCTTTTAACCACACTGTCTAAAATATACCTTTATGATTATAACAAATAAGGTGTTACAGGATTGCTAGAAAAATCCAAAGTAAAAAATAACAAAGCAGGGCTGGAGAGATGGCTTAGCGGTTAAGGCACCTGCCTCCTAAGCCTAAAAGAAACCAGTTCTTATTTGTTTTTTCAAAAGACCAGCTCTTTGTTTCATCATTTTTAAATTGTTTTCTTAGTTTCCAATTCATTAATTTCTGCTCTGATTATTTCTTTCAGTCTGGAGTTCTTAGGGTTGGATATTTCTTTTTTTTAGTGCCTTTATGTGGACAATTATGTTATTAATTTCATATATCTCTGCCTTTGTTATGAAGGCATTATCGCTATGAATTTTCTCCTTAGGACTGCCTTCATCTTGTCCCATATGTTTTGGTACGTTGTGTTTTCATTACAATTCAATTCTAGGAAGTTTACAATTTCTTTTTTGATTTCTTCCACAAGCCATTTCTTCTTAAATGTGTTTTGTTTCATCTTCAATAGCTGGTGGGGTTCTTGATGTGTCCCTTTTTGTTAATTTATAGCTTTAAAGCATTGTGATCCAATATGATACAGGAAGTTACATCAATTTTCCTGAATTTACGGAGGCCCACTTTATGGCCTAATATAATGTCTATTTTGAGAAGGTTCCGTGAGCTGCTGAGAAGAAGGTGTATTCTGTAGAGTAGGCTTGGAAAGTTCTGTATATATTGTTAGGTTTGGTTGATCTATGGTGTTGTTGAGCTCTATTATTTCCCTGTTGATTTCCTGCTTGGATAATCTGTCTATTCATGATCATGGAGTATTGAAGACTGTTTACTTCTGTTTTGTTGTCAAGTTGGCTTTCTTTTATAAACTATGGTTCAACAGTGTTTGTTGCATATGGATTTATGATTATAATGTTCTCATGTTGGATCATTCCCTTGAAGAGTAAGAAGTTGCCTTCTTTTTCTTTTTTGATTACTTTTGGTTTGAAGTCTATTATATCAGGTACTAATATAACAACACCTGATTGTGTTTTAGTTCCATTTTGTTGGAATATAATTTTCTACCTTTTCACCCTGAGGAGGTGTCTATCTTTAGTATTGACTTGGGTTTCTTGAAGACAGCAGATAGAAGGGTCCATTTTATTGATCCACCTGATAATTTGTTTCTTTTGATGGGTGAGTTAAGACCATTAATATTTAAGGTTATTCCTGTGAGTTTTGAATTATTTCCTGCCATGATGAGGTGTTTTATAGGGTTTGGTGCTTTCTTGTGTTTTGTACTTTTTTTTTTTTTTTGAGCCTTGTCTGTTTTTAGTTATTGTGATTTTCTTCTTGCTATTGCAAAATATTGGTTGTTTGACTCTTCTGTGTGGAGTATTCCCTGAAGTATTCTCTGTAGGTTTTGCTTTGTGTTCATATAATCAAAGAGTAGACTTTTTTCATGGAAAGCTTTCCTTTCACCATCCATTATGAGGAATATGTTTTCTGGGTAGAGCAGCTTGGTTTGGAAGCCATAATTTTTTAGACTTTGAAGTGTTCCATTGCAGGCCTTTCTGGCTTTCAGGGTTTCCATTGGTAAATCTAAGGTAATTCTGATGTATTTCCTTTGTATGTTGTGAGTTGTTTGTCTCTTGCTGCTTTTAGAACTCTCTTATTTTCATTGTTAAAGGTTTTACTTATGATGTGCCTTGGAGAGTTTCTTCTATGGTCCTGTCTGTTTGGTGTTCTGTGTGCTTCTTGTATCTGGATGGGCCTCTCTTTTGAGAGACTGGGACAGTTTCCTTCAATAATTTTGTTGAATATGTTCTCTATGCCTCTGGCCTGGATTTCCTCTCCTTCTGCTATACCCCTGATCCAGTTGTTTTGTCATTTTAGGGTATCCCACAGTCCCCTCATATTCTGTTCACTAGATTTGTTTGTTTGTTTGTTTGTTTGTTTGTTTGTTTGTTTGTTTGTTTGTTTTCAAGGTAGGGTCTCATTCTGGCCTAGGCTGACCTGGAATTCACTCTGTATTCTCTGGCTGGCCTCAAACTCACGGGGATCCTCCTACCTCTGTCTCCTGAATGCTGGGATTAAAAGCATATACCACCATGCCTGGCTCTGTTCGCTAGATTTTTTAAAACTTAGCAAAGTTTTTGGCTTCTCAATCATTTTTTTCTGTCTTATTTTCCAGGCCAAAGGTTTTGTCTTCCACATGAGTAACCTTGTTAGTGAGGCATTCTAGAGAAGTTTTATATGCTCTATTTGGCTTTTGTTTTCTGTTGTGTTATTTTGCATCATGTCCATCACTTTTTTGAGATATGATTTCAGTTCAATTGGTGATTTTTTGATGCTTCCTGAAATTCATTTTTTTACATTTGATTTTCTAGTTCACGAATTGCCTTCAATTCATTCATATCTCCTTTTATGATTCTAATGTTTTCTTCAATCAAGTTAAACCTACTGTCAAAAGCCAAATGCTCTGAGACAATTTGTTTCAATTTCATTGATATGATTATTGGTTCTTTGATGGTTTGCTTGCAGCTCAGCAATTCTTTTGATCAGGGTCTCACTGTTTGTTGTGGTTTCATATTGGGATTGAATTTCTGTAGATTTCTCTATGACATCATTGTAGGGCTAGGTATCTTTGGTGGAGCTCGCTCAGTTTTCTGACTTTTCTTGGCTTTTTTGCATTGTGGTCTACCCATCTTGGAGAGTTGCTTTATTATATTGCAGAGGAAGCAAGTTTTTGCCTTGTAGGATCTCCAGAGTGTGTTTTGTTTTAAATGTGAACTGGATTGTATACTTGTATATGATGGGGTTATAACCACAGATGTCCTATACTGAAAGTAATAGAAAACCAAAAACTTATCTAAAAAAATTTGATAGAAAAATGTGACATTTTTATCTCACTAGTTCATTTGAATATTTTATAGCTTTTCCTTATTTTTTTGATCTAGATCATCTCTGAAAACACGCATACTTTCTTTTCTTTTTACTTTTTAAAGGAATACTAAGTCTGAAAAAATGCTTTTCTGAAGACTTAGATTTCATTTTTCTATGTTGTGCCTTTTTGAAGGAGAAATTCTCTGTGGGCTCACCTCAGAGTCTAAGGCCAAAGCTTTGTTGTTCATCATTGTCCTGTTTTACTGGCTCAAAGATGCCATGAAACATGATGCAAAAGAAATTCCATGGTCTCAGTAACCTTTCTCACCATCAGTCCACCTACTACAAAACCAGTACAAGACTGTGGGTGGTAATATGGACCCCAGCATTTTAGAATTGTTAAAATTTATCAAGAAGAAAAAGAGCGAGGACATTTTTTTCCTAATGTGCAGTGTTTGAGTGTGCTGAAATTTTCTTGGACATCACAGTATTCAGATGTATGATTCAGTTGATAGTTGAATCTTCCAATAGATACTTTGTGGCATAAATAAAACTTACTTGGGAACAAGTTAATGAAGGAAAATGGACACATAATAAAAAATTGAAATACAAACTGTAAACTACATCATTGGCAGGTGCATTTTACCCAATTTGACATGGGTTATAATATGAAAGAATTTTTCATTAATTCCGACTTCACAGTTCCCATGACTGCAGTTTGAATTTGAAACCTTAAATTATACATATATTTTGTTTACTTGTTTAAACATTATCTCTGCCTTAATATCTACCTATACAATAGAGCAAACACACATCTCAAGGTAGAGATCACATATATGTATATAGTTCATAAAATGTGTTGGTTAATAAATGTAATAATTTAGTCAATGAAAACAGAAATTATTGCTGATAAATAATACAGACTAACAATATAAGCATATGTAGATTACAAAGTGATCAATCAAAATAGTGATATCTGCTCAATTTAGATGAACATATCTATGGTATGTCTCGAAAAAGTTGTCAAAATTTCAGTTTTATCCAAGTAAAACTAGATGCACAAATTAGTACATGTATATGGAGTTTGTTTGCAGTGGTATAGCCATTCATGCTTTTTCTCTCTGTCTCTGTCTCTCTGTTTCTCTCTCTCTCTCTCTCTCTCTCTCTCTCACTCTCTCTCTCTTTCTCACATACACACACACACACACACACATACACACACACATACAAACATACCTCACAAATACATTAAAATAAGTTAAAAGTAAAATAAAGATGGTAAAAAAGTGTCTGTGTTAGAATTTCATAGTATGCGAAAATGAACTATATATGTTTGTAGAATGTTATGCACACGGCAATTTTTATTACAGAAAGCATTAGCATTCATTCACCAAAATATCATGTAAATAAAAATATAAAATGCTTTAAGCAATACTTCCAACTTTTATAGTCTTGTAAAATTCAAGCAATTTTTATAAGAGTACAGATAGTTCTCTTTTTTAATTAAAAATCTATTAGAAGATAAGCATTGCGTTTCAATGAATATATGCATTGTATTCAATAACTACAGACAAAATACAGATATGTTTTGTCACATTTGATTTAAAATGTTATTTTGCTCTAAAGATTACTATATATGGATATTTCATATGATTTATGTTTATGCTTAAAATGAAGCAAACCAGCAGACCATGTTATATTAGTTGGTAATAAATATATATTGACCTAAGATTAAAATATACTTCAATGGGTCTGACAAATTCTTTGCTGCAGATTGGTGGTCATGGTAAGGCAAATGGAGTGCAAGGATTAATCCTGGAACTCATATCTAATACTAGACTATCAAGGGTTACCTAATAAGATCTAATATTTAGAAAAGATAATTATAAATTCAGGAAATAATATAAAGTTATATATATATTCATTTATGAGACTTTATCTACACAACTAGATAACTTTATAATGAAGTAAGAAAAATAAATTGTGCAACATTTTATTACAATTATGACATTTTGTCTAGTCAAATTTTATCATTTCATCTTTTATCATACAATATTATCGTATTTTTCTTGAAATGTAATGAGTCATTCTATTTTAAATTATATTCAGCATTAGATTTCTAAGCACAAAACATTTTAGGTGTTTATGGGTATGCTGATCTCATTATAACTGGGGCAGCTGCAACTATGCAGCAGCAAAAGTACCCAGAGCCCTGATTGCTAAGCAGGGAGCCTGCCAGTGTAAATATACTGGACCTGATGTCAGTAACCCACCATCTGGGCTGCAGGGGCATGTCTCCAGATTCCTGATAGTGCAGATCTGTGCAGCCCTGTGAACTGGAAGCTGCCTAGGCAGCAGAGAATGAACCCCTGGGAAGAGAGGCAGGTGGCAGCCATTTCCAATAAAGCAGGTTGATGGAATAAGTGCAAATGTTCTAATAACTTCTGAATGCAAGCCAAGAATTGTCGCTTCTTCTTGCCAGCTAACCTTTTGCTATTCAGTCTCCTCACCTGCTTCATTCCTCTGAGAGCCAGACAAGCATTCCTCACCAGCTGCCCTGCTGGAGGCTCCTTGTGACCCCAGAGAAAAGTCTTCCTGAGAAAAGGGGTAGGAATGCCAGTGAAATTATTATCCATCTCAATGCAGACTGTTTGCATTTATTTTCCTTTTATATTTATTTTTTTCTCTTTTAGAATGTACCAAATGGGAAAAAATATTCCTTAAAACTGAACTGGTTTCTCCAGATCTTGATTGTACCCTTACAGTGAAAAATAATTAGAACGACATAACTAACTACATCATAGAATACATATCCATTAACTACAATGTCAAATACAGACTAACACTGATTATTGTCTTTATTTTATCCTAGATTACCCTTCATTTTCCTTAGTTATACTTTTAAATTTTACTTATCACATAATATAAAGACAACAAGCTAACTCTCTTTCATCTCACTAGTTGTCTGTTTGCTATGCCCTTCATGTATAGCAGATGATTATTGGACCAGAAACAATATGACCTGGGGAACAGTTAGAGCAGAATCTCTGGCCTAAGCTCAGACCTACTACATCAAAATCTGCATATTTAACAATATGCCCATGTAATCACTATGCATGTTAAAATTTGATTAGTGCTATTCCGCATCAGTGGTTCTCAAGATGAGGTTAACTTTGGAATCACCTGAGGAGAATGAAAGAGACAAGTTCCTGGTTCTGATTTAACTATTCTGGAAAATGCTTCAGAACTGGAGTTTTCAGAAATTACCTAAGAGATACTAATCTGTGTATAGATTCCTAAAAATCTATTCTGAACAGCTAAAATATAAGCATGCAACATGGAATTCAGTTTATACAGAACTGAGACAATAATTCCTCAATCCAGATAAAATTATGAGGGAAATATTTTATGAGAAAATGTACTTTGCCAAATATAGAATGATTTTGCTACACACATTCATTGCTGTTAAAAATAAAACGTGTTTTCACATTTGAATTTTGAGGAAACATTACTAAATTGATATAATAACTTATTAATGACTAAAAAATACATGCATTTCTATCCAAGTTTTTTTTTTTTTTTGGAGTGAGATTATTTTCTCAAACAATATTTACTAAAATTTTTTAAAACAGGTAAATTTTGTTATGCTTTCATAATAATAATCATAAGTGCTCAGTTAACTTTTGTACATATAGGAAATCACTCAACATGATGTCCATCCAAGTTCACCTATGTGCATTTGCTAAGCGAAATCTGCCAGACACAAAGAAAAAGACTGCATCTTACTTTATAATATAATATAATAAATATAATATTCTATATATAATGTATAGAATAATGTTAAAATTACTAAAAAGAGATTCCTGCTGGGGTCAGGAGGTGGTGTAACATATGTCAAATATATATGAGAAATGAATTTTGGCTATCCAAGCAATTCCATGCACCAGAGTAGAACTGTATGTATAAAACCTGCTCATAGCTACCCCTATTGTATATACAGCAAATTCCTCCTAATTGAAACATTTCTTTCTGCACAGGTGCTTATTAAGACTCAAGAAGTGTGAAGCTCATTAAAGCACTGGAAATAAACAAAGCTGACTAGTCACAAGTCTCAGGAAGCTCCTGAAAATTACCAGATCACAAGACACCTCCACAGCCTATATACAGATTAAACAAGGGCTTGATGAGAGACTCTGCAACCAGTGGAGCTTCCGGTAAACTGTGCAGTAAGGCAGGTTCCCTAGGTCATGATCTATGTTAGGAAGGGTTTTTTTTGTGTGATGTAACTGCTTTTGAGTCATCTGTATTACTGTGAGTAATGGAAATAACCTCTTTAGTCCACCAGCATTTATTTTGACACATGCTTTGGTCTACCATCTTTTTCCTATCTGAAACAAAAAAGGGGGAAAGAATGGATTCTTTAGGGTAGATGCCTAGTAGAGCTGCTGAAAGTTCAACATTAAAGTAGATTTAAAACACACCCTCCGCTGGGCGTGGTGGCACATGCCCTTAATCTCAGCATTTGGGAAGCAGAAGTGGGAGGATCACTGAAAGTTCAAGGCCACCCTGGGACTACATAGTGAATTCCAGGTCAGACTAAGCTAGAGTTAGAACCTACCTCAGAACCCACTCCCCCCCCAAAAAAAAAAACACCCTCCAAATGTCAGCGAATTTTGTGTGGGGTGGGAAGATTGTAGGAACTGCAGTGTGGTAGGATGTATCTAGATGCATTGATGAATCCAGGTCCCCTACAATAACTGACTGGTGCTCTCACAACTCATAACCCACAACCCTATGGTGAATACTAGCAATCCCACTGAGAAGGGCCTCAGTGTTGTGGGGGCAAGGAGGAGGGAAATGATGGTACCAAGTCATCATGTATCCATACAAAGTTTCTATACTTATTAAAGAAAAAAGTGAAAGTAGAAGAGAAAAATGAATGGGAAGAAAAGATGGATGAAAGCAAGGAGGAGAGAAGAAAACAGAGAGAATAGGAAAATATAACTATATAAGATTATTAATGCATATTAGCCTGATTGCAGTGGTAATTTGTGTGTCAAAATATCAAGGACATGAATATTGTATCCTTGTGTGAATCACTTCCATTATGTATATGTATATTTTCATTCATTAGTTGGACACTTAGGTTGTTCTCATTTCTTAGCCATTTTGAATGAAGTTATTTGTATCTCTGAATATGCTGGTATCATTTCCTTTGGATATATGCCCAGTAGTAGAATTGCTGCATCATAATGATATTACTGGTTGTGGTAGTTTGAATATATGGTCCCCAATATATTCAGTGTTTTATTAGTTTGTTGTTTGATTCTGCAGCCACCTAGCTGGAGGCAATGTCACTGGGCAGATCTTTAGGTGTGACAGTGGGTTTGAGATTCCATTGTAAAGATATGCAAAGTGTGCCTAGTGGGAGTTTCTGAAGTGTGCTGTACTGTGTGGCTAGTGGCTTTTCTCTCTCTTGCTTGGATCTGTGAAGGCAGGCCAACTTTTTCTGCCATTATGGAACTTTCCCTGGATCTGTAAGCTTCAATAAATAATATCCCTTCCTCCATAACTGTGACTGGTCTGGAAGCTCATCTCAGTGAATCTGAAGCTGTCTGCTAAAAAATTAATATATTCAATGTTTTATTAGCTTATTAGTTTTTATTAGCTTATTAGTTATTAGCTCATCTCAGTGAACCTGAAGCTCTCTGCTACACTATTTTCAATATATTTTATTTTTGAACCTTTAAAAATTTGATATACTTTAACATTAAAATATTAATTAATTTGCAAGTGGGGACAGGGTAAGAATGGGCCTCTTGCCAGTGGAAACAAACTTCAGATTCATGAACCACTTTGTGCATTGGGCTTCACATGCATACTGAAGAATTGAACTCAGGCCATTTAACTGTGCAAATAAAAACCCATAACTGCTGAGCCATCACTTCAGCCCCTTTAAAAAAAAAAAAAACATATTAATGAACCCCATTCATAATCTCCTGCCTCTATCTTCTTTTGTCTCCCTTGACTATCCTTTCTATACTGAACCCCTTCTTATTTCCAAGTAGTTTCTCTTCTATTTGGATTTCATTATTTTCTCTTATATGATGGAGGATGTGTGTTGATAGTGCCAGCCAGTGTGAGTTCATAAATGCAAGAACCAGTTAATATCTGGAAGACAGTATTCCAAAGCACTCCTCCCCTTTCTTTGACTCTTACATTCTGCCTGCAGCCTTGTTTGAAATGGTCTCTATGCATTGGCATATGTGATAGAGATGTCCAACTTAGTACTAGACACTCTACTGTCACTTTTTTTCAGAACTTTGGTAAATGTTGAGCCTCCTCAGTAATCATCACCATCTGAAAGGGTGGCTTCTCTAACCAAAAATGAGAGTAACATTGATATAGGGGCATAAATATCAATATTTACAAGTAAATTAGGTGGTAATAGTATAACCATTTAACCAATCTACAGTAGTAACATTCCCCCTAGGGCCTAGGACTTCCTCTTTTATAGGCTTTGGACTAAATTTTCCTTTAAATATTATATTTGTTTATGAGAGAGAGAGAGAGAGAGAGAGAGAGAGAGAGGAGGAGGAGGAGGAGGAGGCAGAGGGAATAGGTGCACCAGGGCCTCCAGCCACTGCTAATGAACTCCCTATGCATGTGAATATGGCTTATGTGGGTCCTGGGCAATCAAACCTGGGTTCTTAGACTTCACAGGAAAGCACCTTAACCACTAAGCCATCTCTCCAGCCCATCAGGAAAGAATTCCCTCTTCAGGAACTTTAATATTTTATGAACTATAGTACATTCATGAGAATATATGTGTGTATATATATATATATATATATATATATATATATATATTTAAAAGTACACTTGTATGGAAGACATACTATTATAATTTGTGAAACATCCTGCTCTATTATTACATTATATGGAAGGGCTGACAGCTATTTTAGGACAAGTACCAAATACTCTAGACATCACTTCATGATAGAAAGTTCAATGTATGGAATATGGAGCCATTTTTATAATAAGAGAGAAAGGTTTTGGACATTCAATGTAGACAGCCTTTTTGGTTAGTTTGTTTAACTAATTTTGGGGTCTTCTGAGAACTTTTTTTTATGATTCTACTGCTTTTTTTTTTTAGTTTCAACTTATTTATTGATTCTTACTTTCTAAGAGGTACATATTATGTAAAAAAAGAAGAGTGTGATTTCTGCCTGATTTGTTTCTGGATTTTCTGTGTAGGAAGATTTCCATAAACAAAATGCCTTATTTGGATTATTGCAAAATATGACATTGGTGATTCTGTTGACTAGGTTTGAGAACCAAATCAATGTTTTTAGTTTGATATATTTGTGAAAGGATATTGTTGTATTGTTTTAAAATTTTGCTCATTTTCTTATTTCATTGGCATTCACCAAATTACCAGGAGATGATTGTACTATCAATTGTCTTTATAAACAATATAAAAGCAAGATTGTGTCTCAAATCTTTAACAGGCAATCAAAGCTGTTTATAATGCATCATCATTTCAGATGCTCCACCTCTTTTGAAGTTAATAAAAAAAATCACATTAAAGCCCATTTTCTAAAAGTAAACTAGGTAATAATTCATAAAAGATTAATAACAAATTATGGAAATCTTGTTAAGAATAGACAAGATTTCAGAGTAATTTTATTATACAAAGTCAATAGAAGTTAGTGAACTTAAATGCCAGTAAATAAAGAAATGTATGTGTGTCTATGCATGTTATGAAAGTAGAACAGGAACCATGAGAAGAGGAAAAGATTAATAGACTACATCTGACATTAACACAAAGGGTATCTATTTAGAAGGGTGAAAGGCAACATCAGGAAGAATCAGGGACACTGAGGAAGAGAATGGACATGAACAAAGTGTGATGACACACATGTGAAAATGTCATACATGAAATACTCTATTATGCACACTAAGAAACAAGGATGGAAATATGTAAAATTTGAAGAATAATACTTAGATGTTCTAGGAGCTGCTGCTAAAAGTTATGATTCTCAGAATTAAGCTCATTTTTTAGAATATGTCTGTGAAGCTCAGTTTGTTGAGATAAATTAGCAATCAGGAGTTTTGCCATAGAGAGTGATTATGTATGGCAAGGGGGTTTGATATATAGATTATATAACAGAGTGTATTATTGACCTGTACAAAGCCTTGAATTCCCCCCCCAAAAAAATCAAAAACTATAAGAATATTGATATAGAACTAAGATTCAGAATTGAGAAGAACAATATAGGAATGGCATGCCTTTGTTTTAATTCTCTAGAAAAAAAAGAGAATGTGACAAAAATTCTAAATTATGCTCACTTTGTATATCCAAAGTTCAATAAGCAAGAATACATACTTGGGAAGTGAGCCTGAATACTCTGCATTGAGCATCCCTAGTCCAGATCTAAGAATGCATATGCCAGAATAATTCTGCAATACTTTACTTGCTATCAAATAAATAGGGTCTACTTTGAAATAAAAACTGTATTTTTCTGGTGTAATCAGTACAAGAAATGTTGGCATAAAACTAGAATGAAACCAGTAGTGAGAAGAACTAGGAAGAGAGGAGAAGAGAAATTATCTGACAAGTTAGGGGAGGGCACAATATTGAAGGTGTGGGGTCTTAGAGGGATAGGGTATAGGGTGGGTGGGAAGGGAATTACAAAAATGTTAAGACAGTATGAATCAGTCCCATAGAAATCCTAATTTTGACTAGGATCCTACAAGTTATAACCAACAATTAAGGGGAAGGCGAGAAAGTCCAGACATAAGGTGGAAAAAGCTCAAGCTCCTTAACACCATGAACTCTGGCTGGTAACTCCCAGGCCCAGAGTTGGGTTGCCACCCACAGTGAGCTGTTGGCTAGGGAGAGCCATGAGTTCCCCAAAGTAATGTAAACCATTGTCAAAATACTTGATTACTTGCCAAAACTAAAAGCTAAGACAGTATTGCTTAAAACACCATATGTCCCAGACACAGAACATTGAATTACCATGCTGGAACTGAAAAGGAAACTTATACCTTCCTGGCTAGACTCCATAGTGCTAGAAAAGCTCTATCGGAACAACTGGAAGAAAATGGTCAGCAATACCATGAATAAGCAGGGGACACTGCAGACTATAAAATCAACCAGCTGTACAAGAAGTACACACTTGTGTAATAGTGGCACCTTGCTTCGGTGATAACCAGCTTTTCTCTGATTGGACATGAGTTACTCCTCAGTGGAAGAGAACTCATGCCTGTTACTAGAAACCAAGTAAGATTCCCATGTCAGAAAACTCATACTTCAGAAAGATGACCCTACCTGCTGTCTGGAGAAGAGAAGTGGGCTTGAATACCAAAAATCTCTCAAATTTGTATAATCCCTTTTGTCCAAGCTGCTCTCACTTTTGGTGGGAGAATCTGCTTTATTTTACAAATCACTGAGAAAATGAAAAAGAGTTAAGATCCATGAGTTGAAATGGTTTCTGTGTCTATCTACTTCACCCTTGTGTTGGTACCAGGTTCATCAAGAAAGCAGCACTCTTGCTTATTTCTTCCATTGCTCTATGGTTTCAGATGGGGCCCTGGTGAGGTGGGATGGGCTGAATGTCTCCTCAGGTTCTGTGTCTA
This sequence comes from Orientallactaga sibirica, assembly GCA_036365145.1. Lineage (NCBI taxonomy): Eukaryota > Metazoa > Chordata > Mammalia > Rodentia > Dipodidae > Orientallactaga > Orientallactaga sibirica. The sequence goes on along the minus strand of JAEOAD010000010.1, from coordinate 8,549,949 downwards.
TCTGAAAAAGAGAAGCAAATTCTCCAATGGAGAGAGAGGACAGCACCAGATAAATGGGATAACCATTATTATTTTAGAGAGAATTTCATAGATGTAGGCCCCCTTGTAGCCCACGATTGGTGGGAACAGGCTTATTTTCTGGATATGGTTCTGACTTGTTTCCCAGTTCCAGCTATGGGTTCCATTCCACTCAACTGATCATGAACACTGTTATTATTGCTAACCTGACAACCAGCTCCAGGTTAATGGTGGACAACAGAAATCCAGAGGCTTTGTATCAGACTGCCAACAGGCCTTCCATGGTTCGAGGATCATTGCAGAAGGGGGGGGGCAGAAAGATTTTTAAGGACCACAGAGTAGATGAGAATACTCAGAGGCATGGTCCCTCCACTATACCATTGGGACTGACTTAGGCCTTCATGACCCTACAGTAAATCCCATAACCCCACAGAGGAGCATCTCAGGGAAATGGAAACAGGGAAGAGGGAATAAAAAGGTATAATCTGTAATTAAATAAATTAATAAATAAATAATAAATAAATAGAATGTTCTTAATTAATCTAAAATTATCCCATAATTATGAATTTAAGTAAAGCATATACTTTGAAAATTATGAAAGATCTATCCATCATAAAATACCTATTTGGTAATATGATATTTCACCACATTTATAAAAATATCATGGTTGCAAGTCAACATATGCACATGGAAATTTGAATCAGTATAATTGATTTAGGAGAAAAATATATAAATCTTAGACACCTTCATGATTTTTTGGCAGAAATGAGACTTGTGAAGTAATATATATGTTTATTTTGAAGTGTTAAGGAAGAATCTTCTGTATATTTAAGGCATATTGGGAGTTAGAGTTGCTGAACATGTATCTATAACATATTTAAGAAAAAGCAAATAGGAAAATATATATGGGCTGGAATTAGTATTCAAGTAAATGAAGATAGCCTTATGCACTTCAGTGGCTATAGGAAGACCCAGTTATTTCTTAACTAATTAAAAACTGTGAATAAGAAAAAGAAAAAAAAAAAGAGACAGAAAGCTCGAATCAGGGTAGGTAATCCTATGGGAGTGAATAATGTTCCTGGTAGAAGTCATAGTTTGTTAAAGGAAAACTCTAGCACCAGATGTTTGGGGTGGGGGAGGGATCTCTGAGCCCCCTCCCCCACCCCAAACAGGCTATTGCCAAAGCCAACCAGAATTAGGTAGTAAGACCATATAGCTAGATAATCTTTTCATCTGTCACAGGGAACTAAAAATCAATATGGAACTGAGATGGATGTCTCCTCTATCCTGGGTAGCAGGAATAATGTTGCAAAGTGCTAAGCACGCAACAGGACAGGAAAATTCATCAATAGGTTTACCCAACTGTGGAACATCCCTATGAGCTTTACAGAACAAGGCAGGCAAGTGGTGCAAGGGTTGTGTCACATATATGGGGGAACCATTGTTCTATGCTTGGATCCAATAACCACTCCGCATAGTCAAAAGCCTATGGTTGGATAGAACATAAAGAATAGAAAGGAAACCACTGTTGAAGCATGACTAGATGGATATGCTGTGTCCATCCAAAATTAGCTTTTATATATTTTGTTAGTTTATCTCCATAAATAAGTGAGCCTTCTTTTTGCAGATGGCAGTGATGACTCAGGAGATTCAAACATTCTAAAAGTGCTGAGAAAAAGTAATTTTTGAGTGTTCAGTACTAAATAAGCCATCTTTATCATGGACCCTATGGCTCTGGAAACATTGTTGAACCAGAGGGAAGATCAAATGTAAGAACCAAAATATTTTTTCTGGACACAGTATGACCATTGCATTGTTACTGTCAAGCATCTGTCTTTACCTCCCATGTTATTAGTAGGATTGAACTCCTTAGTATTTTACATGGATAATAGAAGAGGGTTAACATCTTATCAAAATAGAAAAGGGTCTAGTTAAATAAGAAGTTCAAATGATCTGATATTCTATTGTGTTTCTAAGTACCCTTTAAGTTGAGATCTGGACATATGACTGAAAGTGTTCTTTGTTGCAGGAGCTGAGTGGAAGCTCTGGAATAGACGGTTAAAAATTTATCATAAACAAAAAGACAAATTTATTTTAAAATGTAGCAGCAGTTCATTAAAATGGTGTATGTGTGAAGAGAGAACAAATAAAATATTGGTAGGGTCTAATGATCAAATTATATCATGTTCACATATGAAATTGTCAATAAAATGTTTTAAAAATTACATATGATGAAAGAAGTAACAAGATTTTTTGTGTGTGTAAAGCCATAACTATTTTTAATTAGAATTTTGGAATGGGATTCCAAAACTCAAAAATATATTGCACATAATTTTGAAAAAAAAAACTGATGTCCATTAACTTGGAAATGCAGAAAAAAAGGTGAGGTTGCACAAAATATACATTTTATTGACAAATGTATAATTTTTCCTCATAAATGACAAAAATCTCATGACTTTAAAATAATGATATTGTGAAGATCCACTTTATGTTATCCCAGGATGCTCCTCCAGAACAATACTCAACATAACATCCCCAGAAATCATGGGGTCATTAAGCATAAATGTCCAGATTACTGACATTTCTATGTGCCGAGTGAGCTCTTATCAGTTGGAATGTAAAAGTTTCTCAACAAAAAAATCTTTGAGAATTCTTGTTTCTTTGATTTGAATAAAATCTCTGGGTACTTACCATTATTATAAATTTAGAGTACTGTTACAATAATTTTAATAGTTTACCTGCCAATAATTGCATGCACATTTGAAAACAATTAAAAGAGTTGCGCTAATAAGATTTGAAAACCACATTGTATGTTTTTTTTTTTTTTTTTTTTTTTTTTTTTTTTTTTTAATAGGGTGGATACAAACACTACAAACACTGTTGGGATCAGGTGAACTTAGAGGACAAAATCCAACAAAGTTTTTAATATCTAGAAGGAATCATTAATTAGCCACCCAGGAAAAGCTGCTCTTTTCTCAGACTCTACAGGAATAAATGATGATGTGTCACTGTCGGTTTTACAATCACTTTCTACCCACTTAACCTCCTTCACCTCTGCCCACATGCAAGGTGGAAGCAGGAGAAGAACATCTGGGCATCTGGCCTCCCCAAAGACTTCAGAGTTCTTGCTGCTCTGAGCTTAATCTTTGTTTAACCTTTGTTTCAATGATGAAAGACTATCTCTCTATCAGCAATTCTTCACCCAGAGTGAATTTTTGTCACTGGTTCCCAATTGAAACACTTAAAGATCAAGCAAACACCAATTTTTGTAATTGTTTGGTCTGCTTTCCTCCTCATATGTGAGTACATATTACTTTATTGACCTTAAATGTGATTTTGTCGAGTCTGCTTCTCTTTGTACATGATATACTCCCATGGTATAAATTTGGCACCATAGGATGCCACATTAGCTTTTAGCAAATCAGCATGCCTCTTTTTCAAATCATACTTCCTGTGTTGTAAATGTTTCAAAGTTCAAAACTGCTGACTGAATCACCTTTTAAAACTTAAGACAAAACTACAATTTATTGTACTAGGTAAGCCACCTGTTTATTTAATAACATGTACTCTAAAAAAGCATGAATGAATCAAAAATTACTGATGCATGTACCATAAAACTATTAGATACATTTCCACAAAGAAGACTGAGGCAAAGGTGAGGAAAGTGCTAACTGGGGAGAAATAAAGAGTCAACTTGGCAAATCACATTTGTAGACACTGGAGTTTGGTAGGTGTTCATCAGTGGGATATGGACACATGTTGAGATTTGTATCTCATGTGAAGAAATAAAATTTCTTTTAGTAAGGACTTAAGGAAATGTAAGTTGGTAAAAGAAATAATGTTTACAGAAAGGGAAATTATGTTAGAAAACTGTAAATAATTATACCTAGTTATATTTTTGTCAATATGTTAACTCCCATCACAAAGCTGAAAGACATAAACACTATTAAGGTATGTTTACCTTGTATAGAATTCATACTTAATCAGAAATGTTAAGGTCTTCTGAGAATATAATTGTTTCATGCCATATAACTTACAAATGTTAGGATACTTAACATCTAACAACCTGTGGTGCTTTTTGATTTGGAAATCCAACTGTGGTAGTTTGAATATATGTCCCCCAATATATTCAGTGTTTTATTAGTTATAATTTGCATCTGTAATCACCTTCCTAGAGGTAATGTCACTGGGGGCCGGTCTTAAGGTGTGGGTTTGAGATTCCATTGTAAAGATATGCAAATGTGCCTAGCAGGAGTTCCTGAAGTGTGCTGTGTGACCTTTTGGCTGTAGTTTTGCTCTGTGTGCTGTGGTGGCTGGCTTGGCTTTGCTTTCTTGCCTCGTCCTATGGAGAGCAGGCTGCTTCTTCTGCCATTATGGAACTTCCCCTGGATCTGTAAGCTTCAATAAATAATATCCCTTCCTCCATAACTGTGCCTGGTCTGGAAGTTCATCTCAGCGAACCTGAAGCTGTCTGCTACACCAACTTTACCTTCAGAGTAGGATTTTAAGGTACCAAGTGTAGCTCTTGGATACCAATCCAACCACAGAAGTAATCCTAGGTGTTGAGTTTGCCTGCTACCCAAGTATTCTAGAGGGCTGGGTGGAACAATTTACTGGCAAATTCTAAAATTCAACTGAGCTGTTTACACAGTCTGTGAAAACCAACACAGAATATGTAAGCATGGGGATTGAAACAAACAGATAACCTTATAAAGCCACAAACCCTAAGGGTGTGTGTTGCTCTACACCCTTAATCCTGTCAGCTGGGAGGTTGAGGTTTCTGTTCTGACAGTGGTTCCAGGTCATCCTGGGTCTGAATTAAACACTGTCCTCAATAATGATAGAAGAATAAACAAAGGCCCTATGAATCTGAATACATTAAAGGCAGCAATAGCCAACTCCCAAATACAGCTTAATTGAGAATGCTAAAGCCAACCAAAAATATGTAACCCTTAATCTGCCCTGACATAGAAAGAGAGATCAGCACTTCCAGTGCAAGCCTATGCACATGCTTTTTTTTTTTTTTTTTTTTTTTTTTTGTCAGTTGGCCTCCTTACCTTTTGGGGTGGTTTTAAATTTCAGCAGTGTTGGGTGCTCACCTCTAACCCTCAGTGTTGTGCTCCGATCAGCTGTGCTGGATGCCCTGCTGCTGGGAGCTGAATATGTTCTCCAGAGGTCCCTGGTTCTGTCAGTTGGGGGATGGGAAAATGCAAGAAGCCTGGAGTTGTAGTGGAACTTCTCAGCTGTTCCCACCTATGTCCTGCTATTTCTCCTTCAGATTTCTTGACTTTGCGAGGAGGCTAATTTTGGAAAATTCCCTTGTTTGGTCTTTGTCCCTGCAAAGGCTCAGGTCTGTAAGTTCCTAGGGATTCTGGCTAATTTCCTCCTTTCTGATAGATCTTAGTCTCTCCCGCTTCTCTGCTGTGGCCACAAAAAACACATACACCTTCACTTCTCAGACAGTTTGTTTTGGTGTGGTTTTGCTCAAATCCCTCCTTATCCTGTGTTGGTGTGACTCGTATGCAGCCATCTTTCTCAGAAGTCTCCTTGTGCCACTTTGTGTGTCTCTGGGTGGTTTATGAATGAAACCAGGCTGTCAGGCTTTGTAAATTAGCAACTTTAACAACTGAGCCATCTTCCTAACCCTTCTTAACACTCTCTCTCTCTCTCTCTCTCTCTCTCTCTCTCTATATATATATATATATATATAGAGAGAGAGAGAGAGAGAGAGAGAGAGATTTTATAAAGTAGGTATGGAGCTATAGCTTAGTGGTTAAGACACTTGCCTGCAAAGTCAAAGCACCCAGGTTTGATTTTCCCTGACCCAAGTAAGCCAGATGCACAAGGTGGTGCAAGTGTCTGGAGTTTTTTTGCGATGGCTATAGGCCCTGGCATGCCCATTCTCTTTCTCTCTTTCTCTCATAAATAAAACATAAATAAGAAAAAAAGAAATTTTAGCTAAGAACTGGAATCAACCCAGATGTCCAACATTAGATGAATGGATAACAAACATGTGATATATCTACACTATGGCATTCTACGCAGCAGTAAGGTGTTGGGGATCCCCCCTAAGGCCAGCCCAGGAGGGACAGCAGGGTATCTGTTGAGTTGGGGGTGATCAGCGCGGAATCATGACACTGAATCTGGGAGCTGGGTGAAAGCGGAGGGCGAGTTGCCGCAAAACTCATTTATTCGAAGAAGTGCAGGGGGTTTTAAGGGGCTTGGCTGGCCAATCATTGTATGGGGTGGTCCCCTTTTTGTGACAAATGACAGCCTGTCTCTGGACAGGTCATCTTGTAGCAGGTTTCTCGCAAGCATGGGACTATAGCTGTTGTCATGCCAGGCCTGAACAGAATGCCATGTTCACAGAAGCCATTTCCTGGTTTCTTCTGCCATGCAGTCTGGCTAGGGCCAGACCTGCATTGTGCCATACAGGAAGGAAAAATGAAACAATGAAATTTGAAGAAAAATCGTTGAACATGGAACAGATCATTGTCAGTGAGCTCACCCAATCACAAAAGATAATCTTCACATGGTCTCATTCATCTGTGGCTCCTAACCTGAATCCGCCCAAGATGCTGTCATACATAATAACTACCCTGAGGACCAGAAAATCGGGAGGGGGGATTAGGGGAGGGTAAGGGAGGGAGCAAAAGGGTGGGAGGTAGAGTAAGGGGGGGGGACACAAATAGGGACCCAAATGGAAATGGTATCATAATATCCTATATTCTGAACAACAGGCTAAAACACTGATCCTCCAGCAGGCCCACAGAGAGAACACCTGAATCACAGGGACCTGGAGAGAACATCATGAAGACCAACCTTAATCTTTTCCTGTTTTTTTCCTCTCTCTCTCTCTCTCTCTCTCTCTCCTCTCTTTCTCTTTTATATTACCTATCTTTTTTTTTCTTCACCTTCCTTGGTGCTGACTTATAACTCCCAGTAACAGCATAGGGTTAACTTTCACATTAATGCATCCTGGAAATCCCCTTACCAACAAGTCCACAGTTATACATTTTAGTTGATTCTAGAACCAAGTAATTTGAAAATAGAGATTAACCATTACCACTTTATCCATACTCAACTATAAGCCTTCCCCACCCTTCCTAATCTCTTTCATTTGTCTACATAAATTCATGTTTAAATCTCTTATCAAACTAGATATGAATGTAACTGTATTTTGTCAAATGAAATTTGCAAATGTAATCAAGCAAAGATGAGGTTACTATGAAGAATAAATGTAGTATGACTTGTGTTCTTCTCATAAGTTTAAAATTTTATTTATTTTATCTTGCATCCATAAGCAATATGTTTGCTCAACTGCACCTCCAGGTTTCCAAACTCTAGCAATAGTGCTTAGAAATGGAGTACGGGCCAGGTATGGTGGCTCATGCCTTTAATCCCAGCACAAGGGAGGCACAGGTAGGAGGATCACTGTGAGTTCAAGGCCAACCTGGAACTATAGATCAAGTTCAAGGTCAGCCTGGGCTACAGGGAATCTCTATCTCAATAAAAGAGAAAAAAAAAGAGATATAGGCTATGGGTTTGCCAATCATCTGTCATGAGCTCTCATATTTATTTTTCATAATTATGTGAGAGACCTGGACATTGCTTGTTTCAGGCTAAATTGTGGGATGAAGTGACTTAAAACATTGGGCTCTATTTGACTACATTGTACAATAATTTTACAATATTGACAAATTTGAATTCCAGAAAATAAATTTCTTAAACATCCTCCAAAAGGAATTATTTTTAGAATAAATATGAAATCTCAGAGAACCTGAAATCACTTTCCTAAATATGTAAGTGGAAACATGATTGTGGCAATTGAAGCTGGACATTAATTCTGATTCTAAGCTACTCCAGAGCCCTCTTTAGGGGTCTTAGCTCTCTGTTCTGGTGTTCTACTGTGAAAACAATAGTTAGTTCAAGATAACTACTCATGATCTGCAAATGGTTCAGCATGTCCCCTAAAAATATGACTTTGCATTTATATAAAATTTTGTTTTTCTAATACCTCTTCAATTAATGTCTTGATATATATTTTTTTATATAACAAAATTGGCTTGACTCCTCTTGTACAGTTAGTTCCTGTATGCATATGGAATATTTGCCTTATGGTCAGCATAAACCTTTGAAAGTATCCAGATCTCCTCAGTACTACACCAAGAACATTGTCAATTGTGAGCAAAGCAATACATAGAAGATTCTTTAAGAATAATAGCTACTCCAAACACTCTTTTTTTTGTAAACAATTTTGAACAATGAGCAGGCAAAATGTTTCCAATCATATGAATGGATAATTTTGAGAGCTCTCTTTAATTGTTCCCTAAGAAATTTTCATGGTGAACTTTAAATTTTACCTAGAGATTACTTGTTAAGTTACTTTATATCAGTGTGCCTCAGGCATCATTTGTTCATTAATATTACCTAGAGATATAACAAAGACCATTGATGTCTATGCCTATCCCAAACCTATTAAGTTAGACTATCTTGGGGGGGGGAACTCAGGTATTGATATTTTTTAAAAGATCCCCTGTGATATTTATCTATACACTTTTAACTTTGTTAGTCTCACAGTCTTTAATATGTAGGTAATAGCCATTTATTTTCAAAGCCTATAATGATATATTCATTAATTTTTATCAGTGGCTAACTGGAGTACCACAAAGCAACATATGTGCATATATAAAAAATTACAAAATTTATGTTTGAACACCAACATATGAAGATCCTAGTCAGTCATAACCCCAAGTCTTAGAACAAGAAAAGAAATGGAAGCTAAAAAGTAAAGGCTTCTCCAGGATCCATTAAAAGGATGGTACTCTGTGTTTATCTCCTTTAGCCTTTTTCTGGTGTCATGATCCCCAAGAACTGTGTACTCTTGCTCTTCCCCCGCATTACTCTATGGTTTCAGCTAGGCATGACCCACATTACCCATTGATGAGAGTCCCTTTGGAAGAGGGAAGACAGGGAGGAGGATAATGGAGTCACCATTATGAATGTAAAATTAGAATAATATAAATTTTAAAAAAGGATGGTACTTTAGGATTCCCTATAACTCCAAAATGTGGAGAGATAACTGCATTTATAAGTGAGAAACAGGCTGAGATATAATTACCTAGAGCATAAAATTTAGGTGCATAAACTGAGGAAAACATTTAAATGATGGACTGGTTGTATAATGGAGGCCAAGTATGACAGAGATAAGAGTAAGACATATCTCATGGTAATATCCTCAGTGATCCTTTGAAAACTTATGAGATTTCCTCACAGAAATCTAATTATATTGTCAGTGATATAGTGTTAAAAATTCCTCTCATAGTTCTGCAAATGGTGAAGAATTGTACTGTGGAGGAATTTAGCTAGAGCATTATCCACAGCAAATGCCTAGACTCTAAGTGAAAACTACCTGGTAAATCTCTATTCTGAAAATGAACTCTAGGAATATTTTTCCACTACATCCAATACTCTTCTGCTATCTTGATTATTTTAAGGTCTGAATAAATATAATTAATAATACACACATATGGAAAGGACTAAATAAGGAATGATAAAATCAGAGAAAGAGGAATGCACGTAGGAAAAAAACATAAGATGAGAAGTAAATAGAATTGTAAAGGCTATTTGTCATATACTCTGTAAATGCAACAGAGTATTTTGGAATGCACTCTTTTCCCCATAATGTACAACATACTTTATGGTCACCAGTGAAGTAACAGTAAATAGTAGATAAAAAAAAAAATGGAATACCTGAAAAAGAATCCATAAAGAGATTGGAAGTCAGTAGAGGAAAGAACTGACTTAGAAAAATTTTAATCTGTTGTATCTACCACTAATTAATATTAAGAACAGGTATGTTATATCTATAATACTCTATTATTTCAAAAGATTTCCTGTCTAGTTCACTTTGTATTGTTGCAAAGTATATTATTTTCAGTTTTAAACTGAGAGTTACAATATGTCAAAAGATAAAAATGCAATACCCACAAAATTGATATGAATATTGGTATCAAACTGTCAGAACAATTTGTAACTATGATTAAAATCTTGAGATTTATAATGGAAAGAAGAAACCTGGAAAATCAGAATAAGCAGAGAGATAGATACTATAAAAATTTTTGAATAGAAAGGATACAAAAAAATAAATTGAAACACATGGAAAAAAAAAACACGGAAAGAACTGACTATAAAGAAAAGATCATGCAAACTTTTAACTAAATAGCAAGTTTTTGCAATAGTGGCAAATAGCCTATGTGGGTAATCAGTGTCTCTTAAATTGGTTAAGAATTGTGCTCAATGAGAGAAAACAACCTGAGGATCAAATGAGATTCCTAGCATCATAGATTCCAGAGAGAAGCTTCCACTGGTCTCTGTCTATTAAGAGTAGTTATATACATCAAAAAGTCCTCTTAAATGACTATGCTTATTCCCTTTAATCCATTCTGTTGTCACTCTTGATTGGAGGATTCACTTTTTGTTTTTGGTATGGTTCAGATGAAAGTGCAAAGTAATAAAAGCCAAGATCCATCAATAATGACAAGAAATCTATATGACATCAATAGCATACCTCTATCACATCTTCTAGGGACCAGGAGAAATTACAGAGGAAAAAGCAAATCAAACATGAGAGCTATTCTCACTGTTAGTCTTTCAACCAACCCAAAACTTACCAAAGCAGAAATTTAGAGGTTAGAGAGTGCTGAACTCTAACGGAGACTTACAATATACCTATGAAGACTCGGGGAAAATTGCAGAAAAGGAGTGGAAAGATATTAAGAAGCACACAGTAGGAAGGATTATCCTGAGATATTTTCCCTTTCCCACAGCGACTGACTAACACATTTATGACCCCACAGTGAACACCAATAATCCTCTGAGGATGGCATTATGTGGAATGGTAGCTGCAGAAATGGTATATGAGTATAACCTGATGAGAATATGGCCAACACACAATATGCTCATACAGTAAAGTTCATAATTAATACAAATAATTATAATCTAAATAAATAAAATTATTTTATAATATAAATAAATTTAAAACATTCAGAAGAAGAGGAAAATAAACTTAAAGTGTAAGCAATATCAAAACCATAACATGGAATAAATATTGGAATAACAGAAAGAGAAGTAAGAGAAACCAAAGCAGAAGAAAGGCTTCACAGATTAACAACAAAATACTTTATAACCTAATGACAAACAAGATGCAATCTTGCAATCATCTAAAACTCAGATAACAGTAAGTAGGAAGAAATACCAGAATGCAGCCAGACCAGCTAACAGAGAGACAGACATTTGCTAAAGCATACCATATTAATACTATATAAATACAAGATATAGAACTCTTGAATGAGGCCACAAAGGGAAGATAGATATATACTATTCATTTGTAATAGGGAAAAATGATAAAATTAATTCCTCAGCAAAAGTTGCAGCATGAAAAGACTGAAATAAAATCAGTTGTAAAACTGAAGTAAGGACTGTTGAAGAAGGGATAAATAAATGTAAAATGAAATATTTCTCTAACTCATAATGGGCTTGTATTGATTACATTTGTTATTATTCTGACCAAACACCTGGAACAAAGCTGCTTAAATGAGGAAACATTCATTTTGGCTTAGAGTTCAGGGGATACAGTACATTCTGTCATGGAAGGCATAGCAATAGGTGTAGGAGGAAACTAAACACATTAAGCAGAAAACAATAACTACAGATGCTCAGCTTGCTTTTATGGGATGATACTACTCTTGGTTAGCATGTGTCTTCTCAAATCAACTGACATAATCTAGAAACTCCCTCACACACATGCCTAGCAGCCAGTCTCCAATGTGATCCTAATTTCAATCAGGATGATGATACTAAGACCACCACCAGTTCCAAATAATTTGCTTGCTAGAGCTGGAGAGATGGAACAGATATTACCGGTGCTTCATTACAAAGCCTGATAGGCTGCATTCAATTCCTCAATATCCAAGGAAATCCGAATACACAAAGTTTACCAGGTGTCTGGAGTTCATTTTCAGTTGAATAGGTCCTGGCATGCCCAACTTCTCTCTCTCTCTCTCTCTCTCTTTCTCTCTCTTAAATAAATAAATATTTTAAGATAAATAATGGCTTAAACAATAGTAGCATTATGTTGTATACTTATATGGATATATGAAATAAAAGAAAACAACGTCATAATGGATGAGAATAAAGAGTCCTCAAAAGTGAGCCACTTATAGAAGAGGTGAAACTTGGAGTAGGCCAGATCCCTGATCTCTGGCTCCTTCTTAGCTTCCTGGTCCCAGTAGGTCCCTCTGAGGCAGGCTTGGGGATTTTTGTACCCTGTGAGATTGCTGTGGAAGCAGGCCCCTTGCTCTGCCTTCCTAATTGAAGTGCCCCTGGGTCCCCAATTCCCAGATACTCTGTAACAGAGGATGCATGTGGTGAGAAGTATATAGGCCAGATCCATGTTCCCTGGCTCCTCCTAGTTCTCTGGTCCCTAGTCACTCACCTGGCTTGGGGAAGCCTGGTCCCTATGTCAGGGCTGTGGAGTCAGTCATTTTGCTCTTGTGTGCTGACTGGCCCCTGGGTACTAACATCACTATTCCCATGAGTCAGAGTGTACATGGGCCACTGAAGGAGCTGCCCGCTTACCTCTGCCTCTCCAGCTTCCTGGTGGCTGGTAACCTAACCTATGATTCCCCTGTGTTAAACAGTACATGCAAGTAGAGTGAGTAGGCCAAACTCCTAGTTTGCCAGGTACCTTTGATGTGTCGGCAATATCCACAATCTGCGCACCTGTGTATATAACCCCACAGTACACCAATCTGCTTCACATTTAAAACAGAACACCCTCTGATGATCCTACAAGGAATAAAACTTTCTTCCTCTGCAGTAGAATAAAGCGTGGCACCAAGATGAGTAAGCAACAGCACATAAAAACCAATGAAAGTCAGAAAACTGAGAGATATCCACCAAGGATGCCTAGTCTCACAATGTAGGCCTCCAATGAAATCATAGTGAAATCAACAGAAATTCAATCCAAAAATGAAAACACCTCAACCAATGACACCCTGATAAAAGAATTGTTGAACTTTTTTTGAGTCTGTTCTGTTTTGGTTATTGTGATCTTCTTCTTTTTGGCCCTTGAGATTGGCTTTTTGACTCTCCTGTGTGGAGTATTCCCTGAAGTATTCTCTGTAGGTTTGGCTTTGTGTTCATATAATAAAAATTATCTATTATTATATGAACACAAGGAAGCACCAAACCCTATAAAGCAACTCATCATGCTTGGAATTAATTCAAACCTCACTGTAATAACCTTAAATATTAATATTCTTAACTCACCCATCAAAACACACAAGTTATCAGGGTGGATCAAAAAATGGACCCTTCTATCTACTGACTTCAAGAAACCCAAGTCAACACTAAAGGTAGACACCTCCTCAGGGTAAAATAATGGAAAATGATTTTCCAAGCAAATGGAAATAAAAAAGGAGCAGGAGTTCCTATATTAATACCTTGTAAAATAAACTTCAAACCAAAGTAATCAAAAAGGGCAAAGAAGGCCACTTCTTACTCATCAAAGGAATGATCCAACATGAGAATATTACAATCATAAAATATATGTGCAATCACAGGTGCAACACAGCTTATAAAACAAAACCTACTTGATAACAAAACAGAAACAAATACTAACACCATCATAGTTGAAAACTTCACTAATCTATTGTGGTAGTTTGAATATATGTCCCCCAATATATTCAGTGTTTTACTAGGTATAGTTTGCATCTGCAATCACCTTGCTAGAGGCAATGTCACTGGGGGCTGGTCTTAAGGTGTTAATGGTGGGTTTGAGATTCCATTGTAAAGATATGCAAATGTGCCTAGCAGGAGTTCCTGAAGTGTGCTGTGTGACCTTTTGGCTGTAGTTTTGCTCTGTGTGCTGTGGTGGCTGGTTGGCTTTTTCTCTCTTGCCTGGTCCTGTGAAGAGCAGGCTGCTTCTCCTGCTATTATGGAACTTCCCCTGGATCTGTAAGCTTCAATAAATAATATCCCTTCCTCCATAACTGTGCCTGGTCTGGAAGTTCATCTCAGTGAACCTGAAGCTGTCTGTTACAGTAAAGTGGTACCTAGGAGTGTGGGGTGAGATGAACCTGACCCTGTGGATATTCATCTTTTGGAACCTTTGTTTTGGAGGAATGGGCATGGACTTGGTGCTTGCAACTGTAGATGCCTTGTGGAGTGGTAAGCCAAGTTTTATGGACTATTCTGATGAGAGTTTGAAAATGCTAAGTGCAGATAGTACTGAACTTCGAGGCTTGGCTTATGAGGTTTCTAAGGGGAAAGAAAGACTACAGAGGACTTTGTTGGAACTGGGCTACTGGCATAAGGGATGGCTACGTTCTGCTATCCAGGCCCAGAAAGTTTGATCAAGGTTAAATTTGTAATGGACTGATATGCTTGGCTGAAGATATCGGACTGAGATTTTAAGATTTTAAGTTGGAAAACCTGAAGCAAGTTAAAAGTAGAGGCATTGAGGCTGGTTTAGCTGCCATTGTCAACACATTAGCAATCTTAAGGAAGGTGGAAGGAAGGTGGCCTGACTGCATTTACATTAAAACAATGGAGAGGATGCCTGAGGAAAGACTGTTAAAAATGCAAATTCTTGGAAAGAGCTGACTGGAGAAGGAACCTACTTTTCCTGCTTTTCAAGACTATGATTTATTTTGTCCCAGGATTAAGAATATGGCTGTGTCCTGCACACCTGGTATTAGTTTTGGAAATATGAAAAATGCATAGAATTGTCATGAATTGCACACGGTTCCAGGAGCCGCTGCTGAGATGCGGCATGAGGCAGGGCATGAAGTCCCTGAGGAATAGGCTGGAAGAGCCTTTTGGAAGATGGACCGTGGATTGCATGGAGACCTGAAGATGTTTTGGATAATCCAGGACTGTGTAAAAGGGCTACCATGGAGTGCAGTGTTGGCATGGGATGAAAGTTTTCCCTGGCGACTCTGCCCAGCTGGAGGGGTGGAATTGGAAAACCTGGAGACTGCTAGTCTCTGGTTATATTGAACTTGAACTGCAGAAGTTTGATGACTGCTGATGGTGGTTGAGTTTGCATTGTTTTAGTTTCTCCTTGCTATGCCTTATACCAGTTAAAAATGTTTACTCTGTGCCTTTACATGTTGAAAGTATTTAACTTGTTTGATTTTACAGGACTCAGTATCTTAAGTTGATCAAGACTGTGATTACCTTTGAAATTGGACTGAATACAGTTTACAATGTGTGATAGTTATAAATCTATTGGGGGCCAGGAGCTAAATATATTGGGGGCCAGGGGCGGAATGTGGTAGTTTGAATATATGTCCCCCAATATAGTCAGTGTTTTACTAGGTATAGTTTGCATCTGCAATCACCTTGCTAGAGGCAATGTCACTGGGGGCTGGTCTTAAGGTGTTAATGGTGGGTTTGAGATTCCATTGTAAAGATATGCAAATGTGCCTAGCAGGAGTTCCTGAAGTGTGCTGTGTGACCTTTTGGCTGTAGTTTTGCTCTGTGTGCTGTGGTGGCTGGTTGGCTTTTTCTCTCTTGCCTGGTCCTGTGAAGAGCAGGCTGATTCTCCTGCTATTATGGAACTTCCCCTGGATCTGTAAGCTTCAATAAATAATATTCCTTCCTCCATAACTGTGCCTGGTCTGGAAGTTCATCTCAGTGAACCTGAAGCTGTCTGTTACATCTATTATGATCAATAGATCATCCAAGCAGAAAATCAATAGGGAAATAATAAAATTCAACAAAGAAATAATCAAGATTAGAGCATAAATCAATCATTTGGAAACTAAGAAAATAATTTAAACAATTAATGAAACAAAGAGTTGATTCTCTGTAAAAATAAACAAATTTATAAACCCCTGTCCAATTTGATCAAGAAAAAAAAAAAATAAAGACAGAGAAAGAGAGAGAAAGAGAGAGAAAGAGAGAGAAGTCTCAAGTTAACAAAATCAGAAATGGAAAAGGACAGGTCACAACTGACATCAGTGAAATTGGAAGAATCATCAGAGCATACTTCCAAAATCTCTTCTCCAATTGGTTAATCTGGAAGAAATGGATGAATTCCTAGATACATACCACCTATGTAAACTAAACTAAGAGCAGGTTAATTTCATAAACAAACCTATCACATGCATGGAGATTGAAAGGGTAATCCAAAACCTCCCCAAAAAGAAAAGTCCAGGACCAGAGGGCTTCTCAGACAATTCTATCAAACCTTCATTGAACAACTGAAACCCATTTTCTCAAATTGTTTCACAGTAAATCGGTGGGATACAAAATCAATGTACAAAACTCAGTAGTCTTTCTATATGAAAAGGACAAATATACATAGAAATAAATAAGTGAAGCTGTCCCATTTTCAATAGCCACAAATAAAATAAAAACCTTGGAATAACACTCACCAAGGATGTGAAAGACCTATATAATGAAAACATAAGAAAGAAAGAAAGAAAGAAAGAAAGAAAGAAAGAAAGAAAGAAAGAAAGAAAGAGAAATAAAGAAGAACTTGAGAAGATGGAGAGACCTCCCCTGCTCCTGGACAGGTAGAATTAATACTGTGAAAATGGCAATTCTAGCAGATGTAATATACAGATTTAATGCTCTACCAATAAAAATACCAGCATCATTCTTCACAGATATTGAAAAAAAAAATGATCTCAAAATTCATATGGCATAGCAGTAGTTCTCAGATATCTAAACACATCCTCAGAGGGAAAAAACTCCTCTGGAGGTATCACCATACCAATCTAAAGCTGTATTACATAGCTGTAACATAATAACAAAAACAGCATGGAACTTGCATAAGAACAGAATAAGAACAGAAACAGACCAATGGAACAGAATTGAAGTCTCAGAACTTAGCTCTATGAACTACAGCTACTTGTCCTTTGTCACAGGTGTCAATAATGTAGACTGGTGGAAAGACAGCATCTTCAACAAATGATACTGGACAAATTAGATGACCATATGTAGAAAAATGAAACTAGACCCATTCATCCTGTCCATACACAAACATCAAGTCAAAATGGATTAAAGACCTCAACATAGTCCCGTAACCCTTTTCCTACAGGAAGTAAAAAAAAATAGGTGGAACTCTCCACTATATGGGAGTGGGGAAAACTTCCTGAACAAAATCCCAATAACCCAGAAAACTAAATAATCACTCAACCAATAAGATCACATGAAGCCAAAAAAACCTTTTGTATAGATAAACACACTGTAAGCAAAACCAACAGATTACCCACTGAATGGGATACATTCTTTGCTAGCAATACCAATGACAGAAGCTAAATATCTAGAATCTACAAAGAACTCAAAAACCTAAACAATAAAAAATTCAAACAACCCACTCCCAAAGTTTGGGAGAGAACTGAATAGGGAGTTTGCAGAGGAAGAATTATAAATAGCTAACACACACTTAAGAAAATGTTAAACATTCCTAACCATTATGGAAATGCCAATTAAATCAACCATGAGATTTCACTTTACTCCAGTAAGGATGGCAATCATTAATAAAGCTAACAATGATAAATGTTGGAAAGAATTTGGGGAAAGAGGAACCTTCACCCACTGTTGGTGGCAATGTAAACTTGTAAAACCACTATGGAAATCTACTTGGAGATTCCAGAAAAGGATGAACATAGAGCTACCAACAGACAGTTATTCCCTTACTGGGCATTTATCCTAAATGCTCCCTGCATTATAACATAGACATTTCCTCAACCATGTTCATAGCTGCTCAATTAATTATAGCTAAGAAATGGAATCAACCCAGATGCCCATAATTGGATGAATGGATAACAAAGTTGTGAGACATTTACACAATAGCATTCATCTTAGCATTAAGGAAAAAAAAATACAATGAAATTTGTAGAAAAATGGGCAGACTTGGAACAGATCATGCTCAGCAAAGTCAAAAAAATCACAGAAAGACAAGCATTGCATGGAGTCACTTATCTGTGGTTCTTAACCTAGACCTGTTCAAGTTGCTGACATACTTGATAGGCAACACAAAGACCCCCCAAAAAAGGATGGAAGGGTTTGTGGAGAGGGGTAGGGTAGGGAGGAAACAAACTCAAAATTAAATCCAAAATGAGCTGATACCATGGAAACCTTTATTGTTGGAGATAGCCTAAAAGATATTACCTCAAAAGGAGTGAGGGGGAGCACCTGAAAAGTAGGGGCCTGATGAGGATGGGATGAATCTGAAGCAAAAAAAAAAATTTCTTTTTGGTCTCTGACCTATAACTCCCAGTACCAGAGATTGGTTTTTACTCACATTGAGCTGTTGATTGGATAGACCTACAAGGTCCCCATATCAAGACAGCTTTCTGTCAAAGCACTTGATTACCTGCCTGAGGCAAAAGCTAAGACCCTGTTGCTGAAGATACCAGGTGCTGTTGACACAGAGCATGGAGAGATCTGGCTGGAATTCTGATCAAACCCAGTTCCCCAAACAGTTAGCCTGTCTAGTGCTAGATAGTGCTACATGAGCTAAAAGGGGAAAATGGACAACAAAGTTCTGAGCAACCAAAGTTCTAACCTACTCACAAGCAAATGCCTTCACACAATGTACATTCTAGGGCAATATTGGCACACAGTCTCAGTGGGAAATCAATAGCTTTCTGACTGGCTAAGAGATCTGCTCAGTATAAAGGAACCCATATCTGGAATTGGGAGCCAGGTCAGAATCTTATGGAGAACAAGTTTATGTTCTCCAGTGTTAAGCTCTTACTAGCCTTTGGGTTAAATAGGGATTACTTACACCAAATTCTCTCTAAATTAATAATTATTATCCCATTTAAACTATTCTGACTTTACTCTCCAGTGGAGAATCTGTTCTTCTTTTCAAAATGTAGTGAGACCAGAGGAAATAAACCACCCTTCACACTTGAGCAATGACACGGCTGAATCCACAGAGGAATTGGGAAAACAAGCAAGAGTGCTGCTTACATGCTGTTCTTGATAATCAGTGCTAGGGTGTAGGAGACAGACCCTGAGGATCCTGAACACCTACCAAAGCAGAGATCCAGGGGCTCCTAAGAGCTCATCACTGATGTAGACTTAAAACCCACCCACCATGGCTCAAGGAGTTTTGAGAAAGATTATAAGAGCCACAGGTTGAGATATTATGACCAGAGGCATTCCCTTCCCTCAATAATAACTAACTACTGTTCCCACAATACATAAACCACAACTTCATGGGGAATACCTACAACCCCACTGAGGAGCATCCCCAACAGAATGGGGGCAGGGATGAGGGAAAAGAGGGCACCAACAGATGATGTATCCATATGAAACATCTTGTTAATAATAATAATAGAAAGAAGAGGAGGAAAAGGGGAGGAGGAGGAGGAAGGAGAAGAAGGAGAATAAGAAGAAGAAGGAGGAGGAGGAGGAGAAGGAGGAGAAGAAGAAGAAGGGGAATTTAAAAAAAAGAAGAAGAGATGAAAGTACAGGCTGGCATTTGAAGGAATATTTACTTTAGCTTAAAATGCTAGATCTAGTGTAACCACTATTTTGGGAAGACAGTACAATTGTTACTATATATATGTTCATTAACTGAGTTTATTTAACAATCACTTTATTAATATGAAGTTTCCATTTCTGGAATTTTAAAGTCTGAGTTAGATATAACTGTTAGGTATAATATTTGAATATTTTAATTTCACTCAATTTTACATTAAATGATAAAAAACTTAATGACTTTCTACCATAGCAGTAACACAATATTGTAATTTCAAACTATATAGTAGACCTACCTCAATAACACCAAAATATAAATTGCCATAATAAGTTTGAGAAAATATAATTCATTTTCAGCAACCTAAATTACAACAAATGTCTTTGCTTAGAGCCTAGAAGAGTCAAGTCATAAACATTGTAATAATTTTTAAGAGTATCTCTTCATTCAATAAAATAGCAATGAAACCCAGAAAGCTACTTTATGAATATTGACCATATTAGAAGAGATATGTATATTAAAACTTGAAAAGATCAGCTGGACATATTGGCCCATGTCTTTATTCTCAGCACTCAGGAGGCAGAGGTAGGAGTAGATTTCTAGAAAGGTTTAAATGAGGGAAAAAAACCTGACTGAAGGTGATGCTACCACATGGCCTAGAACATAGGGCAGAATAAACAATGAAGAAAGGATAAAGCAAGCTGAGCACTAGCATTTAGTGTTTTCCAAATGCACATTCAGTGGGACCAGCTGCCTGAGCTCCTGCTCCTATGCCTTCCCATTCATGATGGACTGAACTCACAAACTGTGAGAAATTCATCTATTTTCTTTACATAGGTTTTGTCATATAATTTGTCATTGCTGTAGAATAGCAAACATTAATGCCTCTCATGTGATTCATGATCCTGAAAGACAATTATTCTTCAATACTTTCCATAAAAGGAAGAATACAACACACATAAACATATCCCTTGTCTTTGAAGACATTTATTTCAATAAATAACAATTGGAAATTTACAACTGACAACTTCCATCTACAATGCAAAGGTAAACACCTTCTATAGTACTAACAGTGTTCTATGTTCTTCCTAGTTACTATTCAGTTTATGAATATTTGTGGCGATTTTTATAAATATATTCCAATTGTTACTTTGATAAACTTTATTAAACCATGTTAAAGTGTGCAAACTTCTAAATATAAAGTTCATAGTGATTTTTATTTTTCTAATGAGATATTTTCTTCAAAATTGAGAAATTGTATTTCTAAATGTACACCCAAAGGAATTAATATTAAAGAATTAATGCTTCATATGTTCATGGAGTTTCCCCATTTTTCTTTATATAGTATTAGTCTTAGGTAAATACTTTATGAAGTTATTTTCCTATATTATATATGTGTTCATTTTTAAAATTTAGTGTGGCCAGACATCCATTGTGACATGAGGTAAAATGTACTTCACTTTCCAAACAAAATATTAGTCATTGAAAGTGTTTCTCAATACTGTTCATCCATGCTCCAAATGTATTTATCACAAAGTTCAGCACATATTTGATGCCTAAAATTGTTATAGAGAATGAATATTTATAGATTGGTGGAAAAAGCATTAATGGTTTATACTATCAACAGTTTCTGATTTTATATGGTAAACACAGTGATGCTATCAGAGCAGGTAAGATGTTTTACCCTGGACAGATTATTGTTTTCTCTAACTGGGGTAGTGACCCCATATAGATATCTGGGAGTCAATAAGTTTCATCCTGATTACTAAGAGTAAAAGTAACTTGGAAGAAATGGAAGCTCAGCATTTCATAGCAAAAATTTTCAACTTCACTCTAAAGACCATTATTATTCTCAATTGACAAAAAATAGAGTTCACAGCAGTTGGCATCTGGGAAGAGTGAGAATGGAAAGAAAATAGGAAGAGTTAGGAGGGGAAGAAGGATGATTTCTTCTGGAAGAATATTAGCTTTGGGTATTTGCCTTGTGACCTTATAGAACTTTCATTTTTACTTGCAAATTGATTTAGAAGCACACATCCTAATACCCTACTTCAGCCCAAATGTCAGATGTTCTTTCATATCTGGATAAGATGCACTCAAATACTAACATAAGACATGTGGGAAACTGTCCTCTTTTTCTTAAGCATTTCCATTCCATTGTCATTTCCTATTAACCTGAGAGTTAGATTTTCCATTTTGCTGAATTCTCATACACTCCCTGTGAGTCATGAATAGTGGTTACACAATTTACATTGACAAAGATTCTCTTTGTTTCCACTGCTCTATGTCACAAATAATATTACCAAAAAGAATATCAAGGGTGGACATTCAGCTATTCTTTACCAAGGATACACTGTGGTGCTTTCCAAGCAATGAAGTTTTCAAATGACACATTTCTTTGATAAATGACCTTCTGCTCTCTCTGAAAATTTAGGTATTAGTTACCAACCATATTGTTTTGTCTGTGCTAACTCTTTGTTTCTCACTCTCTTCTTATTTTTTATTTGTTATATTCCTCAGTTCCTATTTATTTCCTATTGGAAAAATGCTTAAATATTTTAGAGGTTATTTATATACAAGGAACCAATAAAAAAACTTTTATATAGGACATGAAATGTGTTTGTCTATCAAGAGATAGTTATTTAGCAAAAATAAAAATTTATATGAACAAATGATAGCAGAATTCCCCTCACCTATTATTCTCCTTTCTAATTATTATGTTTATTCATTCAAATTTCCAAACACAGGTTTATCGGTTATTAGAAATGCATTTCACTACCGCATCCCTGTTCCATCCATATTTACTACAATGTGAAGTACAAAGTTGATGCTTCAGAACTTGTGAGAAGAGGAATAAAACACAGAGGATTACAGATTAATATGAAAGACCTAAATAAATTACCTTTACAGATACTGGATATAATTATTCATTACAAAAGATTACACTTCCTTTTCTATGTAGTCATTACAGGAATCCAAACAAAGCAGAACAAATGTTCATATTGTTATGTATGTCACTCTAGCTTCCGAAGAAATCTTTTCCAAACAGTACTGAATGAGAATCTCCCCAAACCTCATATGCTTTTAAATATCTACACCATTATATTGAACATTTCCTTCTTTGTAGGCATCAGTTCATCCAAACTTTTACTTTTTCTTCTCCCAAGGCCTTCCTCACATCACCACTCAAATAGTTACCCTTTCCTTTGAGAAATCTATAAACATAAGGTCTTCAACCAGTATTCTATTGCCTCAGTCTCTGTCAAATAAAGGGAACACAAGTGTAATGCAAAAGAATAACATAAAGCTGGCAAAATCTGAACTTTCAACAAATATATCAGTCTCCATACCATGCATTCTCCTCAAACATGAAAGAAACTCATTTCTTCATGAAAAAAAAAAAAAAATCCCTGTAGAAAGACTCACACAAAAGAAAAAAAATAGGCAATCAAATAAAGCTGGAGAGAGGGGATCATATATAATTGGAAATATATCTATCCCCAAGAATAATGAAGGCACATAAACAAAGTCCAAAAAACCAGGGGTGACAATTCACTACATAACACTCCCAATCTCCAGACTACCCTACATTAGAAGTTGAAAACAAAACTGAACAGCTGAAATGAAATAAAAAGATTTAGAGCTCTACTTAAAAAATAACTTATGTACAGATGCTTCAAATGAGCAAATAGATGATATGAAGAAATATGTTCAAGACTTTGACTCCAAAGTGAATGAATTTTTAATATGGATGAAAATACAAGTAAGGAAATTGAAACACTATTAAAGAACCAAAGAGAAATCATGAATATGGACAAAAAGATCAATCAAATGAATATTGTTACAAAGAACACCATGCACAAGAATACATTTCAGGGATAGAGTACAAAATTAAGCAGACAATATACTCAGACATATATAAAGAAAAAACTAAAGAACATAGTTGATATTCCCATTGCGTATTTTTAAAAATGTTTTATTTATTTGACAGGGTGAGACAGAGGGGAGAGAGAGAGAGAGAGAGTGAGGAAGAGGTAGATATATAGAGAATGGGCATTCCAGGGCTTCCAGTTACTACAAATAAACTCCATGTGCCATCTTGAGAATTTGTATTATGTGGATCCTCAGGAACTGAACCTGGCTCTTTAGGATTTTCAGGCAAGTACCTTAACTACTAAGCCATCTCTTAAGCCCCCCATTGTAGGTTCTTATTCTAGTTCATATACTCTCATGTAAATGTTCATAAGATAGAAAGTGCTCTGCCTTGAAGAGAATATACATAATGAACTGTTTTGTTTTGTTTATAAAGTGAAAACCCCCTTCTTAGGTAACATGTAGTAACTTCAACCTTACAATTGTTTGATTTTTTTGGATTTTTTTTCTCTCTTTGACTTTTTATCAACTTATTAAAATTTGAAACTATCTTACCCTAATAATGATCAAATGAAACTCATTGAGGAACAATTTACTTGATATACACACACACATGCATGTGTGTGTGTTGGGGGGCTAAGTATGTTGAACAAAGTAAGACTTTTATATTAATATTAAAAAACTAAATTTATTTGACTGGAGAGATGGCTGAGTGACTAAACATGCTTGCTGTGTAAATGTGAAGATATTAGTTCAGATCCCTTTACCAAAATACAAGCTGGGCACACTCGTAAGCATCTGTAATCCCACCCCTACTTCAGCAAGATAGTAGAATCAGAGGCTGCAGAATATTAGACACTTATGGAGTATAGCCTGGGGTAAACAATGGAGAAGAGCCAGAAACCTTGAGGAAAATAAGGTGCAAGGGGAGGAATGAAAACCAAAATTGTCCCCTGATCTCCAACTATGTTCTGTGGTACACACATACCCACCTCTGTCATACACAGAAATATTTTTAATGTGCTATTTATTTGTTTGTAAGGAAGAAGATAGTGAGAGGAGAGGGAGGGAGAAAGAGAGAGAGAGAGAGAGAGAGAGATGAGAGAGAGAGAGTGTGTGAGAGAATGGCACAATAAGGCCTCTTGTCACAGCCAACAAATTCTATACACATGCACAACTTTGTGCATCTGGTTTTATATAGGTACTAAGGAATTGAACCTGGGCCTTCAGATTTTGCAAGCCAGCACTTATAACCACTGAGAAATCTCTACAGCACCAGAAAGGTTTTTTACTTTAAAGCCCAGATCCTCCAATTGAGGGTGAATTGCACTCTGCATATATAGTTTTTAATAATTTACCCAAGCAATAGAACCAATGGTCATGCAGGAATGACAGGATTTCAAGTGTTTTATAAATGAATGATGATTGGGAGTTCTGGTCAAGATGTAGTCCACCAAACCACACCTCACCTCAGGGGGAAGGAAAGGCAAGACATTTAGGGTTAAGTGGGGTTTTCAATAGTCTGCATATTCTAGTAGACCTCCAGTTGGAGGGTGGGGAGAAGCAAAGTAGGGAAACTGCTGACCCCACTTTCTCGGGTAGCCCACCAGTCCCACAGTCCCGTCAAGGAGCGACCCTAGCCACACTCCTAGCCCTAGGTTGCTCCAGCACTAACCACAGGCTAAGTGGACCCAGGCCAGCAGGCTAGCATTCACCCCTCCCTGCCAGACCTAGGCTTTCCCACCTGCCCAGAGCTCCACATGAGGAACCATGTGCCACCCACTTCTACTGCCACACCCCCCAAATCCTCCCCTCCCCTGTGCAGACCCAGGCCAACTGGCTAGCATTTGCACCATGCCACCCAGACCTGGACTTCCCAGCCATCATGGAAATCCACAGACAAATGCCATCTGATTCATCCTTGTCCCCCCAAAAGGCTACTTCTTACTTATCAATGGAATGGTCCAACAAGAGGATATCATAATCATCAATCTTTATGCACCAAACACAGGTGCACCACAATTCATAAAACAAAACCTCCTTGACAACAAAACAGAAATAACCACCAACACCATCATAGTTGGGGACTTCAATATTCCACTATCATCAATAGATAGATCATCCAAACTAGAAAATTAACAGGGAAGTAAGAGAGCTCAACAAAACCATAGATCAACTAGATCTAACAGATATCTACAGAACATTCTACCCAAATTCCACAGATTACACATTCTTTTCACCAGCCCATGGAACCTTCTCTAAAATGGATCATATACTGGGTAATAAAACCTTCCTCCATATATTTAGGAAGATGGACAAAATCTCCTGCATGATATCAGATCATAATGCTATATTGCTAGAAATTAACAACAAAATATGGGTCAGTAATTCCACCAGCTCCTGGAAATGAACAACACACTTTTAAACAATAAATGGGTAGTGGATGAAATAAAAAATGAAATTGCAAAATTTCTAGAAATGAATGATAATGAGAACACATCATAACAAAACTTATGGGACACAATAAAGGCAGTCCTCATGGGAAAACTCATAGCACTAAATGCCTTCATAACAAAGGCAGAGAGATCCTAAATCAATAACCTAACCATCCACCTAAAGGCATTGGAAAAACAAGCAAAATCCAACCCAAAAAGCTCCAGACAGAAGAAATAATTAAGATCAGAGCAGAAATTAATGAATTTGAAACTAAGAAAACAATTAAGAAAATTGATGAAACAAAGAGCTGGTTCTTTGAAAAAATAGACAAGATTGATAAACCCCTGGACAATTTGATCAATCAAAAAAAAAAAAAAGAGAGATGCTTCAAATTAACAAAATCAGAAATGAAAAAAGAGTGATCACAACAGAAATAAGTGAAACTGGGAAAATCATCAGGACTTATTTCCAAAACCTCTATCCCACAATACTGTATAATTTGGAGGAAATGGACAAATTCCTGAACACATACCACTTACCAAACATAAACTCAGCACAGATTAATCTCCTCAACAAATATATCATCACACCCACTGAGATTGAAAAAGTAATCAAATACCTCCCCAAAAAAGAAGAGCACAGAACCAGATGGCTTCTCAGCTGAATTCTATCAAACCTTCTTGGAAGAACTGAAACCAATCTTTCTCAAATTGTGCCACACAACCGGTAGAACAGGGAAAGTTCTCCAACTCCTTCTATGAAGCTAGTGTCACCCTAATACCAAAACCAGGCAGAGATGCCACAAGAAGAGAAAACTACTGGACTATCTCCCTGATGAACATATAGACACAGAGATCCTGAACAAAAGCCTCACTAATCGAATTCAACAACACATCAAAAGCATTATCCACCTGGATCAAGTAGGCTTCATCCCAGGAACACAGAGGTGGTTCAACATACAGAAATCTGTCCTTGTCATACACCACATAAATAAGCTTAAAAACAAAAATCACATGATCATTTCCATAGATGCAGAAAAGGCCTTTGACAAAATACAACATCACTTCATGATCAAAATATTGGAGATAATAGGAATGGATAGTTTATATGTCAACATAATAAAGGCTATATATAAATCTCCCAAAGCCCAAATAATACTTAATGGGGATAGACTGAAGGAATTCCCACTGAGATCAGGGGAAAGACTAGGGGTGTCCACTCTCACCTCTGCTCTTCAGAATATTACTGGAAGTCCTAGCTCAAGCAATAAGACAGGAGAAAGAAATAAAAGGGACACAAATTGGAAAGGAAGAAGTTAAGTTAGCCCTACATGCAGACAACATGATTCTATACATAAGTGACCTGAGAACCTCCATCTCAAAACTCCTAAAAGTGATTAACTCCTTCTGCAAAGTAGCAAGATACAAAATCAATGCCCCAAATCAGTAGCCTTTCTATATGCAAAAGACAAAGTGACAGAGAAAGAAATAAGTGACATCTCATTTTCAATAACAAAACAATAATAATAATACCTTGGAATAACATTAACCAATGGTTGAAAGACCTTTACAATGAAGACAGATAAACACTCAAGAAAGAAATTGAGGAAGACTTAAGAAAATGGAAAGACCTCCCATGCTCCTGGATAGGCAGAATTAAATTAACATTGTGAAAATGGCAATCTTACCAAAAGCAATATACAGATTTGATGCAACACCAATAAAAATTCCAACATTTTTCCTCACAGAGATAGAAAAAAATGATCTCAAAATTCATACAGAATGGCAGAAGGCCTCAGATATCCAAGCATATCCTCAGCAAAAGAAGCACCTCTGGAGGCATCACCATACCTGATCTAAAGCTATATTACAAGGCCATAGTAATAAAAACAACTTGGTACTGGTGTAAGAACAGGATTATAGACCAATGGAACAGAATCAAGGACCCAGACTTTGGGTCAAGTAACTACAGCTATTTGAAATTTGACAAAGGCCCTAACAATGAATGCTGGAAAAACTACAGCATCTTCAACAAATGGTGCTGGACAAACTGGATAACCATAGGCAGGAAAATGAAACTTGATCAACACATTTTGCTATGCACAATAACCAAATCCAAATGGATCAAAGACCTCAATATAAGAATAGAAACTCTGATACTACCGGAAGAAAAAAATAGGAGGAACTTCCCATGACATAGGATGGGAGAAGACTTTCTGAACAAAACCCCAGTAGCTCAGGAAATTAAACAATCACTCAATCATTGGGATCTCATGAGTCTGAAAAGTTTTTTCACAGACAAACATACAATAAATAGAGCCAATAGATTCCCTACAGTATGGGAGAAAATTTTTCCTGGCTACACATCTGACAGAAGCCTAATTTCTAGAATTTACAAAGAACTCAAAAGCCTAACCAATAAAAAGTCAAACAACCCACTCACAAAATGGGGCAGAGAACTATACAGGAATTTCTCAGAAGAAGAAATACAAATGGCAAACACACACTTAAGAAACTGTTCAATATCCTTGATCATGAGGGAAATGCAAATTAAAACAACTGTGAGATTCCACTTTACCCAAGTAATAATGGAAAACATAAAAAAAAAAAAAATCTAATGAAAACAAATGCTGGCAAGGTTGTGGAGAAATAGGAACCCTCATCCACTGTTGGTGGGAATGTAAGCTGGTACAACCACTGTGGAAAGCAATATGGACACTCCTAAAAAGGTTGACTATAGAGTTACCAACAGATGGAGTTATTCCATTACTTGGCATTTACCCTAAAATCTCCATGCCTCAGTTTAGAGAGAATTGCTCAACCATGTTTATACCTGCTCAATTCATAATAGCTGAGAACAGGAATCAACACAGATGTCCATCATTAGATGAATGGATAATGAAGATGTGGTATATCTACACAACGGAATTCTACACAGTAATAAGGAAAAATGACACAATGAAATTTGAAGAAAAATGGTCAAACTTGGAACAGATCATTCTCAGGAAACTCTCCCAACCACAGAAAGATAATCGTCACATGGTCTCACTCATCTGTGGCTCATAACCTGAATCTGCATGAGATGCTGACATACCTAATAAGTATCTCAAAGACTAGACAATAGGGAGCGTGGGGAGGAGGGGTGAGTAAGGGTGGGATAGGACACAAAACCCGACCCAGGGGCTGCAAGGGTGCAATGCCGCACTTGACCAAAAGGGGGCGCGCACATTTAGATTTCGTTCGCAGCAGCTGAGACTGCTGGCGCTCCCATTTCTGTCTTCCTTTCCCTCTCTCTCTGTCTCTCTCTGTGTCTCTCTCCAAAAAAATAATAAAAATTAAAAAAAAAAACTGGACCCAAATGGAAATGGTAATATAAAATCCTATATCCTGAAAGACAGAATAAAAGATTGAACCTTCATCAGGCCCTTAGAGCAAACACCTGATTCACAGGGCCTGAGGGTATGATGAAGGATAACCTTAATCTTCTCCTGTTTCTCTCTCTCTCTTTCTCTCTCTCTCCCTCACTCCCTCCTTCCCGCCTTCCCTCTTCGTTCTCTTCTCTCATCCTCTTTCATATTACATATATTTTTCTTCCTTCTTTCCCCTTGGTGCTGGTCTGCAACTCCCAATCACAACATGCAGTTAATATCCACAATGAGCTGTTGATCAGAGACACCTACAAGGTTTCCCAAAAGAAGACAGATTTCTGTCAGAATTCTTGATGACCCAACAAAGGTTAATGTTAAGACCTTACTGCTGAAGACACCATATGCTGCTGGCATGGAACATGGAGTGACTTGGATGGAATCTGGAAGAGTGTCAGTCCCCAGGCAGTTAGCTTGTGTAGTGCCAGAGGCGCTACATGAGCAACTTGTGGAAAGTGACCAACAATTGTCCAAGCAATGCATGATCTAAGCTTATCAGCTGCAAACAATCTGACATGATGTTCACCTAATTGCAATAGTTGCACACAGCCATGGTGGGTAACCAACTGCTCTTTATTTGGCTAACAGATCTGTTCAGTGGGATGGAACCCATAGCTGGCACTGGCAAACAAGTTAGAACCATATCCAAAAAATGAGTCCACTCTCAAATATCAAGATCCCACAAATTGTGGGCTATAAGAGGACCTACACCTATGAAATTCTCTCTAAAATAATAATGGTTATCCCATTTATCTGGTGCTGACCTCTGTGTCCCTTGGAGAATTTGCTTCTCTTCTTTAGATGCACTCAGAACATGAGGAGAAAATCAGCCCATTGCACCTCCCCAGGGCCCCAGCTAAAACCATAGAACAATGGGGGAAATGAGCAACTATGCTGCTTTCCTGGTGAACCAGGTACCAGCACAAGGGTGAGGAGATAGACTCAGAGAACACTCAACTCCTACAAAACCAGATATCCAGAAACACAGAAGTTCCCAAGACCTCATCAATGAAGTAGACCTAAAACGAACCCAACATGGTTCAGGGAAATTTGAGGAAGAGGGGGATGGAAAGATTTTTAGAGCCACAAGCTGGGACATTATGCACAGAGACATTGCCTCTTGCCCATAACTGTTGACTACCCCCGCAATGCACAACCCACATTCCCCAAGGAGAAGCATCCCTCTGGAGGGGGAAGAACAGGGAGGAGGCTAATAATAGTACCAGCATGACTGTATACATACTATCTACACAAGTAATAAAAAATAAAGTAAATGAATAATGACATTGCCAACATTTGTAATTTAACTTATAACATTTTCACCTGAAATATCATCATACTAAAATTTGCATCAAAATCATTCACTTAAATTAAAACGAAGATGACAAATATAAAGGAAATATAGAATTAGAAGAATTATTATCACATTGACAAATACTCCTGATAGCCACTCCTGATAGCAACTATTTTGACTTATATTAAGTTAATAGTCTTCGAAGTTAGGCACTCAGGTACCCAGTTTGATTTACTGATAAAGACTTTCTTTTTCAGATGTTTTCCATTAGATGGTCCATTGATATTAGTAAACATCTGAAGTGATTTATATCTCAAAGGATATTCCTTACCAGACCTAAACAAATACATATCCACATTGAGTACTGAGTACAGTTTTAGTTGATTACATAGTACTATCTATTCCCAGAGTCTGATTCACCTTCATTTTTATCTTTGTTCTGATTTCTTTTTACCACATTTGCATAGAATTGTGAAGTAATATTTGTAGATTTTATTAGTGTGATTTTTTGAAAAGAATAGCAGTGATTCTATGAGCACAGATCAAAGTCATCTCTGTCACATTTAAGATCACAGCTGCCGTGGATGACATGATAGGGAAGATTTCCTTCTCCTGTTAGCTGCTTGCTATATTATAAATCTGCAGAATCTAAGAGGTATATTCTTTGTAAGTGAATTACTTCCTAAAGAGAACAATGAACTTCTGTAAAATTCAGCTCTGTATCCATTTGTCCCTTGGAGATTTAGCTTTGAAATAAATGTTTATGCTTAAGATGGACAGGGTCTGATATTTCCTATGATCAGCCACCTGAAATCTATTCACTTCCATTTTTCCCAAGATATTTGTGTATATTCTTTGGTCAGAACACTATCATTAAGTTGTGTAATACAGAAAACTATGTTAAGTATTTTCTGGATCTATGTACATCTCTTTCTGTTTTGTTATTTTACCTTCACCTTTCTTTCCTTCCTTTCCTTTAGCAATGATTATTCTGAGAGTGTATGCACACTACATACATTATGTAGCCATCTCTTAGTTTGCAATTTTCTAAGGAGACAACAGCTATCACTCTGATATCCACCTATAAGATATTCCTTTTAGAAGTTCTTTATGTTGTTTTTCTCATGCTAATCCTTTTACAGCTATCTGTATAAGCATGAATTACTTGGCTAACTCATATTCACAATTAGTGAAGTATTTTATAAAGTCTAATTTTTAAAGCTGTTTTATTTTTTATTCTTTTGTTTTTGTTATTTTTTGGCTTTTGATAAGACAAATTGAAAGCTTGTCATTAAATCTATTTCAAAATCAGAGATCACAATGTATAGTTGTCAGATGGAGACTTACTTGGTTATTACTCATTCTGAAATTTGTAAATACAATTTACTTTTTAATGCTGTCTCCCTCCTCCTTTCCCAAGACGCCTCTTCCACCAATTTCCCACTTCAATATTATCTCCTATTTTGTTATTTTTGTTTATGTTTAGTTACAGTTCTAGCGTCATATGTTTTGTCAGTGTTTGCAGCTCTATATACACAGACTGATAAAAATTATATCCTAGGCTGAGATTTCAGAGAGAATATATGTGTTCAATCTTTCTGTATTAGAATCATATAATGTAATATGATGATTTCTAGGCCCACCCTTTTTCCTGCAAGTTTTATAATTTCATTTTCCTATATTGCTGAACAAAAAATTCCATTATGTATATTACCATTATCCTTTTATCTATTGATGGGCATGTCGGCTGATTACATTTCTTAGCTATATAGAGCTGCAATCAACTTGCATACAAAACTATTTTTCTAAAATATTTTATTTATTTATTTATTTATTAGAGAGAGAGAAAATGCAGAGAGAGAGAGGGAGAAAGAGGGAGGATGGGTGTGCAGGGCCTCTAATCAATGCAAATGAATTCCAGATGCATGTGACACCTTGGAAATCTGGTTTATGTGGGTACTGGAGATTGAACTTAGGTCCTTGGGCTTCTTGGGAAGGTGCCTAAACCATTAAGCAATCTCTCCAGCTCCTGCAATTATCTTAACAATATATTTTGGAATCCTTGGGTATATGTTCAGTAGTGACATAGCTGCACTGTATGGGAATTGTATTTCTAATGTGA
The DNA here is from genome assembly GCA_036365145.1 of Orientallactaga sibirica. Classification (NCBI taxonomy): domain Eukaryota; kingdom Metazoa; phylum Chordata; class Mammalia; order Rodentia; family Dipodidae; genus Orientallactaga; species Orientallactaga sibirica. The sequence continues at coordinate 8,517,275 of JAEOAD010000010.1, read as the reverse complement.
AATATTCCCATTTGGAGCAATTTTAGGATCACATTGACATGGAAAGGCAAACCCGAAGAGCTTCTTTATGCCTCTTTTCTGAACACAAGACAAGCTATCCTTTACTGACAGCATTTCAGTTTCAGTGGCACATGTGTTACAATGGACAAACTTATATTGGAGCACCATTGTCCCCTAAAATCCATTGTTTATTTTTATTTAAGATTCAGTTTTTCTAATGAATTTATGATAACCATTTAGTATTATTTTATATAATTAGTATAATTCTATTCTAATATGTTTACAATATAATTATCAATTTGAAATATCTTTCATCTTATTTATTATAACTTGGCATCTATGTTTATACATCTGATTGGAAATCTGAGTAATGAGAAAAAAATTCTTCAATTTCTTTTGAGTAATGTTCTTCTTTACTTTGAAATTTTCCAAACTTCAATGCTATGTAACATTTCTAAATCACAAAGAGAAAGAGCAAGTCATACGATATGTGTGTCACTCAACACATACCAAAGCAGAAATCCAAAGATTCCTAAGAGCTCATTACTGAGGTAGACTTAAACCACACCCACCAAGGCTCAGGGAATTTTGTAGAAGAGGGGTGTTCGAAGAATCATAAAAGCCACAGATTGGGACATGACACCCATATGCATTGCCTCCCCCAATAACTGAGTACTGCACCCACTACAAATTACCTACAACTCCATGGGGAATACCAGCAACCCAGCTGAGGAGGACCCCCAGCAGAATGGGGGCAAAGAGAAAGGAAAAGATGGTACCAACACACGCTATATCCATACAAAATGTGTTAATAATAAAAAGAAACAAATAAATAAAAAAGATAAATGTGTCACAAGCTCTTGTGTTTGTGTGCTATATTTTGGAATAATACATTTATAGTCAGAAACTTTTGCTGCTGAGCCATGTAAGATGTGAGCTCTATTTTGAGGTTCCCAAGCATCATAGACCTGTGACTTCCTTAAGATTTTAAAATTGTTACCAATCCGGGATATGCCATCAATATCAGTTGTTCAATTTAAGATACTACACTAATACAAAGTTTTTATTATCAAAACACTATTGTGTGCACAGCTTAATCACCTGAGTTCAATTCGACAGTAAACACAGTAAAGCCAGATACACAAATGGTGCATGCATCTGGAGTTCATTTGCAGTGGCAGGAGGCACTGGCACACCCATTCTCTTTCCCTGTGTGTCTTTCTGTCTCTGTTTTCATATAAACAAAAATATATATGTATATTTTTTAAAAATCTCATTTTATAGTGTCAAAAAATATAAAGGCGGTAGTAAAGTGGAAAAGAAAGGGGAAGGGAGAGGGGGGAAATATTTGTTTATATTCATAAACTTTTTCAGATATATAATTTCCTTGGCATTACCATGGTAATGAGGCATACACTGTCTTTCTTGGGAATGACTTTCCATATTTTGACTTAGTTTTGTAAACATCTATAATAGATACATACCAATTGTGGGGACAAACGAATGGCTACAAGCAGTTTACAGAAGGTAAGGATTAGTTTCAGTTTATAGAGTCAAGGGGAGATTTTATCATTATGGAAGAAAGCGGAGCAGGAGTAGAGAGCTGATATCACACCATCATATCATCAAGGAGGAAGTATGGAAAAACAGGGGGTGAGTTTGTAACACCTCAAAGTTCACCCCCACTAACATACTTCCTCCACAAGGTTCCACCTCATAAAAGCTCCACATCCTTCCCAAATAGCACCACAATCTGGTAAGGATAATGTGTACAAATACATGAGTGTATGGGGGATATTCAAAGCACTACAACAACCCTATATATAAGCAGTTATTAAAAATATAATTCCTGGGCTGGGGAGATGGCTTAGCAGTTAAGGCACTTGCCTGCAAAACCAAAGGACCTAGGTTCAATTCCCCAAGACCTACATAAACTAGATGCTCAAGGTGGCACATGTGTCTGGAGTTTGTTTGCAGTGGCTGGATGCCCTGATGTGCCCATTCTCTCTCTCTCAAATAAATAAATAAGAAAATATAATTGCTTTCTTCTCTGTGGTTATATTTAACCCTCAACTTCACATGGAGTGTATCCATCTTTCCAAGTAATACCAAATGGTTTCTTGTGAAGTTTTGGAGAAAATTAAGGTACTTTCATCTCAGAGAAAGAGAAAAATGAGCTTCTCAAGGAATCTTTATTAGTTGTTTACTTCATAAATCTACATGGTATTGGGAGCCACACTTGGAATAACAAACAAATATGGAATTTTCAATAGTTCTTCAAAAGGAAAAAAAAGGACAAAAATAACTTCCAGCTGAAAGGAAAAGATATACAATTTTAACTGAAGAATCGATGACCAATATTATTTGCCTTTCTTTCTACCTATGATAAGTGAGAAATAACTCCATGTTTACATGTACTTATTCCAAGAAGTGTTCATGTGAATAACATCCTAAAGCCAATAAATGCCATTATCACAATTTTTAGAAAAGAAAGCATAGGTACAGTGTCCAAAACATGTAACATTACAGGTTTACTCTTTCACTATAATCTGTAATATGAATGAACAGATGGCACAAATTTATTTCATTATTGAAAAGAAGATATAGTCATTCACCAGTAGAATCTATAAATTGAATAATACAGTTTTAATATATAACACAATTCCATTTAGAAGGATTTTTTTTTCTCATATACTTATATTCTTATGTTAAAATATGGTATTGTCTATCATGAACTTACATTTGGGGTCCATGTTTCTGTGTGTCTCTTTCATGCACCATATGTTTGAATAATTTGTTTGCAATTATACTGAAAATATTAAATTAGTTATTATATACTTTAACGATTACCTGAGAGATACTGTTTTTAATCTGTGGCTCTTTAAAAACATAATTAATTATCTGGAATATGTGACATGTGTAACTAAAGAGGTTGTCATTATATAATCAAAAATATGTTGGCTTTTGAGACAGACTTATCTTTGAAAGTTAAATTTGTCATTTAAAATTGTGTCACATTTTGTTTAGTATGTAGCTTCTCTTTATATCAGTAAAATGAGAGTCATAACATCTATCTCAGGAAGTTGTCAGAATAAATTGAATAAGATATTTAAAACTCATAATTAGCCTGTCAGTAATCATTGAAAAATGTGTGTCCTTTACTTTAACTTATTATTACATCTTTAACCCTTCTTATCCTCACAGAAATGTGCAGCAGTGCAAGTTCAACTTCACTAGATTATTACCATTATTTAAATTGATGGTTTTTATAACTGAGATTTAGATAACACTTCACAGACAATATGGAGAGTATGCTTGCCTCTCCTTCAGGGGCCAGCTGAGAAGTGTATATGTTGCATTTTTACTCCCTGTCCTTCGACTAAATTGAATTAATCAGTTTGTCTTGCCCAACAATCTGAGCACTGATGACATTCTGTTGTGTTATAACATTAGACTTATAAATGACTGCATTCTTCAGTATATAGAATAAAAGAAGATCAGTGCTGTAGAAAATAATTTGATAAACTCATATGAGCACTAGGTAGTATTTTCTTTCGATAATATTCTACTATCAACTTCTTTTTCAAATAGTATATGTTATTGGCTTGGAGGTCATAAATTATGCTTGAGTAGCTTGTCTTTCTCCCTGGTGCTGTAATTACAGGCATGTGCTGCTACTCTCAGAATTTCACATGAGTACTGAAAATTGAACTTTGGTCCTCATGCTTCCAAGGCCTATAATAAAATAGGTTAAAAATAAAAATAGATATTAATAAAAGGGTTCATAGACATAGAAAATAAAAATTCACAAACTTTTAAAATTTAATAAATCACTATAAATACACAAATTATGGAAGTGAAAACTACCATTGTCAAGGAATTAATATTATTGCTATATTTTAATTTTATAAGACAAATTTATGTATACTTTCCTGTTATTTCTTTCATAATCTTTAGTCTGAGGTAAATGAAATATCAAAGAGCCACTCCTTAGTGCCCTATTCCTATCTTGAAGGAATTGAAGTTGATTGTACTCAAAGTTTATACATATATCCTTGGCCAATGAGTAACTAAAATGTGCTCATTCTATAGAAGTGGATAATATTCCTGAGGACAACATGTGGTCCTTTGCCCTTTACAAACACATATATATCTGCATATAATATGTGCATGTTTGCATAATTATAAATACACATACAATCACAATATATATAGGCATGTACACACCACACACAAATGCAAAAATGATCCAAGTTATCCTTGCCATCCATAGGAAGTCAGGACAAATTCTTTCACAATAAACATGGTTGTTCATCACATTTATGAAATTTTCTTGATTATCATTCTGCAGAGGTGAGTCTTTGTCTAGTCCTTTTTGTATGCCCTTATTTTCCCCCGTTTTCTCTACTGAATCAGATTTACAATGAGATGATATACAGAAAAAGCCATCAAAATTTGAAGAAGTATTTGTGAACCTAACAGCACAATTCAGGTCTTAGCAGCATAGTGTACTACAGACTTGGGCATCTGTCTCCTGGGAGCTGCAGTTCACTGTGGCTGTGTAGCATTACCAGGAGTGCTATTCCCTTTGTCTTGAGACTGTGAAAAAACTCAAAGTCTAATTTTGAGTTATAGTTTATTTTTAATATATAGTGTCTCATTGTAAGTTCAACAAATTATCAATTATATAAGCCTTTAGTCAAAGCTTGTTGATTTTATGATTGTTTCATTATAGATGTGAGGGAATCTTTTGTTTTGTTTTGTTTTTTGAGGTAGGGCCTCACTCTAGCCCAGGCTGACTTGGAATTCACTCTGTTGTCTCAGGGTGGCCTTGAACTCACGATGACCACCCTACCTCTACCTCCTGAGTGCTTGGATTAAAGGCATGAGCCACCATGCCTGGCTAGGGGAAAATTAAATTTGGATTTATAATGGCTTAACTCCTACGATATTCAAAAATTTTCAATACCTTTAATTTCAATAACACTCAAAAACATACTTTTTTATTGTCTTATGTTTCTGAAGTAAATGCAATAACTCAGATAACATCATCTTTCTTTCCTGATTTTTGATTTTTTGTTGTTGTTGTTTTTTGAGGTAGGGTCTCACTCTGCTCCAGGCTGACCTGGAATTCACTATGTAGTCTCAGAGTGGCCTCGAACTCAGAGCGATCCACCTACCTCTGCCTCCTGGGTGCTGGGATTAAAGGCATGCACCACCACGCGTGGCTGTGATTTTGCATTTTTTGTGTGTGATTCTGGTGGTGTAGTAGGGATAGAAATTGGGGTCTTCTAAATGGAAGGAGAGCACTATTTTTGCTATTGTTTCATTTTTAATTCTTTTCAGATGTCTTTCTGTAAAGGAGTCTGAGATTGAAACATAAGTATGAGATATTTTCTAAGTGGTCTTTTCCTCTGAAATTGTAATTTTTATATGAAGTTAATGTTGTAATTAAATGTACTAATACTTCATTCCAGGTTCACAAGAGAGGGGAAAGAGAAATAAAAATGGCAAGGCTGAAATGGTGTCCTCTTTTTTAAATCATCAGAAGTCACTTGATATGGAAGGGAGAGGATACAACAAGGGCCACCCACCTCTGTGTGTATACCCATGTGGTCAGAACCAGTTATCAAGTCAGAACATACTGCCATCCCAACACCCACAAATTATTTGTAGGTTCCTAAATTAATACATGCACATCTTTTTGTTCTAGGAATGGTATAAGGGAAGAGCAGTTGCCCCTATGTAAAGAGCTAAAATTCACACTATCTACAATTTCTCTTGAGTCTTCTACTAGATGCTACAATCTTGGAATTCCAAAGTTCCTTCATCAGACCACATTTGTTCATACAAGATTTTTGAGATACTAGCACATCAATGTATATTGCAGTACTAGTGATAATAGCTCAACAGTGGAACCAGCCAAGGTGCCCAGCAAAAGAGAAAGGAATAAAGAAAATAAGATATATATGAACAGTGGATGATTTTCAGCCATACAGGACAAAATTATGTCCTATGCAGGAAAATAGTTGCAACTGGTTATAATATTAAGAAAATTTCTTACAAAAATAGATTTCATGTTTTCATTTATTTATGCTTCTTATAATTTTTATACATATATGAAATCATATATTTATATAACATGAGATTAGAAGTGAAACTGTCTGAGAGAACAAAGAAAAGTAAAGGAAGAGGGGGGAGTCCAAAGGGGGTGGGAAGGAGTGTAGAGAAAGAAATGTGTTCAAAGTATATTATATATTTGCTGGAATATGACATTATTAAAATGTTCATAATGAAAGTAAATATTAAAGTAAAGACACATCATTTTCTGGTTGCTCATGGAAAAGTGAAACAACAATAACAACAAAATGTCTAGGTGAGGAGTCAGGCTTCTGGGTCTCCTTCATCATGGGTCTCCACAGAGACTTTGGTGTATTTATGTTTATTCTCTTTATTGAAAATAGTTCCTGGAAGCTCCAGCTCCACAGTAGCTTCTCATCAAAATCTTCATTCTCTATTGCCACAGTGACACTACATGGAAACCTTTCTTGCATTTTTGTCTTTGACTACACCCTCTAAAATACCCCTTACTATATAATAATTACTCTGTTAGAGATTTCTAGTACAAATTTTGTCTATTTTCTTTCATAAAGCTCTCCTGAGAACAACAGAAATGGTAGGCTACTGTGGGAAAAGTTCTATAATTTTTCAAAGAACAGATTTATTTTCTTGCTTCAGACTAAGTATGTGACCTTATACAAGTATTTCAGCTTGTACTGATCTTATCTGTTACCTTATCTGTATGTAAATGAAGGGTCTGCATTATTGCATTATTAAATAATCCTTAAAGTCCTTCTACCTATCAAGTTATATTATTCAGTTCCAGCTTCCCTAACTCAATGGTTTTGAGATTGATATTGACAAGGAACAAATAACTATATAGTAAAGGGCTGAAAGACATGACATTTATATAAATATTAAAAAATTATTTATAGCCTATGTGATAGATTTTAGTAATTAGGAAGCTCTCAAAGAATGCTATGTATGGACTAATAAAATTGGTAAAACCCTGGGCAAAAAGGGAAAAAAAAAAAAAGAACACAGTTAACTAGCAAAACAAAGTGTAAACTACTAAATTAGGATGATGGATATAGCCCTCTTTTAGCCAAAGACCAGTGGAAGCATGCCAATGGAGACCATAATATTGTATCCATAGGATTCTGTCCTGGTTTCAAGTTCCAAATGTGGGTTCCTTTCCACTGAGCAGATCTCTTAGCCAATCAGAATGGTGTTGGTTACCCACCAAGGCTGTGTGTTACCATTGATTGCACTGGTGTGTACTTCTTGTCAGGCTATTATGTCCAAATATATTGGAAAAAGGCATAGATTCAGTGTTCATGCAATAGAAATCATATTAAAATACTAGCTACAAAGTAATAAGATGGAGGGTTTGCTCAGGAGAGAAGGAGGGCTGAGGAAAAGGGTCTAGTTCACATGTGTCTGATCATTCAGATTGCATATCTTGAAAGGGGAGTTGATAATGTTTCCAATTTTACAGTTCTTGTGGAATAGGTTTGCCACAACAAATGACATGTCATAGATGAGATACCATAAAGGAAGAAGAGTGTCATTTAATAATAATATTCTGACAAATATTGTTACATTGTTTAATTACAGACCCTTATCTAGATTTTTGTACACTAAACTACAAATAATAAACAATAAATATATCTGCTCACAAGCATGGAAAATATTACACACTCATCAAAGCCACCTATTGAATGCACAACTGAAATAAGTCATTTATAAATCACCACATAATTTAATATATTATGACAAATAAAATCTATAGTATTGTAAAATGAGATTCCAAGACAAAACTTAAAGTACTCAGTGGACAGACTATGAAACTAAAATGAAATTAAGTACAAAACATTCATTCACTCATTCATAGTTACACAGTATAATTGTGTTTGCACTGATTGTAAATATGGTTTTGAACTGGTGCTGTCTTCAATGCATACAATTTAGACAATGAATATGAAACAGTTTAGATTAGGACATTGTTATGAATGTGCACTATAAAAGTGGTGAGGAATCAGTATTTTCTATAAGTGACATTTTAGAAAGGAGTAGAGATTTTAAAAATCAAGTTTACATAATTTGGAGATGATTCTATGGTTAAAAGCACTTGCTCTGCACACCTGACAATCAGAGTTCTGATACCCAGAAAACCATGAAAATTTGGATGCATGTAGTCCACACAGTTGTAATGGGAAGTGGAATCAGGGTTTCCTGAAACTTGCAGGACAGCTAGTTTGAGTATACAGAAGCAAACAACCAAAGACTGTATTGGAAACAAGGTGGAAGGAGAATACAAACATCTCGAGGTTGTGCTCTGACCTACATATGTGTGGCATGTGTGCATGCACCCATACACATACACACACACATACCAAAAATCAATCTTCCAAATGAGGTACACATGTTTACAGTGAAAGATATGGAGAGCACTTAGAAGGGATATTTTTTGTTGAGGCACAGAAAATGACAAGTCCTTGAAATAGCAAGTACTGAAGTTTGGGAATTAGTTCCCTAATGCTCTGGAACAAATTACTAAAGACTTCACTTTTAAAACTAGGTGGTTGGGAAAACTGAAATCTAGGTTTCAATTGTGTTCTCATAAAGTGGCTTAACTAGTGAGAACTGCCTCCAACTGCTTCAGATTCTGAGCAGAATTCACTTCTTTGTAAAATTAAGGTTCACATTTAATTGTTAGTGTTTGGCCAAGTTTATTCCCAGACACTATGCTATGCTCTAAGATCCTCAGTATTTGGCCCTTTCTGCCTTACAGTTAGATGCAAAGGTCCTTAATTCTGCTAACTACCTGCCTAAAAAGCCACCTCAAGCTACAATGGATTGTGATAGGATCAAACTGTACAAGGCAGTCTTGTGTTCGATTATCTCAAAGTAAACTAGTAATGATGCAGGATTTTGGGGAGCTCAAGGGGGTCCCCCAAACTTGTGAACCACAATTTTGTTTTGGTCCTTATTTTACTATTAAAAAATAATTGGTAAAATGAACTTGAGAAGACTAAATTATTAGTTATTCAGTTTATTTGTGGAGAAATTATAATTCATGAGGGTTATTTACAATAAATTGGTATCTAGGAAAAGGCTGAGGCTGATAAACACAAACACACACACACACACACACACACACACACAGAGTGAACATAAAAGCCCCTTCAAATAACAAACCAGAAAGGATTAAGAAAGTGAAGGATTCAGGGCTGGAGAGATGGCTTAGTGGTTAAAGCACTTTCCTGCAAAGCCAAAGAACCCAGGTTCAATTCCCTAGGACCCACATAAGCCAGATGCACAAGGGGATGCATGCATCTGGAATTCATTTGCAGTGGCTGTAAGTCCTGGTGTTCCCATTCTCTCTCTCTCTGTCTTTCTCTCTGGCTATTTCTGTATCTCTCTCTCAAATAAAGTAATAAAAGTAAAATATTTTTTAAAAAGAAAGTGAAGGATTCAAAGATCAAAGATAAATCTTGAGATCAAAGTAAGAGGGTACCCCCAAAGCAGTACACAGAAAAATACTCAAGCCAAGATAAGTATCCCCCTCCACAGCCACGTTCATAAGCCATGTTGTTCCCAGGCAGCTAGTCAGGAGGGAAAGGCTCATGTGGATGTTCAGGCCAGGTCACAGGACAAAAGAAAAAGGGGAGAGAGAGTGTATCCAGGTGGAGATCACAGAGCACAGAAGGGACAGTACCAAAGCAGAGACCAGGAAATTCAGACGGGAAATGTGTAGTAAAGAGAGTTACACCCATGGTTATACCAAGTTTATACCTAGAGGTTAGGAGATACCCAAGTGGTAAATCTAGAACATGAAGGGAATCCACTAGTGGCAGACTCAGGATAACAGGAAAATCGTGCCAGTGATTAAAATGAGAATTAACCCAGTACATAAGGCAGATAGAAGTACATAAGCCAAGATTAGTACCCCTGCCACCCCCCACCCACCTCTTCCCAGCCAGGTTGGTCCTAGCCAGGCTGGGAATGAAAGCAAATCAGGTGGATATTCAGGCCAGGTCACAGGGCAAGAGAAAGAGAAGAGAGCCAGTAGATCAGGGGAGAAGAGAGAACTGTACTATGTTGGCAGCCTCCTTTATAGGGATCAGAGATCCAATCAGGGTGATCCTCTTCATCAGGGTCAGGGGTGTCATCAGAGACATAATTAGTTCAGATTCAAGGGCCTGAAACAGGAGGGGTCAAGATCTGATTGTTATGTAGACTGGGGGTGGGGGTACCAAGATCTGATTGGTTCATGGACTCAGAGGGCTGACCTAGAGAAGGCCAAGTGGAAGAAGCAGGAAGTTCCTACAGGGCATGTCACTGGCAGCTATCTTGGAGAGACAGATCAGACCCAAGTTATATTTTGCCAAAATGGACAGAATAGCATCTTCTTATTCCCTCTTTGGGCTTCTGTCCCTGACTAACTGCCTGAAAGAAACTAAAATTCTCCTGTTTTTCCTTCAGTAACTTTGTTAAAAGCATGATATTCCATTATAAACTCAGAGTTCATCCTCTCTCAAATGCAGGGATTATACATGACAGGAGAAGAAAAGAATCTTAGAGGCTACATTTTATTCTGTCCACCGCAGGCTACATAGAAAGCAAAATGTTGGTAGCTATAGCATTCTCAGGTTATAAACTCAATTGATAGTTATGGGCACCTTAAGAGGAAAGCATTCAATGACATAGCAAAATGTTAGAGTTTTACAATGTAGTGAAAGTTGAAATGCTAGAAGATTTAAGAAGTAAAGTGATAACGACAATGTACAAAGATAACTCTGAGACTGATGTGGTGGTAAACATACGCAATCCTAGGACTGCAAAGGCTGAGTCAAGAGAATTGCATTAATAATAAATAATAAGTTCAAGCCCAGCCTACAATATGAATGAGGCCAACAAAAGCCAAAAATAGTTACTTTTGTATAACAAAAGAGAATATCGCACTTAGTCAAGGCAAACAACAACAACAACAACAACAAAAAAATCAGAATTGATGATATTTATAGTAGTCTATTCAGGATTCTCCATAAGGTAACTTTCATATCTTGGTGTTTTATTCTTCTCTAAACACAGTTCCGCTTTCAAGTTTGCTTTCTGTGGCTGTTTTGTACTTCTCTCTATTTAAGTATTTTTTCTCAGATTTCTTTGAAATGCAAGTGTAGCTGCCCAATCAAAAATTTTAAAGCAAAATTAAATGAGACATATAAAGAGTTTCAACAGTTTTTAATTGTAATTGTACCTGAAGAACATTTTGTGATGCTTGTTTCTCTGACAATCCAAGTCAAGTGTTGACAATCACCACATGAAGGATTCTGTTTATGCTTACACATTTATTTGGGATTCTGTGGAATACATGACTGAATACATTCAGATGAAGTTAACCTTTGAAGATTTTCTTAGGAGAGCGGTCCAGTTGGGGACACAACAGTGGCAGTCAGCAGTCCCAGGAGGTCTAGGACTGTGTAGGATGATGAACTATGCTGTAGCGATTACTAAGATAAGAATGTGAAACGATTTCATAAGGTAAAAACAATAAAAGAAAATAATTTACATAGCAATATCTTTTCAAGAAATGGAAAACTATACACAGAATTGATATTTTAATACTAGATTATCTAAATTGATATTGTAGCCTGGATTTCCAAACAGACTATAATTTGTACTACTATTAAAAACTCCTGCTTATAGTCATAGTTATATTAAAATCTTCAATCTTTGCACCATGAACTAAATTTAGAGTCATATTCACAGCAGACTATTCAACCAGAAATATTACTCATTTTCATATCTCCTTGCTGAATTGAATTTCAAAAACTGTTAACTTTAAAGAAAACTTGTCTTCAGTACTTACTCATTTCTCAGGCTGCTTTCCAATTGTTTTCGAATACAATCCTTCTGTGAATACCCTTCCCTTAAAACTTACCTCTAGAATATCAAATATATTTCACTATTGGTGCTTTTAGTTAAGACATGAACATTGAATGAAAACTGCCTTATGGCTACCTCAGAAAATCAGAGTGCAACACTAAAGATGATTTCTGAAGTGCCCTCCAAGCCTCAGTGAACATTGTGGAAAAATAAGAGGAAGTACATAAAAGCCACAGGGTGCAAATGTGTAGCCTGGGGCACTGCCCCCCCCCACATACTGACTGAGGCATTCATGAACCCACAGTGAGTGATAATAATCGCCCCCACTGAGGCATGTCTTTAGTGGAATGGGGGCAAGTGAGAGAGAACATAAGAATATAATCCAAAAATCTTAATAAAAAATATAAATGATAAAGACTCAAAATCATGGTTTAAAATGTGTTTATACTTGTGAAATGACCACAATCAAAATTTCAAAACCAAGTCTGGAGAGATGGCTTAGCAGTTAAGGCACTTACCTACAAAGCCAAAGGACTGACCCAGGTTTGATTCCCCAGTACCCATGTAAGCCAGATGCACAAGGTGGCACATGTGTCTGGAATTCTTTACAGTGGCTGGAGGCTCTGACATGACCCTTCTCTTTCTCTGACTCTTCCTCTCTCTCTCTATCCATCTCTCATTCTCTCCCTCTTTCTCAAATAAGTCAATAAGTAAATGTTTTTTTAAATCTCCTAAAACCATATATATATATATATATATTGGTTTTTCATGGTAGGGTCTCACTCTAACTCAGGCTGACCTGGAATTTACTCTGTAGTCTCAGGGTGGCCTTGAACTTATGGTGATCCTCCTACCTCTGCCTCCCGAGTGCTGGGATTAAAGGCGTGAGCCACCATGCCCAGCAACCTCATAATCTTTAAAATGGTTAGTGCATATACTAATCGTTCCTTTTATTTTCCATCTTATAATCTCTATTTCATTATTCTGATAATAGATCTTCTATTGCAATACAATAGTCTCTCTTGCCCTAGAATTTTGAGTACAACAAATAAAAGTCTACTCTGATTTTAGGGAATGGGGGATTATTATTTTATACATTCAGAAATATAATTAAAATCTATGTCATTTTTATTTTAGTGTTGAATATTCCTCCACTTATGGTATACCACAAACTGATTACCTATTCAACAATTAATGGATATATGGCTTTTTCTTAGGCTATTGTAAATAAAACTATTATTAATATTGTTTATGGAGTATGTTCAAGATTGAGTTAATTTTTCAGAAGTGAAGGAATTGGCTAAATGGCTATATATTTAAACTTTGACAAACTACAATGTTGTTTATTTTTAATTTTTTAAGATTTATTTTTATTTATTTATTAGAGACAGAGAGAGAGAGGGAGAGACAGAGAGAGTGATAATGGGCATGCCAGGTCCTTTAGCCACTGCAAATGAACTCCAGACGCCTGTGCCACTATGTGCATCTGGAGATGGGACCTGGAGAATAGAACCTGGGTCCTTAAGCTTCCCAAGCATGCACCTTAACCTCTAAGCCATCTCTCCAGCCCTATAATGGTGTTTTTAATTTGTATTTATAGCATCATTGTCTCTTAAATAGTGTCTGAGTTGTAATTTTTGCTTGTTTACAATAACCTTTGGCATGACTTAAGTTATATAGGTCTACCTCTTCTAAAAGTTATATCAGTCAATTTCTTTAAAAATTAATTTGCATTACTATGATGTGGACTATGTATATTTATTTCCAACTTCATCATATAGCTTAGTGAGATGTGTTCAAAGTTATTGTTAATGTACTGATTTATAGTTTTCTTATTATCACATTTTAAAAAGTCTATATGCTTATGAAAGTCTTTACAAATTTAGTTTGGAAATTTTTTTCTATGTGACTTTCCATTCCCCACCTAAACAACTTTATTTGAACGGTAGAATTTTTGGGTGTTGTTGAAGTGTGATTTGAGAGACAGTGAGAAAAAAGCATGGGGTGGGTAATGGGTGTTCCAGAACTCCTACCCCTGCAACTGAACTCCAGATACATGCACTGTCTTGTCCATCTGGCTTACATGGATACTGAGGAATTGAAACTTGGTCCTTAGGCTTCACAGGCAAGCACCTTACCACTAAGCCATCTCTCCAGCTCACAAATATCTTTTTTATAATGCTTTACAAATTATGATTTTTTTTATTTTTTTTAATTTTTATTTTTATTTTCATTTTTTGGAGAGAGACACAGAGACAGAGAGAGAATTATGATTTTTTTAAGCCTGGTACATTATATACTTTATATTACTAGTGTTAAAATACAGTCTTGGGATTCAGGTTCACAAGTTTGTGGTATATGCATGTATTATAATCCTAGCATCATGTGTTATTAGTTCTCCACTAAATTATATTTAGTGAAATTATTTATTCACACATGCATAAAATATTTCAGAGATTCCCTTATGGTCCCTTTATTTACCAATCTTTACACTAACTCACATTTTCATAATCACTGAAACTTTATATAATTACCTGAATCAGAAAAAGTTCATCTTACAACTTTTTTCTAATATTTTTTGTGGTCTTTTTCTTAAATATCTAAATGAACTATAAAATCTGCTTCTTGTATTTTTTTTAAAACATGCCAAAAAAGGACCTTAATGGCGGTATTTAAACTATAGAAGAACAGTAAGGAGAGTTAATATTTAAACAGTATCAAATTTGCTGACACATCATATACGTCAATATTACTCAAATTCTTTGATCTTTCTCAAAATACACTGATAGCTTTTCATATGTACTTTTAAGTATTTCATATTTGCTTTTAATTTTTAACAAGTCCATTAATGTCAACACATTATTTCCATTCCAAGAAAATTTTAATTCAGAAGTACAATTGAATCATTTTATAATCCTATTTATTTTCTAGAGATGATCATGATATTGATATGTACAAATTTCCTCTTCTTTGCTAATATAAATGTTGTTTTTCTTGTCTAAGTGCATTGGCTAGAATTGTCAGTTCAGAGTTTTATTGCATTTCTTTTTGTGGGTCTGATCTAGTAACTTACTAACCCAAATATAAGAATATTAATTTATGTGCTTTCTCTTAAGTGTTTTTTATAGTTTTATCTTTTTATTTTTATTTATGATCTAATTAAATATAATCTTGTGTGAATAGTTTAAGGTCAAGTGTAAAACATATACTTTGATCCCTTAATTTTTAATTTACTTATAGCCTTTTAATTTAATGTTTATTTCCTGTTATAAGAATAAACTCATGTTTTACTTTTTCATACAAATTGAAAAAAATCAATATCTCATTTGTTGTATGCAATGCTTTCAGTCCAACTTCAAAAGTCCCCATAGTCTTTTTTTTTAAATCCATCTCAATGTTGCTCAAATATCCTTGTAGTCTAAGGTATTTTAACTGAGCAACTATACAAAATAATAATAATAATAATAATAATAATAATAATAATAATAATAGCACAGAATAAACATTCACACTGCAAAAGATGGATTGGGCATGGCAAAGAAATACAAGATTTAAAAAAACAGGACAAACATCAAACTCTGTAGCTCCAAGCCTGACAACTTTTAACTAGTGCTAAGTCTCCAACTCCAATAATTCTAACCAGTACTGGGCCTCTGGAGTTCCAATTCTGTCCCTGAAGCTAGGCTACTCACAGTCCTGGATACATTCATCCAGTGCTGGCAGTTCTCTTTTGCAGCCATCCTATAGTCCTGGCATCTCCATTGTGTCTCCACTGCAACCCATGTTTCATCCTCATAGCTTGATCAGGTCTCCACACAAGTAATTGCAAATTCAATGACTGTGTCTTTCCTACATTTTTTATAGTCCATGGTACCAGGTGTGTGCCATCCTTCTAATCTAGGGGGAAATAAAACATACTTTGAACAACAGCCCAATCCTTCAGTATTCAGACCCCTTCAATAGAATGTGCATTCTTCCTTTTGTCCCAGTGCAAAGAAGCTGGCCCAATCTCAATGGCTGTAATCTCTCAGGCAATTGCAGCTGAAGGGGCAGCAGTTTCAGACAAAACATTTCATTTCTTTCTGTGCCATATCCTTCTGCTCACACCAGTCCATTTATATGCAATGCAATCCTGAACAAGTTCTCAGGACACAGGCACAACAGCAATCTTCTAACACAACTGCCTTCAGCCCAATCCAGACAAAGCTCTTTCTTCCTCTCATGAGCTAAACCATACATAGTTGTTACTACAGTCATATCTTTCATCTATGACCAAAATGGTTCATTAAGGTGAACTTACAGAACTGCAAGGTGTCTCTTGAGCCAACCTTTCAAGTAATTCCACATTCCTCTCTTAAATCAGTACAAAAAGTCCAAAAAGCCACACAGATTTCTAGAAACAACACCACCAACTCTAAGTACCAATTTACTATAGCAGTTAGTTTCAAGTTACTACACAAACAGCCAACCAAGAGCAGCTTGTGGGAGGAAAGAGTCTCTTTTGGCTTACAAATGTGAGTGGAAGCTCCATGGTGGCAGGGAAAAATTATGTCATGAACAGACGGTGGATATATCACCTTCTGGCCAACATCAGGCCTAAACAGTATTAGGAGAGTGTGCCAAATACTGGCAAAGGGAAGCTGGCTACAACAGCCATAACCCTACCCCACCCCCAAAAAACACACTGCCTCCTGGAGGTTTCAATTTCCAAGTTTCCACCAGCTGGGGACCTAAGCTTTCAGAACACTTAAGTTTATGGGGGACAAATGAATCAAACCACCACAAATGGTACTGCCACAAAGATAAGGATACTCAATAACAGTTTCCAAATATTACAGAGTAGGGCAAGGTGAAGAAATCTTAAATGCTTTATTGCAGCTTAAAAAGCAGAATCAAGCTGGGTGTGGTGGTGGATGCCTTTAATCCTAGCTCTTGGAAGGCAGAGCTAGGAGGATTGCTGTGAGTTTGAAGCCAGCCTGCGACTACATAGTGAAATTCCAGGTCAGCCTGAGTTAGAGTGAGACCCTACCTTGAAACACCAAAAAAAAAAAAAAAAAAAAAAAAAAAGAGAGAGAATCAAATCCACCCATGGTGGCATACACTTTAATCCCAGCACTTGGGAAACAGAGGTATTAGGATTGCCATGAGTTCAGTGCTACCCAGAGGCTACATAGTGAATGAATTCCATGTCAACCTGGGCTAGAACGAGACCCTGCCTCAAAACAATCCCCCTCCCCCCCAAAAAAAAACTTCTGGGTAAAATGGCAGCATAGGAACCATGCCAAACCAGACCAGGGAGGGATTTCAGCAAAATCACAGCAAAATACACTCTTCTGAGAAGTGCAAGAGTATAGGTTTTTTCTTAGATACCATGGACAATCAGGAGAGACCAATATCCACCAGAAAGGAGAAAAACAGCCAGAATCCCACTGAGGAGCTTGCAGCCCTGATCCAGGCTGGCTCCAATCCATGTGCCCAGGACCACCCACCAGGCACTCCTAGCAGCAGCAGAGACCAAACAAGTGGACTTTCCAACCTCATCATCCTCCTTGCGGAGTCAAGAAATCTAAAGGAAAGTCAGCTGAGATCAATTAAGGAGCTACTTAAAGAGATACAGGGGGACTGGGTAAGCAACTCCAAGCTTCCTGACCTCTCCCATCCTCAATCATCAGAACCATGAACCTCCAGTATTCAGTCCCCGGAGGCAGTGCAACCAGCACAGCTGAACAGTGCTCCAGATCCACAGCACAACATTGGTGAGATTGAAGCCACACCAAAACACACCAAATTTTAAAAAGACCACCTGACCAAAAAAAAACAAAACAAAACAAAACAAAACAAAACAGGTGCATAGGCCTGCATTGGAAGTTCTAATCACACTTTCTGTGTCAGTGCAGGTAATGGGTTACATATTTTTGGTTGGCTTTATCATTTTCAAATAATCTGTATTTGGGGGTTGAATATTGCTGCCTTTAAGGCTTTGAGATTTATAGAGCCTTTGTCTTTTGCTTCTGTCATTATTGGAGGTAGGGTCTGATTCATATCCAGGCTCACCTGGAACCCAATTCAGAACAGAATTCTCTACCTCCTAGCTGACACGATTAAGGGTGTAGAGCAACACACATGCATAGGAACTTTTTTGGGCTTATAAGTCTATCTCTTTTTTTTTTAATCCACACACTTGCATGCTCTGTGCTGGTTTTTTATTGAATGTGTATATTGCTCAGTTGAAGTTTAGAATTTGCCAGTAAATTGTTCCACCCCGTTCACTAGAACACTGGCTTAGCAAGCAAACTCAACACCTAGGATTACTTATGTGGTTGGACTGGGGTACACTTGGCACCTTAAACTAATATCTTGAAAGTATATACAGGTAGATCACCACATCTAAGAACAATGAAGATAAGAAGAAAACCCAATAAGCACGTCAATTCAGAATGCAAAAGTCGCTACATTATATAATACAAGAAACACAAAGAATCAAGACAATGCAATCCCACCCAAAATTATAAATCCATCAGAAATAATCAACAATGAGGCAGTTTAAGATTAAATACCTGACAAAGATTTCAAAAGAATGATTATATCTATACTCAAAGAAATGAAAGAAGAAATGAAAGGATTCAAAGAAGAAAACAAACTCCAGAAATACAGCACAGGAAACCGGCTTAATGAAATAAAAAGGTCATTACAAACATGGGTAAGGATATATAAATACTGAAGAAAAAAATGTGCTGAAATCCTAGCTGTGAAGATCACTGTCACTGAAATAAAAAACTCTGTGGAAAGTCTCACCAGGAGAATGGATGAAGGAGAGAACAGAATATCTAAATTAGAAGACCAGGTAGCAGACCTAATGCAGTTCAATAAAGAGAAAGACAAGCTAATAGAAAGGTATGACTCAGAATTCCAATATATCTGGGACACTATGAAAAGTTCAAACATAAGAATTCAGAGTATAGTAAAGGAGAAGAATTTCAATACAGAGGTTTAGTAGGCATTTTCAACAAAAAATGATAGGAGAAAAATTTCCCCAAATTGGGAAAGAAATGCCAGTGCAGACACAAGAAGCTTTTAGAACACCAAACAGACAAAACCTAGAAAAAAAACCTCTCCTCATCATGTTATACTAAACATGCAAACCAAAGAAAATGTATTGAAAGCAGTTAGACCTACAAAGGCAAGACCAACAGGATCACAGCAGATTACTCAACACAAACTTTAAAAGTCAGAAGGGCTTGAAATGATGTATTCCAAGTTCTGAAAGATAACAACTGTCAACCAAGGTTACTTAATCCTTCAAAGCTATCAATCCAAATTGATGGAGAAATAGGGACATTCCACAACAAAAAGAGGCTAAAGGTATTTATGACAATGAAACCAGCTCTACAGAAAATACTTGAAGGAATGCTTCATGCTGAAGAGAAAGCACAACACACACAGGAGGAAATAGGAAAAAATAAATAAACCATACTCAAATAACAGTTAAAGCAAGTAAGTAAAGGAGAAAAAAGGAAGCAATGCAAAACAAGAAGAATGGTGAGAATAAATGCATATCCTTCAATAATAACTCTTAATATCAATGACCACAATGCCCCAACCAAAACACACAGGCTTGCAGACTGGATTAAAAGGTAAGATTCTGCCATCTCTTGCCTCCAGGAAACTCATATCTCAATAAAAGATAGAAACCTTCTTACAGTGAAAGGGTGGGAAATGGTATTTCAAACAAATTGGCCTAGGAATCAAGAAGAGGTTGCTATCTTAATATCTGACAGGATAGACTTCAAAACAAAATTAGTAAGGAAAGATAAAAAATGGTCGTTTTACACTGATTAAAGGAGGACATTACAATCCTAAATGTATAAGCACCTAACATGGGGGGCCCCAATTTCAGCAAACAAACACTATTGGACTTAAGTTCAGAGATAACTCCAAGCACAATTGTAGTGGGTAACTTCAATACCCCACTCTCATCAATTGACAGGTCATCACAGCCAAAAAAAATCACAGAGACATCTGGATTAAATGATGTCATTGAATAAATAGACCTAACAGAACATTGCATCCATATGCTGCAGAACATACATTTTTCTCAGCAGCACATGGAACATTCTCTAAAACAGACCAAATATTAGGACACAAAGCAAATCTTAACAAATACAGGAAAATTGAAAGAATCCCTTGTATTCTATCTGAACACTATGGGATTAAACTGCAAATCAGCAACAGGAAAAACTACAGAGCATACAGAAATTCACGGAGACTAAACAGTACACTACTTAATGATGAGTGGGTCATATAAGAAAAAGGAAATCAATAAATTCATATAATCAAATGGTGATGACAATACAATATACCAAATCCTTTGGGACACAATGAAGGCAGTCCTAAAGGAAAATTGATAGCTCTAAGTGCCTATATTAAGAAAGTAGAGAGTTCACAAGTAAACAATTTAATGCTTCATGATAAGACCTTGGAAAAACAAGAACAATGCAAGCAAAAAAAATCAATAGATGGGAAGAAATAATAAAGATTACTGCAGGAATTAATGAAATAGAAACCAAAAGAAAGAAAGAAAGAAAGAAAGAAAGAAAGAAAGAAAGAAAGAAAGAAAGAAAGAAAGAAAACAATCCCAAGAATCAATGGAACAAAAAGTTGGTACCTTGAAATGATAAACAAGATTGAAAAGCCCTTAGAAAATCTGACTAGAAGAAAGAGAGAAGAGACAAAAGTTAATAAAATTAGAGGTGAAAAAGGCCCAATTTCAACAGATACCAAAGAAATTAAGAAAATCATACAGACATACTTTAAGAGTATATATGCCCCTAAGTTTGAAAGTCTGAAAGAAATGGATGATTTCCTTGATTCATATGACCTACCAAAATTAAATCATAAAGAGATAAACCATTTAAATAAACCTATAACAAATATGGAGATCCAAGATGTTATATAAAGTCTCCCAACTAAAAAAAAGACCATGCCAAGATTGATGCACTGGTGAATTTTTCCAGACATTCATGGAAGAACTAACACCAATGCTTCTCAAATTTTTCCAGAAAATAGAAAATGAAGGAATTCTACCAAATTCCTTCTATGAAGCCAGCATCACCTTAATACTAAAACTGGACAAAGACAGAACAAAAAAAAAAAAAAAGAAAAAAAAAAAAAAAAAGAAAGAAAATTACAGAACAATCCCTCTCATGAACATAGATGAAAAAATTCTCAACAAAATACTGGCAAACAGAATACAAGAATATAGCAGAAAGATAATTCACCCTCACCAAGTAGGATTTATCCCAGAGATGCAGGGATGGTTCAAAATATGCAAATTATTAAATGTAATAAAGAATATAAATAGTCTGAAGTACAAAAAACACATGATCATCTCAATAGATGCAGAAAACGCATTCAACAAAATCCAAAATCCCTTCATGGTAAAAGTATTACAGAAACTGGGAATAGAAGGAACATATCTCAACATAATAAAAGCTATTTATGATAAACCTACAGCCAACATAATACTAAGTGGGAAAAAACTTGAAGCTTTTCTGCTAAATTCAGGAATAAGACAAGGGTGTCCACTGTCCCACTTCTATTTAATATAGTACTGGAAGTCTTAGCTATAGCAATAAGGCAAGAGACACTCATAAAAGGGATACAAATTGGAAGGGAACAGATAAAATCATCATTATTTGCAGATGATATGTTCCTATACATAACAGACCCTAAAGACTCTACCATCAAACTGTTAGAGCTGATAAAAATTTTTATCAATGTAGCAGGATACAAAATAAACACACAGATATCAGTAGCTTTTCTCTATGCTAACAACAAACATGCAGAGGATGAAATCAGGGAATCTTTCCCATTCACAATTGCCTCAAAAAAATAAAGTACCTTAGAATAAACTTAGTCAAGGAAGTGAAGGATCTATACAATGAACTTTAAAACACTCAAGTGAGAAATTGCAGAAGACACAAGGAAATTGAAAGACATCAATGTTCTTTAATAGGAAGAATTAATATTGTGAAAATGTCAATCTTACCAAAGGCAATCTATACATTTAATGCAATCCCCATCAAAATTCCAATGGCATTCTTCACAGAAATAGAAAAAAAAATCCAAAAATTCATCTGGAAGCACAAAAAAAACCTCAAATAGCCAAAATAATTTTGGGAAACAAAAATCAGTCTGGTAGTATCACTATACACAATTTTAAGTTATCTTACAAAGCCATGTTAACAAAAACTGCATGATACCAGCACAAAGATAGACACGTAGATCAATGTAATATGATAGCAGACCCAAATATTAATCCAGCCAGCTACAGCCAATTAATTTCTGACAAAAATGCCAATAATATTCACTGGAGAGAAGATAGCCTCTTCAACAAGTGTTGCTGAGAAAACTGGATATCTATATGTAGAAGGATGAAAATAGATCCTTGTCTCTCCCCATGCATAAGTATCAAGTCCAAGTAGATCAGGGACCTTATTATAAGACCCAAAATTTTGAAAATGCTAAAGGAAAATGTAGGGGAAACCCTTCAACACATTGGCATATAGGCAATGACTTTCTGAAAATAATCCCAATTGCTCAGGAAATAAATCCACTAATCAACCACTGGGATCTCATGAAACTACAAAGCTTTTGTACAGCAAAGGACACTGTGAATAGAGCAAAGAGACAACCGACAGAATGGGAGAAAATATTTGCTAGCTCTACATCTGACAGAGAATTAATATCCAGAGTATACAAAGAACTCAAAAAATAAAACAATAAGAAGTCAAACAACCCAGTTAAAAAAAATGGGCTATGGAACTAAATAGAGTGTTCTCAGAAGAAGAAATACAGATGGCATATAAACATCTGAGAAAGTGTTCTATATCCTTAGCAATCAGGGAAATGCAAATTAAAACTACTTTGAGATTCCATTTCACTCCTGTCAGAATGGCTACCATCAAGAAAACAAATGACAATGAATGCTGGTATGGATGCCCAAAAAGAGGAACCCTTCTACAGTATTGGTGGGAATGTAATCTGGTCCAGCCATTGTGGACATCAGAGTGAAGGTTCTTGAGATAGATAAAAATAGATTTACCATATGATCCAGCCATAGCACTCCTAGGCATATATCCAAAGGACTCTTCTCACTACCTTAGAGATACTTGCACAACCATGTTTATTGCTGCTCTATTCACAATAGCTAAGAAATGGAACCAGCCTGGATGACCCTCCACAGATGAATTGATAATAAAAATGTAGTACATTTACACAATGGAGTTCTATTCAGTGGTAAAGAAAAATATGGAGGGATGTGTAAAGGATCATACTAAGTGAGGTAACCAAGGCTCAGAAAGCAAAACATCACATGTTCTCTCTCATATGTGGATCCTAGTTAAAAATGTATAGACTTCTGTGTGAGCTGGAACCAAAAACTGGTAGCAGAGGCCACTAAGATAGAAAGTGGTTATAAGGGAGGGAGGAGAGGAAAGGACTTAAAGGGATGGTATTGTGTGTATGAAATAGAAGAACAGATTACAGGCAGGGGAAGGTCTAAGTGAGGCCAGGGGAAGAGAATTTGTAAAAGAAGGGTGGGGGAGGGTCAATCAAAATTCAAGATATTCTGAATAAGACTTATGTAAACCTCCTTTTTTGAATAATGGCACATCCAGAAGCTATAGCTCGTTACTACAAAAATTTCAGTGCCAGGGATGGATACCGTCCAATGAGCTGTTGGCCAGGGACATTCCTGTTGCCTCCAAAACATTACAGGCTATTGCCAAGGCCCTTGATTTCCCTTGAAAAACAGATTGCATGACCCTATTGCTAAAGACCTCATTTGCCTGAGTAGCATGGTCACTGAGAAATCAAGCTGGTGCTGAGCAGAAAACCTTCTCCCTGTAGACCAGTCAACTGAAAGCTGGAAGAAGCTGCATTGCATGCAGTCATGTGGGAGACAGAAGTCATCAGCAGTATAACCTTGGACACTGGAAATCTCAAGTTTGGCCATACAGGACAAATAACCAAATGGATGCAATAGTGGCATGTCTGCTCTAAGGGAAAGCAACTGCTCACTAATTGGACTGAAGGCCAGCTCTGTGGGAGGGAATACATACCTGGTACTGAAAAACTAATAAAAAGTCTATGGAAGAGGAGGTTATGAGCCTTAGGGTTATAATGCCAGCTCTTGTCTGGCTAAATGTATATATTATTTCCACTAAACTGCCCTGAATGCACTACACTTAATGTTCATATTCATATATTAATGCTACTCTCACTTCTGGTTAGAGAAGCTTCTCTTTTCAGATGGCAATGACCACTGGGATGACCCAAAAGGCAACATAGTGCTGAGAAGAAGGGACTGACTGAATGTCCAGCACTGAAACATCTCTATCTCACCCTCCAAGGCTCAGGGTCCATTGCAGAAGAGGGGGTGGAAGGAATTTAAGAGCAAAGGAAGGATACAACTCCTTACAATGCAACTCTCCATACAGAAATTGGCCTTGGTATCCATTACCTCAAAGTGTCTAGCAATACCTTCATAAGACCCTCATAATAGGAGAAAAAGATGATGACATCAAATTAAAAGAGAGACTAATGGAGAGACAGAGGGGATATGATGGAGAGTGGCGTTCTGAAGGGGATTTGGGGAAGTGAGGGAAATATGGTTTATTGTCTGTAAGTATAGAAGTTGTCAATAAAAATATTTTAAAAAAGCAAAACAGCAGACTCAATTCATTTATGAGTTATATAGACACAAGAGAAATATATTTCTTACGTAATTAGAAAATAGAATATTAAACCCCTTGTAATATTCAAAATTATATATCATTTAATCAAGTACTATATATTCAATTGTTTTATTTTAATTCAGAACAATGTAACTGAAAGAAAATGTGGCTGCTTCTATGACATTAGAAAAAATAATAATAAAAATCTATTCAAAATGTTTGACACAAAGTTACTATACACATAGTTAATCAGAATTTTTAAATGATTATATCTAATTTTAAAAGCATTGAAGCACAGTGATTAAAGAGCAAAATCATTTCAGGGAAAAAATGAATTCAAAAATTACAGTGTACCACACACAACATATATATTATTATACTATACCAAGAGAATATAACACAAATATTTTCATTAATTCTATATTTTAAGTATCTGTATAGCATAACAACCTCATCTACAAATGATGTAAATTCATATTTCAAACCACTGATCTAAAAACAGTACATTTAAGCTAAGGAAAATTGTTTCCAAAAATATCTAAAATGGAGCTTGAGAGATTGCTTAGTGGTTAAGGCATTTGCCTGCAAAGCCAAAGGATCCTGGTTCAATTCTCCAGGACCCACGTAAGCCAGATGCACAAGGGGGCACATGTATCTGGAGTATGTTTGCAGTGACTGGAGGCCCTCAACCCCCATTTTCTCTCTCTCTCTTTCTCTCTCTAATAAATAAATAAAGAAAATATATTTTAAAATACCTAAAATTAAAACTGATATCACTATTTTTCTCTTGGTTGATATCAGATAAAATGCTAAGAAAACATAAAGTTCTGATTTTTTTTTAAGTTCTGATTTTTATAACAAGTATATCTTGGAGTACAATGACCATTCTAACATAATACTGATTTTTTTTTTTTTCAAGGAAGGGTCTCACTCTAGCCCAGGCTGACCTGGAATTCACTATGTCGTCTCAGGGTGGCCTTGAACTCATGGCGATCCTCCTACCTCTGCCTCCCGAGTGCTGGGATTAAAGGCGTGTGCCACCACGCCCAGCTTCCAAATTATTTTAAGGATTTTATTTTATTTATTTATTAGAGGGGGAGAGAGAGAAAGAGTGAGATTGAGCATGCCAGGGCCTCTAGCCACTGCAAACGAACTCTGGATGCATGGGCTGCCATGTGCATCTGGCTTATGTGGGACTGGGAGAGTCAAACCAGGGTCCTTAGTCTTGGCAGGCAAATGCCTTAACCACTAAGCCATCTCTCCAGCCCAATATTGAATTGTTAATATTCAAAGTAATAGCATTTTAACCATGAAAAATTAACCTAAATGTAAATATTTAATATGATTAATTAATTGGATTACTTTGACATCTCTCAAAAAGTTCAAAAGCCTTTTCTATGTTGTAGATGAAGAAAATAAACACTAAATAAATTTTAAAAATATGACATTTACATCAAATTTTACTGAGATTCCAAAGCCCTTCTAAATCAATATAGTTCACTTTCAAATTTTATATTTCAAAATGTTCATTTATTCTGAAATAGATATGCATTACTTGCAAGCAAATCCTGAGTTACAGGACATGAAGTCACATCTAATTTAGCAATATTAAAAAAAAAAAAATCACTGACATGAAATGTACCTGTCATTGCTGTAATAGAATTAATCAATACAGAACTTAAAAAAAAAATCAGTGTTATTTTTAAAAGTAGATTTCATTATTTTTGTCAGCTGATGTTCTCAAACTTTTAAATGGTTCAATACACTGTAAATATAATAAAGAAAAAGAAAAATAACAGAATTACCTTACAACAAAATTACCATAATTCCCCTGAATAGTGTAGATCGGCCCTCTCTTATCCCTGTCTTAAACTGTACTTCCAAGTGTAATCTAAGCCACTTTCAATGATAATTTTTACCAGAGAAACTAATTCACCTTTCACAGAGAACCTTGGGAGAAATCAATGTTGTTATATGAGTGCTGGATATAGGTGAGCAGGCTTTTACCAGCAAGTGTGTACAGCCCATAAATACAAACATCTTGCTCTAACATTATTCATAATTTGTTGTACTCTGTAAGTGGCAGAAATAAGTGTTCATTATAAAGATATTTTCTCATTAGTAGCATACAAAATAAATAACAAAAGCATCCAAACAGGCCTCTTACCAATGATCTAGTATTTTTTACTCATAATTAAATGAGATAGCTATAAATATGCATTGATGCAACTTGCTCTCAATTAAGATATTTTCCACAATGATGAACAGTACCACTTTTAAACCATAAGGAACATAAACTCTTTCTTCCTTAGTTTACCTTTGTTGGGTTTTTTTTTTTTTTTTTACAGCAACAACAAAATAATTATTACAACTTAAAAAAGATATTTTAAATCAAGAATTCTAGCCAGGCATGGTGGTGTATGCCTTTAATCCCAGCACTTGAGAGGCAGAGGTAGGAGGATCGCCATGTGGTTGAGGCCACCCTGAGACTACATAGTCAGCTTTGGTTAGAGCAAGACCCTAACTCAAGCCCTCCCCGCAAAAAACTCCTAACATAAGCTAACCCAAAGATATAAGAATTTGGTACTTATTAGTATGTTAATAGAATGCCACATATTCTCAGTAAAATATTGAAAGTTTTTGCTCTGTAATTAAGTCATTATGATTCTATAAGGTCAGAAAACTGTAAGTACAGTAAAACCAATTCAATTCATAAATACCACCTTGATTGTGAGCCAGAGCTTTCAAGAAGTGTGGGTGCTGCTTGGTGTGAGGACATACACAGTGTCACATGTGCTTGTTTTGTGCTAAGATCCAAGGCTGCAGTGAATTATGTGACACAGCAGGGGTGAGTACTGCACCTCCTGAAAAACACTGTACATTTCTTTTAATTTAGCTTTTGCTCATTACATATTCAGAATTAGTTTACTATTGCGGGATTTTACCAACCCTATATTGTTTACATACTCTATTTGCTGTTCTGTCTCAGTTTATGAAGTTAGGAAGTAGAATGCTGTATTCATATACTTGTGCTTTAAAATTTTTGAACTTTTCAGTTCAAATGAAATATTTAATTTATATTTGCAAAAATAATTAGTATTTACAGATGTTTTCTGAAGAACTGAGAACATGCAAGTATAAACTAGAAATGCACTTTTCATAGCAAGCATTATAACTTAACATGGTCTGAACACTTTCATTAGTCTGTAGTAGGAAAACAATGTAATCAAAGCTAATTTTAAATGAATGTCTCATATAAATTTTAAACATTGTCCAGAAAGTGAAAAAAGAACAATTGTAAATTTGTATGTGAACCACTATAAAACTGATGTGTTATAAACCAAACCACTATGAGTTGAGGGCCATCTGGAGTTAATTTTGATTTTTTTTTTTTTCCGAGGTAGGGTTTCCCTCTAGCTCAGGCTGACCTGGAATTCACTGTGTAGTCTCAGGGTGGCCTCGAACTCATGGCCATCCTCCTACTTTGCCTCCTGAGTGCTGGGATTAAAGACATGTGCCACCCCGCCGGGCTTGAAATTTTTGAAATACTGTCTCCAGGGAAACAGGATGTCAGTGTGACAAAACAGAATATTAATTTAGAATAATATTATAAACAATTAACCTATATGTGACTTTATCAGCTATTCTTCTATTCAAAAATCCCTTTGCTATATCTCATAATCATCCTTTGAGCTAATTAGTGGCTTTCATCTATTTTTTAGCCTTTATTTATTATGTCAAATAATGGGTTTAATCATGATGTTTGTGTAATGCATATAATGTACTTTGTTCATATTCAGCTCCCATTACCTTTTCTTATTGGCATTCCCCCCTCTCATATGTCACAGACCCAATTAAGTTCCTATATTAGTCAGGGTTCTCTAGAGGAACAGAATGGACAGAATGAATCGTATTAAAAGGGGATTTATTGGATTAGCTTACACAGTCCAGCAATAGCAGGTTGCAGGTCCGAGAGTCAAGAAACCCGGTAGTTGCTCAGTCCACGAGGCTGGAGGCCTCAGCAGTCCCAATCCGGCACTGAAGGCCTGGAGGCTTCCTGGAGAGACGCTGCTCTTCAGTCCACCCTGGTCTTCAGTCCACACTGGAGAGCAGCAACACCAAGCAGCAGGTACCAAGCAGAAAACACCAAGCAGCTAGTACCCAGTGGCAAGCAGCTAGCAGCACCGGCAGCCAGGTGGGAGAGAGAGAGCCTTTCTTCCCAGAGCTCCTTTTTATCAACCAGCTCCCTCCTCCAAGAGGGGCCGCCCACTCTGGGCCGCCCACTCTGGGGGAAGGCTTACCCCGGGGGAAGGATTCTTCCTTTAGTTAATCCTTCCTAGAGGCAGCCTCAGAAACACACTTATGAGGAATGTCTGTGGATTCCTAAACAAATCAAGTTGACACAAACTTAACCATCACAGTTTCCTTCTTTAAAGTCTTCATATTTTATGGTTCTTTATTTTTGGTAATTGCATGTGTATGTGTGTGTCATGTGCCTGTATGCATATATGTGTTCATATGTGCAAGTGCCTATGTGTGCACATATGATTGTGTAGGTGTGGAAGCCTGAAGACAACTCCAGATCCTATCCTCAGGAATTCTATCCATCTACTTTGAGACAGGGTCTTTCATTATTTGGCAGATCAATAATTAGGCTAGAATGGTTGGACAGTGAGTTTCAGGCCTTCTCCTTATGTCGGTATCCCCAATAGTGAGATTATATATTTTTACCACTCTGCCTGGCATAAATCTGGTTACTCAGACTTGCATGTTTATGAGGCAAGTATTTTGCCAACTGAGCTATCTCCCCATCCCTAATACTTTGTATTTAATGTAAATTACTAGATTTAATTATGAGGAAGAACTATCAGAGTTGTCTGTCAAAGTCCAGCTCATTTTACTTAATGTAATTTTATATTAATATTTAAGTAAAATGAATAATCATCATTGAAGAACAAATAAGCAAAAGAATAAATCTTCCCTTCAGTTTCACTAAGAATTGGACAAGCTTCTTGTTCTAAGAATGATGAATATATGTCCTTTACCTTTCTTTCATTGGAGTGCTCTGGTTCCTAAACTGGAAATTGTACATTATTTCTCCACCTCTTGAAATAGGTATCAATCTCATGGCCCAATGCAGTTTTACAACCAAGAAAACTCCTCTGTTAAGGATGTGGGAATTAACTATTGGAAATGTAAATTACAGTCTTTGTGGGAGGAAAGATGTATAACTTCATCTGGTGCAAATTATGAACCACATCAACCTAATAAAAGAAAAATGCAAATTAAAAACTTATTTAGTCTTGGAAACATCTGCTAGTACCTTTCCACTGCCTTACTCAAGTGATGTAAAATGATTTATTCCTCAAAATTATGGCATGGATTTGTTTTTATCATATCAATCAGATAATATACAAAACCTTTAAAAAGCATTAAACAATGTATTTAATGTTTACATATGATAATAAATATGTATTATGTAATTTATAATTAAATAATTACATCTATATATATATATTTATATATATTATATATACATTGAATAATTACATATATATAAATTTATAATTAAATGATTAAATTTATTATATAGATATAATTAAATAATTACATTCATATAATAGAATATATACAATGTTTTATACACATATATTTATATACATCTGCAAACACACATATAATATATTGGGCATATATACATATATGTACTTTAAATGCAACACTATATATCCATGTTAAATAAACATACAAATATATACACATGTCCACCATATACACTGCTTAACTTTTCTCAGGAGTGTTTAGTCTCTCTTAGATAATTTTCTCTCATAATGAGTATTTTCTTGTAGTTCAGGTTGTTCTGGAACTTACTATGTAGCCTCAACTTTCCAAATGCTTGGATTAAAAATGTGAGCCCCCATGCCTGGCTTGAGTTATTTTTAAAACAGTAATAAGAAATTTTCATTAGATAGTCATGTATGAAGCCACAGTAATACAAAAGCCTCAGCCTGATGATGAGCATATACTATGTATTGTTCCTTGTGCATGTCTGTGGAAAGCAGGGCTTTGAGTTTGTAATTTTGTGGGAGATGTATAAAAAGGGGACTCTCCTTGCTATACATTATGTTGTTGGATTTTAGGGCTTGCTTTTAAAAGCAAGAAAAGAGGCACAAGAGTCCTCACCAGCTCTTTTGGCCTTTGAAATACATCACTTGTCTGAAAGCTATTAACTTAATACTCTAATCTAGTAAAAAGTGTAATTCATCTTCTAAAGGCAAAAGGATTTCACTGAATCTGTGCAACTTCTCTCCATTCTTTCAGTCAGATAAACCTGATTTGACATAAAATGCTGTCTTCACATGCACAGGACAGAAATGTGAAGGACATGATATTATACTAATGTCACTCTCCCTATCAACCAACAATCAACAAATCCTTGGTGCTGAAAGGACGGCACTAACTTGCTCAATTACCTTCTGATTCTGGGCACTGATGTGAAGAAATCTGAGATGAGCATACCACTGACCTTATGAAGTCACTCTCCCATGAATTGTTAATGATTATCTTCTTGGAGAGATGGTAACCCTGGGTCAGCCATTTCCTTTTGTTAAATGAGAGCTAAAGTTCACAGACTAGCCAAACTGTCACCACAGAGGGCTCACCAGGATGAAGAGTCACATTGTCAAAGCTACACTTGAAAGCTGAAGTTAATTTTGCTTCAGAGACTCTATTTTTCTACTGCCTAAGGAAAAATAACTAAAATATCATTCTTTGAATGATGGTTTATCATACTACATAAAGTAATTATGAAGAAATAATAAGGAAATCATCCGAGGGAATCTTTCTGAAAATTTACTCATTTTCAGAATGATTCATAAATTTTATCATGTTAAGAACTTTAAAATGAATTAACATTTTAAAATTTTATATTGAAATAATAAGCATAAACAAATTAATCTTGAGTCATTAACCTTGCTTAATGAATCCTTGTTTTAAGACATAGAGTAACTTTGTTTAGACCTGTATTGTCAAATCATAATACACATGTAGCAGTAATAAATTGTCTACTAAATGCAAATATTTAAGTAATATTAATTTAATCTAAACAGCCCTATTGCTGCTACTATTGCTATTAAATACATGCATGAGAAGAGATGTAATAAATATTTATATAATTTACCCCAGCTTCTCCTGTTAATGAGTAGCAGAGCTGGGATAGAAGGGCATATTGCCAAACAAATGAAAGCAGTACTAATGCCTCATGGGATATGTTTTCAAAGTACACATCACTTGTATGCTGTATTTATAGAATAATAGTATGTTGTAATGACTAAATAGAGATACCTATGGGATTGAAAATATGAAATATAGACAAATAGTCTGGAATAATAGGATTAGAATGAGATAGGGGCCTATTAGTTTGTAACAAAAGCTATAGAATAATGAATAAGAATTCCATTTCTGGAGTCAGACACGCTACCGTTGCACCACGAGGTCACATACTCCCAGCACCAGCACCGGGTTAACTTTCACAATAAGCTGTTGATCAGAGACACCTACAAGGTTTCCCAAAAAATACAGGTTTCTGTCAGAGTTCTTGATGACCCACCAAAGGTTAATGGTAAGACCCTACTGTCGAAGACAGCATACGCATGTAAGACCAAGCATGGAGAGACCTGGCCAGAATCTGGAAGCATGTCAGTCCCCAGACAGCTAGTCTAGTGCCAGAGGGTGCTACACAAGCAACTGGGGGAAAATGGCTGACATCTGTCCAAACAACTCACAGTCTAAGCTACCCAGCAGGAAACAACCTGACATAATGCTCAAACAAGTGCAATAGTGGCAAACAGCCATGGTGGGTTACCAACTGTTCTTGATTTGGCTAATAGATCCACTCAGTGGAATGGAACCCATTGCTGGAACTGGGAAATAAGTCAAAACCATGTACAAAAATGAGCTCAGTCTCCAAGATCAAGACACCACCAAATGTGGGCAAGAAGAGGGCCTATGCATATAAAATTCCCTCTAAAATATCTATCCATCCCATCTATCTAGTACTAACTTCTCTCTCCATTGGAGAATTTGCTTATCTTTTTCAGATGGAAAACGAACCTGAAGGGAGAACTAGCCAATAACACCTCACCAGGGCCCCAGCTGAAACCATAGAGTAATGCAGGGGAAGGGCAAGAGTACAGTGTTCTTGGTGATCAGGACACCAGGAAAAGGCTCAAAGAGATAAACACAGAGAACATACAACTCCCACGAAGCCAGATATCCAGAGACACAGAGGCTCCCAAAACCTCATCACTGAAGTAGAACTAAAATGACCCCAATGTGGCTCAGGGAAATTCACGGAAGAAGGGGTGGAAAGAATGTTAGAGCCACAAGTTGGGGCATTATGCATAGAGACTTGGCCTACCCCCAGAACTCTTGACTACCCCCACAATGCATGACCCACATTCCCCATTGATGAGTGTCCCTTTGGAAGAGGGAGGACAGGGACGAGGATAATGGAGTCACCATTTTGAATGTAAAATTAGAATAATATAAATAAAAAAATAAAAAGAATTCAGTTTCTTTCAGTGGTATCTATGAACTTTGACAAGTTAGTTGATCATTCCTCATTAAAGTATAATAGAACACATCATGCACAGAACTAACCACAACATATTTGTTTTGTGCCACTAGATGTTTTAGTAGGGCATAATTATAGGAAGTGGCCAGTAATTGAAGACACAATGTGTATAGAGACACACATTTCAGTACTAATGTGAATATGAAGACTGATAGGCTAGACCATGAGCCTCACTCTGCTAAACTCCAGCTAATCTTTGTATACATATGCTGCATTGATATCCTTATTTGTAATACTGGATTATAGTGGTATCATTGACCATACAGCATTGTGGTGAGGATCCAATAAGGTAATAAGCATACACATGTCACATGTCATCTTATCTGTGTTAGGATTTATATTGCTACTATGACTTAAAAACATTGTTATTTTTTCTTAATATATTATTACAAAAGGCTTCCTTCAATATTTTGGTTACCAAAGGAAAGAAAAAAAGTTCCAAAAAAAGAAGAAACCAAAAATTCTATAGATAAAATATAGTAACTCATAAAATTTTAAAATTGAATTGTATGGTTAGCAAAACTATCTAGTTATGTCTCTTCTAATGTTCTAAAACATATTTTAAAAACCACACTGTTTTCATTTTTAGTATTTCTTAACAAATAATGAAATATATTCTTACAGTATTCTAAACTGTGAAATATGTTGGGAGTCAGAATGACATAAATTATAATGTTTAAACATCAAATGATTGTTTTAATTTTGATTTTTTAATTTCTCTTAGTAAATTAATTTCAAATGAAGATATTCATTCACTTTTGGCACAAATTCCACAAAGGAAATTTATCTATGAATACTAAGTACTCCTAAGAATACCTAGACTTTAACCCCCTCCAAAAAAATAGACTTTAAAATTTGTGAACTATGTAAGGAAAGGCAATATGGTGAAAGAAATATGTTGAGGTTCACTTTAAATAAGCATTTAAATCATTTAATAATTAGTTAATAATAAAAGCCAAATACAAAAATAAACATTTTAAAAATGTTTTATTTATTTATTTGCAAAAAAAGAAGGAGAGAGACAGAGTTAGTTCCAGGACCATATACATGCACCACTTTGTGCATCTGGCATTACATGAGTAGTGTAAATTGAACCCAGGCCTGCAGGCTTTGCAAGCAAGTGCTTTTAACTGCTGAGGCATCTTCCCAGTGCTTGGTGTTTTTTTTTTTTTTTTTTTTATTTATTTTTATTTATTTTTGGAGAGAGAGAGACAGACAGAGAGGGAGAGGGAGACAGAGATGGGCGCTCCAGCAGTCTCTCAGCTGCTGTGAATGAAATCCAGATGTGTGCGCCCCCTTGTGGGCAAGTACGGCATTGTGCCCTTGCATCACTTTGCATCTGGCTAAACGTGGGACCTGGAGATTGGAACCGCTGGAGATTGGAACCAGTGTTCTTAGGCTTAGCAGGCAGGCACCTTAGCCGCTAAGCCATCTCTCCAGCCCTTGGTGTTGTTTTTTTAATTATCATAATTAAGAACAAACATATGGATTCATCATAGGTTGGTACCACCTTTTTTCTCCTCCCTGCCTATGTTCTGCAGGGGGGGGCCTGGTAAGTGCAGTTGCTGGTTGTGGTGGTTTGATTCAGCTGTCCCCCATAAACGTAAGTGTTCTGAATGCTAGTTTCCCCAGCTGATGGCAATTGGAAATTAAAGCCTCCTGAAGGTGGTGTACTTTGGGGGC
Organism: Orientallactaga sibirica; assembly: GCA_036365145.1. Lineage (NCBI taxonomy): Eukaryota > Metazoa > Chordata > Mammalia > Rodentia > Dipodidae > Orientallactaga > Orientallactaga sibirica. Next base: position 8,482,268 of record JAEOAD010000010.1, on the reverse strand, counting down.
AGGCTTATGGGTATTATAGCCAGCTTCCCCTTGCCAGTGTTTTGCACACTCTCCTGTTGCTGTTGTCCACCTTATGTTGACCAGAGGGTGATGTCCACCCTTTACTCATGCCATCAGTTTTCCTGCCATCATGGAGCTTCCGCCTCGAGCCTGTAATCCAAAATAAACCCCTTTTTGCCCACAAGCTGCTCTTAGCCTGGTGATTTCTGCCAGCATTGCAAACCTGACTGTAACACTGGTTATGCATTGTGGGAGCAGTAGTCAGTTATTGGGGGCACGGAATGCCTCTGAGCATGACATTTGAACCTGTGTCTCATCTGCAAAATTCCCTGAGCCATGGTGGCTGTGTTTTATGTCTGCTTCAGTGATGAGCTCTTAGGAGCCTCTGGATTTCTGCTTCAGTAGGTGGTGAGTATCCTCAGGGCCTGTCTCCTTCACCCTGGCACTGACTGTCAGGCTTACCACGGAAGCAGCATACTTGCTTGTCTCTTTGCACTTCCTCTGTGGTTGACTGAGATGTGGGGCATGTTTTATCTCTCCAGGTCACACTAAGTTCTGAAAAAGAAAAGCAGATCCTCCAACAGACAGTCAAGTTAGCATAGGTTAAATGGGATAAGCATTATTAATTTAGGAAGAGTATGATGGATGTAGCCCCACTTTTAGCCAAAGACTAGTGGGAGCTTGACATTGGAGAGCATAATATTTGTCTCCATAGGATTGAAACCTTTTTCCCAGTTCCAGATATGGGTTCCTTCTACTGAGATCTTTTAGAAAATTAGAGAGTCATTAGTTACCCACCAAGGGTGTGTGCCACCATTGCACTGGTGTGCACTTCCTCTCAGGGTGTTTGTTTCTGAGTAGCTTAGATACCTGCTTGCTCACAATGTTGTTGGCCACTTTCCCCCAGTAGTTTATATAGCACTTTGCAGCATTAGATGGGCTGTTTAGGCATTGGCTCTCTTCCATATTCCTGCTGAGTCTCTCCATTTTCTGTTGGCAGCATATAGTGTCTACAGCAATAGGATCTTTCATTTTAAATCAGGTGGGTAATCAAGTGCTTTCACAAAAGCCTGTCTTGTTTGGGGAACCTTATAGTTCTCTCCAATAAACAGCTCAGTGTGGGTAGCACCTATTTCTGGTACTGTGAGTTGCAGGATAGAGCCAAAATGTTTTAAATTTAGGCTTCATTCCATCCTTTCCAAGGCACTTCTTTTCAGGCAGTCCTCCTATACTCCTGTTGAGGGTTATAACTTTTAGTCAACCTTCAAGGAGAAATGTTTCTAGGGTTCCAGTTCATTTTGGGTTCAGTTTTGTGTATATTTCCCCCCACCCTTCCCTTTCCCTCCACAACCAACCACATCCATCCATATTTTCTGGGCCTCAAGTTGCCTATCTGGTGTGTCAGCAACCCAAGGTGATCCAGATTAGGAACCACAAATGAGTGAGAACATGCAGCTTTGTCTTTCTGTGATTGTGTGTGTTTGCTGAGTATGATCTGTACTAAATCCATCCATTTTCCTATAAATTTAATTGCATCATTTTTTTCTTACTTCTGAGTAGAATTCCATTGTGTATATGTACCACAACTTTGTTATTCATTCATCCAGTGATGGGCACATGTATTGATTCCAGTTCTTAGTTGTTATGAATTGAGCAGCTATAAGCATGGTGGAAGCTGGGTGTGTAAGTGTGGAACATTTAGGGTAAAAGTCCACTAAGGGAATAACTGGTTCTGTTGGTAGTTCTGTATTCATCTTTTTTCAGGAAACTCCGTACTGATTTCCATAGTGGTTGTACAAGTTCCCACCAACAGTGAATGAGGGTTCCTCTTTCCCCACATACTCACCAACATTTGTTGTCATTTGATTTTTTAATGATTGCCATCTTTACTGGAGTAAGGTAGAATATCATAGTTGTTTTAATTTGCATTTCACTGATGGTTAGGGATGTTGAACATTTTCTTAACTGTGCATTAGCCATTTGTATTTCTTCCTTTGAGAACTTCCTATTCAGTTCTCTGCCCCATTTTTTGAATGGGTTGTTTGATTTTTTTATTGTTTAGATTTTTGTGTTCTTTAAGATTCTATATATTAGACCTCTGTCAGTGGTATAGCTGGCAAAATTTTTCTCCCATTCTTTGTGTAATCTATTGGCTCTGGTTAGGTATGTTTGTCTGTGGAAAAGCATTTTACCTTCATGAGATCCCACTGGTTGAGAGACTGTTTAATTTCCTAGGCTACTAAGATATTGTTCAGGAAGTCCTTCCTACTCCTATGCACCAAACCACCAAACATAGGAATACCACAGTTTATTAAAAAAAAAAAAAAAAAAAAAAACTTGACAATAAAACAGAAGTAAACACCAACACTATCAGAGTTGGGGATTTTAATACTCCACTATCATCAACAGACAGATCATTGAAGCAGAAAGATGTTGGGGTCCCCCCCAAGGCCAGCTCAGGAGGGACGATAGGGTCTCTGCCGAATTGGGGTGAGCAGCGCGGAGTCACAACACAGACTCCGGGAGTTGGGTGAAAGTGGAGCGAGAATCCACAAACTCGTTTATTCAGGAAGTGTACATGGGTTTTAAGGGGCTGTTAATCCTTGTATGGGGCGGTCCCCTTTTGGTGACCAATGACAGCTTGTCTCTGGACAGGACATCTCGTAGTAGGCTTCTCGCGAGCATGGGGCTGTAACTGTTGTCACATCAAGCCTGCGCAAAATGCCACTTTTACAGAAGCCACTTCCTATTGTCTTTTGCCATGCGGTCTGGCTAGGACCAGGCCTGTATTGTGCCATACATATCCTCCTTTTTGTTTTTATTATTGGCAACCCTGAGAGGAGAAAGGAGAAAATAATAGAGCTGAGTAATACCATAGGTCAACTAGACCAAACAGACATCTATAGAATTTTCCACCCCAATTCTACAGATACACATGCTTCTCAACAGTCTATGGAATATTCTCCAAAATAGATCATATATTAGGCCATAAAACATGTCTTTATAAAGTCAATAAAATTGATGCATCTACTTGCAACATATGATATCACAATGTTTTGAAGGTAGAAATAACAACAGGAGACACATCAGAAATTCCACAAGATCCTGGAGACTTAACAACATACTTTTAATCAATGAATGGTACTGGAAGTAGAAGAAATCAAAAAAGAAATTGTAAAATTTCTAGAATTGAATGATAATGAAAACACAACTTACCAAAAATTATAGATGCAATGAAGGTACTCCTAAGGAGAAAATGTATAGTGCTAAATGCCTTCATAACAAAGATGGAGAGAGCATAAATGAATAACCTAACCATCCACCTACAGGTGTTGGAAAAACCAGAAGAATCCAACCCTAGGAGCTCCATATGGAAAGAAATAATCAAGATAAGAGTAGAAATTAATAAATTTGAAACTAAGAAATAATTAAGAAAATTGATGAAATGAATAACTGGTTCTTTGAAAAACATAAACAAGATTTATAAAGCCTTGGACAATTTGATCCAACAAAAAAAGAGAAAAGTCTCTAATAACAAAATCAGAAATGAAAAGGGAAAGATTACAGCAGACATCAATGAAATTGGAAGAATCATCAGGACATTCTATGAAAACTCTACTCCACAAAATTGGATAACCTGGAAGAAATGGATAAAATAAATATTTGAAAATTGTCATGGGTGTCTATAAAAACATATCTAATTTTACTTCATCTAAATAAATATAGAGTGACAATCTACTCCCTGTATTCAATAAGGGCAAACAATTCAACTCTGATTTGTTCACTGTTGAACTCCTTTCACATAAAATAGGCTAAAACACACTTAAGCACTCACATAAAGTATGTATTCTCTACAAAAATACTATTAACAACCACAAAGGCTAAATTATCTCTATAGGAATACACATTGGATTAACTGTTTATAAATATAAATTTACACTTATTTTTTTAATTTTTAAAAATATTTTATTTTTATTTATTTATCTGAGAGAGAGAGGCATAGAGAGAGACAAAGAGAGAGAAAGATTGAGAATGGGTGTGTCATGGTCTCCAGTTGCTGCTAGCAAATTCCATATGCATGCACCACCTTGTGCATCTGGCTTATGTGGGTCCTGGGGAATTGAACCTGGGTCCTTTGGCTTTACAGGCAAGTATGTTAACTATTAAGCCTTATGACATGTCATTTAATTTTCAAAAACAATGATATTGGTGATTTAAAATGAATTGCAAAATTTACCTAAAATTAAAATCACATTATATTTGAGAACATTCAGAAGACAGGATAGATACAATTTAATCAAACCTATCTGTAGACATTTATAAAAATATTTTAAAAATCTAAATTAAATTATTTCTTCTTCCAATGTAGAAAACTTTCAGGCTTCAAAGGGTAGGAAAATCATACACTTACTTTTTGTTAATAAGAAACAAGGTAAAAAATTCCCATGCCTTTCTACAAGATAACAAATAATGTAAAATACACCTTAATTCAATTTAATTCAATTATTTAATTAATTTTCAAAAAGAGTTATGCTATATGTTGTGCCATGAATGCCATAACTGTTCAAGAATGAAAGGGAACAAGCCAGTTTTGGATCTCAGTGTGGGTTTGAGACATTGTTTAGAGTCTAGAATATCCACACATTTATGAGTAGATTTCTTGCCTATAATATATACAAACTCCATTATTTCTTTCAAGAAAGCACACTTTAAAAAACTCTAGGAACTATGTAAAAATACTCCTTCCAGCTACTACAATTAATGTAAAGGCATTTTCTGTGATCACCAGTTGGTATAATGAATGGTAAGGGAAGTCTGTAGAATTGAAATTGAGACACCAAATTAGCTTCATGAGTGGGACAGGAAATGGGGTAGAAATTATTGGGAACCCTGTTTTCTGTACCCAAACATACCCCATTGATTCTCTAAAAAGAAGGCCTTATAAACTTTCCAGAAGATAAATGTAACAAACACAAAATTGTGCTTTAGTTTCCCATGAACACATTGGGTATACTATATAAATGTTCAAAAAGGAGTTTAGGAGTCCTCTTGGTAGAGGCTGCATGTAATTGCAACTTTATTCAAGACACTCACTGTGATTTGCAACAGCCCTGCCTCAGCAATAAACCAGCAAAGCCAAGGGTAAATTTCTAAAATAGAGAGATTATAAGATAATAAATGTTTGTTTGTGATGTAATACTTTAGGATAATTGAATATTGATAACTAGATTTCAGTAGCTTCTGAAATAATTACCTGAAATGTATGTGAAGGACGGGAGGATTGAAATGGTAGTGTATAAGAAATAGTGAGTTGACTCAAATAAACAGTGGAACAATGGTTATAAAGATGTTGTCTAAATATAATTAGAAAAATACACAAGGAAGTCTTTTTTGCTGATGTATGGATGTGTGGTGTGTGAATATGTACTTTCTCTCATGTGTGTTTGCACATATGGTGACGAGAAGACAATCTATGGTCTAGTTTTTTTGTTTTTTTTTTTTGTTTGTTTTTTGTTTTTTTAATATATCATACACCTTCTTTGAGATAGGACCTCTCACTTCTCTGGAGCTCACCTATTATGCTAGGTTAGCTGATGAGTGGGTATTAGGCATCCTCCTTCTTCCATCTATCCAAAATTGGGACTGTATGCACATACTCCCAATGCCCAACATTTTATTTGGATACTAGGGATCCAACTCAGAGCCTCATGCTAAATGACATATTTATTCATCCTTCCAAACAAGAAATTTACTAATGTGTATTCTCTGTCTACATGAGCAGTTTATTATTAGTATTCACTTGTGATTATAGAGAACAAGAATTTGCATTACCTTGGGCCTGCTCACTGGAGAATCAAGAAACCTAATGCTATATTTCACCATAAGACAAACATTTTTGGAGCATGGGGTGCATTGCAAATAGTTTGAGTCCTGTTTCATCTTGGAAGGTCCAAAAACCATCAGTTCTAGATATTTGGAGACAGAAAACGGATGTTCCATCCCTTCCCTGGTCCTTTTATTTATCAGAAGGTTTCAGTCAATTGAACAATGCCACTCCAAATTGGGCTTGGTGAGCTGTATGTAGTGTATTCAGATGTTTGTCTCTTCAAAAACACTCTCATACCCACACCGAGTGGCAATGTTTTGACAGTTTTCAGAGCAATTATGTATCCAGTCAAATTAGTACATTAAATGAACCACTATAGAAAGTAAAGAAAATGCTACCTGAAGCTGGAAAACAGGGGATGCCTTTGTTTTGCAGTGACAAAGAGATTTAAAATCGAAACAAAAAAATGTGTGCAGTTATACACATGCTAAAATATTCCTGATATATCTGAATAATTTTACTTTTTAGCTAAGAGGATTTCTATACAAAGAATTAGGTGCCTGTTTTGTTTGTCACTCCTTAGTATTTAGTGTCAAATGACCTTGTATAGATACATTAGAATCAACGATTTTTAACTATGAGGCATGAAAGAATTGTTCCAACATGTACACAATTATTATTGCAATGACACACACACACATACACATCTTTTTTCTGAGCCAATATACCAATTCAATTGTCAGTGAACATGGAATCATTATTATTATTATTATTATTATTATTATTATTATTTAATTTATTTTTTGAGGTAGGGTTTCACACTAGCCCAGGCTGACCTGGAACTCACTATATAGCTTCAGGGTGGCCTCAAACTCATGGCAATCCTCCTACTTCTGCCTCCCAAGTACTGGGATTAAAGGTGTGCACCTGGCTGGAATCATTACAAGACTTAAATACTTAACTTACAAGTGACTTTATTTTCTGAAACAATGAAGAGATGAAATTCAGGTAATAATTCCAATCATTAGACAATCAACTTAAAAGGACTTAAATTTAAAAAAAAAATATTAACATATAAAGTGGTAAAGAGTCCAGAATTAACTATATCTCAACTATAAAAATAAGATTAAATGTAAATAAAAACATGATAAAAAGAAATGAATTGGGGCTGTTGAGATGGCTTAGCAGTTAAGGTGCTTGCCTATGAAGCCTAGTAACCCGGGTTTGATTCCTTCATAATCACATAAGCCAGTACCACATGGCACCTGTGTCTGGAGTTGGTTTGCAGTGGCTGGAAGACCTAGTGCACACATTCTCTCTGCCTACCTGCCTCTTCTTCTCTCTCTCTCTTTTCTCTCTATCTCTCAAATAAATGAATAATTAATATTAAAAAAAGAAATGTATTAATTTGGTCTCAACTACAAATATAAAATTGAATTTAATAAAATCTAAAGTTTTAAAAATAATTAATTGATGCTGTTATATTTGAAGACACAGAAATAACAGTAATTAAGGAACCAATTTAAAGAACTGCTGTCAAATCAACTTGCTAAATGGCCCTGCAGTTTCAGCTGCATTGTTATCATTTCTTCTTTAGATCAATTTCCACTGTGGTCCCAAGCAAGTCACTTAACCTCCCAATATGTCCTGGGAAATGATAACTGATTTGCAGGGTTATTATTTAATCAACATGATAGTTGTGGTCATTTCTTTCAAAAGAACTTGGCAAATAGTAGGGACTGGGTAAAGGTTAACTAACTCTGAATTTGTATAATTGCCAGGTTATTGAATTGTGTATCGTTTACATATGAGGATGAGCATCAATTTTTAGAGCTTTTCCTTCTCACCCACTGATCTGAATTTCATTTACTGGAAGAAAATTGCCTGTGTTAAAAGTATGAGATCTAGGCAATGTCGTTTCCCACTGCATTTAGATCTCTTTACTTAGCCCTAACTTTATATTTATTTAATTTTTATTTATTTAAAACTTATTCATGGGGCCTGGAGAGATGGCTTAGCGATTAAGCACTTGCCTGTGAAGCCTAAGGACCCCAGTTCGAGGCTCAATTCCCCAGGACCTACATAAGCCAGATGCACAAGGTGGCACATGCATCTGGAGTTCATTTGCAGTGGCTGGAGGCCCTGGCGTGCCCATTCTCTCTCTCTCTCTCTCTCTCTCTCTCTCCCTCTTTCTTTGTCTGTCACTCTCAAATAAAATAAATAAAAATAAACAAGAAAAAATAATAACAAAGAAAAGTATTTTTAAAAACTTATTCATTAGTTTTTTTAACTTATACACTATGTTATTTGTTTTTGTCTTTTTGAATCTTCTAGAAAATAAATTCATATCCACATGGGTGGAATCTCTTTGATTTTGTTCACTGGTGAAGACTAAGTATTGGGAAGCAGATCTTATACATAATATACAAGTACTCAATAAGCAATTATCAAGTGAATAAATAAATACTTCTCCACGTTCAGTATTTCCTAACAGCTAATTATTTTTCAACACACACTTTCTATAATGTATGACCTAATGGAATTCAATACGTCTGAGACAATTAGACCTGAACAATTACCTATCTGTATATGGAACTCCTCTTTCACAAGTTAATTTATCTCTAAGATAAAATACAGGAAATAAAGCAGTTTGAGGTCATGATTATAATGTGATTGCAACTGGACACAGACACGTCTTCAAGACTGATATTTAAGCCACAGGACACTAATTATCCCTCTACAATCTGCTTTAGAGATAAAAATAAACAATAAATTTGGTATATTTTGAATATGTAGATGTTTTTCAATGAATACTGATACTTATCTCTTTGGAAAATCATCCTCCTACATTGTTGGCATCGACTGAATATATAGTAGCATACTGGTTTTCCATAACTTTCTTCTTTTAAAAATAAGAAAATATTTCCTTAGACAAAGAATAGAGTTGTAATGCACTCACTCCTGTTTGTTCCACTGCATGTAAAACAGTTCTGTACATAGTCAGTAGGGATTGTGGTTTTCCTTGGAATAAAAACCAATCTTGTGAACCTTTACCATCCAGCCATTCATCAATATGCAACAGCGCATGTCTTCTCTTCCTGCTGCATACTACTTTAAATTACTGCCTTAGAGTAGATTTTCTTTCAGCATGGAGGTTAGCCCACTGTGTTAATAAGCATCAAACTTCTGTTTAATTCCCCAAAATATTGGAATGTCACTGCTTAGGAAGACATTAAAGTGTTTCAGTCCTTTGCCAGTTTATTCCAAAGGATAAATATCCCTTTTAGAAAGATAAAAGACATATGTTGGGCTGGAGAGTTGGCTCAGAAGTTAAAAGTTCTTGCTTGCAAAGAAGCCTGATGGCCAGGTTCTATTCATCAGTACCATTTCAAGCTACATGCACAAAGTAGCACATGCTTATGGATTTGTTTGTAGTGTCAGGCAGCTGTGGCATGCCTGCCATCCATTTCTCTCTAGTTGCCTCTCTCAATCTCTCTCAAATAAATAAAATAATAAAATAACTTAGTAAAATAAAATACATATATTTACCTACACTAAGTTAAATGTCTATCTAATATATAATAATGTTCTAAATATTAAAACGAAAATAACACAAGAAAACATTATATTTGTGATATTGAAATGTTTGATAGAAATACCACATCAGTAACATATACATAAAATATCTTTGCCTAATTCTATAAAAGGGAATGGTTTTAGCTTAGTGGCACAAAACATATCCATCATGTTGAAGGTGCTAGAGTTAATCTTCAGAAAGAATAATGATAATAATAAATGATAATTATGAAAATTAATAATATACTAAGTAAGTAGTTATTTGCACATTCATTTACAAATATGTATTCCTTTTATTTTGTGTGTATATTGTGTTTATGATGTGTATATATGGGTGTACACATTCCACAGCACAGGAAAAGATCAAAGTACTGCCTCACAGTGTTGGTCTTTGTCTTTCACAATTTTTAACAGGGTCTTCCTTGTAATATTGATAGATGATAGATAGATAGATAGATAGATAGATAGATAGATAGATAGATAGATAGATAGATAATAGATAGATAGATGATAGATAATACATATATAGATAGATAGATGATAGATAATAGATAGATAGATGATAGATAGATAGATAGATACATGATAGATGATGATAGATGGTAGTTAGATAATAGGTAGACAGATGATAGATGATAGATAGATAATAGATAGATAGATGATAGATAGATAGATGATAGATAAATAGATAGATAGATAGATAGATAGATGATAGATAGATAGATAGCTCATGAACTTTCGGATTCTCCTGACAGCCTTCCGTTGCCAGAGACAAGTTGAGATTACAGAGGAATGCACCTGGCTTTATGTGGATTCTGGAGCTCTGGACTGACAGGCTTGTGAAGCAAGCACTATTAACTACTGAGCATTCTCTTCAGCACTATATCATTTAAATTTAATCAATTAAAATTTACTTTACATCACTGAAAATATTTTTTTCCTATCAAAGTAATCATAGAAGTAATTTGTCCTATAAATACCACATAGTTGAGATAATTCAATAAAAGTAATTTTTGTTAATTTTCTGATTTATAGGTATTTATATGTGACATACATGTACCACCTCTCCATGTCTAATTTTCACTTGTAGGAGGACATAATATGAGTTTTGGTGTGAGTTATTCATCTGCCAGTGCATTACCTTCTTATTGGTCAATACAAAAGTCTCTTCATTTATTGGGAAATGAGATTTTGGTGAATTAGCTATCTAGTGATCCAAAACATAGAAAAATTTAAGACAATAATTTGCAGATACAAGAAATTATAAGATTGTACAGGGATATTGCTTGTATGTGTGTTAGAAATCAGCCATTGAATATGTATTGACTATAAAACAAATTGTATAAAAATTTATTGTTTAGAATATCTGAAAATAAAATAAGGTTACTGAATTGACTTAAGAAATGATTACTGTAACCAGAAAAGAGGTGCTACCAGAAATTCAACATTTTTTTACGTAAAAGCAAATTATGAACCTTGCCAAGCCTGCCAACACATGCCTTTAACATCAGCACATGAGAGGAAGTGGTAGTAGGGTCACTGTGAGTTTGAGGCTAGCCTTGGACCTCAGAATGAATTCCACATCAGCCCTGGATAAAGTGAGATTGTACCTCAGTTAAAAAAAAAAAAAAAAAAAGAAAAGAAAAGAAAGAAAGAAAGAAAAAGAAAGAAAGAAAGAAAGAAAGGAAAAAGAAAATTATGAAGTCTATGTGAAGAGATTTTGAAAAACATTAAGTCCACTTAATTAAAGTTTGATTGATGCCATTGGAAGGAACAAGTTTGAATAAATGTCCCCCAATATATTCAGTGTTTTATTAGTTTGTAGTTTGGATTTGCAACCAACTGGCTGGAGGAGGTGTCACTGGGCAGATCTTAATATGTGGTGGTGGGTTTGGAATTCCAATCTAAAGATATGCAAAATGCCTAGTTCTACCTGAGTTCCTGAAGTATGCTGTGTTGTTGTGGCTTTTGGCTTTTTGGCTTTGGAGATTGTGGCTTCTCTCTCTCTGTTTGGCCCTTCTGCCATTATGGAACTTCCCCAGATCTGTAAGCCTCAATAAATATCCCTTCATCCATAACTGTGCCTGGTCTGGAATTTCACCTCAGTGAAACTGAACCTGTCTGCTACAAATATTAATTGTAGTTAATTAAAGTTTGATTGATGCTATTGGAAGGAACTAAAAGGAGAATAGATTTTGAAAAACAAAACATTTCTTTGCAAAATAGTCTCAAACTAGATCAGATGTCCAGTTACAGAGGAACATCCAGGAACCTGCACTAGCCAAGAGAGAAAGCAGAGAATACTGAAATTCCAGGAACTGTAGGAACATTGTGAAGCTGTAGTCATGCATTGTAACTACAGCCTTTCTGCTTCCCTTGCAGTGGAGAGTAAGTTACTTGAAGTGAACACTTGCCCACAGATGTGATCAACATCACAATTACCAGTCAGATAGTCAACTTTGCAAAGGGAACAATTACCCTCATAACTTCAAAAAACATGACCCAGTATGACTCAGAGTAGTGGACTTCTAGAATATCTTTGCAATCTCAGAAAGTTTTCCCCCAGTTATGAGTGTCAGATGAATGCCACAGGGATTCCTGAGAGATACCAATGGAGTTTGGTAGCTCATGTTTTTTTTTCAAATTATCTTAATTGATCTTTATTAATTCATCACATTATAACTGGAATGAAGCCCTAAAACCTCCTATATTATATGCTGGTATGAACTAATAATACATTTTATATAGGTGGTTGTATGTGTGGCTTATTTAATTATACAGTAAATATATATTAACTATTCATACTCATTCAATGTATACCTTTGCCATATAGAAGGGGCATTATCTCTATGCTTCCATCTTCCCATATAAATGAAGCACATTCTTTATTCTTATCAGCTTCAATAACTGAGGTTATGGAATAAAACAGACCTTATTCCTCTTGCAAATTCATCAATAGTATGTTCTTCAATCAAAATGAAAAACATTTTCCCAACTTCATCCACTTTTATGATAAAATTTCTGATTAAAATAAAGTAAAATTGATTGCAATGCTTTTTAAAATTTTAATATCTCAAAGTAATAGATTACAAATAACTGGTGTCTAAGAAAAGGAATTAAAGACTTAGAGACCTAAAAACAAAAAGATATAAACCCCATAGGTTGAGTCATTAAATAAACATTAACTAAAAGGGTAAAGTTGTACCCATTAAAAGCTACTTCTACTAGCAAACACATGGCGTCTGTACTGGCTTAGATGGTGCAGTAAATGTGTTACATATAATGTTATTCTTAAACTTTCTCCTCACTCTAGTAACAAATGCATTCATTACCTAGCTTCATATGCAATTTGATCTATTGTTCAGTTTCTAACTGGATAGAGTGTCTCTTATGATTATACCTGGGTTTGATGTTTCATTAGACTGACTCACAGAGTTCAGAACATATTATATTCATAGTTATGGTTTATTATAATAGAACCATATTTCTGAAAGTTAGCAAAAGGAAAAGATTCATGTGGTGGAATTTAGGAGAAACCAAACACTGGCTTTCCAGGGCCCAATCCCAGTGGAGTCTCACAAATGAAATGGATCTTCTGCACAGTGGTTCATGATGAGACACTTATTTCCCACCAAGGGAATGTCATCCAAGCAATACTGTTAGGTGTTCTTAGCACATTGGTATATTGATATGCTCCACCTGCAAAGCAGAACTCAACTACTCGAGCTCCAGACCCTGAGCAAAATCATGCACTCAGCACAGGTTTTACCCATGGCCTAAAATATATAAATAAATTTGAATCACATGTCCCAAGGTCTGAATAATATAAAAGTACTTCTAGACATCAGAATATTCTAAGGTCTCAGCTCATCTTAAGGAACCAAAAAAGTCAGTCCTAAATATGAAATTTCCTGAGATGTATACAAGATTTGAGTATAATATACCTACTAAGATATGCCTTTCCTTCCTAGCTTACCCCATGCCATGCCCTAGGTTGTCCTATAAAAATAAAATCCTATTATCCTGTGTTTCTATGTGCTTTTTTAGTAGTAGTTATTTAAGAGTGTAAATGTCAGCATGGATAACTTGACTAGTCAGTATATACCAAAAAAGACTTAAAGTGACTAGTCTATTCTGAAGTCACTAAATACATTTGCATAGTTGGTACTAATTTGATTACTTGCTTCCCTTCCTTATCTATAATTGCTTTTACCTTAAGAATGCCCTGCATACAGCTATTAAATATACCAATTAGCTAATGGTTAGTTAAACTCAGTTTTTCCTCAGGCCAGTAATTTTCCATCATATTATATTCTATGAAGATTGAAGCAATCTCCCAAATACATTTTTCATTCATACCAATATTAATGTATGTGTTTAAGAGTTTAGTATTTGAATCATTTTGGTAATGTTAGTATTACATATGTTTCACAAGTTATTTTCAATCCTATTAGAGAACAACTCAGTGGTTATTTAGATGACTAAGACATTTGAGGACAAAGGCAGTCACTCTTAGTTCCAAGACTTGGGCTGAACATAGTTTCCACTTAGCTCTGTTGCTGCAGCTTCCTTTGTCTTCTCAGCCTCATGTCCAGATGAACATCTCCAGTCTACCAAGATTTCCACTGGCTCTGTCCAATCACATTCCAGCTCTCATAAGTGGTTCTTCTGATGAACCTTTACATATCATACTAATTCCCTCAAATCCCTTAAATTCATAGTGAATTTTATAGGCTCAGAATATATATAGCAATCCCTGCAATAACCTTATGTTTTTGCTTTCCCATGCGTCCAACCACATAACCAAATGTTTGGCCATCAGCAGTAGTCAGTCATAGATCCATCAGGACACACATTGTTATTCTCTTACACCACCACTGTATTCCAGAGGTCTGAGTTGCATTGTTTTTTCTAATCACAGTTTGCTATAGGTAGTATTATGTCAGCCTTCCAGACAGGATGCTGTACATGAATCTTGAAAATGACATCTGTAAACACTTTATTGGTGAGCTGAGTGCTTCTGTTTTGTTCTGGGAACTGTTTAGTGTACAGTACTTTGTTTCACTAAGAAATGTGAAACATTTCTCAAATACATCCTTGAACAGAGGCTATGTGCTCACGTGTATAGTATTCCCTACACCGTTATATTCCTTGACCATAGCATTTCCATTTCACTATAGTATATTTCAGGGAGAGATATCGTTATTAGTATGCTAATTAAATAATTCAATTCTTTTTGATTCTTTCAGGTTTCAGAATTTTTTTAAGCTTTCAGTCACAGTGATAATATTATTTAATTCCCAAATATTAACTGTTGATTATAAAACTCCATGTATTTTAATATGATAACTGAAAATTTGTGGTCTCAATTGCTAATGTATGGTGCTAGATATGAATCGCTAGGTATTCTCACAGACATCCATCTGGATATGTTCAGGTTATAGACATTTCAAGATAATATCAGAGTCTGGATCTACTGTGACATAACCTGTTGTTACTCAGGGTCACATTCAAAAAACAGCTTCCAGGTGTGGTGGCCTTTAATCCCAGTGCTGGGGAAGCAGAGGTAGGAGGCTCACCAAGAGTTTGAGGCCATCCTGAGATTACATAGTGAATTCCAAGTCAGCGTGAGCTACAGTGAAACCCTACCTCGAAAAACAAAAAAAAACAAAAACAAAAGCAACAACAACAAAAACCAGCTTCCAAGCTTGAGAGATGCTTATCAGTTAAGGTGCTTGCCTGCAAAGCCTAAGGACCCAGGTTTCACTCTGGGTAGGTTATATGTTTCAAGAAAGTTACTCATTTTTTCTTGTTCTTCCTGTATGTCAAATGTATCTCTCATCCTTCTTTCTCTCCTCTCTCTTAATTGCTCTGTTTCTCTCTCCTAACTCCATCCCTAGGTAGGACTAAAGATTAACCCCTGTTCTCATGCTATAGTCAAGCCTTCTTTGTCCTGGGTCAGTGACTTCCTGCTTATTGAGTTTCATGTTCTGATGAGGGTTACTCTTGGAATTCTTCTACCTTTATCTTGGCCACAGTTCTTTCTGTAACAGTCATTCTTGTTCAGCTCAGAGTGCCTGTGGTAGTTTGAATAGATGGCCCCAATGTATTTGCATCTGCAGCCTCTTGGCTGGAGGCAATGTCACTGGGCAGATCTTAAGGTGTGGTGGTGGGTTTAGGATTTTGATCTAAAGATATGCAAAGTGTGCCTAGCTGGAGTTCCTGAAGTGTGCTGTGTGGCTTTTTTCTTATGGCTTTGTTCTCTGTGTTTAGACCTGTGAAGGCAGGCCAGCTTCTTCTGCCATTATGGAAC
Organism: Orientallactaga sibirica; assembly: GCA_036365145.1. Taxonomy (NCBI): domain Eukaryota; kingdom Metazoa; phylum Chordata; class Mammalia; order Rodentia; family Dipodidae; genus Orientallactaga; species Orientallactaga sibirica. Next base: position 8,466,552 of record JAEOAD010000010.1, on the reverse strand, counting down.
TTCCTCTGTATCTGTAAGCTTCAATAAATATCCCTTCCTCCTTAATTGTGCCTGATCTGAAAGTTCATCTCAGGGAACCTGAACCTGTCTGCTACAGTGCCCCACCCTGTTGTATGAGAAGCTTGGTTTCCAGCCTGTATTCATATCTGTAATCACTAGTCTTACTACTTACCTTTCTGTGACCCCACCTATTCTGTGGGTTCCATCATTTTAAGCATCTCTTCATGCCATTCTCCATCCCTTCCAAGCAGCAACGCTGCAAGGCTTTACACTCTCCTTCCGGTCTCATTTTTGTGTCTGCACCTTGGGAAAATTCTGTAGACAATTTGGGTGTGAGTAAAAATGTATCTTGCTTGGTGCCATTTTCTCATTTCATGGTTATTCTCCCTGTAGATGAAGGCTAAAAACTGTTTCTTTGTCTTACACTCATTATTTACCTGAGAGGGTAAGTCCTGGGACATTTATGTTGTCATGAATGAAAGTAGAATTTGTAACTCATTCTTTTTATTTAACCTTTGCCTCATATTAGCTCCCTGTCTATGATGTCTAGTATTCTGTGGAGTGAAAATTCTCATGATCACTTGTTTTACCTGATGCTTCCATTTACATATATCTGTCACTGAATTTTAATGTGCATTTTTTGGATATTTTGCTACTTGTGAATATTAGTACAGGTAGAAATCACCTATATATATTTCTTTTATACATGGAAACCACATATATGTATATATACATATGTGTGTATATATTCTATAAATAATGCAGTATAAATATAAAATGCTGTATAAAATACTATATATATATATACTGTGTTTTCAAATTAGCTCTTCATTTATTAATGTTTAATAACTAAAATGTGTAATACTAGCTTTTAAGATTTCTAACTAATGGAAAAATATTGGCCTTTAACCACTCAGGTGAATGGAACCCATACCTGGAACTGGGAAACAAGTCAGAACCATATCTAAAATAAGCCACCTCTCCAATATTAAGCTCCCACTAATAGTGGGATACAATAGGGCCTAACATTTGCTTGAAACACCATTTTCCAACCTTTTTTACCCTAAGATAGTGTCCATTCTTTGTAGAGAAAGAAAAAAAAGACATATAAAGAACCTGGAAAAAACAAACCATACTCCAATACTAGTTATTGCAAGAGTGCAAAGGTAAAACTGGAAGAACTATAAAACAAGAAAAATGGCAAAAATAAATACACACCTTTCAATAATAACTCTTAATATCAATGGCCTGAATGCCCCAACCAAAAGACTTAGGTTTGCAGATTGGGTTAAAAGGCAGGATCTTTCAATTTGTTACCTCCAAGAAACTCACAATTCTACAAAGAATGGATACTATCTTAGGGTAAAAAGGTTGGAAAATGGTGTTTCAAGCAAATAGGCCTAGAAAACAAGCAGGGATCACTATCCTAATATCTGACATGATAGACTTTAGACCAACATTAGTTAGGAAAGATAAGGAAGGTCACTTCATATTGATTAAAGGAACACTCCAACAGGAGGACATTACAATCCTAAACATATATGCACCTAACACTGGGGCTCCCAATTTCATCAAACAAATGCTATTAGAACTAATGTCACAGATAACACCAAACACACTTGTAGTAGGTGATTTCAACACCCCACTCTCACCAATTGACAGGTCATCCAGGCAAAAACAAACAGATGCTTGTTGAATAATGAGGTCATTGAACAAATGGACCTAACAGATTTATACAAAATATTTCATCCAAATACCGAACAATACACATTCTTTTTAGCAGCACATGGAACATTCTCTAAAATAGACCATGTATTAGGACACAAAGCAAATCTTAACAATTATAGGAAAATTGCAATAATTCCATGTACTCTATCTTATCACAATGGTATCAAACTACAAATCAATAGCAAGAAAAGCTATAGAGCATACACAAAATCATGGAAACTAAACAATACACTATTAAATGAAGAATGAAACAATGAAGAAATCAAGAAGGAAATCAAAAGATTCATGGAGCCAAATGATAATGAGAAAACAACATACCAAAACCTTTGGGACATAATCAAGGCAGTCCTAAGAGGGAAGTTTATAGTTTTAATTGCCTATGTTAAGAAATTAGAAAGGTTGAAAGTAAACAACTTAATGCTACTCCTTAAGGCCTTGGAAAAAGGCAATTATAAAAAAATCTCACAACTAAAGAGAGTCCAGGCCCAGATGGATTTCCTGCTGAATTTTATGATACCTTCATGGAGAACTAACACCAATGCTTCTTAATCTTTTCCATAAAATAGAAGAGGAAGGAATCTGATGAAACTACTTCTACAAAGCCAGCATCGCTCTGATCCCAAAACCAGACAAACACAGAACAAAAAAGGAAGTTTACAGACCAATCTCCCTCATGAGCATAGATGCAAAAATTCTCAACAGAATATTGGCAAACAGAAAACAAGAATACATCAGAAAGATCATTCACCCTGACCAAATAGGCTTTATCCCAGAGATTCAGGGATGGTTCAACATACACAAATCAATAAATGTAATACATTATATAAATGGACTGAAGGACAAAAATCACATGATCATCTCATTAGATGCAGAAAAAGCATTTTTAAAAATCTAACATCCCTTCATGATAAAAGTCCTGCAGAGACTGGGATTAAAGAAACATATCTCAACATAATAAAGGCCACATAATAAGTAAATGAATAAATAAATAAATAAAACATAATAAAGCCAACATAATATTAAATGGAGAAAAACTTGAAGCTTTTCCATGAAAATCAGGCACAAGACAAGGGTGTCCACTGTCCCCACTTGTATCTATATAGTACTGGAAGTCTTAGCTATAGCAATAAGGCAAGAGACACACATAAAAGAGAAACAAATTGAAAAGGAATACATCAAGTTATCATTATTTTCAGATGATATGATTCTATACATAAAGGACCCTAAAGACTCTATCAGCAAACTGTTAGAGTTGATAAAAACCTATAGCCATCTAGCAGGATACAAAATAAACACACAGAATTCAGTAGCCTTCCTATATGCTAACAACACACAGAGGATGAAATTAGAGAATCACTCCCATTCACAATTGCATCAAAAAAATAAAGTACCTTGGGATAAAACTAACCAAGGAAGTGAAGAATCTCTGCAATGAGAACTTTAAAACACTCAAGTGAGAAATTGCAAAAGACACTAGGAAATGGATTGGAAGAATCAATATTCTGAAAATGGCAGTCCTACCAAAAGCAATCTACACATTTACTGCAATTCCCATCAAAATGCCAATGGCATTCTTCACAGAAGTAGAAAATATTCCAAAAATTCATTTGGAAACACAAAAAAACCTTGGATATCTAAAACAATTTTAAGCAATAAATAAATAAATAAATAAATAAATAAATAAATAAATAAAAATAAGGCTGGTGGTATCACCATACCTGGTTTTAACCTATATTACAGAGCCACAGTAACAAAAACAGCATGGTACTGGCACCAAAACACACATGTACATCAATGGAACAGAACAGAGGACCCTGATATAAGTCCAGGTAGCTATAGCCACCTGATCTTTGGCAGAAATGCCAATAATACTCATTGGAGAAAAGACAGCCTCTTCATCAAATGGTGCTGGGAAAACTGGATATGTATGTGTAGAAGGATGAAAATAGATCCTTCTCTCTCTCCATGCACAAGAACTAAATCCAAATGGATCAAAGACTTTAATATCAGACGTGAAACTCTGAAAGCACTAGAGGAAAATTAGGGGAACCCCTTCACTATATTGGTCTTGGCAAGGACTTTCTGATTATAACCCCAATTGCTCAGGAAATAAAACCACATATCAACCCCTGGGACCTCATGAAATTACAAAGCTTTTGTACAGCTAAGGACACTGAATAGAGCAAAGAGACAACATACAGAATGGGAGAAAATCTTTGCCAGCTATACATCTGACAGAGGGTTAATATCTAGGAAATACAAAGACCTCAAAATTAAATAATAAGAAATCAACCCAATTAAAAAAATGGGCTGTTGAACTAAGTAGAGAGTTCTTAGAAGAACATCTAAAAAAAATGTTTTACATCCCTAGTCATCAGGGAAATGCAAATTAAAACTACATTGAGATTCCATCTCACTCCTGTCAGAATGGCTACCATCATGAAAACAAATGACTATAAATGCTGGCAAAGATGCCGAAAAAGAGAAACCCGTCTACACTGTTGGTGGGAATGCAATCTGGTCCAGCCATTGTGGAAATCAGTGTGGAGGTTCCAGAGACAGCTAAAAATAGATTTACCATATTACCCAGCTATACCACTCCTAGGCATATATCCTAATTAATTGTCTCAATACTTTAGAGGTACTTGTTTGACCATGTTTATTGTCTCTCTATTCATAATAGCTAGGAAATGGAACAAGCCTAGATGTCCCTGAACTGATGAGTTGATAATGAAGATGTGGCATATTTACACAATGGAGTTCTACTCAGCAGTAAACAAAAATGAATTTATGAAATTTGTTGAAAAATGGATGGATCTGGAAAGGATTATACTTAATGAGGTAACCCAGGTCCAGAAAGCCAAACATCACATGTTCTCTTTCATATGTGGTTCCTAGGCACAAATGATTAGACCTCTATGTGAGTAAAAATAAAACTCAGTAGCAGAATCCAGTAAGCTAAAAAAGGGATATAAAGGGATAGAAAATGAGGGAGGGGGGACTTAATAGGATGGTACTGTATACATGTAAGTAGAAGAACAGATTAATGGGGGTGAAAAGGCCTAAGTGAAGTCAGGGGAAGAGATTGAGTAAAGAAAAGGTGGAGGGAGGGCTAATCAAAATCCAAGAGGATATAAATAAGTCATATGGAAATCTACTTTTCTGGACAATGGAACACTCAGAAACCATAAATTATTACTAGAAAATTTTCAGTGCCAGGAATGGGATACTTTCCAGTGACTTGTTGGCCAGGGAGGTCACAGATTTCTCAGTGACCTGCAGCCCATGTATGTGCAGTCTTAAGCAATAGGGTCTTACCATCTTTTCCTGATGGGAAACCAAGGGCCTCAGCAATGGCCTATGATGTTTTGGGAGTATCTGCCCCCATTTTGTGAGTGGATTATTTGATGATTTGTTGTTTAGGCTTTGGAGTTCTTTGTAAATTCTATAAATTAGTCCTCTGTCAGTTGTATAGCTGGCAAAAACTTTCTCCCATTCAGTGGGTAATCTGTTAGCTTTGGTTATTGTATATTTGTCTGTGCAAAAACTTTTCAGCTTCATGAGATGCAAATGGTTCAGTGATTGTTTAATTTCCTAAGCTGCTGGGGTTTTGTTCAGGAAGGTTTTTCCCACTCCTATATCACGGAAGGTTCCTCACATTTTTTCTTGCAGTAGTAGCAGAGTTTCCAGTTTTATATTGATGACTTTGGTACATTTGTATTTGATTTTTGTGCATGGTGAGATGTGTGGATCTAGTTTCATTTCCATACATATGGTTGTCTAGTTTGTCCAGCATCATATGTTGAAGATGCTGTCTTTTTTTTCCAGTCTACATTGGTAGGGCATTTCTCAAATATCAAGTAGCTGTAGTTAGTTGACCCAAAGTCCAGGTCTTCTATTCTTTTCCGTTGGTCTATATTCCTGTGTTTATGCCAGTACCATGTTGTTTTTATTACTGTAGCTTTGTAATATAGCTTTAGATCATGTATGGTGATGCATCCAGAAGAGTTTCTTTTGCTGAGGATATGCTTAGATATCTGAATATTTCTGCCATTCCAAATGAATTTTGAGATCTTTTTTTCTATCTCTGTGAAGAAAGAAGTTGGCATTTTTATTGGTATTGCATTAAATCTATATAATGCTTTTGGTAAGATTGCCATTTTCACAATGTTAATTCTGCCTATCCAGGAGCATGGTAGGTCTTTCCATTTTCGTAGGACATCCTCAGTTTCTTTCTTGAATGCTTTTATGTTTTCATTGTATAGGTCTTTCACTTCCTTGGTTAATGTTATTCCAAGATATTTTATTTATTTTATTTTTTATTTTATTTTATTTTATTTTTTGCTAGTGAAAATGGGACGTCACTTATTTCTTTTTCTGTATCTTTGTCTTTTGCATACAGAAAGGCTACTGATTTCTGTGTATTGATCTTATATCCTGCTACTTTGCTGAAGGAGTTAATTACCTTTACAAGTTTTGAGATGGAGGTTCTCAGGTTACTTATGTATAGAATCATGTTGTCTGCAAATAGGGCTAACTTAACTTCTTCCTTTCCAATTTGTATCCCTTTGATTTCTTTCTCCTGTCTTATTGCTTGAGCTAGTACTTCTAGTACTATGTTGAAAAGCAGAGGAGAGAGTGCACACCTCTGCCTTATTCCTGATGTCAATGGGAATTCCTTCAGTCTCTCCCCATTAAGTATTACTTGGGCTTTAGGAGCTTTATATATGGCCTTTATTATGTTGAGATATAAACTGTCCATGCCTAGTCTCTCCAGTGTTTTGATCATGAAGTGATGTTTTGTTTTCTCAAAGGCCTTTTCTGCATCTATTGAAATGATCATGTGTTTTTTGTGCTTAAGCTTGTTTATGTGGTGTATTACATTGACATTTCTGTATGTTGAACCACCCCTGTGTTCCAGGGATGAAGCCTACTTGATCAAGGTGGATAATACTTTTTATGTACTGGTGAATTTGGTTTGCAGGGATTTTTTTGTTGTTTTCAGGATCTTTGCATCTATGTTCATCAGGGAAATAGGCCTATAATTTTCCTTTCTTCTGGCATCTCTGTCTGGTTTTGGAATTAGGGAGATAGTAGTTTCATAGAAGGATTTGGAGATCTCTCCCTGTTCTCTGATTGTGTGGCACAGTTTGAGCAAAATTGGCCTTAGTTCTTCCAGAAGGTTTTATAGAATTCAGCTGAGAAGCCATCTGGTCCTGGACTCTTCTTTTTGTGGAGGTGTTTGATTACCTCTTCAATCTCAGAGGGTGTGATAGGTTTGTTCAGGAGATTAATCTGCTCTGGGTTTAGCTTTGGTAGGTGGTATGTGTCTAAGAATTCCTCCATTTCCTCCATGATCTCCTGTTTTGTAGAGTAGAGGTTTTTGAAATAAGTCCTGATGATTCTCCCAATTTCACTTATGACTTTTGTGATCTCTCCATTTTCATTTATAATTTTGTTAATTTGAAGTGTCTTTTTTTTTTTTTTTTCCCACTTGATCAGACTGGCCAGGACTTTATCAATCTTGTTAATTTTTTCAAAGAACCAGGCTTTTGTTTCATCAATTTTCATAATTGTCCTCTTAGTTTCCAATTCATTAATTTCTGCTCTGATCTTAATTATTTCTTTCCATCTGGAGCTTTTTGGGTTGGCTTCTTCTTGTTTTTCCAGTGCCTTTAGGTGGATGGTTAAGTTATTGATTTGGGATCTCTCTGTCTGTGTTTTGAAAGTGTTTAGTGCTATGATTTTTCCCCTAAGGACTGCCTTCATTGGGTCCCATAAGTTTTGGTATGATGTGTTCTCATTGTTTTCAAGTCTAGAAATTTTACAATTTCATTTTTTATTTCATCCACAATCCATTTATTGTTTAAAAGTGTGTGGTTGAGTTTCCAGGAGCTGGAGGGATTCCTGCGTACTTTTTATTGTTAATTAATAGCATTATAGCATTGTGGTCTGATATCACACACGAAATTATTTTGATTTTCCTGAAAATATGGAGGTAGGCTTTATGGCCCAATATATGATCTAGTTTAGAGACGGTTCCATGGGCTGTTGAGAAGAATGTGTAATCTATAGATTTTGGGTAGAATGTTGTGTAGATGTCTGTTAGGTCTAGTTGCTCTATGGTGATGTTGAGCTCACTTACTTCCCTATTAATTTTCTGTTTGGATGATCTATCTGTTGCTGATAATGGAGTATTGAAGTCCCCAACTATGATGGTTTTGGCGATTATTTCTGTTTTGTTGTCAAGTAGTTTTTGCTTTAGGAATTGTGGTGCACCTGTGTTTGTTGCATAAAGATTGATGATTGTGATATCCTCTTGTTGGATTGTTCCCTTGATAAATAAGAAGTGGCCTTCTTTGTCTTTTTTGATTACTTTTGGCTTGAAGTCTATTTTATCTGATATTAGCATAGTGACACCTGCTTGTTTCTTATTTCGATTTGCTTGGAATATCATTTTCTAAACCTTGAGAAGATGTCTATCTTTAGTGGTGAGGTGGGTTTCTTGAAGAGAGCAGATTGGGGGGGGGTCTAATTTTCTGATCCATCCTGTCAGCTTATGTCTCTTGATGAGTGAATTAAGGCCATTAATATGAAGGGTAATAACTGTGAGGTTTGATTTAATCCCTTCCATTTGGCTTGTATTTCTACTTTTTTATAGTTTCCAATCCTCTGTCAAGTTCCCTTTTCACATCATTTTCTGGTATTTTTAGTGCTTCTTGGAATTCATCCTTGCATTTATTTATGTCATTATTGAGCTTAGCCGGCTGGTTATAGAGGTCCTCTCTTTTTTTGCATTCCTTCAGGTCATTTAACTGTTTTTGGAGCCCTTCCTGGCTCATTTCTATTAGGTCTAATCTTGCGAGAATTGCATTAATACAATTATTGACCCTTTGTTGATTTTCTGCAAGTTCTGCTATTTTCTTGGCTAGAATTGCATTGCTTATCTCTTCATTTTTGGGTTCTGATCCTAATATCTCTTCTATGTTTTGGTTAGAGACATTCATTATGGGAATGGGCAATTTTGTTGGATTTACTTGCATTTGATTTTTCATGTTATTTCTTTTGCAATGTGGTCTGCCCATCACAGTGTAGGAATCTTGTTAACTGCAGCAGTAAGCTGTAGTTTACCTTGAAGTGTGACAGGGACCCTGTGAGCAAGGCTATCCATGGGCATAGAGGTGGGTGATATGCAGTGCAGGAACATGGTGGATGGGGGTCTCCCCGGCGGGAAAGGTGGGGCTGCATGGGGAACCTATGGATAGGCTCCCCACCCTTGATGAGGGTGGGGAACAGGGCAGTATGGGGACCCTTTTGGAGGGGCCACCTGCTGGTAAAAGGGTGTGGGCGAGGCTGCATGGGGACTCAGTGGGGTGCTACCCGTGGGCATGGAGGGTGAGGGGGTAGTGTTTCCTTGAGAGCATGGGAATCAGAGGATTCCCTGCTTTGGTACTCAGTGCCCTCCCAAACCCTAATGTGCCCTAAAGAACCCTAAAGGACTTGCCTCTCCCTCCTACCAGGTGCAGCATGTTTATACAGATGCCATCTTGACTGGAAGTCACTTATAGTATTTTTAAATTTATTTTATTCTTTTAATTCTAATATTTTGAATTAATATATTTCTATGGATAAACATATCCACATGCATATATAAAATGATAAAATTTCTACATTCAGGGTTGGGGAAATGACAGTTAAAGACACTTGTTTGCAATGCTTGCCAGCCTGAGTCTGATTCCCCAGTAACTACTTACGGCCAGATACTCAAAATGGAACATGCGTCTGGCATTCATTTGTCGTGGCAAGAAGACTTAATGTTTCTCATTTATTTATCTCTTCTCTATGTTAAAGCAAACATATTTATTTTTGTTTTTAACCTTGTTTATAGTTATGGCTAAGCATTTACAAAGTTAAGTTAAATGATGCATATATACATTTTGTTGTACTCAGTGTTTCCTAGAGGAATAGAAGCAATGAATGTATTCAAAATGACAATAGAAATTTATTATATTTTCTTACACCACCAGAACCTGGAGAAGCCTAGGGATCTCCTTCCTACACTACTGAGTCAGAGATACCAGTTCAACAAGTGGAGGTCTTAGAACAAGAAGCAACATTGATGCAGGCCCTGTCTGACACTGGCCTGGAAGCTTCCTGCAGAGCTGTCAGGGAGTCCACAAGGCAAAGGCTGAAGGAGCTGAGGTCTTAAATCCAGGAGCAATGAATGATCCCAGCCAAAGGCACAGGGAATAATGGAGACTGTTTGTGATGGGCTGCTGATCCTTACATGTTTTATTTCACTGGGACCCTCAGCCAATGGAACAATGTCAACCACATCCAGGGCAGACCAGCTGCTCAGTTCACTGACCCTATGCAAATTGTTCTGGGAATATTCTTACTTAAATTTCCAGAAATGTGTTTTAGAAAAAAAAAAATATGTGTCTTTAAATATAGCCACATTGAAAAACACGATTAATCATCACATTTTCAATTTACCAAGTAGTAGATTATAATCATTTCGATAAATGGCCAGTAGAAAATTGCATTCCCTGGAATAGAGAGATGGCTTAGTGGTTAAGGCACCCCTGTAAAGCCAAAGGACTGAGGTTGGGTTTCTCCGAGACCTAAGTAAGCCAGATGCAAAAGATGGCACATGTGTCCGGAGTTCATTTGCAGCAGTTGGCAGCCTTGGTGTGCCTACCCTTTCTGTCTCTCTCTCTTCTCCTTCCTCCCTCTCTCTCTCTCTCTCTAATAAATAAAAATAAAAAAATAAATCTTTTAAAAAAGAAAAATGTGTTTGCATAATCACAATGATCTACAAACATTGCATCATTCATCATCTATATGTTTATTTAAAATTATCACCTTTATTTAATGAAAGTAATTATTTGTGAGGAGTTTTAAGTATTTTTTTATTTGAAAGACAGAAAGAGGGAGAGAGAGAATTTGCATGTCAGGACTTCCAGCCATGCAAACGCACTCCACCTAGTCACCTAGTGCATCAGGCTTTACTTGGGTACTGGGGAATGTAACCTGGGCCCATTCACTTTGCGTACAAGCTCATGAACTGCTAAGCCATCTCTCCAGACCCTGAGGGTTCTTTTTGTTTTGTTTTGTTTTTGACAGAAGCATACATTTAAAACAATTTATATGTTACTTAAAAAATTTTAAAGTCGAGCTGGGCATGGTGGCGTACACCTTTAATCCCAGCACTTGGGAGGCAGAGGTAGGAGGATTGCCGTCAGTTCAAGGCCACCCAGAGACTACATAGTTAATTCCAGGCCAGCCTGGACCAGAGTGAGACACTACCTCGAAAACCAAAAAAAAAAAAAAAAAAAAAAATAAAGTCAAACATTATTATATTACTTAAACACACACAAGTGCACCTTCTGCTATTTCTGAATATAAATACACACACAGTGATTTGGGGCAAGAATATGATATAGCTAGCTAGGATTTGTAATTGATGTTTTGATTTAACTTTATCTAAAAATTGTCTTGCTTGTTCAAATATAACATATCTATTTACTACATGTAATAATAGTCAGAAAACACAATACTTAGAGAAGATCTGTAAAGAACAATTTACTGTAACAATTGGTACAATTTTAGTATTGAAGTTACATACTCTTTTCAAGCATTTGAAAAGTGTCTCCATGACATGTTATTTAGTTTAAATATGTTGATATTTTGTAATCTTAAGTTTATTTCACAAAAGCAATAGGTTTTTCACCAAGAAAATTGTTCTAATGATTATAAGTTAAATTATGACTAAACTCAAAATCATATCATAACTCAAATATTTTGATACAATTATATTGTAAATTCTTGTTGTGGAACAAGGGATATTTTATGTTCATATGCAATCACTTTATTTTTTCAAAGATTTATATTTTTACTAGATGTACATTTTATATATATATGTGTGTGTGTGTGTGTGTGTGTGTGTGTGTGTGTGTTTGTATGTGTACATGTGATGACTTATGTTTTAGTGTTTTTTATTTTTTCCAATTTTTAATTTTATTTTTTACTTTCAAATCTTTGGTATGGAAAGGCTCATAAGTTGTAATTTTAAGAATAAATTCTACAGCCCATAGAGACAGGTGTGGACTGAGAATGCCCCACAAACTATGTAGTATATGGTAAATAGAATGTCTTTGCAAATATTTATACCTAGAAGATACTTCAAAACTATTTGTCACAAACTAGGTGGTGTCTATACATAATCCATCAGCAAATAGACTAAATCAATTTGAAAGCAGTTTTCACTACCTGGATAATATTAAAGAGGCCTGGTGGCTTAATAGTAAGTGATCACAGTGTGTTGCTTTTACAAACTCTTTAGAAGTCCTTAACACAGAAAGTGTCAATTTATCTTATTAGTTTCATACAGTCTATTTATAGAATGCCACAACATAAAATAAGAAGGATGAGAAAAGATCAGCAAGATTGCTAGTATTGACAAGGCAGAATTTGGTTAAGTTTACAATTCAGATTTCAAATTAAAGATACTTCCTTATTTATTGTAACAAACTAAGTAGAGTTGCTAGTTCATTATAAAAAAATCAAAACTTTATTGTCTTTCTGGCCATATATACTATGTAGGGTCATATAGAATCACAATCACGAGTATGAAGAGCAGAGGTGGGCATCAAGGGACTTAGTCTGTGAGAGCTTATTGACTGGGACTTCATAGGCCATCCCCGACATTGTATGTCAATTACAAAATCATCAGGAAAGTGTGTTGAACAAATAAGAGTAATTTTATTATAGTAATTATCACATGGGGGCTAGTAATTTCAGTCTTAAATGTCAGGAGGAAAAGAGAGTACATTTTAGGGTGTTAGATCCATTTTGAGATATTTTATGGTAGACATAGGAAGAAAACAACAGGGATAGAGTTTAAAACAAAATAAATTTGGATTGGTGGTTTCAATGAATAGTGTGGGAGATAATTTTAAAACAATGAAATTCTGATGAATTAATATGAGTAATTTTAGTAGTAACTATTTTTGTTGAAAATTCCATGGCGATTTTATATGTTTTTGGTTCTATTTACGATAAGGCACAGAGGAATAAACTCAGTTTCCAAATCATTTATTATAAAACCAAGCAAAAATCAAGTGCAATGGGGACATGTAACTATTTAATTTAGCTTAAAGTAATGTTATTCCATTTTTTAAAATTATTCAGTTATGCTTTAGATGTGTTGATTTTCAATTTCTATTTTGGTCACTCCTAGAGTAACAGGAATTTTCACTGGGATTGGAATTTTTACATATTGAAAACCATGTTTCATAGCATTGCCAACAGTAGGTATAGAAGCAGTGCACAGAGATACAAGGCTCCACATGAGAAAACTTGGAATCTACTTACACAGGAGATATCAAAGAAACCTGTCTTCCTCATTTCCATTTGCTGAAGATTCAAAAATATGCAAAAGACTTGGAAAGCTTAGGGGTAAAAATAAGTAAAAGTAAATGTATCAATAATCTCTCATGGTTAGTTATTGGCATGAGGAATTGGGGCAAATTCAATGTCATATGTAATTTTGTAATGGGTTTTAGGGGTTCAGGAAAAAGTCCATGAATTCCAAACCCAGAGTTCATATCTTCTTTTAACCCAAATATAGGATAAAACAGACTGGGAGGGATGATTTATAAACCGTTACATTTTCTTCAGAAATATCATGGGTAGGAGGGAGAGGGAGGATTTGAGAACAGAGGAAAGTGGATATACCCATGTGTTTTGACAGCCCATGTGGGACAAACACGGGCCCTGGACAAAATAAACTTAGTGAAAGAGGATTTTCTAAAAAAAAAAAAAATGTACACTTTCAAACAAATCAAAAAACCATAAAAATAGTAACAAAGAAATATCCACTCTAGTGCCAGAGTAGGAAGGACATAATCTTAAGTGAACAGGGACCCAGGCTTGGAGGTGTGTGCAGCCAATGAGCTGGAAAGGAAATTCCTTCTCATGAGCCCAAGTAATATATTTGGAGTCAGGGCTCTGGAAGAGAATGGCACACCTGTGTCAGGTGTGAAAGACCAATATCCTGGCCTAGGGAAGGGGTCCATCCACAACTGGGTGGGTTACCTGCTGGACAGTGTGAATGAGAGATATATGAGCAGACCCTGAATTCCAGTCCTGCAACTGAAGGTAGGCAGCCTCTTGTGTTCCAGAGGGCAAACAGAAATCAACTAAAGATTTCTGTTATATATGTCTTTTTCTGTTTACCTAATAATTATATAACTTGTTCTCTCTTAATTTGGTTATGAGTCTTATTTGGCTTTCATTCTTAATGGAGGTTAAAATAAGAGAATCAAGCAATCATGGACCAAATACTAATAACTAATTTACTATGCTAATAATTTCAGTTCATTCATGGGAGAGGTAAGGTTTCCTGCCAGCCTGGAGTACTATTAAGGTTGAGAACGTTTTTTTTTTTTTAATAAATATTTTTAAATTATTTTATTTTATTTATTTATTTGAGAGGGAGAGAGATACAAAAATAAGCAAGGGAGAGAGAGAGAGAGAGAGAGAGAGAGAGAGAGAATGGGTGTGCCAGGGCCTCCAGCCACTGCAAACAAACTCCAGATGCATGCATCCCCTTGTGCATCTAGCTTACGTGGGTCCTGGGGAGTTGAACCTGGGTCCTTTTGCTTTGCAAGCAAGCACCTTAACCACTAAGCCATCTCTCTAACCCCAAAGTGGAGAAAGTTTTATTGCCATATAGATCTGGTATTTACCCCTTGTACATTCTGAATAAAGATTTTTTTTTTTGAGATATATTTGGGAGTCTTTTTTTCTTATTCTCTTTCTCTCTGACACCCTCTATCTCTCACTTCCCCTTTCCTTCTCCAATTTCCTCTTCTTCTTCCTCTCTCTACCTGTTCTTCATTGTTCTCAGCCTTAGTTGCTTGAAAGAGAATAGGCCACTTGTGGAATGATGAAGCACAGGCTGGAAGATGTGTTCAGGTCCTCAGATTGGTGGAATAAGCTACAGTTACCTTTCATGATGACTGTATCCAAACCTTTTTTTGTAAAATTTATTTTTTTTTTTATTAAGTAGGAACTTTGTATGGGCACCTCATGTGTTGGTCCCATTATTTCCCTCCTCTCTGCTCCCACTCCATTGAGGGCCTTCCTTTCTGGTATTCACGAAGAAGTTGTGAGTTTTGAGCTATGGGAGCAGCAGTCAGTCATTATGAGTTGAGGCAATGCCTCTGGGCATTTCCTCCTACTCTGTCGCTCTTACACTCTTTCTGTTCCCTCTTCAGCAAAATTCCTTGATTCTTGGTGGCTGTACTTTATGTCTTCTTTAATGTTGAGCTCTCATCGGCTTCTGGATTTCTGCTTCGGTGCATTTTAAGTATCCTCAGCATCTGTCTCCATCACCTTGGCACAGTTTCTCAGGTTCAACATAGAAGCCACACTCTTGTTCATCTTGCCAGTTTCTCTGTGGTTTCATCTGGGCCCTAGCTGCTGTGCTAGAGGTGGTTCATCTGTTGAGA
This sequence comes from Orientallactaga sibirica, assembly GCA_036365145.1. Taxonomy (NCBI): domain Eukaryota; kingdom Metazoa; phylum Chordata; class Mammalia; order Rodentia; family Dipodidae; genus Orientallactaga; species Orientallactaga sibirica. The sequence continues at coordinate 8,451,307 of JAEOAD010000010.1, read as the reverse complement.
GGGAGTCAGCTGTCTATACTCATCTTGTTGATAGATATTGGTTGTGTTCAGATGTTGCTGCTTTCTGACAAAGAAAAAAGAAAAAAAAAAACAGATTCTCCAATGGAGAGTGAGATCAGGGTAGGTTAAAGGGGATAAGAATTGTTAATTTAGAGATTATTTATTCATTTATTTGAGAGCAAAAGACTTGTGGGGCCTTCTCATTGGAGTACATAATCTTCCTCTCCATAGGATTCTGATTTAATTCCCAGTTCCAACTATGGGTTTCTTTCCATTGAGCAGATCACTTAGACAAACAGAAAGCCATTGGTTACCCACTCAGGCTGCTGTCACTATTGCAAAGGAGTGTATGTCTTGTCAGTCTGGTTGCTTTCATATAGCAGGGTCCCCTGCTTGCACACAACCTTGTTGATTATCTTCACCCAGAAGCTCATGTAGAATACTTTTCATCACTATATGTGCTATCTGTGAACTGGCTTCTTTCTATATTCAGCTGGATCTCTCCATGTTCTGTATTGTCAGCATGTGGTGGCTTCCACAATAGGTTCTTACCTTTTACCTCAGGTGAGTAATCATGAGTTTTGACAGAAACCTGCTTTGTTTGGGGGACCTTGTGAGTCTCTCCGATAAATAAGTCAATGTGGGGCAGGCGTGGTGGCGCATGCCTTTAATCCCAGCATTTGGGACACAGAGGTAGGGGGATCACCGTGAGTTCGAGGCCACCCTGAGACTACATGGTTAATTCCAGGTCAACCTGGACCAGAGGGAAACCCTTCCTCAAAAAAAAAAAAAAAATGTCAATATGGGTTGTAATCGTTTTCTGGTACTGGGAGTTATAAGACAGAACCAAATATTTTAGGCTTAGACTGCATCCCACCCTCTCCAGGGCCCTACTTAGCAGATGATCCTTCCATACTTCTATTGAGAGTTATAGCTTTTAGTCTGCTATCCAGGAGAAAGGTTTCTATGGTACCAAATCACTTTGGATTCAGTTGTGTATGCATATTTGCCCATCTTCATATTCCCCTCTCTGCAAACCCTTCTGTTGCTGTTATCTGTCCCTCATGTGGTCTGTCAGTTGTGCCTGCAACTCAAGATGTTCCAGATTAGGAACCACAGATGAGGGACAACATACTGTATTTGTCTTTCTACGCTTGTATTTGTTCACTTAGTATAATCTCTTCCAAGTCCATCCACTTTCCTTCAAATGTCGTTATATCATTTTCCCTAACTGATGAGTAGAATTCAATTGTGTAAATGTACCACATCTTCATTATCCATTTGTCAAGTGATAAACATCTGGGTTGATTCCAGTTCTTAGCTATTGTGAATTGACCAGTTATATACATGGCTGAACAAATATGTCTGTAGTGAAGACTGGAGCAGTTACGGTAGATGACCCATAGAGAAATAGGTGGGCCCATTGGCTCTGTTTTCATTTTTTTGAGGAGGCCACATATTAATCTCCACAGTCATTGTACAAACTTGCACTCCCACAAGGAAGCAAATATACTCAAATTGGAATGATAAAGCAAAGATTAGCATGACACTAGCCTTTTCTTAAAATTAATGAATTTTTATCTGTTAAAAATTCTTATGACCATGTTACAGACTTTTAACACCTGAAAGGTAATTGTTAACATTAGAATCTTTAAAATAGTTACCATTTCACAAATTTCTGTAAACTACAGTCAAAGGTATAAAAACAAACGCCCACAAAATCCTTCCCCACAAAACAAATAAACAATTAATATCCTCCCAAAGATGCAAGAAAATTAGATTCTTTATTTAAAAACAAAATCTTATTTTGAACTTGGTAACTATTACAAATAACTATAAAAATGTCTCAGGACACCAAGGCAATATAAAAATTCAGTATCTGAGCTTTTTTATTGACATATATACCTACTGATCAAACTTGCCCAGTATACTGATGGGTAGAAGGCCATTAGAAAACCTACAGGAAGCCGGGCGTGGTGAGCATGACTTTAATCCCAGCACTTGGGAGGCAGAGGTAGGAGGATTGCCGAGAGTTCGAGGCCACCCTGAGACTACATAGTGAATTCCAGATCAGCCTGGAACAGAGTGAGACCCTACCTCAAAAAAAAAAAAAAAAAAAAAAAAAGAAAACCTACCAGAGGCCAGGCTTGGTGGCTCACACCTTTAATCCCAGCACTTGGGAGGCAGAGGTAGATCGCCAGGAGTTGAAGGCCACCCTGAGACTACTGAGTGAATTCCAGGTTAGCCTAGGCTAGAGTGAGACCCTACCTCAAAAAAAAAAAAAAAAGAAAGAAAGAAAGAAAGAAAGAAAGAAAGAAAGAAAGAAAGAAAGAAAAGAAAAGAAAAAAGAGAAAAAGAAAAAAAAAAAAAAACCTACAGGAGGAGGAGATAATCTAAAAGCTGGTGAGAATTTAATGTGTAGATAGGATAATTCCAACTTTTATTTCCTATTTAAGATTATTCACAATTGTTAAATAAATTGTTAAATTGTCATATATGCATAAATATGTTCCACAGGGAAAATGTATAAAAATAAATCATTTTCTTTTGGCACATAATTCATCATTGAATAACATTGGAAAAAATTAAATTACTATATTTCATATTCCTATGTGTTCTATTAAATGAAAATTCTTAAAACAAACTAGCCTTAATCTTTGAAATGTAGCTTTTCAAAGGAAATTCAATCCGTATCTGATAAGATTCTCTTCTTGGTCTTTGAATTACTAAGCCATTTATTTTATGTGCATCACTTATGTGGACTGTGAAAGAGTTGTATCAGAAATGCCCAAGCATGGTGTGCTTTTCATGCTTCTAAAAGATGAATGACAAGTGTCAATGACATTGAGTATATATATTGTAAGCATTCACCTTCTGTCTACAGAAATTTGGGATTGTACCCAGACATCAGGTAAATCTTCAGGTTAAAAACTGATTGTCCAGAGCTCTGATTAAAAGAATGAATTTCTTACACACACACACACACACACACACACACACATGTATATCTGCACAGTATATTTTTGTTTCAATATAAATTCTCAAGATGATCAAATGATTACCAAATTCTACAGTAAAAGACACTGGATTTGATAAAATTTTATAAACTTTTCTATTCCAATGTAATTATACCAATTTGCCTTCTTAAAAGCAATTAATGAATTTTTTTGTCATTCTAAATTCTTAACATTGGTGGTTGTAATATTTTGGATTTTTACCATCTTACTAGTTCTCTCCTTGTTTCTTTTAATTCCCAAATGACAAATCTTAATATATTTCATATACCTAATTGTCATCTGTATATCTTGGGTAAAATGTATATTTAGATACTTACCCTACTTTTCATTTGTGGTGTGTGTGTGTGTGTGTGTGTGCATGCTCAGAGGCCAGACAAGCTGGCAGTGCCCTTCTCTTTTCCTATTCTGTGAGTTGCTCGAGGCAAGGTGCCTTCATCTGCCTGAACCTGCCTACTTTGGTCAGTGACTCCAGAAATTGTCTGGTTTCCACCCCTTTGCAGACTGGAATTAAAAACTTGTGTGTCCACAGACATATTTTTTAAAAGTTAGTAAATGTGTGTGTGTGTATTTGTGCGTGTGTATTTGTGTGTGTGTTCGTGCTCACTGGTCAAAAGGATGTGCTCCACCTTTTTATGAGATGCTTCTAGCTGTCTATGAACGTAATAATCTCCTAGCTCTACCTTCCATTGTTATGCACTTGTTGGGAAGCATGAGTCACTCTGCATTTGGCTTTCACATGAATATTGGGGAAACCGAACACAGGCAGAAGGGCTTTCCAAGCAAGTACCTTTAACCACTTAACCATCTCCCCAGCACAATGCAGAGTTTTGCATGTGAATTCTGGAATATTGAAGAAAGTCTTACTCAGAATGTCACAGTCCCTCCTACATTAGTTATTGTGAATATGATGCTATGCAAAAGGCAATTTTAAAGGGTCTTTCCATATCATTAAGATATTTCTCCAATGTTCTTTCTTGACTTTCTAGTCTACTATTTTCCCACATATAATAATTCCTCTAGAATATATGAATTTCAAGTATCCTTGTTTATTTGGGGTTTCCTTGTACTATTTACTTTGACAGTGTAACTAATGTCTATCATTAATGCATTTGGTATTTACATATACATTTTAACTAATATTGTATATGTGTCACTAATTTGATTATTATAATTTTATACCAAGGAAATTATTAGTTGTTTTTCTATTTAACTGGCTTAACAAGATTATCAATACTGCCATATTTGCTTTTCATGTAAATGTTAGAATTTGTGGAAGTCCCTTAAACAATGTGAGACTGGGTTTGCTACTGCATTAAAATTTACTCATTGAAAACAAACTCCTTTTGTAAATGTTTTATGTTTTGATAGTTATTTGTGTTTTTTTTATGATAATGTTACTAGAAGCTGTAGTTTAACATATTTGAATATAATTTACTTGGTTTATTTCTATTTATGTGATATATATTATGCCTATCAAAAATAAGCTCATTTGATTTAATCATGCTTGATGATTACACATTGTTAACACTTACATATAACATATTAAATGTGACTAACTCTTGGATATTACTCAAAATTAAAAGACACATGCATATTATTTTTGGTATCATTAAGTTTATAGATATTTATAGTATTATTTGGAGATTACTGCCTTTAAGTGATCCCTTGAATTTTTTTATAAAAGTTAATCTTTGAAAATTTGATATAAATGAAATAGCATTTTGATGCTATATTATTTATATATGCATATTACATATATTATAGATATATTTAAATATTATTTTCTACGTTAAATTATTTCTGAAAATTTCTATATGAATTCTATTAGGGTATGTTTCAAGAAAATATATATTATTTCCATTTGAATTATTTATCATAAAGTTGTTTTCAGTATTTTCTAAATTTCTGTTGATCTTTGCAGAAACTTATATTCTAGTCAAAGTGATTCCATTCTTGTTGTTTCTCTGTTTTCTTAATGTGTCTTTCTAGGTAATTAAATATTATAGTACTATTTATGTAGGAACACATTTTTGAATAGTATGATTAGGTTTTTGATTTTCTATTCTAATAATTTCTTCTGTGATTATATTTACATCTTTTTTGACCTTCTAGTGTACTATATTTTTATAAAATTATTTATTTACTTTAACATATTGCACATTGGTCATATTCTAATGAAGTTCCCATTCCACTGCGGACTCACCTCTGTGGGGCTATAGAATTCACTATAGGTTCATGAATGGATTAATCAGTCCTGTGGCTGTTACTGTCTTTCTGCTCCATCTTCCACATGTTCCCTGAGCCTTGAAATGTGCGTAATAATTCTCCTTCAGTGTTGACCTCTCAAGAGCCTCTGATTTTTTGCTTTGATTTGTTTTGATCCTCCTTATTATAAATTATAAAAGTAGCTAAAGAGAAAAGAAAGGTTTAAACATGTTCCTTAATAAGTAAGAAGGATTTGGACTTTAAATTACATTTAAATGCTACTATGCATAAATTAGTAGCTATAGAGTTCCTATGGAGCAGCATAAATATTTATGGATAGTGAGCCTAATGTCAGCTCAAAGTAATATTTTAAATTAAAATATATTTTAAATTTAATTCATAAATTATATTAATTTTATTCTAAAATATGTCTAAAATTATAATATTTACATTTAAATTTTAAACCAATTTACTATCTATAGTTTAGGTTTTGTTTATAATTTTAGAAATTAATGATAATTTATAGTTTTGGCATGAATTTCCTATATGGAATTATTCATTACTTAAACTATGCAATGCAATGCTATTCTCTATTTGTATATCATTGTGCATTCATCAACACTCTATAGTTCCAGAATATATTCTAACTGAATAGAAACAGAAACTTCAAGCACATCAGCAGCCATCCATGCTTATTCTCCTTTTTTTCCTACATAAAGTACCTGGGGACCAGCAGTCCACTTTCTATTTCCAAGATATTACTTTTGTGTCTTCTATTATAAATTCAACTTAAAGCTTCTGGTATTATGTTGCATTAGAGTGATGAGTATAGACACCTTTAATAATGAATGAATATTGAGATTTATCAAATGCTTTCTCCAATCCTATTGAGGTTATCATAAGCCTATCATCTTTCATTCTGTAGATGTGATGATGTATTACCATTTATTGATTCATATGGAATCTATTTGCATCCTTGTGATAAATCCTTCTTGATAATGGTAGTGTGCAGATGACTTTTGGATTAAAAGTGTTTGGTTGATAATTTTGCATCAATATTTATTAAGTATATTGGTCATCTCTTTTTGAAAAACCTCATGTGGGCACTTCATTGTGAAAACTCCTTCAAGTTTTGAATTGTTCCTTCTAAATTTACATCAATATTATAAAACTATATGATTGGAATCTATAATTCAGAACTGAGTAATTCCACACATCACTAAGAATTATTTCAATCACACATTATTGCATATATATTTTAAAACAAATAAAGTTTTGTATTAGTGCTTATAAACAGCTTGATTGTTAACATTTTATAGTGGGTAGAACATATATTTCCAATTAATATGGCTTTGTTCCAAGAACTTCAAAATAAGTAGAAGTAGCAATTATTATATCTTTTGTAATAGAATATCCTGAAAAATGTATAATTGATGTAATTGACTTAAAAATAAAATATAGGATTTTATTTCATTGTTCATTTAACATTGAATAATAATAAACACATGCACATTTATTTGGCATTACTCTTGAGTGCTGTTAATTCCTTGCTCTTCAAACATAAACAGGAGATATAGAATTACATTTTAAAACAGACTTGTCTCTACTTTAAAATATTTTTATTTATTTGCACATCTGCATGTATATGTATGGGTAGGCCCACATCTAAGTCTATTGTCATAGCAAATGTTGCCTGTTCAATTCCATATGGGTAACTGGAGAATTAATTGGACCATGGCCAGTAAGCAATAGAAGAAAATGGCTTAAACCACTGAAATATCCCCAAGCACTTTTTTTTTTCTACTTCTTAAACAATACTATCTTGGTACAATTACCTGAATTGGATGAAAAATAAATATTTTATTCATATAGTTCTCAACAGACTATATTCTGCACCATTATACTATTGCATTGAACATTTATTCTTTGTTTTGTAACATAGCCTGTAAATTTTAGCCATATTCTTAACTGAAATTTAAAATGTGAAATGATAGTAAACACTATTAATGATTTCATGTATTTATATGAAATTTCTTCCTTTATTCTTCATTGCAAGATCAAAATGTGCTTAAAATCCTTTAGTTCTTGATTAAAAATATTATCTTGTGACACGTTATAATTCGCTGTGATGAAATGCCTATCATTAGTCAGGCTGACACATCTACTAATACTTGTTTTCTTTTTTTTTTTTTTTTTTTTTTAGTTCTGAAATTATACTTTTACAAATTTAGGTAAAGAGTCTATAAAAATAAAACTATACAAGACTTCCATAATATTTGTTTAGACTCATGAAATATGGACATAATTAGAATGTTATTTTTATTTTTGATATTTATTAAATATTTGGAAAAATTTTGGTAAATTATATATTAAGTTTATTTAAAATATATTTATCAACAAAGGGACATAAATCTTATAAAATTCTGTGTTCTTGGGAATATTAGGGTTTCCTTTCTTAGCACATTAATGTGTCTACTATGTGGAACTGAATCCATTCTTATATGAAATGTATCATTCCAAAGAAAGGTTCAAAAAATAACTCCTTTCCTTAGTCATGTGCACAAGAACACATGTGCCATAAATTAAGAGATTCTACTACAAGGATATCATTTTTTTTAAGGTAGGGTCTCACTGTAGCTCAGGCTGACCTGCAATTCACTATGTATTTTCAGGGTGGCCTTGAACTTACGGGGATCCTCTTACCTCTGCCTTCCAAGTGCTGGGATTAAAGGCATACACCACCACGCCTGACAAGGATATCAATACTTTAGTGTGTGAGTGTGTGTGTGTGTGTGTGTGTGTGTGCACTCACACATGCATGCACACGTGCTCACAGAGCCAGGATGATATACAGTTTAGAAACACACCTGTGCTTTTCTTAATACTGTTTCATCTTCTGCTCTGCAGCAAAAAATCCTATTCAAACACCTTTGCAAAGACCTCATAGATCTCAACATAAATCTAGATTTCAGCCATATATTTATTACATAAATTATTCAAATAAAGAACATAAACCTTTAGTTTATTACTGCTAAAAGTTATAAATCTGTCATGTTACACAAGGTTACATGCTGAGCACAGCATTATTATTGTGGGGAAAGATGTCAATAGATATTATATTTTCTAAAATCATAGCTTATTTTCCTGCTGACTAAGTCTTAGATGCATACATTAGTAGTAGTCCAGGTGCATTAAATAAGTGAACAAACACTAAATAGAGAACTCAAAGCTAAAACTATGGTAAAAATTTAAAGCACTATTTCCACTGTACCAGTGTTGCAGTCAGGTTCATATTGTTGGCAGAAATCACCTAACCAAGAGCAGCTTGTGGGGAAGAAAGGGCTTATTTTGGCTTTCAGGCTCCAGGGGAAACTCCATGATGACAGGAGAAAACAATGGCATGAGCAGAGGGTGGTCATCACCTCCTAGACAGCATCAGGTGGACAACAGCAACAAAAGAGTGTGCCAAACACTGGCAAGGGGACACTGGCTATAATACCCATAAGCCCACCCCCAACAATACACCTGCCTCCATGAGCCATTAATTCCCAAATCTCCATCAGCTGGGAACATTCTGAATACCTAAGTTTATGGGGACACTTGAATCAGACCAACAAATTCTGCTGCTGCCCCCCATAAGCTGATAATCATACATGATGTAAATACAATGCATTCAGTCCAATTCTAAAAGTCTCCATAGGTTTACCCTATGATCCTATGATGTTCAAACAATCCCATAATCCAAGGCTCTTTAACTGAGTCATAATATCAAAAGAGCCAAAAACCCCATAATGGCATAGAATAAACACTCACAATTCAAAAGATGACATTGGCATAACAAGGGAATATTCCAACAACACAAGATTTAAAACAACCAGGGCAAACAGCAAACTCTGTAGCTCCAAATCCAACAATTCTAATCAGACAAATCTCCAAGTCCACTAATTCCATCCAGCAACAAGTCTCTGCAGTTCCAGTTGCATGCCTCTAGCTAGGCTACTCACAGTCCTGGAAAACTTCATCCAGGGCCGGCAGCTTTCCTTAATAGCCATTCTGTTGTCCTGCATCTCTACTGGGTCTCCACTACAATCCATAATTCACCCTCATGTCTCTATCTGGTCTCCATACAGGCATCCAGCAAACCTGCTTCACACTGACCATGACTATCTCTAAAATACATGACCATGTTGCAAATTCAATGACCCTCTCTTTCCTGCATTTCTTATACTCCACAATACCAGGTAGGGTGCCAATTTGTTAATCCAGGGGCTAAAAAGCAGATTTTGAACAATAGGACACTCCTTGAGCACTCAGGCCCCTTCAAAAGAGTCTATATTCTTCCTGTTGCTCTAGTGCAGGTCAACTAGCCCAAACTCAAATGTTCTAATCTCATGTAATTGCAGCTGAAGGGGCAGAAGTTTTAGTCCAAAGATTTCCTTTCTATGCCATATTTCTCTACTTACACCAGTCCATTTCTATGCAAAGCAACATTGCACAAACTCTCAGAATATGGGCATAACAGCAAGCCTCTCACACAAACTGTTTCAAGCCCAGTCCAGACAAAGCTCTTTCTCATCCTCATAAGCCAAATTTCACAGTCCATAGTTCCTACCGCATTCAGGTCTTTCATCTCTGACCAGACTAGTCTATTAAGCTGTACTTATAGCTCTGCAAGGTGTCTCTTAGGCCAAGATTGAAATCCTTCCACATTCCTCTTAAAAAAGGCCAAAACCTCACAGTCAGGTGTCTTTGACAGTTAGGTGTGCATTGATGGAAGAAATCACCTGACCAAGATCAGCTTGTGGGGAAAAAAAGTTTTATTTGACTTACAGGCTCAAGAGGAAGCTCCATGATGGCAGGGGAAAACAATGACATTAGGAGAGAGTGAACATCACCTCCTGGCTAACATCAGGTAGCTGTCCCCTCCAGCAGGACTCAGTTATTCAGGGGACGAGAGGGGGATCAGGCCTGAGGAGAGATGGGTGAGAAAGAAGGAACGAGACCAAGCAAAGAGTTGTCAAGGTCTCGTTTATTAGACTCCAGGCACAGTTTTTTAAGCAAACAGAACAAGGAAGTAAAAAGCAGGCACTGGGTGGGGGACCAAGTCTTGGGTAAATTCCTGGAATATTTATCAGTTACAACATTTTGCGGTCATTCTCGGAATGTAGGTTATACATTTAACAGTTACAGGTGTTTATCATTCCACATGCATGGTTAGCAACACGTCACGTTGTTCTCAGGGCAGCTACTTCCTTGAGCCCAGTTTCAGCTCGGTTTCCAACAGGTAGCCAACAGCAACAGAAGACTGTGCCAAACACTGGCAAAGGAACACTGGCTATAATATACATAAGCCCACCCTCAACAATGCACTGCCTTCAGGAGGCATTAATTCCCAAATTTCCATCAGCTGGGAACCTAGCATTCAGAACATCTAAGTTTATGGGGGACACCTGAATCAAACCACCACAACCAGGATCATCTAATATAAACTGTATATAAATATATGCAAGATCTCTTCTGTATTTTAGTTGTTAATAGTATGCAGACAATGGGTGGAATGTCTCTAAATTGTCTCTAAGCCATGATAAACAAAAATTAAGTTTTATGTAACTGTAATGGATGCTCTATTGATTTCAATTTTTAATTTTAGGAAAAGAAGCGGCCAGAGTTGTGCATGTGATAACATATTTTTTCTGAGGGGATACATTATAACATCTTGCTTATACCTGAGCATCAGGTTTATACCTGAAACATGGCCATTCTCATTAGAGAATGACCAGGGGCATGTGTAGACTTAGCACCCTTGTGCTTCCTTAGTTCATGCATCATAATGTATGTTTTCTTCAGATGGCTGGGATTAAATGAATGGATTCTATAAATATGTGACAACTGATAGGCATTATACCCCCATTATTTGTGCCCAGAAAAAAAAAAGGATAAAAATGTGCTGAGTTATGTACAACAATTTTATTCCTTATTAATTAAATAAATTCTAATTAATTAATAAATTAGTCAATGTTTCAGTCCTTCCCAAATGCCTATGTTGAAGTCTGTTCCAGAAAATGGTCATATTAGGAGGGGAAGACTTTTGAGGTGATTAAATGAGGTCACCATTTTCATAATAAGTACCCCAGGGAGATCCCTATCTGTCATGGGAGGTTTAAATAAGAAGACAGCCAGGAAAAGTTGGGACACTCATGAGAAATTGAATTAGGTGACACCTTGATATTGGAGTTTTTATCTTCCAGAGCTGAGAGAAATAGGTGGCTGTCATATATACACTGCTTATTTTTTAGTAATATAGTAGTGCAGTTTGGGCTAGGACAAAAAAATATTTTTAGGGATGGATTTAATTTGAACTAATTCTGTCCATCCCCCTCTTGTTTCCATGATGTTTACCCTACTTAAACAATAGCACAACTTCAAAGGCCAGAATCTTTAGCACAAATTCAAATTTCTCTCTGCATTTCCCCCATTCACTCTTCTATAATAAACTATGTCTGTCTCCCAATTCAATTTCAGCCACCTGAGATCAGTTTTATTTATTATTTTTGAGAGCATTTCAAAATGAATCAGAGTAGAAGAAAGATGCCCTGATTTTACTGTTGTTATTTCTTTTTTCTTCCACTGCTGCATACCTATTCTCTAACTAATACTCAATTTTTTATTTCTTTGACTATTTTTTTTTTTAATTTTCCCATTCCCATAACCTGGAATGTGAGCATATGAAATTTCCTAGTAGTTCACGTTGGATTTATTTATACATTTGTTCACCTCTGTAGAAGTGTAAATGTGAGTAAATGGTATTCTGGTCAATGGTTTCAATTTTAAAAAGAGTCATTGGGAAAAGTTGATGAGATTTGTGAATAAATTAGATTATAGTTTCTGATTATTAATCATTCTGTGTATCTGTTAATCTGTACTAATCATCTAATTTAATTTGTTGTTAAATATGATAAAGAATAGTATGCTTCATATTGTGGCTAAGAAAAAATTAATGTGCATATATTTTATGATAGTAATGATCATATTCAAAACTGTACATTATCACAAAAAATAATTCTGCCTGATTGAAAAGACATGAAATAAGTACACTGCATTATAGTATTTATAAACCCAGGAATCTTGAAGATGAGATAACTAAAACTATGATGTAACTATAAAGGGATCTCACATGTAAAATATGGATAAGGATAAACATGTAATTGTATAACCTGGTCACAGCCATACTAGTAATAACCATTATATATAATTTATAACCTGTGTCTGAGGGGTCTACTGGTGAGATTAGGAGATTGGAGTAGACTGCTGGAGAGTCAACCAGGATTCTTGTCTGAATGGATTTTCTTAAAATACTTAAAATAAAGCCAGTATTCTATTTTGTGAAAGTCCTGATGGAAAACTAATCTTGATGTAAGAGAAAACCAAAATTGATGGAGCTAGTTAACAATAAGTTGGTAATATTAAGAGAGAAATAATGTGCATAAGAGAGAAGGAATGCATAGCATTAGGATTTTTAATTAAATATATATTTGGCCTAAATTTCTGCATAAATTTTGAAAAAGTTTGTAAATAAATATTAAATTATATATTCTGTAAACTATAAAAATATCAAAGGACACTTACAGGGTTGAGCACCAATTAGAAAGGATGGATCTTTCTGTAAATGTCTGCTGTGGGCAGCATGCATGATCAAAAGCCTAGGAGTGAATTTCCAGCACAGCAGCACAAGAAAAAATGTTGAACCCTAGGAAACATCTCTGACTGGTCAAGAAAACAGCAAAGAAGCGGGTTCTGCAGGAGTTGTTTTAAAGTCAAGAGAGATTTGATTATCCAGAGAGTACAGGTATTTTGAGCACAGAGAACACATAGCAGAGGGGAAAAGTCAATGTTTCTATGAAATTTTCAATTATTCAACAGTATCATAGCAAATTTTCAATATTTTACTTACATTAAAATGGAAACAAAATTAAACTTAAGACAGACTATAGAATTTAAACCGATATACTTTAATTTTAATGAAATAATTCAGGGGACTTCCAGTCAAGATGGCATCTGCTTAACCATGCTTCACCTAGCAGGGAAGGAAAGGTAAGAGTGGTGGGGACTTTAGGGTCTGCAGGTCCTATCAGACCTCCAGTGGGAAGGCAAAGTAGGGAATCCACTGATCCCCATGCAGTTAGGTAGCCCACCAGTTCCCCAAACCCCTCAAGCAGTCATCCCAACTGTGGTGCCAGCCACTGCTCTGCTGACCAAATTTGCTCCTGCACTATCTTCAGGCTAAGTGGACCCAGGCCAGTTGGCTCATATCCCTCCCTCCCTCTTCCTGCCAAGAGGACCACCATCCCAGCTGGGACCACAGTCACAGCCACTGCCCCAAAGCACTATGGACCATGTTCCTCCTGTACTACCTGCAGACTATGTGGACCCAGGCCAGCCAGCTGTAGTCCTCCTTCTATCCTTCCCTCCCAACCTCCATTCTGTGGCTCTCTTCACTCTTCCTGCCATAGGAACCATGGTCCCAGCCAGGACCTCTGTCCCAGCCACCCCCTGCCCCACCCCCAGTGTTGCTCTGTGTACCAGAGTATTCCAGCACTACCTGCAGGTTACACAGACCAAGGTGAGTCTGCTGCTTTCATCCCTTCCTCCCTCCCCTGGCTTTCCTCCCTTTTTCCAGTGTGACTGCCCTCCCAGCCACCACCCCACAGTGCCTTCCTATCCACCTCCCCCCCATCGCCACATTACCAGACCCCATAGCAGTCTCATCCCCCTCCTGCTTCACTGTACAAGTGGACACTGCAGTCCCATCCCCTTGCCCCCCATCACCAGAGCTTGCATTCCCATTGCAACATCAGTCTGAGTTGCCCCATTCCCACCTCTCCACACCCTATTGGGCTGTCTGACCACACAGTCCCATACTGTGACCAATGAGCTCTTCCACAGGTTTTCACATCCCTACCAGAGCCTAGCAGATACTTCCCACGTGAGTAGACTGCCCCCCTTGCCATAAGCTGCTTAATCTCGTCAAACCTAAACTACAGCTTCCTCCTCAATTAAATAAGATGGCCCATACTGTGATAGACAGATCACAGTGCAATAGGAATAACATGAAATATCAAATGGAAGTAAATCCTACAAAGTTGCACAGTCCTGCAATGGAAGAAGAAACAATAGGACCAGAAACCCAAAATGAAGACACGCTATGAGACCATGGCCCAGCAATTAGCAGAACTTGCAGAAAATCAACAAAGGTCCAACAATTGTATGAATGCTGTCCTCCCTAGATTAAACTAATAGAAAAACAAAACAAAACAAAAAAAAAACAACAAGAAAGTCTTCCAAAGTCAGAGTCAGATAAATGACATGAAGGAGAGTGGGGGAAAAAAAGAGGTCCTCAATAATCAACTGGCTAAGTTCAATGAAGAACTAAATAAATGCAAGGATGAATTCCAAAAAGCATTAAGAAAGTCAGAAAATGATGTGAAAAGTGAACTCAACAGAGAGATAAATATTATACATAAAAAAGAAATAAAAATACAAAACAAATTGAACAAGTTCAAACCTTTATAGAAGCTCCTAAGATCAGAATGAGTCATGTGGAAGACAGAACCTCAGAAATGGAAGACAAGAAAGAAGAAACACTTCATGAGTCCAAAAATTTGAATAAATTCAAAAATTCTTGGGAAACAGAACATGAGGGAACTGTGGGATATGTTACATGTCCAATAATCGAATCATGGGAATACCAGAAGAAAGAAATTCAGAACAAAGGCATGGAGAACTTATTCAATAAATTTATTGAAGAAAACTTTCCCACCCTCTAAAAAAAGTCCCATCAAGATACAAGAAGCTAACAGAACTCCAAACAGACTGGACCAAATGATAAATTCACCAAGACATATTATCATTAAGACTCTAAACATTGATAACAAAGAGAAAGTCCTAAAAGCAGCTAGAGAGAAACAACACATTACATACAAAGGTAACTCCATCAAAATTACTTCAGACTTCTCAATGGAAACCCTGAAAGCCAGAAGGTCCTGGATTGGAATACTGAAAAGTCTAAGAACCTATGGCTTCCAACCTAAACTACTCTACCCTCATTTATATGGGAAGAAAAACTTTCCACCACAAAACTCACCTCTACAACAATATGAACACAAAGCCAAATCTACAGAGAGGACTTCAGGGAATATTCCAGAGAGAAGAGTCAAATAACCAACCTCAAGTGCCTTCAAGAAGCAGATCACAATAACCAATCTCAGAAAAAGTGCAAAAAACTGCAAAGCCCAAGAAAGCACCAAACCAGTGGTAATTTGAATATATGGCCCCCAATATATTCAGTGTTTTATTAGTTTGTAGTTAGCATCTGATACCACCTGGCTGGAGAGATCTCAAATCAATAATCTAACTGTCCACCTAAAGGCATTGGCAAAACAAGAAGAATCCAACCCAAAAAGCTCCAGAAAGAAAGAAATAATCAAGATCAGAGCAGAAATTAATGAATTGGCAACTAAGAAAACAATGAAGAAAATTGATGAAAGAGCTGGTTCTTTGAAAAAATAAACAAGATTGATAAACCCCTGGACAATTTAATTAACAAAATTAAAAATGCTCTCAAAGTGGGGCAAAGAACTGAAAAGGGACTTCTCAGAGGAAGAAATACAAATGGCAAACATACACTTAAGAAAATGTTCAAAAACAACTATGAGATTCCACCTTACCCCAGTAAGGATAGCAAACATTAAAAATTCAAATGAAAACAAATGTTGGCGAGGATGTGGAAAACTAGGAGCATCCAGTAAGTGTTGATGTGTGGTTCCTGGTTGTCCTGGGGCCATGGCACCTCATTGTCCCAGGGGCATCCAGGCAACCATGCATGCAGGCACAAGTGCAATGGGAAGAAACACCTAGGAGACAACTTCAGAGAACAGCTCTCATTTATTCAACAAGGAACTGAGTTTTTATAAGCAGCTGAGAGAGAGAGTGGGAAGAGGGTCTGAAGGGGATTGGTGGGTTCAAAGGTTGTTTGCTGATGCCTAGTTGTCATATAGGGATGATCATTCCAGCACTTAAGAGAGTCAGGTGATATACATAGTGATGGGAAAAGGTATAGAGTATGAGTCATAGGTAAATGGGGCTGTATAAAGGTTATTGGCTGATCCTGTATAAGGAGTTTCCTGGCCAAAGGTCACAGGGCTATGAAGCCTAAGTATTATCAGGATGACCAGGTGACCTGGGCTGAGGGGAGGGAGTAGACCTTCTCCTGCTGGTCTTGGGGTCCAAAATTCATCTGGGGTTCAGGATCACTGTGACCCCCATGAAGGGGGGGGGCTTACTACTTCTGGTTCCAGGAACCCAAGATTCACCCAGGGTCCAGGCTGCTGAGACCTCTCTGTAACCTGGGGGCCCAGCTTTCACCTGGGGCCCTGCCTGTGTCCAACAGCTACACCTTTCTTTTTATAGTGGAGTGGTGTCATCACATTGAGTGAGATCTTTATAGTCTATCATAGGTTCAGATAGAGCTAGCTGGTGCAAGAAGACATGAATAGTAGCTACTTTAACAATATTAGTTATTTGTTCTCTGAGAAACTTGATGAGGCAAGGGTTTACAACTAATTGTGTTCCTATAGCAAGGAGGGGGCTAAGGAAGGGGAGAAGACAAGTGACTAAAGGGTTAGAGAACCAGGTGGTGGGATCCTCAGGCTTGTAGAGGTCAAGCAGCTCCTTGTGGAGTTGAGTTTTAACATTTTGTTCAACAATATTTGATTCATTAATGAAAAAACAACATTCTTCTCCCAACTTGTCCCCAGATGTTCAGCAGTAATGAGGCCTAAGGCTCTATGGTTTTGGAGTACCACACTAACAAGAGAGTCCTATTGTCTCTGGAGAGATTTGAGGCTGTTTGTAGTGGATATCATGGCCTGGTCAAGCTTGTTTTAGAAGTCCCCCAAGAGGTGGTTAGTTTGGATCAGGGTGGCTCCCACAGAACTAGAGACCTCAGGGACAGCATCATGCCATGGCCCACCAGTAGGAGGATGAAAATCTCTCTCAGTTGAAGTGGGAAGACTTTGAGTTCATAAGCCACTCTTCTTTGTAGAGATACACCTGTGGAACAATCAAAACTGGGGAACAATAAGTGGGAGAGGAAACATTTATGCATGGGGTGGTTACCCCTTTGCACCAAACAAGAGTGGGTGTCTTGACACAAGTGGACCTGGTTAAGGAAATATTGAGGAGGCATTCAGCTCTGGTCACTTTGGAGCTGGACAGGCAAAGAGGCACACCTTGACCGGAATCAAAAAGGGGAATATCAGTAAGGCGGGATTGAGAATAGCTTGTTACAAGATGTAGGGTATTCAAGGGTGGCATTAATAGGGACTGCAGTTAGCAGTGGGTGGGTAGGAGATGCACAAAGGAAGAAGTTAGAAACTTTAGGACTGTTAGTAAAGGGGAGAAGATAGACCACATATGGGATATATTATGCACATGTTATAGTGGCTAGTATGTTTTCTGTACCTTTTTTTTTCCTGTGAAAGAATGTGATGGGTAGTTTGCACTGGGAGGAAAGCAGGGGTAGACTGTCTAGTAATATGAAGAATACAAGAGGAAGATGAGAAGTAGCTATTAGCATAGAGTTTTCCCATCACCCCTATCCTCCAACGTTTATGTGAGGGGTCTCATATGGGAGTGTACATTCTCTAGTTTTTCTGAAGGCTTCAAAGATAGAATTTGGACCCCTAAAGCTATCAACAACACAGTAATCTTATTGGCATGTCCCACAATAGTCTTGGTCTTTAAGGAGCTCTTTATTAGTTTGGCAATAGGTGAAGCATGCCACACTGTCCACACAAACCACAAAATAGGATAGACACTGAAGGTGACAGAGTCCTGGCAGCCCTTAGTAGGGCAATATCCTGTGCCAATGATTTTATTGACCCATTCATAGGTCTTTCAGATTTCAAAGCACCATCCTCCACTGGGGGGAGGGGGTGACAAGAGAGGAAGTGAGAGAGACATTTGCATTGGGATGTAAGATTGTTAAAACTGCCACCAAAATGGTCAAGAGGGAGGCCTGTGGCAGGCATATGGCTTTGGCTGCATCCATGAGGCCATGAAAATCCCCTCAGGGGGCTTCCTTTTCCTGAGTTAGGTGGTTCTGGTGGGGGCGGGGCTTCCTCCATTTCTTCTGACCCCCATCTGTCAATGTCAGGCAGGCCATCTCTTTGGTCATTGGGATGGAATCAGACATTTTGAGCTGATATCCAAATGGGACTGGGCTAATCCTGTGGGAAAACACAAGCAAATCCTCTCCCTGTGGTGAGGAGGGGGTTGGATCCCTTCCACATTCCATTTAAAGGATCTCACCATCATACCAGGATGGGAGGGGCATGCTCTGGTGTGGCCAGTGGATGGTGATTGGGGTGGGGATTGGAGTTTTTGTATATATTGAAAATGTTTAAAGTAGCCAGAGTCTTTTAAGTTTTGGTGTGTCCTTTCTATTATACCTTGACCTTGTGGGTTATTTGGGATTCCCATAGGATGGGTAATCTTCCATTACATGCAGAAGGCTTTGAGTGAGGAACTGACAAATGCCAGGCCATTATCAGTTTTTATTTGATGGGGGAGATCCACAATAGCAAAGGTAGAGAGCGTATGATGTATGAGTTTTTTTGAGCTGTCTCCTGTTTGTGCTGTGGCCCATATATAATGGGAGTAAGTATCCACAGGCACAATGACATATTTCTGATGACCAAATTGGGGAAAATGAGTGACATCAATCTGTCAAAGGGCATTGGGTTAGTGCCCATCTTCTGAAGGGCAGGTGTTGTTATTAGTGAGGCACAGGACCGGCAGGTTTTTAGTATACATTGGACTTGATTTTTGAGAATCAGAGGGAAGTGCGATTGTAATCACTTAAGGTTCACATGGGTGTTAGCATTAAATTTTCCTGCTTCCTCAAGGATGGCCAAGAGAAGATGTCTATTGGGTCTCCATAGGAGGCTGCCTGATCTGCTAATGCGTTTGCCTTGGTGAGAGAGCCATGTAAGGGGCTGTGAGACTGTATGTGTTGTACAAACAGGGGGTCCTTCTTTTGCAAATGAGGTTGGAGACTTTTATCAACAGTGGTGAAAGCGGGTTTACATCTAGTTGGCCATGTGAGTGAGCAAGCCAGGGGAGCAAGCTAACAGCATAAATGCTATCTGAAAAGAGATTAAAGGGGACTTCTTCCTCTAGGAGTGCCAGATAGATGGCATACAGATCCTTATGTTGTGGGGATCTGTCAGGAAGTTCCTTAAAAATGATGGTGGGTGGTTGATCCACTGGGTGGTAAAGAACTACCGCTGCTCCCCCCTTTTCCCCATTTGTCAAAGGGGGGGGAGGGCTCTGGGGATTGGATTTCTTGAAAAGAGGTGGGATGGGAGCCATTTTAAAAGGGATATTGCAGGAATACATTTTTTATTGGGGTAGTGGTTGTCAATTTGACTGGGAAGCCTATTAGGCTGATTGCAAATCGTGAGTGGTTCCTGAATAGCCATTGTATATCAGCAAGGGAGAAGGGGGTTATGATAGTGTCAGGCTCTTTGCCCAAGGTTTGGAGAGCCTGGTCTTGCCTGGTTTTGATCATGTCCATGAGGTCATCAATCTCTGTTAATATACCTGGGACACCACCAACGGAAGTGTAGAGCCATTCCAAGGCTCCTTGGGGTTGGCTTAATGCTCCCATGATGGTTAGGAAGGAGTTAAATATAATCTGAATTGGCTTGTCTTTGAGCACAGGGAAGTGTCATATTAGAAAATATGATATTAATCTCAGTTAATGCTTATTTTGCCTCTGTGCTTAGGAAGCAGGGGGAGGATGGATCTATTACCTTTTGACAAGTCAAATAAGGGTTGTAAATCACTGGTGGGGACAGGGAACCATTGCTGGAGACAATTGAGGTTCCCCATGAAGCTCTGAAGTGAGGCCAATGTGATCTTCTGGAGAAAGGAGAGTATGGGTTTAAGAAGCCAGGAAGAGGTGAGGGAGAGTTATAGGTGGGATAAGTTGGACTTTATTTGGGGCAATTTTGAAGCCTGCCTCAGTGAGGAAAGGTATTAATTGGTCCCTTAGCTCTGATGGTGAGATGGAGGGTCTTTCCCTACTAGGATTTCATCAATGTAATGATAGATATTAAGGCCTCGATCTAAATGTGCCTTTAATGCTGTAGCAACAGCTTCTTGGCATATAGTGGGGATATTAGTCATACATTGGGACAGAACCATCCACCCAAAGTGGTTGGCAGGTCCTTCATTATTGATGGAGGGGACTGAGAACAAAAAGCATTGTTGGTCTCAGTGGTACAGAGGGATAGAAAAGAAACAATCCTTGATAATATCAATAGCAAGGAGGGGTGCAGTTCAATTTGAGGGACACCTCAAATGAGTATGGATTTATTGATGGCCCTAAGATCTTGTAGTAACCTGCATCCTCATGAGCCCTTTCAAATTACAAACACAGGAGTGTTCCATGGGCTCTGCAAGGGGCAGATGTGATTAAGTTGGAGTTGCTCTGTTACTAACTGATTTAAGATTTCAAGTTTCTTCCTTGGCAAAGGCCACTGTTCAATGCAGGTTAGCTCTTCAGAGAGCCATTCTAGGCTGGGAGTTTTGTACTTAACAGTGGCCTTTAGGACTGGGGGGACACAGTGAAGGTATCTCTTATAGGTTTCCATCTCAATGCATTCTCCCTCTACATTACTGGCAATATCTACTTCTAGGTCTTCAAGGATGTTCCTCCCTAAAAGGTTGGTTGTTATGTTGGCCACTAGGGGTCAGATGCTACTTACAGTTCCATCTGGGTCCTTACTCTTAAAGGCTTCCTTGGTAACATATGCCTGTGAAGGACCACCTATCCCCATTAATTGGGGCCCAGGAAGTAATTCCCAGTGTTGGGGAGTTTTAGATCATTTTAGAATTGTCTTATCTTCCCAGTATCAATTAGACATTTGAAAAATTCTCCTCCAACCTCTAAGGCTAGCCTTGGGAGGGCCCCTCTAACATACTTGTTACCCATTGTATATTATAGGTTTTCCCTCTTATTGGCAGGGCTGAGGGTTGCCACTTTTGAAGTTTAAAGGCTCCAGGGGATTGCCATCTTTGTCATATGTAGAGTGGCAGTCTTTGTTCCAATAATATCCCTTGCAACATCTAGCACAAACTGTTTTTGAACCAGGGAGATGCCTTCAGCAGCCTGATGTGGACGGCATTCCCTTCTCCCGTGTCCTTCTTTGCTGCAATTAAAGCATATGCCTTTAATTTTCAAGGCTGCTGCAAAGGCCTGTGTCTTTATGTGGAACCTTTATGTGAGGCAGTTCCAATATCCTGTGTAGCAACTACATTTATCATAATGTTCATCCTTGAGGTCTTGGCAAGCTAGTCTATATTCTGAGATCCTGCCTTCCCAAGTAATATTTTTGAGGCCATCCCTGTCAGTTGAGTTTGGGATTTTTCTTTCTAAATTGTTTTTTGTCCTTAATATAAAGTCACAGAGGGTCTCCTCCAGCTTCTGATGAAAAGAATGTAAGGAAAAGGTATTATCCTTGGTGTTGGGGGGGAATTCTATCCTATGCCTGGATGGCACAGAGGCAAACTTTGTCATAGAACCCTGGGGGCTGTTGGGCCTGCTGAAGGCCTGATGAAGGCCTATGGAGAAATTGTCCTGTCTGAATAACTCATCAAACCCCCAGGGAATTTTTGGTTGATTTTTGTTTCTTTTTATTTGTTGGAGGCATTCATTCCCCAGTGTGCAGTTACCCTGGCAAAAGGCTACAAGTCCCTCTGAGGAAAGATAGGAGTAATCTTAATATTGAATCTTTTCAGGGTTGTAGGAGGGTCTTTCCTTAAGGGGACCTCACCGCCCCTTCAGTCAAGAGCTCAGGATCTATAAACTGGCTCAAGTCAAAAACTGATTAAGAGGCCTTGATTCCCTATTGCTATAATTCAAACTGGCCTTTAGTTCCTTTGCTCTGGGACTTTTCTGCTTATACAGATTATGCGGGGACTCAGTAGGCTTCTTATCTAGTTGACCTCTGGGAACACCATGATTAATCAGCCAGTGCCAAAGATCCATACGCATCATACTTTTATGTGCATTGTTTTGCCTACACTGTCTATTATGATGAACACACTCATCTCACCTTTGGCAATTCAGCACTGCCACTTGGCCCTTGCTACTTTGAGATCCAGTTAGACCCGTTGTATCTAAGTCACTTAATGCAGCAACTGCGGCTCCCACTATGATGTCTTCTTTACATAAAAGACCAATGATTGACACTTTAAGTATGCTTGTGCTCCTCTCATAAATATGTTTCTTAAACTTAGTAAAGAGCATATCTTCTGGATGCTCCCATTGTGGAGGGAAAGGTGAGTGTACATTACAAATCCACTCCAGCATTCCAAGTTTCCTGAGCCTTTTATTCCCCAAAGTATATACATTTTCAAAATCTGTATTTAGAGTGTACATCACCACCAATACTTAATCTCATGTAAAATGTGGACTTCTATGTACATCATAATGATTTGTCAATGTAGATTCATAGATAGTAGGGATTATAGCTTGCGCTGCTCCCTATATTGCCCCTGGGACTTAGTTTATTATTGTAGTGGAAGTCGAAGTTACTCGTGAGTCCATTGGAAATGGCTGACTTTGTCTTATGTAAAGTTGAAGCCCATTCATTTCACTTCTGTACCATTGCCTTTGTTTTACTAGAATAGCTCAATCCATCACTCCTACACAGAAAAGTAAAAATATTCCATAGATTTTTCTATATACTTGTTTATTAAATACAAGCACTTCAGTACATATTCATGGCAGAAGACCTTCACTTTTCTCCTTGTGAATAATTTCATTATTTAGTGTAGTTTAATACCTTAGGTTAATAAATATTTTTAAAAGTAGAAGATAAGGTTTGTAATTATGCATGGCCACCTGTTCCACCTCATATATTTAGTTAGAACAGAGCTTATGGATTTACAGTTTTACCATTTAGACTCTGAATTCTGGACTGAAACTGTCACATAATTTCTAAGTAGTTTTATACACAGAACAGCCTGAATCACATCCAAGTTACTGAGATAATTTCACAAGCTGAGATGGAACCTAATGTGTCTGAGTCATTTTGTTCTATCATAGCTGTCCAAACCAGAGTCTATATAATATAAAAGTACAAAATGCATTCCATTAGAAATTTGATGATCTTCACATGTTTAATTTTATTCTATATATATAACATACTATATATTATATATTTTATTATATTATTTTGCATAACATTTAATTATATATTATGTATAACATATATAAGATACAATGATATGTAAATATAGGTTGATTAATTTATGCATTAAAACATGAGTGCATATAATATGTGAATATTATTCTTCTGAATAATATTTTAAAATATTTTTACAATAAAAGATACATTTCACATTCTCATGAGTAGAAGCACCATAAATCTTGTTAATTAAGACATAGAGAGATAGCTCAGTTTGTAAAGAGTTTGTGAGTCAAGCATAAGGGCATGATTTTTTTTTATTTAATTATTTGAGAGAGAGAGATACAGAAATAGGCAGGTAGAGAGAGAAAGAGAGAGAGAGAATGGGTGCGCTAGGGCCTCCAGGCACTGCAAACGAACTCCAGATGCATGCACCCCCCTTGTGCATCTGGCTTATGTGGGTCCTGGAGAATCGAGCCTAGAACCGGGGTTCTTAGGCTTCATAGGCAAGCGTTTAACTGCTAAGCCATCTCTCCAGCCCAAGGACATGATTTTGACCCCCAGCATGCACATAAAAAGGCAGGTATGATGATGTGCACATGCAAATCCAGGTCTTGGGAAGTAAAGACATGAAAATCTCTGAGGCTGGCTGTCTACTTTGCCTAGGTGAATCAGTGAGCTCTGGGTTTAGTTAGAGATCCTGTCTCAAAAAAAATAAGGTGCTGAGTGATAGGGGAAGTGACCCAACATTGATGTCTGGCTTCCACATACATGTACACCCTCACATGTATGAATACACATATGCACTCATGAACACCACATGCACATATAAATATTGTTTAATTGAAATAGTCTTCTATCTTGTCAGTAGTTTTTTGCTGAAATCATTGAATGTAAAAATATAACCATGACAAGATATCAGTATTTTCACCTGCTGAGGAGTGATATTCATAATTCAGTTATCTAAATGTTTTACTTTATTGATAATTTATTTAAAAAAGATAACAAAAATATGCCAAAATATATCAGATTCCGGTTTTTTTTTTTTTTTGCAAGATGAGCCATTTCTTTTTCAGTTAAGTATGCTCAACTTTTGCAAGTTGAAGCATTGCTCATTTTGTCAAATATCTTCAACCTGCTCTGAAATGGCAGCCTAAACAAGCAGATTTCTAATTTAGTGCCACACAGAAAAAGACCATCTTTCATTTTAGTGCACTCTGTGTAATATATTAATGTCATCTCTAACTTTGAGGAATAAAAACGTCATTGTTACATGCTCTCATTAAGCTGCTACCTGCAATGCGGAATTATCTCTGAATGATGCTTCTATGCATCGTCTGCAATATTCTAGTTAGATGTAGCCCTGTAGCAAAGAGGTAATTATATTGATTTTTCAGTACTGCAGCAAATACTCTAGTGTCCAATTCCTAAGCTTTGGCAAAAATAAAATAAAATAAAATAAAATAAAATAAAATAAAATAAAATAAAATAAAACAAAACAAAACAAAACAAAACAAAACAAAACAAAACAAAACAAAACAAAACCACAGCTATCATATCTGCTGTGGAAGCAAGGTTTCAAGTGCCTCCAAATCATCATCATGAGGTCATTTCAGACAGCATTTCCCTCAGAAGGAGGGCAAATCTGATAATATTTGTATTTTCCAAGCTCACCATTGGGTGGTTATTTTGGGATGTTTTCTTCCAGACTATTTTTGTAAATTTCAACACAAAATATTAAGGAGCAACTTGTATTATTAGTCAAGATATAAGCAATATGTTTTCTTCTCTTTGCAAAAGAAAAATTATCAGGGCTAATATGGAAATAGTGCTTTAGTTTCCTAAAAATAACTGACAAAACTAACTTGATGAAACATACCTTTTTAAAAAGGAAGGTTTTCTCGAACAATGTGTTAAATACATATAGTTTAAAATGCAGCCAGGAATCTTGTGTTTTGTTGATTCTTTTTTCTTTACATTTGACTTCTTTGGTATTACAGGGATTTTGTTTCAAATTTTAGTACACAAAATTAGCTGATTTTTCCATGGATTAGAAAGTACAGAGCACATTAGCAGTTTTTTTTTTTTTAATTGTAAATTATTCCCATCTGTTTGGGTACACACAGTTTTTATATAAATGTAATAATGCCTTTTAGAGGCTCTCAATAGCAACATAACATCATCCAAATTTTATTTTGAAATAATGATTGTTACAGTCAATCATTCACACATTCATTATTTACCTCAAACTGTGCACATGGAGTATGTATGATTCCTTGTGCATTTGCAAAGCATCAATTATAAGAGAAAATATTGGTATATAAATAAACTAGCACACTTTCCAGTCAAACTTAATTTAGGTATTGAGCTGGAGTCAGGGCTCAACTGTCAATGGTGCTGGCTTGCAAAGTATGTGGACTTGGGCATGAAACTCCATTACCCATGTAAAGCCAGGTACAAAAAGTGGCATATGTGTCTGGTGTCCATTTGTTGTGGCAGGAGGACCCAGGGTACCCATTCTCTCATTCTCTCATATTTTCTCTCTCTTCTCTCTTTCTTTCTTAAATAAATAAATATAAAAAATAAAAGATATATGGAACTGAATGAAAGAGATATGAACTGAATAAAAGAGATATGGAACTGAATCAACTGTTTGCTATTCAATTTAATATATTCTGTTGCTATTCTGTCACATTTATACTCTTCTTCCATATTAGTTTATGGATGACCCTCTATGATTGGGGCCCTGTGTTCTTATCTTGGAAGCACTAATGCCCCTAGAACCCTATTACACACTTATCAGCTTGTTGTCATTCTAGTATGGATCCTCCCTCTCTTCCTCCACCTCCCTCTTCTATTCTGCTCTTTTCTTTATATTTATGTTTTATGTATTTACCAAACACTGCTTCTTTATTCCTAAGTCATAAATGTCACATACATCTTAACTGCGATGATTGGTCTTTCTTTGAGGCATGGAGCAGCTCTAAAAGTATTGACACAATAACCCACAGACACTAAAATATATAATGAAAATTTATTTCAAAGTTTTCCACTGAAAGATTAATCTCAGAGGAGCTTTTTTACTCAGTAACTAATGGAATGATGGCAACTACTTAAGTTATTAAATAATTTATGCCAACAATGTAAGGACCCAATTTAGACATAAATTATAGTGAATATAATTCTATAAACTTTGATATTTAGGACCTTTTTTCCACTCAAACTTAGAACTTCAAGATAATGAGTATGTACTAGACTTGTTAAAAAATATGTTTCTTGTTAGAGGAATGCTATGGGCTTTGATTCAAAGGTATTCTGTCATTATCACACCCAGTTCCTCATAGGAATGTCGGTTCAAAAATTTAGGATGTATGTAGTATGCAGCCAAAGTTGTTCAGAAGCAAATAAAACTAGTGAGACAGGTCATCTACACTTTTGGACCACTTTACACACTTTTTAAAAATACAATATTAATATATTTCTCTATGAATGTCTCCTACAGTTGTTAATCAAAGGGTGAATGTCTTTTTAAAAGTAAAGAAACCATTTTATTCAGTTAATGTATGAACTTACTTTTGCAATTCATATGTTGAAGTAGATATTTTAGATAATTTAAATATATAATATTAAATAATAGGAGTGAATTAGGTAAAATGTAACCATAAAATATATAATTTACTACTCAGAAACATATCAACTCAGCTAATAAAGTGTCCCTCAAACTGGAATCATTCTCAATAGCATATGGATAAAATTATATTCTACAGGACATAAAAAAACTACAGTGGTCTCTTGGGAACTTTATTTCTATTGCTTTGAGATGGATGACAATACTTTATTGTATCCATTATTGTTGCACACAAATGCAGTCAATGGGTAGATAGCAATAACAGAATTATTTTACCAAATTAACCTGCAAATTACAAAACAACATAAAACATGATGTAAATATGGTATATATATTAATCAAATTTGATGTTTGACAAAATTGATGACCTGAGGAAACTGTTTCTGTTATCCTATATTTATACTTCTAAACCTAAGGGGCATATTGACTTAATACTAGTCTACTGAAGAAATGTCAATGAAGAAAATAATAGTTTTTTTTTGTTTTTTTTTTTTATCTCAGAAAAGACCTTTACAGAGAGCTACAAGGTGAATTTCATGTGTTAACCTTAACTTGTTTTTCTTCTGACACAAAAAAATAAAAATAAAAAAATAAAAACTGGTGAAAATGTTGCCAGTAGGGGCTGGAGAGATTGCTTAGCAGTTAAGGCACTTGCCTGCAAAATCAAAGGACCTAGGTTCAATTCCCTAGGACCAATGTCAGCCAGGTGCACAAGATGGCTTATGCATCTGGAGTTCATTTGCAGTGGGTGGAGGCCCTGGTACACCCACCCATTCTCTCCTCCTCTCTCTCCCTCCGTCTGCCTCTTTGTCTCTCTTAAATAAATAAATACATAAATAATGTGTTGAAAAATAAAACTCTGCCAGTAAAACACCAGAAAAACTAATCTCATAATTCCTTACCTATACGAAACCTAAATTATAAAATCTATATGATGAAAACCTGTGGGAAAAATTTTATGTTTTCACTTATTATAAATTTAGTACCAGTGTACTATTAATAAATTCATTGAATTGAATGCAGTTATAATGTTTCTATTTTATTTCAGACTTTCTAAGTGCAAAATTCATTAAATCCTGTGATCAAAAGCAAATGTATCATTTCTTTTAGTTTATGTATTTAAAACAGTGAAAGAAAAAATCCAGTATTTCTTTTAAAGAATAAAGACAAATGGGAGTTTGCTGAATGATTAAGGCATTTGCCTATGAAACCTAAGAACTCATGTTCAAATCTCCAGGTCCCATGTAGCCAGATGCACAGTGGCACAAGCATGCAACATTGCAGATGTGCCACAAGAGGGTGCATTGGTTTGTAGTTAGTTCACAGCAGACTGGAGGCCCTGACATTCCCATTCTCTCTCTCTCTCTCTCTCTCTTTTTCTCTCTCTGCTTCTCTCTCAAAAATAAAAGTAATTTTAAAATGAAGAAAGAGAGAAAATATTCATTCTATGCCATGGTTAAGCTTGAATGCAAGAGAGTTAGGACTTGCCTAGAATGTTTGTGTGCTGCATAGTTTATATGGAAATAGGGACTCTACAAACATATCTTTTGGAATAAATCATGGATAATGCCACTGCTGATTCAATGATAAAACTATCAAATCAATGGAAGATTGATGGATGCATTTGTAGTCATATATAGGAAAAAGGAGTAAACACATGGTATTGTGAATGTTCCCAGTGCAGAATATTCACAACCTGAAAAAAAAAATACACAAAGAAAATTATAAGCAAATCTATTCAGTCAAAGTGAAGGGTTGCATTATATGTTCTATAATTGATGGACTGCTACACAATCCTAAAAATGAGTGAATGGTACATATCATTGATGGTATTATACCATAAAATTTATAAAATAATTGAGTGGGCATAAATGTATTTATGATTACATTTAATGTAAAAATAAATGCTGGTAATATAAAACAATTTAGAAAACTATAACATAATGAAAAGCAGAGATATTCCATAAAAATCTCAGGTTTTTCTTCATTAGGAAGAGATGTATGGAAGTCCCACTCTGATGTACTAACAGTATTCTACTGCTTAACTCATATGGCAGAATTGATTATTTTTTAAATTTATTCCTCAAAAATATGTCTTTATATAATAGTTAACATTTATTTTATAATGTATAATGCCAATATTTATTGAGAACAAAAGAGAAATTTCTCAACATTATATGGGAAATAAATAATTTTAAGGTTGTATTTAAGACAGAAACCAGTTCAGGAAGATTAGGTTACAGCAGTGTAAACAGTAAATAGAATGGCTGGGCACTGTTTCTGTCTATAGGCAGCTTTGTGTTTCCAGTTGCAGACAGCCTATCACTATGACCATGAACTGACTGGAAAGCTATAATGTATGCTAAGATCATTATGCTCAGAGAAGATTCTGTGGAATGAGCATAGTTGGAAAATAAACAGTACAATGTCAGTGACTTATATAATACTGGGAAATAAAACAGGATATAAAACAGGATAGAAAGAAAGAAGAAAACAATCATAAGGAAAATATCTGTTATAAAGTAGGGTCAAAATTAAGCAATTTCATTGTTTATTTAAAT
Source organism: Orientallactaga sibirica (assembly GCA_036365145.1). Lineage (NCBI taxonomy): Eukaryota > Metazoa > Chordata > Mammalia > Rodentia > Dipodidae > Orientallactaga > Orientallactaga sibirica. Next base: position 8,421,639 of record JAEOAD010000010.1, on the reverse strand, counting down.
TTAAATTAAGAGTAGAATTTTTTTAATATATATTTTTTATTTATATTATTCTGATTTTACATTCATAGTATTGGATCCATTGTCCTCCTCCCTGTCCTCCCACTTTCAAAGGGACCCTCATCAATGGGGAATGTGGGTCTTGCATTGTGAGGATAGTCAAGAGTTCTGGGGTGTAGGCCCCAGTCTCTGTGCATAATGCCCCAACTTGTGACTCTAACAATCTTTCTGCCCCCTCTTCCGTGAGTTTCCCTGAGCCACATTGGGGTCATTTTAGTTCTGCTTCAGTGATGAGGTTTTGGGAGCCTCTGTGTCTCTGGATATCTGGCTTAGTTGGAGTTGGATGTTCTCTGTGTTTATCTCCTTCAGCCTTTTTCTGGTGTCGTGATCGCCATGAATGCTGAACTCTTGCCCTTCCTCTGCATTGTTCTATGGTTTCAGCTAGGGCCCTGGTGAGGTGTGGTTACCTGATCCTCCCTTCAGGTTCATTGTCCACCTGAAAAAAGATAAGCAAATTCTCCAATGGAGAGAGAAGTTAGTACTAGATAGAAGGGATGACCATATATGTTTTGGAGGGAATTTTATATGTGTTGGCTCTCTTCTATATGTCCCCATTTATTCAGTATTTTATTAGTTTATAGTTTGCATCTCATTTTTGTACCTGGTTAGAGGCAAGGCCACAGAGGGAACATCCTTACCACAGGAATCTGGATGGTTTGAGATTCCATTGTAAAGATATGCAAATGTGTCTAGCAGGAGTTCTCTGAAGTCTGCTCTCTGACCTCTTGGCTGTCTATACTTTTGCTCTCTATAATGTGGTGGCTGGTTTTTTCTTCCTCTGCTTGGCTCTGTGAAGAGCAGGGACTTAAAACTGCCCAGTGGAACTTCCCTGGATCTGTAAGCTTCAATAATAAGCTTTTCCTCCATAACTGTGCACTGGTCTGGAAGTTCATCTCAAAACCTGAAGCTGTCTGCAACAGTTCTTGGTACCAGGAAAGGGGTGAGATGAACCTGACCGTGTGAATATTCGCATCTTTGGAACCAAACACAGGAGGAATGGGCATGAACTTGGTGTTTGCAACTGAAGATGCCTTCTGGAGTGGTAAGCCAAGTTTTATGGACTATTCTGATGAGAGTTTGAGAATGCTAAGTGCAGATGTATTGAACTTCCAGGCTTGGCATCTGAGCTTTCTAAGGGGAAGGAAAGAACTTGAGGATTTTGTTGGAACTGGGCTACTGGCATATAGGATGGCTACTAACCAATCCAGGCCCAGAAAGTTTGATCAAGGTTAAATTTGTAATGGACTGATGTGTTTGGCTGAAGATATTGGACTAAGATTTTAAGTTGGAAAACCTGAAGCAAGTTAAAAGTAGAGGCATTGAGACTGGTTGAGCTGCTATTGTCAAACACATTAGCAATCTTAAGGAAGGTGGAAGGAAGGTGGCCCGACTGATTTACATTAAAACAATGGAGAGGATGCCTGAGGAAAGACTGTTAGAAATGCAAACTTTTGGAAAGAATGTTTACTGGAGAAGGAACCTGCTTTTCAAGGCTATGGTTTATTTTGTCCCTGGATTAAGAATATGGCTGTGTCCTGCACACCTGGTATTAGTTTTGAAGCATGAAAAATGCATGGAGTGGTCATGAATTGCACACAGTTCCAGGAGCTGCTGCTGAGATGCGGCATGAGGCAGGGCATGAAGACCTCAGGAATAGGCTGGAAGAGCCTTTGGAAGATGGACCGTGGTTTGCATGGAGACCTGAAGATGTTTTGATATACCAGGACTGTGCAAAAGGGCTACCATGGAGTGCAGTGTTGGCATGGGATGAAAGTTTTCCCTGGCAACTCTGCCCAGCTGGAGGGGCTCTGTAAACATGGAGACTGTTAGTCTCTGGTTATATTGAACTTGAACTGCAGAAGTTTGATGATGGCTGATGGTGATTGAGTTTGCATTGTTTTAGTCTCTCCTTGCTATTCCTTATACAGTTAAAATGTTTACTCTGTGCCTTTACATGTTGAAAGTATTTAACTTGTTTGATTGTACAGGACTCACTATCTTAAGTTGATCAAGACTGTGAGAACCTTTGAAATTGGACTGAGTACAATTTACAATGTGTGATAGTTATAAATCTATTGGGGACCAGGAGCTAAATATATTAAAAGGGGCGAATGTGGTAGTTTGAATATATGTCCCCAATATATTCAGTATTTTATTAGTTTATAGTTTGCATCTGCAATCACCTTGCTAGAGGCAAGGTCACTGGGGCCCGGTCTTAAGGTGTGGTGATGGTTTGAGATTCCATTGTAAAGATATGCAAATGTGTCTAGCAGGAGTTCCTGAAGTCTGCTGTGTGACCTTTTGGCTGTAGTTAGTTTTTTAATCTGTGTGCTGTGGTGGCTGGTTGGTTTTCTCTCTCTGCTTGGCTCTGTGAAGAGCAGGCCAGCCTTTATGGAACTTCCCTGGATCTGAACTTCCAGACCAGGCCCAGTTATGGATAACTGTGCCTGGTCTGGAAGTTCAGACCAGGGAAGTTCCATAATGGCAGAAGAAGTGTTGGCCTGCCTTCACAGGGCCAAGCACTGAGAAAAAACTAACCAGCCACACAGCACACAGAGCAAAAACACAGCCAAACCACAGCAATCTGGAGGAACATCATGAAGGCTGCCCTAATCTTGTCCTGGAATCTCAAACCCATTACCACACCTTAAGACTACCTCCCCTGACATTGCTCACTTCCTGTATAATATGATTGCATCTTTTTCTTCCCTAACTAATAAAACACTTAAAACTATTGCCAGACATATATTCAAACTCCACAATCTGCCCCTGGACCAAGACACCTCCAAGGGCCCCCCAAAAAAAAAAATAACTATCACAGATTGTAAGAGTTCTCAGTCCAATTTCAAAGGTTAATGGTAAGTCTTGATCAAGATAAGATATGTGTGTCCTGTAAAATCAAACAAGTTAAATCTTTCAAAATGTAAGGCATAGACAGTTAACATTTCTAACTGGTATAAGGCATAGTAAGGAGAGACGAGCAACAATGGGAAACTCAACCACCATCAGCAGTCCAAACAACTTGCAGTTAAAGATCAAGCATAAACAACTTGACTGAATGCTCCAGGTTTTCAATTCCACCCAGCCAGGTGGGCAGAGTTGCCTGCTCTTAATTTCAATCCCAGGCCAACACTGCACTAATGGAACTCATTGCATGGAACTGGGAAATAAAAACATCTTTAGGTCTCCATGCAAACCAAATGTTTAAATCTTCATAAGGCTCTTTATAGCCTATTATGAGGGTCTTCATGCCCTGGCCTCATGTGAATCTCAGCCTGCAAAACCTGGAGAACTCCCGTGCAACTCCAGGTCCACTCCATGCATTTTCATGCTGATGCAAAACTAATATGAGGTGTGGCAGAAGGGGACAGCCATATTCTTAATCCAGGGACAAAATAAATCATAGCCTCTGCCAGGTTCCTTCTCCAGTCAACTCTTTTAAAAAGTTTGCAAAAAGGAACATATAATTCTTTCAAAGACATCATGTCCATTGTTTTAATGTAAACAAATAAGGCCACCTTCAAATGGTCACCTTCCTGTATTGCTAAATAGGTTGATAATAGCAGCTGATAACCTGAAATCAATTTTATAGTGATTTAAAAATATTCTAAAATTTATGTTTTTTATTTGTATTACCAAAATCTCAGTCTGATATCTTTACTAGAAGGATTATTAGTCCATTACAAATTCCCTAACATTGATCAAACTTTCAAACTTGGATAGCGGAACTAATCCCTTAGATTTCCCAGTTCCAACAAAGTCCTAAACACTCTTTAGTGAACTTCCCCTTAGACAGAAAAACTAGTATTAGGGAAGAAGCCAATGAAGTGTTTGTCTCCATAGCATTCTCAAACTCTCATCAGAATAGTCCATAAAACTTTTGCTTACCACTGCCAGAAATCAAAATCAGTTGCAAATTTTGCCAAGTCCATGCCCATTCCTCCAAAACAAACTGGTTCCAAAAGACAAATATCCACATTAATCAGGTTGATCTCACCCCATACTCCTCAACAGAACTTTCAGCCTGCAGTTCTGTAGCAGACAGCTTCAGGTTCGCTGAGATGAACTTCCAGACCTGGCACAGTTATGGAAGAAGGGATATTATTTATTGAAGCTTATAGATCCATGGAAAGTTCCATAATGGCAGAAGAAACTGACCTGCCTTCACAGGGCCAAGCAAGAGAGAGAAAAACTGACCAGCCACACAGCACACAGAGCAAAATCTACAGCCAAGCCACAGCACACTTCAGGAACTCCTATTAGGCACACTTTGCATATCTTTACAATGGAATCTCAAACCCATTAGCACACCTTAAGACTGGCCCCCAGTGCCTCTAGCAAGGTGATTTCAGATGCAAACTGTAACTAATAAAACACTGAATATATTGGGTGACATATATTCAAACTACCACAAGTTCCAAAATAAATGAAAAAATAAAGGCTTTTCATTTTTTCTTTTGAATTCCTCAAATAATTATTTGGTCATGTCTCACATTTATCAATCTTTTGTCTTGCTTGTTTGTTGTATTCTTTACCTATAACATACATACATACACACACACACACACACACACACACACACACACACTGAGAGAGAGAGAGAGAGAGAGAGACAGAGAGAGAGACAGAGACAGAGAGACAGAGATACTCCCTACTAGCACATACTAGAAAGCTACCTTATTAAAATGTTATTTTTTTCTTTTATATTTTGTGGTGCATATATCATGGTGAAGTAGTGCAAATGGTAACAAATGGCTATAAAATCTAGACATCTTAGCTCAGAACTCTGAATTATTCACAAGAAGAAAATGGATATCACAGAAGGTTCAGCATCAGTAAGAGTTTCTCTATTCATAGAATACATTTTTTTTTTTTTTTTTTTTTTTACAATAAGAGTGGTTGGAATGTGAAGGCAAATGCTGAGATTAACATAGGAAAAAGTCAAGGTTTATCAGTGAAGTACAGGATTTCTCAGCCTTCACAAAAGTCTAAGTGAGCCTCAGGCTACCCTGCCCTCTCCTTACCACCAAAAAGTGTTGGTTTGTGTTCTGACAGATGTTTTTTTACCAAAAAAAAAAAAAAAAAAAAAAAAAAAGAAAGAAAGAGAGAGAGAGAGAGAGAGAAAGAAAGAAAAGGCTAACATTAAAGTATTGTTTGTGATAAATACATGAAAATGATGTTGGGATCACATATGGACTAGAGAAAAAAAAAAAAAACATGGACAGGAAAAGTAATTAAGAATAAATAATTAGAACAACACAAGCTGAAATAAGCCATTAGAGAGGATAATAGAGATAAGTGAAATATTTCTGAGGGATAACAGGCAAAAAGTGTAACATATTGCTTATCTGACATTATATAATAAAACTATACAGATTTGAGAAGAGAATTGATCAATATCAAAATATTGGACTTCTTGAACTAATATTGAAGCCACCTGACCATAAATACATAAGAGAAGATTATGACATAAAATTATTCCAAGAGCCTTTTGCTTGAACACGTAAAAAGGCATTTTATGAATTATCATTATTCAATTACTTTTTGTTTTCTTCCATTCAAACATAACTTACTATTGGATAGATGAAATATTTAAATGGTTCTAATTTCAAAAAGCAAATTATTACTTGTCTTCAGTATGAAACAAGAGAACACAACATAAATGGGTTCATTGTTACTTTTTATTAGAACTATTTTCTAATTCATGATTACATGGTGTTTTCCCTAATTCTTGAGCATTGTTTTCTGCAAAACAGAGCTAGAACTCTAATGTTCTGGAACATATGGCTGAGTAGTACAGTGAGGTGTCCATTTCTCTCATTGTGCTCCCAACTCCCAAACATGTAGATACCAGAGTAGGTAGAAAAATATAATTTCATTCTATTATGTTATTCAGTTATTATGTACATATATAATAATTGGGGCATTAAGTAAAATAATAATAATGTCACTATTATACAGTTAAAAATCCTTTATGGATTTAATTACCTTATAATTATTTTTTAAAGGGAAGAATTGGTTTGATAAATAGTAAATTTTAAATGAATATTTGTTCATTATTCATATCTTCTAGATTAATTTTTGTATGTGTGTGTGCATGGTCATATATGTGTGGTAGCACATGTGTGTGTGGTGCATTTGCATGTGTTTGCACCAGCATGGGCATGTCAAAAGACAACCTTGGGGACTATTAACAAGGAGGCCATCCATCTCTTTTTGAGACAGTGTTTCTATTAGTGTGAAGCTCACTAATAGAATAGAGTAGCTAGACAGTTCCAGAGATCTTCCTGTCTCTAACTCTTCTGCATTGTGATTATAGGCACATGCCACCATGGTCCATCATTTTACATAGGAACTGGTAATTGAGCTCACTACCTCATGTATGACAGGTAAGCAATTTACCAGCTAAGTTATCTCCCTAGAACACTATTTGATTAGTTGAGAAAGTTACAAATAATTATTTTCTTGCATTGATCATATCTTTTGTAATTTTTACAATATTTTTCATGAATGCTCATAATTTTTCAAAATTATAGAGGTTTGATAATTAGGAGACAAGAAAACTTCCCCAGTCAAAAAACTTATTTTTTGCTGTTCTAAAGCTACTTACTCATTGTACATAATTTGCATCTATTTTTATCAAACCACTACACTATCTATCATATGGGAATTGTTTACATTTGTATTGGCTTCATCTAACCATTGCATACTGCTCAGATGTGTTTGAAGTTTTTCTTCATATTATTGAGTATCATTTAATGTACTATGTAAAATATTACAAAAATAAATGAGGCAATACTATGAAAATACCTTTCAATTATTTAATTTATTATTTTGTGTTTTGTTATTTTGGATTTTTGGTTCTTAAATAATTTTATATTTATTTTATTTTTTATTGTTGCCAAACATTTTAAATTATTTTTTCAATACTATACATAATAATGGGATTCTCTATGATTTGCACCTACAGCCACAATTCAAAGCCAGAATGTGAGTACTGATTGTCTGATAAGGTTGCAAATACTAGGTACTTGGATGTCTTTAATATCTAGGTTATTCATAGAATAATTTTATCATTAGCTCTAAACAAGAAATTCTTCCCATTATCATTTCTTTCCTTTGGTTCCTTTAATGTAAGGTTTCAATTATTGACAAGCATTGTTGCTAATCAAGCCACAAATATTTTGCAGCACAAAAGTTCAATGCAAAATGAGTGACCCAGTTACTAGCATAATTTCCCTTAGGAGCAACTTTTTCCATGGAACTACCCAGTGATAGCTTCCTGCCTTCTACATGTTACACCTATATTTCAAAGAAGAGTGTTGATCATTTTATTAACATGCAGAGAGCTCAGCTTCCTTGTATATTGTATGTGTGTTGCTGTGTTGCCATTTATAGTACCACTGAGAGGGGCTGTGGACTTGTACCATTTTCTGTACATCCTGCCTCTCCTTGAGAATAAACACACATACATATTTATGATGTGGTTCCATTCATTGAGGAGTCAAAAATAGCTGCATAATAACAGCAATGATGCATTTAAAACTGAATATCAAATATCATTGCCCTTAATGTAGATGCATGCAGTTAAACCCCAGTCCCTAAGCTTTAATGGAAGGTACCATATCTCACCCTCTTCCTGGGACCAGATATATAACTTTATAACAATTAACCTGACTTTAATAATGTAAGGCAAGAAGTATTCCATTCTGGTGAGCCTGTGATTAAAACACTAAATATTTTCATTTTGGTCTCTAAAGTACTTACATAATAACGTCTTTGAAGAAATGCATGTGGATTGCAGCCACATTTAGAAATTCAAATTTGATAACTGCTATTTTTAGTTTATTTTTAGTTATTTCTTCCTGTTGTACTTTGCTTCTTTATACACACATTTTCCTGTAATAATTACATGATGCCATAATGTTCTATCTATGATGTTCTTATAAATAATGTAATTATTATTATTATAGTCATACATTATATGATTATTGTAAAAATTAAATTCAAATATTAAATTTAAAATTTACTAATGAAGAGTGCTAAATTAATTCATAAAGCCATTTTTCACACCTACAATCAAACATTAACTGACAAAATAGATAGAGGTTGAATACTGACTTCTTTCATTGTTCTGTTCTCAATTAATTATCTCCCTTTGCCATTAAGTTTATTAAATGAAGATTTATTAGAATAACTAACCTATGCTGTGTTAATGCAAAAGACACAGCTCTCAGGCTGGAAAGATGGCTTAGTGGTTAAGGCACTTGCCTGCAAAGCCAAAGGAGCCAAGTTCAATTCTCCAGGGTCTACATAAGCCAAATGGGCCAGGTGGCTCATGTGTCTGGAATTTGTTTGCAGTGGCTGGAGGCCCTGAAATGCCCATTCTCTCTCTTTGTCTCTCTCGCTCTCTCTCTCTCTCTCCTTCTCTCTATCTCTCTGTCTCCCTCTCTCTTAAATAGAAGTAAAAGATGATGACATCAAATTAAAAGAGAGACTAATGGAGAGAGGGAGGGGATATGATGGAGACTGGAGTTCTAAAGGGGAATGGGGGGAGGGGAGGGAAATATCATGCACTTTTTGTACGTAAGTATAGAAGTTGTCAATAAAAAAAGAAAAAAAAAGAAAAAATAAATTAAATATTAATAAAAAGGACACAGCTCTCACCTGAAAGGGAGTAGGAGGAGATAGTTTATTCTGTAGCCAAATATAAGTGACCATGGTCTGAAAAGACCGATTTAGGTTACCCCAAATTCCGTGTTACAAAATGTTAACAATTTCATGAAGGTTTTATAGTTACAAGACAAAGAAAAAGTCATAAATCAAGGCACTTTTCAAATATGTTGGCTGACCATCAGGTGGGTGGGCTACAACAAAGCAGGGGAATCTCTACAATAGGATTGAGATGTTATCTGATGGCATGATGACATTCTTAGCCATTGGGTTGGTGGAAGCTGGTGATCTGTTCTTACATTCCATAAATAAACACACCTGAACAACTGACCAAGATGTTAGGTCAGATAACAAGGTGGTCAATAAATGGTTATTGGGGGCCTAATGGTAGCCCAAGGTAATTTGGCTCTGATTTGCAACATTCCACCTCTCTGTGGTCACAGGAGTTTTATCTGTCCATTCAGCCTTGCTGGAGGTAGGTGTAGCAGATGCAGTGCTTTTCTGGGAACTTTAGTTAACAGATGTCATATTTTATAGTTACCATCCCTAGGTTCATGACACTTTCCACAAAAAAATGCACTTTCTATATAGTAGAGCAAATGAAAGTCTATTAATACTTTGAAAAGAAAGGATTTTCTTCAATTTTATATCATGCCCCATGCATGAAATGCAGGCAGAAAGTTTCAGTCAAAATGAATGGATAACTAATTCAGTAACCTCAAGAATACTATTGAGTCCAAGTTTAGTTAAATATTCTCTCAATTTCCCTTCTATGAAGAAGATTAATCCAAGGATTATATTAAAAGGTAATATAAAGACAGAAAGAGAGAGAGAGAGGAGAGAGAGAGACAGCAAAAGAGAGAGAAAGAGAGAATTTTTAAATTTATAGCTATTTTGAACACTTGCTTAAAGTGTTGTTGACAAGTAACACAAATAAATATTTAAAGTTGCCATGGAACTTTAGTTGGTTATTGTCATCGTTATATACAATTGTACGAATTAATCAAATGTTGATAATATGCCTAGCATCCTTTACAAAATAAGGTTCAATTAAAACATGTTAAAATTTATTATTTACTTTATTAGTTATGCTCATAATATGAACACATGCATGTTGGTGCCTTCTGTAGCCTCCTCCCTGTCCTCACCCCTCTGAAGGGACCCTCCTCCTTGGAGAATGTGGGTCGTGCATTGTAGGGATAGCCATCAGTTATGGGGAAGAGATAATGTCTCTGTGCATAATAATCCAACTTGCTCTAAAAATCTTTCTGCCCCCTCTTCTGTGAATTTCCCTGAGACATTTTGGATTAATTTTAGATGTACTTCAGTGATGAGTTCTTGGGCGCCTCTGTGTCTCTGGATATCTGGTTTAGTAGGAGTTGAGTGTTTTCTGTGTCTATGTCCTTCAGCCTTGTGCTGGTGTCAGGTTCACCAAGAAGGCTGCACTCTTGCCCATTTCCCCCATTACTCTATGGTTTCAGCTGGGACCCTGGTAACGTGCAATAGGCTGATCCTCTCCTCAGGTTTGGCATCCATCTGAAAAAGAGAAGCAAATTCTCCAATGGAGAGAGAAGTCAGCACCAGATAGATTGGAGGGCCATTATTATTCTAGAGGGAATTTTATATGCGTAGGCCGTCTTATAGCCCAAGATTAGTGGGAGCTTGATATTGGAAAATGGGCTTATCTTTCGGACATGGTTTTGACTTGTTTCCCAGTTCCAGCTATGTGTTCCATTCCACTGAGTGGATCTATTAGCCAAATTAAGAGCAGTTGGTTCCCCGCCATGGCTGTGTGCCACTATTGCACTTGTTTGAGCATCACATCAAGTTGTTTACTGATGAGAAGCTTAGACTACAAGTTGTTTGGACAGATGTCGGTCATTTTCCCCCAGTTGCTCATGTAGTACCTTCTGGCACTAGACATGATAACTGTCTGGGGACTGACTCTCTTTCATATTCCAGCCAGGTCACTCTATGTTCCGTCCCAACAGCATACAGTGTCTTCAGCAGTAGGATCTTACCATCAACCTTTGGTGGATCATCAAGAACTCTGTCAGAAATCTGTCTTTCTTGGGAAACCTTGTAGGTCTCTCTGATCAACTGCTCATTGTTGAAGTTAACTGCATGCTGGTACTGGGAGTTACCGGTCAGCGCCAAGGAAGAAGGAAGAAAAAGATAGGTAATATAAAAGAGAAAGAGAGCATAGAGCAAAGAGGGAGGGAGACAGAGGGAGAGAGAGAGAGAGAGAGAGAGAGAGAGAGAGAGAGAGAGAGAGACAGGAAAAGATTAAGGTTAGTGTTTATGATGTCCTCTCCAGGGCCCTGTGGTTCAGGTGTTCCCTCTAAAGGCCTGCTGAAGGTTGAACCTTTTAGCCTGTCTTTCAGTACATAGGATTTTATGGTACCATTTCCATTTGGATCCCAATTTTTGTCCCCCCTACCCTTCCCCTCCCCTAGCATTCCACCCTCCCTTAAATATAATTTATTTATTTATTTTAGAGAGAGAGAGAGAGAGAGAGGGGTAGAACAGACATGCCAGGGCCTCCAGCCACTGCAAATGAACTGCAGACACATATGCCTCCTAATGCATCTGGCTTACATGGGTACTGGGGAATTGAACCTGGGTCCTTAGGCTTTGAAGACAAGTGTCTTGGGCTTTGCAGGCCAGCACCTTAACTGCTAAGCCATCTCTCCAGTCCCAATTAATACATTTTATCTTTAATTGTCATTTATTTTTCTAATATTTGATATTGATCTACTTATACAGAGAAAATAGAAAACATATTTGAAGAACATAAGATTTATATTATATAAACAAGTTGTATGTGTTCCTTTTTTTTCCACTTTATTTATAGTGCTATGGGATTAAACCTAGGATCTTGTGTGCTGTCTAGGCAGTACTCTAATATTAAACTGCATCTTTAGGCCAATGTGGTCCTTTTTACTATTATACAATATTTAGTCTATAACAGAATTCAATGTAGGTATCTATTGTATCTATTTTATAAAGATGAGCATTACTACATAACTTTTGAAGGTAAGTATGCATCAGAGCTATATTTTCTCATAACAACAACAGAGCACAAGGAACAAACTGTGTTTAATCTTGTGAGTTTTTCTCATTTCATTTTAAGTAAAGTTTGTTGGTTTAAAATTTATTTTCAAACATTATTAATAATTGTCACCCAAAAAGTTCAATAAAACACTGGATGTGGTGGTGCATACCTTTAATTCCAGCACTCAAGAGGAAGAGGTAAGAGGATCACCATGAGTTGGAGGCCACCCTAAGACTACATAGTGAATTTCAGGTAAGCCTGGCCTAAAGTGAAACCCTATTTCAAAAAATGAAAAAAGAAAAAAAAAGAAAAAAAAAGAATTTTCAGGGCTAGAAACATGGTTCAGTGGTTAAGGTGCTTGCCTGCAATGCCTAATGACATAGGTTTGATTCTGCAGTGCCTACATTAAGCCAGATTCACCAAGTGGTACACAAATCTGGAGTTCATTTGCAGTGGATAGAGGCCCTGGTGGCACTCTTTCTCTCTTTCTCTGCCTCTATCTCCTTGAAAATAATTAAATTAAATTAATTAAGACAATCTTATTAAAACAAAAGGAATTTGAAAAATACCCTCTGTAGTAGACAGCTTCATGCTGCTGGGATGAACTTCCAGATCAGGCACAGTTTATGGTAGAGAGGAGGGGATTTATTTGAAGATTATAGATCAATGGGAAGTTTCTTAATGGCAGAAAAGCTGGCATGCTTTCTCAGGTCCAAGCAGAGAGAGAAAAGCCACAAGCCACCACTAGCACCACAAGCAAGCACAATTCAGGAACCCCAGGTAAAGCTCAAACATTTTCCATATCTTTAGACTGGAATTCCAAATCCACCCCCACTCCTTAGGGCTGGACCTTAGGATCTGTCCAATAACATCCCTCCAACCAGGAGGCTGGAGATTTAAATTACAATCTTTAATAAAATCCTGAATATATTGGGGGACATCCATTCAAACTACCATATTCTCCCTCTAGCCCACAATAGATTCATAACCATATACATTGTAAATCATATTGAATCCAACTTCAAAGGTCCCCATCATTTTTACCAAGTTAAGATATTTATGAAGTCCCAAGTCTCATTTGATATTTAAGATAGACTCTTAACTCTAAGTCTTGTAAATCAAAACAAGTTATCTACTTTCAACAAATAAGGGCAAATAGTAAACATTTTCAACTGCAATAAGGCATAGCAAGGAGAGACTGGAACAATGCAAACTCAATAACCATCAAGCAAACATCAAACATTCAAGTCCAATATAACCAGAGGCAGTCTCTGGACTTTCCAATTCCACCTCTCCAGTTGGACTGAATAGCCAGGGAAAACTTCTATCCCAAGGCACTAGCCTTCCATGGTAGCTCTTGCACAGGCCTTATATATCCGAAATATCTCCCGGTTTCCATGCAAACCACAGTCCATCTTCCAAAGGGTCATCATGCCCTGCCTCAAGCCACGTCTCAGCACTGGCTCCTGGAAGTTGTGCACTTCACCCACTTCATGCATTTCTCATGCTTCTGAAACCAGTATCAGCTGTGCAGGGCACAGCCATATTCTTAATTCAGGGATGAAATAAATCAGTGACTTTGAAGTGCAGGTTTCTTCCTTAAAGGTATCTCCTTTCAAAAGAGTGCATTTCTATTGTTCAGTCTTTAGGGAGTGAAATCACCTCAAGCATTCTGTCCATTTTTTCAATATAAATAGTTGGGCTATCTTCCTTAAGATTGCTACTGTGTTTTATAATAGCAGCTTCTGAACCCTAAAATCAGTCTCTGTGCCAGATTTTTTTTAACTTGTTTCAGTTTTTCCAACTTAAAATCTTAAATTTTTCAGTCTAGTATCTTTAGCCAAGCACATCAATCCATTTCAAATTTAACTTTGATCAAACTCTCTAGGCCTGGACATCAGAACACAACCATCCCTTATGCCAGTAGCATAGTTCCAATCAGGTTTTCTGCAGTCTTTTCTTCTCCTTAGGTAGTTCATAAGCCAAGCCTCCCAAGACAGTTCTCTCTAAATTACAAGCTTCAATATAATCCTGAACGTATTTGGGGACATCCATTTATTTGCAGAGGATAGAGATCCTGGTAGCACTTTCTCTCTGTCTCTCTCTCTCTCTCTCGCTCTCCTTCCAAATATATAAAATAAAATCAATAAGACAATCTTATTTTTTTTTTTAAATCATGGCCTGTTTCTCATATTTGATAAACAACTGATCTCTGGATCTTAGTTAAATCATCAATTCTGCTATGATTACAGAAAAATGTAGACATGAATATGCAGTAACACTAAGCAGTTTTACAAATATGAAATCCTCTTGAGATTTCTAACACTGTATTGGTATTGCTCTGAGCTTCTGTCCAGAGTCTAATGAATGGATAGACATATGGCTCTAACACTTGATAGTAGGCACCTGATTAAAAAGATAGAAGAAACCAAAAAATGTTAGCATTGCAAAATTTCAAGGCAAAGAAATAGCAAATAACAGAAAAAAATATATCATTATGCAAGTTAACATATTTTTGGCATTTAACTAAATATTAAGAAGCAAGAAACTTTTAAGATTTATTTCTTTGGCACACATTTTTTAATAATTTAAATAAACACGCATAAATTTAAGTATTCCCTCAAAATCACACCCAGTGACAACATGGGACCATTAAAGTCCCCCTGAGAGGCATGTCTGAAGCTCTGAATATTTTTCCTCCAGTATCTTTAATCCTGCTATACCACTGTATTTTTTCTATTCTACCCACTTGTAATTAAAACATATATCATAGATTGCCAAGTGAGGCATGTTACATGGAATCCTCTATTTTCAGTTTTTAAAAGCCACAACAAGCCTAAGTATTAATATTAATTGTTTTTGCATATTAACATTCTTTCCAGTTTCTCTCTCAGCCCTGATTCACAGTCTGAGGTAAAAAGTAGAACAAGTTGGTTGGTTTATTGCTCTTGGCTGGTTTTGTTTTATTTTCTTACTCTGGCTTCACTTTCTATTAATTTCTAATAACAAACATGAACAAACAATGGCATCTAGAAAAAGAAGAACAGAATGGGCAGGATTTTGTGTAAACTACTAGCATATATGATATAAAGTTAGCTGAAGAGGAAGTAAAAATCTGAAAAACCCATCCATCAACCCCACATACATAGGAAATTCAAAGCCACTGTATGCAGAAGTAGCAGTAATAACTAAAACCTAAAACCCAGGCCATCCTATGAGTAGTTAAATTCAAATTCTAATGCAAGATGTGAACATTGTCTAAAATAAGGAGTCACCCAGTAGCTCCCCCTGTGACTGTCTTGGGGCTGCTTGGACCCTGGGAGCTTGTTGCAGAAGCAACCTCCTTGCTCCCCCTTCCTGACTGAAGTACCCCTGGTCCCCGATTCCTGGATTGCCTGCACAGGATGGTGTGCATGGGATGGAGTGAGTAGATCAGATCCCAGTTCCCTGGCTCCTTCAAGTTCCCTTGTCCCAATAGGTTGCCCTGCACTTGGCTTGCGGGGGTGGGGGCATGGGTCCTATGTGGGGGCTGTGGAAACAAGCCTTTTGTTCTGATATCCTGACTAGCCCCTGGGTACCCACATCTCTATTGTCCAGAGCCAGAGGGTGCGTGGGCCACTGTAGGACCAGGCTACTTGCCTCTAGCTCTCCAGCTTCCTAGCTGGTTCCCCAGCCTGTGATTCCCATATGCTGAAGAGAATGTGCAAGCAGAGTAAGTAGGCCAGAGCTCCCCATTCCCCAGGTACATTTTAGGTACCTGCAATCTCCACAATCTGTGCATCGGTGGTTATAACCCCATGGAACACCAGTAAACCAATCTGGTTCACATTTAAAACAGGACACCCTTTGAAGACCTTGCAGGGACAAAAATTTGCTTCCTTCTCAATAGAATAAAGTACTTCCCCCAGATGGGTATACCACAATGTAAAAAAAGCCACCAAAAGTCAGAAAACTGAGAGAGATCAACCAAGGATGCCTAGTGGAAGCCTCCAATGAAATCATAGAAAAATCAACAGAAATTTAATCCCAAGCTGAAAGCACAACTATTGAGACCCAGTATTATTGGCCATTTTCCCCCAGTAGCTCATGTAGCACTTTCCAGCACTACACAGACTAACTGCCTTGGGACTGGCTTTCTTCTGAATTCCAGCCTGGTCTCTCTGTGCTCTGTGTCAGAAGCATAAGATGTATTCAGAAGTATGATCTTAGCTGTTACCTCTAGCAGGTAATCAAGTGCTTTGACTGAAAGCTATCTTGATTTGGGGAACTTGTGGATCTGTCTGATAAACAGGTTAATGTAGGTAGCAAGCAATCTCTGTTCCTGGAAGTTGTAGGTCAGAGAGAAAAAATATTCTTTTGAGTGTAGGGTTCCTCTCACCCTCACCAGGTCCTACTTTTCATGTGCTTCCCCTTTCTTCTTTTGTGGGTTATATCTTTTAGGCTATCTCCAAGGATAAAGATTTCTATGGTATCAGTTCAATTTGGATTTAATTTTGTATGTGTTTCCTCCCCTCCCCCCAAACCCTTCAATTCCTATTGTTTGGGCCTTGAGCTGCCTGACAGGTATGACAGAAATGTGAATAAGTCCACGTTAGGAACTGCAGATATGTGACACCATGTGGCATTTGTCTTTCTGTGATTGTGTGAGTTTGTTGAGTATGATCTGTTCCAAGTCTGTCCATTTTTCTACAAATTTCATTGTATCATTTTTTTCTTACTGCAGAGTAGAATTCCATTGTGTAAATGTATCACATCTTCATGTTCCATTCACCCAATGATGTGAATCTGGGTTCCAGTTCTTGGCTATAATGAATTGAGCAGTTATAAACATGGTTGTCAAATGTCTCTGTATTGATGCATGGAACATTTAGAATAAATGTTTTAAATGTGAACCTGATTGGGATACTGGTGTACGATGATGTTATGGGAGCACAGATGTGCAGATTTTGGACATTTCAGGTACATCAAAGGCACTTGGGAAACTGGGAGCTCTGGCCCACTCACTCCACTTGCATGTACTCTTTAGCTCACAGGAATAACAGGTTGGGAAAACAGGTTTCAGTACTGGAGAGCCCGAATCAAGAATCCTGCTCCTACATTGGCCCATGCACTGTATGACTCAGGAGATTAGGGATATTGGGACCCAGGGGCCAATCAGGATACCGGAGCAACAGGCCTGTTTCCACATCCTCCACACAGAGACCCCTCCGCCCCAAGCCAAGTGCAGGGGGACCAAAAGGGACCCGGAAACTGAGAAGAGCCAGGGAAGAGTGATCTGGCCTACTCCCTCCCAGTCTGGTGTTCACACCCTCTGGTGCAGGGTATCTAGGAACTCGGGACCCAGGGGCACTTTGATCAGGAAGGCGGAGCAAGGATCCTGTTTCCACAACAAGCTCTCAGGGTAAAAGCAGACCCAAACCAGCTGCCAAGGACCTACTGGGAACAGGAAAGTTGGAGGAACCCCAGGGAACAGGGATCTGTCCTATTAACTCCATGGCCACAGTGTACAACCTCTGGTGCAGGGTCTAGACACCATCATTTTTTTTTTCATTTTAAAATACTCAAATACCATTGTTTCAGTTTATTCTTATTTACTCTCCTCTCCCAAACCTCTCTTTTCCTCCAGTTCCCAACCCACATTACCCAACCTCCTTCTGCTTATATGTCATGTGTGTCTTTTTGACCTTCCCTTGTCCCATGATGATGAGATGATCATGCTCATCTACCTACACTCTCTCAGTTAACATTGTACCTATCATGTGGCTGTCTACCCATCTATATACCTCCCCTCTTATTGATATTACAGTATAGGATCTGCATATCAGAGAGAATGTGTTGTTTTATTCATTCTGAGTTTAAGTCACTTTACTTAATATAATTCCAGATACATCCATTTTCCTATATATTTCCTAATTTCATTTTTCCATATTGCTGGGTAGAATATGCTCTACATTTTCATTATCCATTCATTTGTTGATGGGCATCTAAAATGATATCAATTCTTAGCTATGGTAAATATAGTAGAAATATAAACGCAAGTGCAAGTATCTCTGTTGTAGAGAATGGAGTCCTTATGCACAGGAAGGATATAGCTAGGTCATATGGAAGTTTCATATTTTAAAATTGATTTATTTATTTTAGAGAGTGAAAGAAGGGGGGAGGGAGGGAAAGGAGGAAGAGAGAGGAGAGAGAGAGGGAGTCACCAGCCACTGAAAATTAACTTCAGATGCATATACCACCTTGAGCATCTGGTCCTGGGGAGTCAAACTAAGGTCCTTTGGCTTTGCATGCAAATGCCTTAATCACTAAGCCATCTCTCCAGCCAAGAAGTTTCATTTTTAATATTTTTTGAAATTCCTCCATACTGGTTTCATAATGAGTGTACTATGTAGACTCAATAGCAGTGACTAAGAAGACTAAGAAATCCTCTTTCCCCACCTTATTAGCAGTATATGTTGGATTTATTTTCAACTTAATCACCATTTACTGGCCAGATTGTGTTAAGTCTCAAGTCTATGTTTTTTTTTTTTTTTTTTTTAAGGTTAAACAACTAATAAGAAATATGTTAACTGAAGCCAGTAATGATGACATAAGGTTGAGTGGCAGTTCTCTGGCTTTAAATCATTTATCAAATGTGACAAATTAGCTAGTAATTTGTATTGATCTTTTAGTTGATCTTCGTTAACTGTAATACCAGATTTAAATACTCACAGAGCAAGAATTGTCAATGATTTCTATCAAGTCTGTGTCAAGTTAAGCTGGATGTTACCACACATCTGTATATCTGTGCTCCATTTTCCATTAAATTGAACAAAACATTTTTATTAATTGCTTCAAAATCAATTAATTTTTGTAGATTAGGAAAAAAACATTGACATGAAGGCTATGAGGTCCCGGAGGATTTGAAATTTGAATTTTGAGATATACCCTTCTAATAACTGAGACCAGTGTTTAATTTTTGAAAACTAGCATTCATTGCTCAATTTTAATTTCAAAAATGCAGTTTTAAAAATCCTTATGACTTCATATATATATATATATATATATATATATATATATAATTATTGAGTGATATACTCAACATCTCTGTTAATTTACTAAAAATAGTAAAATCACATGTGATTTTACTATTAAACTACTGGTATATGTATGGTCTCTGCTACTCTAGGAATGAAAAGTGATTAGGAAAATGATAGAACTCTGTTTTTCTTTTTACCTTTGGGAGTTCTGCAATAGCATATTATAAATTTGTCAGTAAAAAGCCTTATCTTTGTGCCTTTAGCCTTGAAGTGGGATGAGATAGACAGGTGACATCAGTTTGTAGAGAGATATACTATTTGGCTGAATAGCATATTAATATGCAACACTGACTAGGAGTTTGAGCAAAACTCTAAAGGAGACAAATACAGTCATGGAGGAATAGATTGAGGATTTCATTATGCTTTCAGTTATCTAGTCTTCCCAAATGAGGAGAAAATGGTTTTCACCCATAGGAGTTTCTGAGTACCTGTTACAGTAGCATAGTCTTTTCCTTTGTAATTTAAAGGAGGAGTTGATAAGCATATCTACCATTGATTATCTTACTCTCAAAGAATAAACATGGGATGGGGGAAATGGCTTAGTGGTTAAGGAGCTTGCCTACAAAGCCTAAAGACCCAGGTTTGATTCCTCAGTACACATGTAAATACAGATGCACAAGGGGACACATGCATATGCAATTCACTTACAGTGGCTAAAGACCCAGATATGCCCATTCATTCTCTCTTTCTTTCTCTCTCTCAAGATAGCAATATTGGAAGAGACAAACTAGCCCTTACACTTCAGCCAAGCCGCAGCTGAATCCACAGAGGAATGGTGAGACAAGCAAGAATGCTGCATCCATGCTGTTCCTGATAATCAGTGCCAAGGTGTAGCAGACAGATCACGAGAATACTCAACGACTACCAAAGGAGAGAACCAGAGGCTCCTAAAAGCTCATCATTGAAGTAGACTTGAAATTCACCCACCAGAGCTCAGGGAATTTTGCAGAAGAGAGAATGGAAAGATTGTAAGAGCCACAGGTTGAGACATTATCCCTTCTCCCCCCCCCCAAAAAAAAAAAGCTGATTCCTGCTCCCACATATAAAACACAACTCCTTAGGAAATACCTGCAATTCCCCTGAGGAGCAACCCCAAGAGAATAGAGGCAGGGAAGAAAAGAGGGTACCAACATATGATGCATCCATACGAAACATCTTGTTGAAAATAATAATGAACAAGCCTGGCGTGGTGGTGCACACCTTTAATCCCAGCACTCAGGAGGCAGAGGTAGGAGGAGCACTGTGAATTCAAGGCTAGCCTGGAACTACAGTTTGAGTTCCAGGTCAGCATGGGCTAGAGTGAGACCCTACCTCAAAAATAGCAACAACAACAAGAATAATAATACTAATACTAATATTAAATATTTTTAAAAAGATGATTACTTTCCAAGTTCTCTATAGGTTTAAAATATTTATTGAATGCAAGCTTCAATTTTTGAAGGGTTATTATACCAGTGAATAATTTTATTTATTTATTTATTATTTGTTTATTTGTAAGCCCAGAGAGAGAGAGAGAGAGAAGAGAGACAGACAGAATAAGAATTGGCACACCAGGGCCTCCAGTCATTGCAAATGAACTCCAAACACATGTGTGACCTTGGGCATCTGGTTTATGAGGTTATGGGGAATAGAACCTGAATCCTTAGGCTTTGCAGGCAAGTGCCTTAACCACTAATCCATCTCTCCAGCCCAGGATAATATCTTTTAAAGATTTTAGTGTCATAAATGTTTTATACTATGATTTTTAAGCACAAATTTTGTCCATAAATGGTGAGTTTTGTGCATTAAGATAGATATATATTATCTTACACAGGCATGTTCTAAGACAATAATTTATCATGGGGGTGTGTGGCATGAGATAAGAAAGTGTTTTTTTTTTTTTTTTTTTTTTTTTTTTTTAAAGAGAGAGAGAGAGAGAGGGAAATCACAAGAAAAAAACAACATCATGAACATTCCCCAAGTTAGGCACCAATTCCTGGCAAAGTGTGCTACAGCTAGTGATTAACTATAGTGGGAGTCACTCTAGTGGAAGGACCTTCTTACTTTGGGATCTCTTTGATGTGGCAATGAGGTGAGGGGAAATTAGACAATTGAAGAATAACTGGCAGTTTGGAGTGGAGCACTGTTATTGTGGATGGCAGCTGTTTATTTCAATAAAGTCAGATGAATTGCAGCTGAGAATTGAGTAGCAGTCATGCCCTCAGAGTCCTTAGGCAGTAGCATGTCCCAAATGAGACTGGAAATGCCAAAAAGGAAGTAGCTGTGGTACCCACCTCTGGGTTAAGAGAACAAGTTAGAACTACCCCAATAGGTTACTGAGGCTTCTCCCTTATGGACATCTTCCAGAAAATCATCTTTTTTAAAATTAATTTATTTATTTTACTTTATGTATTTATTAGAGACAGACAGAAGAAGAGAAAGAGAGAATGGGTGCACCAGGGCCTTTATCCACTGAAAATGAACTCCAGACACATGTGCCACCTGTGCATCTGGCTTATGTGAGACCTGAAGAATGGAACCTGGGTCCTTAGGCTTCGCAGGTATGTGCCTTAACCACTAAGCCATCTCTCCAGCACAGAAAATTATCCTTTAGCAAAGTTTATTTTATCCTATTTGATAAGCACTCAGGCATAAAAATAAAACTGGGCAGATGTATTAAGTGCAGCCTAATTATCTTATTTAGATTTTGACACTTGCAAAATAGCTGATGATTGAAAACAGGAGTGAAAACTTTTACATTATTGAATGCAATTCACATAATCAATTGCTTTACAAATAAAAGGTGAATATTTTATAGAAAGTATTAACTTATTTGCCAATTATATGATGCATAATAACACATTGCAAAATTTCACAATGAAGTCATATATATATATGTGTGTGTGTGTGTGTGTGTGTGTGTGTGTGTGTGTGTGTATACATACATCTCTAAAATTCTGAAATAATGAATTACCAATTACAGGGAATTTCAATTTACAGAAAAATTGTCATGCACATAATGAAGTATATTGCCCATGGTGCTCAAAAAGATGAGGGAGTTTATTCCCTTTTAAGTTTACATAACCAACCTGTTTACCAATGCCAGAATGCTGAATTATTTGCATACCCCTACTGTTTGCATTTGAATATACATAACATATTTATCTTTGAATTCGGAAATTCAAATATTTATCTTTGAAAAACAAGCAAAAGAAATGTAAGAAATATTCAATACCTTAGCAGCATCGTATTTTGTGGTGGGAATTGACAAATGATTATTACTTTGGCTTATATTTTGCAACTCACTATTACTTTGCTTTATATAGAACATTTTATAAGTATTTCCATTAGTATCAGAATAAATACAAACTAAATTTTCACACTGTAATTTTCTATTCCTTTTTAAAGGGAATTACTGCTTATTTATGTATTTTAATTTGATGAAGTCAAACATTTGGTTTATAATTCCAGCTAGTGATGACAGACATCCTCTTTGAAATGGGCTTGTTTGTTTGATTTTGAAATGTCACATGCCTAGGGCAGCAAAACAGCAGCTGCTTCCCTCCAGGGTGGCTCCATATCCACCATGGAAAGTGAGGTTGTTGCATGTGGTCAGAGTAAACACCATGTCTATTTACATGGCAGGCCTCTTAATGTCTATTACTGTTGACACCAATCATGTAGATACACCATTCAGTTACAGTCCCTGAAACAGAGATCATGCTCACAAACCACTTCAGTCCACGTGCAGCAGGAGCACTTCCACGAACCGAAGCAGCCTGCTGCTTTTCAGCTACTGCCAGTGCTTTGGATGAACACAGTTCCAAGTGCAGCAATGTTACATTGTTATTTTGTGTCAATCATGTGCTATAATGATGAGAATATCCAGAGTAATCAGCTATCTACACAACACACACACACACACACACACACACACACACACACACACACACACTTAAAATTTCTATTTCAGATAAACATAGGCAAACTTTCTTGAGCAATAAAAATAAGTACCAGTACAAATGTAGACTATTGTAGCATATATAACTGAGCCAATAATTCCACTTTTTAAAGACATGAATGAAACTTTTTCAGTATTTTTTAACATATTAAAAATATCAGAGCTTTTAGCTAAATACTAAGAATTTTTCTCTAATAAAGTAATCTTGAACAACTCTTTGAGTATCGGTCATTTGAATTTCTTACTTTGTGAATTCTCTGTTCAGGTCCCATTTTTAATTTTAATTTTTATGAAGTAGAAACTGGACAAATCCTGTGTTGGTACCATGGCTCTACTTCCTGTCCCCATTCCACTAAGGGCCCTTGTCAGTGGAGTTGCTGGTATTCAGCATGGTGTTATTGGTGATGAGTTGTGAGAGCAATAGTTATTGCATGGGTGGCAATGACTCTGGATACTTTTTCCCACCCTGTGGCTCTTCCACAAACTTTCCTGAGTCTTGGCAGTGGGTGTTTTAACAAGGTTAAGGTATGACTGCAAGTCCAGTTATTTCAGGTTAGGAACTATATATGAGGAAGAACATGCAGTATTTGTCTTTCTGTGTTTGTGTGAGTTGGCTTAGTATGGCTTTCTTCAAGTCTGTCCATTCTCCTTTAAATTTCAGTTCATTTTTCCTGTCTGCTGAGTAGAATTCCATTGTGTATATGTACTAAATATTTATTATCCATTCATCAGACAATGGGCATCAGGGTTGATTTCAATTCTTCGCTATTGTGAATTGAGCAGCTATAAACATTTTGGGGTGAGTATATCTACCCCAATTTTTGATTGAATTGTTTAATGATTACTTGTTTAATAGTTTAGTTCTTTGTAGATTCTAGATATCAGAGCCGTCTTGCCCCATTGATGGTTTGCAGAAATACAGAGGCTACAGTGAACTCAACACTAAAACAAAGTGCTAACAGACATGCCAAAGCTCAGGGATGGTTACAGAAGGGGGCAGGAAGATTGTAGGAGCCACAGGATGGGTAGAAATATCCTGATGTACAGCAGCCCCTCATTCACTGACCAAGTCCCTAATTACCATGCAGTGAACACCAATAACACCACCGAGGAAGGACCTTAGGGAAACAGAGACCACAGCGGAAGAGGGGATATAAAACTATAACTTATGTAAAAAAATGATTTTTAAAAGCCATCTAAACAACCTTGAAACACTAACTTTAGAAAACTCAAGTCTAGAACTAAAAAAATGAGTCGTCAAATATACTGTAGGTAGTAGAGTGTGACAGTGCATGCTTGTGATCAAAGCATTCTGGTGGCCGTCGTGTTAGGATTTGTTAAGAGGTGAAGGAAAATCTGGGCTACACTGTGACTCCTATACCTGTCTGGGCTATACAATGATAGTCTGCCTCCAAACAAAAGGAAAATAAAAAAAGAGTAATTAAGATAAAAGTATATTTTTCTAGCAATGATATTAAAGTCCAGTTTTAGAAGAAATTATCCATACATCTGCATATATTTTGGCTCATTTAAAAGTATTATAAAATTTGCATTCACTTTCACATTATAAAATATTTTTTTATAAAAAGATAGCAGGGAGGATACTTAACTAATTAATTAGAAATCATATTGAGATGAGACACCTTCATTCTGAAAGCTCCAAAGCAATTAGTAATAATCAGGAAAACCAACAAGAATTTTTAATGGAAATTGATTCATCTACTTCTCTTTTCATTTCTCTATTTTCAGGCTTTTATTTAGAAGCTTTCTGAGGGATGATCTCAGTCATTTTCTTTGAAACAGATAAAAATACAGTATTCCTAATAGATTTCAATTAAAATAATGAGTTTTTTCTATGCCTTTTAAAAATTAAAATGTTTGTAACTTTAGCAAACTCCCATTTGATGCAATTTATGTGACAGATTTTTAGTTACATGTCCTTTATTTCTAAGAGCTTTGTTAGAGAGGAATACTCATACTCAGGTGACTCAATGTAAACAGGTCATGAGCTGTCCTTTTATTAACTTTTTCCTACACATTGTTCAAGATCATCTCACCCAGAAAGTAACAAGGTAATTCTTCTTTTAAATATTTTTTTGATTATATTGAACATACATTCTAGAAAGGCAGTGTACAATAATATGCCCAAAAGTTTATCTACTACTAATCTAAACAAGAAAAATACAGTATTATCCCTCTTACATGTTTGATAATTACTGATATCAACTAGTAGTTAAATAATTCAGAGAAAATCAAACAAAAGCCAAATGGATGGAAAAACTAGCATCAGCAGAGTTGATTGGAAAAGGTTCATTTATTTGAATATGTCACCATGCATAACCTATATGCTTCCAGTCTATGGGAGATGCTTCATCCCATGTAATGAAGGTAACCTTTCAGAATACAACATGGCTACTATAAGTCCTAGTTCTCTGTAGCAGCACTAACCCCACTGGCTAGAGTCCAGCATGTTATTACCAAAAACTTTAGCCAGCCATATATTTACATAAGTCAAAACATCATGTGTTTCTGATACTTGAAATGAAGTTGATTTTGTGAGTATGTGTTGAGACTATATTTCTCTTGATTTTTCCTTAAAGATTATAAGAACAACATATTCAAGTGATTTTAGTGATGTTCAAGGCAGATAACTACTTTCTTAATTTCCTTCTCTCTCTGCCCCCCCTCGCTCTCTCACACACACACTCATCTGCTATAGGAAAATAATCAAATAAGAATGACTATCCTTAATTCTGACTTTATTAAGTCCAGTAATTTACTTAACCACTAGATGTCACATTTATTTCACAACTCTAATAATGAAAGTAATATTTTATTTTAAAAATATTTTACAAACAATGCTAATACTATGTTATGTATACAAAATATGAGAAAAATCATAGGATATATATGAGGTATAATTCCACTGTTTTGATTTCTCAAAATCAAAGTATAATAGAAACATTTTATTATATTTTTGCTTATAACTCAGTCTGAGAATAATATATAGTGATAAACATAACCTCAATATTTTCTTGAATAATACATTATTTCTCTACTGCTTGCTGAGAATGTAGACTTCTGAACTAGTATCTCTTTCAAACTCCTGTCAATTATACTTAGTTTCTGTTTAGAAAGGTAATTTTACTTCCAATTGCTATTCTTTGCATACTCATATTTTGCTGTGTGTCTGTGTGTACACGCATGCATGTGCATGTAGTGTGATATGTGGTATGTGTGATGAATACTGTATAAATGTGTGTGTAGGATGTACACTCACATTTTCATCAGTAGGAGGCTAGTGGAGAAAATTGGATGTCCTTCACTTATTACAATTTTGAATAATTTTGAGCTTGGGCCTGGGTTTTTCCTGCAAACCAGAGATACTGTCAATCATTGAGCCCCGTCTTCCTCTGGTCTTTACCTCTCCTTTCCACTAGTGTTGCAGATAGCTTCAGGTTCGCTGAGATGAACTTCCAGACCAGGCACAGTTATGGAGGAAGGGATATTATTTATTGAAGTTTACAGATCCAGGGGAAGTTCCATAATGGCAGAAGAAGCAGCCTGCTCTCCACAGGACCAGGCAAGAGAGCAGAGAAAACCAACCAGCCACCACAGCACACAGAGCAAAACTACAGCCAAAAGGTCACACAGCACACTTCAGGAACTCCTGCTAGGCACATTTGCATATCTTTACAATGGAATCTCAAATCCACCATTAACACCTAAGACCGGCCCCCAGTGACATTGCCTCTAACAAGGTGATTGCAGATGCAAACTATAACTAATAAAACACTGAATATATTGGGGGACATATATTCAAACTACCATAACTAGGTTACAAATGTTTTTATTCTGTGCAGTCAAATTTGGCAATCACTGGCCCAAGGGACCCTAATATGTAGGTGTAAAACATTCTTAACTGCTGAAACATCTCCACAGTATTAGATTTTATTTTATTTATTTGAATCCTTGCCTACTTTTCTTTTTTTCTTTATTAGTTAAACGTACATACTCAGTATGTAAACAGCACATATTGGTACCATCTTTAGCCTCCTCCCTGTCCCCCCCACTCTGAAGGGACCCTCCTTGTTGGGGATGTCAGTTATCCCCATGTGGATTGTGGATTGTTCTTAAGGGGATATCAATCAGTTATGGGGAAGAGGCAATGTCACTGTGCGTGGTCTCCCAAGTTGTGGCTCTAATAATCTTTCTGTCCTCTCTTGTGCAAATTTCCCTGAGCCATGTTGGGTTTGTTTTAGGTCTATTTCAGTGATGAGGTCTTGGGATCCCCTGTGTCTCTGGATTTCTCATTTGGTAGGAATTCAGTGTTCTTTGTGTCTATCTCCTTCACCTTTGTGCTGATACCAGGTTCACCAAGAAAGTACCACTCTTGCTCATTTCCCCAGTTACTCTATAATTTCATCTGGGGCCCTGGTGGGATGTGATGGGCTGATTTTTCTTCAGGTTTTGCATACATCTGAAAAAGAGAATCAAATTCTTCAATGGAGAGTGAAGTCAGCACCAGATAAATGGGACAACCATTATTACTTTAGATAGAATTTAATAGGTATATGACCTCTTGCAGCCCAAGATAGGTGGGAGCTTGATATTGGAGAGAGAACTCATTTTTTGGATATGATTCTGACTTGTTTCCCAGTTCCAGCTATGAGTTCCATTCCACTGAGTGGATCCATTAGCTAATTCAAGAGCAGTTTTTTTTTTTTTTTTTTTAATTAGAAAATCATATACTTTTAGGTGTGTAAAGGAATATATTAGTAATTTCTGGTTAATTCTAATGTATGACTATAATGTTTAATCACATTGTAATATTGAAAAATAGACTGCTCTAATTTCTGAAAAAAATACTGTCCCTATTTTTAATAAAAATATTATTCACTCTGAAATGGCTTTTGATAAAAATACCTGTATTAACAGACATTTTCATAAACTTAAAATATTTCCTATGAAAAATGTTTAGTTACTCTTAAGCTGGGCATGGTGGTTCATGCCTTTAATCCCAGCACTAGAGAGACAGAGGTAGAAGGATCTCCGTGAGTTCAAGGCCACCCTGAGAATACAAAGTGAATTCCAGGCCAGCCTAGGCTACAATGAGACCCTACCTCAAAACAAAAATAGTGTTTAGTTACTCTTCAAAGGACATACTGTAAGAAAGAACAACTAGAATAATTAGGGTTTTTGCATTTATACTGATCATATTTCAGAATAGTAAATGAAGACTGGCAAGTATATAAATATTCCTAACTAGCTAATGAAAGGGTAGTTTCTCTTTTTTTGTCTACACATGTAAACAATAAATAATATCCACTGATATATGTGATCTTCAGTAAATACAATTACTCATAAATTTTAAATGCTCTCATATAAGGAGGCAGTGAAACTCAATTCCATGGAAGAGATGAAATGTAAAAAACAGAACAAATTTGTAGCCCAGAAAGCACTTTTCACAAAGTTAAATGCATTTTAAAATTTAAAATTATAGAATAAAACCATATATTCATATATTATATATCATATACAAATATATACATACTTTATATATAAATATTACATATTAAACCTAAAACAATATAATAAATTTTATATTAAAACTCTGCCACATATATATCCTATAAAATTTTAAAAGCATTTAAAAATTTAATTTGGATAAATTTTATACTAGAATGATATTTTTCTTCACATGGATCTCAGAAGGTTGCTTTCTGAGAAGGAAACTGAGGCAGAAGTGAGGTAGAGTGACCTATTTCTGTTCTATGTATCACAATAATGTCAGAACTTTCTTTGAATGTGCCTTATGTTATATTGTCTATTGTCACTAGCTAGCAAGGGATTTGTAAATCCAAAATATCTATGGTTTTAATTATGTCAAAATTATTGTGTTCTTTTTACTTTAAAGAATTATTACAAACTGAAAAGATTTACACATTATATCTTCTTTCATAACACACACTTTTTGAAAGTCACTCTAAACCAATTTGATAGTAAGAATGAACATAGCCAGCTTTAGTTAATTCAACTTTTGAATTTAGCTGATTAAGTTGACAGATTGGTTCAATTACCTACATCTTTCATAAGAACTATAATCCATATCCATTTAATATCACATTTACCTCAAATGTTCATAATTGTTAAGCAAATAATCACTCATATATACTTAGTTATTTTTTTCTAAAATAAATAATTAGTAAATATAGGATACATTTAGTTTGTCAGAATTAAATAAATAGTACACCTTTACTTCTCCTTAATATGATTCACAGATGAAATTCATGTGAAAAAAAATGAAGTAACAAATGATTGACCATATTCATTATGTGTAATTATAAACTGAAATTCCACAGACATGAAATGAAGTTTATTACCATTACTGATTCCACTGTAATCTTGGTGGTGTTTTCAGAAAATACACAATATTGGTCATTTTGGACCCTTAGGTTATAGATCAGCAGTCTAAACTCACAGAGACATTTATCAGAGATAATAGTAGTTCAACAACACAGATATTTCTATCATTGACATTTATGAATCCTCCATTCTTCTTGTTCTTCCTCTACCCCTCCTCTTATTTCTCCTTAATTCCTCTTATCATATATAGTCTATCTTGAAATGAAAAGTTCAGAGAGCACATAGCAGCTGTTATTCCAATCATTCTCTTGTATGTTTTATGAAGAATAAATAGGCTATGTTTCCTGCATTTAAAAAAAAGTATATCTATTTCTTACTATAAAATTAACATTGGATTGTTTGTCAAAGTAGTTAGAGTATAACATCTCTTTGTATTTGGGAATAAATAATTAAATCTTTTTTTGCTTTATTAAATTCAACTTCATCTGTACTTTCCATTAATAAATAGTAGTTGTCATAGCACATTTCACAGTGAGGTATTAACTTATTTCATAATTGACTATAAATGGAAAATATTTTTGTTCTAATATGAGTCTAGCAAAATAAATTATGCTAATAATATTTTTACCATATCATGTTTAAAAATAAAACTAAAATATTTTTATATATTAAAACTCTGATGCCATATACAATCTTTAACAGAAGATAAGATCCTTAAAATTAAAAGTTATCAAAAACAATTTCCTGGGGCTGGAGAGATGGCTTAGTGGTTAAGGCATTTGTTTCCAAAGCCAAAGGATCACAGTTCGATTCTTCAGGACCCACATAAGCCAGATGCACAAGGGGGCACATGCATCTGGAGTTCGTTTGCAGTGGCTGGAGGACCTGGCTTGCCCATTCCATTCTCTCTCTCTCTTTTTCTCTCTGCCTCTTTCTCACTCTCAATAAATAAATAAATAAAATATATTTAATTTTATTTCTTTCAAAACTAAGAATGTAAAAGATTACAATCCAGGAAAGTAACTTTCAATATTCTTTTTCATTTGTGAGTAAAAGATATAGTTCCTCTCACATATGTACAGAGTTGTAATTTCTTCTTATAATTTGTTCAAGAAAAAAAAAAATACTGGAATATAAAGGATGGTAATTTGAAAATGTTATATGTACTTGTAATTAAATAAGCATAACACTAATTTATCTTTCAAAGAATGTTTTCATGCTTCTGTGTTAGATGAGTTAAGAAAATGCTCCCAACAAGATGGCCTTGGAGAATATATATATATATATATATATATATATATATATATATATATATATATATATATATATATATATTTGTAGTGTGTGTGTATATGCAATAGCATATCCAATTTAATTTTTTTTCTCTCAATTTCTATTGTAACTTGCTCCTCTAGAGTTAAAAATGTTTAATTTTCTGAGCTGGGCATGGTGGCACACGCCTTTAATCCCAGCACTCGGGAGGCAGAGGTAGGAGGATCGCTGTGAGTTCAAGGCTACCCAGAGACTACATAGTTAGTTCCAGGTCAGCCTGGGCCAGAGTGAGACCCTACCTTGAAAAACAACAAAAAAAACAAACAAACAAACAAAAGTTTAATTTTCTTTAGAAATCTTTTGTTTATCCTAGTTTTCCTTTCAGAATTCTGATAGTTTCATTTTAACTGAGAATATTATGTTAATTATTTTTGTTGTTTTGGTTTTTCGAGGTAGGGTCTTGCTCTAGCCAGGGATGACCTGTAATTCACTATGTAGTCTCAGGGTGGCCTCCAAGTCATGATGATCCTTCTACATCTGCCTTGCAAGTGCTAGGATTAAAGGTGTGCACCACCCTGTCTGGCTCTTAATGTTTTTTTTTAATTATTAATTATTTTATTATTTGAAAGAGACAGACAGAGAGAGAGAGAGAGAGAGAGAGAATTGGCATGCACCACCGTGTGCATCTGCCTTATATGGATACCGGGGAATCAAACCTGGGTCCTGAGGCTTCACAGGCAAGTGCCTCATCCACTAAAGCTGTCTTTCCAGCCCATCTGAATGTTTTTAATTTCTGAAACAGGTTCTCAGCATGTATTGCAATCTAGCCTTGAAATCAATATGTAGCTCATTCTGGCCTCAAAATTGTGGAAATTTTCCTGACTCATATACCGAAAAGTGTGTCCCCACACACATCTGAACTATTTCCAGTGATTTTCCTCAATATGCTCAAAAAATAAATAATTTTGTAAGATCTTTTTCACACAATTTTAGATATACCAGTGCTCACATCATATATGCAGCTCCTGTGTCCAGTTTAAAAGAAAATTGATTATTCATAGTAATGTGGCATTTCGTGAACAAATGTGTGTCCTATTCCTCCATTATATAATATGTAAGCATTTATTGTATCCTCTCCATGCTCTGCATGTTGATTATCCAAGCCCAAACACACCATTTCTGTGCCTTTATGATCTACATGCTGAATATACACAACAAAGCACGCCATTTCTGTGCCTTTATGGTCTACATGCTGACTATACACCACAAAGCACGCCACATCTGTGCCTTTACGGTCTACATGCTGACTATACACCACAAAGCACGCCATTTCTGTGCCTTTATGGTCTACATGCTGAATATACACCACAAAGCACGCCATTTCTGTGCCTTTATGGACTACATGCTGAACATACACGACAAAGCACGCCATTTCAGTGCCTTTATGGTCTACATGCTGAATATGCACCACAAAGCACGCCATTTCTGTGCCTTTATGGTCTACACTCTGAATATACACAACAAAGCATGCCATTTCTGTGCCTTTATGGTCTACATGCTGAACATACAAGACAAAGCACGCCATTTCTGTGCCTTTATGGTCTACATGCTGAATATACACCACAAAGCACGCCATTTCTGTGCCTTTATGGACTACATGCTGAACATACACGACAAAGCACGCCATTTCAGTGCCTTTATGGTCTACATGCTGAATATGCACCACAAAGCACGCCATTTCTGTGCCTTTATGGTCTACACTCTGAATATACACAACAAAGCATGCCATTTCTGTGCCTTTATGGTCTACATGCTGAACATGCAAGACAAAGCACGCCATTTCTGTGCCTTTATGGTCTACATGCTGAATATGCACGACAAAGCACGCCATTTCTGTGCCTTTATGGTCTACATGCTGAATATGCAAGACAAAGCATGCCATTTCTGTGCCTTTATGGTCTACATGCCGAATATGCACGACAAAGCACGCCATTTCTGTGCCTTTATGGTCTACATGCCGAATATGGACGACAAAGCACGCCATTTCTGTGCTTTATGCTCTACATGCTGAACATACACCACAAAGCATGCCATTTTTGTGCCTTTATGGTCTACATGCTGAATATGTACGACAAAGCACGCCATTTCTGTGCCTTTATGGTCTACATGCTGAACATACACGACAAAGCACGCCATTTCTGTGCCTTTATGGTCTACATGCTGAATATGCACGACAAAGCACGCCACTTCTGTGCCTTTATGGTCTACATGCTGAACATACACCACAAAGCACACCACTTCTATGCCTTTATGGTCTACATGCTGAACATATACCACAAAGCACACCATTTCTGTGCCTTTATGGTCTACATGCTGAATATGCACGACAAAGCATACCATTTGTGTGCCTTTATGGTCTACATGCTGAATATGCAAGACAAAGCACACCATTTCTGTGCCTTTATGGTCTACATGCTGAACATGCACGACAAAATATACCATTTGTGTGCCTTTATGGTCTACATGCTGAATATGCAAGACAAAGCACACCATTTCTGTGCCTTTATGGTCTACATGCTGAACATACACCACAAAGCACGCCATTTCTGTGCCTTTATGGTCTACATGCTGAACATACACCACAAAGCACACCATTTCTGTGCCTTTATGGTCTACATGCTGAATATACACCACAAAGCACGCCATTTCTGTGCCTTTATGGTCTACATGCTGAACATACACCACAAAGCACGCCATTTCTGTGCCTTTATGGTCTACATGCTGAACATACACCACAAAGCACGCCATTTCTGTGCCTTTATGGTCTACATGCTGAATATACACCACAAAGCACGCCATTTCTGTGCCTTTATGTTCTACGTGCTGAACATACACCACAAAGCACGCCATTTCTGTGCCTTTATGGTCTACGTGCTGAATATACACCACAAAGCACGCCATTTCTGTACCTTTATGGTCTACGTGCTGAATATACACCACAAAGCACGCCATTTTTGCCTTTATGGCCTACATGCTGAATATACACCACAATGCACGCCATTTCTGTGCCTTTATGGTCTACATTCTGAATATGCAGGACAAAGCATGCCATTTCTGTGCCTTCATGGTCTACATGCTGAATATGCACGACAAAGCACGCCATTTCTGTGCCTTTATGGTCTACATGCTGAATATACAGGACAAAGCACACCATTTCTGTGCCTTTGTGATCTACATGCTGAATATACACGACAAAGCATACCATTTCTTCCATTTCTGTGTTATCAGGTCCAAACAATCATCTTGAGGTTTTGAGGAAGAATATCAGTTTTTTATTGAGGAATTCATCTAAAAACAATAGAGAAGAGAGACCAAAACTTATATTCATGGAGACTTGTTCAGTAAATACTAAAATTACTTAGGAAAATGGACTGCATAAATTGCAGGAAGCAGCATGAAGAGTAAATGAATGTAAGAAAAATAATAAAACTCCAGGACTAATATTTATCTCTGGAAGTGGGAAGAAGTGAAAGTAATCTACAATAGAGATGTTTTGTTTAATATTCAGGGATTTAGGAAGAGAATCAATATCCTGAAATGTTTTAGAAGCAAAAAGTATAAACAAGAGTGTCAGGAGACAGCAGAAATGCAGAGGCAGTGTAGGGTTGTGTGGGAACACTAAGATTCACATTCTTTTGCCCCTGCAATTGAATTGAATAGATTCTGCTTTTGGCCGTCAGCTCTGGGGAATTGAACCTGGACTGACCTACTTTGAAAGCAAATATCTTTAACTGCTGAGCCATGTCCCAAGCCACACAAATAACTCATTTCCAGTGTCTTTTAGTCTAAATTTACCAGTATTCATTCAATAAGACTTCCATGTTGCCAATATCACAACCCCTATCACATATCAGCTGAAGGATAACAGTTTTAATACTTACTCAGTT
This sequence comes from Orientallactaga sibirica, assembly GCA_036365145.1. Classification (NCBI taxonomy): domain Eukaryota; kingdom Metazoa; phylum Chordata; class Mammalia; order Rodentia; family Dipodidae; genus Orientallactaga; species Orientallactaga sibirica. Next base: position 8,387,250 of record JAEOAD010000010.1, on the reverse strand, counting down.
ATCACCTATTATGATAGAAAATGTGACAGCATGTTCCAGTGAAAATACATATTCTTATTTCACTAAAAATAATTTATTAACCTGATTAAGTCACTGAAGCAGAAATACCATTCAGTTAAATTTAATCTCATCCTTAAAGAGGTGGAAGAATTTCTGATCTTCAAATATGAAATAATCCTTAAAAAGAATATTTCCCTGTTCCTTCTAGTCTAGTCTATTTTAATCTTTTTTAAAAAGTACCATTTTCTTCCTCTGTTCATTCCTTGTGAAAGACATTTTGAAAAACAAAAGCTTTTTTATTAAATTGTCTCATATATTAAAATAGAGAGGAGCAATTTATTTGTAGCTACATTTTCCCTTTTGTGAAAGATTTTTTTCCACATTGATTTAAATGCTTATAAAAATCTATGCTTCCTAGTATAAAACCTCCAGCTACATTGTGTTCACCCAGGATTGACTGGGCTACTTAGTGACAGTTGGGCTTCCGTATAACTAAGAGAGATTTTGCCTACTGTTGTAAACAGTATCAAGAGCATTTTGTGAGTGGTTTTGAGCGGCACATTTTCACAATTGTATTTTTTACGGTTATTGAATGAATGATGCAATTTATCTAAGTTTTCTTTAAATCTGTCATCAAGGTTTTATCATTTTAGTGCATAACTATTTTTCTCTCTACATGACACAGAACTGATACATAGTTAAAAAAAAAAAAATCCAGAAACTTAATAACTAAAGTACAAGTCATCTAGTCAACAAATCTTAGTAAACATTTCTCAAAAGTAAATTTACATGTGGATAATACATGTATTAAAATAATATACACCATTAAATACTAGCAAAATGTAAAGCAAAACTTCACTGGTAACTCATCTTATACCAGCCAGAATAGGTTATGCTGGCCAGGATGTGGAGAAAAGGGAACCGTTAGACTGTTTATGTGAATCTAAATTAACTTAGTAATTACTATGAGGATTATTCAAATACCTGAAAATAGATTTACCACATACTACAGTTATACAATGCCTGGGTGCACACCAAAATAAAATTAAGTCACCACATGAAAGACATACCCATATACTCACAGTAATCAAACATACCTAGGAGCTTATCAACAGGTGAATGAATAAGAGAATGTAGTTTTATTCCTTTTAAAAAACCAAAGAAATAATGTTATTTAGAGAAAAAAAAATTAATGGAACTTGAGACTATTATTGTAAGCAAAGTTAACTAGAAACATTGGAAGAAAATAAACTAAAAATAAAAAGTCTGAAAATAGAGGATCCACTTTTAATGAATGGTAAGGTAATGTGGGGAGATAAGAGAAGAGAGGATGGGCAATGTCAAAAAAGCACAGTCTTCATGTATGAAAACATCAAAGTGTGGGATGGGAAGATGGATTAGTGATTAAGGCACTTGACTGTGAAGCCTGAAGACCCAGGTTTGATTCCCCAGTACCCACCTAAGCCAGATGCAAAAGGTCACACATGTGTCTGGAGTTTGTTTGCAGTGGTTAGAGGTCCTAGTGCACCCATTCTCTCTATTTTCTTCTTTTTCTTTCTCTCAGATGAATAAATAAAATAAAATTGAAGAAAGAGAAAACACCAAAACGAGAATAACTATCCTATACAGTTTGATATGGTGTAAGAATCCATGACTGTCATTCTATTAGCTGTTTTGTTTTGTGGTTCTAGTGTCACTTGTTCCTCTCTTCTCTGTCTTAGCTGATGATTGATAGCTTGCAGAGGCAAGCTCTTTCACTTTGCTTTCTGATATCTGCCATAAGATTTTGCTTTTCTTTCTTTTTTCCTTTTCTTTTTTGTTTTTGTTTTAGCCCAGGATGACCTGGAATGCCCTATGTAGTCTCAGGCTGGCCTTGAACTCACAGTGATCATTGTAGCTCTGCCTCCCCAGTGCTGGGATTAAAGGCATGTGCCACCACATCCAGATGCTTTTGATTTTTTTTAAATATATCAAGGCTTGGTACAATATTGTATAGCTGTAACTATCTATTTTATGTTGACAATGAGATAACATATTCGGTAGCAAGTTTCTTTAACTGCTGAGGCATCCCTCTAGCCCTGGAAAAACTTATTTGCACTCAAATCCTCTGTGTTTTTACTTTCCTCAATAGAATTTATGTGCTTATAATCAATTTTCTTTTGTTTTTAATATATATTCACTGGCAGTTTGTTTTAGCTTTTTACTTTTACACTATGAATTATACACTAATAGACACTTTATACATTGTTATCCTTTTCTGCATATTTGTATTTAACAATGGGATTCATTCTTTCACTTCTCTTTAACTTTTTTTTTTTTTTTCAATTCATTAAATGTGTCTTGTATGTTTGATGATAAATGCCATGAGCTTTTGTTTGTTTTGGAAATAATTTATGTTTCCTTCATTTTTATGGGAAACAAATTACCAATTATAGTATTGTTGATTAGTAGTTAATTTTCTTGCAATATTTTACATATGCTGTTTGTCAAGATTTCTGTTTTATGAGAAAACCATTGACAATATGATGTTCATACTATCTACACTGAATTTTTGCTTTAAGAAACTTCCTGTTGAGGCTGGGGAAATGGCTTAGCAGTTAAGGTGTTTGCCTGAGAAGCCTAAGGACCCTGGTTTCATTCCACAGGACCCACATAAGCCAGATGTACAAGGGGGCACATGCATCTGGAGTTAATCTGCAGTGGCTATAGGCCCTGGCACTCTCTCTCTCTCTCTCTCTGCCTCTTCTTCTTACTCTCTCTCTCAAATAAATGAATAAAATATATTAAAAAAAGAAACTTCCCATTTATGTTAGACGTTTAAAAAATGATTAAAATGAATCTCATAGTAATTTTTAGGTTCATCTTACTTTAAATCTCTTTGACTTACTTGGATCTAGAAGCCCATGCCTCTCCTAAAAAGTAAAATTTTAACTATGACACATTTTGTTCAAATTTTTGAGGCAAGGTCTCACTTCATAGAAAAGAGTGCTTAAGATCTCTCTATGTGTCACAGGTTTGCCTCAAATATGCACTGATCCATTCTCTTACCTCTGCCTCTCTAGCATTGGAATAGCAAGCATTAACCACCATGACTGCCTCGCCATTATGTCTTTAAATAAGTAATATTTCTGTGTCTTTATTTCTCTCTTATACTTGGACTAACATAAGAGAACACAAAAGCAGGAGAGACAACTGCTAGATGATGTCATATAAGTGCTGTTGGTTTTTCTGATTCTTTGTTGTTCTCTCTTCATTTTTTCTTCCATATGTATAATTTCTAAAAGCCTATTTTTTTAAGGTTGGCATTTTTAAAAATTACATTAAGTTAGCATATGGAGTGAAGAGTTTCATTATGGCACTTTCATATATACACTACTTTCCATTTGATTCTAATTAATCCCCTCCCTCATTGCACTGTCCAGTGCTTCCTGCCTCTCTTTGGATAATTTCCTTCCTTTCCCTATATTGTACCCACCCCTTCTGTTTACATCTCACATACATTCCATTGCCCTCATCCCTTAAGATACTTGCCTCCCTTTTCATGGTCTCCTTTCTAATTTCATCTCTCTCTCTCTCTCTTTCTCACACACACACACACAATTTGAGTCGAGGTTCCACAAGTGATAGAAAGCATAAACTGCCTCTCTAAAATCAAATTACTTCTCTTTATGTAGTGATTTCCAATTACACCCATCAACAGGCTGATTAAATATTCTTGTTTCACTTAGATTACATTTGCTATATGTTTCCTACTGCATTATAGTTTTCCTCCATTATATTCAGCAGGTCTAGAGTTTCTGTTTGAACTTGTGACTTTGTGTATATATGCATTGACTTATGTGTGGTTCATTCACTTGTTGGCTTCCTATGCATGTGTAAACCACCAGTCTCTGCCACATGGTAGTGTGTCCAGCATCTTACAGGATTATATTGAATTACTTGCTAGACAACCCCTCTATAGCCATTCCTTCTGGATTGTTTCCTGGAAGGTGTGCTAACATTGGTGTCGCTCTTCCATGTTGTATGTATGAGATGATACCTGCACACTGGGAACTGCTTTTGTCCACCTCAGTCAGAGAAACTCACTGTGGACAAACACCTCCCCCTGTTTTTGGGAACTAGAGTTGCAATCCATAATAGAGGTTGTGGTAAAGCACAGTGGCATGGTCTCATGCTAGCTCTGCCATCAACAGTAAATATTGGTTAAATTTTCAGGTATACTCTATCATAAAGACAAAATTTCATGCTGTAGTATAGCTCTGGGAGAGTTCTTCACATTGCAGTACTAACACAGGGACACTCTTTGGAGGCATGTGCTGCCAAGCTTTTCAATTCCTTTTATTCTAAGGGAAAGACACTCCCAAGATATTTCTATTTTATGTGACGCTATGCCAGGCAAAGGGATGAAGTGATATATAAAAGGTGTGGCCATGCTGGAGAGATGGCTTAGTGGTTAAGGTGCTTGTCTGTGAAGCCTAAGGACCCATATTTGACACTCCAGATCCCATGTAAACCAGACACACAAAGGTGAGGCAAGTGCAAGTTCGCACATGCCCACTAGCTGTCACAAGCTTCTGGAGTTCAATTTCAGTGACTGAGGCCCTGACACACCAATTATTTCTCTCTTTAAAATAAAAATAAATAAATAAAAGTTGTAGCCATCTATGTTTCTGTAAGATATACTGTGGCTTCAGCTTTTTAATTGACCTCTTTATCACCTCCAGGGCTATTTTGTTAGTAGATATGAACTGATTTGGCCTGCAGGCTTTCTGATACTGCTCCTCACAGGGGTAGTGGCCACCTTTTGGTAAGTTAAAGCAGATTCAAGTCTCGAAACCATGCCATGAGTTGATAGCTCCCATTCTCCCACAGCCCCTCTGTAAATGTGGCTAAGTGTTCACTGGAACATCACTAAACCATCCCTCTGGTTCATCTTGCTCAGTTTCATTTTAAGCATCCTCTTCCTGAGTAGTTTCTCTGTGTGTTCCTACAGCTTGTCTTATGCTCCCTCCCACAGGCATTTAGCATGAATCCCTTCAATTCAGCTGCATTAGTGTATTTCTTCTCTGCAAGCAGGAAAAGATACAAACAGAAGTATCTAAAAATAGAGAAAGATAGCTATGAAGCCATAACATTTGTACACATATTTAATGTATAGACATATATCCCCAACTCCAGGTCTATTAGCATAGTTACAGAAACCTGAGAAATGAATGTCGGGGGTTCAGTGGCACATCATAGCATCCACCTGACTGCCACTTTCGTGTGTTCATCTCATTAACATAGTAAGTCCTTTCACTTTGCCTTCTATTCACTTCCAAACTTTTCTCCAGCTCTCTGTAGGGATGCATGCTTTTCATCTCGAATCTCATGTCATGTACCATGTATAAAAGAGGCAAGTCCTATTTTTCATTTTTTATTTTTAAGTTACAAACGTGCTAAAGTCCAAAATTATAAAAAAGATCAAATATTGAATTGTTGGCGTGAGACTAATCTAGATTTGTTCAATTCACATATGGTGAGTCCAATAATTATACTTATGAAATGTTGTAAACTGATTTCATAAGAAAAAAAATCCTAGTTAAAAAAAAAAAAAGTTCTTCATCTCTAAAGATTTTCTGCCATTTTCAATTTTGTGGTATAATGAATGTGTTCAGGTAGGTAATCTAGATTTCTACCACTAACTATAGTACTTTGGTTAAATTAAGTTATCTATTTCTTACAATTTCATAGCCGATCTTTGCTAGTTATCTCTTCATGCCACATAGAGGAATGGGAATTGTTTCATAGCATTGGAGAGTGCTTTCATCCTGTTATAGCTCTAGAGGTACATGAATAGAAATACAGCTAGTGTTTGAAAAGTAGGATACATTATAACTACTGCAATTGCCTTGAAGCTTGCATAGCTTGAAATAGTTATCAGCCAGTCAAATTGTTTCATTTGTTTTCTTATATATATATTTGGTATTATGTTATAAAGTTACATACTTTCAACTTGTTAACATTTCATGTACCTGTAAAAAGGAAGAAAATGGACTTTTTCTGAAAGCTATCTCCAGAGAGAGATAAATTCCAGCAGCATATATCAACAAATGCATTATCTCTAAAATAGAATAATAATTATATGACTATTTGAATATATGAATTTTGTCATATATGGATAACATGTGGTTTAGTAAATCACATTTTTCTGTTTTTATCACTAATTTAAAATATGTTATATTAAAAAGTAGTATGCAATAATAATAGGTGTAAAATGTCAATGTACATACTTTATTTTCTTTGACATTTTACTTACTAAAAACTTCAAACAATCCTCTGAAATTTTTGTAAGCAGTGCCAGTAAGTTGTCTTGATGCAGCATTGAGACACAGGTTTAATAAAAGATACTGAAACCTCTAGAAAACAGTGAAGTCAAAACACAATGAAACAACACAGGCAGGCCTACAGTGTCTATGAAAGCAAGACCCCAAAAGCTGGGTATTTCATACTACATGTGTGACATGCAATAAAGTTATGTGTTTTAATAAGGAATGTTTTACTATTGAATGATGAAGCACAAAACTACCAGGATCATGTTATCATCAATGCCTTACTCAGCAAATATGCTCCTATTGAATGTTTCTCTTGAGATTTCTTTCTAGTAATTTACAATGTCATTCGGAAAACCTTCTATATCATCCTGCAGTTTTAGTGATATGAATAGTGTGAAGATCACTATAAAATTATTATTCTATAGGACAGACATCATTTTCAATGAGGGCATTTGGAAAATATTGAGTCAATGAACTCTTAACATAAAAAGGAAGAGCTTTTTGTTAATATTTTATGTTATGGACGGGAGCTTCATATTAAGGCAGGGGAGTAAATAATCTTACATATTTAAACATCCATTAGTACTTGATATATCAGTTCTCCATATTAAAGACATTCTAGACTTTTAAAATATATAAAATAAAAGTAATTGGTTAAAATTAAGCAACGTGGGCTGGAGAGATGGTTTAGCAGTTAAGGCATTTGCCTGCAAAGCCAAAGGACCTAGGTTCAATTCCCCTATGTAAGGACCTATGTACGCCAGATGCATAAGGGTCACATGTGTGTGGAGTTCATTTGCACTGGCTAGAGACCTTGGCGTGCCCATTTTCTCTCTACCTCTCTCTCTGTCTCTCTCTCCCTGCTTGTAAATAAATAAATAAATAAATAAATAAATAAATAAATAAATAATAAAATTTTAAGAATTATTAAAAAATTAAGCAACAGATCATTTAAAATTTAGAAATAGTCTTTCAATCACAATTAATACTGTACTTTATTTAGAAAATAATACTTATAATTGTTTGCCAAGCTGCATAAAATATTGAACATGAAAAAGCATTTTGGATAGCCCTATCCACACACAAAACTAGAAATTTGTGGTAGGTTGCTATGAGAACTTGAAGCCACCAATTTCTTCAGCAAATAATAGTGTGATAGTTATTCTATTATAATCAGTTTTTTTTTCTAAAATAAAGACAGAGGGAAGTTAAATTATTTCTATACCTTGCTGTTTTGAACAAATAGCATTGGTTTTGAATATGTACTGACTACCTAGATCATGTGGAAATTTCATTTTGAATTGTTTAATGAACCTCTGTACTTTTTTTCATAATGGGTGCATGCATTTACATTCTCACCAACAGTGCATGCATGTTTCCTTTCCTTTGTGTCCTCAACAGCACTACAAAGCTTCTTCCAATCTTTGTCAATATCCATCCCAACTTCCAACTGCATTGAGGTGAAATCTCACTGGGGATTTGATGATTTCCATCACATGTGATCAATGCTACTAAGATGAATCAATGGAATTTTGTAATATTGATTGCATGAAAGTTGAGAGTAGAACAGAGGCAACCAGAGGCTTGGAGTAGTAGAAAGGAAGATTTGATGTGGCAGGTTTGATTAACAGCTACTATGTTATAGTTGGACATGAGTTCTATTACATAGTAGGGAAACTACATATGAAATTAATATACTTTATGTGTCTTTTCAAGATAGGAGATATTTTAGTTATGTTTTATCAAAAATAATTGAAGGCTGAAGAGAAGACTAAACAGTTAAGGAAATTACTTGCAAAGTATTAAGCCAGATACACAAGGTGGCATGACTATCTAGAGTTCGTTGCAGAGTTCTGGAGTACCCATTCTCTCTCTACCTCCCTCTTTCTCTCTCTCACTCTCTCAAATAAATAAATAAAATATTTTTTAAAAGTTTATCAGTGTTTGAGTAGATAATATGTTTACTGTAATGAATATTTAATTTAAACACTTTTCAAAACATCATATGCTATCCCAGAATTTTGTATGTATCATGTGTCCAATTAACATAAAATAGTACATTAAAAGCACAGTAAGTTCAAATCCTCCTAGCTTGCAATTCATCAGGTCAAACAGTACTAATCTCTCATGTAGTTATACATAGCTATAGTAGTTATTAGTAGTAGTATAATAGCAGTTTTCATATTCCTCACACAAAACACCTATTCAGAATAAGCTTATGGGAGGAAAGGGCTTATTTCAGCCTTACAGTTTTGAAGGGGAGAGTTCATTAGGGCAGAGAAAAGCAACTGGCTCATATCCATAGCAGAGAGAGAAAAGCAAGTTTGAGCTGACTCTGAATACACAGTAGACTAGAGTCATCAACTTCAAGATCCACCTCCAGCAATACACCTCCAACAGCAAGGCCCCACCTCCCAAAGTCTCCACCAGTTGAACATTAAATGGGAAGCTTAATGACTAACACCTGAAACTATGAGGGACATTTAAATTTAAAGCAACACAATAGGTAAAGACAATGCATTTAGTTTTCTTTTCAGTATCTGGTGTGTGCGTGTGTGTGTGTGTGTTTTACAGGTGTATGAAGATGGATAAAGCGCACGTGTGCATATATAGAGGATAGAGGCCAGAGGAACATGCTCAATGTGTTCCTCTATCATTCTTAGAACTTCTTTATTTCATACAGGGTCATCTTACCAATCCTAAATCCTAAAGCTCTTTTTTTTTTTTTTTATTTTTATTTTTTTTTTTGCTGACCAAGGATCCACAATAATCTTCCTGACTCTGTTTCTATCACTGGTGGGTCTACACACATCCATAGTCATGTAGCTCTTTTTACCTTGGGGCAAGGGATCAAACACAACTTCTCATGCTTTTCTGGCAGAAGGTATTACTCACTGAGACATGCCAAACCCTACAGTATTCTTTCTTTAACCACTGATCCATCTCTCCATTTCAGACCACTATGATATTTAAATGTCATTATAGGAACCAAAGAATGGCATTAATTATTTCCATGAATCATTTTATATTGTCTTTAAGCTTAGACTTGATCAAACTCTAAACAGGTTTTACCATTTGTTAAATATACATTTAGAAAACACTGGAAAACACTGATGCCATTTAAACTAAACATGTAATGATCCTTTTAAATATGATTGTCCTGGTTTGAATGGGAAATGTCTGCCTTAGGCTCTTGTGTATGAACATATAGTTTCCAGCTGGTGGTACTATGTGGTAGGTTTTGGAACCTTTAGGAGGTAGAGTCTTGCTAGAAGAAATTTGTCAGTGTGGTTGGGCTTAAAGGTTATACAGTCTGTGCCCACTTGTGTTCACACTCTCTGGTTCCTGATTTTAGATGCTTCATGACCAACCACCCCTGCCTTCTCAACCTCAATAGACTACATCTCCTGGAACTGTACACCAATACAAACCATTTCTTCCTTAAGCTGCTTCATGACAGGCATTTGGTCAGGGCAATAAAAAAAGAAATTAACATGATGACAAAATGATTAATTCGCCAGTAATTTATTATAATAGTAAAACAAGAGGTGAGGTTTGATAGTGCTCATGGAGTACTTTTATTGCTTTGAATATTTTAATGACTACAAATAACTTGTAGAGAATGAACTGATTTCTTATATTGCATTTGTGGTATGTTACAAGAGCAGTGCAAATGTAAAGATATTTAATTCCATCTGAAAATTATGTGACTAAAATATATATATCACTAATGAATAAAACTGTTTAGAGTTTTTAAAGTGTTACCTATTTACATACATTTAACTGTAGTATTTTCAATGTTTGAAAGTATGGGAAATGACAAATCTGAAAATACAAGGTTCCAAAATTACAAAAGGAAAAAATGTTTTAGGATAATAACGGCTATAAAAAAGTAAACAGCCGGGCGTGGTGGCGCACGCCTTTAATCCCAGCACTTGGGAGGCAGAGGTAGGAGGATCGCCATGAGTTCACGGCCACCCTGAGACTACATAGTGAATTCCGGGTCAGCCTGGACCAGAGGGAGACCCTACCTTGCAAAAAAAAAAAAAAAAAAAAAAAACAGGTAAATAATTCTGGTAAGTATATCTATCCTTACTCTTATTAAAATTAATTAATGTGTGAAAAAATAGAGAAAAATATTTATATCACAATGCCACAGGAGAAATTAGTTTATAGAAAATCAAGACCAAATAACTAAAATCAATAAATATCCACAACATTAAATAAAATGAGTTGCTAGTTTAAGAAGAATGGCCCCTTTGAAACTAATGTTTGGGCAATCTGAAGTTGGGAAAGAAGACATTAGTAAGATTATATGAAAATTTTCTCTGGACTCAGTGAGAAAAATGAGGCATTAAAATGGACAGGAACATCAAAAATTTGATGGAAACTTGGGAATGCCCATGGCAAGCTCATAAATGGAAAGAGAAAAAAAGCTATTGAGGTACTTAAGGGCATGCAAATGAAATATGGGATGGGGCTAAAAAGACTATAATAAAAGATGCTCCCAGACAGTATTTTGTGGTGATGTTTATATTCATCAATTTGAACTGGAGATAACATCTTGCAACTGAAAAAAAAATAATTCTCTCTAGATATGAGTTCCAGATTATGAGAGTTCACAAGTGGTTGAGGGTTATTTGTATTGTTAGGATGCAATAAGAAATAAATTTTATTCACTGCTTGTGGAAATAAATGAAATAAATATTTAATCCTAAATATTGTTGTTAAAAGAAATTGACAAAGTATGTGCACCTATGTGGAGGAATTAAATATGATATAATATTGAATAATTTAACAATTTAAGATTGAAACTCATAGGGCTGTTCTTCACATTTGAACTATATTAACATATAATGTATGATAACATATAGAGACTCCAGGATGCATTAATGACAAGGAAAGAATGACATGTAGTCTTGCCCTCATTAAGTTTATTATTTGTCAAGGATGACAATCAGGATTGATGGGTGTTCAAGTTTATTATTCAGATAGCTATTTCAATGGTTCAAGAGACTTTTTTCCTGAGATTTCTCCCATTCACCTTGAATTCTATTTCTTTATTTATTTGAGACACAGAGAAGAAGAGAGAAAGAGAGAGAGAATGAGTGTGCCAAAGCCTCAAACCACTGCAAACATACGAGATACGTCTGCCACCTTGTACATCTGGCTTATGGGGTTACTGGGGGAATGACTCTAGGTCCTTAGGCTTTTCAGGCAAGTAATTTAACCACTAAGCCATATCTCCTGTATATATATATATATATATATATATATATATATATATATATATATATATATATATCATGTATTTCATGTGGTTTGAGTATCAGGAGTGTTAACATACACACACCTTATCAAATTGTTCAAATTAAGTATCTACAGTTCTTTATACATATATGTTATATCAGTAAAGCTGGAAAAAAAATTATAAAAATTATTTAATTCTGAGTAAGCATGAGACACAGAAGTAGGAAAGTTATTTGGTAGAATGATTATACATATGTTTATGTATATCACAGATTAAAGCAGATTGTTCTTCATAAGCAACACAATGTGTTTAGAGTTTGAAAGAACAAAATTTTATATGTGGACCACAAAGGAGATATTTAATGTATATTCAGTAGCAATAAAACAAGTTCTGAGACAAAGAATCCTCAATCCCATTATCAGTGTTCTTCGTGGAATATCTGTAAAGAACAAAAATATACGTTCAGAAATAAGCTCAATGAAGCATGGGTCATCTTTCAGTGTCACACATGGTCATTTAGCACTTGCAAATACAGACTGGCAGGTTCCCTGTAGACATGCATCACTGATTGATTTTAAATGTGATAATATTTATCTAAAACAAGACAATTATTTATGTCTAATACTGATGTAAGTTATCTAATTAGAAAGATGATACAAATACCATCTATAACACATTAGGAAATTCACTTTATTTTTTAAAAAGTAGATGTGCTATGATTATTAATCAGATCCTACAGTGATGATGGAACCACCTTTGTTAGCATACTGCACTGCTCACCTATGAGTCAGGTAATGTTGGAACATGTATTTCTGTTCTTATTGGAGCCATACTTCTAAATATTTCTGCATAGTACCTAAACATCCTATTTAGAGCAGGTTTTGTCTGACAGAGACTCACTCATAACTTCTTTAACCCCAAATGGTACTGTGTTCTTACTATAATACTTTCCTGGCTATTGGTATAAGCATATATGATAAATTACTCCAATTGTAAGATTATATTTTGTTGGTATAGCTGTGTGCATGTTAAATCAATGAATCTTCTTGCTTCTCCATTTTTACATATTTGTTTACTTTGCCTACAAATATAAAGACCAATTTAGATAATGGTGCAAAATTTTTTCAGCTTCATGAGATCCCAATGCTTGAGTGATTGTTTAAATTCCTTAGTTACTGGGGTTTTGATAAGGAAGTCTTTCCTCACTCCTATATCATGAAGAGTTCTTCCTATTTATTCTTCCTGCAGTAGAAGAGTTTCAGGTCTTATATTGAGGTCTTTAATACATTTGGACTTGACTTTTTTGCATGGTGAGATGTGTGGATCTAGCTTCATTTTTCTGCATATGGTTATCCTGTTTGTCTAGCACCATTTGTTGAAGATGTTGTCTTTTCTCAAGTCTATGTTATTGGAACCTTTGTCAAATATCAATTAGCTATAGTTACTTGACCTAAAGTCTGGATCTGCAATTCAGTTCTGTTGGTCTATATTCCTGTTTTTTGCCAGTACCATGCTGTTTTCATTACTATGGCTTTGTAATATAGTTTTAATATAGCTCATAATATAGCTTTATATATGTTATTGTGAAGTCTCCAGAGGTGTTTCTTTTGCTGATGATGTTTTGATATCTGAGGCCTGCTGCCATTCCATTTGAATTTTGAGATCATTTTTTTTCTATCTCTATAAAGAATAATGCTGGGATTTTATTGTAATTGCATTAAATATGTATATTGCTTTTGGTAGGATTGCCATTTCCACAATTCTTAATTTTGTCTATCCAGGAGCATGGGAGGTCTTTGCATCTTCTCAAGTCCTACTCAATTTATTTCTTAAGTGTTTCTATGTTTTCATTATGTATGTCTTTCACATCCTTGGTTAGTGTTATTCCAAGATATTTTATTTTTTATGCTATTATTGAAAATGGGACAGTCTCACTGCTTTCTTTCTTGCTATCTTTGTCCTTTGCATATAGAAAGGCTACTGATTTTGTGTTTTTATTTTGTATCCAGCTACTTTGCTTAAGGAATTAATCACCTTTGGGAGTTTTGAGATAGAGAATCTTGGGTCAGTTATATATAGGATCATGCCATCTGTAAATAGGGCTAACTTGCCTTCTTCTGTTCCAATTTGTATCCCTTTATTTCTTTCTCTTGTCTTATTTCTTGGGCTAGGACTTCTAGTACTCTGTTGAAGAGCAGAGGTGAGAGTGGGCACCCCTTTCTTGTTCCTGATCTCAATGAGACTTCCTTAAGTCTCTCCCCATTAAATATTATTTGAGTATTAGGTGCTTTATATATAGCCTTTATTATGTTGAGACATAAAAATCATTCATGCCTATTCTCTCCAACATTTTGATCATGAAGTGATGTAGTAGTTTTTAAAGGCCTTTTATGCAACTTTTGAAATCATCATGTGTTTTTTGCAATTAAGTTTATTTATGTGGTTATTACATTGATAGATTTTTGTATGTTGAACCAAAACTGCATTCCTGGATAAACCCTACTTGATCAAGGTATATAATGCTTTCGTTGTGTTGTTGAATTTGGTTTGTGAGGATTTTGTTCAGGATCTTTGTGTATAAGTTCATCAGGGAAATAGTCCTATAGTTTTCTTTTCTTGTTGTATCTCTGCTTTTAGTATTAGGTTGGTAGTAGCTTTACATTGCAAAATAATTGCAAAATGTTAATTGAAATGTAAACTGTTGGAACACTGATATTTTTCTCTTTGAAAACTTCATAATTTACTATTGATGGTGGTCCATATCCAGTATCCCAGCACTAGGATGCTTTCATGGGAGGATTGCAATACCGTTGAACTACATAGTGATATTTATATTCCAAAATAAATAAAATAAGCAAAAACCTATTTAAATTTAATGGTAATGAATATGTATAAAGACTTTAAAAAATATCTACTTATGAAGTGATGATATATTATTCATAATTTTTATCCACAGGGCCACCATCATATTATAAGCAGTGTATAACTCATCTCCAGGTATACCACTGTGTTGGCATAAGGTTGATGTGGTGTTGAATAAATCTTAAAAAGGAACGTAAGGCAATGTATACTTTGAGCCCTTACCAATTTATGTTACTTTCAAAAGCATAGTTGCCATCAACAGCTTTCAGAGTGAGGAGGCAGTGGTCACAATTGGTCCCTGAGGAAGATCCTCCTGGAAGCTTAGGGTATTATGGATTTAGTGGAATTAGCCAAAGTAGGGTATAGCATATTGCCCTTTTCTGTGCCTGTAAATGTTCAATATTATTAATTTTTTTCTAAAAATATTTATCCTAAGTATTTTATCATTTTGTACTTTTAAAAATATTCATCCCCTTTTTGTTTCTAATAATATGTTTGTTTTCATATTGGACATTGGAAATAACATTTATATAAAAATCATTTTAAAATTAAATGTATTAATAAGTTTTAAAAACTATTTTTTATTGTCAAGACATAAATATCTACTAAATTGTTTTCATATGACAGATAAACCCCTAATTTCATACGCTTTCAAGAAGTATTCATATTTTCTAGTTTATAGATTTCCTTCATACTTAAGTAGATAACAAAGGTTAATTTTTCTTGATTTATAATTGATTTTCTTTTCTGCTGAATTTAGTAGATAGGTATATAACATTTATTTAATATAAAGTAGGTATAGTTTAGTATCATCTTCAAAAAAGAAACTTGCTTATATAAATCTCCATTCTTCTTACTGGAATATCAAAACAAAATAATAGTACTTCCATATCAAACTGGATATATATATTTTTTTTATTTTTCAATAAAACACACATTTTTTACATGAAGGTTCATGAAAAATGTGAGCTGGTTTCCCTAGGCAAAATGCATTGGATAATTTTAATTCTTTGGAAAATCTTATTTCAATTTGGTATTGCCAGTGCATTAGAAGTTTTATATAACTTGGGGGATTCAGGAACTGACCAGTTTCAGATATACCCAGCTCTCTATACCAAATAAAACAATATTTCCACATTGAATAGATTTGACATCATATATATCAAACATTCCTAAAATTGACAGCAGTTCAACATTAATGCTTGCGACACACATCTAGAAGACAAAGAATATTAACCAAACAGACCATGTCATTGGGTGGATAAATAAAATTTCCTAGCAAATTTATGCCTGTATATCTTTTCAATCCAGATAATGTATAGACTTAGCAGTGGTTATTATTTCTACCTTGAATATGCTGCTCTTAGATTATCTGCATGGCTGAAACTTCTCTTATCTGAAGTCTCTGTGTATTACTATTTAAACATAGCCTTTTGGTAGTTATCTTACATAAGATAATTATGCTATTTTCCCCTCCTTCTCCATGTATTCTATTTACCTCATATCTTCTCCTAATACACTCTTCTGTTCATTTATGTACTGTCCCTTTGGGGAAGTACTATGTATGTAATCTCTATGCTCTACTGTAGTCTCTCTAAGAATAAGAGTCAGTCATTGTATTTTTCACTGGAGTTCACACAGCACAGTGCCTGTCCTCAGTCATCATTGAGCATATGTTTATAAAATTAATAAATTACTGACAGGGTTGGGGAGATTATTCATTGGATATAAGATACTTGTTGTGCAAGCATGAGTATCTGAGTTCTGGGGTCCAAAACCCATGTACATCCCAATGCTGGTATATTATCATGGATGAAAGGGAGACAGAGACAGTAGAATCAGGGCCTAGGTAGCTTGGCACACTCAGTGCTAAACAACACGAACAATGAGAGACCTTGCCCCAAATAAGTTGAAGTGAGGACAGGCATTGGGAGTTGTCCTCTGATCTTCACAGAAGCACCGTGACATGTGGGAGCACTCACGAGCTCACAACTTATAAATATGAATGGCCACACATGCAGACATACACTTTCCCAAACACATGCATGCCTGAGTGCATACACACATGCACACACACACACACACACACACACACACACACACACACACATACACTTGGCTGAGAGAGCCCTGTGAACAAGTATTACACTTTTACATAATCTTAAAATCAAGTATTTATTTTCAAATAATAAATCTTTGATAACTCAAATGAACAGAGAAGAGAAAAACTGTAAAAAGAAGCAGTAAACTGATAATAATCACATGAGATGGAGTAAAATAACTAAAACATAGCTTCAGTCCTAATATTAGGAATACAATTTTACAGTATTGTAGCAGAGAGCAAAAAATCATGGATGAAAAGAAAAGAGGAAAAAGATAAAGACAGGTATTAAAAATCCTCCTTGACTTGGTGAGGGACGACAAATTTTATTTGCAGACCACCTGAACTTTCTTGTCATCCTGATCATTTCTAAGAAAAACAGCTTGAATAACACCCGACACGAGTAATAATGAATTACTAATGTTAGAGTCAGGAAGAGGTATTGATAGAATATCTGAAACCAGATGTTTGAAAGTTAATTAATTAATTAATTAATTTATTTATTTATTTATTTGACAGAGAAAGAGGGAGAGAAAGAGAATGGGTGTGACAGGGCCTCCAGCCACTGCAAATGAACTCCAGTCATGTGCACTCCCTTGTGCATCTGGCTAATGTGGGTCCTGGGGAATCAAACCTGGTTCCTTTAGCTTTGCAGGCAAATACCTTAATTGGTAAGCCATCCCTCCAGGCCAGATGCTTGCAAGTTTTATGTCTTTGGCTTAGTTTGCCTTTATTTTTATAACACAAGGAATATAATTGATAAAATGTATCAATAATATCTTAGAATATTCTAGAAACGTGAATTGAAATTTTATGTTTTATAAATAAATGAAGTTAATAATTACTTGATAATGAATATAGATATATCATTCTGTGAATCTCTAGATTGTTATGGGACCTATGAAGAAGAGACCCACTATTTCCTTTACATATCCAATTATCCATATTCAATTCATAACTACTGCATGAGAAGAATAAAAAAGTTATAAGCAAGCAACTTGAAAATTCTTTGTAATTCTCATGTCTAAATATTACCCAATAAGTGAATAGGTATTTTTTAGTATTCAAACCTTCTAAATAACTTTCCAGTCTATTGACAAGGTGAGAGA
The DNA here is from genome assembly GCA_036365145.1 of Orientallactaga sibirica. Taxonomy (NCBI): domain Eukaryota; kingdom Metazoa; phylum Chordata; class Mammalia; order Rodentia; family Dipodidae; genus Orientallactaga; species Orientallactaga sibirica. The sequence goes on along the minus strand of JAEOAD010000010.1, from coordinate 8,369,613 downwards.
TGGGACCTGGTACATATTTTCTTGAAAGCATACAGACAGTAAGCATTTGATTTTCTGGCAGTCCTAGTAGCAGCTCCTTGGTCTGAACATATAAAAACAAAGGGAGCATATCTAAATCTACACATTGTAACTAGGTTAGTGGTTTAATTGGACCACTGAGTGATTAATCCAGTTGTAAAATATTTGTATAGATTGAGTGGAATGACAAATATGACTAAAATTATCTATTGTGACATCCAACAAAAATGATGCTAATGATAAGAAAAAAATGATATAATGAAATTTTCAGGAAAATGGACCAACTTTGAACAGATCATACGAAGGGAACTTAAGCCTAGAAAGACAAACACCACATGTTTTCCCTCATTTGTGATTCTAAACCTGGAATAGCTTGAGTTGCTAGCATACATGCGGTGCAACTCAAGGGACAGATAATAGGGATGGAAGGCTTGGGGGTGGCAAGGTGGGGGGAGATGCACACAAAAGTAAATCCAAAATGAATTGTTACCATAGAAACCTTTATCCTGGATAGTAGACTAAAAGATATAACCCTCAGCAAGCATTCAGGAGGATAATCTGTGAAGGGACCAGGAGAGAGTAGAATAAAACCTAAACCTAAAATATTTGGCTCTGATTTGTAACTCCCAATACCAGATATCACTTACAACCCACATTGAGCTATTGATTGGAGAGAAATATGTGGTTCCCCCATACAAGAGAGGTTTCTGTCAAAACACTTGATTACCAAACCCTATTGCTGAAGATACCACATGCTGTGGACACAGAGCATCAAGAAATCTGGTTGACATCTGGAAAGAATCCAGGTCCAAGATGGTAAGTCCTTTATGTGCTTTATGAGCTGCTGGGGTAAAATGGCCAACAACATTGTGAACAAGCAGGAGACACTGCTATATGACAGCAACCAGCCTGACAAGATGTTCATGGAATGGAGGTACATACCCTTGTTGGGTAACCAATGGTTCTATGATTGGCTAAGAAATCCACTGAGTGGAAAGGAACTCATAACTGTGACTGGAAAATCCTATGGAGACCAAGATTATGGTCTGCAATGATAAGTTCCCACTAATTTCTGGCAAAAAGTGAGAGTACACTCATCAAATATCTTTAACAATGCTTATATTCTTTAATCTGTGCTGATCTCACTTTCTGTTGGAAAATCTATTTTTCTTTATCTAAAGTCAGCAAGAACCAAGGACAACCAAAATCTATCAACAAGACAAGAAAATATATCTGACTCCCTGGCAGGAGATGAAGCACCCTTTGCACATCAGCCAGGACCTAGGAGAAACCAAAGAGGCATTGGTGAGATGAGCAAAAGTGCTGTTTCCATGGAGAAATTAAAAACCTGCTCCAGGGTGATAGAGACATACACTGACTTTACACAAAACACACAAAAGCAGAAATCCTGAAGTTGCTGAGCACTCAACACTAATGTAGACTTAAAACACTGCCATCAAGACTCAGGGAATTTTGTGGAAGAGGAGGCATAAAGATTTTAAGAGCAACAGGATGGGAGAGAATATTAAGATGCACTTCCCCACAGACAATGACTGACTGCTGTCCTCACAAGTCAGAACTCACAAAGCCATGGGGAATACCAGCAACCCCACTGAGGAGGTCCCTCAGTGGAAGGGAGGAGGGAAATGATGGTACCAAACACATGATGTGTCCATACATATATTCTACTTGATTAAAAAAAAATGCTGGGCTGGAGAGATAGCTTAGCTGTTAAGGCGCCTGCCTGCTAAGCCTAAGAATACCTGGTTGATTCTCCAGGTCTCACTTTAGTCAGATGCAAAGTGACACAAGGGTGCAATGCTGCACTTGCCCACAAGCGGGCGGACGTGTCTGGAGTGTGTTCACAGCAGCTGAGATGCTGCTAGCGCACCCATTCTCTGTCTCTCCCAATTTCTCTCTCTCTCTCTCTCTCTCTCTCTCTCTCTCTCTCTGACTCTCTCAAACAAATGATGCTGATTGTTCAATGCAGAGGTGGGGAAATAGCTGCACACTGTATATTTCATGGAAATCTTTAGTCATTACTTTTCCTGATAGTTATTTTAATATGGGTGCAATTAATCATTCAAATCACAAAGAAAACACAGTACAAAAAATCACCCAATTTCTTTCTAGAACAAAAAAAAATATTAAAGACTAAGTCACTCTGGAATATCCAGCAATGTATGCTTAGTAGAATAACTGCAAAAAGGAACACTGATAAGCAGGATTTTCTTGTCTGATAAGCCTTGGACTTTCCTTTTGCCCACTGTCAGTGGTTAATGCAATCTCAAAGCTCTTCTGGTTGGAAAGAGCAAGGGCTGATAATTGACTCATACAGCACTTAAGTGAAAGTTTAATTCAACTGAGATATTTTAGAATATAAACATTATAATTTCATCATTCCTAGTTATTTATTTATACTGACAGTGCACCAAATTGACTACGTATTAGTAGTTCAAGTATTTTATATGTATTATTTAAATCCAGACTAGATTGCAAGAATAAAAAATACAAAATATTTTCAAATAGTGCATTTAATATAGTCTTGATAATATATATAGGGATACTTTCTGATAATACATACTGTGTATAAAATAGAAAGATGGAATGTGTACATAATTTCTCTATATATTGTTATATACTATTTCAAATTTATTATAAAAATTACATATATTATCATCAGAAACTTCAAACTAAATTACTATTTGACATATTATTTATACTGTACTACACTTTTTTGGTAAAATAAACATTCTATGTAACTATTTAAATAAGTATAATTTTACCAAAGTACTCTGTCTAAGAAAAAGTAAGACTATAATTTGCAATACAATCAGCATATTGTTCCATACTCTCAACCATTCTACTGTTTTTAGCTAAGTTCACTTATGCAATAGATTGGTCACTATGACACTGGTTAGTCATAAAATAAATTTAACTGTATAAAATATTTTAATTTCAGCAATGTCTCATGAATAACATTTTAGTGTCACTCAAGGTACACTTTGATAAACATACTAGGTATATTTATACAAATTTCATGTACAGATCAATAATCCCTACATTACAAATGATATCAACATTTATTCTGTTTGATATTTATTTATAATAAAGTGCCCAAATTGAGTGCAGAACCTTATTATAGCATGATAAGCAAATTGCAGTGTTAGTTTCTCTGTATTCTTACCCTCATTACTGGTGCTTGCATGAGCTGATAAATCTGTACATAAAACTTGCTCCAAGATGCTGTAGTTATGTTCACTTTGCACTGCTGAGCTCTCCTGGGATCCCTTCTCCTCCACAATTGAAGTGTCACTAGTGCTCATTCTTTTCATTCTTCCTGAGGTCCCTCAAGGCCTGCTTCAGATTCTTTTAACTTGGTATCATCTGACTGCTCCCCACTCCAATTAAGAGTCCCCCTTGATGTTAATGCTCTACCACATGCAGTCAGTGCTAAAGGCATTTTCTCTGCCAATACATTTATCCTGTCTTCTTACTTAAAGTAAACACAGGGTATCTAGATAGGGTTGACTCATATGCCAATACAGGGCATATTGATGTTTCTCCAGAGAGCTCGCCTTGAAGCAGGTATGTGTCTACTCTCAGAAACCTGGAATAAGCAACATGTTCTCATGTACATTTGCTCGATATTTTGAGTCACTCTAGAGTTCTGAATTTAAGTGATTTTTCTTTTGTTTTTTTAAATTTCCTCCTGCCTCACAACCATGTTTCCATGTGGGACTTCAGATAAAATTGGCCTCATCAGTCTTAATTGTATATATCTAAGTAGTAGACAAGTACAGAATTAGATTTTGTTTCACCCATGAAAAACAATGTGTAACCAGAATGTAAATCAAAATGTGTGCCTTAAGCTTATGAGATAGCTCAGTTAACAAGTGTTTGTCTTGAAAGGATGTGGACCTGAGTTTTAACCGCAGAACCTATTTAACAAAAATCAGATACACAGCTGCAATCACAGTGCATAAGTGGTAGAGAAAATAACCTTCCTGGTCAACCTGTCTAGGCCAACTTGTGAATTCAATATCTATTAAACACATTGTTTCAAAAAGTATGGAAGGATGGAAAGATAGCTTATTGGTTAAGGCACTTGCCTGCAAAACTGAAGGACTCAGGTTCAGTTCCCCAGAATCCATGTAAACCAGAGAGATAAACAAGGTGACACATATGCACAAGATGGCACACACTTCAGGAGGTGGATTGCAGTGGCTAGATTCCCTGACATGCCAATACTCTCCCCCCATCTCTCTCTTTCTCTTTCTCTCATAAATAAAATAAATAAAGGTGGATACGTGAGGCACAATACCTGATGTTGTCCTCTGACCTCCATATAACATGCAAAGGCAGTCACCCACATAGTTGTACCCCACATGCAAACACACACAATCACATGAACCCATACTTCCCCCCCACATGTGTGTGTGTGTGTATGTGTGTGTGTGTAAACTGTCTCACCCAAGAACCATGATACATTCACTTCAATTATTTATCCTTTTACCAAATGGATATGTGACCAGGTAGCCTTGGATCAGTGCCATGGTTGGGTAGTGCATGATGCACAAAGTAGGAGTGTGGGAAAGACAACAAAAGGAGAAAAGCATGGTGATGAGTTTTGAATTAATGCACATAGCAGAAGTTATCATTTACTTCCTGGTAATAAGGTTTGATAAGGTAAAGATAATAGGAACAATTCTTCTTTCAAGAAAACCTCCAAATTATAGAAAAAAAAAAACAGAAAAGAAACAATATTGCAAAATTTTGACAATGATACATTTCCTGGCAAGGTTTCTTACCTTTTTCATTTATAACTTCTTTTACTAGGAAATGAATGTAGGCTAAATAATAAGAAAATTAAAATAAGAATAATGATAAAAACAACACAATTATAATTATTTTCAGTACAATATTAAACTGTAAACTCCTTTGTCTTACAGTTTCTTTTCTTACATAGCTTCTTTCTGTTTCTTTTTCTTATTCTCTTTCTGTTTTAAAATTATTTGCACCTTTTGACAAATGAAAGAAATCTAAGAATCCAAAGATTTATATAATCTTACATGTCTAGTAGAGGTGTATAAGAATTCTACTTGCAATATATTCTCACCAACCTTCAGTATGGTAATACTACTTCTTGGAATTAGTTTTATTTTATTTTTTCATTTTCTTTTTCTTTCTTTCTTTCTTTCTTTCTTTCTTTCTTTCTTTCTTTCTTTCTTTCTTTTTTGAGGTAGGGTCTCATGCTGGCCCAGGCTGACCTGGAATTAACTATGTAGTCTCAGGATGGCCTCGAATTCATGGCAATCCTCCTACCTCTGCCTCCCGAGTGCTGAGATTAAAGGCATGCACCACCATGCCTGGCTTATTTTATTTTATTTTTTACAGATGGTGTTTCATAGTGACTTCTATATATCTATGGCTCAACCTCCCTTTTAAATGTCTCTGCAAATGTTTACCCACTTGAATTGATTTTTTTTTTAAATTAGGAACTCTGTAGAAAACAATATAAATCCCTTCTCAGATATGTTTTATATATATATTCTTTTAGCTCATGTTATTTTCATGAATGTGAAAAGAAATTAGAACAAAAGTTTATTATGTTGTTGCTGAAATTTATCTTAATTTTGTAAGGAATCACCTTTATCCAGAGCCATCTTTCCAGAATAATTTTTCTTTTTCATTTTCATTGGTGTATGTGGTGTGTATGTGTGTGTGTGAGAGCATGCACATGTATGTGTATGCCAGATCATATGTCTGTGTGTGCAAAGATTCAATGCTGGATGTCTCCATCAGTCACTCTCTGATGCAGTCACGTTCATATTGCTGGCAGAAATCACCAGACTCAGAGCAGCTTTTGGGTTAAAAAAGGGTTTATTTTCACTTACAGACTTAAGGGGAAGCTCCATGATGGCAGGGGGAAATGAACAGAGGGTGGAAATCACCTCCTGGCCAACAAAAGCAGTAATACAAGAGTGTGAAAGACACTGGCAAGGGGAAACTGGCTATAACACCCATAAGTCTGCCCCAACAATACACTGCCTCAAAGAGGCATTAATTCCCAAATCTCCATCAGCTGGGAACCTAGCATTCAGAACACCAAAGTTTATGTGGGACACTTGAATCAAACCACTACATTCCACCCTGGCCCCCATAAATTGATAACCATCCATGATAAAATATACAATGCATTCATTCAACTTTAAAAGCCCCCATAATTTTTATCAACACCAATGATATTTAAAAATCCCCATGATCCAAAGTCTTTTAACTGAGCCATAGTATCAAAAACCTTCCCCCAAAAACCATAATGACACAGAATAAACATTCACACTGCAAAAGATTGCATTGGGCATAGCAAATAAATTCAACTAATACAAGATTTAAAACAGGGCATTCATCAAACTCTGTAGTTCCAAGTCCAGAAACTCTAGTCAGTGACAAATTTCCAAGTCCAATTCTAACCATCAACAAGTCTTTGGAGTTCCAATTCTGCCCCTCCAGCAAGGCTACTCACAGTCCTAGAAAACTTATCTGGAGTCAACAGCTCTCCTTGGCAGCCATCTCTTGCTTCCAGCATCTACACTGGGTCTCCACTACAACCTATGGTTCATCCACATGGTTCCATCACAACTCCATGCAGACATCAAGCAAAGATGTTCACATTTCCCATGGACATTTTAAATCCACAAGATCACATTGCAAACTCAATGACCCTCTCTTTTCTGTATTACTTATACTCCACAATACCAGGTGGGTGCCAACTTGTTAATCCAGGGGGGAATAAAGCAGACTTTGAAGAATAGGAAACTCCTTGAGCACTCAGGCCCCTTCAAAAGAGTCTACATTCTTCCTGTTGCCCTAGTGCAGTTCAACTGGCCTGATCTCAAAGGCTGTAATCCCTCAATTCCAGCTGAATGGGCAGCAGTTTGGACCTAAAGATTTCATTTCTGTGCTATATCCCTCTACTCACAACAGTCCATTTCTATGCAGTGCAACCCAAATTCTCAGGAAAGGGGCATAACCGCAAGCTTCTCACACAAACTGCTTCTAGGCCAGTCCAGGCAAAGCTTTTTCTCACCCTCATAAGCCAAACATCACAGAGCATAGTTCTTACTGCATTCAGGTCTTTTAACTCTGACAGAATACTCCATCAAGCTGCCTTTTTAGCACTGCAGGGCATCACTTAGGCCAAGGTGTCAAACCCTCCCACATTACTCTTGAAAATCAGCTCCAAAAGGCCACACAGTCAAGTGTCTAGCAGCAATGCCACTCTTGGTACCAACTATACTGCTGCAGTCAGGTTCACATTGCTGGCAGAATCACCTGACTAACAACAGTTTATAGGAAAAAAAGGTTTATTTTGTTTTACAGACTTGAGATGATGCTCCATGATGGCAGGGAAAATGATGGCATGAGCACAGGGTGGACATCAATCCCTGACCAACATAAGGTGGACAACAGCAATAGGAGATTGTGCCAAACACTGGCAAGGGGAAACTGGCTATCATGCCCTTAATCCGGCCCCCAACAATACACTGCCTCTGAGAGGTATTAATTCCCAAATCTCTGTAAGCGGGGAACCTAGCATTCAGAACACCTAAGTTTATGGGGGGACACCTGAATCAAACCACCAAACTCTCCAACTTATTTACTGAGACATTGTCTTTCATGAAGCCCAGAGTTCATAGATTCAGCTAGTTTAAATAGCCAGCTTGATCTGCCTACCAAGCTCTGAGACTATATGTGTGTGATGTTGCAACAAACGGATTATTGACTAAGCCATTTCACCAGCATAGCTCCTATTTTATTTTATATTAATTTTGGTGAAATTTATTCAAACATAAGGAATATTTGTGTATTCCAAGGTAAAAATGCGTTCCCCTACAAGTTCTATATATTTAGTTGTGGGTCAGTTTGAGTTAATGTAGGCTTATTGTTTCCAGTAAAAATCAATTTAATTGGTGCCTATATGATACTTGTTATTTCATTACTACTTTTTATTGCATTTTAGTTTACTTTTGATTAACTCTGAGTTTACAATTATGGTAATGATAAGCCCATTAAATAGTAAGAGGAATTCATTGTAATAATTCTTTGTGTTTAGTGTCATGATATCCTTCAAAATATATCAGATTCATCAGTGTAGTAGACAGTTTCACGTTGCTGGGATGAACATCCAAATGAGACAGTTCATGGGAGCAAGGGGTTTATTTCAAGGTTACAGATTTAGAGGAAGTACCAACTATGGCAGAAGAAACTGGCTCCCATTCATAAGTCCAAGAAGAGAGAAACCAAAAACCAACCAGCAATCATCAAAAGCAGCAAGCGGGGAACTACAGTAAAAAGGAACTGCAAGCAGCAGTGAATCCCCAGAGCTCAGACTATTCTGCATGTCATTGTGCTTGAAATTCAGGCCTACTCCAAGAGGCTGGAGAACCAAGTTACAAATGTCTAATAACATACCTGAGTTTATGGAAGACATACATTCAAACTACAACAATCACTGAAGGAATTTGAGTTTTCATGTCTTTAACATTCTAATGAAGGATCAAATATACAATAATTTCAATTTTGTCAAATATACCAGGAATATTTAATTGCCACATTTATAGCATATATATATATATATATATATATATATATATATATATATATATATATATTATGTATTTTCCTTTCCTAAGGTCTACAATATGGCATGTGCATATTAACTTATAAACTCCCTCTCCCTCTCTTGGTTAGTCTCACTTATGTTTATCATAATATTCATATGATAAGAATCTTATGAAATTTTAATAAAAAATATTATGAGATTTGGGAAGATGACTCAGCAGTTAAAAGTACTTTCTTGTGAGGCCTTCTGGTTTTAATTCAATTTCCAAACCACCCACGTAGCTAGATGCTAAAAGTGGTATATGTTATGACACGAATCCCTGGTGAATACAAGTGAGCATTCATGCAAACATGCACACACACACACACACACACACACACACACACACACCCCATACACTGAGTCTCGTAAATTAAAAAATTTTTAAAGAGGGATGGAGAGATGGCTTAGCAGTTAAGGCACTTGCCTGCATAGTGAAAGGACCCAGGTTTGATTCTCCAGAACACACAAAAGCCAGATGCACAAAGAGGTGGGTGTGTGGAGTTCCTATGCAGTGGCTGAAGGCCCAGGTGTGCCCATTATCTCTCTGTCCCCCCCTCTCTCTTTATCTCTCATATAGATAAATAAAAATATTTTAAAATATTCAAAAGAACTTTATGCACCTTTTTTCTATACTCATGTTCTTATAATATCGTTAATAAACATTCCTTACACTCTAACTATAAACCTTATATTTTTTGTTTCGTATAGGTGATATTACTTTGATGAAACTAAAAATGAAGGGATGGTATTTATAATTATTTAGATAATTTCCCAAATGTGTACTTCCATATTTCTTTGACTTATCATTATATATGTTATTATTTAAGTTAGGCTAATTAGCTTCTGTCTTCAATTTTTATAGTTCAGTCCTGGAGACAATAGATATTGTCTGACATTTGCTTATTAGATATTATTTTATATTTTGAATATTTTTCTTGGTTATAGAAACTAATTTGAATTTCTCCTTTTATTTCTTTAAACCTAATTTAAAAATATTTAATACAGAAAAGATTGTATAATCAAATGTATTATGTTATGTCAAGTTCTTGTACAAGTATATTATATATCTGTTGCATACCCATAATACAATACCTAAAAGACAAAAATGAGGTTGTTGCCAGGCATAGTGGCGCACGCCTTTAATTCCAGCACTTGGGAGGCAGAGGTAGGTGGATTGCTGTGAGTTCAAGGCCACCGTGAGACTACATAGTTAATTCCAGGTCAGCCTGGACCAGAGTGAAACCCTACCTCAAAAAACCAAAAAAAAAAAAAAAAAAAAAAAAAAAAAAAAAAGAGCTTGTCAAAGTTCACATGGAGTATTCAATAATAGTGAGCATGTGTAAAATAAGCCCATATATATATATATATATTTCTTATTATATATGTGCTTTAGATTATGTGTTTAAATATTCACTTTTATTGTAAATGTAGTCTTTTGTAAATACATCCACACTAAAGATAGGGAATTATCTAGGCTGGACAGATGGGTCCATGGCTAACATGCTTGCCTGCAAAACCTGAAGATGAGAGAATACCTATGTAAAGCCAGATGCACAATATGGTGCATGCATCTGGAGCCTGTTTTGCATTCACTAGAGGTCTTGGCATGCCCATTCTCTCTATATATGCTGCTCTCTCTCTCAAATAACTCTCCAATAAAATATTAAATAAAAAATGGGAATCATCATAAAATACCAATTCTTATTTTTTTTTTAATTTTATCCCTTCTGTCATCATTGCCATTTATTCCTAAACCACTTATCTGGAAATTATTAATTTAATTTTTATAAAATATTATTTAACATAGTTTCATAAATGTTGTATAAGTGACATCATGTTTTTATTTTGGTAGAAATTAGCTTTTTACTTTTTATTTTTATTTATTTTTTAATATTTTTGTTGACAACTTCTATGCTTACAGACAATAAACCATGATATTTCCCTCCCTTACCCCATTTCCTCCTTCACAATTCCTCTCTCCATCATATCCTTTCTCTCTCTCAGTTAGTCTCTCTTTTATTTTGATGTCATCGTCTTTTTCTCCTATTATGAGGGTCTTGTGAAGATATTGCTAGGCACTGAGAAGTCATGGATATTGAGGCCTTTTTCTGTCTGGGCAGTTGCTTTCTAAGGAGTGGTACCCTTCCTTTGACTTTTACATTCTTTCCACCACTTCTTCTGCAATGGACCCTGAGCCTTGGAAGGTATGATAGAGATGTTTCAGTTATTTTTTTAAAACTAATTTTACTGTGTGCCCTGACTGGTCTCTTGGAACTCATTATGTAGAGCAAATTGTCCTGCCTCTGCTTCCTGAGCATTTTTGATACAGGCATTGCTATCATGTTCAGATGGCATTAACTATCTAAAACATTTTTATTTCTTTAAATTACAACTTTGTAGTTTGATAATACTCATCCTCTCCGCAATATTCTTACCCTTTCTGTTTACATATTACATAGGGCCTTAAATCCTTCCTCTACCCTTATTTCTACTCATCTATTTTATTTTCTGATATGCAGATCCCAGAGAGGAAAGGTGTAAAAAAGTCAGGTAAGCAGGTATTGAGAGATGAGATCACAAAATGAAGGTGATGAGAATGAAATACAACTTGTATAAATAAAAGTCTATTTATAGATTTTATTATTTTCTGAGAGTGAGAGTAATAAATGCTGCATTATTTTTAGGAGAGGAAGATTTATTTATAACTAAAATTATTTTAAAGGTACCTTTTTATTGCATAATTTTAAACAGGCTGTCATCTTGTTTGTATCATTGTAATAAAATAACATTGATGGCCAGTTTATAAAAATAGAAACATATTTTTCAAGCTTGGGGAGTTCAAGACTATTGATCAGTACATATTATTAAAAATGTGTATGATACCTTGGTAATCAGATGACAGAAAGTAGAAAGGAAAATTAATTTTAAAATATCCTTGACTTGTACCTTAATTGCATTCTGAAGGGAGATGCTTTCAGTACAAAATCATTTCTTAAAGCTCCAACTGTCAGTAGAACTAGGTTGTACATAAAGTTTCAGATTAAAATTTTGAGTAAACCTATTCAAAATGTCACATGAGGCAAGGGCAGATTGAGTAGGCCAGATCCCTGTTCCTCTGGGCTCCTCCCAGTTTCCTTATCCTGATAGGTCTCTTGTCGCTGGCTTGGACTGCTTGGACCCTGGGAGCTTGAGGCTGAAACAGACCCCTTGCTCCACCTTCCTGATCAAAGTGCCCCTTAGGTTTAATTCTAAATTTCATAGGCAATTTCTAAGTTTTTAATTCTCTATCTTTATGATTGATGTTAGAAATACTTAGACAAAATACATTTACATACATGTAAATGTCTAGAAAATATGAAATCTCAAAATATTTCTATTAGGCTATAAAAATTAAGTTGATGGACAATTTTTGTTATTTAATCTAAAAGTCACTGGTAAGATCCAAACTCTTGAATTTCCATGAAAGCATATTATTCTACTTTATATCCTTTATGCTTAACTCTGGAATAGAGATAATATGGGAAGATTATGCATTTATAATTGGTAAATTAAGTAAGAAAATTGAAATTTATTTTCAAGTTTAACTTTTCATGACATTACAAGTATTTTATTTATTTTACATGTGTGTTTGTATGGTGTGGATACATGTGTGTTCATATGTATGTGGGCACAGATGTGTGCAGGTGTGTTTGTATGTTTATGTGCACATGGACAAAAGAAGTTGATGATGGGTATGTCTCTCTATTCTTCTTTTTATTCATTGGGACAGGGTTTCTGATTGAACACAAAGCTCACTGACTTAACTGGTTTAACTTTCTAGCTTTTCTTGGGGACTCACCTGTTCCTTCCTTCCAACATATGGAATTACAGGTGCAGGCTGCCACAGCAGACAGTTACATTGGTATTGAGATCAAGACTCAGGTCTTCATGCTTGTGTGAACGAAGGTCCTCATACATGTTTACTGAATGTGCCACCTCTCCATCCTAATAAACTGTCCGTTATTTGAATGTCAAAAACACCATTAAAATACTTTCACTTTCATTTATAAAGCTCAATAATTTTAACCAGAAACAAGAATACTTATAAGCTAGCCAATCATATTTCTGTGAATTATTAACCAAAGGTCTTTTAGAAGCTAAATTAAACCTCAATTTTACATAATCCAAAAGAATATTTTATACTAACTAATACATTAGCATTTCATAATCCCTTATAGTGAATTGAGCTATGTATTCAAATAACATTTTTGATGAATTCTTTATAACTAGATTTTGTAATAATAATTCTAAACCAAAAGGAATTCTTAGTGGTACTTCCATTTTTATCTAAATCTACATAGAAGTTGCAAGCATAAATGACATCAGTTGGTTGATTTGGTCTCAAATCTGGTACATATATCTTGGTTTCTAACATCACTCTCAGATTTAAAAAATATTCTCTGGGAGGAAGAACTTAGTCACTGATGGATATTTGAGATATGAGTGTAATAAAGACTCTTATTGTGTCAGAAAGTAAGTAGTTACAAGAACAAAAATGCCATACTTATGTAGTCTATCAAAGGTACAGGAATCAAACAATTTTTTTTCTTCTCAATGAGCCAGGTGCGGTGGCATATTCCTCCCAAGTGCTGAGATTAAGGGAATATGCCACCGCACCTGGCTCATTGACAAAAATGATATTGATATGCAGTGCAATCTTCACATATCTGGATAAAGTATTAACTTTTATCAATTATAATGTTATTAATATTATTACATTGAAATATTTGATGAATGGACTTACCATAATTTATTTAAATGCTGTTCTGACTATTAAGCACATATATATATATATATATATATATATATATATATATATATATATATACACACACACACACATATATTCTATTCTTTGACATATTCAACCTCTAAAAACACATAGGTTAAGGGCAGAGGATAGTTTTCAGATGGTAAGAATTCTTGCCACACAAATCTTGAGGAAATGAAGAGGCCTGATTTGTCCTGTCTTTGATCCCTAGCACCCACATATTTAGCTGGGAATGGTCATGCACACCTGTTACCCCAGTCCTGCTGAGAGCAGAGACTAGAAAATTGGTAGGGCTCGCTGGTCAGCCAAGTTAGAAACCAATCTCTCCAGGTTCAGTGAGAGAGTTTTAAGAAACCATGTGCATGAGTGATAATGAAGGACATTCAAAGTTCTCTAGCCTCCACATGCATACACATATGGCATGCACATAGCCCACCACTAGACTCATGCATACTACATGACACATGTTACACACACACATACACACACACACACACACACACACACAGAGGTAAACAAAAATAGAAATAAACACTAAAAATTCCATACTTACAATTAGTGGGAATGATAAAATACAAGTAAATTAAAGTGAATGAGAACCAAAGAAATAAAAATGATATCAATAATAGAGTCATGGGGAAAAAGAATGAGGAGATTCACAAAATATTTATTTAGTATTTGTTTGTTAGAGAGAGTGACACAAACAGATAAACTATGGTCATGCCAAAGCCTCTTGCCATGGCAAATGAACTCAAGATGCATGTGCCACTTTGTGCATCTGGCTTTACATTGGTGCTGGGAAATTGCACTCCTTCCAGGAGCCATTTTAAATAGCAGCTTCATTGTTCTTCTTGCAGTATGATTGATGTCTGGTTTAGGAAGTGAAGAAGGGAAACGAGGGTTATCTCCAAAGAGTGTTTTTCACTGACCCAGAGAAGAAAAGGTGGCTTTGAGCTACTATTGTGTTTGCAAAGGACCAAATCAGGAGGATTGACGTCTGAGTGTATGACAAAGAGAAACCAAAAAAATAAATAAATAAATAAAATTTCTCAAAGTTTACATCCACGTGTGAGGAAAATTTTTACACACATGTATTAGGGGCAGACACTAATTAATGTAAACCAATTGATTAATGAACAAATTCAGAAGCTTAAATTCCCATCAATGAGATTTGTTCACCTATGCCAACAGAGCTAGTGCAAATATTTTAATTAGGTAGCTGTGAAAGCAAAAAAAAAAAAAAAAAAAAAAAAAAAAAAAAAAGATAATAGTGTAATGAAGCAAGTGTGCTGGCAAAGAACTAGACAGGCTGACAAAGGATTGCTGATTTAATTAGCTTGGACTACACAGCAAGATGAAGGCCAAACTGAGCTATGCAGTGATACTCTGTCTCAAATATAAGAAAGAATGTTATTGACATAGCAAATATTTAAGATGTTCCTAAGTAGGTGGTAGTTCAAGGCTGCTGTGGGTTTTTCCATAATTTTATTATCTCTTTAGCATCCTAGGATTCTAAATTGTGAGTTCAAGATATCTAACTTATATCTATATATGACATAGTTTTCAGGCAGGAACAAGGAAGGTAGGACAAAAAGAGCACATTTAAGAGATTTTTTCTAAATAGTCTCATAGGAAATTTGTGTTAATCATTGGCTAGAATTTTATCATAAGTCCAATACTAGGTCCAAAAAGAGGTTGAAAAAGTTCCCTTAACTGGACTCATCATCATTCAAACTATTTTAGAAAAAAAATGAAAATAATGTACTATATTGATCTTATGAGCCTCCACCTTATTAAAAATTAAATTCTGATTTTCTCAAATATTTGTCCCATATCTACCCCTATTGTGTTTAAACACTTAATTACTACAGAAGATTTATTTGTCATATATTTAATATCTTAATATTTAGTTACAGGTATCTTAATTTATGATAAGATATTGTGAGGCACAGCAAAGGTAGAGAACTGCATTTGACTAACAAAGCACAGAAAATTTCCCATGTGTTTAAAACCAATGATAGGTATGTATGGTATGGACAAATTGCTCATTAGGGGGGCATGTTTTAACAGAAGAATAAAAATATTGTATGTAAGAAACTGTACATTCCTTATTAACTGATATTTTTGATTTATAAGTCAACATATCTCTAACAGGATCTTGTCCAAAGTAAAGATAATATCAAAGAAAATATTACTATATTTTACAAATTAACTTATTGTCTAGCTGCTGGGGATGTTGATAGGAATCCTAAGATTTTTAGTGTAGTAATCCATGAAAAATGATGGAGAATAAATTTGGAAATGTCTCTATAGTACCCTATAAAATAGAACTGTTGCTCATCAAAGAAACAGCATATCTACAGATTAATTTATAGGTTTATTCTTGAGATTGACCATGTTTGGTTCTTTCTGAAAAATCCACAAAATAAAATTTAAATTAAAGAAATTAAATGATGTTTCAATTAATGTCAAACTTTGTTAAAAATTACCTTTACTAACAGAGGACCCATTTGTTACTCTTAATAAATACATTGTCAATTACTAGAAGAGAGACCATACTATCTTCAGGAGGACATTGCTTATAGTGAAATTGGACTTCAGGAAAATAGTCAGGATTAATCTTCAGAACTAAATGTGAGGGTTAATATCTGTTTACAAGGCAATCTAATTAGAAAAAGATATGGCATTGTATATCTTTATCTTTTCTTCATTGGTAATTGGTTCATTTATTCCCTTCTCTAAAAAAATGTTGTGAATATATATATATATATATATATGCTGTGGCAAGAAATAGTGAGATTCTATGTATTTTGCTTTTTCTAAGTGACTGAAAGCACAGCTCAGTCAAATGCATGGAAGAGACATCCTCCCTTTGAAAGATAATCCCATCACAGACATTATACACTAAAAAGACTTGCAGCTCAAACATTTCCTTAGAGATTAACATCAAGGAAATTCTAGCCTTTATGTCTGTTCTGCTTTATTTGAAGTATTGCTTTTGGCTGTTATAAGATCTCAGTGTACAAGCACAATAATAAAAAAAAAAAAAATGAGCAGTGTACTATATGACTTCCTGAGGAGACAAACATGCTGATTCATCTAGATAGGGCTCCAGGAACTGACCAAAGTAATGATTCCACCCATGTGTAGCTTGGTGAAATAATGTGGTAGGATTACTTACATGAACATGGGTGACTCAAAGGCAGATACATAAAAAAATATTTTTCTGGGCTGGAGAGATGGCTTAGTGGTTAAGGCATTTGCCTGTGAAGCCTAAGGACCTGTGTTTGACTCTGCATATCTCACATAAGCCAGACACACAAAGGTGAGGCAAGCTCAAGGTCACACTAGCCCACTAGGTGGTGGAATGTCTGGAGTTTGATTTCAGTAGCTGAGACCTTGGCATGCCAATTCTCTCTCCCTCTTCAGTCTCTCTAAAACAAACAAACAAATAAAAATAAATAAATAAAAACATTTTCCCCAGCATGGGTGATGACTCACAAAAGCTACAAGCCTGGTCCTTGCTGAATGACTTTCAGACAGTTCAACAGACCTGCAAACCCTGTTTTCAGCAATTCTTTCTTTTCTTTTTTTTTTTTTTTTTTTTTTTTTTTAATGAAAAGGGGCAGGAATCTTCCCATTCTTGTGATATTCCAAGCTTCCTAAGCCTGGTAAGCTTCATTTGCCTGCTGAGTCTCATGAGCCTAATTGTCTGTCTAAAAGGAAATGTTTTAATACATAGAAAAATAATTCCCTTAGGTTGGAGAGATGGGTCAGTGGTTAAGATGCTTGCCTGCAAAGCCTAGAGACCTGGGTTCCATTCCCTAGTACCTACATAAAGCCTGATGCGTAAAGTGGCACATGAATCTGGACTTTGTTTGCAGTGGCTGCAGGCCTGTGTCTGTCTCTCTTCTCCCTATCTTTCTCTTCTTGCAAATAAACACAAATCTTTAAAAAGAGAAAATAATTTCCCGTGTGTAAATCATACCAAAGTAGATTGCATTTACTTACTTGACCTCAGTTATGAGGTAACTCTGATTTCCAAACTTTAATTTTTCAAACCCGAGCAGTTATATCTAACAACAATGTATTCCAAGAGATGAGATAAGGGTGGTTTATTTGGCCCTTAAAATAGGTAGAGCCCTAAAATTTTATTTCAATCTTTTCTAGTGGTTTCCAAGAAAGTATTAAGCGAAGAGACTGTATCTGGGAAATATGGGGAATATGATCCTATCTTTCATCATTTTTCCCTAATATATCTGAATTTAAGGCTTTGTAATATGAGAAGGAGAATTATGGCTCATTCCTGTAATCCCAAACTCAAGAGGCAGAGGTAGGTGGGTCCCTATGAGTTAGTTGCCAGCCTGGTCTACACAGTGAGAATCTGACCTCTCCTGAACTTTCTCATACAAAAAAGCATGGCAGTATTAAGAGACAAGAGTGACAGAATGATGGAGTAGCTGCAGGTCATAAAACAAGTGATTTGTCTTTGCTTTGTTCTTTTCATATGTTTGCTTGCTTATTATTGTTACATCACATTAATTTACCATCATAAGGGAGGTTTTTATTTTCACTTTAGTTTTGATTGTCTCCCAGCTACTACCTCTGTTTTGGTAAATCAAACCTCTTATTTCCAATGATAATTAATTCCTTGATTCATCAGCTACAGTCATATTGCTTTTAGTGACTTCTGTAAGATAAGGATATCAATGATGAAAAACAAAACACCATCTAGCTAGCTACTTCTCTCCTACATCTTCCTATTCATTCATTCACTAAATCTTTTTTTAATTTGTTAATTCACATTGACAAATAGGCAAGAGCACAACAAGGATTCAGCAATTCTTTTCCTTTCTCCAAAATTGGTCCATAAGGCACTCATTATTTTTATTCAAAAGTTAGTTTGCCTGTCAACTTCTCCACTCTATCAGCAAAGCATCTTAGAAGGGTGACAGTCTAAGCTCTGACCTTCCCTGCAAACTCACTAGTGAGTCTGTCTTATTATGCCAGATGTTGACTTAGCATGTAAGATTCCTAGGTAGGAATAAGATCAGTTTCCCACTTGAATAGAGGGTGGAAGAAAAACTATTCACAATATAAACCACCTTAGGGAGG
Source organism: Orientallactaga sibirica (assembly GCA_036365145.1). Taxonomy (NCBI): domain Eukaryota; kingdom Metazoa; phylum Chordata; class Mammalia; order Rodentia; family Dipodidae; genus Orientallactaga; species Orientallactaga sibirica. The sequence continues at coordinate 8,351,002 of JAEOAD010000010.1, read as the reverse complement.
AAGGTTCCATGAATTTCTGAGAAGAAGGTATACTTATTAGAATTAACATGGATTGGAATTTTCATAGATATCTGTTAAGTCTAGTTGATCTATGGTGGTGTTTAGCTACTTTGTCTCTCTGTTTATTTCCTGCTTAGAAGATCTATCTATTGATAAAACAGGAGTATTAAAGTTTCCAACTATTGTATTGAGATCTATATCTGTTTATTTTCTAGTAAATTTTACCTTATATTAGGGCATAAAACATGTCTCCATATGTTCAGAAAAATTGACATAATTCCCTGTATTATATCTGGCCACAATGCAAAAATAATAGAAATTAACAAGAGTAATAGAAAACACACCAACTCCTGCAGACTGAAAAACTTATTAAACAGTGAATTGGTTGTTGAAGAAATCCGAAAAGAAATCAATAAAATTATCAATAAAATGAAAACACAACACACCAAAACTTATGGGACACAATAAAGGCAGTTCTAACAGGGAAGCTTATTGTACTAAATGCTTACAGTACAAAAAAGAAAGAAAGAAAGAAAGAAAGAAAGAAAGAAAGAAAGAAAGAAAGAGAGAGAGAGAAAGAGAGAAAGAGAGAAAGAGAGAAAGAGAGAAAGAGAGAAAGAAAAAGAAAGAAAGAAAGAAAGAAAGAAGAAAGAAAAGAAAGAAAGAAAGAAAGAAAGAAAGAAAGAAGGAAGGGAACAATTCAATCCCCACAGTGTCAGAAGGTAAGAACTTATCATAATCAGAGAAGAAATTAATGAATTGGAAATAATGAAAACAATTTAAAAACTGATGAAATGAAGAGATGGCTGTTCAAAATAATAATAATAAATAAACAATATTGATAAACTGCTAAATTAATCAAAAGTAAAAGAGAAAAAAACCCAAGTCAACAAGATTAGATACAAAGATGTGGACATCATAAATGATACTAATGAAATCAGAAGGATCGTCAGGACATATTTCAAAATCTGTATTCCACAAAATTGGAAAACCTGGAAAAAATAGATGAATCATACCACGCACAAAAACTAAACACAGAACCAATAAATGACCAGAACAAACCTGTAACTTCTAACTAGATTGCAAAAGTAAATACAAACTTCCCAACAAAAAAGTCCAGGCCCAGACAGATATACTTCCAAATTCTACCTAACCTTCATCCAAGGGGAAAAAATCAGAACAAAACTACTTTACCTCCAATTATTCAGCACAGTTGAAAAAGAGGGAATACTTATGAACTTCTATGAAGCCAGTGTTATAATAGTTCTAAAACCTGAGACAAAACAGGAAAAGAAATTTATAGACCAGGGCTAGGTAAATGGCTTAGCGGTTAAGGCATTTGCCTGCAAAGCGTAAGGAACCTGGTTCAATTCCCCAGGACCCACGTAGGCCAGATGCACAAGGGGGCACATGAACTGGAAGTGGCTGGAGGCCCTGACAGGCCCATTCCCTCTTTCCCTCTGCCTCTTCTTCTTCCTCTCTCTTTTTTTTTCTCAAATAAATAAATAAATAAAATATTAAAAAAGGAAATTTATAGGCCAATATTCCAGATGAATTTAGCTACAAAAATTCTCAATAAAAATCCTTATAAACAGAATCAAAGAACACATCAAAAGCATCATCCACCTTAATTAAGTAATTTTCCTTCCCCAGATGCAGGGCTCATTCAACATTCAGAAATAGTTTTAAATAATATAGCATATAAACAAACTTAAACACAGCAACTATATAATCATTTCAATAGAAGCAGGAAAGGTCTTTGACTAAATCAAACTTTCCTTCAGGATTAAAACACTGTGGAATCTTATTAGAGGGAATATGTCTCAACATAATTTGGTGAAATGTAATGCACCTAAGCCTCAAATAATTCTCATTCTCTCATAAAACAAGACATGCATGCACACACTTATAAACAGAATCAAAGAACACATCAAATCATCCACCTTAATTAAGTAATTTTCCTTCCCCAGATGCAGGGCTCATTCAACATTCAGAAATAGTTTTAAATAATATAGCATATAAACAAACTTAAACACAGCAACTATATAATCATTTCAATAGAAGCAGGAAAGGTCTTTGACTAAACCAAACTTTCCTTCAGGATTAAAACACTGTGGAATCTTAGGTTAGAGGGAATATGTCTCAACATAATATTGGTGAAATGTAATGCACCTAAGCCTCAGATTATAATAAATAGGGAAAAACTTGAAGCATTCTCTCATTAAGGTTGAACAAGACATGCATGCACACACTTACAATTGCTTTCTCAACATAGCACTAGAAGTCTTAGCTCAGGCAATAAGACAGGAGAATGAAATAAAAAGGATACACATTAAAAGGAAGAAATCAAATTAGCCCTAATTGCAGATAACATGATTATATACATAAGTGGCCCAACAGACTCTGCCAGAAACCATCTAAAGGTGATAAATGCTTTCAGTAAAATGGTAGGGCACAAAATCAATACACAAATATCAATATCCTATATGACAAACATGCAGAGAAGAAACCAGAGATACTGTCCCATTTACAATTGCTAAAAAAAAAAAAAAATCAAATATCTTATGTTCTCAGTAACTAAGGAAGTAAAAGACATATAGAAGGAAAACATAAAAACCCAGAAGAATGAGATGGAGGAAGGCACAAAAAAAAAAAAAAAAAAAAAAAAAGGAAATATCTCCTGTGCTATTGGATTTGAAGATTCAATATCATGAAAATGGTCAAATTCAATATACAGATTCAGAACAATTCAATAAAAATCCCAGCAATATTTTTCACAGAGTTAGGAAAAAGCAGTCTCAAAATTCATTTGGAAGTAAAAAAAAGGCATTAGATAGCCAAAATTATCCTCAGTAAAATAACTGCATCAAGTGGAATCACCACACCTAATTGCAAGGCATACTCCAAAGGCAAACTAACTGAAACAGCATAGCATGGGCACAAAAAGACACATAGATTAAGGGAATTCAATATAAGACCTGTCCTTAATTCGTGCAACTACAACTGCCTAATCTTTGACAGAAGGGCCAAAAATGCACACTAGAGGAAAGATATCATCTTCAACAACGGTGCTAGAGAAATTGGATTGCCACACTTAGAAAACTCAATCTTGATCCATTTTATATCACCCTGCAAAAAAGTCAACTCTAAATGGATTAAAGACTTCAACATAAGACCTGAAACTAAAATAACTGGAAGAAAAAATTAGGGAAATCACTGTATGATGCAGGTGTATGGAATGACTTCCTGAATAAAACCCCAGTGGCACAGGAAATTAGTCAAACACTCAATGACTGTGACCTGATCAAACCAGAAAGCTATTGTAGAAACAAGCAAACTGTTAAGTGATTCAATAGACAGCCCGTAGAATAGAAGAAAACTGTTTACTAGCTATACCTCTGACAGAGGTCTAATATATACGAGGCACTCAACACTTAAGCATTAAAATAACAAATAAACCAATCAAAAATGGGATAGAGTACTGAACAGAAAATTCACAAAGGTAGAAATGAAAATAGCCTATACACACTTAAAAGAATGTTCAACATCTTTAGGCATCAGAAAAATGCCATTCAAGACAATTATGAGATTTCATCTCACTGCTGTCAGGATGGCACAACCACTATGGAAAGCATTATAGGGATTCCTAAAAAGGATGAAAATAGATCTACTATTTGATCAAACTATACCACTCCTGGGCATATACCCTTAAGACTCCAATCTTTATTACAGAGATACTTGCTCAGTCATGTTGGTAGCTGCTGTATTCACAATAGCTAAGAAATGGAATCAACTCTGATGCTCAAATGGATAATGAAGTTGTATTACATATACACAATGGGATTCGACACACCAGTAAGTAAAAATGAAATAACAAAATTTTCAGGAGCGTGGAAGGAGTTGGAAAAAAATTATCATAAGCAAGGTCACACAGGGACAAAAAGACAAACCTGCATATTCTCACTCACATGTGGTTCCTCCCTGGGAACAATTGGAAATGAGTATAAAGAATAAGCATGAGGAATCATGGGCAAAAATGAGTACAAGATGAGGAGAAAAAGAAATAGAGAGGGAATAGAAGGGGAAAAACTCAGCAGACTAGGTGAGGGAAAGAAGTTATGGTGTGGGAGGATATTGGAGGAGTAAGGGATAGGGAACGTGAGGAGGGAAATTAAATATAACTTAAGACAATGTGAATTATGTCCATAGAAAACCTCTTTCTGGATACCATCCTGCAGGATATATCCACCAATAAAGGAGGAGAAGGAAGGTGCAGAAAGAAGTGTCATGTAGGGGCTGGTGAGATGGCTTAATAGTTAAGGCACATGCCTGCGAAGCCTAAGGACCCCGGTTCAATTCTCCCGGTCCCACGTAAGCTAGATGCACATGGTAGTGCATGCATCTGGAGTTTGTTTGCAGTGGCTAGAGGCCCTGGTGTGCCCATTCTCACTCTTTATCTCTCTCTCTCTCACTCCATTTCTAATAAATAAAAATTTAAAAAGAAGTGCCATGTAGAAGATGGAAAATGCTTAACCCAAAAACCACAGGCTCCAGCAAAATAATTCTAGGCCTAGTCCCCCAATTAAGTTGTAGACCGGGGAGACACATGAAGTCCCCAAAACAATGCAGGCCATTTCCATAATACTTGATTACCCATCAGAACTCAAAGATCAGACTCTGTTGCTGAAGACACCACTGGCTAACCCTCATAGTGCCTGAAAGCTCTGTGGAAATTACTGGGGACAATCATCACAAACAGTGTGAATAAGTAGGGGACCATGAAAGCTGAAAAATCAACCAGCTGGACAGGAAATACATACTTGTACAATAGTGGCACACAGCCCTTGGCTGGTAACCCACTGTTCTCTGACTAGACTTTAGGACTACTCATCGGAGAGAGAACTCATATCTAGTACCAGAAACCAAGTCAGCATACCATGGTAGGAAATTCATAGACTAAAAAGAGAAGCTCTCACTGTCCTCTGAATAAGGAGGGTGGACACTATGGTGGGCAGATGCTAGGGCCCATCCCTAAAGTGTGTTTGGGGGCAAATATAGAATTCCAGCCAAAGATATGCAGAGTTCTTGACATCTGCCTGTGGTCCCTGGAATGAGCTTGGTTATGATGATATTGGTGACATTTCTCACTCTGTGGACCTGTGAAAGGGGTCCAGCTACTTCTGCCATTATGGAACTTTTCCTGGATCTGAAAGCGTCAAATAAAGTCCCTTCCTCACATAACTCTGCCTGGTTTGGAAGTTCATCCCAGCAGTGTGAAACTGACTACAATAGTACTGGTACCAAGAGTGTGGGATGAATCTGGCCAATGTAGATTTTGATTTGGGGAAACTTTTGTATAGAAAGAATGGTTGTGGACTTGGCAATTGGAACTGAAGATGCCTTCCAGAACAGTAAGCTAAGTTTTATGAGCTATTTTGATAAGAATTTGAAAATGCTAAGTGAACAGAGAAATGTATTTGCAGGCTTTGCTTATGAACTTTCTAAGGGGAGAGAAAGATTCCAAAGAACATTGTTGGAACTGGACTACTGGCATAAGGGATTGCTGCATTCTGCTTCCCATGCCCTAAGAGTTTGATCAAGATTAAATTTGTAATGGACTGGCATGCTTGGGTAAAGAAATGAAACTGAGAAATTTCAGTTTTAAGTTGAAAAAAACTCAAAAAAAATTTAAACTTTCTGGCACTGAGACTGGTTGCTGAAGCTTCTATTGTTGAGGAGATATTACTATGATTAAGGATGACCCCAACTGCTTTACACTGAAAAACTGGAAAGGATGCCTGAGTAAAGACAGAGCAGTAAAAATGCAAACTCTGTTGAAAGGAAATTTACTGAAAAAATTAACCTGCTCTTCAACATCACATTTTATTTTGTTCTTGAATTAAGAATATGGCTGTGTCCTGCACACCTGGTATTAGGTTTGGAAACATGAAAACACATGGAGTGGTCATGAAGTGCACACAGTTCCAGGGGCCATCACTGCAATACATAATATAAGCAAGACATGATGACCCTGATAGACCAATGGAGCCTTTAAAAGATGGACCGTGGTTTCCATGGAGACCTAAAGATGTTTTGACTATATTAGGACTGTGAAGGGCTACCATGGAATGCTGTTGGCTCAGGATGTAAGCTTTCCCTGGATATTCATCCCAGCTAAAAGGGTGGAATTTGGAATTCCAGGCACTGGTTATGATATCAGACTTGAGCTGCAGATGTTTGATGTTTGCTTAATGGTTGTTGAATTAACATTGGTCCAGTCTCATTATGGTAAAAGCAGGTGGAAATGCTTACTCTCTATCTTTATATGTTGAAAGTATATAATTTGTTTTGATTTTTCAGGACAAGAGACGGTGTAAGAGACAGTGTTCAATCTCAGACGAGACTTGGGACTTTGGAACAAACTTAAGTTGGTAATGCTGTGGGGAACTTTGAAGTTACACCTAATCCAACAGACAATGTGAGATGATTATAAATCTATTTGGGGCCAAGAATATAGTAGCTTGAATTGATGTCCCCCAATAGATTCAGGATTTTTATTCAAGCTTATAAATTAGATATTCAACTCTGGATGGGGAAGGTGTCACTGTGAGTGGATCCAGAGGTCTAGCCCTAAGGTGTTACTGGCCAGGGATTGGGAATAGATCTGAATTCCAGCCTAAACGTATATAGAGTGCTTCAATTCTGTCTGGATTCCTGGAGTGTGTTTGCCTATGGTGATGATGATGTTATTTCTCTCTTTATGGACCTGTGACAGGAGATGAGCTACTTTCACCATTATGAAACTTCCCCTGTATCTGTAAGCTTCAAATAAATTCCCTTCCTCCCATGACTGTGCCCATTTTGGAAGTTTATCTCAACAATGTGAAACTGACTCTGACAGGCAAATATACCAAAGAGTCTCTTCAATCCCCTTCAATCCAAGCTGCTTCCAGTCTTGGATGGAGAATCGGTTTTATTTTACAGATGGCAAAGAGAACTCAGAATATCCAAGAATATACATCAACATTCTAAGAAAGGATAGCTGACTGTTGTCATAAGACATGTCATCCGTGCCACATCTGCCAGGGCCCACTAAAAAATTGCAGAGGAAGTGTGGAATGGAGTATAGCTCCTACTGCTAGTAAGAAAGCTATCTACAGGGGAAAGGGACAGACACTGTGGTCAATCAAAACACATCAAACCAAAACCTGGAGCCTACTGAGAACTCATTACTAAACTCAACTACTAACAGACCTACCACCAAGGCTCAGGGACCATCAGAGAAGAGAGGCTGGTGAGATTTTAAGAGTCACAGAGTGGGTAGAAATATCTTGAGGCACAGCCCTTCACGAACACACCACAGAGAGAGAGAGAGAGAGAGAGAGAGAGAGAGGACAGACAGATAGAGAGAGACCAACTAAGGCCTCATTTACCCTACAGCAAACCAACCCAATCCCATTAAGGAGAGCCCTCAGGGAAAGTGGGATGAGGGTAAGGAGCAATTCATCAGAAAAGGACCCCAAAGAGGCAATAGAAACAGTGTAATACCATCTTTCTGCTAGGGAAGAGCTGGAATTCAGTGTCAGATTCAATCTCATCTAATTAGTACACTCTTGGGCTCCCCTGAGTCTGAGGGTAGGACCCATCATAATAATATTATAAATAGATCCTTACCAGGTAGATAGACTCTTGGTGACTTTTAAACTCTCCCTCCTCTGGTAAGCCTCCTTCCACCTCAACTGGCCCTTCCTGTGCAGAGATGGGGAAGGGAAGGACCTCTACTCTCACATAGTCTCTCTACCCACTCCTGCCAGCCACATGGCGGGAGATCTTTGTACTTTCTCCTCTTCTCTTAATCTAACAAAGTCTACCTACATCTTACCCTCTGGCCTATGGATTTTAATTCTTTATGTTTATGAGATAAGAATCTGGGGTACCCTAAATTTATTGGTGGGTTGGTGTTTTGGTATATTGACTAAATACCCCAAAATTTCTGTTAAAATGGGAGAAGGGATATAAGATTATGACCTTTATAATAAAAATAAATAAGTAAATAAAAGATGGTAGGAGTCTAAAATAGAGTATAGTGCACTGATAATTTAAGTGAATTACTTATAAATTAATAGATTATACTGTACATAAAATTAGTGATCTATGTAAAATAAAAGACATTTGCATATTTTATACTTCAGTTACTTATAGAATACAAATAGCTATCTCAGAGACAGGCTCTAAGCTCTCCTTCATACATTTTTTCACTAGAAAGTAGAATCAATATAACTTAACTTGCAATGTGCAGCATATGTTGTTTAATTTGTACAGAGCTTGAGACTTTTTGTGGGTGGTTAATCAGAAAGCTGTCATATACGCCATTTGCAAACATTGTCTAGTCTCTAGATAACACAAAACTCTGATACTGTCCAGGCCCATCTTTGTACTCATTGTAGAGAAGACAATTCCATATGATAATGGAAAAATTAGCATTTCACATATGAAAAATATGTCTCTTTTTCTATAGACACTTACATACTCCCTACTGATTCCAACATTCTCAAATCCACTCCTCATTTAACTTTATCCCTAAAATCTATGAGTTATTTCTAAATAGTAAATTTAGCAAAATAATGACTGTCACTTCTGGGATTACATTACATAAAACTTTCAGGTCTTTTTTTCTGGGAGTCCATTTTTCTAATCATAAGCAAATTTCCTTACACATAGTAAGGAATTGAGAGCAGTTTCTAGGTAAGACCCAATGATGAGTTATTGGCCAATAGCCAGAAAAGAGCCAAAGCCATTGGTTTTCATGGCTGGTAAGGAAATGAATGCTGCAGACAGCTGCATCATCATGCTAATCTTTCTTCTCCATTTCAGCTTCCACAGGAGACTCTGTACCCTCCCGACTAACACAATGGTGGTTTGAAGGGTATTCAACTACACTTCTGATATACAGGAACTATAAGACAATAACTGTCTATTGTCTAAACCTGTTGATTGAGTGGTAATATTGTTATGAAATAATAAATAAAGCACCAAATATTCAACTGGACATGGTGGCACACTCCCTTAATCCCAGCACTCTGGAGACAGGGGTAGGAGGATCACCTTGAGCTCAAGGCCACCCTGAGACTACATAATGAATTTCAGGTTAGCCTGGACTAGAGTGAAACCCTACCTCCAAAAACAAAAACAAAACAAACAAGCAAATAAAAATATCAAATATTCAAAATATTTTGTATGTTTTTATATGTATACTTTCTTCTGAAAGAAATGCTAGATGAATGCACAGTGATACCTACTAAATGTGTCCCATCAAATATGTTAAAATCTATGTAAATTTGGATCATGTTTAAGTATTTCTGACAACCACCAAGTAGAATTAAAATTTCTTAAAGGAGAAACAGGAGAAAGAAAGCATTTTTTTTAATTGACAACTTTTTTATAGATTGCTTTTAGCCAGGGACAAAGGCCCCCGGTCCCTCCTCCACCCTATCCACTATGCACTCCTCTACTCCCTTGCCCCACCCCATGACCCTTTCCCCTCCTCCCTCCTCTCTTCCCCTTCCAGACTTTCCCCAAAGCCTCAGGTGACTCACTAGTTCCGGCTCTGGTGCTCCCAGACCCCTCCCAACCATACCATCTCTTTACAGATGAAAGACGAGGAATGGCAACAGGTGTCCTTGCCCAACCTTTTGGAACCACAGTGTGCAAATGGCAGCCCTGCCTATGGGCACTGGCGGCTGCAGCACAGCTGACACACGAGGCCCTCAAGATCCATTGCTTGAACCCATCACTGTCTTCTATTCTCATTACCTGAGAGATCTCTTAAGCCACTCCTCTATTTCCCTGCCTGGGCCTTCATGGGTGCAAACCTTCCACTTACTCTTCTTGGACAACCCTCAGATCTCTCTAGCAACCTGTTCCACCCCCACAACCCAGCAACACTCCTCCCTTCTTCCCCTCCCAAGGGTCCCCTTCTCATTCATGCCCTGACTTAATGGAAGCCATCTGTTCCCCTCGGCCAGCTCTACAAGACAGGCCCCTCACATCACCTCAATTAGTCCTCTTTGTAGATGGAAGCTCCTCAGTTGACAGTTCAGGCAATATGCTGTGGTCACAACACTGATGTCATAGAGGCTCCTCACCTGCCAATGGGCACCACCTCCCAAAAGGCTGGACTTATCGCACTAACTACGGCCATACAAATTTCAAAGGCTTAAGAGCTAATGTCTATACACATTCTAAATATGCTTTCTCTCATTCAGTCCTCTGGAAGGAGACAGGATTCCTCACTACTAAAGGTACTCCAATCATTAAAGGGCCCCTCATAACCAAGCTTCTGGAGGCTCTCCAGCTGCCAGCAGAGGTGGCCATTATCCATTGCTGAGGACAACAGACCTCTGGAGATGCAGTAGCCCAAGGCATTGCAAGGGCTGACTCTGTAGCACAAAAACTAGCCCTGTCACCTGCCCCCAACACAGAACGAATCTGTCTTCTGTCTCTGGCATACCAACCCAATTATTTGCCAGAAGAGGAAAATGAACTCAAAAAGGAAGCCACATGAGATAGGGATAACTAGATTTTTAAAATTAATTGGCCAATTCGTCCCAAGAAACAGGCCACTACAATTATCTCTGACATACACCAAACTTAACACATTGGACCCAAAGCCCTTTACAGGCTTCTGGAACCCCTGCTGGACACTGACAGCCTCTCGACACACATCTCACCTGCCCAGTCCACCTGTCAGATATGCACTCAAGCCAATCCACAAGGGGGCATACACATCCATCAACCCCTGCACCAATGAAATCCCCTTCATCAATCAGGTGAAGATTGGCAGTTAGACTTTACCCACATGCCACTTCAAAAAAAAAAAAAAAAAAAAAAAAAAAAACCTCCTGCTTTTGTACCACATCTCCAGGCTCAAACGAGCTCAGGGCAAAATGACTGGTCTGTACAACAAACAGGTCCTACCTCCCTGAGATTCTCTAGTTGTTGTGCTCTTACTTAAACTAGCCCCCACCCTCTGAGCTTCTGACTGCATTTCACCTCCCTGTGAGTTTCCATTTCAGGTTTGGACCTTAGACAATTAGGGATGACACACGGCCCTACTCAATTACACTTTGTTGTCCTTTTAGTTCCTGCAATGAAGTCCACTTAACCTTTGATGCTGTTTCTACATGCCACCACCGATGTTCCAGAGAAGGAACCAGGAAAGCAAATCCCACATACCTTTGCATTCCACCAAAAGCAAGAGCAAAAAACCAGCAGCCAAACAAAACTGCCCGGAACCAGGCAGAACTCTGTCACTTTGCATATTTTTAGATTAGAATTTAGAATAATCTCCAGTAACAAATACCTTAGGGCTAGACCCCAGGATCTGCCCAGTGACAACTCCAGCCAGGTAAGTAGAAATCAAAATAGCTTTATTAAGTCTCTGACATCTATGGGAGAACATTGATCCAAACTACCACAACTGGCAAGGGAAAGCTAGCTATAACACCCATAATCCATAATCCCACTCTCAACAATACACTGCCTCCAGAAGGCTTCAGTTCCCAAATTGCTACCAGCTGGGGAACCTAAGTATAAGTGCATGGGGGACATCTGAATCAAAACATCACGTTTTACCCCCAGCTCCCATAAACTGATAATCATCCAGGATAGAAAATGTAATGCAATCAGTCCATTTTTAAAAGTCCCCATCATTTTTATCAATCCCAAAGATGTTCAAACATCTCCATAGTCTAAGATCTATTAACTGATTCATAATACCAAATACAAATAGCAACAACAACAAGAAGAAAAAAAACAAAATACTATAATGGGGCTGGAGAGATGGCTCAGCAGTTAAGGAGTTTGCCTATGAACCCTAAGGACCCAGGTTCTATTCTCCAGGTTCCACATAAGCCAGATGTACATGGTGGATCAAGTGTATGAGGTTCGTTTGCAGTGGCTAGAGGCCCTGGCAAGCCCATTCTCACTCTAACTTTCTCTTCCCCTCTCTCTTCCTGTAATAAATAAATAAATATATTTAAAAAACTGTAATGACACAGAATAAACATTCACATTGCAAAAGATGGCATTGGGCATAGAAAAGAAATGTTCAGCTAATACAAAGTTACAACAAACAGAGCAAACAACAAATTCTGTAGTTCCTAGTCTGACAGCTCTAACCATTGATAAGTCTCTAAGTCTGATAATACTAACCAGTGACACATCTCTCAGGACTCTGGAGTTCCAGTTCCACCCCTCCAGTTAGGTTACTCAGAGTCCCAGAAAACTTTATGCCATGTTGGGAGCTCTCCTTTGCAGCCATCCTGGGGCAAATAAAGCAGACTTGGAAGAACAAGACACTCCATCATTCAGGCCCTTTCAAAAAAGTCTGTACTCCTCCTTTTTATTCTATGGCAACTCAGCTCACCGAATGTCAATGGCTGTAGTTTCTCAAACAATTGCAGCTGAAGTGCCAGCAGTTTTGACCCAAATATTTCATTACTTTATGTACCATATCCCTCTGCTCACACCAGTCCATTTCAATGCAATGCAACCCTGCACAAGTTCTCAGGACATGGGCATAACAGAGAGTCTCTCACACAGAGGGCTCCTAGCCCAGGGAATGCACTTTCTTACCTTTATAAGCCAAATTTCACAGTTCAAATAGTTCTTACTGCATTCAGGTCTCAAAACTCTGATCACAATAGTCCATCAAGCTGTACTCACAGCACTGCAAATTGTCCCTTAACCTGAGGGTTTCAAATCCTTACACGGGCCTCTCAAAAATCAGCTCCAAAAAGCCAAAAGCCACACAGTCAGGTTTCTAGTAGCAATGATCCCATTTCTCACTACCAATGTTACTGTTGCAATTAGTTTTGAATTGTTGCACAAACACATCACCAAGAGCATCTTGAGGGAGGAAAAGGTTTCTTTTGGTTTACAGACTAGAGGAGCAGCTTCATGATGGCAGGGTAAAATGATGGTATGAGCAGAGGGTGGACATCACCTCCTGGCCAACATCAGGTGGGCAACAATAGCAGGAGAGTGTGTTAAATACTGGCAAAGGGAACCTTGCTATAACACCCACAAACCCATCCCCCAGAAGGCTTCAATTCCCAAAATGCCACCAGGTGGGGACCTGAGGATAAGTTTACAGGGGACACCTGAATCAAACCACCATAATGTGATATAAGTCAAATGACTTAGAATATATGATTAATTATAATGAGATGGAGAGGTTATGCTGCATTTTCTGAAAGGGGTCAATGCAATTATAAAGATCCTCCCAGACATGGTGGTGCAAGCCTTTAATTCCAGCACTTTGGAGGCATAGGTAGGAGGATTATCATGAATTCAAGGCCACCCTGAGACTACATTGTGAATTCCTGGTCAGCCTGGGCCAGAGTGTGATCCTACCTCGAATATATCCTAAACCACTATATATATATAGCCTGAAAAGCCAAAGGACCCAGGTTCAGTTCCCCAGGACCAACATAAGCCAGATGCACAAGGTGACACATGCATATGGAGTTGTTAGAGGCCCTGGCATGCCTATTCTCTCTCTCTCTCTCTCCCCCTCTTTCTCTGTCCCTTTCTCTCTCAAATAAACAAAATTTTAAAAAAAAAAAAAAATAGGTCCTCTTCTTGGTACCTAGGAATCAGCAGCTACTAAGCTTCAAAACTTTTTTTTGATACAGCCTTCTTTGCCCTCTTTGGAAGTGTATTATTTATCAATAAGCTGTCTCTGTTTCTGCTGTAACTGTGTGTTCCTGCTCATTTATTTGTTTTGGTTCACAGCAACTTGGAAATGTTGGTGGGTGCCCATGGAACCTAGGTATCTGCTGATGTCAGATGGATGCTGAGAGGATAGAAAATGCTCCAATATTAGCATTGACAATGGAGGAAGGATGACATGAGTCAAAGAAGAGGGGTTCTAGACATAACGAAAGGAAAAGAAACATGTGAGAAGACAGTTTTGTCAATCCTTCCTTTTTCCATCTAAAATTTTAAGAAAATAATCATGCTTTTCTTACAGCTACTAAATGTGTGATAATTTGTCAGAGAAGCAATGAGAAGTACATATAATGATAAAAGAACATACTGATTTTAATTTTTAAACTTTTTTTTGCAATGTCACCTTGTAAACAATATAATTTATTACCACCATCTAGAAAATTACTGTTGATATGGTTTTTCCATTTCTCAAAGTCTGGTTGGGTTTTAAGCTTCTTTGTGCTATTAGATGAAATAGTCAGTCAGAACAGGTGATGTCAAGCACCAGGTAAGATGAAGTTTTTTTTCTTCCAAACCAGTAGACAATAGCTAGAGAATTTGCTCCAATGGAATGGACCCATGTTTCATCTTATAGTACCACCAGCTGTGGCACAGGCCTGACAAGTGCAGGTAATACTCCTAAGACCTATGGCTGTGAGATTTGATGATACCCAGCTTCATCTTATCCTGAGTGGATGAGTTATAGCTTCTACCCAGCCATTTGCAAGTGCAAGAACAGGCAAGGAGGACAACTATTCCTGCCAGAGAATACAGCAGGTCAGTGAGCATGAAACTGTGTCTTATACTTAAGATGAAGCTGAAGCTAGGCAGACCAAAGCCTATAGCCAGGATGTCTGAAATCTCTTGGGAGCCATCCTCATGTACACCTACGATTCCAGGTAAGAAGACTGCTGAGCCAAACAGTATCCGCAGGTAGATATTTGGTGGCAGCAGCACTGAGACATGCTTCTACTCAGCAGAAACTGACCATAGTAACAAAGACTTTGGTTATGTCATCTTTCAAGGATGGCCTGGACTCAGCATATGAGTTTTCATGGTAGTTTTTCTGGTCAAGAGATTGATCATCCTTATTCACCACCTCTCCCCAAATTCAGACAGCAAAACATGGATACAGTCAATACCACAAGATAGATCCTACAATACTGAGGCCCAGAATGTAAGAAAAAGTCATAGTGTATAAACACAGAACAATGACTATAGATGAGAAAATTCTCCCACCACAGCTTAGATGGAGATCAAGACTGAGGAGTAAACATGTAGATATACACTAAGCTCATCTTGATTAATAAAGAGATGGTGGACTCAGAACAGAACTGGGCTTGGACAGCCGCATATGGCTGAAACTGACTATATAAAAATTGATAATGCCACAAAACTCATGGCTAAGACAAAGCACCCCACCAGAAGCATGTTATGAAAGGAAAAGGTTTATTTCTGTCTTATAGTTTCCAGGGGATGTTTCACCAGAGTCAGGGAGAATGGCAGGAGCAGACCACTGGGCATTCCCTCTCCACAGCAAGAAGGAACTGTAGTACTGGACTTGGAGTTCAGCTATATTGTCCTGAAGGGATGGATGTTTGTGCTACTCTTTCTAAAGAGGGGAATGTCCACTGGGTAGAAAGATTGTTCAATTGAATAATAGTGGAAAATCTAGAGAAAGAGAAACATCAAAGATCATCATTAAGATATAAGACAAAGAGTACTTTAAGACATAATGAAATCCTCTATGATGAAAGATAAATATTCTGGTCTCAAAGAACAAAGAAAAAGAATCAGGTAACAGACAAGGTTATATCAAAGTATCTGATAAATGACTTCTCAGCAGTCACCTTACAGGTAAGGGGAGAGTGGGAAGTTTACTTTCTATTTTTTTGGGAAAAATCTTCCAACCAAGAAACCTGTATATAGCAAAGCTAAAGACTAGATACTAATAGTACATAAATATATTTACATAAAACAAAAGGTTGAATTTATAAGTAAAGGACTGGTATGTTTTCTTATTGTAATTGTTCCATGTTTATGCAGGCATGGGCATTCATTTAATATAATAGTGATGCAATTAGATTGCAAAATTAGGCCATATTTTCTCAGTTTTTCATGGATACACATTTCACTTTCTTTCTTAGTGGTTCTGACCTAGGTGGATATTGCAGCAAGATTTTTTTTTTGTAAGATTTGGTAGCAAAAACATACAATTGTTTTAGTTTTATTATCAGGAACAGACTTTAGAGGCTGAAGGACATTCATATATATTACTATTAGTTGATAGTGGCAAATAGTTTCCAAAGTTGTTGTATCTAAACCTATTTCTTCTAGAAGTGCCTAAGAATTTCAATGTGTTCCCATCTTCAACAGTATTTGTTAAATTTAATCATTATGTTTTATGTTTTAGTAATTCTACTGTACAAACCATGGCATCCCTTTCTGGTTGTAGTGCATGTTTCACCGAAGAGTGATAAAGTTGAACAAAGCATTTTACATTTAATACTTTGAATATTCTCCATAGTAGAGTTCATTCAAGTGTTTCAAAAGTTTTCCTGGGCTGGAGGGATGGCTTAGCACTGAAGGTGCTTGCCTACAAAGCCAAAGAACCCAGGTTTGATTCCCTGGGACACACATAAGCCAGATGCACAAGGAGATGCATGCTTCTAGAGTTCGTTTGCAGTGGCTGGAGGTCTTGGCACACCCATTCTCACCTTCTCTCTCTCTCTCTCTCTCTACCTGCCTATTGCTTGTACTCTCTCTGTGTCTCAAACAAATAAATAAAAATAATAAAAAATATAAAAAGTTTTTCTGATGGACTTATAATAAATTTTAAGGAGTATATTATACATACTTCTCAAAAGTTTTTTGTTAAGTTCTTGAAAATGATTTCCATCATCACTGCCTTGCCATTTATATTTCTGATATAGGTAGAACATGAGTTTGTTGCTCTTTTTTGCATTATAGCTATACATTTTGCACTAAGTTTAAAGACTCTATATTATTTATTTGTATTTATTTTTAAGCAAAGAGAGATAAAAGGCAAAGAGAATGGGCACATCAGGACCTCCAGCTGCTGCAAACTAACTCCAGGTTCAAATACCATTTTGTGCAACTTGCTTTATGTGGGTACTGGGGAATTGAACACTGGTAGTTAGGCTTTTCAGGCCAGCACCTAATCCATTGAATCTTCTCTCTAGCCATATCTTGGTATTATTCAAATTTAAGGAAAGATAGAAATCATCTGGATTTTTTTCTATATTTTGTTAAGTTGCTTTTCTATTCAAATGTGCACTTTATCTACAATAAACATGTTAGAAACTAGAAATGGTAGAAAGAAAAAATTAAGACTACAAGCATGAGTTCAGTTATTGGATGTCTTCTGGAGCTTGGCTGGGCCCTGCACCATCCCTGGAATTGTGGTCCTCAGAAGTATCTTTTTATTAATGGTGGATAAGTATCCCAGTGGAAATAGGATGCGAGTGTCATTATGTCAAGAAATATTTGTCAAGTAACAATATTAATCATTGATGATTAGTTTATTTTGGAAGTGTTGACTTCTGGTTACCATGGCTGGGCCCATAACATAAGGGTCTCCTCTTTTGAATGGTTCTCCATAGATAATCTGCCATTGACTGTTATGAGGTCTTGAAGGAAGTCAACAAAATGTCTGTGTTTACTGAAGATTCCAGACATCCATTGATAATAGGCCGCATGATCTTAAATGCTAACTATAATATAAATTTTAGCTTCTCCAATGGGTTATTTGCTAAAATAATTTTTAAATTATTCATTCAATTTTTAACATGAACTGGTCAAATTTATCAGAAATTGGAAAGGCTTGGGGCTGGAGAGATGGCTTAGGAATTAAGGTGCTTGCTGGCAAAGCAAAAGGACTCAAGTCCAATTCTCCAGTGCCTGCATAAAGCCAGATGCACAAGATGGCACAGGTATCTGGAGTTTGTTTGCAGTGGCTAGAGGCCCAGCAGTGCCAATTCTTTCTCTCTCTCACTTGCCTGCTCTTTCTGCCCCAAATAAATAAATACATCATTAAAAATTGTAAAAGTTTTATTAAATGCCCATATTATTTATTGAAAGATATTTTATAAGTTATTTTAAAAATTTTTATTCACTTGCAAGGAGAGAGAGAGGGAGGGAGTGGTAGAGAGAATGAGCAAGCAAGCATGCCAGAGTTTCCTGCCACTGCAAATGTATTCCAAATGCATTCATCACTTTTTGCATCTGGTTTTATGTGAGAACTTCACAATCAAACAAAGACCACCAGGTTTTCTAAGCAAACATCTTTAATGGCTGGGCCATCACTCTAGCACAGTTATTGAAAGATTTATATATTTATAATACTGTGACATGTGTCTCTCTGAGTGCATAACAATGGGTAAGTGATAAGCAACAAGTATTATATTAATAGCTCCTACTTTTGAGAAGTATTCAATTGAAATGTTAAAGAGAATAATATAATAGCAATGGAACAAATTACTTTGTATAGTTTAGCCTAAAAAATAATTGCAAAAAAACAATAAAATAAACCCAATAAGAAGAAATAAATATTTGAAAAGGAAACTGAAACTCTTTGGAGGATAAGATTAAATATAAAAATAACATTGTAGCTAAAAATTAAAGATGATCAAATTAATTTTATTTTAAATTTGTTTAATTAACAATCAAAGCTAATGTTTATATTACAGTTTGTTTAGAGAGAATATACTTTTTAGGGCAAGAACCAATATGACAATTTCATAAATTAATATTAACAAAAAAGTTAAATAATATTCTAGAAAAATAAAAAGCACAGAACACATTTAAAGGTTCATTATTTTTATTGAATATATGCTTATGCTAAATCATATAATGATGGGTTCTGTTCCACTCAGAGGATCTGTTAGCCTATCCAAAAATGAACCTCCAAACAAGACACAGTTTATGGGAGGATTACATATATTTCAGGCTTATAGATCCAGGGGAAATTCCAAAGTGGCAGAAGAAGCTGGCCCCTTTACCAAATCCATGCAGAGAGAAAAACCACCAGCAGCCACACAAACAAGCACATTCTGGGATCCACAGGCAGAGTTCAAGCACTCTGCATACTTTATGCTGAAATTCATATTCTTCCCCAGTTAACACCTTAGGCCTGGAGCTCAGGATCCCCTAGTGACAGCCAGGCAGCAGGAAATCCAGGTTATAACCTTTAATAAAACATTTAAGTCTATTGGGTGATATAAATTTAAACTACCATATTCCACAACCACATATACTACTTAAATTTTAAGATTAATAAGAGAAGATAGATGAGAGTAAATGGGAAAACTTTAGTATATGGTGGCAGTCGTTAAAGTTGTAGGATATTCTTCAATACCAAAAATTAAAGTCTTTAACAAAAGATAATCAGTAAAACAATGGCATGATTATATCAAAAATGAAGATGTTTTAAAGATGGGAAGATGTCTGGCAATGACAATCCCAGCAAATGAATTACAAGAAGATTTCTAGCAATCATTCTTGTAAATGTAAAAATGGATGTGACATTTCTCCAAACAATTGCAAAAATGTGTAACATACATACACTATCTATATATAAGATTATAAGTTCTTTTCAAATACTTCATATCAGAAGAACTATGCTCCATAAGCTTTATATTAGGAAATATTAAAGTGACAATCTAATCTCAGATATTTCTCACCAAAGAACTACACAAAATTCCAAAGTATAAAATAAGAGATTTTGGGCTGGAGAGATGGCTTAGTGGTTAAGTGTTTGCCTGTGAAACCTAAGGACCCCGGTTGGAGGCTCAATTCTCCAGGACCCATGTAAGCCAGATGCACAAGGGGGCGCATGCATCTGGAGTTCATTTGCAGTGGCTGGAGGCTCTGGCCTGCCCATTCTTTCTGTCTACCTGCCTATTTCTGTATCTCTCTCTCTCTCTCTCAAATTAATAAATAAATAAACAATAAAATATTCTTTAAAAAAGATTTACATAATTGTTCCCATGTGTGTATTAAAGATATCATATAATATCTTATACTCTTATTTCCCTGAGTCAGTAAACAAGCAAAAAATTTTGCATTACCCTCATACATGCTATGAATTGCTGAAGCAAATATTTAACAGCCATACTTAAAATATGGAGTCTAGATGTATTGGTTCATCTTCATTATCATCTGGAATGTATTAAGAATCACAATGGAAACAAAACTCTTGGCTGTCTCTGAAGAAATTCCTAGACTAGATTAACTGACGGGGAAGACCCCCTCAGAAATGTGGGCTTCACCATTCCATGGGCTGAATAAAAACGAAAGAATAAGTTGAGCATCAGCATTTATCTCCCTCTGCTCTCTGGCAATGCATGCAATGAGACCAGTGCTTCAATCTTGATTCTTTCCAAGATGGGCTTATCTTCAATTTATGAGGTAAAACATACCCTTATTTTATTAGTTGATTTGGTCTATTATTCTGTCATGACAGTAAGAAATGTAACATATACTAGATAATGTCATTATGTTAGAGCATTATCGTAGAATCAAGAAAACAATTTATAAATTTATACTAATAATTATCACATTACATATGAAAAGACACTAAATTTTATTGGGTTTTATTTCTAATTTTTCTTTTAAAAAATATATTTTTTTATTTGAGAGAGATAGAGAGAGGGAAAGAGAGACAGCAAATGAGAATGAGCACACCAGGGCCTCCAGCCTCTGCAAACAAACTCCAGTTGCATACACCACCTTGTGCATCTGGCTTAGGTGGGTGCTGGGGAATTGAACCTGGGTCCTTAGATTTCACAGGCAAGTGTCTTTGCTAAGCCATCACTCCAGCCTCTTATATTTCTTAAATAAATTTGGTTTAAATTTTTTATAAGTCAAATTTTATATGACAGAAGATATATTAAACTAACTCACTTTTAATATGATAATGATTTTGAGTCACTAATTCTTTCATCAACAATAAATAATCAATAATGACTACCAATTTATATAACATTTATAATTAAATATTTTATTAGCTATGTTAGCAGGGCTAATGAAAATTTTATGGTTGCTTGTTTCTTTCTCTTATTTTATTTTATTTTATTTTATTTTATTTTATTTTATTTTAGATACAGTCTCACAAAAGTCCAAGCTGGCTTGGAACTCACTTCATAGTCCAGATTGGTCTTGATTTAATGGTGATCCTTCCACCTCTACATTGTAAGTTCTGCAAAAGTCTATCTTAAATAATAAAAAAAAAACATATAACTAATCTCTCTATAAAATTTATAAAAATAATTAACAGATACTATCATAGAACCTATCCCATATAAAATAGAACGTCTTCATTCAATTTATGTTCTAATTATAAAGCCTAGGAAGTTCTTAATATAATTAAATTTAAGCATAATTTGTATAAAATATGTGTAATGAATATATATGTGTGTATACACATAGACCACAAGCATATTGTAAATATAGTGAATTTAATTAGAGGCTAAAAAATGTCAATGGATTTATTTAAAAAGCTAATAAAAATCATTGAAAGATTATTTGACATTAAGTAAGTGAACTTAAATGAAATAACTTGATGCGCATTTTATAGAGTTCATTTACTTTACATTATTATGCAAACTTTGTGACAGTGAAAGGATAATTCTAATTATGTTTAATTATAAAATCCATTTGAGCCACTTTAAAGTTTTTTGGATATCATATTAAATGGTTAAGCAAATTAAAGTTCACTAATTTAATTTGCCTATGAAATAAGCTTACTAAATTAATACATAACTAGCATAATTCAATTAAAGAAAAAGCAGGTTATGAGTTTTGATATAATAAACTTAAATAAAGTTCATGTAATAAAAAGCTTCATTGACATAATGTTGAATTTATTAGCAAAAACTAGTCAAGCAGTACTCAATATTCCGCTATTCTGCTGTATAATTGTTTTTATTACTTGTGATAGTCATTCAGACAAAAATCTTAATCCTGAACCTGAAAATGATTCTTAGGATAGATCTAATTGATTTTTATATGCTAAGTTTAAATTTCTTTGCTCTCAGAAATATCACAATTTTACTAGTATGTTCTGGTGCCTGATACATTTGAATAGAATTTGGAGCAGTTAACTTTGGGCTTTGTTGTTTACCAACAACAATATACATATACATATATACATACATACATATATTTATCATCATTATATATAATGTAAAGGCTTACATAAACATTTCTAAAATTATCTGTACCTCTGCTCCTTATTAGAAAATTATGGGATATTTTGAAAATATTCTCAATGAATTAAGACATAACAAAAATAATTATAGACAAATAGACAAAAATTAAATTTAAGCAGGTGCCTTCACAAACAATTCAAATTGAAAAAAATTCAATATATAGTTTGGTGTTTAATTTGAAGATAAATTTTTTAAAAATAATACTAGCCCATAACCATTTTGAGAAAGAGAAATATAAATATATCCAGAAGACAAAATTCCTTACCATTTTCCTCAACTCAGTTCTCTTTTCACATGATGGATTGCTTCGTTTTCAACTAAACATTTTTTCTAAAGAAAACTTAATTACTATATCTCCATTATAACTCACTGAAAACAGTAAAGAAAATAGAGAAAGGGAGGCAAGAAAACACTTGAAAATGATCTTTTAAGTTATAACCAGTCATGTGTATTTAAAACAAATGATTTTGTATATTATATACCAGTTATGCAGTTAAAATCTATCAGGCCATATTGTGAAAAAAAATCTGTTTCATACAAATAATAACATCAAATATCATATGGCACATTAAGAATAAGCATTAGCTTCTTATTATCTCTGTGTTTATAATAGTGCCTCCATTGATACTAATTCTAATTACTAAATTTTAGTTGAAATAATAAAAATTTTAATTTAAAAATATTTTTCTTGTTTATTGAGAAATAAATTATAATTTTACTTAATTTGAGAGAGAGAGAGAGAGACAGAGAAGAAGAGTTAGAGAAAGAATGGGTGTGCCAGGGTTTCCCAGCCTCTGTGAACAAATTCCAGACTCATGCACCCCCTAGTGGACATGTGCAACATTGTGCACTTGCGACACTTTTGTGTCTGGCTAAATGTGGGACCTGGAGATTTGAGCAGGTGTTCTTAGGCTTCACAGGGAGGCACCTTAACTACTAAGCCATCTCTCTAGCTTGAGAAATAAATTATAAAACATCATTCTCAGAATGTGCTGAGTCAAATTAGCTTTGTTACTATTAAGATAGAAAGGTGGGCCTGGAGAGATGGTGTAGCAGTTAAGGTGCTTCTCTGTGAAGCCTAAGGACCCATGTTCAGATCTCCAGGTTCCACTTAAGCCAGATTCACAAAGGTGAGGCAAGCTGAAGGTTCCACATGACCACTAGGTGGCACAAGAGTCTGGAGTTTGATTTCAGTGGCTGAGGTGTGCCAATTCTTTCCCTCTCTGTAAAATAAAAAAAGAAAGGTGAAGTATTATATGAATAGAGGGATTTCAAGTAGAAACACATTGTTGTTTATGTGAATACTTACTTTTATATTCTATGAGAATCTAGATTATCTGCCATTGCATAATTTTATATTAAGTGGTATGTACTACATGACTAGCACTAAAAAATCATCCATAAGAGCATCCAATACATCAAATATAATTTTGTGTCTTCACTTCAAGTATTTTTCTGCTGTTGGGCATTGCTAAAAATGGGCTGGGACTGTGAGGAGGCTGGCCTGAACTGTTGGACATGGCCGGGGACCTTGGGCTGTGGGATTGCAGCTGGCCCTATCATCAGGAGCCCCTGGCAACGGTGACTGGCCTTCCTTACACTTGATTGTAGGTTGTAGCTGTACCCTGTCATTGCCCAGAGTGGGAATAACTGGCGAGGCCCTCCCCTGAACCCCAAAAGGCTCTGACAATTCCATAAGTCAGACTTTGCTCCCACAGTTCCTGACCTTGTGGCTAGCTGCCCAAGAGACCCTTATGTGGTTGAAGTCACTTAGCCTTTCCACCATCTCTCTCACTCCCACAGCTTTGAAGTCACAGCCTTCTGTGATTTCTCTTCCCCCCACAGTTCTGAAGGCACAATAGCTATCTCTCAGCACTTCCTCCAACAGCTTTGAAGTTACTAGTTCTTCCACCACTTAGATAGCAATCCATAAACTATGCATCCAATTGCCATGTAGTCTGTAGGTGCCATCTCAACCTTCCCCAAATGTTTATTAAGCCACTCCCCTTTTGAATAAATGAGTGCTGTCCATCATATGGTCTCCTGGTTGTTCATTGCCCGTCACACTCACCCTCTGCTGCAGGACCCTGCTGCTTTCCCCCAATTCCTCCCTCCCTCCCTCGCCCAGGATGTCGGTGGCCAACAACCCAGGGAAATGGTAAAGACCCACTGCTGGCACCTGAACAGGGACCTTCTGGATGCATGGGTAATAGGTGAGTGACCCCTTGAGGGACACCCTCCCCCTGGGGCTAACAAGCCCCCAGTGGCCGCCTCCCCATTGAGGGCTGGCAAGGTTCCATTTCTCCATCCTTGATGAAGGAAGGCAGGTTTCCCCTTTTCTCCATCAGAGAAAGGCAGATCTCTCTTTCAGAGGCTATCCTCTTTTTCCTTCTTTACTTTTGGTTTGTGCCATCACGTGGATTTGAAGCAAAGCAACAGGGCAATTGAGGTCATTTGGCCAGGGCTACCCTCTGGTATTGACTGAAGGCCCCTAGCTCACTGTTGGAATCCCCACAGCTGCTCAGGCATTGGCAACAACCTTCTATCTATTTCTCTTCAGGATTGACAAACCCATAATGCATCAACAAGTAAAAGCCTCTAGGGCGGTTGCTAAACTCTTAAAGTCACAGAGAGGCTTACATCAAGGTCTTGGGGAAATCCTCCATGTTGCCATAGCCCAGGAAGATTGCCCTCTGGTCTTAGAGTTTCTGGTCTTTATCATGGGAAACACTAGCTCCCATCAAAAGGGATCCCAAATCAGCGGATTTAGGACATTTCTTAAAGTTAGGGACATAAAACTCTCTCAGAAAGAGGCCAATTAATTCTGGGAAAAAGTCTTCCAGATCTCACTGGCCCACACCCCAAAGCTGCCACAGGCAGACAGGGGCGTTGGCAGCTGGACTGCACTCTGCTCTGGAGCCAAGGCTGCTCAGCTCCGCAAATGCCACAGGCAACATAGGTGGCAACAGCAGTGGCTGAGGGGATAAAGACCCACATTCTGGTATTCAAATAGGAAGCACATTATTGACAAGATGTGAAAAAACAAATAAAAGGGCTAAACCTAAAGAAAATGTTTCAAATTCTCAATCTAAAGATGTATTTAGCAAAAGCTTGTTTTTTAACTGCTAATTGAAATACCTATTAACATTTTATTTATTTATTTATTTATTTATTTATTTATTTATTTATTTGACAGAGAAAGAAGGAGGGGAGAGAGAGAGAGAGAGAGCATGCCAGGGCCTCCAGCCACTGCAAACAAACTCCAAACGCTTGCACCCCCTTGTTCATCTGGCTAACGTGGGTCCTGCAGAATAGAACCTGGGTCCTTTGACTTTGCACTCAAATGCCTTAACGACTAAGCAATCCCTCAGCCCTGAAATATATATATATATATTACTAAGTAGAGTATCAATTAAAGAAAAAGCTTTTGAGAAACCTTTAGAATTGAAATTGGTGACTGATATACAAGTTGAATATAGTAAAATTGTGTCATTCTTGTGAATATGGTCACTGAAATTTACATGCTAGCATTAGTTTTCATTCATTTTGGAATATATTGTTAAGATTTTATCTAGATAGATACTAGAAATATATGTTTAAAATATGTATAACTTGAATTTCGAAAGAAACAAAGTATTTTCAGGTAAAATGAGAAGTCATGATTCTATACAGTAAGACAGGATTGCATTTTAAATGACTTTGGTGAAGCAATCAACACTTAGATCCATTTTTGTCCCAAACAAGGACATGTATGTAGGTATGTATGTATGCATGTATGTATTTAAGATAGAGAGAAAAACAGAGATAAAGTGAATGGAAATATGGAGCTTCCCACCACTACGTATGAACTCTAGACCTATGTGACACTTTGTGCATCAGGCTTTGTATGAGTACTGGGGAATCTAGCCTGGACTATATGGTTTGCAAGCAAGTGCTTTAACCAGTGTGCCATTTTTCCAGCCCACAGACTATCTTTTCATAAGCTGTTATACACAACAACTGGCAGGTAAACCATATCTTAAAGGAAGTATTTACAAACACTGCAGTCATTTATTTGTTGAAAAAAAAATCTTCATTTGACATTTATTTATTAAAATATTTTCATAATTTAAATGGTTTTCTTGGGCAGTCTTTTAATTAAATATAAATGTTTGATATATTTAATAACTGTTATATATGTATCTTATAGTAAAATGTTGAAATACAATGAGGAATAAAATCTCTGAAGAAGCACAAGAAGATCTATGGACAATAATGACAATGAAACAGAAGAAACGAAGTACATAGAAATTCTGGATGTAAATAATAAGCTAGTAGATATCTCAATAGAGAAGTATTGCCAATGTTAGCACAATGAAAAGCAATTACCATGATAAATATAATAGCTATTTCTGTAACACTAATGATTAATGAATTTTTTAATACAGATATTTTTCTGAGGTCTATTTACATATTATAAAATATTATAGAAGCTCACATAATTATAAAACTATCCAAGAACAAAGGTATAATGGCATCCCATGAAGCTTATTATTGAATACATGAACATCACATTTGCAAATGTCAAAGTTATTAATAATTACAAGAGCAATTCAGACAGTGTTTATTATGCCAGAAATAGTTTCTTTTTTAAATTGTATGTAATTATCCTTAAAGCTGAAACTTTTGAGAAATAATGCCAATGTTCATTGCTTTTGCCTTTTCTGATTTTATCATTGTGGCTACAATAGTATCTTAAGAATGTATTTTTAACTTAATTAGTCAATAGGGTAGATAGACTGATAGGCAAATATATGTATGATAGATGATTTTTTACACAGCAGAAAATAATACAGTAAGATATTTGCAAGTTGAGGAAACAGCAAATCTAGTAAAATAACTCATTGGAACTATGAAGATCTCAGAAACAAATAAACAAACAAAAAAACTGATGGGATAAATATCTGTCTGAGGCTGAAAGTTTGAGAAATCCCCAGTGATATCACAAGCATCTTTCAGGTCAAATTGAGATAATAGAAGTCTTGATTCCCAGGAATGGCAAACAAAGTGACTCCCCACTCCTGGTCCAGGCATTTTTTTAATTATTTTTTTAATTTATTTGACAGAAAAAGAGGGAGAGAGAGAGAGAGAGAGAGAGAGAGAGAGAGAGAGAGAAAGAATGGATGAGCCAGGGCCTCTATCCAGTGCAAATGAACTCCAGACACATGTGCCCCTTATGCACCTGGCTAACGTGGGTCCTGGGGAATTGAACCTGGGTCCTTTTGCTGTGTAGGCCAACACCTTAACTGGTAAGCCATCTCTCCAGCCCATGGCCCAGGCACTTTTGATCCATTGGGATGACTAACAGTTGGATGCTCCCCAACCACATTAACAACAGATCTCTCTTCAGTACAGTGTTTTGCCCACCAGTCTCAAGTTGAAATATACCCATAAATACACACAAAATAATGTGTGAAGACCTATCTAGGTGTGTTAATCTAACCAAATTAATTGATAAAATTAACCTTGTAGAACCCAAAATATTCAATCTCTTAAAAGAGAGAAAATAAGAGTGGTTGGTTACATGGACTGGAGAAAGATCAGACATATGGCTCTTGGACAAAGGGTAAAAAATTTCAATTGTATGGTAAATTTTGGAGACCTAATATTTAATATTTTTACTGGACTCTGTTATTATGAAAGCATTAATGCATTGTGTGATTATCATTTGTTCAGAAAGTATTTCTTATACTTTATCCCACTTATATAAATGAGACCTAGGTGAAATTATAGAATTGTTCATGAACTTGCTTGTGTTAATAATTTCACAATGCATATATAAATCAAAAGCACATGTTGTATGTCAAAAATATGGACAATCTTATTATTGACTTAATTTATATAAATTGGACAATTTTTAGCTCTATTGCAGATTTAATGTAACTTAAAATAAGAAAGACATTGCTGTTCCATTATGCTTCATTATATATTGCTTATTATTTTCCAAAAGTTTCAACATTTATATAATTCTATTTGAATGAATTTGTGTAATATTAATAGTTTCTATTTAGGGAACAACATCAGTTACAGAACTGCATCTTTTAAAAAGTCCATCCTTCAATTATTGGAGACTGATATGATTATTTCACCAAAATAAATCATAAATATATTCCTTTATAGTATGCTTTTATCTTGTGGGAAACATTTATTGGTTTTCAGATCTATCAAGATGAATTAGAAAGACAAATATAAAGTTATCTAAATATTAAGCTCTATTTTGTAGAGATAGTGACTATATAATAATATATGTGAGTGGCAAATTCATATATGTGCAATGAGTCCTTCATGGTAAGTGCATTATTATTACAGAAATAAATCTCATTACATATTGAGATACCACAAACAAGAACTCATTTTCAATTTAATTATAAATATAGTTAAGAACAGTTAAATATATGTTTCTTCCATCATATAACTATACCTATCATTCTCTGTTCTCTGTACTTGTTATAAGTCTATTATTTGTATGTTAGAGGGAATCGATTTTAACCTTTTTGAGGTTATTAACTTTTGGACTTGTTTGAATTTTTGACATAATAGCCACCCCCTTAAACCACATTTTTAAAAAAATTACAAGACATCCAATTTTTTAAGCCTTGTGACAATACAAAATATACTTTCATAAAGAACACAAAAACTAACCAACTTGAAATCAAATAAGCCAAACTATAAAAAAATTAATGAAATACAAATATTTTTCTCATAAAATGAGTTACCAATGGGTAATAAATATTTGAAAAATTATTTAACCTCACTATTTTTCAGAGAAATATTTAGTGGCTTAAGGGTAAAAATGCCCCTAATAGCCTCATTTAAATATATATATATATAAATTTATTATTAATTAATTTATTTATTTATTTTGAAAGAGGCAGATAGAGAAAATGGGCATGCCAGGGTCTCTAGTCACTGCAAACAAACATCAGAAGAATGTGCTTCTTTATGCATTAACCTTATAAGGGTTCTGGGGACTCAAACCTGGGTCCTTAGGCTTTGCAGGCAAGCACCTTAACCATTTAACATTTAACAACCTTTCCAGCCACTCATTTGTTTTGATGAAACCTCATACTTAATTCCACGCTGAAGGGACATGTGAGCAGTGGAGCTTTGTTAGAGAATGTGTGCCATTGGCAACAACACTTTTAATTTTATATTTCAGTCCCCTTGCCAATGTTAACTCTCTTTCTCTTTCTACTATGTTCCTGTTAATATGTAAGGATGTGAGCCAGCTTTCAATTCATGCCATGCTTTTCTGCCATCATGAACTATCTCGAAAACTTATAGGCTGAAATAAATACTTTTCTTCCTGAAGTTTCTTTTGGTTGGGTGTTTTCACACAGCAACTAGAAGGCTACAAAACACTAATTAAAATTACCTTGAGACATTATCTCACCTCGGTCAAAGTGATAATCACTAAGAAAACAGCAACTGCTATCAAGGAAACAGGAATGCAAAGTAGTAAAGCCAGGATGGAAGTCCATATAAACATTTCTCAAAAAAAAATTAACAAAAAAAAGTAGATCTGCCATATGACCCAGTTATACCATTCCTGGTTATTTATCCAAAAGACTCCAAATTAACATGTAACTGATACTTTCACATTACTGTCTGCTGCTACACTATTCACAATAGTTAAGTTCTAAAACCATCCTATGTCTTGAAAAATGGAGGATTTGTTAAAACAAAATGCAGTTTACATATACAATTAAAGGTTTTTCCATAAAGAAGATCAAAGTTAAAATGTTGAACAATTTAGTTCATTTATGTTTCACATATTTTATATAGGTACATAAAATCCTGTATGCATTTATGACATGAAAGTGGAAGTAAAACTGTGTAGAATAATAAAAGAGACTAATAGAAGTTGACAGATGAGGTATTGTGGATGGTTGGAAACTATGCCCAACATAGAGTATATATTTGTAGGAAAGTGCTCTGGTGACATTATCATGTCCAATGAAAAGACAGTGAAAAGTTGTAGAGAAAGATATTAAATGACAAAACCACCAGGATGATGCCACCAGGCAGCTTGCATATGTGGGTGTGCTGTTCTTGAGTGCAAATGGTCATTCTCTCTATATTAAAC
The DNA here is from genome assembly GCA_036365145.1 of Orientallactaga sibirica. Lineage (NCBI taxonomy): Eukaryota > Metazoa > Chordata > Mammalia > Rodentia > Dipodidae > Orientallactaga > Orientallactaga sibirica. The sequence goes on along the minus strand of JAEOAD010000010.1, from coordinate 8,320,873 downwards.
ATGTATTTGACATGAGTGATATCATAATAATACATAAAATATTACTTTAATGTGGTTTTTGATCAAGAGATTTCAAAGAAAATGATGAAATGTCATAATAGACTAAAAAGGTAGTATATCTCATTGACGTTTTTGGAAAATAAAAAAAAGATATATTCTGAGGTTAAAATCCCATAGGTATCAAAGACAAAATTTATAATTGATAACATATAACCAAAAGTCATTATTATAAAACATAATTTATTTATTTAGGTTTGTATTTTTATGGTTTTTCAAGGTAAGGTCACAGTCTAGCCCAGGCTGACTTGAAATTCACTATGTAGTCTCAGGTTGGCCTCAAACTCACTTCAATCCACCAATCTCTGCCTCCCAAGTGCTGGGATTAAAGTTTTGCACCACCATGCCCAGCTATAAAAACATTGATGAAGAATAAGCTTCATTGAAATTATACATATGAACAGGGCAATAAAGTGCTATAGTAGTTCTTACTACTTGTCCTATTTCCTTCACTTATTCAACTGACAGACATGTTGCAGTGACCTCATTGGTGACACAAAATCCAAGATCAAAAGCAGCTGATGGAAGGAAAGTTCTTTATTTTGGATTATAGTCTGGAGAGACAGCTCCATGATGGCAGGGGAAAGCATAAGCATTGGCTGGACATCACATTTGCCACAGTAGGTGGAACTCCAGAGGAAGAGAGTGAGCCCCACACTGTCAAGGGGGAGATGGCTATAACATCCATAAACATGTCACCAGCCACACACTTCCAGAGAGATTCCAATGCCCAAATTGCCACTATCTGGGGATCAAACAATCAGAATTCATGAATTTATAGGGGGAGGGCATCTGATTCAAACCACCACACATATATTGAATGCCTACTATGTATTACATACTAACAGATGATTTTCTGTCTCATAAGGCACATGCAAATTCCAGACAGGAAGAGGTTCATATTTTTTTAATTAGTCCAATTAATATTCTTAATAATTAAATGTGGAAAAATATTTGAAGTATCATCTGAAACAGAAAACATATACAACCTGAATTCATTTTGTGTGTGTGTGTGTGTGTGTGTGTGTGTGTGTGTGTTGTGTGTGTGTCTGTGTCCATGCACCCCATATGTTCACCTGTGGTGGTTTACTCTCCTTAAGGTGACCAGAGTGGGAAACTGGGTGTCTGACTCCACTGTTCTTCCTCCTTGTCTTTTGTTGAGCTGGGGCCTCTTTAATGTTTCTGGAGGTTGAAGTCTTCCAACAATTCTCCATTCTCTTCTACCATGTTGCACTAGAGTTATAGGTATGCATGGCCATGCCAAGCTATCTTTATTGATTGAGGAGATTCACACCATTATGGTCTTAGGTCCCCTCAGGACCTCTCACTTCCCCAGGAAGCACACTTAATAACTGAGCATTGTCTCCATCCCTTGGGTTCATTTTCCACAGAAAATATTCTTATAATTTCTATTGTCATTTTCATTCATATTTTTGCAATGTAAATGGACATTTTGAATTTTAATACCTTTTGGAACTTATCTGAATCTTTACTACAATATCATTTTATTATACATTAATTGATGACTTGTGTGTATCTTGTTCCTAAGAAACATTTACTCAATCACTTTCATTATCTTAATTTCTTATTTAATAACATAAAGTGTTTGAAGATCAAATGTAAGCCTTTCTTTACTCTTATATTGTCCTTTTATATGTGTAAGACAAAGAAAATAAGAATAAAAATTAGAATATATCTATAATATTACTGAATTATTTAATTGAATTTATGAGTCCTAATTTGTAAAAGTAAAAACAAAAAACAGACCAACTTAATAGGTTGTGGAACATGTCTTCAAAAACACAGTCTGGTTTTGGAGTAAATAATCTCAACCACAAGTGTTTGAAAATAATAATTATTTGTTACTTTCTTAACATAATTTATAATGTAGTAAAGCAAATTTACTAAAGTAAAATTACTGCATTAGCTAGTTGTAAGTAACTTTTGAACCACCATTAATTAATCTCAGAAAGCATAAAAACATGGAAAAGGAATCAAAGTAAATGAATAACAGAATTATATAATGCTAGGTCAGAAGTAAGGAAAATTAATTCTAATTTTAGTACATATGCTTATGTATATAATATTAAGTAGATGATAATAATATTTAATTATGCATTAATGGTTTAAAATGAATATTTACTATAATTAAATTATTGTAAAATAGGATTAATAAAAATATATTCAAAAATATATACTTGATCTTATTAAGTAGCATAATTGAACACAGCTTGAGTATTTAACTATTAATCAAATAGTCACTCTTTTTCTTCACATGATCCAAGGAACTTGGTTGATGATATAGATTACAGAACTTTATTCTAAGGGCTGTTCTAAACACCTTGTTTTTAAAAACAGTACAGTAGAAATAACCTAATTATGTGCTTTACATCTTAACATATTACTTACAAATAGAGTAATACATACTCTTTGTGTTTCCATTATAAAATGTTCCCAAATTTGTGGTTGTATATCGATCTATACACAACAAAAAAAAAAATGTTTGAAGTATGCTCATTATGCATTGTAAGACTTCAGCTTCTCATAGAAATTTTGTTACATCGATATTTTAACAAAAAATACAAATACTAAAAGTTGTCACTCAAATGAATGTCACTCTTATGGTTTCACTAGTATGACCAGAAGTCATGAATGCACCATGGGACAGGGCTCAAATATCAAAATACTTGTCTTAAAAAGTAAAATCATTGCTTCTATTTGTACATGCTTTTTCCTCAGCCAGAAAGTGGGTGAATTTCCTGTGAAATTCTCTATCAAGGTTGTTCTTTCAGCTACAGAGTTCCTTACTCAGAAGACTTGGCCTTTGTTTCCACATTTCCCTGACTATAAACATTTTACATAAGAAAAAGTGACCTTTTTGGCAAACTATTTTCATTTTGCTATAATATAGTTATTATTTAAGGAACAAAGAGGTTCTATTGTGCTAGCAGGCTTCCATGGAAATGAAACAATATTGTATTTTCTCTGAAAATCACTTTCTTGGTATTTTGCCTCAGTTTCAATAATACATTAATAAATTCCATCTAGTAATGTTTTGAGTACAGCAACTGCAAAACACATTAAAAAAATCTCAAACAACAAAGGTTAAGGTTGTCAGTTCACTGAGTCTACTTATAACAACTATTTAATAAATAATAAATAAATAAATAAAATCCAGCAATATTAATGCCAATGGCAACAAGAATTTTTTTTTTTGTTGTTTGTTTTTCAAGGTAGGGTCTCACTTTGGTCCAGGCTGACCTGGATTTAGCTATGTAGTCTCAGGGTGGCCTCGAACTCATGGCAACCCTCCTATCTCTGCCTCCCAAGTGCTGGGATTAAAGGTGTGAGCCACCACTCCCGGAAACAAGAAATTTTATATATGCTTTTCCAAAGAAATGTTTTAATAAAGCTTATCAGAAACATGAATAATAGAATAATGCAAATATTCAAAGTTTATAAAATATGCATCTAGATTGTATTCATAGAATACAACATAGAAAAAAATCTATGTTAATTACAATTATTACCAAAGTTGTGGGAAGTCACTAGGTATACATCTGGCACTTGCTGAGCATATTGTACTGTTTTATTTCTTGATATTTTTTTAAAGAGTTCAAGTGCTGAAATCGAAAAAAATAAAGCAGTGTAGAAGAGGAATCAAGGCAGTGATGGCCATGGGGGAAAATAAGTTAAAAACCCTCCATTTATATATGACTGTACCAGAGGAACTCATTTAATGTAGTTTTTGATACTTGCAAACATATAAACTAAAGCATATTTTATTTAATGATTACATATTATTATGGATACAAGATAATATGCATCATCCATGTGGAGTGCATAATGGTATTACATAGATTCTGCCTATGTAAAAAAAAAAAAGGTAAATAGTGACTTCTTAAAATACAGTCATGGGCTGGGGAGATGGCTTAGCAGTTAAAGTGCCTGCCTTCAAAGCCTAAGAACACTTGTTCAAATCTCCAGGTCCCACATTTAGACAGACACAAAAGTGATGCAAGTGCATAATGTTGCACATGCACACAAGTGGGCACACGTATCTGGAGGTAGTTCACAGTATCTGAAAAGGACCTAGTACACCCATTCTCTGTATGTCTTCTCCTCTCTGTTTCTCTCTCTTTCTCAAAAAAAATACAGTCATGACATTCATCATGTACATTTATTATGATTTCCATGCTACAATGCAGATTTTAGCAGTTATGACAGAGACAATGTGATACTGAGAGCTTTAAATATTTGTTGCCTGTGAGTTTATAGAAATAAACTTTTCCCCTAAAGTTACCAATAACATGTAATTCTGAAAACCAACAGATATATCTAAGTGGTGTTTGGCTCTTTCTCAGTCAACTGGAATTCTTTAAATTTAAAAAAATTTATTTTATTAATTTGAGAAAGTGTTAGGAAAAGGCAGATACAGAGAGAGACACAGAGAGAGAGAGAGAGAGAGAGAAGAGAGTATGGTTGGTGCAAACAAACTTCAGACATATGTGCCACCTTATGCATCTGGATTATGTGGGTCCTGAGGAATCAAACCTAGGTCATTTGGCTTTTCAGGAAAATGCCTAACCACTCAGACATCTCTCCAGTCAACAACTAAAAATTTTGCTTTCAGAATCATGTCACCAAGGTGATGCTCCAACCTCTTAAAAAAAAAAAAAACTTTAATCTTTTCTTTACTTCAAAATTAAATGCTTAATAAACAAAATGAATAATGATTACATTTTTATGGTGATGGGGATTGAACCCACACCCTTGTGTATGCTATACAAATACTCTAAGACTGAGCTATACATAGTCTAATAATTAAATTGAAAGAAATACTCAGTGATATGCCATACTTTAACGAAGGCTTATTTTGCAGTAAGGACTCCTAACATGTGATCCTTATGCTAAAATGTTAGAATATTGTTTCACTGAGATAGTAATTGATTGGTGGATACACTTAGACATTGAAGGACAGAAACATGACCCAGGATCAATATCTTCTCAAGCCACATGAATCTGAAGCCTCTAGGGAAAATACAATATTCATGAAATTGAATTCCACTGTAAACAATGTATTTGCTATGGTCTAGTTCAACAACATTATACTTTTTAATCCCTTTCTTTCATGTTTCAATCTTAACTCTCATCTATTCTCATTTGTAGTTGACAATAACAAACATAAAACTTTTCTTCCTAATTCTGTATCAGGGACTCTCAAGTATTTGTATAAATATTGTGTGTATCTCATATATTCACAGTGGTCTCTTCATGTCTAATCTCTATCTGAAATGTGGATTGAATCCCTGCCATTAGCATAAATATATTGATAGAGCATTTGGTAATTTTTGTATCACATTAATTTTCCCTGTATTCAAAACATTCTTATGTGCATGGAGATATGCTAGAAACAGGGGCCTTAAGAATTTTGATTCCTACAAAAAAGTACCATCTTTGAGTGAAAATGAACCACCTACAGGGACCTTATACCAGAAGAAAGGATGCTTTCCTAGGAGAACAAATTATCTCCATGTTAATGTTTCCTGAATTTTATCTTATCTTTTCTATTAGTTGAATCACTACTATCAGAAAAAAAGGAGACAGAGTAATAATTTATCCTCAATTTTGGCTAAAATGTAAATAATTTCATTTCCATTTATCTCTATTATATCATTTTATGTTAATGTCTGCTTTAATTTGGATCCACAGCCAGGTTGTATGGCAGAAAACTCTGGAAACATGCTGAGATGCAGTTCTATAAGACAAAACAATCATATGAAAGTTTATGTATCTTTTTATTATTACTCATTTTCTCTTTAGTCATTTATTACAAAATATTGCTGAATTTGTATACTTAACTCTGTTTCTTTGCTTACTAGTTACTTTTCAACATGGCTACCAAGTATGTGTATCTAATTGTTCCAGTGTCTTTATTTTCAACAGTGAATTCCTGTCACCCACTTTGATGTTGAATTTTCAGTTGTCACTATTTTAAGCCATGCACCATTTAGTATTAATAATCCTTCTTGTCTAATATGTGTTTTATTTGATATATAAGGCACAATTTTGCCCTAGTTTACGCCTACCTTATTATTTTAAGTTCCTTTTTTTTAATAGACTGGTCTTTTTTGTGTGAGAGAGAAAGAGACAGAGAGAGAAAGAGAGAGGGAGAGAGGGAGGGAGGGAGAATTGTCACACAGGGGCCTTCAGCCACACTAATAAAATTCCAGACACAGGTACCACCTTGTGCGCATGTGCAACCTTGAACACTTAAGTCACCTTGTGCATCTGGTCTCTGGGAATTGCAGAATCAAACATGGATGCTTAGGCTTTACAGGTAAGCTCTTTAACCACCAAGCAATCTCTCCAGCCCCTTGTTCATTTTTATTTATTTTTCATTTTTATTTTTTAGGTTTTCGAGCTAGAGCCTCACTCTCTAGTCCAGGCTGACCTGGAATTCCCTATGTATGTCTCCTGAGTGCTAGGATAAAAGGCATGTGCTACCATACCCAGCTTTTAACATTCTTTTTTTTTTTTTTTGGTCCCTTCTTCTTTTTATTTTGAAAGTGTTTATTATCAAGTATTACTTATTTGCAACTTGTTTGTTATACCATTTCCATATACATTCAGGTATATAATGTAATTTGTTCATATTCAGTCCTTCCTTTGTCCTCTCATCATTCTCCCACTCCTACCAATCCCTTTACTCTTTCCAATCAGTTCCCTTCATTATTAGTTGTTTTTATTTTCTTTTCTTTATTTTTATTTCTTTCTTGGAGACAACATGCATTTTAGGATGGTGTAGCCAACAGCTTCAGGTTCGCTGAGATGAACTTCCAGACCAGGCACAGTTATGGAGGAAGGGATATTATTTATTGAAGCTTACAGATCTAGGGGAAGTTCCATAATGACAGGAGAAGTGGCCTGCTCTCACAGGACCAACAGAGAGAGAAAAGCCCCCAGCCACACAGCACACAGAGCAAAGCTACAGCCAAAAGCCACAGCACACTTCAGGAACTCCCATTAGGCACACTTTACAATGGAATCTCAAACCCACCAGCACACCTTAAGATCTGCCCCCAGTGACATTGCCCCTAGCAAGATGATTGCAGATGCAAATTATAACTAATAAAACACTGAATATATCGGGGCCATATATTCAAACTACCACAGATGGTTTACAGGAGCATAGGTGAAGAGTTATTTACCCAGATATGGGCACTTTACCAGTGGGTACCATAGTAAACAATGTCTCTATCTGACAAGTATTGACAGCCCATAGATCTCCCAGGAAGGGTGTAGATTTGTGTGACTCTTTTCTATCTTCCCTTTCCTACATCTAAATCCTCTGAGAAGAATGGGGTGTTATGAGCCCCTCCACCTCCATGACTGAATAATGAAGGACTTACACATGTGAAAGTCATGTATTATTAATCACAGGTACTGTGGGTTCATGAGTGTAAGAGCACTTCATGTTTGCAACCCTCCAACCCTCCACACCTCTCTGCAGGTCTTACATTCTTTTTCTTCCCTCTTCCAAAATGTTTCCTGATTCTTGGATGATATAGTTGTCCCATTTAGGACTGATCCAGTCATTATCAACAATTCAACATCATACTGCTGCCCAATGCAAGAAGATTATCTGACCAAAACTTACAGCAGGCCTAATTCCAAGTTCCTCTATTTTTTTTTTTGTCTTCTGCTAAATTACTTGTTTTCCAAACCAGAAAATGGGAGAAATTCTAAAAATGAAATCTTCAGAACTCATTTTTGTCAAAAAATTCAATGAAATCAACTCAGTTTATTTATGGTATTTATAAACTCAGAATTTTATTGATGCACTATAAAAGAGAGAGCACAGATAAATTATGCTTATAAACAACAAAGTGATCTCCCTGAATAATAGGAAGAAAGACTTTTTTACAAATTATTCTATGTCAGCTACATTCATGTGAAGAATCATCTTTTGGATATTAATGAGAAAATATAACTTATAATTTCCCAATATTCTCCAGATTTATATGTGGTAGCATTAATCAGATATTTACTCTCCCCATTTCCAAAAATGAATAGTTTCTTTTCACCTTTGTGTGGTTGTACCTAGCTGTTTATGATCATCCTGGAAATTGAACTTGAGTAGTCTTTCAGACCTAAAGACCCTAATGCATACACAAGAAACACTTTTAACTGCTGAGCCATCTATTTAGCCTGAAAATGAAGAGTGTTGGCATTCTGTCTCTCTTATAGTCTGTAATAGCAAGTCTTCTCATCCCTCCTGTAAATTATACCTTTGATAGGCTCACTTCTCTACTTAATCATTGCATTTAGGTAAGATGCATCCTTTTAAACTATTAATTATTTCTATTTTTATTTTTAGCTTTATTTCAAATCATGTTTTTTGTTATTCCATATCTTTTGAGTTCCTATCATTCTAAAAATAGTGAATGAGATACTAATTTATTTAACACTATACCCTAGCCATATAACACTTTCTTTAATATCCTTTTGTATTGTTTATTCTATTCCAGTGACAGATCCTGTTTTTGCTTCCTCAGAACACCATGGACATCTTTTTCTCAGGATTCATGGCTTCCTGTTTGCTGATTAGATTTTTATCCTAGTGATCCATGCCAAAGAGATAGTCCTTCCCTTCTGCCAAAGCCTCTACAAATTTCAGTGTCTCAGAGAATATTTCCCTAAGTACCTTATCTGAAACAAGTGCCATGATTCTTAATTTTATTATAATTATTGTTGCATAGGGAGAGTACAAATTGTTTGCTTTCATTGTGATATTTTCAGACATGCCCATATCTTGTGGGGATCAAGTCCATCCATCTTTCTAACCTCTCTTACTCTATTTGCAGTATTTGTTCAACAACACAAGACATTGTCTGAGTGATTATATATATATATATAGTATGTAGGTATAGAATTTGTTAAAAATAATTACATAGGAATTACCTTATTAAAATCCCACTGAAGGTACTTTATTTGATTTAAGTTGACTCAGAATTGTGAAAGTATAAGTCATCTTTTTCCCTGAGGAATTTTTCAAAAGTAATGAGCAGAAGTAGTAAACATTACAATGGTATCAAAGTGTAGTAACACTTTGGCCAAGCAGGATGAGCAAATGATATAGAATTAGGAGTCCTTAATGGACTTTGACCATCTTTGATTTTCTTCTGGTTCTCTAGAAAATCCTGAACATTTCAGGATTAGTCACATGACCAAAGAAATATCCAAAGCAAATCCTGATTCCTCATACATAGCTGGTATTGGCATTCTGCACAAGGAGAAAATGAAGGTGGAGAAAATGGATTAAGTTGACTGCATACATTTCACATTTGCCAGGCCTGTAATCAAGATGAGAAAAAAAATGGGTTTAAGAATTTTTTAAAAAAGGATATTCTCCAATCATTAACTGAATACTAAAATAATTTAAAAGATCTACCAGTATCAACACATGAAAAATTGGGATATTACTAAATTACTGAGTAAAATTAGTAAGTAAATAGTAGCAGCAACAACAAACACTGTAAGGAAAGAATTTTAGTACCAACATTTTATTGCTCTATTAATTAAATCTTCCAGTTTAAAACAAAAATCATGTGGAGACATTTTAATAAAACAGAAAATTTCATCAATGTGATGGGATAAATTAAAAGCCAAATAATTAGTAGTAAATTGCCCTAGGAAGTCCAGTCAACAAACTTACTAAAGAAGGGGAAAAAAGATTGAATCCTGCTAATGTTTATAAAACAATATATTAAACACTGAAAGAAATTATGATAATAACATACCTCCAAGTACAGACTGTAAACATATGAAAATTATAAGAACAAATCCTAAATTCTGGAACCAAAATAAAATCACTAAAATGAAAATTTCCAACATAAGAATCTTTCACAGATGTCAGCTGGAAGCAGAATCAATGAATTTGAAGACAGCAAAATGCTGTAATCAAGTCTGAATTACAGAAAAAAAATGAACTAAAACAAAACAAAAAATTAACTAAGACAAACAGAGCCTGGAGCTCTGTGGAATCCTATTTTACCAAGGAAAACCACAAGCATCAAGTAGGAGAAATAAACAGAGATACGCAATAGAATCATTATAATCAGAAAAAGAAAATACAAAGTCAAACTGAAAATCTTTGGGCTCGTGGTATAATTTAGTGGTGGAGAAATTCCCTAGTAAATGTAAGGCCTGGATTCAATTCCCAACACTTGAAAAAAAAAAAAAAAAAAAAAAAAAAAAAAAAAAATATATATATATATATATATATATATATATATATATATATGTGTGTGTGTGTGTGTGTGTGTGTGTGTGTGTGTGTGTTTCTTGAATAAAAATAAGCTTCAACATCTCTCTCATAACACTCAACTCCCACATTGTTACAAAGGATTTTAAGATTGCAAATGAATTTTGAGGGGCTTTGGTAGTCAACATCTCTTGTTAGTGAGAAGCACAAGCCTTTTCCTGCTGGTTCTCCCAGGGTGACTCTGAGGTTATGAATTAAACTGTAATCCTCAAAAGTTTCTATTCTTGAAAGGAAACTATATAAATATACAAACTCAAAGAATTACATGGTCCAGTGGAATTCCAATCTAATAAATCACTAAGTACTTACTCTTATGGTTTAAGGTTTGTGTATACCATTTTATTTTCTAACTTATAATTGTCACCAAGTACAGAAGAGTAGGCATGAGGCATGGTAATAATTGCATACACAAAGGTGACTGGTAAGGCTAGAGATTTTACTGACATGGTTGTGTAGTTCTTTGGGAAAACTACTTCAACACTCAATGATCTTCATGTGCCATAAAAGAAGCAGTTTCAGAAGGGTTCTCATTGAATGTGAAGTTTGTCACCTGTGTCTGAGGAAATAGAATATCCAGAGGATGGTTCATTGGTTACTGAATTACTTCCACATTATCCTAAAGAAGTCACTGATACTTATAACTGGATAGTAGAAATGAGACTCCTGAAATTGTGGAACTGTTCTGCAGTTATGGAAACTGATTCTTGGATATTGTGGTACTTTGTGTCAGGTAAAATAAACTTAGGCATTCTGAATACTAGGTTCCCAGCTGACAGAGATTTGGGAATTAATGGCTCTTGGTGGCAGAGTATTGTTGGGGGCGGGCTTATAGGTGTTATAGCCAGCTCCCCCTTGCCAGTGTTTGACACACCCTCCTGTAGCTATTGTCCACCTTATGTTATTCAGGGGGTGATGTCCACCCTCTGCTCATGCCATCAATTTTCCTGCCATCATGGAGCTTCCCCCTGGAGTCTATAAGCCAAAATAAACCTCTTTTATTCCCACAAGCTGCTCTACCAGCAATGTGAACCTGACTGCAACAGATGTGTTTATTTAAGAGTAGGTTAGTTGCTGCTTTGAGCAAAGCCTGAAAAAAAGGAAAACTAGTGGATTTGTTTAATCCAAGAGGGAACCCACTGCTTCAGCTGGAGCTGCTGCCATTGCTTCTGATATTTCTACTTCTGCTACTTTGGTGACAGACACTCATTGATGTTTTTAGTTATCCACAAAAACAAGTAACACAGGAGGAATTATTAATATTATGTGAGCAAAGGACAAGCCACACCTGCTTGAGGAATCAGCCTTACATGGGTGAGGAATAAGTAACTAACTCTGAAAAAATTATTTAATTATTTGCTCAAAGCAATGATTTAGGGGCAGGAACAGTAATTTTTCTGATTCAGAACACACACACACACACACACACACACACACACACAAGCATCATTCACTGATGCTGCCACGATAAGCTCACCTGTTGCTTCCAACATGTCTCTGGGCAATATGATATTTTTAATGTCCATTGTTTTAAGAGTAGTGAATATATCTCAAATAATCACACATTATTCTGGGCCAGGACAATATTGGTCATCCATGTTGTTCAGGACAACTATAAACTAACGTAGAGGAAAAGGTAAAGGAAACCCTTCAACATATTGGCATAGGCAATGACTTTCTGAATATAATCCCAATTGCTCAGGAAATAAAACCACTAATCAACCACTGGGATCTCATGAAATTACAAAGCTTTTGTACAGTAAAGGACACTGTGAATAGAGCAAAGAGACAAGCTAAAAAATGGGAGAAAATCTTTACCAGCTATACATCTGACAGAGGATAATATCCAGAATATACAAAGAACTCTTATAAGAAAACAATTAAGAAATAAAACCACACAGTTAAAAAATGGGCTATGGAACTAAATTGAGAGTTCTCAGAAGAAGAATTACAGATGGCATATAAACATCTAAAAAAGTGCTTTACATCCTTAGCCATCAGGGAAATGCAAATTAAAACTACTTTGAGATTCCATCTCAATCCTGTCAGAATGGCTACCATCAAGAAAACAAATGCCAATAAGTGTTGGTGGGGATGAGGAAAAAGAGGGACACTTCTACACTGTCAATGGGAATGTAATCTGGTCCAGCCATTTTTGTAATCTGTGTGGAGGTTCTGGAGATAGCTCAAAATAGATTTACCATATGATCCAGCTATAGCACTCCTAGGCATATATCCAAAGGACTCTTCTCACCTTTTTAGAGATACTTGCACAACCATGTTTATTGCTGCTCTGTTCACAATAGCTAGGAAATGGAACCAGCCTAAATGTCCCTCCACAGATGAATGGATAATAAAGATGTGGTACATTTACACAATAGATTTCTATTCAGCGGTAAAGAAAAATGAAATTATGAAATTTGCAGGGAAATGGATGGATCTGGAAAGGATTATACTGAGTAACCCAGCCACAGAAAGCCAAACATCACATATTCTCTCTCATATGTGGATCCTAGCTACAAATGTATAGACTTATGTGTGAGCTGGAACCAAAAATCAGTAGCAGAGGCCAGTAAGCTGAAAAAAGGCTATAAGGGAGGGAGAACAGGGAATGACTTAGGGGATGGTATTGTATATGTGTAAGTAGAAGAACAGATTACAGGGAGGGGAAAGGCCTAAAGGAGGCCAGGGGGAGAGAATGTGTAAAAGAAGTGCAGGGGAGGGTAAATCAAAATTCAAGATATTCTGAATAAGACTTATGTAAACCTACTTTTTTGAATAATGACACACCCAGAAGCTATAGATTGTTACTAGAAAATTTTATGTGCTTGGGATGGGATACCTTCCAGTCAGTTGTCCAGGGAGGTCCCTGAAGCATACCAAACCCTAAGGCTATTGTCAAGGCCCTTGGTTTCCCTTGAGAAACAGATAATAAGACCCTATTGCTGAAGACCTCTCTTGCCTGAGCATCAAGGTCACTGAGAAAGCATGCTGGTGCTTAGCAGAAAACCTTCTCCCTGTAGACCAGCCAACTGAAAGCTGGAAAAATCTGCACTGCATGCAGCCATATGGGAGACAGAGATCATCAGTGATGAAAACAGTGGACACTGGAAACCTCAAGTTTGGCCAGACAGGCCCAATGACTGAACAGGTGCAATAGTAGCATTTCTGATATTGGGGAAACCAACTGCTCCCTAACTGGACTGAAGGCCTGCTCTATGGGAGGGAATACATGCCTGGTACTGAAAAACCTAAGCAAAAGTCTATGGCAGGGGGCGTCATGAGCCTTAGGTGTATAAAGCCTGCTCTTGTCTGGCTAAATGTATATATTATTCCCACAAAACTGTCCTGAAAGCACTACACTTAATGTTCATATTTACATATTAATGCTACTTTCACTTCTGATTAGAGAGGCTACTCTTTTCAGATGGAGATGACCACTGGGATGATCCCAAAGGCAACATAGAGCTGAGAAGAAGGGACAAAGGAATGTCCAACACTAAAACATCTCTATCACACCCTCCAAAGCTCAGGGTCCATTGTAGAAGAGGGGGAGGAAAGAATGTAACAGCCAAAGAAAGGATACAACTCCTTACAATGAAACAGTCCAGACAGAAATTGGCCTTGATATCCATGACCATTCAGTGGCTAGCAATACCTTCACAAGACCCTCATAATAGGAGAAAAAGATGATGACATCAAATTAAAAGACAGACTAATGGAGAGAAGGAGTAGATATGATGGAGAGTGGAGTTCTAAAGGGGAATGGGGGAGGGGAGGGAAATATCATTGTTTATTGTCTGTAAGTTTAGAAGTTGTCAATAAAATAATTAATTAAAACCAGAAAAATAAGATTTATTAATAACTGGAAAGATTTATCCAAATTAAAAAATTTAAAAATCAATAAAATTAGAAATGAAAATGGAGATGTTATATACCAATGAAATTGTGAGTTTCTTCAGAACATATTTCAAAAATCTATATTCCACCAAACTAGAACATATGGAATAAATGGATCAATTCCTTGACTCATACCATTTACCAGTACTAAACCCAGAACAAATTAATTGCCTGAATAAAGCTATGAAATTAAACAACAACAACAACAAAGTCCAGGCCCATATGATTTCGCTGAAAATTTTTACCAAACCATCACTGAAAAACTAAAACCATTATTTCTTAAGTTTGCTCCACAAATTTTTAAAGGGGGTGATATTCCCTGATTCCTTATATGAAACCTTCATTACACTAACCCTAAACCAGACATATACTCAATAAGAAAATAAAGTTATAGACTGAAATCTCTAAAGGACTTAGATACAAAATTCTCAATAAAATTCTTGCAAACTGAATGGAAAACATCAAAATATCATCCTCCTCCATCTAGTAGGTTTCATCCCAAGTGTGCAGGGATGGTTCAACATATGAAAACTGATCAATGAAATGCATCACATGAACAGACTTAAAGATAAGAATCACATGTTCATTTCAATTGATTCAGAAAAAAACCTTCAACAAAATAAAACATCATTTTATGATTAATACACTGGAGAGTTTATGGATGGAGGACTCATATATACCAGACCTAAGGCCCATATCATTCTAAATGATATGGAAAGACTCAAATCTTTCCCATTAAGCTCTGAAACTAAACTGAGGTGCCCACTCTCACCAATGCTATTGAATATAGTACTTGAAGCCTTATCTCAAGTAATATGGCAAGAGAAAGAAATAAAAGGAATACCGATTAGAAAGGTAGAACTCAAACTAGCCCTATTTGCAGAAAAAAATTATTTTTTACATAAATTATCCAAAAGACTCTACCAAAAAAAATAAAAACAACAATTAAAAATAAACTAGATAAATTCTTTCAGCAAAGTGGCAGGATATAAATCAATGAAAAGAAATCTGAAAAAAAAATGTATATACCAATAACAAACATAGAAAAAGAAATCAGTAAAGCAGTCCTATTTACAATAGCCACCAAAAATTTAAACAACTTTGAATATTCCTAACCAAAGAAGTGAAAGATCTATATAAAGAAAGTATACATGCTCTTAAGAAAGAAATCAATGAAGATATGAAAATATGGAAAATCTTCCAATGCTCAAGGATCAGAAGAATTTGTACTATACAAATGACCATCCTGCTAAAAGCAATATACAAATTAAATGAACTTCCAATCAAAATTCCATCATGATTCTTCACAAAATTAGAAAAAAGTAGTTTCAAAATTTACTTGCAAGCACAAATAGCAGTGGATATCTAATAGTATTCTTACCAAAAGGAATATCTCTGGTGGTACTACCATACATGATTTCAAGACACACATAAAACCCTGGTAACAAAAACAACTTGGATATAATCTGGGCAAAAAGGCCTTGGATACAGCAAGAGGAAGCCTAATCCTAAAACAATAGCCTCTGGCTTATAATTCCCCATGCCAATGCCAGAAATGGGTTACACACCACAGTGAGATGTTGGGTAGTAAACTATGAGGTCCCCTAACCAAAGCACTTGATTACCTACCAAAGCTAAAAGATAAGATCTTATTGCTGAATACAACACAAACTGCTATCACAGAACATTGAGAAATCATGCTGGAATTTATAAGGAAACCAGCTCCCCAATGGCTAGTCCATGAAGTACTAAAGTAGCTGTTTGGGGAAAATGACCATCAATATTGTGAACAACCAGAGGCTCCTGCTATATTCAAAATCAACCAGCTGTACCAGATGTGCACATCTGTGGAATAGTGGCACTCTTCCTATGCTGGTAACCAATGGCTCTATGATTGGAAAAGAGGCCCACTTAATAGCAGGGGGGACTCATAGCTGGTCTAGAAACAAGACAGAATACTATAGATATGATGGTCACAGACTGCATTGAGAAATTCCCACTAGTCTTTGGCCATAATGAGTACTACACCAATCAAAATCTCTTAAATAATCATACTTATCTCCTTTAATTCATGCTATTCTCACTCTTTGTTGGAGAATCTGTTTTCTTTTTACAGAAGGCAGAAAAACCTTGGAAGAACCAAAACATGAAAAGACAGCTGATTGCCTCTTATGAGATGACTCATCTTTTGCACATCAGCCAGGGTCCGAGTGACATCACCGAGGAAATGGAGAGTTAATCATGAGAGCTGCTTTCATGGAGAGCCTAAAAACCTGTGGCATCTTGATGATGATAGACACTGAGTATACTCAAAACATAGTAAAGAAGAAATCCAGAAATTTCTGAGGACTCAACACTAAAGTATATTTATACCATACCCGCCAAGGCACAGAGACCATTGTTGAAGAAGGGACAGAATGATTATAAGAGCCACATGGTGGGAAGGAGTATACAGAGTCCCTGTCTCCCCACAGTGACATAACCCATTATCCTATGGTGACTACCAGTAACCCCACTGAGGATGACCTTCACTGGCATGGGGAGGGGAGGATATAGTATGATAATTCAAGGGGAATGGGACCAACACATGATTTATCCATACAACAAAGCTTCTAATTATTTGTACATGAGACTCACTCATTTGAGGTGAGCTCTTATCTGGCTCTGGGAACCAAGACAGATTCCTGAGAACAGGAAACCAATAGGCTCCAGAGAGAACCTCCACTGCTCTCTAACTAAAAAGAATGGGTATACACATCAATGTACCACTCCATTAACTAGGCTCATTCCCCTCTTATTCAAAATGTTCTATCTTTTGGTTGGGGAATACTGGGGAGAACAAGGATACATCAATACATCTAGAAGAGAGAGTTATCTACCAGGAGATGGGTCACTCCACCTCATCTGTGGTAACATGAATACTGCTCTCATGGTTAGCTTGTAACCCAATTCTAGGGAAATGGAGACAGACTCTGTGGTTATACAAACCTCATAAAAACAGAGATCTGGATTCTATAGAGAAAGAAACACTAAATCAGATTTCTATATTGTCCACCATGGCTCAAAGAATGTCGTGAAAGAGGCAGCAGAAAGATTGTAAGAACCTGAGGGTGGGTGGGAATAGACTGAGACACTTTTTCTCCCATTCCTGCAGAGATTGAGGCCTCTTGGTTCCCACAATGAATACCAATAATCCCATCAAAGACCCTTAGCAGAATTGGGGTGGGGAAAAGGGGTCTATATGAATAGCCTTTTTGTTAAAAAAAATCAATAAATTAAAAAAAGAAAAAATAATCTAGGTATGTTTGTTGGCTTTCTGTTGCCCTGATGAATGCCTAAAGGAAATAAATGAAATGGAGACACAGTGTTTATCTTAGTTTCAGAAGTTTTAGTCCATGGTCTCCTGGCTCATTATTTCTGGGTCTGTGATGGAAGGACATCATTTTACAGTCTTAAGATTGCTAATGCAGGCTGACAGTAGCAGCTCCAGCAAGTCAAAACCAGTCTCAGTGCCTCTGACTCTTCCTGGCAGCCCTGGAACTCACTATGTAGACCAGGCTGGCTTTGAACTGTGGCTTTCTGGAATGAAGGACATGCTAGAATGAAGCTGCTCATGGCATCATGGCATGGAAGCAGGGGAGAATGAAGAGAAAGAGGAGAGAGAGAGAGAGAGAGAGATAGTGCTTCATTCATTCCTTCAAAGACACAGTCCCAGTAACCTGCATCCTCCCACCAGGCCCTGCCTTCTAAAGGTTCTGGCAAGTCACATTAACATAGTGAGCTGACAACCAAGCCTTCAACACATAGCCAAACGATAGCAGTCAGTTATAAAGAGTAAAAAAAAAATAAGATGGAAAGTTAAATTAATAAAAACTACAGGGTCAAGGAAGAAAGCAATAGAAAATAACTACAAGTGCAGGCACAGATAATTGAAAAACATAAAGAAGAGAAACAAGTCAGGCACATGAATGTGCTTCCTAATTCAACCAAGCAAGTGGATCACGGTACTGAATGTGTATGTTTCACAGTGGCTTTTAAGGCTGTGGACTGGGTGGTGTTTCAGACTGACAAAAGGGCTTGGGCTTGAAGTAGTTCTTTTATCTATTCATGACGTTGCTGGGGTTATATGAATTGGTTTATATTTTTATGCACACTCATTGAGGTAATAAATGGTGCACTTTTCTTTAAGAATATCTTATAAAACATGTGTCCTTGTTTTTTAATTGTAAATTAATTACAGAACCCTATATGAAGTGGTCTAATTGACATCTCTATTTCTTAACTCCAAACTATCATATGAAACTCCTCATTATCCTGTCATCATTTGTTGTCATTCACCACAGCAACTGTGATGTTTCATGTCTTCTATCTGTGTTAGTAACACCATCATCAATCCAACTGTCTTATGCTCAGTATGCAGGCATCTATTATCCCATTCTCTCTCTGTCTCTCTTTCTCTTTCTCCTATAATAGTCACCAATTTTCTTAGGCCTTAACCATCCCTCAACATTTGTTTTTAATTTTAGCCCATCTTCAAAGTGTCATTTTTATATCCATCTTTCATCAGTAAATAGTAGCAGCACTAAGATGCCTCTTGGTCATCCATTAATGACGATATACATATAGGAGGAGTTATTTGACAAGGATAAATTCACATTTATATAATACTTATGTTTGAGTTCAGAGAGGCTATCCAACAATATACCTGTTTGTGTTCATCCTATATGCAACATGCAAACACTTACATGGATATAAATATATTCTGTATTATATTCCATTTTTGTCATCCTATTTCACACACCATATTTGATAAAACTAGTATATCTGTACTTTGTGCAATAGCATCATAGATATATTGTTGGGTAGCCTCTCTGAACTCAAATATAAGCATATCTTTCCCAGGAACACAGCTATATCATATAAGTTAATGAAAATTTCTATTGAATTTTCTTTCTTTCATTTCAGGGTTAACATATCACTTTATCTAAAATAGAAATCCTAAACTTCAGTACTATGCTCAAATGTCTGAAAGTTTGAGTTTAGTTTGGAGAAAAGCTTCAAGTGAGTACCTTCCTTTCTTTTTCAAATGTTTTGTATTAGCATGTGAATTTATCCTTGTCAAATAACTCCTCCTATATTTTGATGTTCCCTTTCTCTAAAATCTGTTCAAATTGAAAACACTAGTCAGAAGTGAACATAAACCATTGAGAAAATGTTTAGTAAATTTATTGAGTAGCTCCCTCTTGGAAAACTTCAAATACACAGTATTTCTTGGAGACATGTTTTTGGAGAGTGTGAGTGTTCTATCCAAAGGAGGAGGAGGCAACAGCATGTCAATAGCATTTTCCATGTTTCTTTCTGCCTTGTCTACCTTCAATGGTAAAATTAAGAAAGATATATTTAACACTATTCATCAATTCTGGAATGGTTACCTGTCTTTCACAATCCTCTTGAGTCTAATTAATTTTTCTATAGGTTTTAAATGTATAGATAGGAATATGTTTAGGAAAATTGTTTTTATCTAAAATTCATTACATTTTTCCTTAAGTCTTAGTAGAGAACTTTTTAATGTATTCCTCACAAATGTACTAAAAGTCTTAACTGAAGGTCTGTGATCTCACTCTCACTTGATCTTTCCATTATTTATTTGGGTCCATCTGTGGAAAATACTACCTTTCCATGTTGTAATTACTTTATTATTTTTTCTACTACTGATTCACTGTTACTAGGTTTTATATCACTTGATGTTCTATCCCTTTTCTTTTAAAAATTATGTTATTTTATTTATTATGAGGGTGGGGGTGTTTCAAGGCCTCCAGCCACTGCAAACAAACTCCAGATGCATGCACCACCATGAGCTTCCGGCCTATGTGGGTTCTGGGGAATCAAACCTGGGTCATTAGGCTTTGCAGGCAAACACCTTAATCACTAAGCCATCTCTCCAGCTTCTTCTATCCCTTTCCTCATGATTGATTACTCCTTCATTATTGTTGTGAAAAGAAATCTTAATTTTGATGTTGTGTTTTTCATCTAAGTTTAATATGATCAATTTTTAATTTTTTTATTATTTTTATTTATTTTTGGAGAGAGACACAGAGAGAGAGAGAGAGAGACAGAGAGGGAGACAGAGATGGGTGTGCCAGCAGTCTCTCAGCTGCTGTGAACGAAATCCAGATCTGTGCACCCCCTTGTGGGCAAGTGCAGCTTTGTGCCCTTGAGTCACTTTGCATCTGGCTAAATGTGGGACCTGGAGATTGGAACCACTGGAAATTGGAACCAGGGTTCTTAGGCTTAGCAGGCAGGCGCCTTAACCGCTAAGCCATCTCTCCAGCCCTAATATGATCAATTTTTATATCCTTCCATTCCTCAAGATAATTTCAGTTTCTTTCCTTGACTCAATTCCATCATTCTGAAAATGTTTAAAGCAAAATATGTCTCTGAGAAAAGTCTGATTAATACAAACTGGACATTTTCCTTAGTCTCAATTTTCATTAGGAGATTAGTGTTATAGAGAAGCTATTAAGATTTTTAATATATACTTATTATGAATCAAAATTAGACTATTAAAATCCTGTTTATTATCTTGAACTTTGTGTAAGCCTGGATTATAGCCAGACTTGTATGTGCATGTATATTTTATGAAACTGGAAAAGGGTGCAAAGACAAGAAGAGATCTTAAATTTTTGAGGAGAGGGTAATGGAATGCCTGTGATATAAAAGCAACAGAGTTGCAGTTTGTGAGGAGAAAGGGGATCAGAAAGAGAGGGGCTGATCAGACGCAGGGGAGGACAGTGATTGAGAAAAGTTCAAAAGAATGAAAGTGTTTGAAAATGTCGTAACGAAATCCACTATGGCACATAAACTTCTAAATCATGAACTTTTGACTAGGATTTCAGCACCAGGTATGAATTCCCTCCCAGAGAGTGGGCCTCATATCAGATCAGAAAGCAGTTCACTACCCCAATAACGGTTATGCCACAGTCACAAAACAGTGGGCTCATCTTGACTCTGACTGGTTACCCTTGCACTTTTTAAGACAGGCACTTCCTTCTTTCCTTGCATCTTCTTTATTATGAGCTTCAAGATCCTCCTGTCTCCACCTCCGATTGCAATAGGCTCATAGGCATTACAGATGTGTGTACCACTTTGTGTCTGGCTTTATGTGGTCACTGAATAAATTGTTGGTCCTTTTGCATCTTCAACCACTGAGCCATCCCCACAACCCTTCACTGAATTTCTAAGTGTTTTTCTTATGATCACATAAGTGTTTAAAAAAATTAACACTAGATTTACAAGACATAACTGAACATGTGGGTAGGAAATTGTTCAGCTTTCAAAAAAATTTCAAATGTGAACAGCTTGTCAAACATCAGAAAACCTTACCAATTGCTTCAATTCATGGCTAAAGGGAAATATTTTTTTTAATCTGATTTTTCTGTATAAGGGAACAAATCATTATAGGAGGAGGAGAACTGGTGTCTGTCAATCTTTTGCCTTTGGGAAATAAATGCTAAATAAATACAGAATGATATAGTTTAAAATTTATTACTTATAATATAAAAATCATGTTACAACAAAACAAAATATACTGGATGCCATTGGGAAAGCACCTAGCAAAGAATATGGATGGAAGTGAATACTGAAAACATGTTTGTACCATTATGATGTAATAATAATCACATTACATCTGTTGAACCACATGAGAAGCAGAAGCATTTACATTCTACCAAGCACACCCCTACTATCTCCATAGCCAGCATCCTCAGCATGGAGGCAGAGAAGCTAATGGTCCCAAGCAATTGGAGAAGTAAATAAATGGCATTTACAAGTATTCAAGATCCATTTTCTACCAGTAAATCATCACCATGTAAGGCATGCTTTTACTACTCTTATTTTAGCCATCCAGGAGTTGAACATCAGGTAGAATCAGGAGAATAGAGAACAAATGAAAGAGTAAAAGTACAACATAATAATGCTGATTATCACATTTCACTGAACAGTTTGAAGATACAATTTTAATAAGCATATTAGCTTACAATTTCTAGACTCTGTAATGATATTAAATTACATTTAATTATTCCCTCACTTAACATGAGTAAATCCGAGGGCTTTTAGAGGGAGAGTAAAGGAATTTTCAAAAGTAAAGTAATCTTAATGTTGACTTATGTTTGAAGAGGGCATTTCATTAATTCTTATAGACTGTATGACTTTCAATACTAATTTTAGTAAAATGCAGAAGCTATGAATCAAACTTCTTGATTTTCAGTGTCATAAACACATATTGCTATAGATATCTTTTGGTGTACCTTTCTTGGGCACAAGTCCATGCTATTCTTTCACACAAAGCAATTGTTAAAGTATTATTTTATTTTAATTTGTCAGGTTAAAATGTTAAAATGTTTGTGTATTTTAGGGATATAATATGAATTTCTTATAAAGTACACAATGTAAAAAGACTCAACCATGTTAATAAATGTGCCAATTACCTCAACACTTACTTTTGTGTCACAGGGGCAATAGAAATCTACTAGCCTTTTAACTCTGAAATATATAATAATGTTGAAATTAAATGTGGTTACCATGGACATTAATGAATGACTAAAAATTATTTCTCTAGTTTATCTGAAACTATGCAGTTTTCTCACCATCTCTATGTCCCCATCTCTTCTCTTCTCTTCTGCAACCTCTCTGGTAACCATCTTCTATTCTGTACCAAAATGAGGTTTTACTTTTGATGTTACACTATTTTCTTTATCTGGTTTATTTCATTTAGAATAATCCTGGTTCCAGTCACATTGGACAAAGTAAAATAATTATCTTATTTATAAACTGCTAATAGCATTCTATAGTATGTATAATATGTATATTATACATATATTTAAATAGATGATAGATGGGATATATGATTGAGACAGATTGATAGATGATATCAAGGTAGATACACATAGATCAATAGATAATATAGATACAAATAGAATGATAGGTAATGGAGATATAGATAAACAGTGGACAGAAGATAGATTTATCAATTAATTATTTGACAGACCTATAGTTTGCTTCCATAACTTGTCTATTGCCAGTACTATTTAAAGGACAGATACCGCTGCAGCATGCTGAGATCAGTTCTTTGTACATATACTGAAAATTAGGACTACTGCACCATATGGAATTTTGATTTTGAGTTTGATGTTTTTGAAGAGACTGTTCATTGTTTTCAACAATTATTTACTAATTTACATTTTACCAACAGTGGGTAAGTGTTTCTGTTCTCTCCATTCTCTCCAACATCACTTACATTGTCTATAAGAATTTCTGTGGATTATGACATATATATTGTGGATTATGACACACACACACACACACACACACACACATATATATGGAATGGGACACTTCATTCTAAAAAATTATGGCTTCCAACCCAAGCTACTATACTATATACTAGTATACCTCATAATAGATAATGAAAGGAAAACTTTACATTACAAAAGCAACTCTATGATCATATGAATACAAAGCAAAATCTATAGGGAATTCTTCAGGGAACACTCCACACAGAAGAGTCAAGCAACCAATCTCAAGAGCCAAAAAGAAAAAGATCACAATAACTAAAACAGACCAGGCTCAAAAAAGCACAAAACACAACAAAGTACCAAAACCCCATAAAAGAACTCATCATGGCAGGGATTAATCCAAAAGGAAAAGTGATACAATTAAATTGTAGAAAAATAGAGAGACTTGGTACAGATCATACTCAGCAAACTCACACAATCACAGAAAGAATGGTAAAATGTGGCACTATGTCACTTATCTGCAGTACCTAACATGGACACGCTTGAGTTGCTGTCATACCTGACAGGCAACTCAAGGTCCACAAAATAGGAATGGAAGGGTTTGGCTTAAGAGATGCCTTGCATTGCTGTAAATACAGTTTGATGGACTATTCTGGTCAGAGTTGAAAGACCTCAATGCAGAAAGAACTAATGATTGTGAAGTTTGGCTCATGATGGTGAGAAACAGTTTTGCCTGGACTTGGCTAGAAGCAGCTTGTGTGAGAGGCTTGCTAGAAGGCCTGTGTTCTGAGAACTGGTGCAGGCTTGCTTTGTGTAGAAATGGACTTGTGTGAGCAGAGGGACATGGCATATAAATAAAATATTTGGGCTGAAACTTCTGCCTGTTCAGCTTCAATTATATGAGAGATTACAACCTTTGATATTAGGTCAGCTGACCTGCATTGCGTCAACAGGAAGAACACAGAATATTTTGAAGAGGCATGAATGCTCAGTGATTGTCTTATTCTTCAAAGTCTGCTTTATCCCCTCGATTAACAAATTGGCACCCTACTTAGTGTTATGGAGCATAAGAAATGCAGGAAAGAGAGGATCATTCAATTTGCAACATGGTCTTGTGTTTTGGAAATGGCCAAGGGCAGTGTGAAGCCTCCCCATAAATGTGTTATCTCTACTTTCATTTTCTGCTGATTTGTCCTTTTAGTAATACACATGCTATGGGTGTTTGAATTCTTGTCCACCAATTGATTCAGGATTTTATTAAAGCTTGTAATTTAGATATCCAGTCACCTGATTGGAGGAGGTGTCACTGTGGGTGGATCTTAGGGTTCAGCCCTAAGGTGTGGGGATGGATTTTGAATTGCAGTCCAAAGGTATGCAAAGTGCCTGAGCTTGGTCTGGGGTTCCTGGAGTGTGCTTGCTTGCTTTGGTGGTGGTTCCTTTTCTCTAACCATGGATCTGTGATATGGGGGCCCAGCTTCTTCTGCCATTATAGAACTTCCCCTGCATCTGTAAGCTTCAGAGATCTCATCTGAGTAATCATTTGGCCACTTGTTGATTATCTGCTCATATAAACTGTATCTGGTCTGGAGGCTCATCCCAGTGACATGAGGGTGACTGTGCCATATGCTAATCAGATCAGATGCTATAACTCCTTGTTTTAGGATGCATTTCCCTGGTTGTTGAGGTGAGAGCACCTCAACACCCTCAGAACATCCACAAATGCATCATGCCATTTCCTCTGGATTTCTTCTTCCTACATCAGATTACTTTTCTGCTTTTCCTGGGAGGCCATTTTTTTTAACCCATAATCTTTTCTAAACTCTTTTTAGCAGATAATCAACAAGTTGCCAAATGATTACTCAGATCAGATCTCTGAGTTTTCATTCTAGTCAGGCACTGACTTATGAATACATCTTCTCACAGTTTCCTGTGGTAAACATTCTTTTATTTTATTTCCGATTTTTCTATTTCTTTTGAGTTTTCTCTTCTTCCAGGTGGTACTTTGCCATTTGTCTTTCCACAAACAGTAAATGTATTCTATTATTTCATAGAGGTACAATTTATATATTGGAAATATGGCATAATTGAGGATGTTGCTTAAGTAGCAAGACTAGTTACAAATCAAAGATCCTTGAGTTGTCAACCCCATTCAGTTTCTATTTGATGGAACTACTTCTTTCTTCATTAGAGCTCACAGCACTCCTGTGAGAAAGCTGAATTATAACCTATAAGAAAGCTATTTCCCAAATGGAAAAGGAGTTATTTAACCTGTGGGTCTAGAAACTGCAGATAATATAATATTGAATAAATCAAAGCATGCCATCATAGCAGGCAAAAATGACTTTTGCTTAATGATAAAATAAAAATAATTTGATGACAATAATATCATAAATTCATAGTAATTAGATGCCTCAAAGAATTATATTATATTATATTATAAAGGAACATATATATATATATATATATATATATATATATATATATATATATTCACAAGGGATTCAAAAAGTTATTTTCACCTATTTGTAATTTGCAGTATGGTATACTGACTGACAACATAAGTTCTGAAAGATGGTTTAGTACTGGTGATAAAAAATAAGGCATTATATCTAAAGAGCAGCTTAAGTGTTTAAGATATTGAGCTACTAAATATCAGAAGAAACATATTAATATTTAATTAAGTTAGAAAAGTTCATACAAATGCATATATTAATTTTCAGTTCTTCAGTGACTATAACATTTTAAATATACATATACATGAAATTCACATGCAAGAGTCAGACTAATGATGGCTTGCTATCTTACATGTATTGCAGAAATGCTTGAGACTCCATGAAAAGGGAGATAGCAAAACAGGTTACAGTTGAAGCATTATATAGTATACTATTCTCTAAAAGAATCACAACCAGGTTTATTTCCAGGCACAGGGCTCAAAACTTCCAGACTATTCTCTTATTAGAAATGATTCAAGTGTCTCCCTATGCTGTTTATTTTAATCTCCACACTGGTCTCAGAAAATTGTCCCAGAATATATTATTCATTTAGTCAAACAAAAACTATTATCCAATGATGGTTTTTCATATATAAACATAAGGAGATCCTTCAGTAGAGCATAAAATGGTTCATAATTATGGTGGTATGATTGAGGTGTCCTGTATAAACTTAAGTGTTCTAAATGCTAAGTCCCCAATGGTGGCAATTTGGAAAGTGATCTTTCTGAAGGTGATATGTTATTGGGGGCAGGGTTATGGGTATTAAGCCTCTCCTGCTATTGTCCATTTGATGTTGGCCTGAGGTGATTCAACCCTCTTCTCATGCCATCATTTTTCCCCGGTCATCATGAAGCTTCTTCATTAGTGCATAAGCCAAAAAAACCTTTAATCCCACAAGGTGCTCTTGGTTGGGTGTTTTCTACTGGCAATGTGAACCTGACTGCAACAGAAAAATTGGTACTGAGAAGAGGGATTATGGCTGCTAGAAACATGACTCTGTGACTTTTGGGTTTTGGAACTAATTTTTGAGAAACCTCACCCTAAGAAATGCCTTGCAATGCTGTAAGTACAGTGTTGTAAACAATAGGCCAGTCTAGTCAGAGTTGAAAGACTTGAATGCAATAAGAACTATAGACTGTGAGGGTTTGCTTATGAGACTGAGAAAGATTTTGGTCTGGACTGCACTAGAGGAGGTCTCAAGTATCATTGTACTTCAAGTACATACCCCAGTAGAGTTAATTTCCTTCCACTTGACTCCACTTCCCCTAGTTCTATCATCTCTAACTGCTCTTTCATTTGGAGATCAAACCTTCCACACAGGATGCTTTAGATTTAAGTCCCAACCATTACAAACCCTTTCACACTTTTTACACAATTAGCCTAATTAGACTGTATGCTCAAGTAATGGCTTATTTATTTTTCTATAATTACATGTAGCTATATACCTGAAATATACTATTTTTCAAATTCTATCTATTCCCTTTTTTACATGGCTCTATTTGCATGGAGATAGTCTATGCATTTTTGTCACTCCTCTTGTAACCATTAAATATATTTCTAGTTTAGGAGACTATATAACATTAAAATTATTGCTTCAAATTAGTTAAGATTTAAGTGGTTGAGAGCTTGGTTAAGCAAATATTCAAGGACAAAACAGACACACAGAAACTAATCAGAGACATAGAGAATTCACTCATGAATCTTTGAGGGACACTTAATTCCAACCACCATATTCTTTCCCTGACCATCATAAACTCATGGTCATCCATGACAAATTCAATGCATTCAGTCCAACTTTAAAATTATCCATAAATTTGCCAGGTGTGGTGGTACACACCTTTAATCCCAGCACTTGGGAGACAGAGGTAGGAGGATTGCCATGAGTTCAAGGCTACCATAAGACTACATAGTTAATTCCAGGTCAGCCTGGGCCAGAGTAAGACCCTACCTCAAAAAAAAAAAAAAAAAAAGTATCCATAAATTTTATCAATACTAACTCTGTTAAAACATTGCCATAGGCCATGGTCTCTTTATATGTGAACTGTAAACTGTAAAATCAAAAACACATAACAGCACACAGTAAACATTACCATCATAGAAACCTGGCATTGGGCATAGAAAGGAAAGACTGAACCAATGCAAGATATAAAAAAACATGGAAAACATCAAATCCTGTAGCTTCAAATTTGGCATGTGTCACCAGTGGAAGTCTCTGGAGTTCCAACTTAGCCCCTTCAGCTGGGCTGCTCATAGTCTGGGGAAAATTCTATCCTTTGTCAGCAGCTCTCTTTGGCAGCCATGACATAGTCTTGGTATTTCTAAAACATCCTCAGAGATACATTCCATAGTTTATCCATGCCATGGCTCCATCAGGCTTCCACACAAGGAATACAAAAGCCTGCTTCACATCATCCAGTGGCCATTTCCAAAAAATAAGAAACTCTGTAAATCCAATGACTCCATTTTTCCTACTTTTTTTTAATACACCCATAGTACCAGGTAGGCTCAAAATTCGATAATCCTTGGGAGGAATAAAGTGAACTTTGAAGAGCAAGACTTTCACATTCAGTTTTCCTGCTTTCAAAAGTGTCATCATCCTTTCTGCTGTCCCAAAGCAGAAAGCTGTCACAATCTCCATGGTGGTAATATCTTAAAAAATTGCAGCTTAACTGGGAGCAGTTTTGGCTGAAAGTGTTCTTTTCTTTTTGTGCCATATCCACCTGCTCACATCAGTCCATTTCTATTCCACACTACTCTGCACAAGTTCTCAGAACAGAGGAAGAATGTAATAGGACTCTCACACAAACCAACTCTAGATTAGTAAGGAAAAAGCTCTTTGCCTCATGAACCAAACATCACCATCCACAGTTCTGCATTTTAATCTTTCAACTCTGACCCGAACAGTCCATCAAACTCTGCATTTAGCACTTCAAGTTATCTCTTATGCTAAGGTTACAAATCCTTCCACATGCATCCCACAAATCAGTTCCAAACAGTCCTGACTCTAGCAGCAGTGCCCCATTCCATATTGATTTTCTGTTGCTGTTACGTTTTAAATGCTGATACACAATACTTCACCTAAAACAGCTGATGGAAGGAAAAAATTAATTTGTTTATTGTCTCAAGAGAAAGATGGCATGAGCAGAGTCTGGACATTACCTCTGCCAGAGCAGGTGGAGACATCAGCAAGACCGTGAGCCCAAGCCTCAAACACCACCTCCACCAAGATTCCACCTACAAGATTGTCATCAGCTGACAGTCAAGCATTCAGAAAACATAAGTTCATATGAGGGACAACTAATTCAACCACCAGAACCAGCACAATATAAAATCTAAAACTGGAAACCTACAGGTAATGATTTTTCTGCCCATGGTCAAGGCAAAATTTTCTGAAGCAATAATATCAAAAATATTACATAAAAATTTTAAAAATGAAGAATTTGGACTTGCAAAAATTAAACATTTCTTTTTGATAATGGGTAATTTATAGTATGAAATACATGTGATAGTTTGGGAGATTTTATTTGATACAGAATACAATTATCTAATGTATGTAGTCAACGGTTAAACTCCAAAAGAAAAATAAACTATATATTATAGATGCATAGCTATTTGATACTCATTTCACCAAAGAAGATATATATATATAGGGATGGCCAAAATACACAAAAAATATTCAAAATAAATATCCATTAGAAAATGCTAATGCAGGGCTAGAAAGGGGCTCAGCAGTTAAAGTGCTTGACCTTAAAGCCTAATGACCAAAGTTTTATTCCCCAGTACCCACATAAAGCCAGATGCACAAAGTGGTGACACTGGCTAGAAGTCCTGTATTTATTCTCTCTCTTTGACAATGCACACCTTTAATTTCAGCACTTGGGAAGCTAATGTAGGAGGCTTGCTGTGAGTTCGAGGCAACCTGAGACTAAATAAAAAGAAAATGGAAATTCAATTCCCTAGCCAGTAGTGTGACTAAAAATAAAAATATTGATTATACCAAGTTTTTACTGTGACAGTGGAAAAACTGAATTCCAATAAGCTAAATATGAAAATAAGAAATGATAGTAGCACTTTGAAAATCTTTCACCTAATTATTAAAAATGTTAAGTATTACCCATTCGATTCCTACTTATTTACTGTAGAGAAACGAAAATATATGTGCTGAAAATGAATTACATAAAAAAGAATTTTCACAGCATTATTTTTAATTTTATTATTTTATATTTATAATATTGTTATTTTAATTTTGTTATTATTTATACATTTTTATGGGGACATGTTGTCTCTATATAGATTGGGGTTGCAACCTTCTGGCTTCAGCTTTTATCATGTGCCAAAATTCAAAATTACAGGTTTGTACCACACTCTATAGTCTACACCTTCTTTTGAATATCCATGCTAGATATAAGTAAATAAACATCAAAATTAATTATTAATCAATTAATAAACAAATAACAGTTATTATTTGTTTGCAACTCCAGAAACATTAGGGGATAATTTAAATCCCAGTGAAAAATAAAACACTACATTAATAAG
Organism: Orientallactaga sibirica; assembly: GCA_036365145.1. NCBI lineage: Eukaryota > Metazoa > Chordata > Mammalia > Rodentia > Dipodidae > Orientallactaga > Orientallactaga sibirica. The sequence continues at coordinate 8,290,271 of JAEOAD010000010.1, read as the reverse complement.
TATTTATTAAATATCTGCATTCCACTTTTTGCATCCATTTCAAATTGTCGTATGATTTTTTTTAATTATACACTACAATCTTGATAAGTATGTAGAATACTCAAGAACTATTCTTCTAACCTGCGATTTTTGTGAGAGGCAATCCCTGTGACTCATATTTGCAAGTACTCAATGAAATATAGGATATTTGCTGACTTTCAGAAATGTTTTGCTAGATTTAGTTCAAAGGCCTTAGGGATATTATTTCATGGAACTTTTAAATTAAATATTAATGAGTCTATAAATTATTGATTATGACCCAGATGAGGTTTATTACCATGAACTCAGCTCCCACTGACTGTCTGTTTGGATAATTTTCAGCAGATCTCAAAGAGCTGGACATAAAAATTGGAAATGGTAGTTGATAAATTCCTGGGTATAGTTTTCATAGCTTATTTGAGAAAATATATTGGGTTAAAGGATCACATATTTATATCAACAAACTTGAATTTATATACTTTGATTTTAAAATGTAGAGTAGTGCTCTTCTAAATATGGAAGAAATTAAAACAAAGTGTGCATCTAGCATGTGATCGAAGGCAATGTTTTCTAAGTGATAAAAAGTTATGCATGACATTATTTGAAAGGAATAATCAAATTTCAAATTTTATTTACCATGAATGAAAAAAGATTTATAAGGGCACACATTGCTCTTATAAAGAAGGCAGGACTGAGATGTATATGACTCTTGTCTCCATTTCCTGGTCATTGAGGGAAAGGAATCATCCTTGAGGAGACTAGGAAAATGTAAGCAGTAATGTAAGAAAGTTACAATGTTCTCTTACACAGCATAGAAGTGAAGATGAAGCCAGATGGTGTATTTTGCAATGTTTAAGGTTTGTGAAGCAGTGATAAACTTGGCATATTTCCAAGAAGTAATATTCTATTAAGCAAATGTATCCATGCCCATATTTAAAGCATCCAAAGCCATTATCTGGTCTCTAGAGCAAATCTACACCATAATCTTTATGGAGGCATGCAACACTGTATGTGCAGGGAATTATTTTCATTATCTGTCAACAATGATATACCTCTATGTAAGCCACATCAAAGATAATCTCACTGGAGTTTGTTGAAATGTGTGTAACCTTCACATTCTAGATCAATTTTAATCCAATCTACAGGTTTTATCTTTTGTGTAGGATTATTCCCTTTGACATATAACTTGCCATGATTGCTCATATTTCTGTATATATAGAAGATAAGAATAAATATAGTCTGACTTATTTGATATAAACACCTCCATTCCTAGAGATAAAACTTATTCTTCCTGACAGATTTCTTGTCATTCATGGTAGTGCCAACAATGCATCATTTTAGAAGAGAGAATAGAGGATAGGTTTCCCAGTAGGCCTGTTATAGGACTAAGGGTTTCCAGTACACAGTAACTACAGATCTTATGAAGGGGAAAAAAAGCCTATGATGCCAGCTTGGTAATAAGTAAATGCTACAAGCTCCCCCCACCACCCATTTATACCATATCTAGGGAACAGTTGCAAAATTTGAAATTAGTACTGGGAAAAGTTCCTCAAAATATAAAATCCTTGTATTTTTTATTTTATTTATTTCTTTGCAAGAGAGAGAGAGAGAAAGAGAGGCCAGATAGAATGAGTGTGCCAAGGCTTCTAGCCACTGCAAATGAACTACAGATGCATGATCCATTTTGTGCATCTGGCTACAAGTGGCTACTGGGGAATTGAACTTGGATTGTTAGGCATTGCAGGCAAACACCTTAACCACTGAGCAATCTCTCCAGCCCCCTTACCTAGTATTTTTAAGTGGAGATAAAGACAAGATTATAACAATTCTAAACTTGTGAGGGTATCATGAACTTTACAAACAACATGGAATTAAATCTATTGCTAATGGCCTTTGGGGGCAAGGTTGGGACAGGGCTGAGTTTTCCTGGTGGATCTTGAACTTTCTATGTAGCTGATGATGATCATTTTGAACTTCTGATTCTCCTAACCCATCACCCAAGTGTTGGGATTACAGTTATATACCACCACACCTGGTTATTGCCTAAAGATAAGTTTAGCAAATATTAAATTTGATGACATTTACATCTGTCATAGAATTTATTTCTGGTAAAAATATTTGAATTAATAAAATAATTGTTTCAAAAGAATTCATCTGCTAGATTTTCAAAGAACAAGTTATGTAATTCACCTCTGTGTTCAAATACTTTTCAGTATCACTCTATGTCTGGAAATTTAAACTCATTATGAATAAATATCAAAGTTTTAGGAAAAGGACATCACAAAGTCTCACACAGCAGTGGTCTGTGAAATATTGATGATTTTTTGTGAGATTTTTACAGAGAAGAAATGTACAAATAAAAAAGTAGAATTGAATATACTTCTAGTGTTATATGTCATCTGTTAATAATATTTTGGTAATATTGTTAAAATTCTATCTTTCTCCCCAATGTATAGAAAAGAACATGATATGAAGAGATGACAAAACTACTTTCACAGTATAATCTTTGTAGATTCATACTTCTGTGTTCACAGATGGGGTGCTTTATATACCTCAATGTGGAATTCAGTAAAAAGAAATACAGCTTAGCAAAAGAATTGTCATTAGCATTTCAAACCACTATAAAGTTATCTAAAGGTACTTCAGAAGTTTCTTTTTTTTTTTTTAATATCTCCATAATCAGATCTGTCCATAGTTTTTTTGAATAGTACTTCAAAAATAAAATCTCTAATTCAATTGTTGAAAACTAAAGCAATTACCCTTAGATTTTTTACACTGGTATAAAAAGTAAAGGAAATACAAAGTCAACTAGAGTGAAACACTATTACATATTAGTCCAATAACAAATATGTTTAGAATGGAAAAATATTGTGCTGGAGAGATGGCTTAGTGGATAAGGCACTTACCTGCAAAGCCTAAGTACCCAGGCTTGATTACCCAGTACCCACATAAACCAGATGCACAAGGTAGCACATGCATCTGGGGTTTGTTTACAGTGGTCAGAAGCCCCAGAATGCTATCTCTGTCTTTCTCTCTTACTCTCAAAATAAATAAATGAATAAATAAAATGTTAAAAATATTAGAAGGGAGGATTTCCAGTCAAGATGGCATCTGACTAACCTTGCCTCACCTCACTGGGAAGTAAAGGCAAGGCCCTTACTAATCAGGGCAGGTTGTGTAGGGGTTTGCTGACTTTAGTAGACTTCCAGTGGGAGGGTGTGTATGAGCATAATAGAGAGTCCACTGATTCAGGCAGCCCAATCCCCTCAAATAGCTGTCCTAGCTGCAGTCTCAGCTGGAGGTCCCTCTGCACTAACTGCAGGCCAAGTGAACACAAGCTAGTAAGCTAAGACCTCGGCCCCAGACTTTCCTGCCATTGTGCAGAGCTCCAGAGGTGTGCCCGTCCTTCCCTAGCCTTCCTGACCCTCATGATTGTGGCCCCAGTTGCCACCCCCTCCCACATCTAATAAGGGATGCAGGACAGCCAGCCAGTATACTGTTCCTAGCCTTCCTGAGCCCTGCATCCAGTCACCACTGCCTCCTCCTACACCTGAACATGGATCTAGGCCAGCAGGCCACTGTGCATGCCCTGGCCTTCTTCAGCCCCTGTGTGTGATCTCTGTCACCACTCCCTCCTCCCACACCTGAACAGGGACCCAGGCCAGCAGGCCAGTATGCCCTCCCTACTCTTCCTGAGCCCTGCATGCAGGCAATCTCAGTCCCAGTTGCCACTCCTACCTCCCACCCCTGAACAGGGACCCAGGACAGCAGGCCAGTGTAAAAAAACCCCAGACTTTCTGAACTCCACGGGCCATCACTTCACACTCACCAATCCCTCTATACCCCAGGCCAGCAGGCTATCCTCCCACACCCTAGGCGTTTTGAACCATTGTGATGGGCAGAACACAGTGAAAAAGGAATAGCATGATAAAACAGATATAAGTAAATCCAGCTAGATTGCCCATTCCCACAATGGATGTCTCTAATCAAATCATAGAAGAATCCAAAATATCAGAACCCCAAAATGAAGAGACAAGGTATGCAACCTGGGCAAAACAAATAGCAGAACTCACAGAAACTCAAAAAAGAGCCAGTAATTGTATGAATGATGTCCTCGCTAGATTAGACCTAATAGAAAAGAACCAAGAAGGGTTCCAAAGACAGTTAAATGATCTGAAGGAGAGAGAGAGATAGAGATAGAGACAGAGAGAGAGAGGGGGCCTCAATAATCGCTGACTAGCAGGCTAGGCTCAATGAAGACATTAAAAATGCAAGGATGAACTCCAAGAAACATTAAGAAAATTAGTAAATTATGTGAAAAGGGAACTCAACAGAGAAATGGAAACTATACATAAAATAGTAGTAGAAAATACAAACTAAATAGAACAAGCCCAAAGCTCTATAGAAGCTCTCAAGAATAGAGTCAGCCAAATGGAGGATAGAAACTCAGAACTGGAAGACAAAACAGAAGAAATAGTTTGTGAGTCCAAAAGTTTCAACAAGTTCAAAAATTTCTGTGAACAGAACATGAGAGAAATACCCTTAAGTGTCCCAATATTTACATTATGGGTATACCAGAAGGGGAGGGAACATAGACCAAAGGCATGGAAAACTTATTCAACAAAATTATCAAAGAAAACTTTCCTAGTCTCTCAAAAGAAAGTCCTATCATGTTACAAGAAGCTAGGAGAACTCGAAACTGACTGGACAAAGGAGAAATTCTCCAAGATATATTATCATTAAGTCTCTAAACATCAATCACAAAGAGAAAGTCCTAAAAGTAGCTAGGGAGAAACAACACATTACATATAAAGGAAACCTCATCAGAATTACTTCAGACTTCTCAATGAAAAACCCTCAAATCCAGAAAGGCCTGAAGTGGAACTCTGCAAAGTCTAAGAAGTTATGACTTCCGCCCAAACTACTCTACCCAGCAAAAGTATCCCTCGTAATCAATGGTGAAAAAAAACTTTCCACAATAAAACTCAGCTTTACAACTACATGAACAGAAAACCACACCGACAGAGAGTACTTCAGGAAATTCTTAACACAGAAGAATCAAATAACCAACTTCAATTGCCCCCAAGAAGCAGACCACAATAACCAAACTTCAAGAATGCAAAAAAATAAAAAAAATAAAAAAACAAAGACCAAGACAACACTAAACCATGTAAACCACCACAAAATGGCAGGTATTAAAACAAACCTCACAGTTATTACTCTAAATATTAATGGCCTTAATTCACCCATCAAGAGACATAATCTGACAGGGTGGATCAGAAAACTGGACCCCTCAATCTGCTATCTTTAATAAGCCCACCTCACCACTAGAGACAGACACCTCCTCAGGGTAAAAGGGTGGAAAATGATATTCCAAGAAAATACAAATAAGAAACAATCAGGAGTAGGTATACTTATATCGGATAAAATAGACTTCAAACCAAAACTAATCAAAAAGGACTAAGAAGACCACTTCTTACTTATCAAGGGAACAATCCAACAAGAGAATATCACAACCATCAATATTTTTGCAACAAACACAGGTGCACCACAATTCATAAAAAAAAAAAAAAAAACTTGACAATAAATTAGAAATAACCATCAACACCATCATAGTTGGAGAATTCAATACTCCACTATCAACAATAGGTAGATCATCCAAACAGAAAATTAACAGGGAAGTAAAGGAGCTCAACAATACCATAAATCAATTAGACCTAATGGACATCTATAGAACAGTTTACCTCAAATCCACAGATTACATATTCTTCATAGCAGCCCATGGAACTTTCTATAAAATAGATCATATACTGGGTCATAAAGCCTGCCTCCAGATATTTAGGAGGATCAACATAATTTCTGCATGAAATTAGATCACAATGCTATATTGCTGAAATTAATAGCACAAGATGTGCCAGGAAAGCAACCAGCTCCTGAAAACTTAACACACTCTTAAACAATAAATGGTTAGTGAACAAAATAAAAATTAAATTTCAAAATTTGTAGAAATGAATGACAATAAGAACATAACATACCAAAACTTATGAGACACAATGACAGCGGTCCTTAGGGGGAAATTCATTGTGATAAATGCCTTCATAACAAAGACAGAGAGATCCCAAATCAATAACTTAACCATGCATCTAAAGGCATTGGAAAAACAAAAAGCATCCAACTCAAAGAGCTCCAGATGGAAAGAAATAATTAAGATCAGAGCAGAGATTAATGATTTGGAAACTAAAAAAACAATTGAAAAAATTGATCAAAGAGCTGGTTCTTTGAAAAAATAAACAACCATGATAAACCCCTGGTCAATTTGATCAAGCAGAAAAAGAGACAACTCAAATAAACAAAATTAGAAGTGAAAAAGGAGAGATTACAACATACATAAGTGAAATTGGGAGAATCATCAGGAATTACTTCAAAAACCTCTACTCCACAGTACTGGACCATATGGAGGAAATGGATGAATTCCTGGACACATACCACCAAACAAAGCTAAACTCAGAGCAGACTAATCTGCTGAACAAACCCATGACAACCATCAAGAATGAAAGAGTAATCAAAAATCTACCTAAAAAGAAGAGTCCAGGAACAAATAGCTTCTCAGCTGAATTCCATCAAACCTTCATGGAAGAACTGAAACCAATTATTCTCATATTGTGCCACACATTGGAGAACAGGGAAAGCTTCTCAAGTCCCATGAATCTAGTATCATCCTAATACCACAACCAGGCAGATGTGCCACACAAAAAGAAACTACAAGGGCTGGAGAGATGGCTTAGTGGTTAAGGTGCCTGCCTGCTAAGCCTAAGAACCCGGTTCCAATCTCCAGGTCCCACATTAGCCAGATGCAAAGTGACACAAGGGCACAATGCTGCACTTGGCCACAAGGGGGCGCACACATCTGGATTTCATTCACAGCAGCTGAGAGACTGCTGGCGTGCCCATTCTCCATCTGTCTCCCTCTCCCTCTCTGTCTGTCTCTCTCTGTGTATCTCTCCAAAAATAAATAAAATTATAATAAAAAAAGAAACTACAAGCCTATTTCCCTGATGAACTTAGATGCAAAGATCCTGAACAAAATCCTTGCACATCAAATTCAATAACATCAAAAGCATTATCCATCTGTATCAAGTGGGCTTCATCCTAGGAACACAGAGATAGTTCAACATATGGAAATCTGTCAATTTAATACACCCCATAAATAAGCTTAAACATAAAAACCACATGATCATTTCAATAGATGCATAAAAGGCCTTGGCAAAATACAACATCACTTCATGATCAAAATATTGGAGAGAAGAGGCATGGAAGGTCTATATCTCAACATAAATATATGTATATATATATATCCTAAAGCCCATATAATACTTAATGGAGAGAGACTGAAGGAATTCCCATTGAGATGAGGAACAAGACAGGGGTGTCCACTCTCACCTTTGCCCTTCAACATAGTACTGGAAGTACTAGCTCGAGCAATAAGACAGGAGAAAGAAACAAAAGGTATACAAATTGGAAAGGAAGAAGTTAAGTTAGCCTTATTTACAGATGACATGACTCTATACATAAGTGACCCAAGAACCTCTATCTCAAAAGTCTTAAAAGTGATTAACTCCTTCAGTAATGTAGCAGAATACCAAATCAATGCACAAAAATTAGTAGCCTTTCTATATGCAAAAGACAAAGATACAGAGAAAGAAATAAATGACATTGTCCCATTTTCAATAGCATCAAAAAATACCTTGAAATAACATTAACCAAGGAGTTGAAAGACCTTTACAATTAAAACATAAAAACACTCATGAAAGAAATTGAGGAGGACTTGAGAAAATATAAAGACCTCCCATGTTCCTGGATTGGCATAATTATCATTGTGAAAATGGCAATCTTACCAAAAGCAATATATAGATTTAATGCAATACCAATAAAAATCCCAATATCTTTCTTCACAGAGATAGAAAAAATGATCTCAAAATTTATATGGAATGGCAGAAGGCCTTGGATATCCAAGCATTTCTTCAGCAAAAGAAAAACCTCTGGAAGTATCACCATACCTGATCTAAAGCTATACTACAAAGCCATAGTAATAAAAACAACAAGGTACTGGCCTAAAAACAGGATTATAGACCAATGGAACAGAATTGAGGACCTGGAATTAGGATCAAGTAACTACAGGTACAGGTACTTGATATTTGGCAAAGACCCAAACAACGTAGACTGGAAAAAAGACTTCATCTTCAACAAATGGTGCTAGACCAACTGGAAGACTATATGCAGGAAAATGAAACTCGATCCACATTTTGCCATGCAAAAAAGTCAAGTCCAAATGGATCAAAGACCTCAATATAAGACCAGCAATGCTGGGACTTCTGGAAGAAAAATTAGGAGGAACTTTCCATCATATAGGAAAAAACTTTCTGAGCAAAACTCTAGTAACTCAGGAAATTAATCAATCACTCAACCATTGGGATCTCAGGAAGCTGAAAAGCTTTTTCACAGACAAACATACAATAAGCAGAGCCAATAGATTACCCACAGAATGGGGTATTTTTCTTCCTTCTTTTCCCTTGGTACTGACCTGTAACTCCCAGTACCAGCATGTGGTTAACATCCACAATGAACTGTTGATCAGTGAGACCTGCAAGGTTTCCCAAAAGAAGACAGGTTTCTGTCAGAGTAGTTGATGAACTATCAAAGGTCAATGGTAAGACACTACTGTGACACCTCCCCCAACCTGAGTATTTTGGGGTGGGCATGTATTCAAACTACCAAACCCAGTAATTCTATCCTAGAAATATAACTTACGGAAAATGATTGTATCCATGTCAAATTTATTTAACATGGCAGAATCCCAAATTGAGTTTAAATTCATAATTGTGGAACATAGTTGATATCCTATGAATTGGATTCAAGCTAATAAAAACCTATGGCAGGGGTGGTCTTGAGCTTTAGGGGTATACAGCCTGCTCTTGTCTGACTAAATGTATATATTATTCCCACCAAACTGCCCTGAAAGCACTACACTTAATGTTCATATTCATATATTAACACTGCTCTCACTTATGGTTAGAGAAACTTCTCTTTTCAGATGGTGATGACCACTGGGATGACTCAAAAGGCAACATAGTGCTGAGAAGAAGGGACAGAGGGTGTTTAGCACTGAAACATCTCTATCACACCCTCCAAGGCTCAGGGTCCATTGCGGAAGAGAGTTCAGAAAGAATTTAAGAGCCAAAGGAAGGGTTCCCCTCCTTACAATGCAAATGTCCAGATAGAAATTGGCCTCGATATCCATGATCTTGCAGTGCCTCACAATACCTTCACAGGACACTCATAATAGGATTAAAAGATGATTACATCAAAATAAAAGAGGGACTAATGTACAGAAAGAGGGGATATGATGGAGAGCAGAGTTGTGAAGGGGAAAGTGGGGGAAGGAAGGAAATATCATGGTTTATTGTCTATAAGTATACAAGTTGTCAATAAAAAGAAAAGAAAATAGTATGCTGGGACATGACATTTCTAAATCTTTACGTGTGTGTCTGTGTGTGTGTGTGTGTGTGTGTGTGTGTGTGTGTGTGTGTGTGTTTAATGAAAAGAGAAACATAGGGCTAGAGAGAGAGTTTAGCAGTTAAGGCACTTGCTTGCAAAGCTAAAGGATCCCAGTTTGATTTCCCAAGACCCACGAAAGCCAAATGCACAGGGTTGCACTTGAATGTGGAGTTCATTTGCAGTGGCTGGAAGCCCTGACAGGCTCATTCTCTCTCTCTATCTCATTCTACCTCTTTCCTTCTTTCAAATAAATAAATTAATTAAAATAAAATAAAATAAATAAAAAGAGAAAAATATGTGGAGTTAGGATATTTCTAAATCTTTAAAAATATTTTATCTTTATTTATTTAAATGAGAGGGAAAGAGAAAATGAGAGAAAGAAAGAAACAGCTTGAGTTGGGACATTTTTTATTAATATGTACCTAAATTAACAAGGTTTGATTCTTAACAGTTGCTGCTCTAGTTTAAACCCTTATAATTGATGCTACTTGATTGATTTTGTTAATTTATGTGTAAAATGACATTTGCGTCTGAAATGTATAATATGGAAAAACAAAATATTTTATCATCTTATGTAAGATTAAGAGTATCGCATAGAAGCTATTTAATTTCCTTTATGTCTGAAAGTTTCAGTTGATAAAATTTAATGTTGGAAAACATGAGTTAATATAAATTTATTCAATTAATTCCAGCTCTTGTATCACACAGAAATAAACCTGATGGACACAAGAAATCACCATTCTGCTCTTTTCCTATGTTTCTTTTTACAAATTTTCATGTATTAATATAATAAAGTCATAAAGCACACTACTGGAGACTATGGGAAATCTATATGCTTCCAAAGCAGAAGTAATGAACAGAATTTTAAAAGAAGTTTTCTGCCCTGGAATTACATTTCCATTGTGAAATTTACATGTTTGTCTTTATGGGGAAAAAAGAGTATCAAAAAGTAGTATCATAGGAATGATAGGACCAGGTTTAGAGATGACAAGTACAGAATGAACTTCACTTTCTTCATTATTTTAACAAATATTTATTCAGCATGTTCAATATATCAGATACTATATTAAATTTTGGAGACAAAGTAAACAAAACAGAAAAATATTTCCACTGTAATTATGCTATAAACATGAATGTGAGAAAATAAGTAAAATTAAAATGTTTCATTCTCAGAACACATTACATAATAAGTGTAATAAATCTTTTCAATTATTTAGAACAGGGTACACTATGTTAACTCAGATATCACTTGATGTTATATCACAGCAATGTGAGGAAGTTTTTGAGTCATAATATTCCACAGATTCAATCAACCCAGAGTTCTAGAAGCAGTCTTCACATATATTAACATCTTGGCTGTAGCTCTCCATGAATAAGTGGCATTTGTCTACTCCAGCTAAAATACACAGGATTTGGGAAAGGAGTTCTTTATAATATATAATGAAAGTGGAACAGTAAACCCTAAAACAATAGGCTCTGGCTGGTAAATCCCTGTACTAAGACCTGGATTACCAACCACAGTGAGCTATTGGTCAGGGAAGCCCATAAGATCTGCCAAATAATGTAGGTAATTTACAAAGCACTTGGTTACCAACCATAGCTAAATGGAAAGATCCTACTGCTAAAAACACCACAGGCTGTGAGAAAAAAAAAAAAAAAAACAAGAACTCATCCTGGAACTGAGATCGAAGTCAGCTACATACTGGCTAGCCACCATAGTACTGAGAAGAGTTATGAAAGCTGCTGAGGGATAAAAGTCACCAAAAGCATGAACAAACAGGGGATCCTGCAGGCTACAATATGAACCATCCAGGAGAGTTGTGCACATCTCTGCAATAGTGGCACACAGGCTGTAGGGTAAATGATGACCTCTAATAGGATATGAGGCCTTCCCAGTGGAAGGTAATTCATACCTGTCACTGAGAACCAAGACAGAATCCTATGGATAGGAAGGTTAGACTCTAGAGAGAAGCTTCCGCTATTCTTTATATAAGAGCAGAGAGTATGTCCACCAAAATGTCTTCGAAAGCACCATGCTTATCACCTTTGATCCATGCTACTCTCACTCTTGGTTGATGAATCTGATTTTTTTTAAAAGACGGCAGGAAAGATTGGGGAAAACCAAAGTCTATCAATACACTAAGAAAAGACAGATAACTGCTGAGTATAGGAGAAGACCTCTCTATCACATCTGTCAGAGCCCAGAAAACACTACAGAGGAAGTAGTGACTTAAACTCCAGTGCTGCTCTCACTGCTAGCCTGACAACTTCCTTTGGAGAGATGGTTGAAGACCCTGAGGAGACTCAAAACTCATGAAAGCAGGAATTCAAAGGGTGCAGAGAGCTCAACACTAAAATAAGCACAACAGGTCTGCCTGCCAATGCTCAGCGAACATTGCCAAAGAGAGTACTGACAGATCTGTAAGAGCCACAGGGAGTACCCTGAGACATTGCTCCTCCCTATCTAAGTCTGAATTGCTCATTTATGGACTACAATGAATACCAACAATCTCTCTGAGGAGGGCCATATGGGGAATACGGATGAGGGAGATGTGATATAAGAGTATAACCTGATGGACATAGGACAAATATGCAGTATGTTCATGCTGTGAAGTTCATAATAATAAAAAATAACTGAAAAGAAATAGAAATGGTGAAACAAAATGGTACTATAATTCAGAATATCATACTTAGCCTACGCTAGGAATTTTTAATCTAAGTTTGTCCTTATTTAGTCAGTACACCTAGGATAGCTGTTGAAATTCCAGAAATAGCTGTGTTGGAGAAATGATCTGTTTGAAAACCTTGTCCTGATATATTGGGTTAGAAGATAGTTGTTTTGAGAAAAAAGTTATCGTTTTCAAAAATTCTAATCACTATTTTTTTTTTTTTTTTTTTTTTTTTTTTTAGGCAGAGTACCACTCTAATGCCCAGGCTAGTTTATGACTCACCATGTAACACATGCAGACCCAAACTCAAGGCAATCCTGCTGCTTCAATCCCTTGAATGTTGGGATTACAAAATTGTTAACCACAATGCCTGGTTTAAATTTAAAAAAGTAAAATTATAGAATGAGTGAAAGTGGCTGACAGCTATGCCTTATCTATTTCTTATGTAGCAGTCACAGAAGAATTTCAGGGAGTAAGGGATCCAGTAATATACCTTATAGCTGGGGAGTGTTGCAAGAGTCAGTAGCACAGATATTTTCAAGAAGAAAAAAAGGATGCTTTCTGTGGTTGGAATACAACAGAAGAGTTAGAAGGAAACAGGGCAGAGCTGAAGTTGTAAGACATTGGATTTAGACTAGAGAGTACCTGGCCAGGATTACTTTTCTTATCTTTATTGTTAATAAAATGAAAAAGTTCTTTGAAGGAGGGGATACATGAGAACTTGTATTTTAAAATCTTGATTCTATTTGCTATGTTAAGGAGACATTGTTAGGGTAAAGCAAGAAGTTTTGTGAGAGATCAGGGAATTCCTTATAGGAATCAGAAAATAAGAGGTAGGAGGAGTGGAGAAAGTGAGAAGTATATTAAATTACCTACACACAATAATTTTAAAATTAAATTTAAATTAAAAAATATTTTGTGAAGAGGTAAGCATGGCAATTAAAACCACACAAAATAGGGGCTGGAAAAATGTCTTAGAGGTTAAGGCACTTGCCTGCAAACCAAAGGACCCAGGTTCAATTCCCCAGGACCCACATAAAGCCAGAGGCACAAGGTGACACATGTGTCAGGAGTTCTTTAGAGATCAGGAATTCCTTATAGGAATCAGAAAATAAGAGGTAGGAGGAGTGGAGAAAGTGAGAAGTATATTAAATTACCTACACACAATAATTTTAAAATTAAATTTAAATTAAAAATATTTTGTGAAGAGGTAAGCATGGCAATTAAAACCACACAAAATAGGGGCTGGAAAATGTCTTAGAGGTTAAGGCACTTGCCTGCAAACCAAAGGACCCAGGTTCAATTCCCCAGGACCCACATAAAGCCAGAGGCACAAGGTGACACATGTGTCAGGAGTTCTTTTGCAGCAGCTGAAAGCCCTGTCACACCCATTCTCTCTCTCTCTCTCTCTCTCTCTCAAATAAATAAACAAATATATTTTAAAACAAGGGATTCTTGTGGAGTATTTAATTGTAAACATTTGCATTAAATGTCTAGGTAGTATAGTATAGCTAAAATGGACTTATCACTATAACAAATTGCAGAATTTTTTTCTCACTGATCCCTCCTTTTTTTTTTTTTTTAGGCAGAGTACCACTCTAATGCCCAGGCTAGTTTATGACTCACCATGTAGCACATGCAGACCCAAACTCAAGGCAATCCTGCTGCTTCAATCCCTTGAATGTTGGGATTACAAAATTGTTAACCACAATGCCTGGTTTAAATTTAAAAGTAAAATTATAGAATGAGTGAAAGTGGCTGACAGCTATGCCTTATCTACTTCTTATGTAGCAGTCACAGAAGAATTTCAGGGAGTAAGGGATCCAGTAATATACCTTATAGCTGGGGAGTGTTGCAAGAGTCAGTAGCACAGATATTTTCAAGAAGAAAAAGGATGCTTTCTGTGGTTGGAATACAACAGAAGAGTTAGAAGGAAACAGGGCAGAGCTGAAGTTGTAAGACATTGGATTTAGACTAGAGAGTACCTGGCCAGGATTATTTTTCTTATCTTTATTGTTAATAAAATGAAAAAGTTCTTTGAAGGAGGATACATGAGAACTTGTATTTTAAAATCTTGATTCTATTTGCTATGTTAAGGAGACATTGTTAGGTAAAGCAAGAAGTTTTGTGAGAGATCAGGAATTCCTTATAGGAATCAGAAAATAAGAGGTAGGAGGAGTGGAGAAAGTGAGAAGTATATTAAATTACCTACACACAATAATTTTAAAATTAAATTTAAATTAAAAATATTTTGTGAAGAGGTAAGCATGGCAATTAAAACCACACAAAATAGGGGCTGGAAAATGTCTTAGAGGTTAAGGCACTTGCCTGCAAACCAAAGGACCCAGGTTCAATTCCCCAGGACCCACATAAAGCCAGAGGCACAAGGTGACACATGTGTCAGGAGTTCTTTGCAGCAGCTGAAAGCCCTGTCACACCCATTCTCTCTCTCTCTCTCAAATAAATAAACAAATATATTTTAAAACAAGGGATTCTTGTGGAGTATTTAATTGTAAACATTTGCATTAAATGTCTAGGTAGTATAGTATAGCTAAAATGGACTTATCACTATAACAAATTGCAGAATTTTTTTCTCACTGATCCCTCCTTTTTTTTTTTTTTTAGGCAGAGTACCACTCTAATGCCCAGGCTAGTTTATGACTCACCATGTAGCACATGCAGACCCAAACTCAAGGCAATCCTGCTGCTTCAATCCCTTGAATGTTGGGATTACAAAATTGTTAACCACAATGCCTGGTTTAAATTTAAAAGTAAAATTATAGAATGAGTGAAAGTGGCTGACAGCTATGCCTTATCTATTTCTTATGTAGCAGTCACAGAAGAATTTCAGGAGTAAGGGATCCAGTAATATACCTTATAGCTGGGGAGTGTTGCAAGAGTCAGTAGCACAGATATTTTCAAGAAGAAAAAGGATGCTTTCTGTGGTTGGAATACAACAGAAGAGTTAGAAGGAAACAGGGCAGAGCTGAAGTTGTAAGACATTGGATTTAGACTAGAGAGTACCTGGCCAGTTACTTTTCTTATCTTTATTGTTAATAAAATGAAAAAGTTCTTTGAAGGAGGATACATGAGAACTTGTATTTTAAAATCTTGATTCTATTTGCTATGTTAAGGAGACATTGTTAGGTAAAGCAAGAAGTTTTGTGAGAGATCAGGAATTCCTTATAGGAATCAGAAAATAAGAGGTAGGAGGAGTGGAGAAAGTGAGAAGTATATTGAATTACCTACACACAATAATTTTAAAATTAAATTTAAATTAAAAATATTTTGTGAAGAGGTAAGCATGGCAATTAAAACCACACAAAATAGGGGCTGGAAAATGTCTTAGAGGTTAAGGCACTTGCCTGCAAACCAAAGGACCCAGGTTCAATTCCCCAGGACCCACATAAAGCCAGAGGCACAAGGTGACACATGTGTCAGGAGTTCTTTGCAGCAGCTGAAAGCCCTGTCACACCCATTCTCTCTCTCTCTCTCTCTCTCAAATAAATAAACAAATATATTTTAAAACAAGGGATTCTTGTGGAGTATTTAATTGTAAACATTTGCATTAAATGTCTAGGTAGTATAGTATAGCTAAAATGGACTTATCACTATAACAAATTGCAGAATTTTTTTCTCACTGATCCCTCCTTTTTTTTTTTTTTTAGGCAGAGTACCACTCTAATGCCCAGGCTAGTTTATGACTCACCATGTAGCACATGCAGACCCAAACTCAAGGCAATCCTGCTGCTTCAATCCCTTGAATGTTGGGATTACAAAATTGTTAACCACAATGCCTGGTTTAAATTTAAAAGTAAAATTATAGAATGAGTGAAAGTGGCTGACAGCTATGCCTTATCTATTTCTTATGTAGCAGTCACAGAAGAATTTCAGGAGTAAGGGATCCAGTAATATACCTTATAGCTGGGGAGTGTTGCAAGAGTCAGTAGCACAGATATTTTCAAGAAGAAAAAGGATGCTTTCTGTGGTTGGAATACAACAGAAGAGTTAGAAGGAAACAGGGCAGAGCTGAAGTTGTAAGACATTGGATTTAGACTAGAGAGTACCTGGCCAGGGATTAAAACAAATATATTTTAAAAACAAGGGATTCTTGTGGAGTATTTAATTGTAAACATTTGCATTAAATGTCTAGGTAGTATAGTATAGCTAAAATGGACTTATCACTATAACAAATTGCAGAATTTTTTTTCTCACTGATCCCTCCTTTTTTTTTTCTCTGAAGTCGTTCAGTTATAAAATGTATTGGAAATTTTATACTACTATGTAATGTTGAATAATGTTTCCTTAAAAGAATTTTGTGGAATAAATTGAATTCACTTGTACCTTCTACAACATATTGGAAGGAGTCAGTTTCAGCCAGGCCACTGCTTTCTGTATCTGTATTCATTTTGGTCTGTAGGAAGACAGTATTATCTCCATATTGCTAATGCAGATTTGTGCTATAAATGCAATGTTTCTGGGCTTTACAGGTCATATTTTGCCTCTGTGACATAGCTACTCGGCCACTTTGTGAAAACAGCACATGCGATGTGAAATAGTGAATGTAGTTACAGGTCTATAACACATTATTTACAAAATAGGAACAAGAAGATACTATCTGGATTAAAGGCAATAGTTTTGAATGCTCTCTTGTAAAACAGGGAAGAGTGACTAGCTTTTTCTCACGTTCTTTTGGCTCATGCATCTCAATACTTGGTCCCCAGCTCGTGGCTGTTTGGGAAGGTTGTGGGCTTTCAGGACTTCAAGCTTTCTTTGAGGAAGAGTGTTCCTGGTGGTGACAGAAGGATGAGTCTTGATGTTTTTCAACCCCATCTCACTTCCTCTTCATCCTCTGTTTCCTGACTCTGTATGCAGTGCAGTTAGTCAGCATCTTGCTTATGCTGTCATGCCTTTCCCATGAGGCTTTTCCCAGACACTGAATCCCCAGAAACTGTAATCTGGTATGTACCCTTCCTTAAGTTGCTTCTGGTATTTTGTAATAGAACAAGTAAGGTAATATACAGTTTAGAACATTATTAAGAATATCCAGGACTGGGGCTAGAGAGATGGCTTAGAGGTTAAGGCACCTTCCTCCTAAGCCTAAGAACGCTGGTTCCAATCTCCAGGTCCCACATTTAGCCAGATGCAAAGTAGCGCAAGGGTGCAATGCCGCACTTGACCACAAGGGGGCAAATGCATCTGGATTTCATTCACAGCAGCTGAGAGACTGCTGGCATGCCCATCTCTCTCCAAAAAAAAAAAAAAAAAAAAAAAGAATATCCAGTTTAGTGGTTAAGGAGCCTGTCGGCCAAGCCCAGGAATTCCTGTTCAATTCTCCAGGTCCCATGTTTAGCCAGAAGCAAAAAGTGAGGCAAGGGCGCAATGCCACACTTGCCCACAAGAGGGCACACACGTCTGGAGATGGTTCACAGTGGCTGAGAGGAGGCTGCAGTGCCCATTCTCTATCTGTGTCTGTCTCTCCCTCTCTCTCTCAAAAAAAACAAAAAAAAAAAAAGAATATTCCAATATCCCAATAGAAAAATGCTTCCAATAGCAAGAAAGGCAGCTTTATTTATAGAAAAAGCACTAGGAAATACTGTCTAATCACATACTTGCTTTAACAAGAAAAAAATACTCCCAATACTTTAGTCATAAAATTGGCCACTTTAAACCAATGAATGATGCCAAAAGGATGAATGAAAATAATGAGAAAATAAGGACTCCCACCCAGAGTTAACTCATTGTTCCAGTAACAACTGATAGGGACTTTTTTTCTATAAGATTAAAGTAAAATATTTATTTAAATTCGTGACTGAATAAACTCGTAAATGGCATTATTAAATTGGACACTCAAGATAGGATGACAATAGTGAAATTTCATTTTATCAAGTACAAACCTGATCAATGAAATGTAACCTAATTGTAGGTTTAAATTTATATTTAAAGAGTGAAAAAAAGGATGTTTAGTGAATTTATTGAGCAACACTTTCCTGCATGAGATTAGAATGAAAATGTTTAGACACTGTGATGTTTTCCTACTCAACTGTAGCATACCCTATTGATTTGCAGGAAAAAAAAAATCCTGCATCAATTTACTACACCATGAAGAAGAGCAGCAAACATTCTTTGCATCAGACCCTGCATAAACTTGGGACTAAATCAATTCTGGTTATTAGTAGTTTCTACTAACAAAAGCTAAGATAAAATAATACTCATTTTTAACCCTGAAATCATAATGTGTAAGTTATTTGAAATGTTTGGATGTAGAATAAGAACCTTTTTTTCCCCTTAAAATTTCCACTGTTCCAGTCACAATGGAGCTTGATAAAGGAATAAATTGAGCCATATGAACTCAGTGATGCTACATCTTTCTTGTCTTCATAAATGGTAGTGCTGTTTGATTCAACCCTTACACTTGCACAATCTTAAACATAATCTTTAACTTGTACTTATGATCACACATGATGGACAAAGAAAATGATGCCATGTAGAACTTGATTTGCCTAAAACTTCAAATAGAGCCTAGTGACCCTACAAGAAGTTTTTTTTTTTTTTAATTTTTGAATGTAAAATATATTGAAAGACTTGTGGGTGTCAGGACTATTTCCAGGTAATTATCTCATATAGCTAGATAAATTCTCCTCTTTGTCACCTCTCTGAAAGACCTCCTTTGAACATAGCTGTAATTTTTTAAATTGTTGCTTCAAAATAACTTTAAAGAAAATAAATTTGAACTTTATCATGATTTATAACTAAATAGTCACTTATTGATGCTTGTCCCCTTCCTTTAGCAAAATGCAGTGTCTACATCTCAGTAATTAGTATTTAGAGTAAGCCATCCTCACTTAACTTGCATCACAAGCCTCTTGCAGGATTCTCACATAAAACTCTGATTCAAGGGAAACTGCATATGAAACTGCTGTCTGGAGCATTATTGAACTGAGGTTGCATGTTGCCTAGGCTTCTTGTGATCCTCAGATTCATCCCCCTACTTCTCCACCCTCCTCTGTGTCTTAGGGGCAGTAAGGGGGAACTGAGTCAACATAGTTCTGCTAATGAGATCCCTCTCTGCAATACTAATGACACGGGGGGGGGAGTATAATTTGTCTCTGCATAAGTTTCTCTGCACAAGTAACACCTATCTGCTACTGTGATTTCAGGAATTTCTGACTCCCCTTTTATACACATCTTCTCTTAGACAACATTTGGAGTGCCATAACACTGCATCCTTTCTTTCTAAACTCTACATGCACATAGAAATACACATACATATTAAATTAATTTTATTTCTGCATAAAACATAATTATACACTCCATGGACTACCATGTATTGGTTTAATTCATGTATAAATTGTAAAATGTTTAAATTAGTTTAAAAATCTACATAAATTAAAGAAAAATACTTTGTGGTGAAAACAATCAAAATTCTATTTTCTATAGCTTTTTGAAAGGTTTAGTACATTATATTTATCACTAATCCCCTGTTAGGAAATAGTACATCAGAACTTCTGTCTGTAACTTGACACTAATTAATCAATGAACCCTTGTCCTATCATTCCTCCACATTACCTTCCCCAGCCTGTGGTAACCACCATTCAAATTTGGACTTCTATGTGATGGATTAGTTCAGACTCTATACTACTGAGATTTTGCAGTACTTGCATTTCCATGCCAAATTCATTCCACTTTACACAATGATCTCCCATGTCATAAATGTTGCAAATAACAGAAAAGCAGCACATATTTATGACTGAATAGTAGTATATTGTTTTTAGATACAATATTTACATTATCATTTATTTTTATTATAAAATAATTTAACATATTAATTGTATTTCTTTGTTATTGAGGAATTTAATTTATGATCATATTATAAATTAGTGATAATCCCATCTTGATAATAATCTTGTGTATATTCTACATATGAAATATCTGCCAGATGTATATATGGGTGAAGACTTTCTCCCACTTTATAAGTTGTCTATTGACTGTTTTGATGGTTTACTTAGCTGTGCATTAGTGTTTTAATTTCATTAGATCCTAATAGTCAAGTGTTTGTCTTATACCACTGGTTACTTTTATTCAGAAAGTCTTTCCCTATGCGTATATCTTGCAATGTTTTCTCTACTTTTTCTTCTACTCATTATAGAGTTTCCCATCTTATTTTGAAGTCTTTGATTCATTTTAGTTGACTTTCATGCAGGGTGTGAGAACATATGTGGATTCATTCTTCTTTCTATGTCAGCATTCAGTTACACCAGCATCATTTATTGAAAACATCATTTTTTCCAGTCTGTGTTCTTTCTTACTTTGCCAATGATTAGATAACTGTTCTATTTTTGTGCCAGAACCAGGGATTTTTTTTTTAATAACTAGGAATTTGTCACATATTTGAGAATCATGCATAAGGATTCCATCAGTAATTTATTATTATTATTATTAATTTTGCTTAGGACATTTTTGGCTATTCCAGGCTTTGGTATTTCCCTATAGAGGTTGAAACTATTTTTTTTTCTATTTCTGTGAAGAAAGGTGCTGGAATTTTGAGTGAAATTTCATTTAATTTGTATACTGGTTTTGGTAGGATTACCATTTTCCCAGTAATAATTCTTATAATCCATGAGATGTGTAAAATCTTTCAATTTTCTCATGTCTTCCTCAATTTCTTTTTTAATATTTTAATGTTTTTCCTTATAGAGGTTTTATTCACTTCCTTGTTTAGGAATGTTCCAAGACATTAATTGTTTCGTGGCTTCTGTAAATGAGCTTGCTTCCATATTTTTTTCCCCATATGTTTGTAATTGGTATATACCAAGGCTATTTATTTTGTGCTTTGATTTTTATATCATGATATTTGGCTAAAAGAGTTTATCACTTCTAGGGTTTTGGGTGGTCTCTGGGGTCACTTAAGGATGAAATCATATCACCTGCAAAAAGGAATACTTCTTTTCCAACTTGAATCCAATTTATATCTTTCTCCTGTCCTGTTGCTTGAGTGACTTCAAGTAATAGATTAAATAGAGTGGGGAAAGTAGGCATCCCTGTTATATTCCAAACCTTAGAGGGTGTGGTAGTTTAGACAGATGGCCCCCAATATATTCAAGATTTTATTAAATTTTGTAATTTAGATCTGCAGCCGCCTGGCTGGAGGAGGTGTCACTGGTCAGATCTTAGGGTCCAGCCATAAGGTGTGCTGGTGGATTTGGAATTCCATTGTAAAGATATGCAAAGTTCTAGAGTTCTGCCTGGAGTTCTTGTAGTGTGCTTGCTTGATTTTTGGTGGTGGTTTGTGGCTTTTCTCTCTCTCTTTGCTTGTTCCTGTGAAAGTGGGCCAGCTTCTTCTGCCATTATGGAACCAATCTATCTTCAATAAATTCCTTCTTCCATAACTGTGCCTGGTTTGGAAGTTTATCTCAGTGACCTGTAGCAGTCTACCACAGTGAGAATGCTTCAAGATTTTTCTACTTTTAGTTTGATATGAGCTGAAGTTGATTGTATAGAGTCTGTATTAATTTAAAATACGATACCTCAATCCATATTCTCTGTAGTCTTTTAATCATGAAGGAATGTTCTCTTTTGTTCAAGGCCTTTTCTGCATCTACTGAAATGATGATGTAATTTCTGTTCTCAATTCTATATAACTGTCACTGCTGTTAGTTCAAGAGTGCCAAAGCCATGTCATGTAGAGACATCAGAACCTCACAATATTTCAGCCCATTCTCCAGCACTTACATTTCTTCAGCTTTGTCTTCTACAATGTTACCTGAGATTTGCATGGTTGGAGGAGATGATATATATCTTATATAGTGCTAAGTATTCAACAGCCACTTATTCTCTGCACTTTGGCACTACTCACTAAAAAGAAGTACAAACTAAACATTTTGTCCCAAGGCAGAGTGAACCACTAATCTGTGCATATAAACATGTATGTTTAGGAGGAAGTCTGTAAATATATCCATTTAGTAAAACAACAGTATTATATTTCCCCATAGGATATATAACCTCACCAACCATGATCTTTTGGCTTAGTTTATACTATCTATAACATCAGGAATGAATTTCTACCTATGGAGCAAATGTAAAACCCTATTAGGAAGTGATTGGTCATCCTCATAAGTATCATGCCACTATTGCATCAGTGTTTACATGTTGCTTGGCAGGTCAGTGTTATAGCAAACATGATTCACCACTTGGTGAATCTGTTGATGAATATTCACTTTTCATCCTCTGGCAAACTTATTGAAGCTAGACATGAGGGAATAAGCTTCCAGCTAAGTTTCTTCTGTGTCTTGCATCCAAAGGGTATGGTAACTTCAGTAGTAGGGTTTTATCATTAGGTTTATGTGGCCAAACAATAACAATGTCCAAAGCTTATATTTTAAGCAGTGGTGGGGTGGGGAGGGGAAGCAACATTGTTTTTCATCTAATAGCTCATAGCTTCTTTGAACATCATTATCCATCTATTCAGGGTACCTGTATTTATTCTTTTTTTTTTGTTTATTTATTTGAGAGAGAGAGAGAAAGAGAGAGAAAGTGGGCACACCAGGGCCTCCAGCTGCTGCAGACAAACACCAGACACATGCTTCACCTTGTGCATCTGGCTTACATGGGCCCTGGGAAATCAAAACTGGGTCCTTTGGCTTTGCAGGCAAGTCCCTTAACCACTGAGCCATCTCTCCAGCCCCAGAAAGAGGAAGGTGTTTTCTTTGGGGAGGGGTTGCTAGTTAGGGTCTCTCTCTAGGCAAGGCTAACCTGGAATTCACTATGTAATCTCAGACAGACCTTGAACACACAGTGTTCCTCTAAAGATGAACATTATCATTCCTGGCTTATTTTTCCTTAAATATTTAATTAGTTTGCAAAGTGATCAGTTTCAACATGACTTTTTCATAATTTTTAAGTGTTAGCTAACCTCTCTCCATCCTCCCCCATCTTCCCCCATCTCCCAGGATTCATCCCCGCTCATTCTTCCCAAATTCAGTATTCCCCTCTCTCCTACTACTTTCCTATCACTTGTTTTCTACTAAGCCTCCACTCATTAAGGCCTCTCCACTTTTTTCCCACTTTCTACCTTCCTGATCTATATAAATACTCTAAGTTAAACTCAAAAATTAAAAATTATAAGGGGGATTCACGTAAGAGAGAGAACATGTGGTGTTTGTCATTTTGAACCTGAATTCCTTGAATCACTGTATTGTCCAGTTCCACCCATTTTCTGCAAAATTCTATGTTTTACAGCTAGATAAAACTGCATTGTGTATATGTACCACATTTACATTATTCATTAATGTAATGTAATGTAATGTAATTCAATTAATGTAATTCAATGTAATTCAATAATGTAAATTTTTTTATCTGTATCTACACTGGCTCCATTTCCTAGCTATTGTGAAGTAAACAACAATAAACATAGTTGTGCAAACAGCTCTGTTATAAAATACAGAGTCCTTTGGGTATATTCCTAGGATTAAATAGCTGGTTTATGTAGGAATTCTATTTTTTAGCCTTTTGAGTAACACCCACAATGATTTTATAACAACATTTTACATTCTCACCAACATTGACTAAAATTTCATCACTTACCACTAACATATTCCTTCTTTCCATTAATCTCCCTTTCATGTCCTTTGTTTTAACCCATCAGGTAAAATTAGTATTGCTTACATAATCATGGATAACAGGCTATTTACAGTGGAATGGACAATTTAACAGTGGCTACACCTCTGATGGACCTTCCTTACCCTTTCACAGCAGCCATTAGCTACTCTAGGAAGTCTGGGGTCTGATACACCCTTTACCAAAATATTACACAATATTATGTAGAAACCACAGCCACCAGGTATTCATGAGCGTAACTATCATGTTATACCCAGAAGAGAGCATTTGAGAGCCTTATTCCACATCCTCCTGTTTTATAGTTCTCCTGAACAATTTTTTTATATAATTTCTTCTGAGTTTCCCTCCACTTTGGATTGGATGGCTGAGATGTCCTATGGAGGTTGAACATACAGAAGTCACTTATTCTCAGTAATTTTGAAAGCTATGCATCTTCACATTAGCCTTTGTTTATTGCTATATGAAATTTATATGGCCAAGCCTTGAAGCAGCACACATATAGATTCTTAAAAAGCAGTTTGGCATGCTGTCCATTTAGCATAACCACAGTTCAAAGTAGTGTTATTTTATTTTATTGATGACTAAGTATGTTGAACACATTTTAAAATATTCATTAGCCATTTTTCTTTTGAAAACTCTCTCTTTAATTCCATTGACCTTTTATTTTTTATTTTATTTTATTTTATTTTA
This sequence comes from Orientallactaga sibirica, assembly GCA_036365145.1. Lineage (NCBI taxonomy): Eukaryota > Metazoa > Chordata > Mammalia > Rodentia > Dipodidae > Orientallactaga > Orientallactaga sibirica. The sequence continues at coordinate 8,265,723 of JAEOAD010000010.1, read as the reverse complement.
TTTTTATTTTTTGGTTTTTTGAGGTAGGGTTTCACTCTGGTCCAGACTAACTTGGAATTAACTATGTAGTCTCAGGGTGACCTCAAACTCATGGTGTTCCTCCTAGCTCTGCTTCCCAAGTGCTGGGATTAAAGGTGTGTGCCACCACACTCGGCTGACCTTTTATTTTTGATTCTGTTTTTTTTTTTTTTTTTTTTCTTATTGTTTGGTAGGTGTCTTCTTTCTATATCTACATATCAATATTTTGATAGATATATAACTGGCAAAATTTATTTCTCCACTATGAATACTGCCTCTTTGCATGCAGGACAGCTTCCTTTTTGGTATGGAACTTGGTAATATCATAAAGTTCCCTTTGATGATTGACTGGAGTCCTATTTGGAAAGTTTTACCTATAGCTATATTTCTTACTTTTTCCTCTCATAATTTCAGAAATTCAGGACTTACAGAATATTCAGCATTTTATTTTCTATTCAAGTATGATATTTTCTGGCAATAGTCATCTTCCATATTTTATCAAATGATTGAATCCTTTGTAGCCAGATTAGCATTGTTTAAAAATGGAAAGGTAAGACTCTTTGAATATTAGCAAAAGAAATATGTTGTTTTATTAGCAAATATTTAAAAATTAAGTTTATGTGCCTGAGTCATTGACTATGATGCTTGCAAAGTTGCCTCATCTCTGAATTATCAGTCACTCACAAATGTCAAGAAAACATTCAGTAGTGTGAGATTTTGAATGGCCATTGGCTCAAGGTTAGGTTTCCAGAATGTTGCTCTTGGGACAGAAGTCACTTATTTTCAGTAATTTTGACAGCTGTGCATCTTCACATTAATCTTTGTTTGTTGCTATATGAAACTTGTATGTGTAAATTTTAGATCTCAATCCCAGACTAGGTCATTTGTTGTGTTCCCATGAAGAGAATGGTTCAACTGTATGCATCTCTTCCTCTCTCTCTCTCTCTCCCCTTTCTCTCTCTGTCTGTATGCTATGTGGCTCTGAGGTGAGCAATAACTCCACTTTGTCCTTTCATCATGATTCACTGCCTCTAAAGAAAGTAAGCCAATAATATACTAAAAGCACAAATAAGTCAACCAATTTGAACCTTACTCTTCCTAATGTAATTATCTCAGATAGGTCTTGGTAATGGTAGAAAGCGTGTGCACACACACACACACACACACACACACTTCTGGTTCAGTAGATAGATGTCAGGATTACTCTTCAATTACAATTCACTATGATAGCCATAAGACTAAAACGTAAGGTCAAAAATACACCTCACAAAATGATAAGGGAGTTTGTGTGGTATGACAAGATGCTGAACTGAGAATAAAATCTTGACTCTAAAATAGAGTAATTAAGTATTTGTCCTCTCTTCAGTAGCCCAATTCAGTTGGTAAAGATCTACTTCTTCTCTTTAGATATTTACTTTAGTTTTGTTGAAAATTTACATGTATATAATGTATTTTGAGCATAATCGCCTAAAATTAAGTTTTCCTTCCCTCATGCCTTTATCCTTCAATGAAGTTCTCCTTTCAAACTAATCCTTCATATACATTGATATTTTTTCTTAAATATTTGTGTGACACCCTGAGTTTAATTAGTATTGTCTGTATGAGGAGGGATGCAGAATTATTTACCAGAGCATATAAAATATTCCAGTGGCTACATCACTAAAGAAAATATCTCTCACTCCCCAGCACTCATTTCCTACCAATAACTCCTTAGAGGCCTATCGGTGAGTCATCCATGACAGAATGTAGATGGTTCAATATTGTGGAAGTCTTGTGCAGTAATAACTGCTGCTGTGAAGTCAAAATGCAATGTCATATCCAGAATACTATATTCTATAGTTTCCCCTTCTGCATTATTTTATGACTCTTTCATTCTTACAATCCCTCTTTTGCAATGTTTCCTGATACTTGGAGAGGGTGATATATAAATGTAATTTAGTGTTGATCACTCGATAGTCTTATTTTTAATACTTTGATGAATTTGAATCTCTTCTTCAACATTAACTGAAACAAGATGCTTCCCTAAGTAAAGCTGTGAGGAGCAGAATTCTATGAACTAATCCAAAACAGAGGGCAGTTTGATGGGTACAACATATACATTTAGTCAAATAACCCTCCCTCCCCCAAGGCATAGGCTTTTGCATAAGTTTCAGTACCAGCCCATGGAGTGGGCCTCAAATCCAGATAGCAGTTGGTTCCCCCAATAACAATTATAATGTCTTTTCTATTTGGAATGTCAGTAGAATTCTGTCAGAATGAATGTGGTACCTCTCTTTTAAATTTTTGGATCCAATAAGCAGAAATTGATATGAAGATTAAAGGGCATATGAATGGTTATACTTAATATTCCATTTTGCTTGCAGAGACCAAATTTTACAATTTAAGATTCAGATAACTTTTTTGGAGGTAAGGTCTCATTCAAGCAAGCCCAGGATAACATGAAAATCAGTATTTAAGCTCAGGGTGGTCTCAAACTCATGGTAATTCTCCTATCTCTGTCTCCCAGGTGCTGGAATTAAAGGCATGAACCACCACTTCTGGCTTCAAATACTTTTTTATGTAGTTTATAGCATTCTTGTCTGACATTGATGTGACCAAAAAAAAATTCAATTTGATTTTATTATTGTTACACAAATATTTCATGTAAATATAGCTCCAAATTAGCATATTATATTTAGGCTTAGTTCCCATTTACATAAAAGTGTCTAAGATAATTTAATAAGTACCATCATAGACTCAAAATATCTTGTGGAGATTTAATTGGTTTGTAGAATAATTTTATCTAGTATTTATGCTGTTAAGTGGTCTTGTAGTGTATTTGTTGTTTTTTAAAATATTTTATTTATTTATTTATTTATTTATTTATTTATTTATTTATTTATTTGAGAGAGAGAGAGAGAAAGAGGCAGAAAGAAAATTAATTGGCATGCCAGGACCTCTAGCCACTGCGAATGAACTACAGATGCATGTGCAACCTTGTGTGTCTGGCTTTTGCGGGTACTGGGAAATCAAGCCTAGATCCTTAGGCTTTGCACTCAAGCACCTTACTCACCATCTCTCTAGCCCCATGTACTTGTTTTTAATTGAAGAAATTAACTTTGCAATCATGTAGCATTCACTTTTCTGGGTTGAGTGAATGGAATTCATGAATAACCCTGGATCCTTTCAGTCCTGTGACATGATTATATGAATGGATTTGTCAGATGTTTGCTTTTATTTTACCCAGTGGACAGTGCCTAAGAATTCCTTAGAAAATGAAACTTCTTCTGAAGAAAGAAGAAAGAGGAGAAATTATAAGAGGGATAATTGAAATTTTATATTCTGAAAATTATGATTTTTGACACATGGAAAACAAAATATGGCATTTATCAATGTGCATTGAGGCACATTATTCTACCTTTAAAAATGATTTGATTTTTGTTTGTCTAATAACAGATTGCCTTCAAATATAGATTTAACTTTTTTGTTTATTCTTTATTTATTTATTTGAGAATGACTGACAGAGAGAAAAAGAGGTAGATAGATAGAGAGAGAATGGGCATGCCAGGGCCTCCAGCCACTGAAAACGAACTCCAGATGCATGCACCACCTTGTTCATCTGGCTTACTTGGATCCTGGGGAATGGAGTCTTGAACTGGGGTCCTTAGGCTTCAAAGGCAAGTGCTTGACCACTAATCCATCTCTCCAGGCCCAAATATGGATTCTAAAGTAATGATGTTGCCCCACTTCTGGGTTGTTACCATGTGTTCTTAATATGCCTCAAGGAGACTATTATCATATCTGGACCTCAGCTGAGTATCAATGACATCAGGATGAGATGTAGAAAATGCTGTTAAATATATTAAGAAAAATACATAAATATAATTTGTTTAACTTGATGAAAAAATATCCTTTTAACTGGATAATAAATGCATGAAACAAAAAAATTGCTCAAACAGGTTTTACATGTAGTATTAGCTCATTGACCATATTAGGGTATGTTTACTAATATTGTTCTCATCACATTGCATATAATGCTTTTATTGATTATTTTTATAATAGATGAACAATGCTAATATTGTTAAATACACATTGAATTTTATGTTTACTTAAAGCAACATATGCAATATCTTTCAGCAAAGCATTATTTTGTGATAAATCAAATTTCTGATAAAAGCAAGATTTCATAGTACACATTCATTTGAATTCTGAAGATTCTTTTGAATTTTTTTTTTTTTTTTTTTGGAGAGAGACAGAGAGAGAGGGAGAGGAAGACAGATAGAGATGGGTGCGCCAGCAGCCTCTCAGCTGCTGTGAACAAAATCTAGCTGTGTGCGCCCCCTTGTGGTCAGGTGCGGCATTGCGCCCTTGCGTCACTGCATCTGGCTAAACATGGGACCTGGAGATTGGAACCAGCATTCTTAGGCTTAGGAGGCAGGCGCCTTAACCACTATGCAATCTCTACAGCCCTTTGATATTGTTTTTGAGGTAGGGTCTCACTCTAGTCCAGGCTGACCTGGAATTCACTATGTAGTCTCACGCTGGCCTCGAACTAATGGTGATCCACCTACCTCTGCCTCCCGAATGCTGGGATTAAAGCCATGCACTGCCATGCCCGACCTAAAATGTGTAGCCCAGACTGGCCTTGAACTCCTTATCCTTCTGCCTCCACCTATTCAACAATATCCTACTGGCATGTGCCACCACAACTGGCTAAATCTTTTAAATAGAAGTATTTTGAGTACTCAATATTCATAAATGTAATACATGCTTTTACATAGTTAACCACTGAAATCATTAAAAAAATAAAGCATATGGGGCTACAAGTACATTTCAATGCAAGAAGACGTACTATCATGTGTGATGAGTGACCTAGGCTTCATCTCCACCATTTTGAGGCAATTATAAATTTAAAAAATGTAATGAATCCTGAATGATGTTTATGTAAAACAATTTAGTGAGTATATTTTCACCTGTTTTAATAATATAATTTAAATTTATGTCATGTTTTTCTTTATTTATGTTTTACATTTAATCAGGAAAGTTAGAAGGTATATAGCTTAGAAGACGAAAACCTTGGATTTGAAATCGAAAATTTTAAATGAATATCAAGCTTTTAAAAACACACTTTACTTGATCAAATTGGCCAGGGGTTTATCAATCTTGTTTATGTTTTCAAAGAACCAGCTCGTTGTTTCATCAATTTTCTAAATTGTTTTCTTAGTTTCCAGTTCATTAATTTCTGCTCTGATCTTAATTATTTCTTTCCATCTGGAGCTTTTTGGGTTATATTCCTTTTGTTTTTCCAATGCCTTTAGGTGGATGGTTAGGTTATTGATTTGGGATCTCTCTGTCTTTGTTATGAAGGCATTTATTCCCCTGATGACCACCTTCATTGTGTCCCATAAGTTCTCATTGTCATTCATTTCTAGAAATTTGCAATTTCATTTTTTATTTCATCCACTACCCATTTATTGTTTAAATATGTGTTGTTCAGTTTCCAAGAGCTGGTGGGATTCCTGACACATCTTTCGTTGTTAATTTCTAGGAATACAGCATTGTGATCTGATATAATGCAAGAGATTTTGTTGATCTTCCTAAATTTATGGAGACAGGCAGAAGTGATGGCTGGTTTCTGAAAAACAAAACAAGGAAAAACAAACTGACAACAACAAACACAACCAGCAGCAAGACTGAGAGAAATTCTTCCTCAAAGTAACTGGACCAATGAGTACCAACCAAATGTTGTCCTCATATATTTTGGATATTTTACAGTCTGACCCTAATCTACCTGTCTGTTTGTCTTATATTACTTCAACAATCCCCAAGAGTGACAAGTTTCTTTTCTTTTCTTTTTCTTTTCTTTTTTTTTTTTTTTTTTTGCAAAATTGCACATTCTTCTATTCCTGATCAAAAATTTCTCCTTGTTTCTTGTACACTTTAAAATTTTTTTGTAAATTTATTTTTATTTGAAACAGAAGGGGGAATAGACAGAGTGAGAGAGAATGAGCACACCAGGGCCTCTAGCCACTACAAACGAACTCCAGATACATGGGCCGCCTTGTCCATTGGCTTATGTGGGACCTGGAGAAACAAAACTGGGTCCTTAGTTTTCACAGGCAAGTGCCTTACCCATTAAGCAATCTCACCAAGCGTCCTTAAAATTTTTGTTTCTCTGCTACTTACTATCTCCTTCCATAATTATAAAGCTTCTGTCCTTTTCTTATGTAGTATTTATAATTTTGGATTGTCCTTCCTCTTTAAACATCAAAAGAGGAATGGAATCATTCATCTTCATATTATAAGTACCTGGATCATGTGTGGCAGTGAATACATGATCAGCAAATACTTTCTGATTTAATACAGTGTCATTCCTATTTTCCTCATACTCATCCTAGTATATTTTCTATGCTGAATTTGAGCTTCACCTGTACTGGAAACTTTCAAAGCCATTTTATGTCCCTGACTCTACACTTCTGCCTTTTTCTCAACAAGTTCAAGCACAAAGACAACTTTATTGATGTTGGGAGGCTCATCACTTGTATAAAAATATCAGTTTGGGGTTAGAGAGATGGCTTAGGTGCATGCCTGCTAAGCCAAAAAACACCTGTTTGATTCTCCAGGTCTCATGTTTAGCCAGACACAAAGTGAAGAAAGGGCGCAATGCTGCACTTGCCCACAAGGGGCCAAAATGTCGGGAGTTTATTCACAGAGGCTGAAAGGCTGCTGGTGTGCCCATTCTCTGTCTGTCTCTCTCTCTAATATATATACATATATGTTTGATTTTATTTATTGATTATTTTATTGTGAGTGTGTTCTAGAAGGAAATGATACTTGTACGTCCTTCCCTGCTTTGCTCTGTCCTTGATGGAGTCATAGCTCATCTTTTAAGGGTTTATGTGATTGCAATGCCAAATAACATATGTGAAAGTATTTCTATTTCCAGTTGCATAATAACTGTGTATCTCTTAGTTGAATGCCTATGTTTCTATGATAAGGTTATGACTACTGCATAGGGCATTGTTTACATTAAAAACTATTAAGAAAGAACTTTTATAAAGACAAGAGGGTTAATAGCTATGAAATTAAAAGTCTATGCACTAGAAATATTGCTTAAAATTTTTAGGAATGTAATCTTTTTACCAAAAAAATAAATGATTTGTCTGTCTCAACTCTGTGAATAATATTAATTAGAATATTTATGAGTTTATTTTATGAAGATTTTCATCCCTTTGGAGAAGAAAGGGAACTTTCTCTACACATTAATTCATAGGTGTTTAAATTTAAACATATGTTTAAATTTCTAAGATGAAATAAGTTAGGCATTGGAAGAAAATTTCTTTATTATTTCATTCATTTGTGGAATCTAAACATGTTAATCTTGCACAAGAGGGTAACATGATGGTTACTGGAGTCAAGGGTAAATGAATTGGAGAAGAAGAGATAGGGAGAAGTTGATCTATATGTACTAAATTGCAATTAGATGGTTAGATGGAACCAAAAATTTCTGGTGTGCTATTTCCTAGTGGGTGACTATAGAAAAAAAAAAGAAACTGCTTGTCTCAAAAAGCTAGAGAAACTTCTTAGAAAAGATGAGAGTTAATAGACTTACTTAACATAATTCAATAATACTTGTTATAAAATATCATATTACTTCTTTCAAATGTATCATTTTGTATTTTAATATATCATAAGATTAATGAATTTAAAGACATAAAGGAAAATCAATAGGTAGTATTAGTCAAAGTAGATGTAATAAAGCAAAATTTAACTTTGAATCATGACAAATGCTTTGAGCAAAATGGTGACAGAATGGATTTTAATGTTTGAAAAAAGAGCATTTAGTAAGTGTTTAAAGAGTATTAGGTATGATAAATGTGGAAATACTAAATATGTTCATACTTTTTCTTGCAGTTTCTATTCTATTTTATTGAAATTTATGGAAAGATTAGATGGACATGTAAAATCAAATGTAAAATTATCATATTTTTGTGTATTTTATTAAAGGTAGGGTTTCACCATAGTCCAGGCTGAACTGGAATTAATTTTGTAGTTTCAGGTTGACCTCAAACTATAGAGCTCCTCTTACCTCCTACTCACGAATGCTTCATTTAAAGGTGTATATCACCATTCTTGGCTTATATTTTCATAGACAACATAGTTATTTACATATAACCCAGTCATTGTACCTAATGCTAAAAGACAGGTAAATCTGTAAAATAAAATTGTAAATCTAAGTGTCTTCGGTAGTCAAATTACTTATGATATTATGTAGACATTTCAAAGTATGGAACATACATGAGAAGTCAGAAAACAAAATTCTCTGTGATATATTATTTTGTAAATTAAATCATAGTTCCAAAATGTATTGCTCAACAATTGAAGATACTTTTTTGTAAGCCCCACCAGCACTGGTTCAATTCCCAGTGCCCAGATAAAGTCAGATGCAAAAACTTACAGATGTTTCTAAAGTTTTCTCGCTCTCCCTCTTTGTCTGCTCACAAATACATCAAGATTTTGTTTAAGTATATTATCAAGATATCCCAGTGGTAAGATGGCTGAGGTCCTTCACCCTGCTTTGCACTTTGGGTTTGGTGTGAGAACTGTAAGTTGTATCCCTCCTACTCATTTTTATATTGAGAAATTGAAGTTGGGGCACAATAATAAAAGTTCCATAGCCAGAATCTGTGGATAAGCACTTAATAAGTACAAAGAACACTGTGTAGCTATAAATATCTAATAATTTAGAAAATCAATTTAATATGATAATTGTAAAAATATAGTCAAGTCAAAATTCTTATTTTGCTGTATATTTCTGTTTCTGCAATATTAACTAATTCCCGTACCTTCTCATGTATATATATTTATGATTCTTATATGTAACACTTTATGAGAAACTTTCCATATAAGACAGAAAAAGAGATGGAATTTTCATATATGCAAAATGTATGATTTTTATCAATTCAAATTTCTTATATTGGCAAATGATGACTGGCATTACCTTGCTTCTGGAAAATGCTAAAGCTGTAAAGGGTAAGAAATCTTGTTTGAATGAAAGATGATATGTTACAAAGTTTTTATTAAGCTCGTATTTCTTCTACAGTGAGAAAACAAGATTAATATCAGATCACTGTTTCTCAAGGAAATCATCCTAATTAAGTGCAAAATAATAGGAAACTAGATAATAAATAGTATTCACTCTGACTGTCCTCAATGTATGATTTTAAGAGTTTCTTTGAAGTATTTCTAATTTAACTCAAATAAAGTTTCTGTCAAAAGAAAGCAATTGAAAGGCAAATCTTACAATAATATTTTATGTTATTTTTATTGTTTTGCTTTTTGACAATTACACACTTGTATACAAAAAATTTGACTCCACCCTATTTTCTCTCTCTTCCTCCTTCTTCTCCCATTAAAACTCTTCATTTTCCTATTAGATTCCCCATCCTACTTCCTGGTCTTCTTTACAATTTTGATGCACTTCTTTGACCTAGGATCACTTCAATACTATTTAAAGTTGTATAACTAGTGAAAGTTGAGAGAAAACAGAACATTTACCCTAAAAAAGCAAATCTGAATAAGTATCTGATATTGTAAGCATCAATGGTAATTCCTTGCCACTAAACACTAGACAATGAGCAGATACTCTTCATTCTTGTGAAATCCATTAGTTTTATTTCTTTATCAATTGCATGTGGTTTATAAGCATATTGATTTGTTATTGCAGGAAAGTAAATATTTGTTAGATATATAATATAATATATAATAGAAAAATATCAAGATCCGTTTTCCCACATTGCAGTCAATAAATTTACTGTGACACTTGTATGTAACAGCTAATTAATGAAGTAAAAATATTGCTGATAGAGAAGATGAATACCTTTTCCTAAAGTCCTGTTATTGGCATTTATAGGATTATGTTCTTTATTTTGTCTAAGTGGTAATGACTTTCTGGATTTGAAACTGCACTGTCTAAAGTTCCCTGTTTCTTTTCCCTTTAAGAGGTACCATCTCCTGAACTAGTGCCAGTCAGTGATTGTGAGAGAGAAAAGTATACAATTAGAAATTTATGAAAGACAAAGGATATTCAGCTAAGGCCTCTGGTTGAGAAAGGTGTTTTCAGACCAAGTGTCACAGTGAAGTCCAGACTGACCTGAAAGTTATTATGTAGTCCAGGCTGACATGGAACCTGTGTCAATACCCCTGACTCTGTTTCCAGACTGATGAGATTACTGGCATGAACCACCACACTTAGCATTAGTCCAGTTTTTTATGTTATAAAATATTCTTTATTAGTTTTAATTATTTCTCACAGTCTAATCACTGGATTAACTGTTAATGCAATTAAGTTGATGTGAACATACAACTGATGAGATATTGATATTATGTCCCATTGACATTATGTTTCATGGGCTAAAGAGAAGGCTTAGTATGTGAGAGCGAGCACTCGCCATGCAAGCATGAGGCCCAGAAACAGCCTGATAGGGTCTATAATTTAATCCCATCATCTCCTATCATGATAATCCCATCATCTTCTAGGTGAAAGCTAGGTGGTCACATATAACTATAACCAAAGATGTGGGAACAGAGACTGGAGAACCACTAAATCTTACTGGTCTGCCTGTCTGACTAAAAAAATGCAAGTTCCTCCTGCTTCTGAATGTCTTCACAAGGAGCACATACATCTAAACACACATTTTCATATACCACACACACATATTATACATATGCACTAACTCACATTTTATAAAATAAAACTAGGCATTTATTGTGTCTCTGTGTATCTATCATGCATCTTCTGCTGTTTCTCTCTTTCCTCTCTCTCTCTCTCATATATATATGTATGAAAGGGCAGACTGACTTATTTTTCCCCCCTTGAAACAGGAACTTCTTTGCCCTAGGCTTTTGGTCTTGCGATCCTCTTAACTCTGCATTCTAAGCCCTTGCATTAGATCTATTGTCACCATGCTTGTCCCATGCTTGAAACCCACTTTAGTTTCTCTGAGACTAGTATTTAAACATATGAATGTCATTAGAATTGCCCATGGATGTCCCTATACTGCAAACAAATCAATAAGTTTGGAAATATTGAATCTAAATTGAACAGCAAATGATTTATACACAGTTATTAATGTTTTTACCCATGACCTCAGGAATTCTGGGTAAACACTCTACTTCTGAATTGCATGTCCAATTCTGGATTTTTTTTTCTAATAGAAAATCTCTCCAGGTAACTTTCAGCAAATTTTTATATGATAGTTTAATAGGAATTTGTCTTAAAATTCTGATTCTTATGCAGAGTATGTGAAAAATTATTAAAATATTTCCTCATGTTTCAGAGGAACAATAAAAATTAAAATGCCTTCCAAAATCCATCAAAGGATTTCTTAAGCATGGTCCTCCAAATAGTGGCTTCTGTGACTGTTGGAACTCTTATTCTTGGGCTGCACTTAGTGAATGAAGGTAAAAGATTCAAGTGACCTCAATGCACACTGACATATGTGGAGGATGAAATATAGGAACTCATTTGGGTCTGCTATAGCACAGAATTCATGTTCAGATAAATGTATGATTAAATCTAGATCTTGCCAAGTCTTTACCATGTTACCTTGTCACAGTGTTCTAACCTATGCAGTGCTCCAATTGTTCCTATGTGAACTCAATTCTAAAGGATTATACGAATGGGCTGGAGAAATGGCTTAGAGGTTAAACTCACTTCCTGCAAAGCATGAGGGCCTGGAAATGCCTGAGAGACTGCTTGGGTTTGATCCCCAGGACCCACATAAACAGGTGACCATGACCACAGGAGTTTTACCTAAATACCATGGAAGGAGCAGAGACCAGAGAATATACAGGACTTGCAGGGGGAAAAAAAAAAAAAAAAAAACTCAAATTTCATGGATGGGTAAAAGCCTAAAAAGAGTCAAATGAAAGAGCACTAGAGCAAGACATCCTATATACTAAGTTCCCATCAATCCACCCACTTTTGAGAAAACACCATGCTAAAGGCTTGGAGAGCACAGGTACACATACATGCATGTGATTTCCGAGTTAGGAAAGTAATTTATCAAGCAAGCATAAAGCATAATTTTCATTGGATGGAAAAAAGAAAGTATTAAGTCTCAATAATAAAACAAAATTGAACTTCTGAAAATAAAAACCAAGGGAGATGGTGGTGGCATCACAGGAAATCCAAAACACATAAAGAGGACGAGAAGAAGTGCCAACAGAGTATTTAGCACTGGATATGACATATCTACCACTTCCTCAGAGAAGCAGGGAACATTGTGGAGGAGGTAGCTAAAAAAATAATTTTGGTGCTGAGAAGCTTCTCTATGGAAATGGTGGGTGGGTACTGAGGAGACTCAAAACTCATCAAAACATAGAATAAAAGACTGTGGAGAGTTCTGTGCTTAATGTGACAACTCATAAAAATTATTTTATTTTTAATTTTTTTTTGTATTAGTGGATTTTTTTGCTTTTTTTTTTTTTATAATTCGTTATCTATATAATGTGCATAGAGCCATGAAGGTACCATCATTAGCCTTCTCCTAGTTGACCCATAGAGAGTAAGATATCAATCATGCTGGCATATATGAGTCATCTCTGTCACATTGTCCAAGGCTCAGTGAACACTGATGAAGAGGGGTCAGAAAAAAATATGAGAGCCATAGAGTAGGGAAAGCTATTTCAAAACCCAGTTCTCCAGTCATGAATTATTCATTACCTCATAGTAGAGTTTACTATAGGCTTAAGACTTGTACAGTATTTAGCTCATAAACACTTTGACAGATGATGGAGGGAACACACACATACACACACACAAACACACACACACACACACACACACACACTAAGACATTCAAGCAGAAAAGTGAATACTTGAACACATGGAAAGAGGAAGGGGCTCAGTGGATTAAGGATGGAGGAAGGAAACAAAAGAGGTTGGAATTATGGTGAAATTACAGTATATTCATGTATTGAAATTGGAACAGAAAAGGAGAAGTATAGATAAATATATTTGAAAATGCACTTTTATATAAAAGAAAATATAAGCAAATACTTCTAAATCATTCTTTAAGTTATGAATTTTTAAACATGCTTTTAATGTACTATGCATTTTTTTTTCCTAAGGCAAGGTATCACTTTAGCCCACACTGACCTGGAATTCTCCCTGCAGCCCCACACTGGCCTCCAGTTAAGAATGATTCTCTTACCTCAGCCTCCCTATAAAACTGCCTACCATTTTCTCCTGTTCCCCCAGCCACAGTTTACTATCTATACCTCCTTAGGGAGGGGCATGGGAGTCTAAGGTTGTCCTCTATCAACCATGAGTGTCCAATATTGTATGGATTATGTATAAAGTAGGACATTATATGTGAGTTCATGAAGGCAACATCCAAGTCATAGCTGGATAGAAGAATTTCATAAATTCCTCACAGTCTTTTGGCTCTTATTTTTTCTCTGTCACTCCCTCCATTTTTATCTTAACCTTGGAGGGAGAAGATTATTTTAATATTGAGCCCTCCAGTCACTTATTCTCAACACTTTGATGAGTTACAGAGGTGAGAATAACACTAATCTGTATCAATAGGGATATGTGTTTTTTCATATATTTTATTTTTACGTATTTATTTATTTGATAGAGAAAGAGGGAGAGAAAGAAAGGGAGAGAATGGCATGCCAGGGCCTTCAGCCACTGCAACTGAATTCTACATGCATGCACCCCCTTGTGCATCTGGCTAACGTGGGCCCTGGGGAATTGAACCTGGGTCCTTTGGCTTTGCAGGCAAATGCATTAACTACTAAGCCATCCCTCCAACCCCAGAGATATGTAATTTTAAGGTGATTTTAAAACTTTTTTTTAGTAATTCATTTTTTTATTATGGACATACTTAGTGTTGATACATCATGTGTTGTTATCGTCCTTTCCCTTGTCCTGGCTCCCATTCTGCTGGGGGTCCTCTTCAGTGGGGTTGCTGGTATTCCCTAAGGGGATATGGGTTATACATTGTGAACGCAGCAGTCATATATGGGGGGGGGGGGGGGGCTCTGTATATGAAGTCTCACCATGTGTCTCTTACAATCCTTCTGCCTCCTATTTTGCAAAACCCTAGAGCTATAGTAGGTGTGTTTTATATCAACTAAAATGATTAATTCATTGGAGGCTCTGGATTTCTTCTTCAGTATTTGTTGAGCCTTCTCAGTATTTGTCTCCTTGACCCTGGTGCTCATCTCCCCACATCTTCTCTGAGTTCCTTGGTAGTCCTGGCTGAAAACACAATAATCTGTGTGACCCTGATCAAGAGAATTGCTGAACTGGAAGCACATCATGAAAAAAAAAAAAAAAAAAACAACAACTACAAAAATGAAATTGAGCAGAGTCATCTCTTAAAGCACACAACTTTTTTCACCAGGTTTAAGTTAATTGAAGAAAATCAGAATGGCTTCAAAAGAGATAAATAAGTTGAAGGTGAGTGAACAAATAGAAGATCTCAAAAGCCAGCTCATTAAGTTTAATGAAGGCATGATTATGTGCAAGAATGAATTCCAGAAAGCATCAATAAATCAGAACTCAACCTGAAACTGTACCACAAAAAATACATGAACACAATGCAGAAAAACACACCAAAAAAGAAAAATTAAATAGAGCTTTAAAAACCTTTGTAGGAACCCCTCACTAACAGAGTAACTAATTTGGAGGACAGAATCTCTGAATTGGAAGTCAAGGCAGAAGAAATTGACTATTAAATTAAAAACATTGCTGAGTTCATAATGTTGTGCAACAGAAAATAAGGAAACTGTGGGATAGAATTAAATGTCCAAATATCAGGATCATGGGTATTCAAAAAGGGGAAGAAATCCAGGGCAGAGGCATAGAGAACACATTCAACAAAATTATCTAAAACAGTTTGCTCACCCTCTCAGAAGAGGTTCTCATCAAGTAGCTAATAGAACTCCAAACAGAAAGCCCCAAGAATAAACTCCCTAAGACACATCATCACTAAAACTCTAAATAATGAAAAGAAAGAGAGTGTTAAAAGCAGGAAGAAAAAAAAAAAACTTGTTGCATAAAAAGACAATACCATCAGAATTACTTCAGGTGTCTTAATAGAAACCCTGAAATTCAGAATAGCCTGGAATGGAATACTTTAAAGTCTAAAAAACTATGGCTTCCAATCCCAACTACTGTACCCAGTGAAAGTATCCCTCAAAATATATGGTGAAAGGAAAAACTTTCCATGATAAAAGCCCGCTATATGATTCTATCAACACAAAGCCAAACCTATAGAGAATACTTCAGGGAATAAATCACATGGAAGAGTCAAACAACTAATCTCAGAGCCTACAAGAAGAAGATCACAACAACCAAAACTAAAGTAAGTGCAAAAAAGTACAAAGTCCAAGAAAACACCAAACCCCAAAAGCACCCTAATATGGGAGAGATTAAATCAAACCTCACACTTATAACCTCAAATATTAATGGTCTTAACTTACCCATAAAAAGACACAAATTAACAGGCGGATCAGAAAAATAATACCATTTAATTTGCTGTCTTCAAGAAATCCACCTCAGTACTAAATGCAGGCACCTCTTCAGGTTGAAATGATGGAAAATGATATTCCAAGCAAATGGTAATAAGAAAAAGACAGGTATTGCTATACTAATATCTGATAAAATAGACTTCAACTGAAAAGTAATCAAAAAATACAAGGAATGCCACTTCTTACTCATCAAGTCAACAATCCAACAAGAGGACATCACAATAATAAATCTATGAGCTCCAAACCCAGATGCACTACAATTCATAAAACAAAACCTGGAGCTGGAAAGATGGCTTAAGCAGTTGAGGCATTTGCTTGCAAAGCCAAAGTATCCCTGTTTGATTCTCCAGGACCCATGTAAGCCAGATGCACAAAGGGGTGCATGCATCTGGAGTTCGTTTGCAGTGTCTGGAGGCTCTGGTGCACCAATTCTCTCTCTCCCTCTGCCTCTTCCTCTCTCTCAAATAAATAGATAAATAAAATAGTAAAAAATAATAACCACAAAAACCTACTTGGCAACAAAACATAAATAAATACCAATATCATCATAGTTGTGGACTGCAAACTCCACTATCATCAATAGACACATCATCCAAATAGAAAATGAACAGTAAAAATAAGTGAGCTCAACAACACCACAGATCAAATAGATTTAACAAAACAGTTCACCCCAATTCTACAGAAGACATTTCTTAGCAATGCATGCAACCTTCTCAGCTGCCCATGAAACCTTCTCCAAAATAGATCATATATTAGGCCATACATCCATAAGTCTGGACAAATTGATGTAACTTCCTGCATCTAACCTGAAAGCTAGAAATGAACAAGAGACACAACAGAATTTCAACAGCTCCTGGAGACTAAAGAACACATTTAAACAATGAATGATTAGTAGAAAATTTAAAAAAAAGTAAAGTTTCTAGACAGGAATGATAATAATACTTAATTTATTAAAACTTATGGGACACAATGAAGGCAGTCCTAAGTGGAAAATTCATAGTACTACATGTCTTCATAACAAAGATAGAGAAATCCCAAATTAATGAGGAACCACCCACCTAAAGACACTGGAAAAATAAGAATCCAACATGAAGTCCTCCATATGGAAAGAAATAATCAAAGTCAGAGCAGAAATTAATGAGTTGGAAACTAAGAAAACAATTAAGAAATTGATGAATCAAAAAAAAAAAGATGGTTCTTTAAAAAGATAAACAAGATGGACAAACTCCTGATATAAGCTGGGAGTGACATGGTACATTTTGGTTTATAGAGAGTCCCTTTTGTCTTGACCACTTGATAAACTCTATTGTTCTTCCTCAAGTTAGTGGATTTACTTGGTCTTCGTGCTAGCCAGGAATATATGTTTATCAGAAAGTTCCAAAACCTCTGTTCCCCATAATCCTAGATCTGGCTGACCCTTATCTTCAGTCTCACTGCATATTGTGAACCTAGTTCTTGTGCACTGCTCAGGTAGTTCTAAGGCAGTTTGCTTTTGTGTGTCTTCTCTGATCGTGGATTCTGCTGCCTTGTGCTTTTACAGAGGATGAAGAATAGGCTATGCTACAACATGAAAACAGTACATACCATGCATTGCCATTCATCTGTAACTCCATGAAAAGTAGAAAAAATTAAACATTTTTATGTACATATGCATTATCTAGCCATAGAATATTACTTTATAATCTAATTAATCTATCAAATTACTTTGTTCTTTAAGGGGCAACTTTGAATTTAATTTATTTTAGAATTTCATTTAACTCCTCATGAATCATATATATTATCCTTATTAGAGCATCAAAGTTTTTCCCATACTCTTTCTAGTAACAAAAAGTCACCTATATTTAAATAGTATCCAAATTATGAATAGGTTCATTTAGGGTTATAGTGTTTTGAAGGAGAAATAAGACTGAAATTTCATAGTGTTATATAAATTTAGTGACTACTTACTATAAAATATTGCATAAGAGTGGGAGGGTAAAACATGTAAAGGTAGTCAAGAACTGATTTTGTAAATTCCCATTCAAGACAAATCAGTTAAAACTGTCAGAAAAAAAAAAGGAAAATACACAATTTTTTTGCTGTTGTTTTTTGAAGTAGGGTCTTGTTCTATCCCAGGCTGACCTGGAATTCACTATGTAATCTCAGGATGCCCTGGAACTCATGGCAATCCTCCTACCTCTGCCTCCCGAGTCCTGGGATTAAAGGAGTGTGCCACCATGCCCGTTGAGAATATACAATTTTGATCATACCTTTTAGTCATCCACCAAGCTCTTTGAGCTCTTAAGTCTGTGGTTCTCATATTTCTTTAGGTTAACCAGGAGCCTTACATAATTTTAGAAGTAATTAATTACTAGAGCAAAAGCAAAAAGTGACAAAATGGCAAAAAATTCCACAGGAATGGTATTTTGGTCTGAGACTATGATTCTCCATAACATACTAAAATATAACCAACATTACTGAAAATTACCTGGGAGCAGAGTCAATATCAGCCTGGGCATAAAGAGACAGAGGAAAACAAGATGGAACTCAAAGGAACTCAGGTCTTCTGGCAGGGGACAGGGTGATGTTTGTTAAACTGCAAACAAGTGCTGATTTTCAGGAAAACATGAGGACTTGGAGGACCGAACATAGTTTCCTAAGGTTAAACCAAGAATCACAGAGAATTGTTAACATTTCTTAAAACATGATGATAAAAGCACTACTCAATTTCTGAATTGTTTGGGTCTGTCTACTTGTTCATTATTATCTTTTCATCTACTTGTATTTAAATTAACAATGCCCTTAGTCTTTTTTCTATGTCTATTTTAGCATTTTATTTTGGCAACAGATCATGTAGTTCTCCAGTTTCACAGATCAATATATCACTTACACTGAGTAGATTATAACTGGAACTTCACATACACTTGGAATAATCTATTATTAAGGGATTTTTTTTTTTTTTTTTTTTTTTTATTTTGGTTTTTCGAGGTAGAGTCTCGCTCTAGCCCAGGCTGACCTGGAATTCACTATGTAGTCTCAGGGTGGCCTTGAACTCATGGTGATCCTCCTACCTCTGCCTCCCGAGTGCTGGGATTAAAGGCGTGCGCCACCACGCCCGGCTTTAAGGGATTATTTTGTCAAAAATCTATGATTTCATGAGCTGATGAGCACTGAGTAAGACTATGAAATTTGAGCTGATGCCATAACAGGATAAAAGTTTTGGTAAAGCCAGGTTATAATGAACATGTTTTGCATATGGTATTGATGTGAATCTTTGAAGCCAGTTGTTTAACTGGTATGTGGATTCATTACCTTCAAAATGTCTGTTCCCAATATTTGGGTTTAGAGAGCATATGACCTTCCATGAACAAAGGGACTTTTCCAAGTTGAATTCTGGTAATATTGTTTGAATTATCAACTGGATCCCATGTAATCTCAAAGAACATTAGGAGCAGAAGACTCAAGGGAGGAAATGCTTGAAAATTGAATAAACAGAGAGAAACAGCCACAGTAGGAGTCTTGATTCATACTGGTTCACTCTGAAGATAAAGGGAAGGCACTATGAGACACCAGAAGCAAATCCTTTTGAAGCAGAGCATAATCTAGGTTGAAAGGCAGGCAGAAAATAAGACTTCAGTCCAACAACCACAGAGGGTTTATTCAGTTAGCAGTTTGAGTGAGGAATTGATTCTCCCAAAAGTTTTTCTTTCTTTCTTTCTTTCTTTCTTTCTTTCTTTCTTTCTTTCTTTCTTTCTTTCTTTCTTTCTTTCTTTCTTTCTTTCTTTCTTTCTTTCTTTCCTTCCTTCCTTCCTTCCTTCCTTCCTTCCTTCTTTCTTTCTTCCTTTCTTTCTTTTTTCTTTTTCCTTTTTTTTGGGGGGGTGGGTTTCTAAGTAGGGTCTCACTCTAGCTCAGGCTGACCTGGAATTCACTGTGTAGTCTCAGGGTGGCCTCAAACTCACAGCAATCCTCCTACCTCAGCCTCCCAAGTACTGCCCAAAAGTTTTCAAAAGGATGGTTGCTATACATGCCAGAATCCAGATTTTAACATTATGAGATCATTATAATATAGGTAAACTGAGTACTCATTGCATCATAGATCTGTCATGAATTAAATATCTCAGTTTTTGGTAATGTGTAATAAGAGTAACAGACAAAATACACACTCTTGTATCTGTAGGTAGCTGGTAAATGTAGATTACTATGAAACTTTTCATGACATGCATGATGACTGTTTTACTGCATCTGTTATAGGGAAAATATCTAAAGGCCCCGAGGGTAGTGAGATAATATGGAAGATATAGACCCCTTTTATTTATATGTTTTTTAAAAATTATTGCATAGGTATAGATTATAATGTTTGCTAAAATCCTAAAATAAAAAAAAAAAAAATTCAAGAATGATCTGACCCAAAATGCTAACTGAAGCACAGCTTTGACAAAATGAAAATTTTAATAAGAACATATATTCTATAATATTTCCATTTTCTTGTTGTTGGTAAGTAATCTTTCCTTGTAATGGTATCTTTATCTTTTGATGTTAAAGGAGGCCTCTTTGGAAGCCAAATTAAAAAAAAAAAAAAACTTGACCAAGAAAATATGACATATCTTTGAGCCTCAAAAAGAAAAAAAATCTTTCCATCTTCACACTGATGATAAAGTGCCATCAACATTATGTTTGTGTGGACATAATTTGTGTAATTACTTTCCTATTAGTAATTTGAGAAATATTTTGGGCTGAATTGTAGATAAAATTATCTTTGAATATGCAATTTTCAGTTAATCTTCAATTGTTTATTATTTTGAAGAGAACTTGACTTTAAAAATATATGTTAAGTAAAATATCTTAGAAGAATTAAATTCTGCCTTAAAATATTTTTTGGCTGGGCCTGGTTGCACACACCTTTATATGAAAGAGAAAGAGAGGAAGAGAGAGAGAGAGAGAAAGAGAGAATTGGCATGCTAGCTACTGTAATTGAAAACAACCTTGTGTTCATGTGCAACCTGGAGTGTATGTCACCTTGTGCATCTGGTTTTACCTTAATATTGTATATGGGTGCAACAGTGTATAATTGGTAGAAACCATGCAATTAGGAAAAATGCCTGAAAATATTTGGTCCACAAAAGCCATTATATTACTCACTTATATTATAAATTAATTAATATTTTAATTTTGAAGTGTTTCAGTTATTTATACACATCTAGACACAAAGAGATAATCAGGACTTGAATGGACCTGAATATGATACTTCAAATAACTTTTTTACTTAGAAAAATAAAGAATGTAATCTGTGATTGAATTCCCAGACTACTTTATGTAGAATAGCATAATTTTTATAGAAAACTTACTATAAGATACAATAAATTTATGTGAAAATTATGAAGATTTCCTAGCTGATGAATTTATATTTACTAATAGGGATTTGTTACATTTAATTGAAGTGCACTGATTTCCAAGTTCTGATTCAATCCCTGATAATTTGAAATAATTCAAGAAGCATGCAAATAATTACAAATGCATTTAAGTATATGTAAACCAAAATATTTCAAAATAATTTAGAAAATATATTATGTGAAAAGTTTAATCCTATAGCTTACATTTTACAAAAGTATATTGGCTGAGTCTCATTAACATATAGTTTCTTTCTTCCATGGTGTACACATTACAATATAGCTTCCTAAACTGTGGGTCATGAACACAAACTATATGACTTATAACAGTTGATAAAAGTTTAAGGGTTATTGAGTCAACCACAAAATACTAAAAAAATCACATAGTTAGCTGGGCATGGTAGCACATGCCTTTAATCCCAGCACTCGGGAGGCAGAGGTAAGAGGATCACCATGAGTTCGAGGCCACCCTGAGACTACATAGTGATACATAGTGAATTCCAGGTCAGCCTAAGCTAGAGTGAAACCCTACCTCAGAAAAAAAAAAAAAAAAATCACAAAGTTAATGAATCCCTTCCAGTGTTGTACCATGTGACTTCACTTTACATAGGATCTGAATACCAAATGCATACTTTGTGCGGTGCATGTCCTCATGCTGCATGTGCTGACTAATGCTGTCTGAAACAACTTATCTCAGATTTTTTTTTATTACTGTACATACAGAGTGCCCTGAACTTATAGAAATAAAATTGCTTAATCATGGAAAAGAAACATACTTAATATTTTAGTATCATAATTATTTAGCATGGAAATATCCTTTGATTCTATAATTATGAGATATTTGATTTTAGAAATTACTATTTGAGTTGATAACTTGAGTTTCAGAAAATTGCAAATTTTGCATTAGAATTCATACATAAATTACAAAATATTCTTAGATGGGCCCAAATATATGTCTGCTATTTTGAACTATGAATTTATATGAATGGTTTTCTTACCCTTAATGATTATAAATATCAACATATTTATCACAACTGAAAAATGTTGAATATACTCTGCAGCCTACAGTATCAAAATTCAACCAAGATTTCTTTCTTTACATAAAAATTAACATGCAGGGCTGTACAAATGGATTCAGTGTTAAAGGCACTAACTTGTAAAAGCAGGGATTAAAAAATGACAATAAATCAGTTGATACATAAAACCAATTGAATAGAGAATTTCAAATAATTATTTTAAAGGAACTCCACTTCAAGAGAATGAAGAATCACCATGGTACTCTGTCAGAGAAATATACCAGAGAAATAATATAACTCTGAAATCAATCAGAAATCACAGTTTGAAAATACACAAAATAAAATGAAATGTGATAGATGCCATTGAAAACTTGGTAGATAAAACAAAAATTAGTGAACTCTAAAAAGGCTAATTGAAAATAAAAAGCCAGAGGAGAATAAGGAAGAGAAATCACAGAATGAGAGTTAATGAAGAATGATTACAGGATCTATGACATGGCATTAATGTAAAAGATATTTAGGATTCTTCAACTTAGAGAAATTTGGTCATGCTAAAATGTTTTAAAAATTAAACAAATGATAGTAATAGAAACTTTCCCACATCTTCAAGATGTTAAAAATATTAAGGAACCAAACAATCATGGCCATTCCTAGATGATACTCAAGTCTATCCACCAGGCACATTTTACTTAAGTTATCAAATTCTAAAGGCCGAGAGGGAATTCTCAGAGAAGAAAAAGAAAAGAAAAATTTTCAATTTTGTTTCTGCCAATTTCCTGACGGCAAAAAGTTTGGGCTGAAAGGTATGCTGTGGTAAACAGTATAAAATGGGGCAGGGGCTGCAAACCCATAATCATCTACCCAGGAAATATGTCCTTTGAAAGGAAGGAAAGCAGAGGCATTGTATTCCTAACAAAAAAATATGAAAAATTTCCCACCAGGCCTATCTTATGCCAAATGTTACATAGACTATAAGAGGGCTATAAGAGGGTCTACAGCCTTTAAGTTCTCTCTAAATTAATAATTGTTATCCCACTTAACTGGTACTGACTTCATTCTCCATTGGAGAATCTTTTCTTTTTCAGATGGGAGCTGGGCCTAAGGAGGTAAACCACCCAGTGCACCCCACCTCGGCCTCAGCTGAAAACAAAGAGGAATTGGGGAAATGAGCAAAAGTGCTGATTTCCTAGTGAACCTGATGTCAGCACAAAGGTGAAGGAGATAGATTCTGAGGACACTCAACATCTACCAAAACAGAGATCCAGAGGCTCCTAAGTGTCCATCACTGAAGTAGACTTAAAATGCTTCCAGCATGGCTCAGGGAATTTTGTGGAAGAGGGGGTGGAAAGATTGTTGGAGCCACAAGTTGGAACATTTTGCCCATAGCCATTGACACTCCCCACCCCCATAATGCATGACCCACAATTCCCATGGGACTGACCTGCCTCTTCAGAAAAGGGGCAGGGAGGAGGAAAAGGATGTTACCAATATGTGTTGTTTACATACTAAATATGTCCGTATCTAAATACATAAATACATAAGTAAATAAATAGATAAAAATAATATAATTTCAAAGGTTAAAACTAAATTTACAAAAGACCATTTGGAAATCCAAAATGTCCTGAACAAATATGACATATAAACACTTATATCACATTTACATTTATTTTTTATTCTTTATATTTTATTTTATTTATTTATTTTTTATTTTTATTTTTATTAACAACTTCTATACTTACAGAAAATAAATCATGATATTTCCATCTGCTCCTCCATTCCCCTTCACACCTCCACTCTCCATCATGCCCCCTCTCTCTCTCCATTAGTCTCTCTTTTAATTTGATGTCATCATCTTTTTCTCATATTATGAGGGTCTTATGAGGTATTGCTAGGTACTGTGAGGTCATGGATATGGTGGCCCATGTGCAGAAGTTATGTTAAGGGGAATAGAGTTACCAACAGACCCAGTTATTCCCTTACTGGGCATTTACTGTAAAAGCTTCATGCCTCTGTTCAGAGAGATTTGCTCAACCATGTTTATAGCTGCTCAATTCATAGTAGCAAAGAGCTGGAATCAACCCAGATGTCCATCATTAGACAAATGGATAACCAAGATGTAGTATATATACACTATGGAATTCTACACAGCAGTAAGGAAAAATGACACAATCAAACTTGAATTAAAAATTGTCAAACTTGGGCTGGAAATATGGCTTAGTGGTTAAACGCTTGCCTGTGAAGCCTAAGGATCCCAGTTCGAGGCTCAAATTTCCAGGACCCACGTAAGCCAGATGCATAAGGGGGCACATGCATCTGGAGTTCGTTTGCAGTGGCTAGAGGCCCTGGCACACCTATTCTCTCTCTCTCTCTACCTGCCTATTTCTGTATCTCTCTCTCAAATAAATAAATAAATAAATAAATAAAAAAAAAAAATGTCAAACTTGGAACAGATCATTCTAAGCAAACTCACCCAGTTACAGAAAGATAATTGTTGCATGGTCTCACTCATCTGTGGCTCCTCACCTGAATCTGCCAGAGATGCTGACATACCTAATAAGCATCTTGAGGACCAGATAATTGGGAGGGTGGGATGGGTTGGGAGGGGACACAAAACAGGTCTCAAATGGAAATGGTACCATAAAATCCTAAAAGACTAAAAGATCGAACCTTCATAGGTCCTTAGAGGGATCACCTGAATCACAGGGCCCTGGAGAGGGTATGATGAAGACTAACCTTAATCTTCTCTCTCTCTCCCTCTTCTCTCTCTTCTATCTTTCTCTTTTATATTTCCTATATTTTTCTTCCTTCTTTTCCCTTGGCACTGGCCTGTAACTCCTAGTACCAGCATGTGGTTAACATCCACAATGAGCTGTTGATCAGAGATACATACAAGTTTTCCCAAAAGAAGACAGATTTCGGTCAGAGTACTTGATGACCCACCAAAGGTTAATGGTAAGACCCTCCTGCAAAGACACCATATGCTGTTGGTACAGAACATGGAGTGACCTGGCTGGAATCTGGAAGAGAGTCAGTCCCCAGACAGTTAGCTTGTCTAGTGCCAGAAGGTGCTACATGAGCGACTGGGGGAAAAAGACCAACATCTGTCCCAGCAACTTGTGGTCTAAGCTACTCAGTAGCAATCAACCTGCCATGTTGTTTACACAAGTGCAATAGTGGCAAACAGCCATGGTGGGTAACCAACTGCTCTTGATTCGACTAACAGGTCTGCTCAGGGGAATGGAACTCATAGCTGGAACTGGAAAACAAGTCAGAACCATATCCAAAAAATGAGCCAGCTCGCCAATATCAAGTTCCCACCTATCAAGGGCTACAAGAAGGCCTACCCCTATTAAATTCTCTCTAAAATAATAATGGTTATCCCATTTATCTCTTGCTGCCTTCACTCTCCATTGGAGAATTTGCTTCTCTTGTTCAGATGGATGCCAAACCTGAGGAGGGAGTCAGTCTATCACACCTCACCAGGGCCCTAGCTGAAACCATAGAGTAATTGGGAAAATGAGCAAGTGCTCTGCTTTCTCTGTGAACCTGGTGCCAACTCAAGTGTGAAGGAGATAGTCACAGATAACACTCAACTTCTTCAAAACCAGATATCCAGGGACACAGAGGCTCCCAAGACCTCATCACTAAAGTAGACCTTAAATGAACCCAACATGGCTCAGGGAAATTCATGGAAGAGGGAGTGGAAAGACAGAGCCACAACTTGGGTCATTATGCACAGAGACATTGCCTCTTCCCCATAACTGATGACTACCCCCACAATGCACAACCCACATTCCCCAATGAGGAAGGTCCCTTTAGAGGGCAGAAGGCAGGGAGGAGACTATCAAAGGTACCAACATGAATGTATTCACATTATGTACATGACTAATAAAAAATAAAATAAAATAAAATAAAATAAAATAAAATAAAATAAAATAAAATAAAAAAGACAGAAGATGACCAGCACCATGTGCAATCATTCCATTGCTGAACCAGGCATCTCACAGGAGCTGACAACTGAGGCAAGCTCATCATAGGACAAGGAGGTGGAGTGGAGCAGGGCATTTCCATGCTTCTCCAAGGATTCTAGTAGTACTTTGAGAGGGGCAAGGAATTCTAGTATGTTATTAACTATTAAGGTGAACTTAGACTACAATATTCTTCTACGTATTTAAAACCAGAGGAAAAGATTTTGAAGAAATGTAGGTGTTTGAGTACACAGCTAACTTTATCCTGATTTAAACATTATGTGAGATATACTTGTATTTAATAAACATTTGATGCCTGATTAATATGTCTACTTTTAAAATAGTGATTAAAATAAATTGAAAAAATTGTCCTCACAAGTTAAGAGAAAATGCTATATTTTTATACAAGCTGCCATTTTTGCTTAAAAGTAAAAATGATACAGCCACAACAAGTTTGACCAAATGTACACCATGATAATCACTCAACTAGATAACACAGGCATTGCTAAATATAAGTGCTGAAGCCATAAAGCATGGATTTCTCTTTTTCATCCTTCTTTTCACCTTGCTTTATCCAAGTTGAAATTATTCTTAAAACAATACTCCTCTTAGGAGATGTGGTGTTATGAATTAATTGATCCCCACAGACTCCTGTGTTCTGGATGTTTGATCCCTGCTGGTGGCAGTTAGAGAGGGGATGGTGGTTTGATGATGGAGGTATGTTGCTAGGGGTCTGATGAGGCTGTTATATCCAGCTTCCATTTTACCAGCATTTACTTACTCTTTTGTTATTTTCTACCAGCTTCTATGGAAATACTGTTGTCCAGTCTCTACTCTGTCATTCTTTCATCAACATGATGAACCTTCCCATCAAAAACCTTCCCATCAAGACTGTAAGCCAAGCTGGGCATGGTGGCACACACCTTTAATCCCAGCACTTGAGAGGCAAAAATAGGAGGATCACTGTGAGTTCAAGGCCACCCTGAGAGTACAGAGTGAATTCCAGGTCAGCCTGAGCTAGAGTGAGTCCCTACCTAGAAAAACCAAAAATAAATAAATTAATTAATTAAAAATTTAAAAAGACTGTAAGCCAAAATAAACCTTTTCTTTCTCTTAGCTACTTTTGTTCACTTGTTTTGTCTTAGCAACAAGGAGATGTGTGTGTGTGTGTGTGTGTGTGTGTGTGTGTGTGTGTTGTGTGTGTAGCATGTGTGCAGGTACATATTTGTACATATGTGATAGAGGCCCATATCAGGTCACTTACGGGATAACACTTTGTCTTATTCTTTGGTACAAATCTTTATGTTAATATGAGAGCTCACTGATTTCTCTAGATTAAATAGCCAGTGAAACCCAGATTTCTTTCTCTACCTCTTCATCCCTGAATTTACAAGAGGCATGCATCACTGTGCCCAGCATTTATATGGGTTTCAGGGATCCAAACTCAAGTCCTGTTCCTTGAATAGCAAGCCCTTTATCAATTGAGACATTTACCCATTTCCAGTAGAAATTTGAAATTATATTTCCCTACATATTATTAAGAAAGTAATCCAAAATGGAGGTGGGAGATTTTAAAGACAAAATCACAGTCATTCTTCAATAGAAACTTATGTTTTAAATTTTGTCAAAATCATATTAAAGAGTTTAGAGAAAATTAATTGAAATCTTGTCTCTAATTTATAATTCAAGTACATCTTCAGTGTTATTTTTCCTTGAGACTATCTTGACTTTGTGTTTGGCAATGTTTAATCATTAATATGCCGTATGATCAAATTCTCACAAACATAAGCAAAACATGTATAGTAATAATTGATCCATTTCAAAGAATTTTTACTATTTATTTAGTGGAGAGAGAAAGAAGGAGAGAGAGAAATAGTCACCTCAGGGCCTCTAGTTGCTGCAAACAAACTCCAGATGCATGCTCCCCATTGTGTATCTGGCTTACATGGGTCCTGGGGAATTGAACCTGGGTACTTTGGCTTTGTAGGCAAGTACCATAACCACTAAGCCATCTCTCCATCCCTGATGCATTTTTTAAATGACAGAAAATCATTATGTCAGTCACAATAAACTTATTTCATGTGCTTAGTGTCCACTATGATAGTGGCTAGTATATTGGAAAAGTATGGGATGGGATCAAACATGGTAAATGGTACCTACAATGGATATAGAACAAAGATGAAAAAGCCCATCAACTTAGACAACCAGCAGAACTAGAAAATTCAAAACCAACATTATCAGTAACTATGAAAACTCATTTAACTATTAGTACCTTATGTGGTAGTTTGAATGCATATACCCTATAGATTAAGGCATTTTATTAAAGCTTGTAACTTGGGTCTCAAGCTACTTGGCCGGAGGAGGTATCACCGGGGATGAATTTGAATTCTAGACCTAAGATTTAGGAGAGTTTTAGTCCTGCTTAATCTTGGTCTGTACTTGCTGCTTTTTGGATGTTTGTTGGCTCATGGTGGTTTCTTTCTGCTCTTGGATTTATGAATGGGAGCCAGTTTCTTCCACCACAGATGGAATTTCCTCTTAGATCTGTAAATTAATAAATCCCCGCCTCCCCTAAACTATACCTAGTTTAGACATTCATCCCTGCAATGTGGTATTGTCTATTACAGAATGTCTGAAACCGAATGATTAATGAAAAGACACTTAGTCCAGAGTGCTGCAGGGAAGGGACTGAGGACGCTGTGTAATTCCCTCTGCATGCATGACAGTAATTTGGAACAATTAACAGATGTCAGGAAGAGAATTGTGAAGATGGTTGAAACATAGCAATTCCATAAAATGTTCTCTTCATGTCACATTGTACATAGAATGTGTAAGGAGGCCAATGTTAAAGGAACATTTCTTTGAGAACTAGTGGAAACATAGAGGGATGAAACCTGAATAATAATACAAGCATGTGCCTTTCATTTTTCAGTGTGCTAGCCATATGGTTTTTTGAAAACAATTATTACCTTGAACATGTTATGCTGTTGAAAAAGTACTACAGTAAATACTCGTAAGACTGCTGCTGTTGAATGAGTATAACAGTTTACTCATTCAAAACAAGCCTAAAGTGCAATGGATACAAAGAAAAAACTACTAAAAATAATTTCATATCAGTGTGTCCCAGTGGACATAAAAACTGACAGACATGTAGCTCAAAAGTTTATGGTCATGAAAAGCTTTAACTTTTCCCATTCACAGAAGAATGAGAAAGACTTAATCTCCGGAGACCTGCAGATGTTTAACTGAAACATGCAAACCAAAGTGTGGGCATGGCTACACCCTACTACTCTATGGCCTCCACCAAAAGCTATCAGGCAGCACATACAGAGCAAGAGTATTGTATAGTACAGATGAAAACCTGTGCATACTTCCATAGGGCTTAACAGCCACTGAGATATATGCACTCAGCACAGAACATATCCCCAGATGCAGCTCACTTCTGAGTTTAGCCTTTGCCATCATAGGAATTATTTCTAAGACTCCAACCAACTATGCTACCACAGGTCAGGATATTAAAGTCTGGATATTGTGCTCTGGGGGAAGATTTTAAACACAGACCTGGAAGTGGATTCCTTGAAAAAACACTATATTCAGTTCACAAATTTCAAGAGAGGGCCTCACCTTCAGGTACTCATGGAACAAACATGTTTGGTAAAACTGTTTATAGACTTCCTTCTTTCATTATCCCAAACCACTGCCTGTGTTGCTCAATAGAGCAGGACTTAGAACTTCACATTGATATTGTTTTCTGGAGAGGAACTACATTCAAAGAACCAAAAATCCCTATGTTTATTTCTTTGTCCAAAACAGTTTTTTATTGAACCCTAAAAATAAATATAAAGGATAAAGCTAATATTGTGAATAGTTAATAATTTGTTTTCAAAGTCAAATTGTGGCCATCGTTCCTAGATTACAAATGTTTTATTTTAAATATACCTATGTGTATTGATAATTAATAATTGTAATCAAATTATGGTGATTTAAAGTTAAAATTTAAGCCCCTTATGCATGCCTTACTGACACAGTGCTAATACCCAGCAGTAGATATACCTAAACAATTTTATAAATGCTCTTTGCCATATATACTTTGATGCTCTGTTCTCTTTAAGTTGACATGCCAGCTGCTGGCTCAGCCAGGCACTCACTATGACAAATCCACATGTGGTATGATCAAAAATTATTTTCTAATACCTCCCTGTCCTTTTTTCTAGATACCATAAGCCCATTGCTTTCTTTAATGTTAAAACTCCTTGGATGACTAACTTTTATAACAAAAAATCTCCAAGTGTGCCCTTTTTAAGTTCTTTAATGAATTCCCTACTAAGTCAACCTTTCACCTATAATCTTGACAGTAAAACGATGTATTCTTCCTAATACAAGACAAGTTCCCCATTCAGCTGTGCACATTTCCAGTTGCAATTCATCCTGTGTCATCTTCGTTTAGTTTTAACCTCTGTCTGTCTGACACTATGTTTCTTTGACATTGTCTACATCTAATAGACTATAAGTGTAACATGGATGCATAAAATAAAAAAAAAAACTCACACCTGTCTCATAAAATAATAGAATAGAATATATTTTAAGTTAATGAACAAAATTCCTTTTTTGTAAAACAAAAAATGGTTATGGCAAAGACAATACCTATAAAAGAGAAAATACTACAAATGTTATTATATTTTGCATGTCACGGTTTTATAAGTTCTTCCAAAAATACGGAGAGGTCACTGGCCCACACATTTTTCAAGGTATATGTGGAATGATTGGGAAAAGAAAAACCATTGCCTTCGGAAAATGCAGACATTAGTGGAGGCGAGTAGTAACTCTTAAGAATACAAATTACACACACATTAGTTGATAAGGAAAATTACGACTTAAGGGCATTTGTTAGAGGTCTGTAAGCAGCAAAAGCAACTCAAAGTTTCCAGTACAGAAAGTCTCACACAGTAAGGCGAAGAGATCATGAAATTTCAAAATACTCAGTACCTACAGAAGAGCATAGAAACCTTTATGGGAAAAATAATTTTATATCCTATTTTCTGACTAACACTTCTGAGAAAAGTGTACAGAATTTGATGCAGAAATGATGGTAAATATCTATAAAATGTCAAACATAATCTTATCATAATACAGATATTTTGTATTAATTTCTCATGGAAGCAATATTTTCCATTCACACTCTCACAAATAGCTCAAGAAGATATGGTTTATCAAAATGAAACAGAGATAGACAATGTAGGAAATAAGGGCTCCAACTACAGAAAGAAGGCACACTTTCAAAATCCTGATAAATGAGTGATAAGTCTAAGGAGAAATTGGGTCAAAGTGGGAAAGAAACAGTTGCAATATAAATAGCTACATGGGGCAAAGTCTAAAAGAAAATACAGTATATAAAGGCACATACATAAGCTGAGAGAGGATTATTTTTCTTAAATTTCTAGTGGTATCAAGGAATGTGAGAAAAATATATGGTAGATATTTTCCAGGTTTTACTGAGCTGCATATTTTAATATTAATTGAATACAAAGTTTTTAGGTAAGAGCACCCATATATATATATATTGTTGTTGTTGTTGTTGTTGTTTGTTTGTTTGTTTGTTTTTTTGTTTTTTTGTTTTTCGAGGTAGGGTTTCACTCTGGTCCAGGCTAACCTGGAATCCACTATGTAGTCTCAGGGTGGCCTCGAACTCACAGCGAGCACCAATATTTTTAACTTAGCAAAATGAAATCAATTAATTCATATATATATACGTATATGAATTATATATATATGCATACTTACATATGTAATGTGTCTCATTAGATTTGTATTCATACGCATGGACAGCCTATATACACATACACATAAAAAACACCTACATATATATAGTGCAAGCTTCTTTTCAAATTGAAAGGGAAAGATTATTAATGAACCTATGAGAAAACTCTCACATTGTTCATACAAGCTTGCACCCAGTGTTCTGGTTCTAAAATTTTAAGAGGTCAGTGTTATTAACTTAGTATGTGACAGATGTTACATTGCAGCTTGAATGAGCAATGTATCAAATTTTGGAGTGCAGATAATGCCAAGAAGAATGTAAAAAACTATTCCCATTTGCACAAAATATAATTAACATAAAGAAACCTCAGAGCAAATCTTTACAGTCTTTCCTTCCTTCTTCCCTCATTCTGACATAAAAGAACTTCCATAATCTGAGGACATTGTTGGAAATCCTGAGTCAGAGCTCTGAATTAGTCTGAGAGGTGTGGGTTCTAAACTCTGTGAGCTGTGTCCCAGAATCTGTTCTATGAAAGATCAGTAGTTACAACATCTGGTGTCCTTCAGCAATGCCCCCTCTTGTTTGAATATATAATTTTTTTCAGTCAGTTTGTAGTAGATTAATCCCTTCCTCCCATAAACTGTCTCATTGGAAGTTCATCACAAAAACATTTTGCTGACTACAACATACAGTAACCAGCAATATTAAAAAGAAGGAATGCAAATAAGCATTTGGGATACATACCAATGGAATGATATTATGTAAAAAAAAATATCTTTAGGTCAAAGTATCAAAGTATTAGGATTTCCTGGCCTTTGTTTAAAATGTACACTGATATTGTTTTACTTCTGTTAATATTTCCATGGAAATCAAAGAATTATTTTTTTTTCTGGTTTTTCAAGGTAGGGTTTCACACTAGCCCAGGCTGACATGGAACTCACTATGTATTCTCAAGATGGCCTCGCCCTCATGGCGATCCTCCTACCTCTGCCTCTGGAGCGCTGAGATTAAAGGCATGTGCCACCATGCCTGGCTAAGAATGATTTTTATTTTAAACCCATCCCATAAAACTTTAATGATATCTTCAGGTTTTATATTTACATGTAACACACACTAAATAAACATAAATACAAACATAAATGTAGTTAGAATTGTGGTGAAAAATAGTATGCAAAACAGAAAAAAAAAAAAAAGAAAGAAAGAAACTGGGAGTGGTGGCTCATGCATTTAATGTCAGCAAGCAAGAGAGTGAGGTGGGAAGGCAGCAGCCTGAACTACAGAGTGAGTTCCAGATCTGCCTGGGCTACAGTGACACCCTAATTCAAAAATCAATAAAATAATTAAAAATGCATAAATAAACTTAAGATACTTAAAATCAGATTAAATAGATAGGGTACACTGGTCAAGGGGATAGTTATTTTCAATAGAAGATATACAAGGAAATTTAACTACTTAAGATTAATTTTTTCTGATGCATAATGAAATGAGGAAATAAAAATAGATTAAATACACATTTTGGAGAAGTTTAATTATGTGAGAGTATAGATAAATTATATGCAACTGGGGCTAGAGAGATGGCTTAGTGGCTAAGACACTTGCCTGCAAAGCCTGAGGATCCATGTTCGACTATCCAGATCCCACGTAAGCCAAACATACCCAGTAATGCAAGCGCACTAGGGGGCACAGTTCAATTGCAGTGGCTGGAGGCCGTGGTGTGCCAATTCTCTTCCTTTCCTTCCCTCTCTCTCTCTTTCTCTCTCTCTCTCTCGCTCTCCCCCTCTCATTCATAAGAAAATATGAAAATAGAGGGGCATGAGATGATTCTTCTTAAAAATTATTTGCTAAAGATGGAGGAAAAGACAAAAGTAGCAAAGTTTCAGTCAACCAGATCTGCCCTACATAGTAATAAGAGAAAATTAGATGATGAAGAAAAGAGAATCATCTTGAGAGTCAAAGTTTTTGTGATATGGAAGGAAAAGGAATTCACTGTGCAACCTGGATGACATTAAATTCAGGGAATATTCATGTTTATTATATGAAGAAAGAAAAATGTGTGATACCCCATGCACTACTAGGCATTTATCTTAGGAATGAAAAACAGTAATATTACTCTGGACTGATAATTTATTTCTAAATTACAACACATTGTCATAAATTTAGAGTGAGATTTATTATAGCATAAGGAAGGTAGAATCTGAGTATGACTGAATTCAAGCAGAATTGAGTATCTCACAGATGAATATGCTTATGAAAAAGACAAGTAATTACAGTGCATATTTAAGAAAATTATGTTAAGATGCTCAGATGGGTCACATGGTTGAAATGAACATATATTGAATTGAATGGAAGTACAGGAAATGGAAATAAGATTTTGATTTGCAACTTGTCCTCATCTTCTGTATTACAATGAGTCCAGGTTATCTTTTGATCTCCTGCAAAGAAAAAATAAATAAATCTTCACTTAATTACTTTACTAAAAAGCAAGTAATCCAATACATTAAATTGAGTGTAAAAATCATAAGCTTCCCCAGCTGCTTAATTGGGAACTTCATAATGGATTACATAATTTTTTAATAAAATGGAGATAGAAGGAAAGACTGGCAAAGACACAAGGATAAAGGATGAGAAGAAGTAATTACATTTCTCAACTTACTGTGGCAAATTATGAAATGTAGACTATATTCTCCAACTGAGAATATTCTTGCAAAAATCAATGAATAATAAATGACAATTGAGTTGATTAAACATAATAAAAGAGAACTTCAAAAATGTTAATTCATTTAGTTATAACTATTAATAATTAATCAGAGAAATATTCTAAATTATAGAAAAAGACAATTTGGTAAACTTGAATATCTTTTCCTGGTGAAAAAAAATCATTAACTTAATAATAGCTGTAATAATAGGTACAAAAATGAGGGAAGAATGATAGTTTTAATTATATTTACAATATTTTTATTATTATCCAGAGCCAGTCATGCATAAAATCTGAAGCTCAAAACATTAATGATACATGAATGAATTTGGCAATTTAAAATGGTCAATTTACTCCTCCAGATAGGTGTTTGACCCATAACAATACACTGGCTAATGTGGGTTCCATGGAAAGGGATTGCAGTATCTGGCTTTCATTCTATCATTATACATTATCATCCTATTATACAGCATCATACTGGTTACTCTATCCCACAGAACTCCATTTTTATTTTCCATTTGTAGACAATAGGAGTAATTTAATTATTATACATAGTTTTGTCCTGGAGATTGAAGCCTGGTTTGTGCCCCAGTATAGTTGCTTAGAGGCAACTTGCCAGTCAATGGCTGTGTGATCCCTAGGCTTGGACTCAGCTAATCATCTGGAAGCAGTCCTCCAGGTTTCTTCACTGTGTGAATTCAGTACCTGACAAGTGCCAGGATTATGGAGTCTGTGATAGGGCTTGAGGTAGAGCTCAGCAACAGATAGGTGTGTAGCATGTAGAAAGTTCTCTGTTTTATCCCCAGTACTAAAAAAATTCAAAGCCGGGCGTGGTGGCGCACGCCTTTAATCCCAGCACTTGGGAGGCAGAGGTAGGAGGATCACCGAGAGTTCAAGGCCACCCTGAGACTACAGAGTGAATTCCAGGTCAGCCTGGACCAGAGTGAGACCCTGCCTCGAAAAACCACAAAAAAAAAAAAAAAAAAAAAAATTCAAGCCAATATTGTAAATAAAATGACAACAAATGCTGGTGAGGTTGTGCAGAAATAGGAACCCTCATTCACAGTTGTGGGAATGTAAGCTGGTACAACCACTATGGAAAGCAATATGGAGACTCCTAAAAAGGATGACTATAGAGGTACCAACAGACCCAGTTATTCCATTACTGGGCATTTACCCTAAAAGTTCCAAGCCTCCGTTCAGAGATATTTGCTAAACCATGTTTATAGATGCTCAATTCATAATAGCTAAGAACTGGAATCAACACAGATGTCCATCATTAGATGAATGGATAACTAAGATGTGGTATATCTACACAATGGAATTCTACATAGCAGTAAGGAAAAATGACACAATGCAATTTGAAGAAAAATGGTCAAACTTGGAACAGATCATTCTCAGTGAACTCACCCAAACAAAGAAAGATAAGTGTTACATGGTCCCAATCATCTGTGGCTCCTAACCTGAATTTGCCCAAGATGCTGACACACCTAATAAGCATCTCAAGGACTGGACAACAGGGATGGTGGAGCAGGACGGGAGGGTAAGAGTGGGGGGGGGACAAAAAGAACTGGACCCAAATGGAAATGGTACCATAAAGTCCTATATTCTGAAAGACATATTAAAAGGTTGAACCTTCATCAGGTACTTAGAGAGAACACTTGAATCACAGGGACCTGGAGAAGGTAGGATGAAAACTAACCTCAATCTTCTCCTGTTTCTCTCTCTCTTATGCCTTCTTCTTTCTCTTCTCTCTTTCTCTTCATCTTTCATAATACCTATATTTTTCTTCCTTTTTTTTCCCCTTGGCACTGACCTGTAACTCCCAGACCCAGCATGTGGTTAACATCCACAATGTGCTGTTGATCAGTGAGACATCCAAGGTAAAACTCTACTGCTGAAGACACCATATTATGTTAGGACGGAACATGGACTGACCTGGCTGAAATCTGGAAGAGAGTCTGTCCCCAGACAGCTTGTCTAGCACCAGAAGGTGTTACACGAACAACTGGGGAAAATGGTCAACATCTGTCTAAGCAACTTGTGGTCTAAGCTACTCAGCAACAATCAAATTTCCGTGATGCTCACACAAGGGAAATAGTGGCACACAGCCATGGTGGGTTACCAACTGCTCTTGATTTGGCTAACGGATCTGCTCAGTGGAACAGAACCCATACCTGGAACAGACAAACAAGTCAGAACCATATCCAAAATGAGCCCGCTTTCCAATATCAAGGTCCCACAAATAGTGGGATTCAAGAGGGCCTACACCTATTAAATTCTCTCTAAAATAATAATGGTTATCCATGTATCTTGACCTTAGTCTCCATTGGAGAATTTGCTTCTCTTTTTCAGATGGATGCAGAACCTGGGGAAAGATTCAGCCCCATTGCACCTCACCAGGATGCCAGCTGAAGACATAGAGTTATTGGGGAAATGAGAAAGAGTGTTGTTTTCTCGGTGAACCTGATGTCAGCACAAGGGTGAATGAGATAGACACAGAGCACACTCAGCTCCTACCAAATCAGATATCCAGAGACACAGAGACTCTCAAGACCTTGTCACTGAAATAGACCTAAAATGAACCCAACATGGCTCAGGGAAATTTTCAGAAGAGGGGGCGGAAAGATTGTTAGGGCCATAAGTTAGGCCATTATGCACAGACACATTGACTCTCCCCCATAACTGATAGCTACCCCCACAATGCAAGACCTTCAATCTCCATGGGGAGGACAGGGAGAAGGCTAATGATGGTACAATCAGGGCTGTATACACACTATATACATAACTAATAATTTAAAAAAAAGTGCTGCATGCAGGGCCTACTGTCCTGGGTTCAACTCCCCATTCATTATGTAAATCCAGATGCACAAAGTGGTGGGCTCACGCAACTGGAGTTTGTTTGCAGTGGCAAGAGTCCCTGGCATATTCATTTATTTCTCTCTTTCTCTTCTTTCTCACTCTCCATCTCTCATAAAAAAATAAAGACTCACAGTAAAAAAAATTACACATTTAAGTTATGTTTTGTTTTTAATTATTGTGCTACATTAAATAATTAAATTTTCAGGGACTGATGTTTTTAATTTAATTCATTAACAATAATAAAATATTTTTAAAAACTGTACACTAATGATTTCCCTAATTGATCAAAGGAGTTTTTTTTTTTTTTTTTTTTTTTTTTTTTTTTTTCTACAGGGCTTGAGGGGAAGGTAAGGGTGCAGGAGGGTAGATACAAAACTGAATCCAAATGGAACTGGTACCATAAAATTCTACATCCTGGAAGACAGACTATAAGGTCTCATCAGGACCTTAGAGGGAACATCTGAATCAAAGGGCACTGGAGAGGGTGAGATGAAGCCTAACCTTAAATTTCTCCTCTTTCCTTTTTCTTTTCTTCTTCTTTTATTTTTCTATTTTTGTTCTTTCTCTTCTTTCTTTTCCTTTGGCACTGGCCTGTAACTCCCAGTTCCAGGAAGTGGTTAACACCGACAGTGTGCTGTTGATTAGAGAGACTTACAAGGTTTCTTAAAACAAGACAGATTTCTTTGAGAGCACTTGATTACACAGCAAAAGTTAATGGTAAGACCCTACTGCTGAAGGCACCTTATGCTGTCAGTACAGAACATGGAGAGACCTGGCTGGAATCTGGAAGAGGGCCAGTCCCCAGACAGCCAGTGTATTGCTAGAAGGTTTTCAATGAGCTACTGGGGGAAAGTGGACAACATCAATATGAGCAACTTGAAGTCTAAGCTACTCAGAAGCTAACAACCTGAGGCAATGCTCACACAAGTACAGTAGTGGCACACAGCCATGGTGGATAACCAACTGCTCTTGGATTGGCTTACTAATCTGCTCAGTGGAAAGGAACCTGTATCTGGAACTGGGAAACAAATCAGAATTATATCCATATAATGAGTTCTCTCTCCAATATTAAGCTCCCACCAATCTTGTGCTACAAGAGAGCCTACATCCATTAAATTCTCTCTAAACTAACAATGGCTATCCCATTTAAACTGGGCTGAATTCACTTTCCTTTGGAGAATCTCCTTCTTTTTCAGACAGAATTGGGACCTGAGGAGAAAAAGGCCCATGGCACTTCACCAGGGTCCCAGCTGAAACCAGAGGGGAATTAGGGAAATGAGCAAGAGTGCCGCTTTCTAGGTGAACCTGATATCAGCACAAGGGTGAAGAAGATAGACACTGAAGACACTTAAAACCTATGAAACCAGAGATCCAGAGGATCCTAGAGCCCATCATTGAAGTAGATTTAAAACAATCCTAACATGGCTCAGAGAATTTCATGGAAGAGGAGATGGAAAGACTGTTAGAGCCCCAAGTTAGGACATTATGCAGAGAGACATTGCTTCTTCCCCATAACTGACGACTACCCCCACAAGGCCCTACCCACAAGCCCCATGGGGATGATAAGCATCTCCAACAAGGAGGGTCCCTTTTGGGGAGCAGGATTGACAGAAAGAATGCTACAAAAATGTGTTGTTTACATACTAAGTATATCCATAACTAATAAAATAAAGTAAAAAGATTATCTAATCTGGTTATAGAAGATGGAAAACATAGTTTGTGGTTATTGTGTACATAGTTTACAAATTTGAAATCATTTTGTTTTCCTGAGTCCCATCATGTTTTCTCCAGCTGCATTATATTCTACATAGATGGCAAGAATACTGGATTGAGAATTATCAATTTCCTGGGCAGCAGCTGGACACAACCATGTAAATGTTGAAGTGAAATAATCCATAGTCGTCATGCTAATGCTTTTACAAAAACAAGGGCAATCATGCTGACAGCCTATAGTGCTGATGGAGAATTAAAGAATCAATCTTCTTGTCTTAGAGACTACTCTTCTGAGTGCCTTTGCACACTCCAGGAACTTACACTCTCAGCAGGAATGCCATTATCTGTCTGGAAATGTTTCAGCTTTTATATTTCCTAGTTACTTCTTTCATTCAAGCTGAGTGAAAGCATTGCTCTTTTTTTCTTTGCCTTTTGAAAGGCTAAATATATATATATATATATATATATATCCTAAAAGTCAGTTCCTAATGACAATGTAGTTGTTATTTGAGGGAAACAGCTCTTGGTCTGGCATGTGTCATTGAGAATTTGTGACCCAACCAAGTTAAACCTGCCAGAGAATGTGAACTGCCAATCATCTTGCACATGCCCTTCAGACTTGCACCTGAATTGCTTCAGTGTTCCTGTTTCTCAATAATATAGTACTAATCTTCATATATATATATATATATATATATATATATATATATATATATATGGTGAGAGAGAGAGAGAGAGAGAGAGAGAGAAAGAATGGGTGTGCAAGGGCCTTCAGCCGCTTCAACCTCCAGATGCATATGCCATCCAGTGCATCTGACTTACTTGGGTACTACAGGTTCAAGCCTGAATCTTTTGATTTTGCAGACAAGTGCCTTAACCATTAAGATATCTCTCCATACAATACAGAAAATGTCTTCTTAATAGATTATTACTTATCTTCATCCAAAGCAAACCACCTGGGAATTATAATTACATCTTATTTTTTGGCATTGTGTTAACTGATTAAGAGAGCCAGCTTACTCTAAAACAGTCCAAAGCAACATTTAGTTAATGCAAATGTATAACCCGAAGATTTTCAACTATATTAACAAGAAAACACTTTGGAACAAAGGTGAGGGTCTTGAACAAATGGTTCTAGAAAATGTGAATATGCTCATGCAAAAATGAAACTGCATCCCAGACTCTGACCACATACCCAAAACAAACCAGCCAGAACCCACATGCTTAAAGACATAAATAGAAGACATGAGACTCAACAATAGGTAACTATTAGAAGAGCCATACAGAAAATGCTGCAGAATAGTGGGCTTGACACCATTAAAAAATAGGAAAATAAAAGCAAGATAGATCAATGGATTACATTAAACATCAAAATGACTGAACACCAAACAAATAGTAGAATAAAAAGACAACCTAGACTGTAGGATAATTTTGCAGACAAGTACTGATTTACAGAACATATAAATGATTCAAAAGGAAAATAACAAAGATCTTATCTGATAGAATAAATAGGCAACCAATAAAAATTCTGAATAGATATCTTCTGAAACAGAAAACATCCATATGGCAAATTGATATAGGAAAACATATTCAGCATCATTTATCATCAGAAAAATAGAACTAAGCACCTCAATGTGATATTGCCTCATTCCAATAAGAATGCCTATTATCAAACAGGAAAAAGAACAACAACAACAACAGTCAAAAAAAAAAAAAGATTCTGAAGTAATAATCCAGAAAGATGAAAGGTTTTACTTTGGTGGGAATGAAATTAA
The DNA here is from genome assembly GCA_036365145.1 of Orientallactaga sibirica. Taxonomy (NCBI): domain Eukaryota; kingdom Metazoa; phylum Chordata; class Mammalia; order Rodentia; family Dipodidae; genus Orientallactaga; species Orientallactaga sibirica. Next base: position 8,225,027 of record JAEOAD010000010.1, on the reverse strand, counting down.
TTACTACATATGGAAACCAATGGAGATTTCCTTCTCAAAATTCTCAAAACTGTATCCGTGATCCAGCAATTCTACCACAAGGTGTATACAAATATGAAACAAAATCAGTTAATTTAAATTACATAGTTTCTATAACAAACTTTTATGAGTTGTTGGATTTTCTTAACAAAGTCAGTAAAATCATTACTATGTAACTAGATATTTTATAATAAGTTATTTTCAGGTTAATGAGTTAGAATATGGCTAGCTATATAAATTGACACAGATATATGGAATATCCACTCAAAAGACCCACAAAAACTACAGAAAAGTGTATGTCAAGTATATCATAAAAATTCATTAAGGTGAACATTTAAATTGATTACTGTAAATCAGATAATATGTATACTTTCTAGTGTATGTTGAATATATAAGATATATATTTTTATATGGTAGCTAGTTATCTATGTTAATATAATATCACCTAAATGGTTTATAATTTTTACTTTGAATTCATCTATATACATGGACAAATGTAGTCCAAATTTTATTGCAAAGACTATTATACACATGATGCTAATTTCTGACAAGTGTTGTGAAAACAATAAATCAACACCATTCATGATTTCATATTTATATATGTATAATACTAAAAAAGTCTCAGTGAACCAATACAGTCCTGAGCAAAATTGAACATATTGTGTTAATCTTAAAAGGAAAAAAATACAGCCTCTATAATATAACACTGGCCTGGCTAGATCAATTCAGACTAATGTTTAAATGCATCATCATCATAATCAGAGTGCTAAGCCTATTTCATTTCAAAGAACAACATCAAAGAGGCCATTCTGTGGCCATGGTGAATCAACCAACCCCATCATTCCATTATTATGTCTGACACAAGAAAACTTAATACCATCATGACTGCCTGTAGCGCAAAGTGACTACAATTCACATAGCCTACATGACAGCAATTTATTATCAGTTGTTTTCTTTAATATATTTTATTTTTATTCACTTATCTATTTGAGAAAGAGAGAGAGAGAGAGAGAAGAGAGGAAGAGAAGGGGGTGCCAGGGCCTCCAGCCACTGCAAACTTACTCCAGACGCATTGTCCCCCCTGAGCATCTGTCTAACATGGGTCCTGGGGAATCGAACCTTGGTACTTTGGCTTTGCAGGCAAATGCCTTAACCATCAAGACATCCCTCCAACCCTTAGCTTTTTTTTTTTATCCACTACAGCTTTACTTTTATTATCCCTACCACACAAATAAGATTTATTAAAATATCTAAGCACAAAAGTTTTCCAAATCCTAAGTGTCAATATAAATTCAAGATAGTGTGAATAAGACTTATGTAAATCTACTTTTTTGAATAATGGCACATCTAGAAGCTGTAGACTGTTACTAGATTTCTCCACATTCTAAAAGCCTCCAATCAAATAATCCTTCTTTTTTGATATTTGACAATAACCTAAAGTTCTTGAATTCTATAATTCTTTCCTGCCAGCTTCTCACCGAGTCCTTGTAGTTCTGTAGAGTATGTATTATTGTTGGTGGCAAGAGAACACTCACCCAAATATCAAATACAAATGGCATCATGGCTTGAGGGCATTGGCAGAAAATTCAAACGATAATTTAGTATTTAAACTCAATTGGTTCAATTTCTTATATGAAGTTAATTAAAGATAACTTGATGAAATTATCTCAGTACATAAAGAAAAACAGTTACACATAATCTAACATTAAATCTTAGTAGCTTTTATTGAGTCAGCTTTATTTATTAAATTTAGTAGTAAAGAACCTAATTATTCAGGACTGGAGAGATGACTCAAGGGTTAAGATACTTTCCTGCAAAGTCTAATGACCCAAGTTCAATTCCTCAGTGCCCATGGAAAGCCAGATGCACAAAATTATGTATGCTTCTGGAGTTCGTTTACAGGGACTAGAGGCCCTAGTGTGCCCATTTTCTCCCTCTCTCTCTCTCCCTCCCTCCTCTCTCTCTCTTTCTCTCTCCCTTCCTTCCTCCTGTAAATAAATAAAATAATTTTAAAAGATTATATTCAAACAAAATTCACCTATGTAAAATAAAATGATCATGTACAGTAAACATACATAATGGTAGGATGTCCAAAATTATTTCTGTATGTAAAAGGCACAAAACAGTAAACATTATCACTGCTTTTACTATGTAGATGTAAAAGAAAGTGAACACAATGAAGGGCATTGTGACAGATGACATAGTAATAATGTCTTGTAAAGAGATCAATTACTTAAAATAATATTATAAATCACTTTGAAAAATATTACTTCAATGGCATTATATATCTAAGCAAGTAACATAAACATTTATGCATAGTGAATCTCTCAACTCTATCAAACCTTATTTACAAAAAGATTTTAAAGTGATTCAGAAAAGATATATCTTTGTGCTTTGACTGCATTTGTATACAGATTCAGTTGTTAGCTGCAATGGATTTTTTGGTTTATCTTGTTCTGAGACTTATAGGAAAATATAAGCAACAAAAATAGTTATAATACAGTTAAAGAAAATTGTAAAAGAAATATGATGTGCCTCAGGAGTTTATTACAAATTATAAATAAGACTGGTTTCTTATATCCTAAACTGACAATAGATTAGTGAATGAAGAAAGGCAAGGGCTGAGCAAGTCCTGCTTGAGCATTTGCATTCTGAATACTCCTTGCCTGTAAATTTTGTTTGAGATTCATTAAAATATGACAGATATTTATTTTTATTAATTCATTTTACCTGTGGACAATTTCATATATGCATATAATACATTTTAACATATCATCATTACATAATCTTGCATCAGTCCTAGTCCCAGTGAACACTTTCTTTTCAATTACTCCCACTTCTATTCTACTTTGATGTGTGTGTGTGTGTGTGTGTGTGTGTGTGTGTGTGTTGATTGCATAAGCAAAAGGGAGGGATTATTTACCAGTGACCATCTCCTCCCTCCACTACCATTTACTTCAATTAACTGCTCAGGAAGGGTTAGGACCTCATGGAAAAGATTGGTACTTTCAGAAGCAATGCTAAAACCATCCTGGGTCCACCTCATATAGAAAGTATTATCTGGGCCTGAGAGATGGCTTAGCAGTTAAGGTGCCTGCCTCCTAAGCCTAAAGAACGCTGGTTCCAATCTCCAGCAGTTCCAATCTCCAGGTCCCACTTTTAGCCAGATGCAAAGTGATGCAAGGGCGCAATGCTGCACTTGACCACAAGGGGGCACACACATCTGGATTTCGTTTGCACCAGCTGAGAGGCTGCTGGTGGGCCCATCTCTGTCTTCCTCTCCCTCTCTCTCTCTCTGTCACCCTGTGACCCTCTCCAAAAAAAAAATAAAAAAATAAAAGAAAAAGAAAAAGAAAGTATTATCCACAACTTCGTAAAGCATGCAACAACTTCGTAAAGCATGCACACATTAGTATCATTTGTTGACCTAATTCTGAGGAAATAAATACTAACTTTTCCATGAAATAAAAGTAGAAAGTTAAGTGACATATTGTTGGACACAAAATAATGTGACTATAGAGATAGACAATACATTGGACTAAGTCAAAATTGAGAACATTTTCCATCAATTGCTTATGGTATAGATTGAAAAGAAAAAACACCAAATCCAAGTTTGAATTGCATTAATCAGAAACTTTCTATATATGCCAGCTTAGCAAATCCAAAAGAAATATTAATAGCAGTTTAAAGAGACACTATAAATGAAGGTAACCATATAGTTAAAACACATTAAAAGTTCGATAACATATTTTTGTGTGAAACAAAAAAATAACACAATAGATACTGGTAAGCACTGAATGTTTTAGAAGAATGACTATACCCATATGTTTGAATTGGGAGGATAATTTGTTATGGCCTCCAATAGTTTTGTGTTGCTAATTTCTAAAATTAAATACATGCATAATTCTCAAACAGGCATTGAATTAATGTTTATTCCCAAAATTATGGACATATGTGACAAAAGTAATACAATTAAGCTCATTTCAGGATTTACAAAGTAGTATTAAACTGGAAAATCCTCAATAAGCATTGGCAATGGGAGATATAAGTGTTTCCATACAATAGAAAACTCCCTTACAATGAAAATTAAGTAGTACAACTTCATAAAGGGACATGATTGAATCACAGAAACACAATATTAATTAAAGTAATCTAGTGGAAAACACACATTGTGAATTTTGTGTGTGTGTGTGTGTGTGTGTGTGTGTGTGTGTGTGAGGTCATGTACATGTTGTCATCTCACAGTGCAATTGTGAATGTCTGTCCTTGCCTTCCACCTGAGGCAGGATCCATCATTGTTGTTCACCACTGGTTTACCCAGGCTAAAGCATTTTTAGCTACTCTCCTGTGTCTGCCTCTTTTTTATTATAGGCACACTGGGAGTTCAGACATTTGTCACATTATCTTTCTTTTACATGGAGTCTCAGGATCTGAACTCAGATTGTCACACTTGTGTGGCAAATGCTTTATCCAATGAAGCACTCCCCAAACACAGATTGTATTACTAATCTACTAAAGTCAACATCAGTAGTCACAATTTAATAATAACCTTATGAAAGGAATACAAAGATGCTTTATGTGTTGACAACCTTATAAAAACCAAGTAATATTTGGGTAGAAAATTTGATATGGTAAGGAAATTATTCTTATAACAAACATCTCTCTCAGTACTATCACTTTATTTGGTAGTCTACACTGGGCCTTATTTTATTTGTTTTAAATGGATAAAAATAAATTACATATGCACTGTTCATGTTATATAAAATTTACTACAGTTATTCTATTCACTTCCACACATACTCATTATTTGCTTCATAAAATGATTATAGCTAATTTGTTACCTGATTTGAAATCAGCCTAAATTATGAGGATATTTAACCTGATTGTTTAAATTCACAACCATCATATTAACATATGCAGAGGCTTGAAATTTGCCTAAAACCCTCAAGGTAAAAGTAGGTCATTTTTGTTTTTTCAGTTATAAAAATAGTGTGCAGAGAGAAAAAAGGCAATATGCCCTATTTGCACTATTTTTTCACTTAATGATTAAAATTGATGATTTTAGTTCAAGATGACAAATCTGTATTTGGAATTGTCTACTATATCTGCAATATAAAGACTTGTAAAATTTATTTTTATTCCAATAAATGATTCACGGGATAGAGAAATTGCTTAGCGGGTAAGGCACTTGCCTGCAAAGCCTAAGGATCCAAGTTCAATTGCCTAATACCCATGTAAGCTAGATGCACATGGTAGCACATGCATCTGGAGTTTGTTTGCTAGGACTAGAGGGCTTGGTGCACCCTTTCTCTCTCTATATATATATGCCTCTGTCTCTCATAATAAATAAATGAATGAATAAATGAATAATTAATTAAAATATTAATAACCAGTTAATTAGTAAAAAACATGATTAATATATCTCTAAATCAACATTCCAAGTACTAGCATTAGGAGCAGAAGAAGGTGCCTATCTTCCTTAAATATCTTGTAAATCACTGTGAGTATCTTGTGGTCTCACTTAATTTTGAAATGCTTGTACATATCCAGCAGTAGAACAATACAGTAAAATATTAATGGGGTTCACCCTGGAATACAAGATTTAATAAGGAATGGATTCACATTTTTCTTCCTAAAAACAGAAGTATTAACCTTATTGTTATGTGATTCAACAACTTATGAAACTGCAAAAACTTAACCTTTAATATTTCAGATGGAGACTTATATAAGATGGGGGTTAATATTGTTTATTATTATCTATGAATCCCTGGCAATATCATATTCCAATTAAGGTTTAATTATAAGTGGACTAAAATAAAAATATTTATGTATGCTATTTCAAATATATTTTAAATCTATGATGTGCTCTGGAAAAAATAAGAATTGCTGCTTAAATTGTGTATTTCATTTTGGATTATTTATGGATTTTTAATTTTAATTATCATTATTATTAACAACATATTTTGTATGGATATTTTGTTATTATATATTTTTGGGCTGTGAATTTTTTGGTAAATTTTAGTATATATATATATATATATATATATATATATATATATATATATATATATATATGTTAGACGTCTGAAACTCTTAGTAGACAGGCAATTAAAATATCCTTATAAAGATATTAAAAGCAGGGCTAGAAATTAACTCATTTAATAAAGTGCTTGCCTAACAAACACAAAGACCTAAATTGAATTCCCAGGACCCATGTAAAATGATGTGTGGTTGCATGTGTCTGGAATTCCAGAGCTGCTAAGGTAGAAACAGGAATATCTCTGAGGCAAATCTAGCTAAATTGATAATCTCCAGACCATTGTGATCCTGTATAATATAAAACATGGTTGGTGTTTCTTAGGAAATACAATTAAGGTTGTCTTCTGGCCTCCAAATGCACAAACATATGAACATGTACATACACATAACAATACATATATGCTCAAGAAATGTATGAAAAGAAATAGAAGCATTTCTGCTGATTAGAAAAATATAACTTATTAAAGATAATTTAGACATTAATTTCTAAGACCTTATTCAATACATGATTCTTAAATTCTATATTACATGTATTATCTGTTAAGCTAGATGAAATTTAAAATGTTTTATGTGTATACACACAAGCATACATATATATTTTCAAGTTATCTCTGTTACAAAGCAAAATAAAAATATTAAATATAATTTTCCTTTTGAAGGATATTTTAGAAACTTAAATGTTTGCTTAAAATAAAACACATGCCTTAATAATTGTACAGTTTTTTTGATTAGACCTAATGGACATATATAGAACAGTCTACCCAAAATCAACAGATTACACATTCTTCTCAACAACACATGAAACTTTCTCTAAAATAGATCCTATACTGGGTCATAAAGCCAACCTCCAAATATTTAGGAAGATTGACATAACTTCCTGCATGATATCAGATCACAATGCTGTATTGCTAGAATTTAACAACAGAAGATATGCTAGGTACCAAACCAACTCCTGGAAACTGAACAACGCATTCTTAAACAATAACTGGGTAGTGGACCAAATAAAAAATGAAATTGCAAAATTTCTAGAAATGAATGACAATGAGAACACAACACACAAAAACTTATGGGACACAATAAAGGCAGTCCTCAGGGGAAAATTCATTGTGCTTCACAACAATGCCTTCATAACAAAGACAGAGAGATCCCAAATCAATAACCTAACCATCCACCTAAAGGCATTGGAAAACAAAAAGTATCCAACCCAAAAAGCTCCAGATGGAAAAAAATAATTAAGATTAGAGCAGAAATTAATGAATTGGAAACTAAGAAAACAATTTAAAATGATTAATTTTATTATTTGAAAAAATAAACAACATTAATAAATCCCAGGCCAATTTGATCAAGCATAAAAAAGAGACAACTCAAATTAACAAAATTAGAAATGAAAAAGGAGAGATCACAACAGACATAAGTGAAATTGAATCATCTGGGACTTACTTCAAAAAGCTCTACTCTACAAAACTGGATAATTTGGTGGAAAAGGATGAATTCCAATACACATGCCACCTATCCATGGTAAACTCAGAGCACATTAATCTCCTGAACAAAGCCATCAGAACCATTGAGATTGAAAGGGTAATCAAAAATCACCCTAAAAAGAAGAGTCCAGGACCAGATGGCTTCTCAGATGAATTCTACCAAATATTCATGGAAGAACTGAAACCAATTTTTGTCAAATTGTGCCACACAATTGGAGAACAGGGAAAGTTCCCCAAGTTCTTCTGTGAAGGACCTAATGCCAAAACCAGGCAGAGATGCCACAAGAAAAGAAAACCATAGGCCTATTTCCCTGATGAACTTAGATGTTAAAGATCCTGAATAAAATCCTCACAAACCAAATTCAACAGCACATCAAAAGCATTATGCGCCTGGATCAAGTAGGTTTCATGCAAGGAATGCCAGGATATTCCAACATACAGAAATCTGTCTATGTAATACACCACATAAATAAGCTTACATACAAAAACCACATGATTATGTCGAAAGATGCAGAAAAAGCCTTTGACAAAATACAACATCACTTAATGATCAAAACATTGGAGAGACTAGGCATGGGTGGTCTATATCTCAACATAATAAAGCCTACGTATAAAGATCCTAAAGCCCAAATAATACTTAATGGGGAGAGACTGATGGAATTCTCATTGAGATCAGGAACAAGGCAGGGGTGTCCACTCTCACCTCTACTCTTCAACATAGTATTGGAAGTACTAGCTCAAGCAGTAAGACAGGAGAAAAAAATAAAAGTGATACAAATTGGAAAGGAAGAAGTTAAGTTAGCCTTATTTGCAGATGACATGATTCTATATGCAAAAGACAAAGATATGGAGAAAGAAATAAGTGACATTGTCCCATTTTCAACAGTATCAAAAATATACCTTGGAATAACATTACCAAAGGAGGTGAAAGACCTTTACAATAAAAACATAAAGATATTCAAGAAAGAAATTGAGGAGGATTTGAGAAAATGGAAAACCTTCCCATGATCCTGGATAAGCAGAATTAACATTATGAAAATGGCAATCTTACCAAAAGCAATATAGAGATTTAATGCAATACCAATAAAAATCCCAACATCATTCTTCATAAAGATAGAAAAAATGATCTCAAAATTTAAATGGAATGGCAGGAAGCCTTGGATATCAAAGCATATCCTCAGCAAAAGAAAAACGTCCGGAGATATCACCATACCTGATCTAAAGCTATACTACAAAGCCACAGTAATAAAAACAACATGGCACTGATATAAAAACATATTTCAACCTTCTCCTGTTTCTCTCTCTGACTCCCAGTACTAGCATGTGGTTAACATCCATGATGAGCTGTTGATCAGAGAGACCTACAAGGTTTCCCCAAAAAAGACAGATTTCTGTCAGAGTACTTGATGAACCACCAAAGGTTAATGGTAAGACCCTACTGCCAATGACACCATATGCTTTTGGGATCGAACATGGAGTGACCTGGCTGGAATCTAGAAGAGTGACAATCCCTAGACAGTTAGCTTGTCTAGTGCCAGGAGGTGCTACATGAGTGACTGGGGGAAAATGACCAACATCTGTCTAAGCAACTTGTGCTCTAAACTACTCAGCAGCAATCAACCTGACATTATGCTCACACAAATGCAATTGTGGCACACAGTCATGGTGGGTTACCAACTGCTCTTGATTTGGCTAACATATCCGCCCAGTGTAAAGGAACCCATACCTGGAACTGGGAAACAAGTCAAACCATATCCAAAACATGAGTTAACTCTCCAATATCAAAATCCCACCAATAGTGGGATACAAGAGGACCTAAACCTATTTAATTCTCTCTAAAACAATAATGGTTATCCATGTATCTTGGGGAAATGAGCAAGAGCTCTGCTTTCTTAGTGAACCTTGCATCAGTACAGGGGTGAAGGAGATAGACACAGAGAACACTCAACTTCTACCAAATCAGATATCCAAAGACACAGAGACTCCCATGACCTTGTTACCAAAATAGACCTAAAATAAACCCAACATGGCTCAGGGAAATTTGTGAAAGATGGGGCAGAAAGATTGTTTGAACCATATGTTTGGTCGTTATGCACAGAGACATTGCCTCACCCCCATAACTGATGGCTACCCCCACAATGCAAGACTCACAATCCCCGAGGGGGGCAAGAAGTAGGAGAAGTCTAACGATGGTACCATCATGGCTGCATAAACATTATATAGATAACTAAAAAAAAAAAAAAAAAAGAATATGTTCTGGTTTATTTATACTGGGCATTGTGATGCATGCTTGTAATTTCAAAATTGTAATCTCTCTGGAGCGGCATAGACAGGAGAATCCCTGGGTCCTGGTAGGTAGCTAGTCTTGCTGAATTGGGGATCTCCAAGTTCAAGTAGAGAACATGTTTTAAAGAATAAGGTTAGGGGCTGGAGAAATGGTTTAGCAGTGCAAAAAACTTGCCTGCAAAGCCTAAGGTTCTAGGTTCAATTCCCCAGTACCCACGTAAGCCAGATACACAGGGTGGTGCATGTGTTGGAGTACATTTGCAGTGGCTAGATGCCCTGGTGCACCAATTCTCTCTCTATCTGGCCCCCCTCTCATAAATTATTAAATGCTTAAAATAGAGAGGAGTGGCAAGGCAGATAAAAAAATTAGATTTATTAGCGTAAGCAGTATGCAGAGATGATCTGTGCTTTCAGTGTGGGGACATGGTGCTGTACAATTAGTGCAATTAGGGGAGGTTCTTAACACCTACACTGTGAAGTGATAGGTTTAATGTTCCCGTGCCATTCCTACTATTCATGTACAAGTTTTGAAAAGTGAACAAACAGAATGACATGCTCTAACAAACAGGACTTAAGTAGAAAGAAATCAATCTGATTTCAGCTGTATGAATATGTCACAGTTACAGAGATCTAATATAGTCATTTACTCTTACATTAACATGTTATCACAATAAGATACAATATGAAACAATTTTGCAAAAAAATTCCCATTTTTCTTAATTTATGTGTTGGTTATGTTTTTATAAATAGCATGCATATATTTATCTAAATCCATTTGCATATTTAGAATCAATTACAATTTTATGTACATATTTAGGTTTACAGGTAATTTTTGAATATTTGTATTTGGATATTTGTGTGAAAGTATCTATTTAAAACTAGTATTTTATTTACATTGTCTTATATAATTATTTTCTAATATTTTAATGGATCAATTATAACTTACTAAAATAAAACAATAATAAAAACATTTTAAAAACTTCTAAAGGTGATAAATTTCTTTAGCAAAGTGGCAGGAAACAAAATCAACACACAAAAATCAGTAGTCATTCTATATGCAAAGAACAACTACACAGGGAATGAAATCAGTGAGGCTGTCCTGTTTTCAATAGCTACAAAAAATTAAATTCCTTGGAATAATACTAACTAAGGGTGTGAACGATCTATATAATGAAAACATAGAAACACTCAAGAAAGAAATCAAGGAGGACTTGTGCAGATGGGAAGACTTCCCATGCTCCTGCATATGTACAATTGATATTGTGAAAATGCCAATTTTACAATATCAAAAGCAACACACCGATTTAATGCAATACCAGTAGAAAGTCCAGCATCATTCTTCACAGTGATAGAATAAATTATCTCCAATTTAATATAGAATGGCAACGGGCCTAAGATATCCAAACATACCTGCAGCAAAAGAAATACCTGTATAGGTATTGCCATGTCTGATCTATAGCTCTACTCTAAAGCCATAGTAAACAAAAACAACATGGTACTGGCATAAAACCAGAAATATTGACCAATGGATTAGAATTGAAGGCCCAGGCTGTAGCAGACAGCTTCAGGTTCGCTGAGATGAACTTCCAGACCAGGCACAGTTATGGAGGAAGGGATATTATTTATTGAAGCTTACAGATCCAGGGGAAGTTCCATAATGGCAGAAGTGGCCTGCTCTCCACAGGACCAGGCAAGAGAGCAGAGAAAACCAACCAGCCACCACAGAACACAGAGCAAAACTACAGCCAAAAGGTCACACAGCACACTTCAGGAACTCCTGCTAGGCACATTTGCATATCTTTACAATGGACTCTCAAACCATCACCACACCTTAAGACTGGGGCCCCCAGTGACCTTGCCTCTAGCAAGGTGATTGCAGATGCAAACTATAAGTAATAAACCACTGAATATATTGGGGGACATATATTCAAACTACCACATTCCGCCCCTGGCCCCCAATATATTTAGCTCCTGGCCCCCAATAGATTTATAACTATCACACATTGTAAATTGTACTCAGTCCAATTTTGAAGGTTCTCACAGTCTTGATCAACTTAAGATAGTGAGTCCTGTAAAATCAAACAAGTTAAATACTTTCAACATGTAAAGGCACAGAGTAAACATTTTAACTGTATAAGGAATAACAAGGAGAGACTAAAACAATGCAAACTCAGCCATCATCAGTAATCATCAGACTTCTGCAGTTCAAGTTCCATATAACCGTAGACTGACAATCTCCATTTTTTCCAATTCCGCCCCTCCAGCTGGGCAGAGTCTCCAGGGAAAACTTTCATAACATGCCAACACTGCACTCCATGGTAGCCTTTTGCACAGTCCTGGTATATCCAAAACATCTTCAGGTCTCCATGCAAACCACAGTCCATCTTCCAAAAGGCTCTTCCAGCCTATTCCTGAGGGTCTTCATGCCCTGCCTCATGCCTCATCTTAGCAGCAGCTCCTGGAACCGTGTGCAATTCATGACCACTCCATGCATTTTTCATGCTTCCAAAACTAATACCAGGTGTGCAGGACACAGCCATATTCTCAATCCAGGGACAAAATAAACCATAGCCTTGAAAAGCAGGTTCCCTCTCCAGTCAGCTCTTTCCAAGAATTTGCATTTTTAGCAGTCTTTCCTCAGGCATCCTCTCCATTGTTTTAATGTAAATCAAGTCAGGCCACCTTCCTTCCACCTTCCTTAAGATTGCTAATGCGTTGACAATAGCAGCTCCAGTAACCTAAAACCGGTCTCAGTGCCTCTGCTTTTACCTTGCTTGAGGTTTTCCAACTTAAAATCTTAAAATCTCAGTCCAATATCTTTAGCCAAGCACATCAGTCCATTACAAATTTAAGTTTGATCAAACTTTCTGGGCCTGGATAGCAGAACGTAGCCATCCCTTATGCCAGTAGCCCAGTTCCAACAAAGTCCTCTGCAGTCTTTCCTTCCCCTTAGAAAGCTCATAAGCCAAGCCTCGAAGTCCAATACTGTCTGCACTTAGCATTCTCAAACTCTCATCAGAATAGTCCATAAAACTTGGCTTACCACTCCAGAAGGCATCTTCAGTTGCAAGCACCAAGTCCATGCCCATTCCTCCAAAACAAAGGTTGCAAAAGACGAACATCCACGTGGTAAGGTTCATCTCACCCCACACTCCTCGGTACCACTTTACTGTAGCAGACAGCTTCAGGTTCGCTGAGATGAACTTCCAGACCAGGCACAGTTATGGAGGAAGGGATATTATTTATTGAAGCTTACAGATCCAGGGGAAGTTCCATAATGGCAGAAGTGGCCTGCTCTCCACAGGACCAGGCAAGAGAGCAGAGAAAACCAACCAGCCACCACAGAACACAGAGCAAAACTACAGCCAAAAGGTCACACAGCACACTTCAGGAACTCCTGCTAGGCACATTTGCATATCTTTACAATGGACTCTCAAACCATCACCACACCTTAAGACTGGGGCCCCCAGTGACCTTGCCTCTAGCAAGGTGATTGCAGATGCAAACTATAAGTAATAAACCACTGAATATATTGGGGGACATATATTCAAACTACCACACAGGCCTTAGGTCAAATAACTGCAACTACTTGATCAACAGAGGTCTCAATAATGTAGTCTGGAGAAAAGACAGCATCTTTAACAAATGGTGCTGGAAATTTTGGATAATCACATGTAGTAAAATAAAACTAGGCCCACTCATCTCGCCATACACAGAAATCAATTCCAAATGGATTGGAGACCTCAATATAAGACTTGAAACTCTTCAAGTACTGGAATTAAAAACAGGAGGAACTCTCTACAATATAGTGTTGGGGAAGAACTTTCTAAAGTATATTACTCTAGTAGCCCAGGAAATTAAGCAATCTGTCAACCAATGGGATCTCATGAATCTGAAAAGCTTCTGCACAGACAAACATACCATAAGCAGACCCAAGAGATTAACTGACAGAATAGGAGAAAATTTTCTACAGCTATACTTTTGCCTGTATTTTGTCTCCATTTAATTCCTATAACGCTTCATATTAAAAGTTTTTTCCTATAATATTTTATATAAAATGGAAGCACATTGTGATGTTTTAACAGAAATATGTAACAAAACTAATACTTTCATTTTTGTCATTTATTGTGGCAACAATTGTCTTTTTCCTGTGCTAAATATGATTGGATACAAGGATATGTTCCTCAGGAAATTTCCTCCTAGGAAATTTATAAAGTGTATACTTAGATTTTCAGCTGTGAGGAGTCAGAAGTTGGCTCTGCTTTTCTTTCAATCACACACCAGTTATCCAATGGCATTTCCTTTTGCAGAGTCACATTTTTCAGCCAAGCTTGTCAAATATTTTTCAGAAGATGTGTTTGGTTTACAGAGAGTAATTGAAAATTTCAAGGCACATGTTTTCCAATATTGAAGGAGCCATCCCTTGCATCTCTGGAAGGCTGAAGTTATGATTCATAACACAGGGTTGTTGGGAGGCGACTTTCCTACAGCTGACCTTTCTCAGCTACTTTTCTTTGTGACATATCTCAAATATAATACACAAGCTTGTTTCACAATCCTTGCTTATACTAAATTTCTTAAAATGACACTAGTGAAATATATCTCTATATAATACAGTCAGTATTAACCATATAGAAAATATTTTTTACATTATATATTCATTCAATGTATGGTTAGACAAAGCATGTTTTCCTGATTGAAGAATAACCCTCAGATATCTCAGAGAAGATGATGATAGTCCTTTCTTGTCTCCTCACAGATCACTTCTAAACATTTAGAGGATTATAAAAAGTACTGTTTCTTGGGGCTGGAGAGATGGCTTAGTGGTTATGGCATTTGCCTGCGAAGCCAAAGGATGCCTGCTCGACTCTCCAGGACCCACTTAAGCTAGAAGTACAAGGGGGGACATGCATCTAGAGTTCATTTGAGTAGCTGGAGGCCCTGGTGTGCCCATTCTCTCTCTCAAATTAAATAAATAAATAAATAAATAAATAAATAAATAAATAAATAAATAAAAGGTTCTGCTTCTTCCAGATATTCTATTTACATTAGAGAAAAGAGGTCTGCTTCCATTTCTCCTTAAAGGATAATAGTAAATATACACACCACTTTGTAAAGTCACTATGAATACTTGTGGGCTAGGCTAATGTAGCGTAAGTCCCTTGAGCATATTTAGATGCCACATGTCTTCAACAGTTTATTCCACAAACTAAGATGTTATGGAAAACTCTGACTGAGTTAAAAGTCAGTCTTACTGCTGATCCACAAATATTATCTTCATATTAGGATAAATAAGCACATATAGAAAATTAAACATACAATTATAATTAATAGAACAGAAAACTCATGCCTTAAAAAATGATATAAAGGAAACTTGAATACTGCAGCACATGCCCATCTAATCTCAGTGATTTAGAGGCCAAGAGGGGGTCCATGAGTTCAAAACCAGTTGTGAAAATATGACAAAACCAAACCTAAACACATGTTTTGTCAGATACACATGTTGATTATCATAAGGAAAGAGACATTGAAAATCAATAAATTATCACAGCTGAGCTGTGAGAACAGCTGTGTTATGAAAGTGATATTGATAAACCAATCAGCCTCAACCACTCACACTATGGAAGGTAACTTTAAATGAATTAAAGCTTCATATATAACAAGTGATACTATGCAGCTACAGAGGAAAAAAATCCTCTTCATGAACTTGGTCTGGACAAAGATTGTAAAACAAGTCCTGAAAAGACAGGCAGCAAAAGAAAATGTAGACAAGTAAGAAGAAAGACTGCATTAAACAACAACAAAAAAATGCTTCTATATAGCAAATGAAGTAGTGTACACAATGAAGATAAAATATAGGAAAAACAGTAAAAAGGCATATATATATATATATATATATATATATATATATATATATATATATATGTTAATGTGCATAATATATAAGTATCTCAATGTCCAAAATAAAATGTTTCCTGATTAAAGAATATATAAAAGTCCTATCTATATTTTTCCTAAAAGAGAATACATACAAAAGTCCAAAATGTTTATGGAAATATGATGAACATCCTTCATTTTAGGGAAACATATGTTAAACCACAATGAGTATCACTTGGACCTAGTTTAAATTGCTATGACAAAGTGAGAGAGAGAGAGAGAGAGGAAGAGAAAGAGGAAGAGAGAGGGAGAAAAATAGAGAAAGTATTGGAAAGAAAGTGAATAAAAGGGAACCCTTCCACACTGTTGTTGCAATTAGGAGAAACATGAAAAAAATAGAATTTAAGTTTCTAAAAATATAAATGGACCAACTATCTCATCCAACAACCTGACAAACTCAGTATGTTTAAAATATATGTTTTCTTATGTTCACTACAGGATTATTCAGAAAAACCAGCAAACTGAAATATCCCCTGCATGGCTTGTCTGATGAGTGGATAAAAATCTTGTAAATAGGGCTGGAGAGAAGGCCTAGCTATTAAACGCTTGCCTATGAAGCCTAAGGACCCTGGTTCGAGGCTCAATTCTCCAGGACCCACGTAAGCCAGATGCACAAGGAGGTGCATGCATCTGGAGTTCATTTGCAGTGGCTGGAGGCCCTGGCACACCCATTCTCTCTCTCTCTCTCTCTCTCTCTTTCTCTCCTGCCTATTTCTGTATCTCTCTCTCTCAAATAAATAAATAAATAAATAAATAATAAAATATTTAAAAAATCTTGTAAATACCCTTGATGGAATAAAGAAATTCTTCCATTTGTGGCATGAATGGAACTGGTGATCATTATGGTATGTAAAATAGATCAGTCACAGAAAAACAGATCCCACGTTATTATGTACATGTATAGAATTACATAGATGGTAGAAGTAAATTGTTGGTTACAAGAATTTGGGGACAGGATAAGTTAGGGAGATATACAAAAAGGCTTATAAACATGTACTAAATTACATACAGATAGAAACAAGCAGTTATGGTATACTGCAGTAAAGTTGGTGATTGTGTATAATAATGATATATTTTACATTTCAAAAAGCTAGAAGAAAGGATTGTAAACGTTTTTTTGTTTTGTTTTTTGTTTTTGTTTGTTTTTGTTTTTCGAGGTAGGGTCTCACTCTGGCCCAGGCTGACCTGGAATTAACTATGTAGTCTCAGGGTGGCCTTGAACTCATGGCAATCCTCCTACCTCTGCCTCCCTAGTGCTGGGATTAAAGGCATGCACCACCACGCCCTGTTTGTAAAAGATTTTTTTTTTGTTTGTAAAAGAAGCTATGTTTAAACTCATTTAAAATAATACACAGTGCATAAAAATGTCACATCATCCTATTCACATGTGACATTTTTATGTTCTACATGCAATTTAAAATAAATTCAGTACTTTTAGGTGAACAAGATATAAAGACTCTCAAAACTCCTGGTGATACTATTCATCACCACTTGAGCTGTCTTGTATGGTGTAAAGAGAATTTGTCAGGCTAATAAAGAGTACACTAAAGAGCTATGAAAGGGTTTCAAGCTGCACATATCACTGGCAGGACTAAACGTATGATCACACAAAGCAATATTATACTGTGAATGATGCACATAAATCATTTAACCTTATGAAAAAAATAAAAAAGACATTACTAATAACTAAAAGCACAAATATATGTAAACTGATGTGCAACAGAGACATTCTGTTGTCAATCAAAATATATCTCAGACAGAAATATGCATTTCTATGTTTATTATATTATTTAAAATACAAAACAAATTGAAAACAACTCAGATATCCATCAGTCAATAAATGGTCTTTATGTAAATGAGATCTAGTCATGAAACAGCCTAGCAACAGCCTCTGTGACCAATTAGTTGCCTTTAAAATATGACCCAACAGCAAAAAAATATAGCAAGTCTTCATTAACTGGGTAGGACAATAGAAATCAGGGACCTTACATTTGTAGAGTAAGAAAGCAGATAAAATTTTGCTCTGTTGCATTTTTTCCTATGAGCAAAGAAATGGGATGGTAAAGGAAGGAAGGCAGTCAGGAAGGAAGGCAGGAAGGCAGAAAGGAAGGAAGGAAGGAAGGAAGGAAGGAAGGAAGGAAGGAAGGAAGGAAGGAAGGGAGGGAGGGAGGGAGGGAGGGAGGGAGGGAGGGAGGGTGTTTGTAAAAGTCAGTGGGAGGATAGATAATTGGAAAGACTTCCATAAAGAACAAATTCTAGGCTCATTCTCTTTAATTTTTTAAAAATTTTATTTATTTATTTATTTATTTATTTATTTATTTATTATTTATGAGAGAGAAAGAGATACAGAAACAGACAAGTAGAGAGAAAGAGAGAGAGAATGGGCACACCAGGGCCTCCAGCTAATGCAAATAAGCTCCAGATGTGTGTGCCCCCTTGGGGATCTGGCTTACATAGGTCCTGGGGAATTGAACCTGAGACCTTTGGCTTTGCAGGAAAGCGCCTTAACCACTAAGCCATCTCTCCAGCCCCCAGGGCTCATTCTCATGTGCAGATTGGGGAACAAGAAGTATGTTCCCAGCTTGAATTTCTGCTGCTCGGTCAATGCCAAACCCTAGTCCTCAATTACATCAGAGTATTTATTGTGGCCAACCAAACCATATCCCATGATTGATTCGTGAGTGTACAGGAGATAGAAAACTTATCTTTTTAGAACCTAAATTTCTAAGACAAGCAAGTTTATAAGCATCTGATGGAGGTAACACTGTCACTGACTTGAAATGGCATACAGTGATTGCATGACAGTTCAAATCTTCACCCAGGTTTGAGTTTATTTTGAGTGTATTACTCATGAATATAACTAGGAAAGATAACATGAGCCAGTGGAAAGAATTCATTTAAAATTATTGTTTCTCTTGAATCTATGTTTGTGGACAACGGGCTTCTGAGTGTCCTACATTAGTATTCAGATGGAATGGCCTTCCCTATCTACTGAACTGACATGTGCTATGTGACTCCCTCTGACAAGTGCAATCTGGGATGAAGTGAGTTTGGCATATTTCACCTCAGATATTTCAATGCACCCTCAGTCTCTTCTTGACCATCTGCTAAATCTGGGCTCCAGAACGAACACTTTGGAGGTGGAATTTTTCTGTCTTTCCCTCAGACTAGGTTCTTTCTCTATGAGTCACAGATAAAGTAACAGCAAATGACTTCTTTTTACTTGTTTAATTTTGCACAAGTGTGTATAATATTGTGTAGTGTGTGTGTGTGTGTGTGTGTGTGAGAGAGAGAGAGAGAGAGAGAGAGAGAGAGAGAGAGTTGAGATGTATGGTATATACATAAATACATGTATGGATGGATGCAAATATGCCCCAGTCACAGATATTGAGGCCAGGGGAGAATACTGATGTCCTGCTTCATTGCTCATACACCCGATTACTTGAGATGGAGTCATTGAACCTGGAGTTGGGATTTTCCTGAGGGTCCAGAGATTCTCTGGTCTCTTCTCTCCACAGAACTTGAGTTATACGCATGCATGGCCAAACTCAGCTGTTTAAGTGCAAGATGAGGAATTGAATTCAGGTTATCTTAGGCCCTCTCAGGCCTTCTCAAACACTCATGCTTGCCCTGTAACACTCTTACTCACTGAACCATCTGTCTATTCCCACAAATAACTTTTTATTGGTGTGTGTTATCAAGTTTGCAAAGAGTATTCATAGTCTATAATTGCTTTAAGTCTTTAAATGGGAAATAATCACAGGAAGGCCTCTAGATGAGGTACTATCCACAGAACCAATCACCTGGTACACCTCGAAAAGAGGAGTAGACCATCTTAATGCACTGAGCCATGATGTGCCTGATGGTGAATTTTAGTCATTGTAGGATTCCCTGTACCTTGGTTTGCTCTCATTTCTCTAGTATAACAGAGTGCATGAAACTTATTGCAGGCCCATACAAATTGCTGGATCCCTATTCTCAATTTTTGTCTTTCCAAAAAAAATCATAATTCAAAAATTAAGCTTTTAATCACTGTATTGTTTTACTTTTATACTTACTTATATTATGCAGCTTATGAATTCAGCAAAAAATATCTTACAGAGAAAATTATGTTGATGTTCTCTTTTCCATGTTCCTCTTAAATGTAAAATCATGGACCTTAAGGTCCTGTCAAAACTGTCAGCCAGAAACACCACCTTTTGCATCTACTCTATCAATGCCAATACTAATATCCCAGAGTATTACCTTTTGGATTTATATATTTACTACTCACATATACTTTACTATAAGTTTTCACTTGGTGTTTTATTTTTGTTTAGAAATATATTAAATAAACATGGTTGAGCAAATGTCTCTGATCTGAGGCTTGGAGCCTTTAGGGTAAATGCCTAGTAAGGGAATAACTGGATCTGTTGGTAGGTCTATGGTCATCCTTTGCAGGAGTCTCCATATAGCTTTCCATAATGGTTGAACCATTTTACACTAACAATGAAAGCTTGTTCCTCTATTTCTCCACAGTCTCGCCAGTATTTGTTGTCATTTTTTTTTTTTTTTAATGTTAGCCATCCTTACTGGGGTAAGGTGGAATCTCATAGTTGTTTTAATTTGCATTTCCCTGATGATTAGGGATGTTGAACATTTTCTTAAGTGTGTGTTTGCCATTTGTATTTCTTCCTCTGAGAACTTCCTGTGCAGTTCTCTGCCCCATTTTGTGAGTGGGTTGTTGCACGATTTATTGTTTAGGCTTTGGAGTTCTTTGTAAATTCTAGAAATTAGGCCTCTGTCAGTTGTATAGCTGGTGAAAATTTTCTCCCATTCTCTGGGTAATCTTCTGGCTTCGGTTATAGTATATTTGTCAGAGAAAAAGCTTTTCAGCTTCATGAGATCCAAATGGTTGAGTTATTGTTTAATTTCCTGAGCTGCTAGGGTTTTGTTCAGGAAGTCTTTTCCCACTCCTATGTCATGGAAGCTGAGAGCTGGAATCAACACAGATGTCCATCATTAGATGAATGGATAACAAAGATGTGGTATATCTATACTATGGAATTCTATGTAGCAGCAAGGAAAGATGAAATAATGAAATTCAAAAAAAAAATGGTCGAACATGGAACAGATCATCCTCAGTGAGCTCACCAAATCACAAAAAGATAATTGTCGTATGGTCTCATTATCTGTCGCTCCTAACCTGAATCAACCTGAGATGCTGCCAAACCTAATGAGAACCCTGAAGACTAGACAATAGGGAGGTTGGGATGGGGGGAGGGTAATGGTGGGAGGGAGGGTAAGGGTGGGGGGACACAAATAAGGACCCAAAAGGAAATGGTACCATAAAATCCTATATTCTGAACAACAGACTAAAACATTGATCCTTCAGCAGGCCCTCAGAGCAAACACCTGAACCACAGGAAATGAGAGAACATCATAAAGACCAACCTTAATCTTTTCATGTTTCTCTTTCTCTCTCTCCCTCTCTCTCTCTCCCTACCTTACTCTCTTTCTCTCTCTTCTTCTCCTCTCTATACTCTCTTTTTCTTTTATATTACCTA
The DNA here is from genome assembly GCA_036365145.1 of Orientallactaga sibirica. Classification (NCBI taxonomy): domain Eukaryota; kingdom Metazoa; phylum Chordata; class Mammalia; order Rodentia; family Dipodidae; genus Orientallactaga; species Orientallactaga sibirica. The sequence continues at coordinate 8,203,720 of JAEOAD010000010.1, read as the reverse complement.
TCTCTTTCTTCCTTCACCTTCCTTGGTGCTGACTTATAACTCCCAGTACCAGCACAGGATTAACTGTCACGAATAGCTATTGATCAGAGAGACCTACAAGGTTTCCCCCAAAAAGACAGATTTCTGTCAGAGTTCTCCATGTCCCACCAAAAGTTAATGGTAAGACCCTACTGTCAAAGACAACATACACGGGTGAGACAAAACATGGAGAGACCCTGGTAGGAATCTGGAAGAGGGTCAGTCCCCAGACAGTTAGCTAATCTAGTGCCAGAGGGTGCTACATGAGAAACTGGGGGGAAATGACCAACATCTGTCCAAACAACTTGCAGTCTAAGCTACCCAGCAGGAAACAACCTGACACAATGCTCAAACAAGTGCAATAGTGGCACACAGCCATGGTGGGTAACCGACTGCTCTTGATTTGGCTAATAGATCCACTCAATGGAATGGAACTCTGTGTTGGAACTGGGAAATAAGTCAAAACCATGTACAAAAAATGAGCCCAGTCTCGAAGATCAAGACACCACCAAATGTGGGCTAGAAGAGGGCCTATGCATATAAAATTCTCTCTAAAATAACTATGGCCATTCCATCCATCTAGTACTAACTTCTCTCTCTTTTGGAAAATTGGCTTATCTTTTTCTTATGGATGACAAACCTGAAGGGAGCATCAGCCTATCACACCTCACCAGGGCCCCAGCTGAAACTAGAGAGTAATGCGGGGAAAAGGGCAAGAGTATAGCTTTCTTGGTGAACATGACACCAGAATAAGGCTGAAGGAGACAAACACAGAGAACATCCAACTCCTACTAAGCCAGATATCCAGAGACACAGAGGCTCCCAAGACCTCATCACTGCAGAAGAACTAAAATGATCCCAACGTGGCTCAGGGAAATTCACGAAAGAGGGGGTGGAAAGAGTGTTAGAGCCACAAGTTGGGTCATTATGCCCAAAGATTTTGCCTGTCCCCCTTAAGTATTGACTACCCCCATAATGCACGACCCACATTCTCCAATGATGAGGGTCCCTTTGGAGGGGGGAGGACAGAGAGGAGGGTACTGGACTCACCAACATGAATGTAAAATTAGAATATTATAAATAAAAAAATAAATTAAAGAAAAAGAAAAAAGAAATATATTAAATAATTATTCTCATCTAAAAATGATTTAGAAATATATCGTTCATATTTAAAACAGTGCTATAAAATTGATTCTATAACATTTGAATATTTAAGAGTAGTTATGAGTTCTATCTTTATTAAGCTCCTGTATTCAAGAGTTAACTTGTTCTATTCATATATCCAAAAGTACATATGAATGTATGATGATCTACTAAGTGATAAGACTATTGTTTTGTACTATGTCCAAAAGTTAGAAGTATGTGCAAGCCATTATCTTACTGTGTCAAGTAAATTGAAACATGGTGAGAATGTAAGACCTTTCATATTCATTTGTTTCCTCTAAATAGCAGAAAAAATGTATAACAGAAGACTGTTTCCATTCTGTCCACAGAACAATAGGGTTTGCTTATCCTGCACAGAGAAGTGATGGGTGCCCTTGTTGGATGTGGTTCTACATGCCTCTGTTTAATAGCAAAGAGTTCTGAGAGCTTCATCCTTCAGAACTGTGTGCATAAGAGGATGGCATCTCAGACATTTCTGAATCCACACTATAATGCACTCTTCTAAAGTTTAAATTTAATTTAGTAAAAAACATGTTTCATACTTCACTTCATTCTCAAGTTTGTTTTTCTTGACTATGATATAAAATTTGTTATGTTCTTATTCAGCATGTTTGACTTCTTTGTCTATTTTCTTCCGAACAGTTCAGTATATAATAATGAACCCCAACTCCATGATATCACTTGCTTATCTAATATTATGCTTTATTCCCAAATTATTATTGAACAACTTGCTTTGTGAGTAAACATACATTTACCTAAAATTGACAAAATAAGGGGTGTGGTGGTTTGATTCAGGTGTCTCCCATAAACTTGGGTGTTCTGAATGCTACGTTCCCTGCTGATGGCAATTTAGGAATTAACACCTCCTGGAGGCAGAGTATTGTTGGGGGCGGGCTTATGGGTATTATAGCCAGCTTCCCCTTGCCAGTGTTTGGCACACTCTCCTGTTGCTGTTGTCCACCTTATGTTGACCAGAGAGTGATGTCCACCTTCTGCTCATGCCATCCTTTTTCCTGCCATCATGGAGCCTCCCCCTCGAGCCTGTAAGCCAAAATAAACCTCTTTTTTCCCACAAGCTGCTTTTATTCGGGTGATTTCTGCCAGCAATGCAAACCTGACTGCAACAAGGGGGAAACCTTAATTTATGGCAAAAAAAATTATTACAGTTGTCTCTGTAGCTTTAACAAGTAAGTGATGTCAATAATATGGAAATTTTTAATCAAATTATGTGCACATAGATAACATTTACAATTAATTTTACATGTAACTGTGTTCATTTAATCATTCATTTAGACAACTAACCACAAGATATAAGCACAGTGATTGTAGGTCATAGAATAATGTATATAAAGAGAAATGAAGCCTTCACTGAGCTTACAAGCTGATCTTCTAGCTAAAATAATTAAGCAAAATGCTATAAAATTTTTCCTTCTTTCCTTTGTCATTAATAAATGTATACATGATGATTTTTAATAGTTTGTATTAAAATATTTAATAGTTGAATATACTACAATTTGTTCATAATCTCTTTCCATTTCTCAGTTTATCTCTTTCTAATACCCCCACTCCAGGCCTAGAGAGATGGCCTAGAGATTAAGTGCTTGCCTGTGAAGTCTAAGGACCTCAGTTAGAGGCTCAATTCCCCAGGACCTATGTAAGCGAAATGCACAAGGTGGTACATGCATTTGGAGTTCATTTGAAGTGGCTGGAGGCCCTGGCACACCTATTCTCTCTGCCTCTTTCTCTCTTTGTCTGTCTACCACTCTCAAATAAATAAATAAAAAATAAACAAAAAAAAATACTAATATCCCCACTCCACTAAGTCCACCCCTCCTTTTTCCAGGTAGTTGCCCTTCTAATTTGATGTTTCATTGTGTGTGCGTGTGTGTGTGTGTGTGTGTGCATGTGAATGTGCATGTATGTGTGTCCACCTCCCTATGACAAAAATTTGAGAAGCTCAGTATTGTGAATGACATACTTTGATAACAACTTCCACTGCATGGTCAGGAATGTACCAGTCACTTCACGTCCAGAGGATAATGTCTCACATTGCTTCTCCCCATCCTATGCCTTTTATATTCTTTCTGTCACTGCCTCTGTGATGTTCCCTGAGCTGTAGTCACTGTGATAAAGATGTCTTATATAGCAATAAGTTGTCAACAGCTTCTTATTTTTATCATCTTGCTGAATTTTGAGTCTCCTCATTATCTACTGCCATTTCCAAGGAGCTTGTCTGGGAAGTATGAAAACCACACTAATATTCGTCTCCATCTTCTCCTCAATGTGACCTGAAAACTGGCCAACATGGTAGATATGTCTCATCCAGTGCTGGCCACTAAACTGTCTTTGCTTCTCATCACCATGATGAATCCTTCATCTCTTCTGTTGTCACATCATCTTCAAAATCAAGGTTCTGTTTCCTAGTGTAAGAAAAACACTAATGTAGGGGTGTACAGATACATATTAAGAGAGTAATTTAGTGGAGAATATATCCATTTAGCCTAAAAGCAGTGATAGCTTTCCTCATAAGTCCTGTGACCTTCCAAGCCAGAAGCTTTTGACATGGTTTTCTGTGTCAAGTATGAATTCTTGCCCATTGTCCATGTCATAAAACCAATCAGAAAGCAGTTGTTTACCCCATAAACAATTCACTAGTATCACATCAGTGAGTACAACTTCCCTTGATCATCATTTTTGTAGCCTACAGTATCCATTGCTGGTTGAGGCTGTTGATATCTTTTCTCCTCCACAGTCTACATAGCCCTTTCCAGCATAATGCCAGCTAGCAAGCATGGAGAAAGTTTCTAGCTCAATTATATCTTGATTTCTCAGGATTATACCACTGAATTATGTGGTAATAGGGTGATATCATCTAATTCTTGGGAGTAACCAAAGATATTGGCAAAAGTCTATATTGTCTTGGTGTTATTTAGGGTCCATAAATAATACCTCATTGGAGGGTGTCCCTCCTCTAACACTAGTGACCTAAAACTTCTGGTCAGGGCATTTTCCACCCCAGCAAGGTACTTCTGCCCAGTCTCTTTTCCTTTCCTTTCTTTTCTCTTCTTTTCTTTTCTTTGTTTAATTTCATTTTATAGTTTTAATTGGCAAACAAAAAGTCAGGTATTAATATGGTTTATTCATAATATCTTTTTTGTTGCTTTTTCGAGATAGGGTCTCACTCTAGTTCAGGCTGACCTGGAATTCACTATATACTCTCAGGGTGGCCTCGAACTCACAGCACTCCTCCTACCTCTGCCTCCCGAGTTCTGGGATTAAAGGTGTATGCCACCACACCCAGCATCATAACATCATAAATTTTGTAGAACCTTCCACCATCCCAGGGATGTGATTGTCTCATACCCTCCCCTGAAGCCATATTTGAGACTTGTGATATATCTGCTCAAAAATCATAGTTGGGAGTAGTAATGTCAGCAAATGACAGCATAGACAACTTTTGATCTGACTTCATCCAATAAACAAACTACTTTCTACTTGTTTGGGGTAGGAAGTGAAATAAAGATGGTAAGATGATGGAAATAAGGCTAAGTTATAGTATATTCATATATTAAGTTTTCCAGTATGTTTAACTAAACTAGAAATTAATGAGACTCCCCTAACCCCTAGACAAGGGTTAAACCAATCACATTAAAACAGGCAGGAAAACTCAGCATGCTTTATGGCCTCAGTACCTCTCCCATCACAGCACTTTGATTAACAGGAAACCACCAATTTTCAGATTCACCCTGGAGAGGACAAGATTCCCACACCTGATGTCCTGATGATTCTCCCAATTTCAAATATTGTCTGTTGTGATCTCTCATTTTTCATTCCTAATTCTGTTTAATTTGAAGGGTCTCTTTTTTTTCACTTGATCAGATTGGCCAGAGGTTTATCAATCTTGTTAATTTTTTCAAAGAACCAGCTCTTTATTTCTTCTATTTTCTTAATTGTCTTCTCTTTTCCAATTCATTAATTTCTGCTCTGATCTTAATTATTTATTTCCATCTGGAGCTTGTCCAATTGGCTTGTTCTTGTTTTTCCAGTACCTTTAGGTGGATGGTTAGGTTATTGATTTGGGATCTCTCTGTCTTTGTTATGAAGGCATTTAGTGCTATGATTTTTCCCCTAAGGACTGCCTTCATTATGTCCCATATGTTTTGGTATGATGTGTTCTCATTTTTGTTCAATTCTAGAAATTTTGCAATTTTATTTTTTATTTCATCTACAACCCACTTATTGTTTTAAAGTGTGTTGTTAAGGTTCCAGGAGGTGGAGGGATTCCTGGCATACCTTTTGTTCTTAATATGTAGCACTACAGCATTATGGTCTGATATCATGCAGGAAATTATATTGATTTTCCTGAAAATATGGAGGAAGGTTTGTGGCCCAATATATGATCTATTTTAGAGAAGGTTCTCTGGGCTTCTGAGAAGAATGTGTAATCTGTACATTTTGGGTAGAATGTTCTTTAGATGTCTGTTAGGTCTAGTTGCTCTATGGTGATGCTGAGCTCTCTTACTTCCCAATTAATTTTCTGTTTGGATGAGCTATCTATTGCTGATAGTGGAGTATTAAAGCCCTTGACTACAATGGTGTTGGTGGTTATTTCTGTTTTGTTATCAAGTAGTTTTTGCTTTATGAATTGTGGTGCACCTGTGTTTGGTGCATAAAGATTTGTGATTGTGATATCCTCTTGTTGGATTCTTCCCTTGATAAGTAAGAAGTAGCTTTCTTTGTCTTTTTGATTACTTTTGGCTTGAAGTCTATTTTACCTGATATTAGTATAGCGATGACTACTTGTTTCTTATTTCTGTTTGCTTGGAATATTATTTTCCACCTATTCAACCTGAGATGGTGTCTCTTTCATGATGAAGTGGGTTTCTTGAAGACACAGATTGAGGGGTGTAATTTTCTGATCCATCCTGTCAGCTATGTCTCTTGATGGGTGAATTAAGGCCATTAATGTTAAGGGTAATAACTAAGAGGTTTGATTTAATCCCTGCCATATTGTGTTGGTTTGGTGTTTTTTGGACTTTGAAGGGTTGTTTTGTTTTAAGTGCCTTCTCTGAGTTTGGTTATTGTGATCTGCTTCTTGTAGGTTCTTGAGGTTAGTTTGAAAGACCCAGGCCAGAGTAGCACCATGACAGGCCTCAGTCACTCTGTAGGCCACAAGGTCGAGTTCCCAGAATCAAGGGAAGAACAAGAAGTACTGGGAAAAATCATAAACTTGCTGTGTGAGCATGACTCAACATTCTTGTGGTCCTGGGCTGGATAGCCCAATAAGATCCACCGTCTCAGAGTTTTGTAAATGTCAACCAATCAAATGAATGTAACCATGCACGCCAACCTGTTCAAATGTAATCGCCGCTTGCTTAGCCAATTAAGTTTGAAATTCCCCTAGACCTAGCCGGCCAAAATTCTAAGACCAATCAAGAACCCCAAGTACAGTTAATGTTCAAATTAGCCAGTCACGTAGTTGCATAGGTGATAGTCCTCTCCCCCTTGCTCAAACCTCAATAAAAAGCCCGCTTTTCTGCTTCTCCTGGCTCTTGCTTGAATCCACTGCATTGGTGAAGGCAAGAGACCTAGCTTAAGCCCCGAGTAAAAAGCTCTTTGTGTTTGCATACGTGTTTGGTCTTCCTTGGTGGTCACTGGGGTGCCCTGAACTGGGCATAACAAGTTATTTGATTCTTCTGTGTGGAGAATTCCCTAGAGTACTCTCTGTAGATTTGGCTTTGTATTCATATAGTTGTACAGCTGGGTTTTATCATGGCAAGTTTTTCTTTCACTATCTACTATGAGGGATAGTTTTGCTGGATAGAGTAGTTTGGATTGGAAGCCATAAGTTCTTAGACTTTGCAGTGTTCCATTCCAGGCCCTTCTGGCTTTGAGTGTTTCCATTGAGAAGTCTAAAAAGTTATTCTGATGGGGTTACCTTTATATGTAATGTGTTGTTTCTCCTTACCTGTTTTTAGGACTTTCTCTTTGTTTTAATATTTAGGGTTTTAATGATAATATGTCTTGGAGAATTTCTCCTTTGTTCCAGTCTGTTTGGAGTTGTTAGTTTCTTGTACCTTGATGGGACTTTCTTTTGAGAGACTGGGAAAGTTCTCTTCAATAATTTTGTTGAATAAGTTCTTTATTCCTTTGTTCTGAATTTCTTCCCCTTCTGATATTCCCATGATCCCAATGTTGGAACATTTAAGGCTATCTCACCTTTCCTGCATGTTATATACAGTTAACAAGATTTCTTCACTGTGATGGGCAGACCACAGTGCAAAAGAAATAACATGAAAAATCAAATGAAAGTAAATCCAGCCAGATTGCCCAGTCCCACAATGGATGTCTCTAGCCAAAATATAGAAGAGATAATAAGATCAGAACCCCAAAATAAAGACATAAACAATGCAACCCTAGCCAAGAAAATAGCAGAACTTGCAGAAAATTAACAAAGGGCCAATAATTGTATGAATGCTATTCTCCTGAGATTAGACCTAATAAAAAAGAACCAGGAAGGGTTCCAAAAACAGTTAAATTACCTGAAGGAGAGAAAAAGGGGAGGACCTCAATAACCAGCTGGCTAAGCTCAACAAAGACATTAATAAATGCAAGGATGAATTCCAAGAAGCACTAAAAAAAATCAGAAAATGATGTGAAAAGGGAACTCAACATAGGATTGGAAATTATACATAACAAAGCAGTAGAAAATACAAACCAAACTCTATAGAAGCTCTGAAGGATAGATTCAGCCATACGGAAGATAAAAACTCAGAATTGGAAGACAGAACAGAAGAAACTGTACGTGAACCCAAAAGTTTAATAAATTCAAAAAATTTTGTGAACAGAACATGCTGAGAATTTTTAAACATTATTGTACTATCTTAAAATTAATACAGTGGATACAACATTATGCCTCCATGTATCATTGCAAATAAATGGACATCCACCCTAATTATAATATAAATGAGAAATAAATGCAAGCTCATTTTAAGGAGCATTTTGTATCACAAGTTAATGCACTACAAATTCTCTTAGCTTAAATATACAATTTGATAGCTTTGCTCAATGTATATATTATATATAACCTATACTACATTAGGGGTGGGTATATGTTCTTTAGCCCAAAATGATGATCCAAGATTACCTCCTAGAATACAGCCCCATTAACTCCTGATTACCTTGCTGCTAGTAAGGTAGTTTATTAGAATTTCCTGATATATATATATATATATATATATATATATATATATATATATATGTGTGTGTGTGTGTGTGTGTGTGTGTGTGTGTGTGTGTGTGTAATCTATTTGTGGGTAAAGAGAGTAGGAGATGGTAAGAGAGGTTATGGCCTCCCAGGAATTTTTACAACTGCAAACAAACTCCAAATGTGCATGTCACTTTGTGTATCTGGCTTTACATGGGCACTCAGAAATCAAACTTAGGCCATAGGCTTTGCATGCAAGTGCTTCAATCACTAAGTCATCTTCCCACCTCTCATATTCTCATTTATTTAATATATAACTCTCTTTTACATTGTTGATAGTACTTTTGAAGTCTCCAATGTTGAATATGTATTTTTCTACTTTCCTTTATTTGATGCCATGTTTGCTTTTAAAATACATGCACATATGCACATTCATATGCTTTCCAATGGAGCTGGCAAGTTAATTAGAATCAGTTTTATAATGTAGAGTCTTACTTTGAATTTCTGTTCATGTAGATTCTCAATAATCTCCCTTGGTTTGGTTTCTTTAATCCTGAATCAATCATATTTCCAATACACTATTCAGAATATTCACAGGTCTGTTCACTATGCTTAGGGAGAATGTTAACCACCTAAAACTCTTGTGACTCCCATGAATTGTTTTCATTATTGATTTTATTATTTGTTTCATGACTTCCTGATGTTTAATTCCCTTTCTTCCTTTCCCTTCTATGGTAGTTTTAATAGAAGGCCCCCAATATATTCAATATTTTATTAGTTTGTAGTTTGTATCTGCAGTCACCTGGCTGGAGAAGGTGGCACTGAGTGGATCTTAAAGTGTGGTTGTGGGTTTCAAATTCCAATCTAAAGATATGCAAAGTGCCTGGTTCCCCCTGGAGTTCCTGAAATGTGCTGTGTGTTGTGGCTTTTTGCTTGTGGCTTCTCTCTCTCTCTCTACTTGGACATGTGAAAGCAAGCCAGTTTCTTCTGCCATTATGGAACTTCCCCTGTATCTGTAAGTATAAATAAGTATCCAATCCTCCATAACTGTACCTGTTTTGGAAGTTCATGTCAGGAACCTGAAGCTGTCTACTATACCTTCCATTCCCCCTTTTTTTTAAATTTTCCTTCTGCTACTTACTCCTTCTCTTTTTCTTTCTTTCCCTCCAACCCCTTCTTCCCTCACATTTTCTGAAACAAGAGCTTCTCATACAATTCAGTCAAGACTTGCTAGAAGCCCTATTTTCCCTCAGACTAGAGATCTTCCCACCTGAGCATTCCCATTACTGGGGTTACAAGAGATTGCATATACTTTAATGTTTTACTTTATCATAAATATGCAAAAATTCTACCTTTGTATTCTATCTCCAGACCACATATTGAGGAGGGAGAAACCAAAAAATTAGCCTTTCTATGTTCATATATTCACTTATTTTTGTTAATTAGCATCTCCATTTTGAGAAGCACCAAAGACTGAACTCTTCACATTATTTTCAAACTTGTTTACCACCTCAGTACAGTTTTGATCATATGTGTAAAGAAGTCTATGAAGCATTCTAGATCATATCATGAATAATATCATATTATAAGGGCTTACTTTATTATGGAGGCTGAGAAATGTCGAATTCTATAGCATAAGCATTGGACACTCAGGAGAGTAGATGGTGTAGCTCTGGTCTTTGTTTAACACTTCAGAATAGGAAAGCAATATCTATAAAGTCCAGTCCAAGTCTGAGTTGAGGAAAGAAAATAGTATTCTAAGCTGGGTGTGGTGGCGCATGCCTTTAATCCCAGCACTTGGGAGGCAGAGGTAGGAGGATCTCTGAGAGTTTAAGGCCACCCTGAGACTACATAGTTAATTCCAGGTCAGCCTGGACCGGAGTGAAACCCTACCTCGAAAAACCAAAATAAATAAATAAATAAAAAAAAAAAAAAAAAATAAAAAATAGTATTCTAGCCTCTTATTATATATTATATAATTATTATATATACTGTGTGTTAGGTTAGAATGCCATAACCTTTGCTTATCTATCATCTTTAAATGCTATTTGATCATTTAATGCTCTGATCATTATATTAAAATGCAGTTTGTACTCAAGCACTACCTAACCCATTCTGCTTATTTATCTATCACATTATTATATTCAGATGAGTTTCTCATATTTTATGAATTTATACTTTTTTTGTTTTTTACTGTATGTTTAATCACTGTAGCAGACAGCTTCAGGTTCGCTGAGATGAACTTCCAGACCAGGCACAGTTATGGAGGAAGGGATATTATTTATTGAAGATTACATATCCAGGGGAAGTTCCATAATGGCAGGCAAAGTGGCCTGCTCTCACAGGACCAGGCAAAAGAGAGAAAAGCCATCCAAGCACACAGCACACAGAGCAAAGCTACAGCCAAAAGCCACAGCACACTTCAGGAACTCCTACTAGGCACACTTTGCATATCTTTACAATGGAATTTCAAACCCACCACCACTCCTTAAGAACCACTCAATGACATTGCCTCTAGCAAGGTGGCTGCAGATGCAAACTATAAACTAATAAAACACTGAATATATTGGGAGCCATATATTCAAACTACCACAATCACATTTCTACTTCAAATGTGCACAGAAATATCTACCATGTGGTTTAATGTTAATGAGTATTTACTTATGAATAAATACTAAATTAATAAATACCTTAATGGTACAATGATAAGCAAAAGAAGAATAATCATTTTTGATTTACACAGATAGTATATCTCTAAAAATAGACACATACTCTAACCATACAAAATATTTTTGCATATAATATTGATATAACATTGACAGGGATGATTCCAATCAGAATTTGTGTTTAGAGGTTTGAAGAACCTTTAAATGCCTTGTGAGCCAATTAAAATACTTTAAAGTGTGTCTTTAAGTCCAATAAATTCCCAGAATATCAAATAAAGAGCAGTACTATGTAAGTTAATACATGAATTTTGAAAACAGAGAAAGGGAAGCTGATGTAAATTACCCAAAGTCTATTTTATACAGATATTTTGAGTGTTTTAATAGAATACATAAAACTTGAAATGATAACACATTTAAAAATGAAATTTTATAGTATCCATGAATACATCAACTACCTGATATACTTTCCTGGTCTTCTGCATACAGTTTGTTCAATAGCTGAATAAAATGCAAGAAGGAAAAGAAAGTGATTTTTCCCTCCTAAAATTCTTCTGGTATATTGTACTGGGCACTTTTTCAGTGTTCCTTTGGTTTTCTGGGGATACTACTTCTCCAAAGAAGCTAACTGGATTTTAGGGAGCAGTATGCTGCACTCAGTATTGGGAGCCATGAAATAATTACATTACAGAGGATGCTGTTCACTAGAGGTAAGTGAAAGCCCACTCACAAGATGGTCCTACAAAGGACATAATCTGAGAGTAATGATGCCAAAGTAGTCGCTAACTCACTCTGAAATGCCAACCACAACATTCTGGGACTAGCTGACACTGTAAAAGAATAATTTACGAAGGTATTTCTTATCAATTGTACCTCCCCCCTAAAAACATATTGAAGCTATGTTGAAAACTACATTACAAGTTATTGCTGCCCTGAGCTTCAATAACTTGTAAAATGTCAGTATTCACCTACTCTAAACACATTGAAAAACCATTTTAGTGCACTACTGCCTGCAGGAGTGGAGACCATGTTTATAGAATTGGGAAGTTATGACCCCATCTGTAATGTATGTCCAATAGCTTACAGGCCATAAAAAAGGCTGCTAGGTAACCCATACATATCAGGCGAAGATGGTGATAGTTGGCAGGAAGAGGAAAATCACACTGCTTCCTCCTCAGTTCAATTCTTACGCTCCAAATTCTAGTCGATATATTTCTGTTAAACTATCTCTCATAAAATGATAGTCATTCTCCCTTACACTTAAGAGTTCACCTGTAACCTTTTTATCAAAGGTAGCATTAAAATTTTACTCAAATGGGAAGCACTTGCAAATTAACCACATTTAAAAGAAAAGGGAAAACCTTTGGTGAATTTAAAATTTATCCTCTTGATTCCTGATTTCCTATGTGACTTGTATCAATCCTAAGAACTAAGTTCTTAATTACTCAAACCTTTTCACAGAAAGACCAGCAGATGCTGGCAGCCAGGTAGTTAGAATTGCAGAAGCTCAGGCTGTAAACCAGACCTACCCAGTCCATCTCTGCACATCAGCAAGATCCCCAGGTGATCAATACGCACATTAGAGCTAGGGGCAGTGTTTTCGGATCAGAGTAACATAGACAGGTAACCTATAATAGAATATTGCAATATATGTTCAAGGTTATATATTGAAGTTTACTGTTTAAAATATGTGTATTCAAATTAGCCTGGGAAATCTAGGCTTTATGAAAAGAACCAGCCACCTCTATATTAGGATCTACCTTCCATATACAGTATGGTCTCAGAAGGCTATATGTAGTGAATGAGAATTGTTTTTTCAAAAACACCCAGAAATATCTAATCATTTATCAACTGAATAGCTGCATGCCTACTATATCAGGCACAATTTTGTGGATAATTTACTTTAAACTTGGTTTGATAGTGATATTCACTATATAGAATCATGTATTTCAGTGATTATTTCAGTAAAGGTGTAGATATTATAATGAATGGCAAATGATATGAACATAAAACATACTAATCGTGTAGCAGGAGGACTATAACTACTAATAATGTATGTTTTAAGTTGCTTAGAGAGGATGTTAAGTCTCTTTCCAAGATAATGGAAAGACATTTAGGAGCTGGATATGTTAATTAGCTTGAAGAACATTTAATCATTTCTTATTGTGTGTATATATATATATATATAATATAATATGTATATATATATATTATAGCTATGATATCATACCCTATGTACATACATTTTACCCTTTATTTCTAGCTTCACTTATCACCATTATTTCATAGTAAAATAAAAATGTGAATTAAAACACTTATGTATATAATTAAATGTCAATACACACATATGTATAGATAGATCATATGATATAAAAAGACACATTTTGGTACATAATATACATTATATAAAATATATAGAAAAATGAAAAAATATACAACAAATACTAATTATTTTTACAGATGCAATGGGGTACATAGAATCAAAATTCTCAATTCATAAATTTCTTATAAATACTATTACATGAGCTTGAAGTTTTAAAATGAAAACATTTGTGTTTTTACCTTTTAAGTAAATTTTTCCAAAGTTTCCTTATGTTTTATTGGACCTCTTTTTCCTTTTTATTTGTAATAATTACCATTAGAAAAGAAGATAAGTAGACATGGAATGATATAAATTACTTCATAATATTTCTAGCAAGTTTGGCAACAGAAGAAATATAACAAATAAAATAAATATATATATATATATATATATATATATATATATATATATAATGTTATTCATATTAAAGTCAATAGTATTGATTCTGGTAACACATTGACTTATTGGGAATTGTGACACAAGTGCCTCAGATTTATACCCATCCTTGGACATAGGAGAAAATGAGGTCCCTTCCTTAGAACTACAGAGCCGTCCTTGTTGCTTTGGCACCCCCTGGTGGAGTAAAATCACAGATTAGGAGAGTTTAGAAGAAACTCGTGTTGTCTGGAAGATAAATGTGCTGCATGTTTCAGGGAACTTCGATGATTTGAGCACTTTGGGATGAAAGTACATTTCAGTTACATTGATTTAGTACTATGGCCTTCCAGTAGAGGCACTGTCAGGCTCACTGTGGTACAAGCTCCTTTGCTCTGCGTGGGTTTTTAATACTTAGTCAAAAGGTGTTCACAATCTAGTTCCACGTACAGCAAGGTAACAGGGAAGGTCATAGAAAAGATTTGAATCACTAAGCTCCCAAGATTAGGCACATGTATATATGCATTTATATGTCTTTTGTTTCATATGTGAAATGTTAAACATACATTTTGCAGAGTCACTACACAGTCTAGGATAGGTTGTTACACATAGAATCATAGAACTATAAGACCAAAGGTTAGCATTAAAAGGGACTTGTAAATATATTAGAAAACTTTTCTAATTAATAAATATCAATATAGGACCTTGCACACAAATTGAAATACTCATTTCAGGCTAATTATTCCATCTTGCTGTGATTTTAAAGCATCTACGCCAAACTTGAATCTACATGTTGTTCACACAGGGATCTTGCTGAATTGCAGAAATGGATTACAGTGATTTATGGAGTCCAGGTTGGCTTCAAACTTGAAATACAGCTGAGGAGGGCCTTGAATTCCAATCCTCCTGTCTCTGCTAAAATTACAGGTATGTGCCACCATGCCCAATTTAAATTCTAATTGCATATATCTTTAAATTATTATCCATAAATACATGAAAAAATCAATATATTTCTGAGAATTGTGGCTATTAAAATCAAAATTAAGTTGGACTTGGGGAGATTGTTTAGTGGATATAGCACTCAGTGCTCAAACCTGAGTTTGATCCCCTGACACCATGTAAAAAGTGGAAACCCTTGATGGGCTTGTATAATCCCAGCACACTGACTAAAAGATGAGAGACAGACACAGAAGAATTTCATGGAAGCCCTTGCTGGGCTCAGCAAATAACTAAAGCAGAGCATGAATCCAGAGTGAGCAACCCTCATCAACTGAGGTGAACAGGGACGGGCCATATATTTAAAATGCAGTTTGTACTCAAGCACTACCTAACCCAGTTATTCTGCTTATTTATCTATCACATTATTATATTCAGATGAGTTTCTCATATTTTATGAATTTATACTTTTTTTGTTTTTTACTGTATGTTTAATCACTGTAGCAGACAGCTTCAGGTTCGCTGAGATGAACTTCCAGACCAGGCACAGTTATGGAGGAAGGGATATTATTTATTGAAGATTACATATCCAGGGGAAGTTCCATAATGGCAGGCAAAGTGGCCTGCTCTCACAGGACCAGGCAAAAGAGAGAAAAGCCAACCAAGCACACAGCACACAGAGCAAAGCTACAGCCAAACACCACAGCACACTTCAGGAACTCCTACTAGGCACACTTTGCATATCTTTACAATGGAATTTCAAACCCACCACCACTTCTTAAGAACCACTCAATGACATTGCCTCTAGCAAGGTGGCTGCAGATGCAAACTATAAACTAATAAAACACTGAATATATTGGGAGCCATATATTCAAACTACCACAATCACATTTCTACTTCAAATGTGCACAGAAATATCTACCGTGTGGTTTAATGTTAATGAGTATTTACTTATGAATAAATACTAAATTAATAAACACCTTAATGGTACAATGATAAGCAAAAGAAGAATAATTATTTTTGATTTACACAGCTAGTATATCTCTAAAAATAGACACATACTCTAACCATACAAAATATTTTTGCATATAATATTGATATAATATTGACAGGGATGATTCCAATCAGAATTTGTGTTTAGATGTTTGAAGAACCTTTAAATGCCTTGTGAGCCAATTAAAATACTTTAAAGTGTGTCTTTAAGTCCAATAAATTCCCAGAATATCAAATAAAGAGCAGTACTATGTAAGTTAATACATGAATTTTGAAAACAGAGAAAGGGAAGCTGATGTAAATTACCCAAAGTCTATTTTATACAGATATTTTGAGTGTTTTAATAGAATACATAAAACTTGAAATGATAACACATTTAAAAATGAAATTTTATAGCATCCATGAATACATCAACTGCCTGATATACTTTCCTTGTCTTCTGCATACAGTTTGTTCAATAGCTGAATAAAATGCAAGAAGGAAAAGAAAGTGATTTTTCCCTCCTAAAATTCTTCTGGTATATTGTACTGGGCACTTTTTCAGTGTTCCTTTGGTTTTCTGGGGATACTACTTCTCCAAATAAGCTAACTGGATTTTAGGGAGCAGTATGCTGCACTCAGTATTGGGAGCCATGAAATAATTACATTACAGAGGGATGCTGTTCACTAGAGGTAAGTGAAAGCCCACTCACAAGATGGTCCTACAAAGGACATAATCTGAGAGTAATGATGCCAAAGTAGTCGCTAACTCACTCTGAAATGCCAACCACAACATTCTGGGACTAGCTGACACTGTAAAAGAATAATTTACGAAGGTATTTCTTATCAATTGTACCTCCCCCCTAAAAACATATTGAAGCTATGTTGAAAACTACATTACAAGTTATTGCTGCCCTGAGCTTCAATAACTTGTAAAATGTCAGTATTCACCTACTCTAAACACATTGAAAAACCATTTTAGTGCACTACTGCCTGCAGGAGTGGAGACCATGTTTATAGAATTGGGAAGTTATGACCCCATCTGTAATGTATGTCCAATAGCTTACACGCCATAAAAAGGCTGCTAGGTAACCCATACATATCAGGCGAAGATGGTGATAGTTGGCAGGAAGAGGAAAATCACACTGCTTCCTCCTCAGTTCAATTCTTACGCCCAAATTCTAGTCGATATATTTCTGATAAACTATCTCTCATAAAATGATAGTCATTCTCCCTTACACTTAAGAGTTCACCTGTAACCTTTTTATCAAAGGTAGCATTAAAATTTTACTCAAATGGGAAGCACTTGCAAATTAACCACATTTAAAAGAAAAGGGAAAACCTTTGGTGAATTTAAAATTTATCCTCTTGATTCCTGATTTCCTATGTGAATTGTATCAATCCTAAGAACTAAGTTCTTAATTACTCAAACCTTTTCACAGAAAGACCAGCAGATGCTGGCAGCCAGGTAGTTAGAATTGCAGAAGCTCAGGCTGTAAACCAGACCTACCCAGTCCATCTCTGCACATCAGCAAGATCCCCAGGTGATCAATATGCACATTAGAGCTAGGGGCAGTGTTTTAGGATCAGAGTAACATAGACAGGTAACCTATAATAGAATATTGCAATATATTTTCAAGGTTATATATTGAAGTTTACTGTTTAAAATATGTGTATTCAAATTAGCCTGGGAAATCTAGGCTTTATGAAAAGAACCAGCCACCTCTATATTAGGATCTACCTTCCATATACAGTATGGTCTCAGAAGGCTATATGTAGTGAATGAGAATTGTTTTTTTCAAAAAACACCCAGAAATATCTAATCATTTATCAACTGAATAGCTGCATGCCTACTATATCAGGCACAATTTTGTGGATAATTTACTTTAAACTTGGTTTGATAGTGATATTCACTATATAGAATCATGTATTTCTGTGATTATTTCAGTAAAGGTGTAGATATTATAATGAATGGCAAATGATATGAACATAAAACATACTAATCGTGTAGCAGGAGGACTATAACTACTAATAATGTATGTTTTAAGTTGCTTAGAGAGGATGTTAAGTCTCTTTCCAAGATAATGGAAAGACATTTAGGAGCTGGATATGTTAATTAGCTTGAAGAACATTTAATCATTTCTTATTGTGTGTATATATATATATATATATATATATATATATATATATATTATAATATATATATATATATATTTTATAGCTATGATATCATACCCTATGGACATACATTTGACCCTTTATTTCTAGCTTCATTTATCACCATTATTTCATAGTAAAATAAAAATGTGAATTAAAACACTTATGTATATAATTAAATGTCAATACACACATATGTATAGATAGATCATATGATATAAAAAGACACATTTTGGTACATAATATACATTATATAAAATATATAGAAAAATGAAAAAATATACAACAAATACTAATTATTTTTACAGATGCAATGGGGTACATAGAATCAAAATACTCAATTCATAAATTTCTTATAAATACTATTACATGAGCTTGAAGTTTTAAAATGAAAACATTTGTGTTTTTACCTTTTAAGTAAATTTTTCCAAAGTTTCCTTATGTTTTATTGGACCTCTTTTTCCTTTTTATTTGTAATAATTACCATTAGAAAAGAAGATAAGTAGACATGGAATGATATAAATTACTTCATAATATTTCTAGCAAGTTTGGCAACAGAAGAAATATAATAAATGAAATAAAATATATATATATATATATATATATATATATATATATATATATAATGTTATTCATATTAAAGTCAATACTATTGATTCTGGTAACACATTGACTTATTGGGAATTGTGACACAAATGCCTCAGATTTATACCCATCCTTGGACATAGGAGAAAATGAGGTCCCTTCCTTAGAACTACAGAGCCGTCCTTGTTGCTTTGGCACCCCCTGGTGGAGTAAAATCACAGATTAGGAGAGTTTAGAAGAAACTTGTGTTGTCTGGAAGATAAATGTGCTGCATGTTTCAGGGAACTTCGATGATTTGAGCACTTTGGGATGAAAGTACATTTCAGTTACATTGATTTAGTACTATGGCCTTCCAGTAGAGGCACTGTCAGGCTCACTGTGGTACAAGCTCCTTTGCTCTGCGTGGGTTTTTAATACTTAGTCAAAAGGTGTTCACAATCTAGTTCCATGTACAGCAAGGTAACAGGGAAGGTCATAGAAAAGATTTGAATCACTAAGCTCCCAAGATTAGGCACATGTATATATGCATTTATATGTCTTTTGTTTCATATGTGAAATGTTCGGTATACATTTTGCAGAGTCACTACACAGTCTAGGATAGGTTGTTACACATAGAATCATAGAACTATAAGACCAAAGGTTAGCATTAAAAGGGACTTGTAAATATATTAGAAAACTTTTCTAATTAATAAATATCAATATAGGACCTTGCACACAAATTGAAATACTCATTTCCAGGCTAATTATTCCATCTTGCTGTGATTTTAAAGCATCTACGCCAAACTTGAATCTACATGTTGTTCACACAGGGATCTTGCTGAATTGCAGAAATGGATTACAGTGATTTATGGAGTCCAGGTTGGCTTCAAACTTGAAATACAGCTGAGGAGGGCCTTGAATTCCAATCCTCCTGTCTCTGCTAAAATTACAGGTATGTGCCACCATGCCCAATTTAGAATTCTAATTGCATATATCTTTAAATTATTATCCATAAATACATGAAAAAATCAATATATTTCTGAGAATTGTGGCTATTAAAATCAAAATTAAGTTGGACTTGGGGAGATTGTTTAGTGGATATAGCACTCAGTGCTCAAACCTGAGTTTGATCCCCTGACACCATGTAAAAAGTGGAAACCCTTGATGGGCTTGTATAATCCCAGCACACTGACTAAAAGATGAGAGACAGACACAGAAGAATTTCATGGAAGCCCTTGCTGGGCTCAGCAAATAACTAAAGCAGAGCATGAATCCAGAGTGAGCAACCCCTCATCAACTGAGGTGAACAGGGACGGGCCAATCTAAAAGTGGTCCTCTGACCTGCACACACTTGCTATGGCATGTGAGTGCCTGCATTCACATACTCACCTGTGAGCGCATGCACATGCATGCACATTCCCACAAACAAACAAGCTAAAAACATGTGCATTAGGGCCGGGTGTGGTGGCGCACGCCTTTAATCCCAGCACTTGGGAGGCAGAGGTAGGAGGATTGCCGAGAGAGTTCAAGGCCACCCTGAGACTACATAGTGAATTCCAGGTCAGCTTGAACCAGAGTGAGACTCTACCTCGGAACCCCCCCCCCCAAACAAAAAAAAAAAAAAAAAAAAAAATGTGCATAGTGCATAGTTTACATTAAACAAATAAATCAGTAATCTTTTAAGACACAAAAGAATAACTTTTTCTTTGAATTTTGTTTTGTTTTAGTAGTCTAGCATTGCAGATATGACTATCCAATAATCTTGAAATCATACTGTATCTATTACAAGACATATGGATATATAATTCTAAAGAAATTATGGCTTCCTGGCATCTGGCTTTCTGTTATCCAAAATCATTGCCAGTCTGGAAAAGACTATTCTGTTCATAGAGTAGGGGTAGTCTGCTCGAATATGACTCCAGAACATGTTTCTGCTCCAAGTATTTTATTTATCCTAATCTGTTGAGGGGTGAAAATAAAGACTCTCCTAGCTGTGTTTCATGACTATATTTCTAGGGTGTCATTCAAGTAGGTCAGAGACAAGAACTGCTCCTCTCCTGAGTCAAGCAAGAGGCTTGACATTGCAAAGCCCTGGTAATTGGAGTCACAAAAGCAGAGTCAGCCCAAGTGGCAGACAGAGAGTCTCTGAGTGGCTCTGCCAGAACCAGCGTGCATGTCCATCTGCTGTGATTATCCTGACAGCTGCAACCTCTTCACTGAAGAACACCTGAAAAGTCCGTCCTAAGTGGGCCAGATGCAGGTTTCCTCTGCAGTCTTCAGAGAGTCTGCAATTATCCAAGTGTGCTTTTGACTTCCCAAGGAGATGGTAGAAACTTTCTCTGCTCAGCCCCAGCTGTGTACACAAACACTGTTTAGGGATTCCTATAACTAATTTTATAGAAAAAAAAAAAAAAATTAGACATTTCTCCTAGTTTTTAACCAGCCAGAAGTGAAGATTACATTAACAATATCATTACTAAGAGTACAAGAATAGCATCATAAACACAGCTGTTTTTATCAGTTTTATTTTAGTGGTATATATTCATAGGACACAGTGTTGGGTTTCGTATAGACACCTTCTGTCATGCATGGCCATTGTCACAGCCTTACATGGCCTCCCACTAATTCCTGGCCCTTTCCACTTCCAGTAGTATCTAAATAATGTATAATAAATTACAGCTTATTATAAACAAGGTACATTTTTCAAGATACATTTAATCACTTTGCAAATACTGGAAACACTACTTCTAGTTTCTTATGCACCTTTTAACAACTTTCTATAAAATTAGTCATTTAAAAGAACAGTAATATATTATTTTATACTTTTGGAACACAGAATTCCTAGATGTGTCACCCTGGCCTCAAACAAAGGTATGTTCCTTCTGAGTGTCTAAAAGAGAATGCATTTCCCTATCACATACCTTTCCCAGCTTTCAGGGCTCACCTACATCCTCAAATCATGGCTCCATATCGTCATTTCTAAAGCCATCAAGGGTTGATGGTAACTTTATCATGCTGCATTACAGGAACTATCTGCTGACATTATATCTGCCTTTCTAACTCCCTCATCTCTTGGTTTCACTTGTTAAGAACGATGTCCCTCTAACATTATTCTAAAACATATCTGTCCTCAAGGAACCCTCTGAAACATAAAATGACAAGTTAACAGAGGGAAACTTTATTTTGTGTACAATCTCTACAGCTTTCTATATGAATAAAGTGAGACTTAGGAAAATTAATGAATTTGTGCAAGTTTGAAGTGACAGTTTGGAATTAATTAACAAGTAAACAACTTAATATTTGTGAATTTAGAAACAGAGACATAAAGAATAAAAAAACAAAGCAGCCAGAGACATGATTTATTTTGCATTCATATTCAATAAAGCTAGCTATCAAATAATAAACTTTTATTTAAGTAAAATATTGATAGCATTGGGCACAAAGGAAATGAAGTTTTTAAGAGAGTTCCCAAATAATGTTAGAAACTGTTCCTTTTTACTGACTGAAAAATGCTGAAAAAAACTCAGACAATGAATCATTGCAAATGAAATGGTTATATGTAAAAATAATGAAAGACAATTTTCAAGAGAAGAAGTAAGTGATGATACCCAGGAAAAGACTTCAGAAAAAAAGGAACAGAGGGTTGGAGAGATGGCTTAATGATTGAGATGCTTTCCTGCAAAGCCTAGTGACCTGAGTTTTATTCTCCAGTACCCATGTAAAGCCGGAGGGACAAAGTGGCACATGCATCTGGAATTTGTTTGAGTGGGCAGAGGCTTTGGAGTGCCCATTCTCTCTGTTTGGCTCTCTTCTCATTATTTGTTTTTGCTTGGAAATAAGTTAATAAAGACATTTTTCTTTAAAAAAAAAAAAAGAAACAATTTACAACAGGGAAAAGTAGAAAAACATTTTATTTTATTTTTATTTTCTTTTATTTATTTATTTGAGAGTGAGACAGACAGAGACAGAGATAGTGAGCATAGGCACACCAGAGCCTCCTGCCACTGCAAACCAACTCCAAATGCATGAGCCACTTTGTGCATCTGGCTTTACATGGGTATTGGAAAATCTAATTCAAGGAGTCGGGCATTGAAAGGAAGCACCCTTAACCACTGCGCTATTACTTTGTCCCAAGAATATTATTTTAACTGGCAATCTAGGAAAACATTAAGAATAATAATCTTATAACTCACTATTTCTATTGCCAAACTTCACAAGACAATCAAATTCACTCTGTGTATATGGCCCCTGCATACTTTTGTCACAAGCCATTGAGATTCCCTATTTAAATCAAAGAAGGGATATTGGTCTAATTTGAAAATAAAAGACACTGCCCTCACAAGGAATGTGCAGCCCTTTTTTTTTTTTTTTTTTTTTTTTTTTTTTTTTTTGTTTTTGCGAGGTAGGGTCTCACTCTGGTCCAGGCTGACCTGGAATTCACTATATAGTATCAGGGTGGCCTCAAACTCTTGGGGATCCTCCTACCTGTGCCTCCCGAGTGCTAGGATTAAAGGCGTGTGCCACCACGCCCGGCAGTAATAGCTTTTTAATTAACTTCATTAAAGTCAAATTCACATTTAATATCTTCAGTTAGGCAAATATAAATAAATAGGGTACAAATTGTGCCTTTGAGGTACTATTATATAGATGTTTGTCACATTATTCCATTCAGTTTCTTTTTGTAGAAAGTAATATTTCCTTTTCAAATATATTTTTGTTTAATAAATAGATATTATGAGTTTTCTATATGAAAGAAATTGTATAAATATTCATAAAGGATATCTGTTCCAGTGTGAAGAGTAGCCCATGGAATAGGAAAAAAAAATATTTGGTACCTATTTATCAGACAAGGGATTAATATCCAAAATATATAATGGACTAAAACTAAAGACAACAAGCACCAAAAAAGTCAAATAATCAAATCAATAAATAGAAAAATGAGATGTATAGAAGACTTTCGATATGAAATATGAATTAAATGAATAAAATGAATATAAAAACATAAAATTGGGCTGGAGAGATGGCTTAGAAGTTAAGGTGCCTGCCTGCGAAGCCTAGGAACACTCCTTCATTTCTTCAGGTCCCACATTTAGCCAGATGCAAAGTGACGCAAGCGAGCAATGTTGTACATGTGCACAAGGGGGCACACACATCTGGAATTTGTTCACAGTGGCTGAGAGGCGGCTGGAGCACCCATTCTCTATCTGTCTCTCTCTCTTTGTCTCTGTCTCTCTCAAATTTAAAAAAAGCATAAAATTGTGCAAAATCTTTAGCCATCAGGGCAATGCAAATCTAAAGTACATTGAATCCATATCACCCTTATCTGAATGTCTATCACTAAGAAAAACAAAATGTTGATGAAGATATAAGAAAACTAGAACAGTTATTTATACCCTGGTGCTGGAATGTAAATTATTGTATCTAGCTTATATGGAAATCAATGTGGAGTTTTCCACAAATATTAAAAGTAGGACTTTCATACCATTCAGTTGTGAGTAAAAAAAACCCAAAGAATCAAAATAAACATATGACAGAGAATCCTTCATACTCATGTCTACTGCTGTATTATTCACAATAAATAATCAGGATACCAATTTCTGCCTAGATACCTGTCAATAGCTGAATGAAAATAGAAAACTATAGATGATGGAGGAACGGAAAGATAAATAGATAAATAATAGGTGAAAATTGACAAAAAGAAGAAAGGAAGGAGAAAGAAACAGAAGAAAGAAAAGGGCAAAAAAGAATAAGATGGAGAGGAAGAAAATGGAAGTCATAATTTTAAGAGAATTAATTCAGATAATTTTTATTTTATTATTTTTTATTTTTATTTATTGATTTTTTATTAGTTATCTATATAATATGTATACAGCCATGATGGTACCATCATTAACCTTCTCCCTGTACTCCCCCCTTGGGGAGTGTGGGTCTTGCATTGTGGGAGAAGCCATCACTTATGGGAGTGAGGCAATGTCTCTGTGCATAATAACCCAACTTAGGGCTCTAACAATCTTCCCGCCCCATCTTGACTGCGAATTTCCCTAAGCCATGTTGGGTTCATTTTAGGTCTATTTCAGTGACGAGGTCATGGGAGTCTCTGTGTCTCTGGACATCTAATTTGGTAGGAGTTGAGTGTTCTCTGTGTCTAACTCCTTCATGCCTGTGCTGATACCAGGTTCACCAAGACAGCAGCACTCTTGCTCATTTCCCCAATTATTCTATGGCTTCAGCTGGTGCCCTGGTGAGGTGCGATAGACTGATTCTTTCCTCAGGTTCTGCGTCCATCTGAAAAAGAGAAGCAAATTCTCCAACGGAGAGTGAGGTCACTGCAAGATACATGGATAACCATTATTGTGGATGTTAACCACATGCTGGTACTGGGAGTTAGAGGTCAGTGTCAAGGGAAAAGAAGGAAGAGAAATACAGGTAATATGAATGAGAAAGACATAGAGAGAGAAGAGAAAGAAGAGGGAATGAGAGAGAGGAACAGGAGAAGTTTAGGTTAGTCTTCATCATACCCTCTCCAGGCCCCTGTGATTCAGGTGTTCTCTCTAAGCACCTGATGAAGGTTCAGTGTTTTAGTATGTCTTTCAGGATATAGGATTTTGTGGTACCAATTCCATTGGGTCCAGTTTTTTGTCCCCCCCCCACACACACACTTCCCCTCCCTTCTCACCCCACCATCCCTATTGTCCAGTCCTAGAAATGTTTATTAGGTGTGTCAGCCCAGTTATTCCCTTACTGGGTATTTACCCTAAAAGCTCCAAGCCTCAGTTCAGAGATATTTGCTCAACTATATTTTTAGCTGCTCAGTTCATACTAGCTAAGAGCTGGAATCAACCCAGATGTCCATCATTAGATGAATGGATAACTAAGATGTGGTATATCTACACAATGGAATTCTGCATAGCAATAAGGGAAAATGACACAATGTAATTCAGATAAATTTTGCATATATTCTTTCATATATAGAATCTGGAGGGTGAAGAACAATGAAGAAACAACACAGAGGCTTAAGTAAGTGGAAGGGGAAAAAGGAGTGAAAGTGTAATTAAAAGAGAATAATTAGAGAAAGTAAATTTGATCAAAGTTCATTATATAAATCTACTGAGACATAATAAAACAGCTTATTTTACACAAATAAGTATACAGCAACAAATAAAAACAAAATACCTATTCTTAATACATATGCATGTTTTTAGGATTTAAAAGGATTACCTTAAATAATGTTTGTGAACAATATTGATTTGTATATCTAAAGAAATATTTATTCAGTTTAGACAAGGTGAATCTTACTCAATTATATCAGTATAAAAGAAAAATAGCACACACTATTGTTTTGTCAAGCCAAAAACTATCACTGATAAATATATTCATAATTTAATTATTTAGACATTTTAATTATGGCACTTGGATTTCAGTGGGGGTGGGGAGAACTGTTGGTTTAGAAGCTATGTTCAATTAACATTCAACTTTGGTCAAATTATCCATGTAAATGCACATATTATTAAAGAGCATCCATGACATTTGTGTGCATTTTGCTAAGCCAATATGATCTGTATTTTAGTGGAGCTTTTATTCATGGAAATATAAACTTGTCTGAAATGTTCCTTTCCCAATCACTCCATTCCAATGTATTTATTATTATTGTCTTCCAAACTGAATGGAAGCATTACATATACTGAACATGTAATGTTTGGTTTAACATTTAAGATATAAAAATATGATAACTAGAATTACTCTATATAGATTTTATAGAATATTATTTTCTACTTTTCATTGTGTTTACTTGATTGTTAAAAATTATTAACTCTAGAATGTACTCATTTTCTTCTAAAATACAAACATATCTCATGTTATCTTATTAAATTATTTACTTGAAATTAATTTTATTATTAAAGACATATTCCTTGATGAACAGTCCTGGGACTTGAGTGATAACTCAGTGGATAAAGTGCTTGCCACATAAGGAAGAAGACTACTACATTTCAGATCCCCAGCATGGACATAAATGTCAGGTGGGTGTAGTAGGCTTCCTATAACCACAACACTCAGAAGAAGACAAAAGACAGAGCAAGATGTTTAGCTGACTAGATGAGTCAGCAAGCTCTGGGTTCATGTGACAGGTCCTACTTCAATAAATAGAGTGGAGAGTTATCACATGATACATTCAACAGTGGTCTCTGGCCTCTATATTCATGCATATCTGCACATTTCAACCCTAACACACACATACATCACAACACACATTAATAATAATAATAATAATAATTAATAATAATACTAAATAATGAATAAAACATATCTAAATAAGTGCTGAATGCAAAAGTTGGATTCAGTTATAGAAACTTTTTTTTTTTAAATTCAGGCTATATTTAAAAACAGTTAGTTGTTACAGATCACATATGCCTACATAAGATAATAAAATATACATAGCTTCAAAATTTCTAAAATGAAAAGAAATCATATATCAACTCTCAAAAATAACAGATACTGTCCTAATTAGGGACTTCACCATAAAATTAATGTGTATAATGCTACAAACACACTGTCATCAAAGGCCTCTTGATTAAATTACTGATACAAACAGCAGAGGATGTTTCCCTTTTAAAGAATGTGACCAATGGACACTGGCTATGATTTTCAGCTACTTCACTTCACTCTTAACATGAGGACAATTTAAGTACTGTGAATTTGTTTTGTGTATTTTGTGCAAATGGTTGGAATAGATGTTTTCAAGAGTCTCTGCAAATAAATACATACTTCACCAAGAGCCAGAACACAATTGAATTCTTGCTGTATCTGAGCCTTAGTGTTACCAAGGTTTTCTTGGTTTGTTTTTCAGTTCAGGAATTACTAAGGAGATTTTTGAGAAAACTACTTCTGTCTCTAAGAGGAAGCGTATAAACCTTTAGTAAGCACTTTCTTGGTCCCAAGAGTAGACTAGGTGCAGTGAAGCCAGAACCGAAATAGCCCAGCCTATGCATCACTATTTTAGAGCAGTAGGTGCGGAACTCTGAAGTACAGGACATTACTGACTATTATTTTAATCACAAGAAGACATGCATTTTGCACATATTTGTGGGAAGAGGAAGGCAGTTTAACCCTGCCACAGCTGGGGCTTATAATGTAAGGTACAGTCAGAACCTGGTTGAAGTAGAGTTCTTTACACACATCTTAAAAGTAACCTAAACAGAATCCCCACTATAGAAAAGCATATTCCTCATCATTGTATCATATAATGCTTAGCATTGGGAAAATATAGCTCACATGTCATGAATTTGTATGTACTTCTCTCAGCAGACATGGGATGATGGCAATAGTTGGGTAATGAGTTAATTTCAACTGACCATATACCATCACTGACAACAGAGCCATTAATATTGTTTTGGCTAGTAATCATGCTACTAGAATTAACCTCCACATACTAGGTGCTTCTTATGGGAGAGTGTATTAAATGTCTAACTCAGTTTGTTTCCATCGTATCTGGCAGCATTAATAAGAATTTTAAGTATATTCAAAACAAAGGCTGTACTATAAATGAACCAAATTCCCTGCCAGCGTCTTTGCCTAGTACTAGGTTATACTGTCTGTACCTGTTTATATTAATCACATGTCATTTCCATTAATATGTTAACCTTTTTTTTTTTTTTTCCAGTAAGAAATCACCTGGCCTTGGAAGCCTGGATTGATTCCATTTCAGACAGACCTGTAGTTCATTACATTTTTCCAAAGGTGATGTTTTGAAACCTTGAACTTGTATCCTTCTCTTAAAGCCAATGCTTCTAAACTTCAGTATTGATGTTTGCATATTTACAACTGTGTTTGGTAATCATTCATAACCTTGTTTTTAAAGTAAACAGAAGTTACTGGAAACTATACTTGTGACTTTCTTCTTTTTGCTCCCTGTTATATATTATCTGGGAAAATAAGTATAAATAAATAATTATATAATGATTTGCAATGTGTCTTCAAGGAAGATTGATGATAGAGTGATGAGTCTAATCTAGAAAGGGTGGCTGGCAATATGCAGCATTGTTTATGGCACACTCTGAGTCTGGCATAATTGGTTGAGCACTTCCCATTCTATTACATGTGTCTTATAGTACTGCAGTCAATCTAGGGATCCCGTGATTTTCTTTCTCTGATACAGCTATTCTTTAAAATAAAATGGTCATGTTTTAATGTCTATTATAAGTATAATAATTTTTTATAATTTATTTATTTATTTATATTATTCTAATTTTACAGTCATATTGGTGACTGCATTATCCTCTTCCCTGTCTTCCCGTTTCCAAAGGATCTTATATAGATATTTCATTTAAACACCATATAGCAATGCAGTTAAAATTGTGTGAAGCAGCCGGGAGTGGTGGTGCACACCTTTAATGCCAGGACTCAGAAGGCAGAGGTAGGAGGATCACCATGAATTTGAGGCCACCCTCCAGATAAACCTGGACTAAAAAAAAAAATAATAATAATAAAATAAAATGTGAAGTAATCCTCTAGAAATTTGAGAGGACAACAAGCTTTAAAGCAATTAAGCCAGTTACAATATCTATCTCCCTTTTTTTGGGAAGGGGGTGTTTAAGGTAGGGTCTCTTTCTAGCCCAGGCTGACCTGGAATTCACTATGTTGGCTCAGGGTGGCCTTGAACTCATGGCCTCCTACATAGTTCCACTAGTAGCTCTCCTATATCGGATTCATTTCATGGGCTTTTAGATCAATTGATGCTTCCCAAATCAGAAAAATCATAATAGTACTGAAAATTTGTGTCCATCACAATTCAAATAGAAAAAGAGGAAAAACAATAAGTTGGGAATTTAAGAATAATAGGTTATTCAAGAGATGGAGGAGCCTTCCAAATCAAATGTAAGTGTCAGCCTATAGCACCCTCAAAACTCAAGCTTCCAGTAACTAACAAGGAAGAAGGAAAACCAGCAGAAAGAATCAGGGGACCTGAGGTCACTGACCATTCCTTCCATTGTTTGCATTCTACTTTATCTGTAAAACACATTGGTAAAGTGACCTTGAAAGGACCTTTATAGTGTGTCAAATGTCCTTGTGCAGACAGACAAATTAAACCAGAGTTGTCCCTGAAATTGTCATTGAGACAAAAAGCAGGCATTCTATTGATTAATCTTTGGGTAATGTGTCAGGGACATACTCATGGACTTAGATTATGTTAAAGGGAAAGTGGTTTCAGCTAGAGAAAACCCCTAGGTTTAAGATTTAATGCCTTTCAGTGGTGTTGGAGATCAAAAGACAGGATGCTTAAATGCAAAGCAATAGGTTTATTACTGTCAAGAATATTCCTTCAAGCACCTAAATCAAAGGAGTATTCTTGATAGTAATAAACCTATTGCTTTGCATTTAAGCATCCTGTCTTTGAGAGTGAGATGAAGCTTACCCTTAAAATTCTCCTGTTTCTCTTTTTTTTTTTCCCTGTCTTTTTCTTTTTTCTTTTCCCTTGGCACTGGCCTGTAAAACCCACAAAGAGCTGTTGGTCGGAGACACAAATAAGTTTTCCCAAAACAAAAAAGAAAGACAGCACTACATGAGCTAGAAGGGAAGGTAGCCAACATCTGTTTGAGCAACTCAAAGTCTAAGCTACTCAGAAGCAAACAACCTGACATGATGCTCACACAAGTCCAAAAGTGGCACACAGTCATGGAGGGTAACCAACAGCTCTTGGATTGGCTAACAGATTCGCTCAGTGGAAAGGAAACCATATCTGGAACTGGGAAACAAGTCAGAATCATATCCAGATAATGATTTTGCTTTTCAATGTCAAGTTCCATTAATCTTTGGCTATAAGCAGGTGTACACCATTTAAATTCTCTTGAAATTAATAGTGGTTATCCCACTTAACTGGTGCTCATTTCACTCTCTGCTGGAGAATCTGCTTCTCTTTTTCAGATGGGAGCCAGACCTGAAGAGATAAATGACCCAGTGTACTTCACCCCAACCCTAGCTGGAACCACAGAGGAATTAGAGAAATGGGCAAGAGTGCTGCTTTCTTGGTGAACCTGGTATCAGAACAAGGGTGAAGGAGACACTGAGGACACTCAATAACTACCAAAACAGAGATCCAGAGGCTCCTAAGAACCCATCAATGAAGTAGACTTAAAACAAACCCAACATGCCTCAGGGAATTTCATGGAAGAGGGAGCAGAAAGATTGTTAGAGCAACAAGTTGGGATATTATGTACAGAGACATTGCCTCTCCCCCATATCTGACTGCTGCCCCCACAATGAATGACACACAATCCCCAATGAGGAAGGCCTTTTCATAAAAGTGGCAGGAAAGTGGTATAAAAATGAAGGAAAAGAAGGTACCAACATGTGTTGTTTATATATTAAGTATGTCCATATCTGATAAAATAATGTTTTTAAAAAAGAATATTCCTGTAGGCTGTACAAGGCTCACATTGTGTGACGGTTGTTGCCTCTGTCCATAGAATAGTAACTTCATTCACCCACCCCACCCACTAAGATACTAGAAAATGAGGGAGATAAAATGTTAAGAATAACTTTGAGGGCTGGGGAGATGGTTTAGCAGTTAAGTCACTTACATGAAATGCCTTATGATCTAAGTTTGATTCCTCAGTACCCACATAAAGCCAGATGCACAAACTGACTCATGCATCTGGAGTTAATTTGTAAAGGTTAAATGGCCTGACCTGCACATTCTCTCTCTTTCTTTCTCCCAGGTATGGTCACGCAGTGCATAGCTATAATCCCAGCACTCTGGAGACCAAAGTAGGATCAGCACTGTGAGTTTGATGCCAGCCTGGGACTACATAGTGAATTCCAGGTCAGCCTGAGCTGGATAAAGACCCTACCTCAAAAAACATATACAATTGGGGCTGGAAAGATGGCTTAGCAGTTAAGGCACATGCCTGCGAAGCCTAAGGACCCTGGTTCAATTCTCCAGGAACCACATACACAAAAAACAAACAAACAAACAAAAAATAACCTTGAGGATCTAACATCTATGCATATTTCAAAAATAAAACATAAATCTATCATATATCATTAAATTTTGCATCCACAGTATATGATGTATACATGTAGGTTTGACTACAATAGAAATTCAACTTTCTAGATATCTGTGTCAATAACTATAACACCCCCATGTCTTGTTCTAGCAGGATCAGCATTTTAAAGTTTTAATAACCTGATAATCAGCATATACAGACATTAGATGATGAGGGGAGCTAGAACAAGGGGGAACCACAGGCTTATAAAGCAGCAATTACATCAGAATAGAAAGAAAGACTGGAATTCTGAGGGTTGGGCATATCATGGCAACTGTCAGCAGTTATTTTGAATAGACCCACCTGAATGAACGTGCATAAAATCAGAAAAAGAAAGTCTCTGAATACCTCCTGGAGTTGAGTGAGCTGAGCTGCTTATAGTCACATGATATGTACTATAAAATGTTAGTATTGAAAAAATAAAGTTTGAAGTTTTTTTTTTATTATTTTTTATTGTTTTGGTTTTTTGAAGTAGGGTTTCAATCTAGCCCAGGCTGACCTGGAATTCACTATGTAGTCTCAGGGTGACCTCAAACTCATGGTGATCCTCCTACCTCTGCCTCCCCAGTGCTGGGATTAAAGGTGTGTGCCACCACACCTGGCATAAAGTTTTATTTCTAAGAACTAGGCACCATATACAGGGTATGAGGTCACAGATTACATTTATATACAATCATGTTTACATTTTTCGTTGGTTTCAGGTTGAAAACCTGAAGAATTACTTTAAGAAGGGATTAGAAATCAACAATACATTACCAAAAAAGGAACACAAAATTTGTTTATTTTCATCACTTTCATTTTTATAATTATGAATAATAAAAATAACAGAGGGTATCTGATAAGTTACCATAATATGGAACTTTCATTTTTGAAGAATATAAAACATAATGTAGTATCATTAAATAGGGATGAAAAATAATGAGGGGAAAGGCATTACATACATGAGCAAGAAAATGGTAGAGTTCTCTAAAATACAGTTAGATTTGCAGTATTTGGGAGGTCAAGAAGGCAGACAGAAAAAAAAAGTTGTATTAATGGCACATTTCCCAATATTACAGGAACCCTTTTTTTGAAAATATGTGAATAGACTGAAATGAACCACTCATAGAGATATAAGAAGAGAAAGTGATTAAATTTGGCAATATATACTAACTAACCTCATTATGTAAATTCAAAGTTAAAGACTTCCAAAATAAAATTGAACCATTATATTAAATACATATACTATATAATATTTATGAATTTCATATATTGTTTAAACCAAGGTATTTGTCAATTTTACCTAAAAAATCTGCTATGAAAATATCTGGATTCATAGTGATTAATTTTGAAATGATATTGTAATATCTCGTGTGTGTCATATGTATGTGGTATAGATTTGTGTATGTGCTATATGCATTTGTGTGCATATCCTATACTCACATGTGTGGAGGCCAGGGGAAGGCATTGAGTGTTTTCCTCTAAAACTCTTCTTCCTTATCTACTTGTAAATAGGTCTCTCATTGAATCTGGAGCTTGTCATTTTTCATTTAGCCTGGCAGACCATTGATTGTGCCTTAGACATTATCTTGCCCCATGTCCAATCAGTTCTGGAATTACATTCATGGTCACATCTGGCCTTTTATTGAGTGCTGAGGAATTGATATCAGGTCACTAGCTTGTTTAGCTAGAAGTATTACCCAGTGATCCATCTCCTCAGTCCCTTCATAGTACATGACACTGTTCACAGATAACTAAATCCTAAATAATGCACCATGAGTTATGCTAGACATAGAGAATTTATTGCTCATTACAAAAGAGGGCAGATGAACTGAAAGTCAATTGCCTAATTTTTTGCTTCTTCTCTGGAAAACAATTGCAAGGGTGATATTATAAAACCCATTACATTTGTCATATTTAAGTTCTGCCTGATAAGCAATCTGCTCTAAAAAATACAGATTTACAAAAGTAATTGATACATAAGATCTGAACACAAACATTTATAAAGTATAACAGGATATTTTCAGTCATGTACACATTACATTGTGATCAACTTGGGGTAATGAGTATATCCATAACCTTGAACTTTAACAGATTTTAGGTTGAGTACATTCAATTTCTTTTCTTTCAGCTACTTTTAGAATAAATACTGCATTCTTGTTAATTTATTCAGCCTAGTGTCTCATAGAGAAACATGACTCATTCCTATATATTTAAGTAAAAGCACCAAAGAAGTTATACTCTATTTATTTCCCTTCAGATGTGGTTATAGATTTATATATTCTTTGCACATATATTTAAATCAGTAGTTTCCCAATCTTGATAATCATTCATATTCTAAATTATATTGGACAAGTGAAAACTTGCCAGTTTTACTGTAACCTGTATGTTCTGTTATCAAGTCAGTTACTAGCTACCCAAATCAGATCCAATAAATAAATAGTAAAAGAAGGTTTCCAAATTATAAATTAACCATAATCATATATATCATGTTTCTCTGTTTTGCAACACTGCATCTTTTTCAATAAGGTAATAAGTTCCTTGGTCAAATGTTAAGACTTCAAATTTAACCTCTTAGATTAAAATTCTACAGATCATGATAAGCTCTGGAAATATTGGACTCTTATATCCATCTCAACTTGGCAATTAAGTTAGAATTGCAGTCCCATACATTATTCTCAAACTGAGATTGCCTTTCATCAAAATTTTATTTTGCTATAAAATTATGGTGTCACTGTCAAAATACAAAATGCAAATATAGAATTTCAGGCTACTCAGAGGAATAAGTTTGTACTTTATGGAGTTCATTGAAGGGATACAGCAGACAAATCCATGAAAAATACACAGAAAAAAAAAAAAAAACTTACTAATGGATTAAAGCAATGATAATGTCAACTCTCACTGTTTCTTGCCAATTAAGTTGGTAGTCACACTTGCAGTCCAGTCTCATGTCTAAGGGATTTCAAAACTATGGAGTAATTTTCTGTAACTAACATTCATAAAAATACTATAACTGATTAAAAGTAGAATGTGTATGAAATTATTCTGAAATAAATTTTTTTCTCTATAATCTTATTCATTTATTTCTAAGAAATCCTGTTCTAAAGTTACGTGCTTGCTTTTTTAAAACCAAAAATTTTAAAAATACTACTTAGTTTATGAATGATTCAATAAAGTCCAGCCAATAATGTTTTATAAGACTGTGTAACAAAATATGTACATTTCCTTTCAGCATTTTTCAGATATAGCATGGGACATTTTTTTAAAAGAAAAAATAAGCCAAGTAGATATTAATTCTTCCAATCCATGTACATGGGAGTTCTTTCCATCTTCTAGTGCTTTTGTCTAACTCTCTTCAGTATGTTAAGTTTCATGCAGAGGTTGCTTGCCTCTTTGGAAAGATTTATTCATAGATTTTAAAAATATTTTTATTATTTATTTTATTAGTTATGCTCATAATGTGAATACATTCATGTTGGTGCCTTCAATAGCCTCTTCTCTGTCCTCCCCACCTCTGAAGGGACCCTCCTCATTGGGGAATGTAGGTCGTGCATTGTGAGGGTAGTCATCAGTTATGTGGAAGAGACAATGTCTCTGTGCATAATGACCCAACTTGTGGCTCTAACAATTTTTCCACCCCCTCATCCATGAATTTCTCTGAGCCATGTTGGGTTTGTTTTAGGTCTACTTCAATGATGAGGTTTTGGGAGCCTCTGTGTCTCTGGATATCTGGTTTAGTAGGAGTTGAGTGTTCTCTTTCAGCCTTGTGCTGGTGTCAAGTTCACTGAGAAAGCTGCACTCTTGCCCATTTCCCCAATTACTCTATGGTTTCAGCTGGGGTCCTGGTTAGGTGCAATAGGCTGATTCTCCCATCAGGTTTGGTGTCCATCTGAAAAAGAGAAGCAAATTTTCCAATGGAGAGAGAAGTCAGCACTAGATAGATGGGATAACCACTATTATTTTAGAGAGATTTTATATGTGTAGGTCCTCTTGTAGTCCACAATTGGTGGGAGGTTGATATTGGAGAGCAGGCTCATTTTTTCAACCATTGGAACATCATGAAGCTGAAAAGTTTTTTTCACAGACAAGCATGCAATAACCAGAGCCAACAGATTACCCACAGAATGGGAGAAAAATTTTGCCAGCTATACAACTGCCAGAGGCCTAATTTCTAGAATTCACAAAGAACTCAAAAACCTAAACAATAACAAGTTAAACAACCCACTCATAAAATGGGGCAGAGAACTGTACACGGAGTTCTCAGAGGAAGAAATACAAATGGCAAACACACACTTAAGAAAATGTTCAATATCCCTAATCATCAGGAAATGCAAATCAAAACAACTATGAGATTCTACCTTACTCCAGTAAGGATAGCTAACATTTAAAAAAAAAAAATAAACTAATGACAACAAATGCTGGTGAGGCTGTGGAGAAATAGGAACATTCTCTCACTGTTGGGGGAAATGAAAATGGTACAACCTCTATGGAAAGCAATATGAAGACTCCTAAAAAGGATGACTATAGACCTACCAACAGATCCAGTTATTCCTTTATTGGGCATTTAACCTAAAAGCTCCAAGCCTCAGATCAGAGAGATTTGCTCAACCATGTTTATAGCTGCTCAATTCAAAATAGCTAAGAGCTGGAATCAACCCAGATGTCCATCATTAGATGAATAGATAACTAAGATGTGGTGTATTTACATGATGGAATTCTACACAGTAGTAAGGAAAAATGACACAATGACATTTGAAGAAAAATGGTTGAACTTGGAACAGATCATTCTCAGTGAGCTCACCCAATCACAGAAAGATAATCACCACATAACCTCACTGATCTGAGCTAGAGTGAGAACCTACCTCGAAAAACAAAACAAAACAAAACAAAACAAAAAAAGAAAGAAAGAACATGTTCAACATCCCTAATCATCAGGGAAATGCAAATTTAAACAACTATGAGATTCCACCTTACCCCCGTCAGGATGGCTAACATTAAAAAAAAAAAAACAATGAAATCAAATGCTGGCGAGGCTGTGGAGAAATAGGAACACTCTTTCACTATTGGTGGGAATGTAAAATGGTACAACCATTATGGAATTCTATAAAGAAATTCAATTTAGTTAAGGTATAATAATTGTTTAAACAGGAACTCATTAGAATACACAAATTGATGAATATCCATTCATTTCTTCTAAATGAATTATAGTCTTAATATTTTATGACAGATAGTGTGGTATAATTATAAATCCCCATTCTGTTAAAAAATTGTTTCAAGAATCTACTCTTGTACTCAATGGTGGGGAAATCTCATATATGTGGCATAAAGTCTGCATTTTAGTTGCCTTATCTGAAAATACAGGGCAGGGAAGAAGTGTTTCCATATAAGAGTTGCCTTAAAGATGCAGGTCATGAGGTAAGAGGTAGTTTCTCCCCTTTGATGCACTCTGATGCATTCAGCAGCTATCAGCTCAGCCACATCAGATAACATTCTTACCTCCTTTTAATGGATATGGATTTTTTTTTTTTTAGATAGAGTCATACCCTAGCCCAGGCTGTCCGGGAACTCACTCTAGTTTCAGGTTGGCCTTGAATTTATACCAATCCTCCTACATTTGCCTCTGAAGTGATAGGATGAGTGGTTGGGTGCCACTATGCCCAGATAGTACAAATTTTATATTCACTTATACAGCTTAAAATTTTAAGTTTTATTAAGTAATTTCTGATGTTCTCCATGTTTGCTTCTTCAACAGCACATCATTTGGAAATTTATTTTTCTTTCTTTTTTTAAATATATTTTTATTTATATTATTCTGATTTTACATTCATAGTATTGGTTCCATTGTCCTCCTCCCTGTCCTCCCACTTTCAAAGGGACCCTCATCAATGGGGAATGTGGGTCATGCATTGTGGGGGTAGTCAAGAATTCTGGGGGGTAGGCCCCAGTCTCTTTGCATAATGCCCCAACTTGTGACTCTAACAATCTTTCCTCCCCCTCTTCCGCGAGTTTCCCTGAGCCACACTGGGGTCATTTTAGTTCTGATTCAGTGATGAGGTTTTGGGAGCCTCTGTGTCTCTGGATATCTGGCTTAGTTGGAGTTGGATGTTCTCTGTGTTTTTCTCCTTCAGCCTTTTTCTGGTGTCATGATCGCCATGAATGCTGTATTCTTGCCCTCCCCCTGCATTGTTCTATGGTTTCAGCTGGGGCCCTGGTGAGGTGTGATTGGCTGATTCTGCCTTCAGGTTTGTTGTCCATCTGAAAAAAGATAAGCAAATTCTCCAACGGAGAGAGAAGTTAGTACTAGATAGAAGGGATGACCATATATGTTTTGGAGGGAATTTTATATGTGTTGGCTCTCTTCTAGCCCACATTTGGTGGTATCTTGATCTTGGAGACTGAGCTCATTTTTTGTATCTGGTTTTGACTTATAAAAAAAAAGTCCCAGGTGCTCCCTTACTCCTTCCAATATATGAGCTTTCCATAAAACAAACAAGCAAAAAAAATATATGAGCTTTCCATAAAAAAAACCAATATAGCTGTGAAACAGGAAACAGTTGTCCACCAGACATGTTTTGGTCTTGGACTTTTCAACTCTCAGTCTCTAGCATGGTGACAAAATTCATTTTATTTCTGTTGTGGATAAGCCAGCTAGTATATAGTTTATAGTTGTAATAGAAGATATTTGAAGTGTTTACTTGTTCTTGACAGGGAATCCTGTTCTGCGAGTTTTAGCACTGAAGACCTGAAATAATAAGAGCAGTCTGGCTATCATTTGTGAGAAAAAAATAATGTTTGAGAGAACAAGATATTCCTTCAAAAATATTTTATTGGGCTGGAGAAATGGCTTAGCGGTTAAGGCGTTTGCCTGCAAAGCCAAAGGATCCCGGTTTGATTCTCCAGGACCCACGTAAGCCAGATGCACAAGGGGCACATGTGTCTGGAGTTCGTTTGCAGTGGCTAGAGGCCCTGGCATGCCCATTCTCTCTCTGTCTGCCTCTCTTCTATCTTACTCTCTGCTTGCAAATAAATAAAATTAAAAAATATATATTTTATTTATTTATTTTCAAACAGAGAGAGAGAGAGAGTAAGAGAGAGAATGGATATGCTTCCAGCCACTGCAAACGCAGTCCAGATGCATGTACCACTGTGTGCATCTGGCTTTATGTGGGTACTAGGGAATTGAATCCATGTAGTTAGGCTTTGCAGGCACTTTCCTTAAACACTGAGCCATCTTTCTAGCCCAAGAGAACAGGATATTCTTTGATTAAACTGCTGAGATTTTTCAGAATTATTCCTCTCTAGGAATATCCTACTATAGCTGATAAAATGTTCCACTGTCCTAGAATTTAAAAAAAAAAATGAAAATATGACAAGTGCAAATAAGAAAAAAGAAACAAAATTAAAAATAAAACAGAGATCAAACATGGAGTTAGTAGAAGTCAAAAGCAGAGGCATCAAAAATTGAAGTTCTTGGGCTGGAGGAATGGCTTAGTGGTTATGGCGTTTGCCTGCAAAGCCAAAGGACCCAGTTTCTATTCCCCAGTACCCACATTAGCCAGATACACAAGAGGGCACATGCAACTGGAGTTCGTTTGCAGTGGCTGTAGGCCTTGGTGGGCCCATTCTCTCCCCCCCCCTTCTCTGTCAAATATATAAATAAAAATAAAATATTTAAAAAATTGAAGTTCTTATCCCATGAGACAATTTCATTTAGGGTATGATTTTGAATCCTGGACCAAGAAAATAAAAGACAGATGTACATTACTGAACATAACAGTGTATGTCAAAGACACATTTTATAGTCAGTTTGATTTCAATCTTATTTAATATTTGTGCATTTATGTACACATATTGAGATACTCTATTATATGAAAGTGATATGGTAAAATAATGATATAAATACTGATATATCAAAAAGTTAAAGGTGGGCTGGATAGATGGCTTAGCGGTTAAGGCGCCTGCCTCCTAAGCCTAAGAACTCCGGTTCCAATCTCCAGGGTGCAATGCCGCACTTGGCCACAAGTGGGCATACACATCTGGATTTCGTTCGCAGCAGCTGAAAGACTGCTGGTGCGCCCATCTCTGTCTCCCTCTTCTTCTCTCTCTCTCTAAATAAAAAGTTAAAGGTATTATGAGACTCTTTTATCATTTAAAAAACACATTTCAGGGCCTGGAGAGATGGCTTAGAGGTAAAGTGCTTGCCTATGAAGCCTAAGGACCCCAGTTTGAGGCTCAATTCCCCAGGACCCATGTAAGCCAGATGCACAAGGCGGCACATGCATCTGGAGTTCGTTTGCAGTGGCTGTAGGCCCTGCAACACCCATTCTCTCTCTATCTACTTCCCTCTCTCTCTCTCTCTCTCTCTCTCTATCTCTATCTCAATCTGTTGCTCTCAAATAAATAAGTAAATTAACTAAATTCAAATAAAAATTTAAAAAACAAATTTCATAGGTTTCCTCTTATAAAATATCTTCCACATAGTAGGGAATTCAATATATTCAGTGAATGTTCAAGTAAGTGAAAATGCTCTTCAAACTCTGCTGAATGTTGCAGCTACTAACCTAAGAAATTATTATTTAAAAAAGTCCTGGAGAGATGGCTTAGTGGTAAAAGTACTTACTTGCAAAATCAAAGGACCCAGGTTCAATTTACCAGTATCCATGTAAAGCCAGACGCACAATATGACACAAGTGTTTGGAGTTTGTTTGAAGTGGCTGGAGGCCCTGGCACACACATTATCTCTCTTCCTCTCTCTCTCCCTCCCTCAGCCTCTTTCTCTCTCTCAAATAAATAAAAGTAAAATATTTAAAAAAACAAATCTACATGTTTCTAAGGAAATTACTAAATTTCTTAGTGTTTCAGTATTTCATATTCAAGTGAAGGGGGAAACAGGAAATTCTGGTTTTTGGCATTGGTTTAAAAGTATATTATAATTCATGATTGTTCTAAGGTATTCTTTTATTTTTAAATGTGATATAAAAGAGATTTAGAATAGAGACAGTCATACAAGTGATTATTGTTATATTACATATGAGAATCTGTTATTAAAGAGGCATAGTGGGGCACTCCTGTATTCCTAATTCCTAGGAGGCTGAAGTAGGATTTCTATGATTGAGACCAGCCTGGACTGCATAATATTTTGAAACCAATCAGAATTAGTGCATAAGACATCAGTTCAAATGTAAGAGCTACAGGGTGGGAGGGTGTTCTCTGAGGTATTGCCTTTGTCAACAGAAACTGACTGGAGCATTCATGGATTACTGATGACATCACTGAGACGGGCCCTCAAGGAAACGGGATCAGCATACAGGGAATAGCTATGAATTGTTGGCTTACTCAATAAAGTGCTTATCGTGCAAGCCTGAGAACCCAAGTTCAATCCTCAGTACCCACATGAACACCAGGTGCAGTGACACATGCCCAAAATCCCAGCACTAGGGAGACAGAGACAGGTTGTTTTCTGAAGCTTGTTGGGCAGCCATTCTAGTCAAATGGGTGAACTTGAGGCTAATGAGAGACCCTGTCTCAAAAAAAGGTGGATAATGCCCAAGGAAAATAACTGATATTTACCTCTGGACTCCATATGCACATGTACATATATGCACATGTGCTAATATACACATAAGTACACCAACTCACACATTCCATAACACACACACACATACACACAGACACACACACACACACACACCCTAAGTAGTAAATACATCAAGAATGACAATATTAGGCATATTAGACAACACACTTTTTGTCATTAAACTTACTAGTAACTCAACATGAAAACAGTCCTTATTTTCGATTGTTGTGTAAAACTATCCCCCAAATAACTAGCTTAATAGCATACAGACATTTTGATCATATTTCACTCTGTGGGTTAAGGGCTTAGCTAGGCATACACTACAATCCAAAAGTGTCTGCAGTTAGTTGTATTTTAAAAATATTTATATTTTTGGCATGGAAGGGTCAAATAATTAGGAACGGCAAACACAGCTGGGCTCCTCTCCCTATGCTAGTCTATATCTGTGTGTGTCCTCACCATGTAGCTTCTCCAAGCAGCCTCACTGCAGTGGGGATGATTCCATAACAGTCAATAGCTCCCCAACATTCATTCAACAAGTGACAGGCACTGCTCAATGAGTCACCTTTTCTTCTCACAGAAGTCACCATGTGTCGTGTCCAAAAGTTAACATGAATTCAAACAATTTAACTTGAATATAGTGTGTGTGTGTGTGTGTGTGTGTGTGTGTGTGTGTAGACTAGAGTTTGACACCATACATCTTCCTCAATTGTTTCAACAGGGTTTCTCAGGGAACGTAGAGCTCACTGATTCAGCTACTAGCCAGCCAGTGAGTCCTCAAGCTTCCCTGTTTTTGCCTCTCCAAACCTGGAATTAGAAATACACTACCTAGTAAATGGGTCCCAAGGATCCAAACACGGGTCCTTATACTTGCAGGGCAGTCACTTTGTTCTTTAAGCCCAGTCCCTGGCTCCATGCTTCTACCTTTATACAGAAAGAATGTCAAATAATTTACAGACATGGTATTCAACTTAGATATAAATCAGCATTTATAAGATCAGACATCAAACAATGAACATGTGAACTTCCAAAGATCCATGATCTAAAGTCTTTTAGGAATTCTGTTTCATCTGAAATGAGTCACTGAGTAGCACTGCTCAGTCCGGTGAAGCAGGACTTTGACTTTCTGATGGTTGAGCTCCACAGCAGGAAGCAATTTGACCACACAAACAAAGATCACCGGATGCTTCCTCAGCAGCGGAGGCATCAATTTCTTAAATTTCACTCTCATGCAAAGCAATAGAGTGTTACTGATAGGGAGATATGCATGCGTGGCATTTAGAAATCCTGCAAGGCAGATTTTTGTTTGTTTCTTCCACCCATTAAACTGATTACAGTGAAGATTAAATATAATATCTTTTTGACACCAAAACACACAGGACTTGGCAGGCTATCATATTAAAGTTTAAAAGATGGGGTTTTGTCCTGTGTCAAATGAAAAAGTGGTACACAAAATAGTGTTTTTATAATTCAACCAACATATGAGCAAGGCAAGTATTGATTTTTTTAAAAGTTGGCTGCCATTTAAACAGAGCAATTAGTTAAAGATTGAGAATAAGCAAAAAGTTTGCAATCCTCTTGATGCTGGTGCCCTGTGACTAATTTAAATCTTTTTAAAAGCCACAGATTCTAAGCCTCCAGAGAAACAGCTCAGAGGAAATTTGTCAGGTCTGGTAGGCCTATGGTTGCAGGGAAAAAACAAAACAAAACAAAAGCAGCTCTCTTCAGTCATGTCTTTTAAGGCTAATAACAGTCTAATTATAGAGAGTATGGTTGCCACTACCAGCTGAAAGCTTTTGGTGTATTTTAAAAGCACATTGAATGAAAGAAACACAGCTAATGTAACTGTAGCATCTGTGATTCTCATAAGTTTATTCAGCCCAAACTAATGTGTTGCTCAAGGTGACCCACATGAGGAGAGGTCAATGTAAACTCTGGCATGACAGATAAATTGCTTTAGAACTTAGTATGTAAAATAGTTTGCCTTCCTGGAAAATATTGTCAAGAACCCACATTATCTTTTTTTTTTTTTTTTAATCAGGTTGTGAAGTGGTTCCAAGAAATTTAAGTTTCACATCCACAAACTGATGTGATTTCTTATTTGGAAAGGTTATAGTTAACTGCTAGGCTGATAAAATTTAACATACAATTTTCATGACCAG
Source organism: Orientallactaga sibirica (assembly GCA_036365145.1). Taxonomy (NCBI): domain Eukaryota; kingdom Metazoa; phylum Chordata; class Mammalia; order Rodentia; family Dipodidae; genus Orientallactaga; species Orientallactaga sibirica. The sequence goes on along the minus strand of JAEOAD010000010.1, from coordinate 8,160,545 downwards.
AAACCTTACCCTTCTTCACTGTAAGCCTTTATAGTCTTGAGTTTGTTTATACCTTGGACTATCTCATGACTTTGTTTGTCTGTCAATTATACATACTAATGTGTGGGAAATAGAGTTCTAAAATTCATATTTGGCTTAAATTTTAAGGATTTTTCATTGGTTAAAATATAATGCTGAGGTAGAAAGATAGCTCAGAGGTTAAATTGCTTTCCTTCAAAGCCTAATTACCCAGGTTCAATTCCCTAGTACCCACATAAAGAAAGAAGTGCAAAGTGGTGCATGTATCAGGAGTTGTGTACAGTGGCTGGAGGCCTTGGCATACCCATTCTTATCCTCTCTGTATGTCTTTCTTCTCTCTCTTTTTGCTTAGAAATAAATAAATTAAAAAAATAAAAATTATGATACACATACCTTATTGTTAAAATACATAAAATGTAGGCTGGAGAGATGGCTTAGTGGTTAAAGTGCTTGCCTGCAAAGCTAAAGGACACAAGGTGCATCTGGATTTTATTTTAAGTGGCTAGAGGCCCTGGAAAACCCACTTTTTTCTCTCTCTCTCTCAGTCTCTATCTTATCTATGTTTCACTCTCTGCTTACAAGTAACAAAATCTTAAAAAGTTACATGAAATATATGTAGCAAATGTTTCCCTCTACAATTGATATTATAATCTTAACATCTAGGTCATTTGGGCCAAAAGTAAATGATTGCATATTGGCAAGTGGTTTTCAAAGAATAGTGATATTATTATTATTATTATTATTATTATCATCATTATTATTATTTTAGAGAGATAGAGAAACAGACAGAGAGAGCATTGGTGCATCAGGGCCTCATCCACTGCAATCTTTCTCCAGATGCTTGGACCACCTAGTGGGAATATGCAACCTTATGCTTACTTTACCTTTGTGCATCTGGCTAAGGTGGGATCTGGAGAATTGAACATGGGTTCTCAAGCTTCACAGGTAAGTGCCTTAAATGTTAAGCCATCTCTCCAACCCATTAAAAAAAAAAAAAAAAACACCCAATCAGAAACAACTTCTGGAAGGAAATAATTTATTCTCATTTACAATTTCAAGGTGAAGTATCTGTCTTTATGGAAAAAGCATGGAAAGAGCAAACAGCCAGGGTCATATCTTCACAGCAGCATGGAAGAAATAGTAAGCTACAGATCATCAAGTAGATTTGAACTCATATAATTTCAAGGCACACTGGGTTTCAGCTCCTAATGGCTACATAAACTACCCAAACACCACCAACAACTGGCAATCAAATATTTAAACATGAACCTCTGGAGGGTATTCCACATTCAAATCATCACATTCACTCCCTGGTCCACATCTTGTCCATCCCATGATTCAAAATATATTAAGTTTAGCTTAAAAGGGCTTCATAGTTTTTTTTTTTTTTTTTTTTTTTTTATGCCAGTCCTAACACTTTTCACAATTCCACTGTCCAAATCATATCTGAGACTCAAGGCATTCTCTTACTTTGAGCTCTTTAAAATTAAAACACAAGTTATACACCTCCAGCACATAATGGCACAAAATAAACATTCTCACTCTGCATGGGAAGAATGAGGACACAGCAAGGAAAGATCAGAACAATGAAAGACAGAAAACAAGGAAACATCAAATCTTCATTCCATATCTGGCACCTGTGACTTTTGGTAAAATTATCTGGTATCTAAAAGGATCTACTGCTTCTGCTGAACTGCTCGCAGCCCCTCTCTTGGGCAGAATCTGTCCCACCCACACAGCTCTTCTTAGTAGATATCTCATAGTCCTTGTATATACAATGTCCAGGGGTCTCTTCTACAACTTATTATCCACTTTCAAGGTTTCACACAATGGTCTCACTGGGTCTTAGTATAGACTTGGACCCTGCTTGCATTGCCAAGCAGCAAGGATTCTGTAGTAACATGGTGCAAACCATAACCCTCTATTTCCTGAAGTTTTCATTCTTCTAAACATTGTACCATGTGGGGAAAATTTGTCAATTTTTTCTACTAGGTGGAGATGAAGGCTAACCTTGAGGATCAGGAAAGCCAGCATTCTTCCTTTACTTTTGGCTCCTCCTTTCAAAAGAATTAGCATTCTTGTTAACTGGAACCTTCAAGAGTTGGGTCTTGCCCTCAGGTCATCTTTCCCACTTTTCCAGTGAAGAGCTGTCCCATCCTCTATGGCTATAATTTCCTTAATAGTACTTTATTCCAAGTACTCAACATCCCTACTTGCCACATAGTTTATCTTAAATTTACTTGGTAGTTAGAGTGAGCCCCTGTACCAGTTAATTGACTTTAATCAATGGGAAAATAAACTTGTCCTAACTTTATTACAAAGAATAGTTTGAAACTTGGAGTAGCCCACTAGGAGTAGGTATTCTCTTACCATTTATAAAATCAGGATATATGGACAATATCTCTCAAAAGACAACATTTCAAATCTAGACACTTGAGAAGGATTCCTACTCTTGAAATGTTCATAGTCCTTATTTAGTCCTTTAATATTATCTGAATACATTTCAAAGAGTGAAAGAACAGACTGTTTTGAAATGCAGTAAGAAAAGGTAAAGAGTCATTTCTTTTATTTACTTTTAAATTAGATTTATTTTTCAAGTTGAAACTTTGAATGGATACATCAAGTGTTGGTATACTCAATTGCCTCCTCCCTGCCCCCAGCTGAGGGCCCGCTTAGTGGGATTGCTGGTATTCATCATGGACTTGTGTGGTTATGAGTTTGAGAGCAGCAGTCTGTCATTGTGGGGAGGGTAATGTCTCTGGTTATTCCCTCCCATCCTGTGGTTTTTACATTCTTTCTGTCCCCTCTTCACAAAATTAACTAAGACTTGATGGGTTTGCTTTAAGTCTAATTTAGTTTTGAGTTCTCTGCAGCTTCTGGGTTTCTGTTTTGGTGCATTTTGAATATCCAATTTTAATTTTACTCTTTCTTTACAAGTCAAATATCTTCTAATTACTGATCAGGAATGACCAATTTTATGGTACAGACTCATTTTTTTATTGAGACAAGTAAAAAAAAAAAAAAATCTTCCTAGGACAAGAGTTTATTCTGCTCAGATGTAGTTTTTCTCACTCTAATTGCCTCTAATAAAAGGTTACTACCCTACAGGAAGAAGTAGTTAGTTTTCAACTTCAAAATGTATGTTTAATTCATTTAAATGAGTGGGTAAATCCACCAAAAACACCTGTAAACTGATTTTCATTATCAAATTCTGTTTTGATAATAAATTACTTGATAACATGTCACAGATCATAAAATCTTTTCAACATTTTTCCTTCACTTAACCATATTACTTCCAAAAAGTAAGTGATGTCTGTTCATAGTCAGCACCAAGTCCTGGGAAGTAGCAATGGGTTAATCCCTTGACCCTTCTGAAATTCATAATCTTAGAGATGACAAACATTGTGTTATCTGTACTAATGTATTTTTACATAAATTTTCTTGATATACTGTGAAACATTACTTAATTAAATGTGAGTTTTGTTGGCATTTGCATCATCTTCTACTAATTTTACAAGTCACCCTCTTACCAAACATTACAGGAACCCTCTCAGTTACTATACTAGATGTGGTGACAATAGACAAAGGATTTTTTCTTTTTAACATTGGCTTTTGCTACTGTACAAAAATCTGTGATTTTAGTGGCATTGAAGAAGCCATTTCTTTAGTGATAATATATTTATCATTAATACCTCTGGCAAAATTGGCCAGTTCAGTTGTTTTGTAGTTCGCATGTTGTCATCCATTGCCAAATGATAAGAATTAAAAATAGCAGTTCTATTCTCCAAACATCTTTTGAGAGATTTTCAGGTTCCTATAATCTTTCAGGCTGTGTTCTGGTGAGACACAGTGAACTGAAAAATATCCCCTTTTGATCAGGCCATATTTAGCCCACTCTCCTTATATTGTTTAATAAATTCATCATCAGCAAGTGGTTTTGTTTTTGGTTTAAATATGTTATTATATATAAAGGGCATTTATAATGGAACATGTTGGTTTTATTACATTTTTAAAAGTATGAAGCCAGGTATTTTAAAAAATTTGATATTTGTCTCTATAGCATAATCTGTAATGCACACTGAATTTTGAAGTATGAGTTTGCAAAAAATGTCTTTTCAAATATCAGTCTGAAAAGTCACGCATATTCTGTACAATTTGCACAGAATGCATTAATATTTGTCTTGGCAAAAGTCATTTGTCTACTTTCATTGAACAATCTTCCCTCATATTTTGAGAGGAGGAGGTCCTCTTCTGTTTGAGGCATTGTAGACACACTAGGATTTAAAAAAAAATGACTATGTTTACACATATTATGAAGATTGATAGGAAAATACAAAGTGGGATTTGGGCCCCTATATACCCTATATGCCTATGTTGATGTGATATCAAAGGCTAATTTTGTGGCTCAAGGGCATGTATAATGTGTGGAGTACCTCAATAATCAAATTAAATAATAATCAAAGAACATTTACCTGTCTTTTTTTGGTTAAATGAGTTTTTACTGTGTGAATTTATTGCATATTGGTCATCTTCCCATTGGATTATACTCTTTTGTTTCCTATCCCCAATTCCACTCCATCTCAGTGGGGTTATCATTATTCACTGTGTGGTCATGAATGCACCAGTCAGTCTGGAAGGGTGAAGAGTATTGCCTTATAATAGTCCTTCCCACCTGGTGGCTCTTACTCTTTTGTCTACCTCCTCTTCTATAATGAGCCTTGGAAGGCATGTTATAAGGATCCATTAGTGTTCAGTACTCAGCAGACTTTTATTTTCCAAGCCAGGGCCCAGGAAGAATCACAGAGGACATGAATGATTAAATATGAGTGCTGCCTTCATAGCTACCATGAGAACTTACCCTAGGGAGATGGTAGTAGATGCTAAGGATACTTCAAACTTGTCAAAGCACTTACCTCTCTTCTTAAGAAACTTGAAATGCTTATCATTTCCAATGGAATATTCAAACATTACTAGTAATCACTTTTTCATTGGAAAAGTTACCATGAGCATGTACCATTCTGTTGGTGCCAATATGATTATTTAATCTTGGAAGATAACACATGTGAAGACATAAAACTGCAACAATACTTGCTTTCTGAGAGTGAGAACATTACACACATTTGTTTTGTGTGACATGGAATCTTGCCATAGCCTTCTATAAAGTTCATGCTGAACAACTACAAATTGAGTTACAAAAATAGTCACATTATGCCTTAAATTTATGTACATAAGGTTTAGAATAGTATTTTGGAATGTATTGATAGTTACCTGGGATGTGGATAGGATAACCCTGCTTTAGAAATTTAGGGTAATATGGGCATTTTCACATTTCTTTCTTTTTGTTGTTGTTGTTGTAATTGTTGTTGATTTGTTTTTAGAGTTAGTGTTTTGCTCTAGATCAAGATGACCTGGAATTCAATATGTAGTCTCAGGCTGGCCTCAACCTCACAGGGGTCCTCTTACCTCAGCCTCCCAAGTGCTGGGATTAAAGGCATGCACCACCATGCCTGATTTATTTTCATAAGTTTAATTCTTCCAATCCATTAAGCTTTGTTCCTTCCCAGGTATTATATTTAGTTTAGTTTCATCAACTTTATTATGTTATTATTATCATTACCATCATCATCATGATCATCGTCACCAGTAGTAGTAGTGGCAGGTTTAGTGTACAAATATTTTGGTTTATTTTATTTTCATATTTTGGTGATATTGCAATGGCAACAAAGTAATTAATTTATTTTTATATTTATTATTCTTATTATCAACATATTTTATATGGATACATCATGTGTTGGTACCCTGTTTTCTTTGGTTCTGCCCCCATTCCACTGAGGGCTCTCTTCAATGGGGTTGCAGGTATTCCCTAAGGGGTTGTGGGTTATGTGTTGAGGGTGCAACAGTCAGTTATTTTGGCAGGGGAGGGAATGTCTCTGGGCATGATGTCTCAACCTGTGGCTATTAAAATTTTTCAGCTCCCTCTCTCTTCCACAAAATTCCCTGAGTCATGGTGGATGAGTTTTAAGCCTACTTCAGTGATGAGCTCTTAGGAGCCTCTGGATCTCTGCTTTGTAGGTGTTGAGTATCTTTAGGGTCTGTCTAGTTGACCCTGGTGCTTATCATCATCATCATCATCATCACCACCAGTAGTAGTAGTAGTAGTAGTAGTAGTAGTAGTAGTAGTAAGAGGTTTAAAGAACAAATATTTTGGTTTTTTTATTTTAATATTTTAATGATATTGCAATGGAAATAGGTTAATTTATTTTTAAGATTTTTGCTGCTACAAAGATACTATTGGTTTATGAATTTTTTTATTTTGACAAGCTATTTTATTATTAATTATTATTATTAACATATTTTGTATTGATACATCTTGTGCTAGTAACCTCTTTTCTCTCATCCCTGCTGCCATTCCACTGGGGATACTCCTCACTGGAGCTGCAGGCATTTCTGCATTCTATATATTTATGGGTTATTCTTTGTAGAGGCAGCAGTCAGTTATTTTGGGGGGATCATGTTGTCACTAACTATGGCTCTTACAAACTTTCTGCCTCCTAGTCTTCAAAATTCCCTGAGCTGTGGTGAGTGCGTTTTTAGTCTACTTCATTGATGAGTTCTTAAGAGCCTCTCTGCTTTGGGAGGTGTTGAGTATCCTCAGGGTCTGTCTCCTTCACCATGGCACTGATTATCAGGTTCACCATGGAAAAAGCACTCTTGCTCATCTCCCCAATTCCTCTGTGGTTTCAGCTGTGGTTTGGCTGAAGTGCAAGGGGTAGTTTATGCTACCTTCTGAAAAAGAAGAACAGGTTGTCCAATGGAGAATGAAGTCAGCATACTTTAACTGGGATAAACATTATGAATTTAGGGAGTATTTGATGCATGCAAACCCTCTTTTAGCCAAAGACTAGTGAGAGCTTGACACTGGAGAATGTAATCTTTGTCTCCATAGGTTTCTGACCTGGTTCCCATTTCCACATATGGGTTCCTTTAAACTGAGGTGATCTCTTAGCCAATCATAAAGTTGTTGATTACCCACCAAGGATGTGTGTCACTATTGCACTGGTATGTACATCCTGCAAAGGTGTTTGCTTCTGACTAGTTTAGACCTCTGGTTGCTCAGATTGTTGTTGCCCACTTTCATCCAGTAGCTCATGTAGTGCTTTCCAGCACTAAACAACCTAGCTGTCCAGAGACTGGCTCTCTACTAGATTCCATATTGACAGAATATGGTGTCTTTGACAGTAGAGTCTTACCATTAACCTCTGGTGGGTAATCAGGTGCTTTGACAGAAGTCTGTCATCTTTTGGGAAACCTGTGGGTCTCTTTGACCAATAGTTCATTGTGGGTATTAACCACATCCTGGTACTTGGAGTTACAAGGGAAAAGAAAGCAGGAGAAGATAGGAAATATAAAAGAGAAAGAAAAAGAGAGAGAGAGAAACAGGAGAAAATTAAGGTTAGGCTTCATCTCACCCTTTCCAGGGCCCTTTGGTTCAGGTGTTCCCTCTAAGGTCCTGATGAGGGTTCAACATTTTAGTCTTCCAGGATATAGGACCGTATGGTACCAGTTCCATTTGGGTCCAGTTTTGTGTCCCCCCTTACCCTCCCCTCCCACCCCACCTTCCCTATTGTCTGGTCCTTGAGATTCCTATTAGGTATGTCATCATCTTGGGTTGATCCAGGTTAGGAGCTACAGATGAGTGAGACCACGTGCCTATTGTCTTTCTGTAGTTGGGGAAGTTTGCTTAGTACGATCTAACTGCTGAGTAGAATTCCATCGTGTAGATATACCACATCTTGGTTATCCATTCGTCCAGTGATGGGCATCTGGGTTGATTCCAGCTCTTAGCTACTATGAACTGAGCAGATATAAACATGGCTGGGTAAATATCTCTGAACTGGGACATGGAGCTTTTAGAATAAATTCCCAGTAAGGAAATAACTAGGTCTACTGGTAACACTATAGTCAACCTTTTTAGGAGCCTTCATATTACTTTCCATAGTGGTTGTACAATCTTACATTCCTACCAACAATGAATGAGGGTTCCTATTTCTTCACATTCTCACAGACATTTGTTTTCATTTGAATTTTTAATTTTTACTATCCTTACTGGGGTAAGTTGGAGTCTCATATTTGTTTTAATTTGCCTTTCCCTGGTGGTTAGGAATGGTGAACATTTTCTTAAATGTATGTTTGACATTTGTATTTCTTCCTCTGAGAAATCCCTGTTCAGATATATATATATATTCTAATACTGGATGCATATATATTTAAAATCTATAATTTTCATCTATTTTTTATTCAATTCATCTGTTCATCATCATGTCATGTTCACAATTTTTAGTGTAGGATGTGTTTATTTGATATAAGTACAGGTATTCCTCTTCTCTTTTGTTTTCTATTTATAACCCATTTTTCCATGAATCATTTTCAATCATTTCAGTGAATGAAGGTGAAATGAATCACTTTTAGCAACCTCTCTTTTCAGTTTTGTATTTAAATGCATTCAGCTACTCTGTATCTTTTAGTTGTCATATGTAATCTATTTTCATTCAATGTAATTACTGATAGTGAAAGGTATACCCTTTCATTTTACTTATTGCTTTCTAGTTTTGTTGATGCCTTACTTTTCCTCTCCATTCTTGAATTTGTGTTTGTATGCATGTGTATATATGTGTGCTGACATGCATGTGTACATGTGTGTTCATTTGTGTAATGGATATATATGTGCAGTTTGGCACACATGTGGACACCAGAGGTTAATGTTGCATGTTATTGATGATAAATCTTCACTTTATTTTGTAAGGCAGGGTCTCTTAATAAAACCCAGAGCACACTTATTTCAGCTAACCATCTTAACCCAGATATCTCTTGTTCTACCTTCGAACCATTGGGATTACAGTTGGACTCTCATGCTCACTAGCATTTACATGGGTGCTGGGGATGCAAAATCCTGTCATCACCCTTGTGTGGCAATACTTTATCCACAGAACCATTTCCCCAGCTCACCTTTCTTGCTTTTGAAGGGTCAAAAAATGTTCTCTAGTGAAATGTTTTGAACCCTTTTGTGATGATGACTATTTGGTTTCAACTTATAGCATTTAAAATCATCATGACAACAAATCTCTTGGCATGTGTCTTAGGGATTTGATAGAATAAATTGAGGTGGGACAATTGAGACTAACTGTGAACAGTGGCATTCATTAGACTGCATGTCCTGTATAAATGCAGAAAGATAACTGAACACAAGTATTACTTGCACTTAACCTCCTCCCTGCTGATATAATGGTGTTACACTGACTTCCTGCTCATGCCATACTTTCATTGCCACTGAAAATTTACCCTTTGGAACTAGAAGCCAAAATAAGCCCCTTTCCTTCCATAAACTGTTCAGGTATGTTGTACCAGCAAGGGAAAAGTAACTGATTCAGCTTATTTTTATTGGATTTTAGCAAATTAATGTCATATATGATTAGGTCTCTGGACTCTCTAAGATCACTGTTTGGGGAAGTTGGATTATACTCATATTAAAATCTCATGTTGGCAGGCTGGAGAGATGGCTTAGTGGTTAAGGCGCCTGCCTCCTAAGCCTAAGAACGATGATTCCAATCTCCAGCAGTTCCAATGTACAGGTCCCACGTTTAGCCAGATGCAAAGTGACACAAAAGCACAATGCCACACTTGACCACAAGGGGGTGCACACATCTGGATTTCATTCACAGCAGCTGAGAGGCTGCTGGCGCACCCATCTCTATCTGTCTTCCTCTCCCTCTCTCTCTGTCTCTCTCTGTCTCTCTCCAAAAAAAAAAAAAATCTCATGTTGGCAAGCATTATACTATGGGTCCAAGCAAAGTGGAGTCTATCTGACATGAGTGGACAAACTGTTTCATTACCTTGTCCTAACGACCAGGTGTTGGAATGTTCATCACATCAGTTGTTGCCAGGAACATTATAATGTGTGATTCTACGGAGAAACCATTTTGGATCTCAGAATCAGTCCTTATTCTGATTGTACTCTGCCAATCCATTTATAAAATCAGCTGAGGGCTGGAGAGATGGCTTAGCGGTTAAGGCACTTGTCTTCAAAGCCAAAGGACCCAGGTTCGACTCCCCCAGGTCCCATGTAAGCCAGATGCACAAGGGGGCGCATGCATCTGGAGTTCGTTTGCAGTGGCTGGAGGCCCTGGTGTGCCCATTCTCTCTCTCTCTCTCTGTCTACCTGCCTATTTCTGTATCTCGCTCTCTCTCTCAAATAAATAAATAAAAATAAAATATTTTTTTAAAAAAATCAGCTGAAAGTGAGAAATATGGTTAATTTAAGGGTCATAGCCCAAACTGAGCTCTTCACCCTGTCTTCTGAATCATGGATATATTGATCTCTTCCAGAGAAGAGACCTCCTCTCAAATTGTAACTAAGAAGGACTATAATAAAATTTATATGATTTACCTCAAAATCTTGCAATGGGACCAAGTTAGGAAGTCAGCCTACAAGAGCACACCTGGGTACGTCTTCTACTGGACCTATAAGTAAAGAAAAGTTTCCTCAGTCCTCTGAAAGATGCAATTAGGGCCAGGAGTCCAGACTCTGAGTACCTATTGAGGAAGTTTGATTGGCAAGCTTGCATTGGTGATTCAAGCATTAACATCTCCTAGAAAGACCTAGCTAGATAAAACTATTCCAGACCACATATGCAAAGGACTGAAACCACCTGGCTGAGTTATTTGAGAGTCTCCTTTGAAATGAATTTTGCATGCCTGACCCCATGGTAGGAGAAGCTAGCACTTCTCTGTGCAGGCAGGATTGTTTCCAGGAAGCCTCTGGGATGTACCAAAGCTGAGATTTAGGGCCAGGTCCATATCACATTGGAGAAATTCCAGTACTACTGTCATTTTGGAACACATAGACAAGTCTCCTACTGTGTTCATGTGTAATATTAATCGGGGCCATGGCTGAAGGGAACTGAAACTAAGTTATAGGCTAATGATGGGGAACATTTCTCAGACTGATGTGGGTAGGTGTGTTCGCCATAGTACTACATATTATTACCCTGTGGCAGATGGATTACAGAAGGCATCATGGACAATAGGGACTGTGGACAAGTCTTTCAGGGAACCAGGCTCTTTCTCATTCTTACTCCAAGGCCACAATTGGTTAGTCTGCTACCTAAATGTAGTTCTACAGACTCAGAATTACCCATTTAAGGTCTTGAGCTCCACGGTGTTTTACCTTACACAGAGACAACTTAGTGAGTGTTTATAAAATTTTTTGTTGTGCAGGCATGCAGGCAAGTGGATTTTTATCCTGTCATGCTGCTCACAGCACTCAAACTATGTGTGAACGCTTTCCCAGGCTGCATCCTTTCCTTTTTCTATCACACATATTGACTTTGATAGTGTCACCATGGACTAATTACCAAATAAACTACTTGTATTTGGGATTTGTCAAGGGGTCAGCTTCTTGAAGATTCCATATTAAGGCAATTAGTATTGGAACTAAATAAAAGAAACAGATTTCCAGGTTGGAATTCTAAAAATGGACCACAGCACTTTTTGGCCAGTAAGCTAGAAGACTATCATTGTGTAGCAAGATACTACACGTCATTATACATGAATTAAAAAAAAAAAATTAGCACAACACACACGTGGATGCTAGTAAAATAAAGATTGGCTGATACATTATGTCAACTATTTTAGAGCTATAAGGGCAGAGGTGATGGTGATGAGTTAATAAATCACTGGTTTTAGTGGTGTGGAAGCACAGAAGGAAAAATCACACCTTATGCCATGACACAAAGATAAAAATCCCTGCAAACGTCCATGTTTACAGAAATTATCTTCTCTTTCTGTAGAAACATACTCTTTTAAGAACATTACCTGTATCTCCCTTGATGAGTTGGTCCTTCCTATCTGCTATAGTTGATGTCATGGTCACCTTCATGCTGCAGGGATGAACCTCCAGACCAGACACAATTTATAGGTGGAATGGAATTAATTTGAAGCTTACAGAGCCAGGGGAAGTTCCATAATGCAGAAGAAGCTGCCCCCCTTTCACAGGTCCACGTAGAGATAAATACCATCACCAGCATCATAAGCAAGCACATTCAAGGAAACCCAGGCAGATCTCAAGCCCTCTGAATATCTTAGGATGAAATTCAGATCCACCACCAAACACATCTTAGGGCTGGACCCTAGGATATACCCACAGTAACACCTTCTCCAGCCAGGTGGCTGGAGATAAAAATCTTTAATAAACTTCAGAATCTGTTGGGAGATATCCATTCACACTACCACAGTTGAGCTATGGATTTTCCCCAAAGAAATGTCTTCACCACTGGTGCGAGTGGGAAGTGAGCACACTTCAAAGATGATATGATATCCATCAAAGTAATGCACATAGCAATGTAATCTTTATCAAACTTACAATGCTATTTGCAATGCACATAGCAATGTAATCTTTATCAAACTTACAATGCTATTTACAATGCACATAGCAATGTAATCTTTATCAAACTTACAATGCTATTTGCATAGAAATATAGAATATAACCTTATAATTTACAGAGTCACAAATGATTCTTCATTACTGGGATGGCTAACATCGCATATAACTTGGCAGGATCTAAAATCACCTGGGAGAAAAATCCAGGCATATTCTAGGACAAAGTTTCTAGATTATGTTAATTGAGGAGACAATGCCCATTCTGACTGTGGGTGTCACTGTTTCATGAGCTTGGCTCCTAGAATTAATAAAGTGGAAAAAGAGAGCTGGGCACTGAAAGTAATTTAATTTGCTTCCTGACTATGGACCAGCTATATCATATTCTTGTCACTGTGCCATTCCAACAACAGCTGGCTTTATCTTATCAAAGTATTTATCCCCTTAAGTCAGTTATTTTATAATAACAAAGTAAAAAGTAATTAATACAAAGATGTAGCACTGAAAGTACAGCTGTTCTTGTGATAAAGTTGACCATATGGTTCATAGGCCTTGGACATTAGTTTGTGGGAAAAGGTGCAAGTTTGGCTAGAAACACCTTAGCATATTATAATCAGACCTTAATGGGAGTTCTTGTGGGAGTCTGAAAGTCCAGAATTCTGAGGAAAATGCAGGCGATGAAGACCTGGCTCATGAGGTTTCCAGGGGCAGGGGGATCTACCAGGAATAATGCTAGAGCCCTTATATACTGGTAGATAATATGACTAAATTCTACCTATGTCCTGAGAATTAGTGTTAAGCTGAATTTAAAAGCAATGGATTAATTTTTGGGAGGGAAGCAGGAAATTTCAAAGCAATATAGCATTCAGGTTGTATCATGGTTAATGCTGGTCTGATCCTGTCTACAATGAGAGAATTAGTAGAGCAGAAAGATATGAAACATGTACCCTTTGCCTAGGAAAAGAGAGGAGTGATTTTAAATTTAAAGATATTTAGGTTTGAAAGCCCCTATAATTCTTGGAGAGGCTAGTACTATTACACAGAAATCTACCATTGGGTACTGGGACAAAAGGAAAGGTTCCCTGTGGGCAAAACCCACCCACACAAGGATCCATCTTATGAAGATATGATTTTTTTTTTCAGAAAAAAGACAGTGCAAAGCTTGTCTTACATTATAGAAAACCCAAGTTCAATCTTAAGAATCCATATATCATCAGATGTCTTGATGTCATTTGTCATATCAGTGCTAGTTCGCTGGGACTGACTAGTCAGTTAATGCATAGCTAGTTGAGGACAATGACAGACTCTGTTTCAAAACAAAATAAAATGAAAGTAAATTGTTCTAGAAAAACAACACCTGTGGTTGTCCTCTGGCCACCACCCTTACTTACACATGTGCACAAGCACACATACATGCAACTCCCTAACAAGAATCACATACACAGAGAGAGAGCAAAAAAGAAACAGGTAAAAAATGAAAGAGAGCCTAAATTGTGGAAGAGGTTTCCTGCTCAAAAACAATTGCTAAAGGAAGTGTTTTCTGAGAGTCGGTCTGAAAAACTCACAGAGGTTGATGACACATGGTTCATGGAGATGAGGTTCCATCCCAGGCTGGCTGGTAAACTTGGCAGTACAGTTCAGATAGTACTGTTCTGTCAGGCATTAAAGAGGGAGGATATGGAGTCTTACATCACTGTTCCTGATGGCCACTCAGGCCCTGCAATGTGTGGATGGTTTAGAATCCTTGTAAACAGGCTGGAAGAGGCCATTGCATGAAACTGTAAAGTTGAACATGAAGTTGTAGTTGAGATGCCAGGTTCTCATGAGATTTGCCAAGAATATCTGCAGTGAGTGGGGCTTCTCAAACAGAGATGGTGTATGTGCTCTGTGTAGCACAGCTGGAGGGGTAGAGTTCCATAAGCCATATGGTTCCCAGATTTACATCATCATGATCCTCAGATGTTAGACATCCAACTGAAGGATTTTTTTTTCTGTGTTTTGGTCTTATTTTTTTCTAGTGGTTCCGTGCTACACCCGCATTGCCCGTTTTCCCAAATTTGAATGTTTATTCTGTGCCTTTGTATGTTGTAAATGTGTAACTTGGTTAATGTGTTAACATGGTTGCTTTGAGTCTCAGAAAAAAAAAATTGAACATTGTAATATTGAACAATGCTAGGGATGTTAAAGATATAGGGACTTTTTGATGTTATACTTGAATTTAATTTGCACTAGAAGATGATGAGTCTGGAATAAATGGAAAAGTGTATGGCATAAATGTGTTACTCCAGCTAAGATGGTGGCATAGGAGTCACACCAAACCAGTGCAGGGAGGGATTGAAGCAAAATCACAGCAAAATACACTGTTCTTCTGAAAAGTGCAGGAGTTTAGATTTCACTTAGATGCAGCGGAGAAGCAGGAGAGACCAAGATCTGACAGAAAGGAGGACAATGGCGAGAATCCCACTGAGGAGCTTTAGCACAGATCTGCCTGATTCATATGATCTTAGTGCCTTGCACCACCTTCCATGTTCACCCAGCAGCAGCAGCAGCAGCAGCAGCAGCGACCAAACAATGGGACATTCCAACCTCATTAGCCTCTTTGCAGAGTCAAGAAATATGAAGGAAAGACAGCTGAGATAAACTAAGGAACTACTGAAAAAGACACAGGGGGACAGTGTGAGCAACTCCAGGTTTCCTTAACTCTCCCATCCCCCAAGCAACAGAACAGAGAACCTCTGGTATTCAGTACCCTGTTGTATTCAGTCCCCTGTGGCAGCACATCCAGCACAGCTGAACAGAACTCCAGCTCCACAGCACAACACAGAGGGATCGAGGTGAGCATTCAGCATTGGTGAAGATAGATGCAAAAATTCTCAACAAAATATTGGCAAACAGAATAGAAGACTATATCAGAAAGATTATTCACCCTGACCAAGTAGGCATTATCCCAGCAATGCAGGGATGGTTTGATATATGCAAATCAGTAAATGTAATACATTATATAAATGGTATATATGACAAAAATCACATGATTATTTCAATAGATGCAGAAAAGGCATTCAACTGAATCCAAATTCCCTTCATAGTAAAAGTATCACAGAAACTGGGAATAGAAGGAACATATCTCAACATAATAAAAGCTATTTATCCTACATAATATTAAATTGGGAAAAACTTGAAGCTTTTCCACTAAATTCAGGAACAAAACAAGGGTGTCCACTTTCCTGCTTTCATTTAATATAAGTCTTAGCTATAGCAATAAGGCAAGAGACACTCATAAAAGGGACACAAATTGGAAATGAAGAGATCAAATTATCATTATTTTCAGATGATATGATTCTACACATAAAAGACCCTAAAGAATCTACCGGCAAACTGGTAGAGCTGATAAACACTTTTAGCCATGTAACAGGATGCAAAATAAACACACAGAAATCAGTAGCCTTCCTATACACTAACAATAATCATGCAGAGGATAAAATCAGTGAATCTCTCCATTCACAATTGCCTCAAAAAAAAGTACCTTGGAATAAACTTAACCAAGGAAGGAACGTATCTCTCCAATGAGAACTTTAAAACACTCAAGCAAGAAATTGCAGAAGACACAAGGAATTGGAAAGACATCCCATGTTCTTGAATTAGAAGAATCAATATTGTGAAAATGTCATTCTTACCAAAAGCAATCTACACACTTAATGTGATCCTCATTAAAGTTCCAATAGCATGCTTCACAGAAACATTTTTTTTAAATCCTAAAATTCATCTAGAAACAAAAAAACCTTGAATAGCCAAAACAATTTCCAGCAACAAAAATCAGGCTGGTGGTATGACCAGACCTGATTTTAAGTTATATTACAAAGACATAGTAACAAACACAGCATGGTACTGACACAATGACAGACATGTAGATCAATGGAACAGAATAGAAGACCCAAATATTAATCCATGCAGCTACAGCCATCTGATTTTTGACAAAAATGCCAAAAATATTCATTGGAGACAAGATAGCCTCTTCAACAAGTGGTGCTGGGAAAACTGGATATCTACAAGTAGAAGGATGAAAATAGATCCTTGTCTCTCTCCATGCACAAGGATCAAGTCCAAGTAGATCAGGGACCTTAATATCAGACCTGAAATTCTGAAACTGCTAGAGGAAAAAGTAAGGGAAACCCTTCAACATATTGGCATAGGCAAAGTCAATGACTTTCTGAATATAACCCAATTGCTCAGGTAATAAAACCACTAATGTGGGAGATAGTTGGGTCATTTAGAGGGAGCACTCATCAATGACCCTAGTGCCCTTATAAGAGAAGAGTTCTGATAGAGAATCAGTCTGCCTCTCTGGTAAATGAAAATGCAGCAGTACAATCTGGACAATGCCCTCACCTGGCATCAGTGGTGCTGACACCTTAGTATTGAGCTTCACAATATGCACCACACTGTGAGTATTCTGTTTCTGTTATTTAAGCAACCCATTCCTGTTGACATCCTGTTATAGAAGGCTACATGTATAAAGACAGTATGCAATCAAAAATATTTGTAAATTAAAATAGGAGTCAGTGTTAAAAATAAATTATTTTTATTATTTTTCTTTTCATCCACTTTATTTTTTATTTGTCTGAGAATGAGAGAGAGATTATATCTGTTTGTATGTATATGTGTATTTGATATCTTCCTGAAGAAAGGGGTTTCTTTATTTTAAATATAAGTGTCTCGGTATAATTGATTTTACCAGATAGTGATTTAAAGAAGCAAAGAAAATGTATTAGTCATTTCTTAGATTACAAAACTTTATGTGACTCCAACTTTCAATTTAACAGTCTCCTACTTGCTTGAAAGAATTAAGCTTCCATGTTGTGATGGTGTCCTAGGGGAAGTTCACATGGTAAGACATGCAGAGTGTCCCTAGTTCCTAAGAGCAGCATACAGCCATCATTCAGTAAGAAAATACAAGGTTCAGACCTATCACCATAAGTAATTGGGTTTTTCCAGCAATGACATTATCTTATAATGTGATTCTGGCATTGTCAAGGAATAGAGAAATGTAAAATAAAGTTCTTATATAGTAAATATTATTTGTGTCTGTCAGAGACTGCACATCTTGTCTAATTTGTTTGTGCTTTAAATGGAAATTCTTTATCATACCTGCCCAATATTTCCCATTCAGAAACATAATTATAAGTAATTACAATGTTTTCAATTGAACATTAAACCTATCTATTGTAAGTAGAATGAAATATTACAATCATTTGGAAAACATATTCCAACTCTGAATGATAGTGTCCGCTTAATCTTTTTCAAATATTGAATTCACATAAGAGAAATTGGAAGAGACAGAAATAAAATATTGATCATTTTATGGCAGGAAAGACTCTAAAGAGGATAGCAAAACATTTGTTTAAATAATTCCCTAAAACATAACAAAAAAAAAAAGTAAAGTAGCTGCAGGACTCTGATGTTTGTCTCTTTTCTTTGAAAAGTGGCATGTGAGGGCTGGAGAAATGGTTTACCAGTGAAAAGCAGTGCCTTGCAATACCTGAAGGACTTGTTTTGATTTCCTAGTACTCATATAAGCCATACACACAAAGTGATTCATATGTTTGGAGGTTTTCTGCAGTGGCAAGATGCCCTGGTATGCCGTATTCACTCTCTTTCTCTCTTCCTTTCTCTCTCTTCCCCATCCCCTCAAATAAATAAATAAAGATATTTTAAAAACAAAAATAAAGTGCCTTGATATTTTATAATGGTAACTCACCAAACTGTTTTAGAACAGTTTGATAATCTCTCTCTTTCTCCAAACTTTCTCTCCCTCTCTCACCCTTTCTCTCTTCTCTCACCTAAAGATAAGAATCCCAGAGAATTCTAGTGAGTTGTGAAGATCACAGAACAGATAGTAAAGAGCAATGACTAGAGATTGATTCTAATGCATTCCTATTTACATTATCTCATTGGGCCACACTGTGCAATAGGGTGCCACTCTGTGATATGATGTGTGAAGGAAGGATAGACATGTAATAGCAAAAGATCTACCTTTAATTTTCCATTACACAAGTTTTGCTGCTAAAAGTACTCCAGTATTTGCAGAAATAATGTATGAGATTCAGTCCATTTCAACTGAAGTAACTGCTTTTCCTGGTATAAACAGCTGTTCATAAGGGATTCCCAATGAAGTGAGAGCATTACAGAGACATGCTAGTAGCACATAAGGAGAGATGAGCAAGCAAACACAGAGCAGCTGAAGATTATTAAAACAAAGAGGAAAAGGGAAGATAGGAGTGAGGAAAAGAAAGGGAAAGGGAGAAAGGGAAAAAGCAAAAGAAAGAAATGGGAATGTAGATAATAAAAGTCAATAGAAGGGCAGAAACCAGTGGAGCTCTGCTAAATTTCTTTTGTTTATATAACAAATAAATTTTTCTAGAGAATCTTAAAAGAAGTCTAATATGAATTATGAAATATAAATGTGTAATAGCTTAATGGCAGTTTAGAGAAGGAAGAAGCAGATTAGGTACTATTGCACCGAATCTACCCTGTTCTTATTTACCACTTTTTAAACTACATAATATGGGCAGACACTAACTACCACCACCACATTAGTTTCCTCATCTGTCAAAGAAGGGCTATGGTACTAGGACAATGTGAAGCAAATGTATGTACTCCATTATCTGAGGTAATTTTTATTAAAATTAATTCCCACTCAGACTTTAGCAGGTAAAACCTGTGTCACTAGGGGAAGGACTTGAATCCAGCCCTAAGAGGTATGTTGTGAGCTAGTTTGGGCTCTGTTTGTGGGTTCTGCCTCTCTGCTGTGTATATATGAAGTGAGCGAGCTTCCTCTATCATGATGATGCTTCCCCTCCCCCCCCAAATAAACTATTTCTGGTCAGGTGTTTGTTCCAGCAAAATGTAGGTAACTGCAACGTAAAATTGTACCCAAAAGTAAGGTCATTGCTGCAATGAATCTGACCATGTAGGTTTTGGTGTTTTGGAATGTGTCTGTAGGAGGAATACGGAAGGATTTGGTATTGTTGACTGAAGAAGCCCTTCAGTGCTATAATCTAAGCTTGATGGGCTACTTTAGTAAGAGTTTGAAAATGCTAAATACAGAGATAACTGTAGACTCTGAAGGTTTGGCTTATAAACTTTCAAAGGGAAAGGAGAGATCTTTGTTGAAACTAGGATGCTAGTAGAAAGATTGGCTGAATTCTTCTACCCAGACCCTGAGAGTTTGTGTAACTTTAAATTTATAAGCCATGGGCTTCGGGTGTGCTTAGTGGGAAGTATAGAACAGAACAATATGAAAGTTGCACAGTTTACAATAGGAAAAAACATCAAGCAAGTTTGTAGTTACAGGCACAGAGAATGATTTTAAGTTACTTAAACTGCAAATATTAAGATTACCACAATTAAAGTTGAGCCAACTGCTTTGCATTGGAACAATGGAAAAGATGTCTGAGGGTAAACCAACCAATGGAAGGCTTAAGCTAGCTGAAATGCAAATTCTTGTACAAGGAAGAGGCTTGAAGGAAGAATTATAAAGAAGTATCCTGATACTCAAGATCAAGCTTTATTCCTCTCTGGATTTACAAATTTGGCTATACCACCATCAGTACCCACCTGGTACTAGTTTTGGAAACATGAAATATACAGGGAAGCAGGTCATAAAGATGAACCTATTACAGGAGCCACTGAGATGTTGCAATATGATGAAGGGTTAAAATCTCTGTATAGGCACATTAAGGCCATTGTATGGAGCTATAAAGCTGAACTGTGGTTGTCAGTGTAGACCTGAGGATGTTTCAGATATTAAATATACCAGAACTGTAGAAGGAGAGCTGCCAACTTGGGATGGAGTTTTCCTCAGGCTGTGAGCCCAGCTGGAGGGTGAAAATTGGAAACCCAGACACTTAATTTCTGATTATACATGTTGGGCTTGGAACTGCAGTTGTTTGATGTTTGCCTGCTGGTACTTGAGTTTGCATTGGTCCAGTAACTCCTTGTTATGCCTTCTTTTTGCAATGGAAATATTTATTCTGTCCATAATGTGTTGGAACTATATAACTTGTGTTTTGATTTTATAGATCTCATAGTTATGAGACCATTTTGAATCTCAAATGAGACTTTGGGATTTTGAACAGTGATAAAGTTGGTAAAGATTATGAGGACTTTTACTTTAAAAGGAAGGAATCATAGAAATAGAGATAATAAAAATTATTTTGTACTAGTTATCCTATGAAAGATTAAAGAATTTGGTGAAGGACATTAAACAGTACTAAGATATATTATCCAGAGTCTTTGGTTATTATTACCCACTAATTCTTGCAGCCAATGTTGGAGAAAGTTTAATAGAGTGAGGAGAAGATAATTTTGGAAAATAATGAGTATACAATTCAAATGGGTAAACATTTAGTGGGCAAAATTCAACTTGTATTCTTGAAATCACCTTTAGTAGAGCATCCCTGTTGTAACTTTTGTATTTAATCATAAACTATGTGAACAAGGAACTGAAAAAATGCTGTTAATTTTATTAAAATTTATTTATTTCCAAAGAGAGAGAAAGGAGGGGGAAAGACAGGGAATGAGGGCTGAAGAAGACTGAGAAAGAGAGAGAGAAAATGGGTATATGAGGGCCTCTTGTTGCCCAAAATGGACTTCGGACATATGCACCACTTGGTATATCTGATTTTTCATGGATACTTGGAAGTTCAACCAGGGTTGACAGGCTTTAGAAGCAAGTTCCTTTAACCACTGATCCATCATCCCAGTCAATAAATTTTCAATACAATATATCAGTGTGGTTCTCTAATTACAATGATAGGTATATTTCATTATAGAATATGCACTTAATAATTGAAGTGAAGAAAAACTGAAAATAATTTAGAATTATCAAGGGCAATAAAAACAGGATTTTTTCTTTGAAATGACAGACATTAAAAAGTAGAATAGGGCTGCAGAGACAGCTAAGACAGTTAAGGTTCTTGCCTTCAAAGCCGGAGAAACAAGGTTCAATTCCCCAGGACCCACATAAGGCACATGTACAAGGTGGTACATGCATCTGGAGTTCATTTTCAGGGCTAGAGAGCCTGATATGCCCATTTGCTCTCTGTCTCTATCTGCTTCTTCCTTCCTTTCTTCCTTCCTTCCTTTCTTCTTCTTTCTTCTTTCTCTCTCTCTCAAATTAATAAAAAATATAAAAAGTAGAATATATAGGACTAGCTTGATGATACATGACAGAGTTACATAATATGTTTGGAAGTAATATTAAAATTTAATACATTTAGAAGTGTTTCCAAATGATGAAATATAATCACATTCTACAATCACTAAAGCCTTGTTTGTTTGTTTGTTTTGGTTTTTCAAGGTAGGGTCTTGCTCTAGCCCTGGCTGACCTGGAATTCACTCTGTATTCTCAGGGTGGCCTCGAACTCATGGTGATCCTCCTACCTCTGCCTCCTGAGTGCTGGGATTAAAGGCGTGAGCCACAACACCTGGCTAAAGCCTAGTTTTTTTTGTTTTTTGTTTTTTGTTTTTTTTTGGTTTTGCAAGGTAGGGTCTCACTCTGGTCCAGGCTGACCTGGAATTCACTATGTAGTCTCAGGATGGCCTCGAACTCTCGGCGATCCTCCTACCTCTGCCTCCTGAGTGCTGGGATTAAAGGTGTACGCCACCACGCCCGGCTTAAAGCCTAGTTTTAAGCAAAGTGTTACATAAAGTGAAACCCTACCTTGAAAAATACCACAAAAAATCAAAGTTGGGCATGTTGGCACACACCTTTAATCCCAGCATTCTAGAGGCAGAGGTAGGAGGATTGCTGTGAGTTCAAGGCCACCCTGAGACTACATAGTTAATTCCAAGTCAGCCTGGTCCAGAGGGAGACCCTACCTTGAAAAAATAAAAAAAAGAATACTACAAAAAATCAGATAGACTTACTAATGATTGTTGCAAACCTATAAATATGTGCTTTTGTGAGTGTGTATGAAACATCGAGATACATAGAGAAGCATGAGGCAGAAATATATACATTCCAATATATCTGGCTGGAGAGGAGAGGAGAAAAAGAGGAAGAAATAGAAACCCCTACAATTCAGTGAGAATAAAGCTGTCTCTTGAAGCTGGTTTTATAACATTATTTAAAATTACCAACTATGAAGCTATTATGACACTGTTAAAATCATCATCTAGAAGATATCTTGAGGGCCTTAGAAAAGACAGGATAAAATTTACTTCATTTTCTTGAGGTATTTTAAAAGTCTTTTTATTTAAATATTTTTATTTATTTATTTATTTGAGACAGAGATAGAAGAAAAGAGGCAAATAGAAAGAAAGTGAGTATGGATTCGTACACTAGGACCTCCTGCATCTGCACACTAACTCCAGCCACATGTAGAACTTTGTGCATCTGGCTTCATGTGAGTGCTTGGGAAATCAAACATGAGTGTTGAAGCTTTACAAGCAGACACCTGTAACCATTGAACTACCTCTGCAGTCCATATTGGAGAATTTAAATAAACTATTGAAGTCAGAGATTTCCATGTATCATTTAAAAATGTTCTGCAACTTGAATTGTATCAAGTTTAATGTAGATAACAAAAGACATTATTTCATAATATATAGGATAAAATAAATTTTCAGTCAGTGTGGTGGCACACAGCTTTAATCCCAGATATCATTATGCAGAGGTAGGAGGATCATAGTGAGCTCAAGGCTAGCATTAGATTACATAGTGAATTCCAGATCAGCCTGGACTAAAGGAGATCTTACCTCAAAAATATATTAAAAAAAAAAGATAAATAAATTTCCAATCTTTTTGCTTCTCATTCCTTTAAGTCTTCTCTTGTATACAAAACAGTTTCACTGGATTCTTGCCTGTATATTGATTTTTCATTTTTTTTTATTTCCTGGAGTTTAATCATTATATTTGTGGAAAGAACAGAGACATTTAAGAATTATCTGGCACCCATAAGAAGTAATCAGATAAACTCAGTGTGGTAAATGAAAAGGCAGAAACAGAAATGAAATACAGAGCCAGAGAGACTCACAGGTGATCTCTGCACATCTAGAAAAGAAGCCACTGACATAAACAGAAAGAGCATTTAAATGATTCTTTGGACACATTGTTGGAAGCTGAGTGACACTGAGAAATCTTAGGGCCTGTATTCTTAGGGAGCTTTCAAGCAGTCTTTCTTTTGAAGTCCAGGAGACTCAACAGGCTCTCACTGTAAAGATTTTATTTTATTTTATTATTTTATTTATTTTTGGAGAGAGACAAAGAGAGAGACAGACAGAGAGGGAAAGGGAGACAGAGATGGGCGCACCAGCAGTATCTCAGCTGCTGTGAACTAACTCCAGATGTGTGCGCCCCTTGTGGGCAAGTGCAGCATTGAACCCTTGCTTCACTTTGCATCTGGCTAAACGTGGAACCTGGAGATTGGAACCAGCATTCCTAGGCTTAGCAGGCAGGTGCCTTAAGGGCTAAGCCATCTCTCCAGCCCTCACTGTAAAGCTTTGAGGAAGATGCCCTGGTAGCTCAGTCCAGGGTCTGGGAGAATAATCATTCTACTACTCACCCAGATGGAATTCTTCATAAACAATGCTCACTCTAGAGGGAATAACATGCACTGAAGAAGACAGGTTCTCTGTAATGACCTCCTGGCTATTTGTCTCAACTGAAGGGAAAGGAATGGTCTAGAGAGGCTAGTCCTTCAATAGACACCATGGGAAAATTGCAGATAGAGAAGGCCCAAGGGCTGGAGGGGAAAAATGATGCTACTGAAGAAATGCTTGTTAACATCACAGGGTCTAGTCACAGTTCCACTGAAAGGAGATCTAACTTAAATTACTGAACCCTTTATCTCCTCAGCACTTGACCACCACAGGAACTGAGCTGTAATGAAGGAACCATGGGGATAGATAGATGAGTGATCAAAAGAGCAGTCTCAGCAGAAATTTGGGCTAAACAAGTTCAAGAAGATGATCAAAGCCAGATATGGCAAGAATTTGAAGTCATTTAAATTCACAATCATGACAGATGCTAAACAAAGCTCAACTCCCAGAGAGAAGGCCATGAAGACAGGCTGGAGGTACCCTACTGTTCCCATGGATACTTGGATGGCAGAAGCACTGTAAAATAATGTTTATGGTAAAGCAACTTTTAATTTAAACATTTCTACATTTCTACAAATAAGATAAATTTTTGGAAATTGACTCATTTAACTCTTTGATTAGCAAACTATTAAACCCTTCCTTTTGGCCCACTTCTCTTGAATTTGGAGAAGGAACTATAAAAATAGCTGACCCTTTGTAAACTGATTATACTATCATTGTGCCCAACATGATTACTAGAACACATGATCCGCCACTTGAAGAAGTTGCACTCCAGTTACAAGGAACACACAGAATCCCCAAGTGCAATCCATAACTTCTGCTTCTGTCATGACTCAACTCATGACTATTCTAAAAAATGTGGCCCAGCTTTGTAAGGTAGCTTTCTAGTAAAACAAGCATTAATTGCCTCATTTGCTTATTTTTCTGTTTCTTTTAGAGAACAAACAACTGTTTATGATGCAGTCCACATGGTCTTGACCTTGGTACCCTCCAGGTCCTGGTCACTGTAAGAGTTCCTGTGTGTTCCTTTAACCCAAGGGCCACAGATTCATTAGGCAAGGTTACAGAACAGTAGAGTTGCTCCTCCTACCAGCTGGGCATCCTTACCCAATGGCTAGAGAGAGGTCACACTGACTATCCCATTGGCTGCTGGGACTAGTTGTTGCTATTCACAGTGGGTTGCTGGATTCAGGGTCACTGTCAATGAAGGTTTAGGGAATTCAGCCTCTGACTTGAGAACCAAAATCTATGAAGCCCTGGCCTTTAGAATTTGTTCCATGGGCCTCTAGTTCTAGGAATCAGGACCATAAGCTTGTGCATCTGTTAGTTCAGCCTTGGCCACTCAATGGCCGAGAACTGTCAAACTAGGAGAAGATAGCTTTTTTTTTTCTATGAAAATTTCTACCTCAATAGAACAAAAGAGTCCCAAACAGTTGATTGGTATCACCATAAATTGGGTCAGTTGTTAGTGATGCAACATGTGTGACTTTCAGCCAATCAATGAGGCATGGAAAAATTCATGGAAATGTTTCTGGATTTAGCTTGATGGCAGAAATAACCTACACACACACACACACACACACACACACACGATACAAACACAGTAACTAAATATATGAAGTTAAATGGACTGGAAAAAATATTTCAAATAATCAGAATTTTAATCATTCCAAATTAATGACTTGGTGACACAATGGTTGAGTCACATAAAATAATACAAGGAAAACAATAAGAAAAGTGGAAAAACCTTAAATTCTGGAGACACATACATCACAACAGATATGTTATACAGTGATATGCATAGGAAGACAAAACAAACAAGGCAGCCTTCCAGTACAACACTGCACAAACTGTCACAAAGTGGAGGAGTTGCCTGAAATGCTGAAGATATCAGCATCCTATGATTAAAGGGATCACCAATAATACAGAGGATTCAAATAACAGAAACAGAAATCAATAAAGGAAGAGTAGAGGGAGACAGTGAGAAGAGTGTGCTGAATGTGAAAAGTGGTCAGAAGATTCAATGTGAATGAGATAATCAGTAACTTACATTGGGAAAGTGAACTAACTTGGAGGCAAAATTCAGCAAAAAAAAAAAAAAAAAAAGTGGAGATAATGCAAGAAAAAAACCAAAATTCTAGAGATGAAAAAAATCAACCAACAAAAAGTTAGCATAATCACCAGACAAAACCTAGAATAGTATCATATTCATTGGAAGGAGAACAATGTTGAGACCATAGTATTGTGCAAGCAACTCAAATTCCCAGGGAGTCTAGCCAAATATAATGAATCCATGAGCGATAAGAAGTATCTGGGATCATAGCAATGTGTTAAAATTCAAATACTTTGGAATAACATTAGCCAAGAAGGTAAAAAAAGATCAATATACAGAAAACATAAAAATAAGACAGAATTTAAGGAGGACATGAGAAGATGGAAAGACCTGTCATGCTCTTGAATATATAGACTTAATATTGTGAAAATGGCAATTGATCCAAAACAAATACACAGATTTAATGTGATACCAATAAAAATCTCAGTATCATTCTTCACAGAGATAGAAAAAATGATCTCAATTTCATTTGGAATAGAATGGCAACAGGCCTTGCATATCCTCAGTAAAAGAAGCACCTTTGACCATAACACCATGCCCAATATAAAGCTATCTTATAAAGCCATAGTAACAAAAAACAGAAATACAGACCAATGGAACAGAACTGAAGACCCAGACATAAGGTCAGGTAACTAGACCTACTTGATTTTTGACAAAGTAGACTGGAGGAAAGACAGAATCTTCAACAAGTGATGCTGGACAAATTGGATACAAAGAGAAAATTAAACTAGACCCACTCATCTCACCATACACAAAAATTAAGTCCAAATGGATTAAATATCTTAATATAAGACCTTAAATTGACCTCCTACTGGAAGAAGAAATAGGAGGAACAGTCCATGATATAAGAGTGGGGAAAGAATTACTGAACAAAACCCTGTAGCCAGGGAAATTAAACAATCACTCAACCAATGGGATCTCATGAAACTAAAAAGCTTTTGCAGAGAAAAACATACCATAATCAGAGCCAATAGATTGCCCACATGTTAGAAAATCTTTGCCAGCTACACCACTGACAGAAGCCTAATATCTAGAATCTGCAAAGAACTCAAAAAACTAAACAACAAAAAAATCAAACAAACCAGAAAAAAAAAAATGGGGCAGAGAACTGAATAGGGAATTCTCAGAGGAAGAAATACAAATGGCTAACACACACTTAAGAAAATGTTCAATATCCCTAACCATTAGGGAAATGCAAATTAAAA
Source organism: Orientallactaga sibirica (assembly GCA_036365145.1). Lineage (NCBI taxonomy): Eukaryota > Metazoa > Chordata > Mammalia > Rodentia > Dipodidae > Orientallactaga > Orientallactaga sibirica. The sequence continues at coordinate 8,133,175 of JAEOAD010000010.1, read as the reverse complement.
CAATCATGAGATTCCAATTTACTCCAGTAAGGATGGAAAACGATTAAAAAATCAAGTGAAAACAAATGTTGATGAGGATGTAGATAAAGAGGAACCCTCCTTCACGATTGGTGGGAATGTAAACTTGTACAACCACTATGGAAATCAATATGGAGACTCCTTAAAAGGATGACAATAGAGACTCAGCTTTTCTTTTCTCTTTATTTTGTGGGGGGGAGGGAGACAGATAGAATGGACACACCAGCAGCCTCTCAGCCTCTGAGAACAAACTCCAGATGCCTGCGCCCCCTTGTGGCCAAGTGCAGCATTGCACCCTTGCATCACTGCATCTGGCTAAACGTGGGACCTGGAGATTGGAACTGACGTTCTTAAGCTTAGCGGGCAGGCGCCTTAACCGCTAAGCCATCTCTCCAGCCCTCTCAGCTTTTCTCTTATTGGGCAATGACTTTAAATGCTCCATGCTTCGCTGTAGATATATTTTCTTAACCATATTTATAGCTGCTCAATTCATAATAGCTAAGAACTGGAATCAACCCAGGTTCCCATCATTGTATGAATGAATAATGAATTTGTCATACATTTAGACAATGGCATTCTCCTCAATAGTAAGCAAAAATCATACAAAGAAATTTGTAGAAAAAAATGCATGGACTTGGAACATATACTCAGTGAACTCACACAATCACAGAAAGACAAACACCACATGTTTTTGCTCATCTGTGGTTCCTTAACTGGATCAGCTTGAGTTGCTGACATACTGGACAGGCAACTTGAGACCCAGAAAGTAGGAATGGTAGAGTTTGGGAGGAGGTGCAGGGGAAAGTGGGGAGAACAAACACAAAACTAAACCCAAAATGAACTGGTACCATACAAATCTTTAGACATGAAGATAGACTAAAGGTTGAACCCTCAACAGGGGTATGGGAGGGGCACCTGAAAAGAAGGGCCCTGGAGAAGGTGGGTTGAAGACTAACCATAAAATATTTGGGCTCTGGCCTGTAATTCCCAGTACCAGACATCAGTTGCCACCCAGAATGAGCTGTTGATTTAAGAGCCCTATGAGGTCCCTAAAACAAGAAAGGCATCTAACAAAGCACTCCATTACCCACCTGAAAAAGGTAAGACCCTATTGCTGAACACCATATGCTGCCAAAACAGAACATAGAGGCACCTGGCTAGAACCCTGAAGAGAGCCAGTCCCCAGACAGCCCATCTAGTGCTGGAAAGCACTACCTTAGATACTGGGGGAAAGTGGCCAACAATGGTTAAAGCAACCTGGGGGAGTAAGATACTCAGAAGTAAACACCCTGACAAGATGTATACACCAGTGCAATATTAGCACACAGCCTTTTTTTTTTTTTTTTGTAATCAATAGCTTTCTGATTGTCTAAGAGATCTGCTCAGTGGAAATGAACCCATATGTGGAATTGGAAACAAGGTCAGAATCCTAGGGAGACAAAGATGATGCTCTCCAATGTCAAGGTCCCAATAGTCTTTGGCTGAAAGAGGGGCTACATCCATCAAATTCTCCCTAAATTAACAATGTTTATCCTATTTAACCTATGCTGACATTGCTCTCCCCTGGAGAACATTTTTCATTTTTTTCTTTTTCAGAAGGTAGCAATTCCTGAGGAGATAAACTACCCCTCCCACTTCAACTAAGCACCAACTGAAACCACAGAGGAACTGGGGAGATGCGCAAGAGTCCTGCTTCCACTGTGAGCTTGACAATCAGCACCAGAGTGAAGCAGACGGATGCTGAGGATAGGCAACACTTACCAAAGCAGATCCACAAGCTCCTAAGAGCTCATCATTGAAGCAGACTTAAAGCACACCCACTAAGGCTCAGAGAATTTTACAAAAGAGGGGAAGAAATATTTTATGAGCCACAGGTTGGCACATTGTGCTGAGAGGCATCGTCTCCCCGCAACAATTGCTGCTGCACCCACAAAGCATAACTCACAACTCCATGGGGAATACCTGCATCCCCACTGAGGAGAGCTCCCAGTGGAATGGGGGCAGGGATGAGGGAAAGGATGGTACCAACACATGATGTATCCATACTAAGTATGTCCGTAATAAAAAGAAAAGAAAAAAATAATGGCTAAAAGGCATAGAAAGTCACGAAGGTCCTATAACAATAATAAAGGAGACTTCAATAACTATCTCTCATCTCTAGAAAAGTCTGCCAAACTAAAAGTGAATAAAGAAACCCAGGGCTAGACTGTACAATAGATAATGAGTTAACAGCATCTATATGCCACACAACAGATATGGAGGGTATATTCTTCTCAGTGGCACAGGGCACCTTAGCTAAAGTGAATTAAATCATAGACCACAAAGAAAGCTTTAACAGATATAGAAAAGTGGATATAATTCTTTGTATTCTATAATACTTAAGTTGAGTACAACCTGAAATTAATCTCCAAAAAAAAATCTCAGAAATAATGCTCAAGTGTTTGGAACAAAACACCTTTTAATGAGTAGTGAAACATTATAAAAATCACTGAAAATTTGCATTTCTTCATAAAATGTTTAAACAGGGCTGAAGAAATGACTCAGCAGTAAAAAGTACTCACTTGCAAAGTCTACAATTACAAGTTTGATTCTTGGTACCCATGTGAAACCTGAAGGAAAAAGCAGCGCAAGTATCTTGAGTTTGTGTGCAGTGGTGAATGGTAATGGCATACCAATTCCTTCCCTTTTTTTTCTCCCTGTCTCTTCCTTCCATGTAAATAAATAAAAGTCACAGTTTAAACAGACTATTTAGCATGGGAATTTTAACACTAATTAAAAGTATTCCCACAACGGAAGCCCAAGAGTAGGCAAATTCACTGCTGAATTATACCAAGTATTTAAGGAGGCTTTAGTACCGACATGTCTCCAATTGCTCCTCAAAGGAAAAAGGGAACAGACACTACCAAACTTATTCAATGAAGCTAAGATTATTCTGACACCAAAATCACAAAAAATATACAACAGAAGAAATAGAACTACATAACAATTTCCCTGGTGAATATAAAGTCACCATAACATTCTCAAAATAATACAAACAATTATATAACACATTAAAATGTTATACAATATATATGAGTTGGTTGTACCCCATGGATGCATTACATGCAAATCAATAAGTATATTACAAAATATGAATGGACTTAAGGAGAAATCACATGATCACCTATATAGAGTCCAAAATTAGACAGAGATACATAAAGATACTCCCTTTCAGAGAAAAAAACAAAAGAATTATAAGAAGAACACAAATAAATATAATGATTTTTCTGCTTCTTGTGTTTGCTAAATTAAGCATGAAGGCCACATGAAAAAGTATGGCATTTACTGTGAGGTTTTAGGTATATAGAAAAAATTGTCAGTCCCTTCTATCTATGGCAGTATCAAGGAAATTAGAGTTATGTGCGGATCTAAACATTATTTAAAGAAGTAAGCTGATGGTATAGGTGTATCCTTCTGATGGCATTCCTCTGTATCTTGAATGCAGTTGTGGTTATACACAACACCAAAAGTGACACAATGACATGTGTACATTTAAAAATAAAAGTACAGAGCTAGAGAGAAAGCTCAATTTGTAACGTACTTACCATGAAAGCATAAGTTCCTGAATTAGATCCCCAGATCCCACAAAAAATGCTCAACATGGTGGCACACATATATAATTCCAGCACAGAGAGGTGATGACAAGTAGATTGCTGGAGCTTGCTGGCCACTAGGCTAGGTGATGGGTGAGCTGCAAGCCACTGTGAGACCATGTCTCAAAAACCCAAATTTGGGGCTGGAGAGATGGCTTAGCAGTTAAGGTGCCTGCCTGCTAAGCCCAAGAATACCCATTCAATTCTCCAGGTCCCACGTTTAGCCAGATGTAAAGTGATGCAAGGGAACAATGCCAACCTTGTACATGTCTGGAGTTCGTTCACAGCGGCTGATAGGCTGCTGGGGTGCCCGTTCTATATCTGTCTCCCTCTCCTCCCTCTCTCTCTCTCCTGTGTGTCTCTCTCCAAAAACAACAAAAAAAAAATTGTATGCCATACCTGAGTAGCAACACCAGTCACAGTCCTTACACACACACACACACACACACACACACACACACACACACGGATATTCCCCCACTCACAATTGGATATGCACACGTGTATGCACATGTGTTCAAATAACAAATACCACATGTGTCCATAAAGCTCTCCACAGTTTGTACCACACTGTGGCTATCTGAGAAAGGGAGCTATTGGCTAAAGGTGACTAAGAAAAACTTTGCCCTTCATGCACCTCCTTACCCATCTAAACTTATTTTGAAGTAGAGTTAAAAAATATTTAAAATAAGCAATTATCTTTCCTCCTAAAAATATGCATTCATAACAAATGTGCCAAATCCAGGTCTTAGAAATGTATGCATTCAGCAATTTGAAGCCTTGCTTTTGACTAACTGTGAATGCAACTGGGGGCCACTTCTTGGCATTTGGTATTCATTAATTACTTATTCTTAAAGGTTTTTCTGAGCTAAGATAAACTTTTAAAAATATTTTTATTTTTATTTATTTATTTATTTGACAGAGAGGACTGAAGGCCCTCTCTATGGGAGGGAATACATGCCTGGTACTGAAAAAACTAAGCAAAAGTCTATGGCAGGTGAGGTCATGAGCCTTAGTGGTATAAGCCTGCTCTTGTCTGACTAAATGTATATATTATTCCCACCAAACTGCCCTGGGGGCACTACACTTAATGTTCATGGTCATATATTAACACTACTCTCACTTCTGGTTAGAGAAGCTTCTCTTTTCAGATGGTGATGACCACTGGGATCACCAAAAGGCAACATAGTGCTGAGAAGAAGGGATAAAGGAGTGCCCAGCACTGAAACACCTCTGTCACACCCTCCAAGTCTCAGGGACCATTGCGGAAGAGGGGGAAGATAGAATGGAAGAGCCAAAGGAAGGGTATGACTTCTTCCAATGCAACTGCCCAGACAGAAATTGGCCTCGATATCCATGACCTTGCAGTGCCTAGCAATACCATCGCAAGACCCTCAAAATAGAAGAAAAAGATGATGACACCAAATTAAAAGAAAGACTAATGGAGAGAGGGAGGGGATATGATGGAGATTTGTGTTCTAAAGTGGAATGGAGGGAGGGGAGGGGAGGGAAATATATGTTTTTTGTATGTAAATATAGAAGGTGTCAATAAAAAATTAATAAATAAAAATATATATTTTTATTTTTATTTATTTATTTATTTGACATAGAGGGAGACAGAGAGAGAGAGAATGGGCATGCCAGAGCTTCCAGCCACTGTAAATGAACTCTAGATGCCTGTGCCCCCTTCTGCATCTGGCTAATGTAGGTCCTGGGAAATTGAACCTGGTTTATTTGGCTTTTCAGGCAAATGCCTTAACCTCTAACCCATCCCTCCAGCCCAAGATACTCTTTTTCTAAAGGGAAGTGTTATTTTTAATTCATTGGTTTGTATCCTACTGTCATAAGCATTCTATCACAGTATGACCAAGACCTTGTCAAGTGCCAAAAGCCATCTGAGTATCAATTTTCAAATTTATTTTTATTAGATATGTACATGCTTAGTATGTAAACAACACATGTTGGTACCATCCTTTTCCTCATTCCTGAAGAGGCCCTCCTCTTTGGGGATGCAGGTCAATCCCATGGGGATTGTGGGTCATGCATTGTGGGGGCAGCAGTCAGTTATGGGGGCAGTCAGCAATGTCTCTGTGCATAACATCCCAACTTGTGGTTCTAACAATTTTTCTGCCCTGTCTTCAGCAAAATTCCTTGAGCCATGTTGCATTCATTTTAAGTCTACTTCAGTGATGGGCTTTTAGGAGCCTCTGGATCTCTGCTGTGGTAGGGGTTGAGTGTTCTCAGTGTCTATCTCCTCCACACTTGTGCTGATATCAGGTTCACTGAGAAAGAATTGGGGGTTCATTCCCCCAATTCCTCTCTGGTTTCAGCTGGGGATGGTCTGACATGAGATGTTTCATTTATCTCTTCAGGTCTGTTCCACTCTGAAAAAGAGAAGCAGATTCTCCAACAGAGAGTGAAGTCAGCACTGCTTAAATGGGATAACCATTATTAATTTAGAGAGAATCTAAAGTGTGTAGAACCTATTATAGCCCAAGATTAATGGGAGCTTGACATTGGAAAGCAAAATCATTATCTGGATATGATTTTTGACTTGTTTACCAGTTCCAGATATGGTTTCCTTTCCACTGAGCGAATCTGTTAACCAATCCAAGAGCAGTTGGTTACCCACCATGGGTGTGTATCACTATTGCACTTGTGTGAGCATCACATTAGGTTGTTTGTGTCTGAGTATCTTAGATTTTGAGTTATTTGGACAGATGTTGGCTACTTTCCCCTGGTAGCTCATGTAGTACCTTCCAGCAGTAGATGGGCTGTCTGCCCTCCTGATCAATTTCTTCTGTCTTATTTTCCAGGTCAGAGGTTCTGTCTTCCACATGAATAACTCCATTAGTGAAGGGTTCTAGAGAGACTTTTATGAGTTCTACTTGGTTTTTATTTTCTGTTGTGTTATTTTGCATCATGTCCATTTCTTTTTTTATTAGTTATGTGTATAGTGTGTATACAGCCATGATGGTGCCATCGTTAGCCTTCTCCCTGTCCTCCCCCCATGGGGAATGTGGGTCGTGCCTTATAGGGGTAGCCATCAGTTATGGGGAAGAGGCAATATCTCTGTGCATAATGACCCAACTTATGGCTCTAACAATCATTCTGCCCCCTCTTCTGCAAATTTCACTGAACCATGTTGGGTTCATTTTAAGTCCATTTCAGTGATGATGTCTTGGGAGTCTCTGTGCCTCTGGATATTGGTTTTTGTAGGAGTTGAATGTTCTTTGTGTCTATCTTCTTCAGCCTTGTGCTGATACCATGTTCACCGAAAATGCAGCACTCTTGCTCATTCCCCAGTAACTCGATGGCTTTAGCTGGTGACCTGGTGAGGTGCAATGGGCTGATTCTCTCCTCAGGTTCTGTGTCTATCTGAGAAAGAGAAACAAATTCTCTAACACAGACTGAGATCAGTACAAGATATGTGGATAACAATTATTATTTTAGAGAAAATTTAATAGGTGTAGGGATCTTGCCTACTCATCCCATGCCAAGTTTGCCTGCACACTGTCTTGTTCAGGAAACTGGGACAAGGGAACTGGGAGGAACCAGGAAACAGGTCTGGCCTACTAACTCCACACTGCACCCACCACACACTGTCTGGACTGAATTAAGACACTCTTCTATTACTCATTAGTGCTTGTGAATGTATACTACTTGACTCATTTAAGTTAATCATTGACTATAAATGCTTGTAATACTGTATCTGACTTTATGTCTTGACTTCTGAATGTTTCCTTAACTCATTGGTTTCACACTACATTTCTTCAATATTTGGCAGAAAGCTTAGAGCTTTACCCTGAAGTAGACTTGTAACACACCTCACAATCCTCCTGAATCTGGAAGTTCACAAGTCCTGCCTTACTGCCATAAAGACATGAGGTAACTATGAAGTAAGTGCAAAGCCCCAAACAGGGAGAACAAACATGGATCCAAGTGTAAGTTATGTGAGGAGGTGGAGGACCAGTAAAGGCAGCAGCATATTTCTGAGTCAATCAGAATGGTAGTCAGTGGTGGTGAAGACCACTGAAAAGAGTAGGAAAAGCAAAAATGATATAATGAAGGAGGAAATAAATGTAAACTGTGGGCTAAGATGCACTCAGTATCACAACTTTTGTTTTCTTATGTGTTAAACAAGTGAAAATATAAAAATTTAAATTATCTTTGCTGGAAATGCTTTTAAACATTTTCATGGTTAACTAAGATTATTCATTTTCTTGCTTTTAGATCATGGATCTTCCTATGAATTTAAATAATAGTTCAATGACTATGAAATAAGAAAATATATTCAATAATAATAAGATGATAGCATGTTAGGGGGAATATGGATACATAATGACATTTTCAGGAAGAAAGAAACCAAGTTATGCTGCTGAAAGGGAGAACTGAGGCAAGTGTTAATCCTTCATCCTTGTGAAAATATCCATGGCTCTGGAGTTTTAGTAATCAAATATTGTATTCTTAAGAATATGATATATAGTTGATTTTGTACAGGATAGGGTTGGGACATATAATCACTATATACAGTCTTGTAACATGACAAGGATGGGAAACTTTTGAGTTTCATTTAAACCTACCCTGTGGTCAATGATCACTAGTTTGATGTGGAAGCACCTTTAATCCCAGCACTCCGGAGGCAGAGGTAGGAGGATTGCCATGAGTTTGAGGCCACCGTGAGACTAAAAAGTGAATTCCATGTCAGCCTGGGCTAGAGCAAGACCCTAACCTTAAAAATAAAAATAAAAAAGTAAAAACAACAACAACAACAACAAAATACTACCCTGTGGTCAGGATCTCAACCCTTCAATAATCCTTACTTTTTCTTGAAGACCAGCAAGTATAAGTTTGGGAACCAGATTCCATATGTTTGTGCCATAGGCAGAATAATTAAAATCCAATTTGAAGTGATGCATATTAACGTTATGAAGTCTTAGAGTCTTAGTTTTATCATCTGTGAAATGTTCGTTAAGAGTTGTGCTCATAAATATACTGTACTTTATGGCATTGGATTATGAGGAAATGCCTTGATAAATGGCTGAAGGAATTAGCATTACTACTGGAGTGTATAAATTGATGAGAGAGAGCAGTGTTATACTTATATAAGATACTTCAGTCTTCTAAAGGATGCTATAATTAGTAGACTTGATGATATAGAGTTCTGAATTTATTTCCTTTTTCTAAGACAAGTTGGTGAAAAATGGAAAATAAAAGGTGAATATTGTGAAATGTCTGATGGATTTTGTGTGTGAATGTATAGGTGTGTGTGTGTGTGTGTGTGTGTGTGTGCACTCTGTGACAAGTGATTCACAGGTGACTATTATTATAGTAAATTGATGAATTTCAGGAAATTAAAAAGTAACAACCATTCTGTATAGGAATGCAGAGTTAAATGATGAATTGCATGTAAATTGAAGACCATTATTGAGCTTCAGAGATTTTGAGTGAGATAAGTACTCAGAAAGCTGTGAGGCAAGAAACATATGAAGTGGGTTTCTGGTAACAAAGGACATGGATAGTCTAATTATGGAAATGTCTGTAATTGCTGCAATCTGAAAAAAAAAATCTTATACACATATACTCATGAACACACATGTGCATGCATTACTGGATGAAATGTATTCTAAGTTAAAGGACTATTTTGATGTCTCCTCAAATATATGATTTCAGAATGTGTGAATGTATGACAGTGAGGTATTCCACTATTTGATTAAATTTTATGGAACCAGACATATCAAACTAGTAGTGGCTTGGATACACACAGCTTTTATTGACCCTTCCTATCTCTCTTGAGCATAATTTCCAAATACCCAGGGATCTATTTGAACTGAGATTGAAGATTACTTAAGTTGCCACTCAGAGAAGGGTGCCTCAGGTGATATCTGAGTTTTATTTATTTATTTATTTATTTATTTATTTATTCATTCATTCATTCATTCATTCATTCATTTATTATTTATTTTGGTTTTTCGAGGTAGGGTCTCACTCTGGTCCAGGCTGACCTGAAATTAACTATGTAGTCTCAGGGTGGCCTTGAACTCTTGGCAATCCTCCTACCTCTGCCTCCCAAGTGCTGGGATTAAAGGCGTGCGCCACCGCGCCCGGCCTGAGTTTTATTTTTTATCATGGTCAACTACTTAAAATATATCATTTGCAGTCATATAATGTGTTACATGCTTTCAGCCATTTCAGCTCAAACTTCAGAAGTTCAAATCTCAAGTAGTGGGCAGTTGTTTTTGTGCACTTGGTGTTTTATGTTTGTCTTCCTACTAGATCCCAAGAGATCTGTGGTAACATTTTTCACAGTGATGATGCTCTATGCATCATTTGCTGACATATAAGAGAACACTTCATGTGTTGCTGTTACTATCTTAATGTAACAAATATCACACATGAACTTTTCAAATGTGTTTTTATGTTTTTATGATTCATCTTTCATTCCCAACATATATTCTTAAATTATAAATTGTTGCAATTTTCTTTTAAGGATTCTTAATTTACACTAATGAAATCTAGTTTGTAAAGAAACAGATTCTTCTGTTTTATTTTCCCACAGTTGACTAGTCTTTAAACATTTCTCACCAGTTGGCCTAAACCTTATGCAACAAAACAAAGTCATTTTTACCAACTGATATTAGATCCACTTCCTACCACAGGGGTCAGGTTTTATTATCACTGAATACAGCCAAATGGGAGACAGAGACAGTGCCAGCTTACACATCAGGGTGATCTCCTGCTTTTGCCCAATTTTCTTCCCATTTCCTTTGCCCACAACTTTATGAGAATTTTAATAGAAATCCCAAATATTTTTCATAAACCTGTCATAATCTACATGTACAATATCTAATTTACATACAAGACATCACTCAGACTGCTCGAAACCTACAATAACTACTGCAGTCCTGAGTATCAAAGACAACTCAATTTTATTCCCTTCTCCACTCTCTGTAGGAAGCTTTCCAATAATTCTTTATTGCATACACTTCTTTGTATGCTCTCCTACTGTTGTAATTTACTGTTCTTTGTGACCTGGAGACAAAGACCTCAAAAACCATTAGCTTTGGGGAGTTTCAGTGACCATTGAGTGGCTACCACTCTTACCATCCAAACCACATCCCCTTGAGCTAGGAAAGGTTCTCCAGCAACTCTCAAAACCCACAACTAAAGGTTAAGTAGAAAGTCTTACATCTCTTTTGTAGAGAGGCATTTCAGAGTTGCTGATTTTCCAAGCTCATTGGCATGTTTGAGAAATGGAAGGAGACGCCTGTCTAGCACAGATCCAGATATAACAATGCATAATACACGACAGATTGGACAGAGGTGACTAGAAGGCATATGACAAGAGGACTAATAAGCCATTACAAGGATTCTGGCTTATTCTGGTTTATATAATATAGGGTAAGAAAAATTCAGCATAAACACTAAAAACAGATGACAGACACCAGATCCCAATTATTCCTGTATAAATTATGACAAAAGCAGAAATTTATTTTTATGGCATGTTATAGGTGTGTGTGTGTGTGTGTGTGTGTGTGTGTGTGTGTGTGTGTATGCACATGTGTATGGACAGTATCTTGTGTTCGTGTTCTTCCTGTTTCCTTGAGCCAATTTGCACTGTTACTTTTTGTTTGTTCATTTGTTTTTGGTCAAGAATCTCCAGCTGTTTTCTTGTATGTGCCTTGCTCCTACAGTACCAGTGTTACAAATATGCACAGTCACACCCAGATGTTTATTATAAGGTATCTTGGGAATTGAACTCAGGTATTTTCAGGCCCTCTCACAGTTGCAAATCCAGGATTCTTAACTGCTGAGTCATCTCCCCAGGCAGAAATTATTAAAGAAAATACTTGATGGTATTTGGACCTAGTAACTTAAATGATGTAGACAGACAATATTTGAAATGCATATTATAAAATATTATATCATAATTTTTAAATGGCTGGAGATATGGCTTAGCAGATAAGGCACTTGGCTGCAATGCCAAAGGACCCAGGTTCAATTCCTGAGGACCCACATAAGCCAGATGAACCATGTGGCACTCACATCTGGAGTTCTTTTGCAGTAACTGAAAAGGCCTGACACACCTAACCTCTCTCTCTTTCTCTCCCCTCTCCACCTGAAACTCTCCCTTTCTCAAGTAAGTAAATAAAAATAAATAAAATATTTTGTATCTGATCTGGTTCCAATTAATAAAACTAAATTCAAACTTTGCATATTAAAAAGAGACCATTAGAATAATCCATTTATAATATATTAAAGTTGATTGTTTATGGACATAGCTAAATGTTCTAATATATATTGGTGTCTATCCATGTATGTATGATATGTGTATATGTAGCATGTATATATCTGAGATAGCATGCACACACATATCCCACCATATTCTTACAGTTGTAAAGAACTAGAAACAACAAAAGCCTAGCAACAGTGAGAACACCAGCAACTACAGAGAAATCTTTGACACTGAAGACTTTCCAAAACATTGTTGCATATAGATTTGGGGCAAGACATATGCAAGGTGATCCTGGAGCAACATATAGTGCTAGAAAGTAAAAATGGATTCAAAAACAAAACTAGCATTTCTACAATGATGTGTCAGAGGTATTTAAAGCTTACAGTGTACAAGCTAGAACTATTTGAGAAACAATATACTATAGTATAGTACAGTACAGTGTGGAATAATAAAATAAAATGTAAAGACAAATATCACAGATCTATGTTGTTTTACAAAATTGTTTATGTACATAACTAGGAGGATAAGACAAGTAACCATTCAAAGGAATTCCACATAATTTCTGTAAATAGTATTCCTCAGGCTATCTTCAGGGGAAGGTAGCATAGTTTCTGCCACTTAAATATCAGCCCAAATAATAACTGCTCACAAGAGTAAATAGACATAGAGCTAACTTTAAAAATTATCTGTTCTGGTTGGGCATGGTGGCCCATGTCTTTAATCCTAGCATTCAGGAGACAGAGGTAAGAGAATCACCATGAGTTCAAAGCTACACTGAGACTGCATAGGGAATTCCAGATCAGCCTATGTTAAACTGAAACCCTACCTCAAGAAAACAAAACAAATTAGATAGATAGATAGATAGATAGATAGATAGATAGATAGATAGATAGATGATAGATAGATAGATAGATGATAGATAGAGATAGATATAGATAGATAGATAGATAGATAGATAGATAGATAGATAGATAGATAGATGATAGATATAGATGATAGATAGATGATAGATAGAGATAGATATAGATGATAGATAGATAGATAGATAGATATAGATATAGATAGATAGATGATAGAGATAGATAGATAGATAGATAGATAGATAGATAGATAGATAGATAGATAGATAGATAGATAGATAGATAGATAGATAGAGATAGATAGATAGATAGATAGATAGATAGATAGATAGATAGATAGAGATAGATAGATAGAGAACGACCTTAGGCTTCATCCCACCCTTTCCAGGTCCCTTCTTCTCAGGTGCAGGTGCTTCCCCTGTACTCCTTTTGATGGTTTTATCTTTTAGTCTCTCTCCAAGGATAAAGGTTTCTATGGTACCAGCTCATTTTGGATTATTTTGTTTCCTCCCTCTCCAATTCCTCTCCATCAAATCCTTCCATCCCTATGTCTGGGCCTTGAGTTGTTAATCAGGTATGTCCCCAACTCCATCAAGTCCAGGTTAGGAACTGCAGATAAGTGACACCATGTGGCATCTGTGATTGTGTGATTTCACTGAGCAGGATCTGTTCCTAGTGTTCTTTTTTCTACAAATATCATTGTATCATTTTTTTTTTCCTAACTGCTGAGTAGAATTACATTGTGTAAATGTAACACAACTTCATTATCCATTCATCCAATGATGGGCCCCAGGGTTGATTCCAGTTCTTAGCTACAATGAGTTAAGCAGCTATAGACATGGTTGAGCAAATATGTGTGTAGTGATGCATGGAACGTTTAGGATAAATGTCCAGTAAGGGAGTAACTGGGTCTGTTAGTAGCTCTATGTTCATCCTTTTCAGGAATCTCCATATTGATTCCAATAGTGGTTGTACAAGTTTATATTCCCATCAAGAGTGGATGAGGGTTTCTCTTTCACCAAAACTTCACCAACATTTATTGTTTTGAGACTTTTTAATGACTGGAGTAAGGTATAATCTCATGGTTGTTTTAATCTGCATTTTCCTAATGGTTAGGAATGTTGAACATTTTCTTAAGTGTGTGTTAGCCATTTGTATTTTTTCCTCTGAGAACTCCCTGTTCAGTTCTCTGCCCCATTACCCCTCACACTTCAGCCAATCCACACATGAAACCCCAGAGGAATTGGGGAGACAAGCATGTGGATTCCATGCTAAACCTGATACTCAGTGCCAGGGTGTAGGAGACAGACCTTGAAGATACTCAACATCTACCAAAGCAGAGATCCAGAGGCTCCTAAGAGCTCATCACTGAAGTAGACTTAAACTCACCCACCATGGCTCAGGGAATTTTGCAGAAGAGGGGGCAGAAAGAATGTAACAGCCACAGGTTGAGACACCGTGCCCAGAGGCATTTCCTCCCCCACAAAATAACTGACTGCTGCTCCCACAATGCATAATCCACAACCCTATAGAGTATACCTCCAACCCCAGTGAGGAGGTTCCCCAACAGAATGGGGGTCAGGGAAAAGGGAAAAGACTGTAAGAATACATGATGTATCTGGATGAAATATGTTAATAATAATAATAATAATAGAAATTTAAAAAAAATTAAAAATTAAAAAAATACAAGGGTTATTCTAGAATGTTGAAAAGAGTGACTCAAAAATATTGAAGGGGGCTGGAGAAATGGCTTAGCAGTTAAGCGATTGCCTGTGAAGCCTAAGGACCCTGGTTCAAGGCTCTATTCCCCAGGACCCATGTAAGCCAGATGTACATAGTGACACATGCATCTGGAGTTCATTTGCAGTGGCTGGAGGCCTTGGTGTGCCCATTCTCCTTTCTCTCTCTCTCTCTCTCTCTCTCTCTCTCGCTCTCTCTGCCTCTTTCTCCTCTCTCTGCCTTTCACTCTCAAATAAAAATAAACAAAAAATTTTAAAAAAATATTTAAGGGCAGCTATAAAATCTTCCTGAGCTGAAGCCATTGTAATTATAATTATAAAACATAATTTAAAAAGAGGAAAATCTGACTAAACCACGAGAAAACTAAGAAGGTGAGAAAGCTAATAATATTGAAGAGTGCTTGACAAAATTCTTTCTGACAGTGCATTAAAGAAAACGGGGTTAATCTAAATATAGAGTACACTTTAATGAATCATTAAGTGCTAATGGAAGATAGTAATAGCAGAAGAATCTGGATAGGCTATATGTAAACTCTTTATACTCTGCAATAAGTCTTTAAATTTGTTCTAAAAACTTTGCTTAAAAAAGCAATGCTGGGGTTGGTTGCATAATTTTTTAATTCCAGCATTCTGGAGGTTGAGGTAGGAGGATCACTATGAATTTGAAACCAGCCTGGAATACAGAGCGAGTTACAGTCAGACCTATTTCAAAAAAATAAGAAAAAGTAATATTAAATATACATAGCAATAACAAAGTTACTTGTAGTTACTATCTTTGAATTGAGAGAGGAAGAATGTGTTCAAGGCAGGGATTAAAGATTGCCAATCAAAATAAATTCTGTTTATTTTCCCAACCTGTATGAGGGTTGCATATAATTGAATTTATATTTTTCTTGAATTATCTTAAGAAAATGTTTATTTATATCATCAGGTTTATATAATTATTAGAGTTTAATGAAGAATGGAAATAATCAGTTGAATATATTATGGCATAAATTCTTCACTCTGGTATTTCTCTGTGGAAAATGCATCCTTTATTTCCTAGGCCTGTGATCTTCATTGAAATTTATCAGTATATTATGCACAAAATTATGGCTGACTTAATATGCATCTTTTACATTAAAAATATTTCAAATTTAGTTCTGAGGACTGGTAGGAGAAGTACAGATTTACCAATGAAGGTAGGAACTCAAACTGAGTAGCTACTTAAGAGATCCTACTACTCACATGTGTACTAAAAGGGCTGATCAGGATCCTTGAATTCATTTTGTCCTTGGAGACCTCAGATATAGTCTATTGTTATAGCTCTGAGTGGAAGATTATAATGAATGAAGGGGAGGAAAATAGCACATATTAGTAACCCACTTAACAGGAATAGACATATTTAGATCACCAGAATAAATGATTTAAAAGTATTATTATAAACTATCCATGGATTAATATTTTATTGCCTAATCTCTCTCCCTCCCCCCCACACAGCCATATATTGTTTAAAATGCATCATATACATTATAGAATTAGAAGAAGGAAGCAAAATAGATGATTCAGTTACAGTCACTGCTTCCTAAGAACAAATTGTAGACACCTGTCTTAATGCTTACTTATGTATCTAGAGAAATTCTGATAGTATTAGAAAGAATGGAAGAAGTCCCAAGAGTTTATCAAAAGAAAGAGTGTGACATACAAATTCTCACACTGGAAAATGCGAGTCTTTGTGAACTAGCAGTTAATACTATATAACAGGAACTATCTCTATAGCTTAGGTTTATATACACATAGGAATGTATGTATTCACAAGAATGTGTGTGCATTGTCCAGTTAGATATAAAAATTAAATTAACAGAAGCAAATTGAACTTATGGACATGTTAAGTGTCTAATGCTTATTTAAATGAATAATTTTCACAGGTTTTATAATCAAGGAAATGGTATAATCAGGATGATATTTTAGAGTACTTATTTGATCACAACTTGCAAGAGAAATCGGGGTGGTGGAGCTGAATGCATAACAAAACAGAGTTGTAAGGTTGACTTCAAGTCATGCAGTTTCTAAAAAATAATTACCATATGAAGAAAAGGAAAACTTTTTCCCCCAATTGTTTTGCATTTCTTTGGCTGGTTCAGGTGTGTTACAGGATGGGACTTAAAGCCCTGTATAAAACTTCTAATAAACTTTCCATTATATGGCATCTTGCTTTGAAACAAACAAGTTATTTTAAATCTGAGTTTCACTGTCTTGGTTTCCGAAAGCAGCTAAGAATTCTTTGGTCTTTTGAATAGCAATGGAATCGATGTACCTAACATTACCGTTACGGCGTTTATACTCATTCTTGGGACTGCCAGGCAAGTGTGGCTGACTCAGTACATCACATTGTATCTCAGTGAGATTTCACATTCTCATATTTGTGTGTTTATGATATTTATGATATTATTATATTTATGATGTGGTTTTATTAATTCACTCTGTTAAAAACAAAAGGAGAGTCTAACAGATATATGATGCTGGCCTTTGTCACTCCACATTGGCAAATCTCAAGTAAAATAAAGGAATAAGTAGTAATGTAAAAATTATTTTAATTGACTCTTCCTTCTATTTATTTGATGAGAAAAGGAAGAGAAAAACAACAGGTGCACCAGGGTATCTTGTCATTGCAAACAAATTCCAAACTCCAGATGCATGCACCATCTTGTGCATCTGGCATTATTGTGCTCACTGGAGAATCAAACTCAGGTCCTTTAGGCTTTGTAGGCAAGTGCTGTAATCTCTGCGCCATCTCTCGAGCCTTGACATTTCCATATAAATAATTATATCATTCAGAATATAAGTGAAATAATAAATTATTTACTTACCATTTATATTGATGTAAGTATCTTTGGAAACACGTTTAAAGTCTCAAATGACTAACATAAACAAGATACTCAAGTACTAATACTTACAAATGAATAGTATTAATCTGCCATGGTCAACAATAGTGATGTCTTGTATACATGTCTGTGTAGCTTTAGTTCCTAGTACCCAATCTGGACCTGGTGATTTCTATCCCATATAATAGAGCATCAAATTCTAATTTCCCATTAAAAATATTATTTATTTATTTATTTGCAAGAGCAGAAAGAGACAGATAGAGAGGGAGAGAGACACACACACAAAGAGAATGTGCATGCCAGGGCCTCCAGCCTCTGCAAGCAAACTCCAGATGCATGTGCCATTTTTGCGTATCTGGCTTTACTTGGATACTGGGGAAAAACCCAGGACATTTAGCTTTGCAGGCAAGTGCCTTAACCACTGAGTAATCTCATTAGCCTTGATTTTCCTCCTTTTAAATGTCTTTGTTTTGCTGATTTTAGTCTTCACTTTACTACATTTGTCAAATCTGATTGTAGATAATGTCCTTTTTTCCCAAGGTTTTATCTCTTTTCCCCTTTTAAATATTATCAGAACTTTATGCCACCATCTTCCTCACATAAAAATTAATAATTATCTTCTCTTATATTCCTCAATTCTAAAAATATTTTTTGTAAAATCTCCATTTATAGTCTAATTCACATTCCTCAGTGTGGAACAGCAATCTCATCAGCTATGGATTAAGCCTCCAATGCTGCTAACCATCTCCTGGTCTCTAATTCTTAACTTGGGTCTTCCTGGTTCGACCTGTGTTCCATTCCCCAGTACCAAATATTTAAAGCCTACTGATGCCTAAACTCCAACCTTACCATTTGTCATTGAAACTGTAAAACCATTTAATTAATGTTACAAGTAAAACTCTTCTAAATTCTAATCTGAACCAGGGCTGAGAATCATGCTCTAAATGTGAGGAAACACTGGTTTCCCTTTGAGAGGTCTACATGTTCATACACAATATCTCAATCCCCAAGCCTCTTATTTTTTTAACTCCACAAATTTCTCATTAAGTTAAATTCTTCAGAATCACACTGAAATATTGTAGGCACTCTTCTAACAGTCAAACTTTTTTTTTTTTTTTTCAATGTGTCCACCAACATCATCATCAAACATTTTACTTTCTGTCTGAAAATGTTCAGGGATTGCTGTTTGTTGCAAGTTTAGCCTCAGAAGAAACAAAACAATTTTAAGAGCATTTTCCACATTAACGCTGAATCTTTGTTTCAACAATCTGCAAAGAAGTGAATACCTAGGCCAGAATGAGCTTCTCCCTCAAGAGGGAGACTGTAAGAGGATATGATGCTGGAGTTCAGTTCTGGAGGGCAAACACCCCTTCTCTTCCATTCGTACTACAAAGGTGCTTCTGACTTTGTCTTGTCATTTGTGTAAACATTTCAGCATAGTGATTCCATCTTTTGTTTTCTTTGTTAAGCTAGTGGATCCTGTAGTGAAGTGTTAGATTACTTTGTACTCATTGTTTTTAATTGTCATTCCATTTTCCTTTGACTATTGATCTGTTTGTTTTTTAGTTTTTTAATATTTTATTTTTATTTACTTGTGAGGCAGAGGGAGGTTGAGAGAGAGAGAGTGGTTGTGCCATGACCTTCAGCAGCTGCAAACAAACTCCAGATGCATGAGCCACCTTGTGCATCTGGCTTACGTGAGTCTTGGGGAATTGAACCTGGGTTCTTTGACTTTTTAGGCAAGCATCTTTACCACTAAGTCATGTCTCCAACCCTGATTTGGTTTTTATTTTTTATTTTAGTTATTTTATTCTGTGAAATAAAGACATCATATTAAAGTCCAAATCAATGTTACTGCTTAAATGACAATGGAAAAACATCTTATTTCCTGAGGAAACTTTAGCAGCAGTTTCAAATTTGGACATTAATTACAGAGAATGTAATGTTTGTTTTTTCATTTTATACTCACTTTGTGTTATAATATTAAGTAAACTAATGAAGTTTTGGCTATAAGATACTTTTCATTGAACTAATTTGTATACTCTTATAAAAATTTTGTTTTTATTTTTATTTTTCAACTTCGTGGTTCCCGTTTCAATTAGCCTTTTATCACTGATATGGAAGTACATCACAACATCAGAATGAAATACCAAAATTAGAATTGAAAAGTATATTTGATAAGTCCTCAGAAAGAAGCTGCAATCAAAACTCTGCTAGGAAAAATGCAAGCTGCACAATCATATTTCCAAGTTACAAAGCCCCAAATCCTCTCCAAATTTATAAGACCTAGAGAAATTCAGAATCACATTAATATTCCACAGGAGCCTATCAGACTGAAATTCAGTGGAGCAAGCATGGTCAAATTAAGATCACAGATGCTGTCGGAAAGGCTGCCCATGCACTGGTAGCATATCCAGCTACAAGGTAAACACAAGTTTGGCCAGTCCATACCCTTGCCTAGAAACTGAAATCTGTCTGCAGAAATCATAACTGCCCAGCAAATATGAAGACGGGAAGCAATTGTGTGGAAAATATTCTGAAAGAACATCCTGCATGGAGGGGTGAGAAATTCCTAAGGTAAGCCTGACTGTGTTTACACCTGAACACAAATTCAAACCCACAGGGAAAACGAATATTGTTGAAATACTGCTTTTCAATCAATGTGACCAAATAAGTTAGAACTGGAGAAACAAGGGGGGTAGCTGTCACTTCATCCATAAGATGTTACATCCATAAGACAACTTATTCAGAAAAGGGATATTAACTGATGCTATACATACAAAGAAAAGATAAATGAATGTTGCTATATGTTTTTTATATAATTTCATACATGTATTCAGTGTATTTTGAACACATTCACTCCCATTACTCTTTTATCCTTCTCCCAGTCGGGCTGAACAATTTCTTCCCAACTAGCACCCCTCCTAATTTTATAATTTTTAAAATTTTTTATGAGCCACTATATTTAATTGAGGTTGCTTGCATGGCATGAGACCAGTGCTATTTACTGGAATATGGGACACTTGACAGTGGCTGCACTACTGAACAATTACTCTTCATTCCCTGGCACACATTCATTGCTAGTAGCTCCTCAGAAATGAGTAGGGCCTCACAATATCTCCCCCCACCCATATTGGATTGTTCATGGGCCCAATCTTGTGGAATACATATGCAGATAAGCATAGCTACAATGACTTTATAAATTCAATGGCCATACTTTCAGAGAAACAGTGTTTCATAGAACTTTTCCCCATCCTCTGTCTCTTACATTTTTTTCCCATTTAGGTCTGAGTACTTAACAGTCACATATTCTCAGCACTTGGATAAGTTCTGTGTTTCCTCCTTAACTGCAGCCAACTGCAAAAGGAAGCCTCTCTGTCCTCTGCTGAGGGCAGCACTAATTTGTGAGTATGAACGTAAATACCTAGAAAAGTCAGTTTTTGAGGCCCAACATGTCTATTAAGAAAATAACAGTAGTAAGTCCTATATTAGGACCTGTGATTTCCTTAGCCATGGACTTTTTCTCAGTTTTATAGAACTAGGCATAAATTTCCAGAGGGATGGTCCTAAAATTCAATCTAAAACAGGTTGGATGCTGCCACCTCCATGCAAAAGGTCATGCCGTTATTGTACCAGTGTATATATCTTTTCTACGAAGCCAATATTACAGTATGTAGGGGACAAATCTAGTGTAGGACCATTGATAACATTTCTCCCCACAAGAGATCATGCATCTTCTAGAACTATGAACTCAAGCCAACATGTATATAAGTGAGCAAGAAACTTCCTGCTCAGTACAAGCCTGCATGATAATCTTTATCTTGTTACTTTTCTGAAAATATTTAACAGTTATACTGGTGTTCTGCAAGAGTCATTAAAGTCTCATATACAGAATCATATCATCTGCAAATAAGGATATGTTGATTTCTTCTTTTACAAAATGTATTCCTTCAATTTACTTTACTTGTATTATTACAATAACTAAGACTTCAAGTACTATGTTGAATAGAAAGGATAGATACTGTTTTCTTATTCTCAATTTTAATAAGGATTATTTGAGCTTTTCTTCATTTATTAAACATAGTCTTAGGGGGGAAGGCTGGGAAAAGGCAGTCCTTGTGAATAGAAATAATTTGAAAATATAGATAGAGCTGTGCAAATATCTGACAAAATAGAATTCAAACAAAATGGAGTCAGAGGGGATCAAGGTTTCTTCATATTGATTAAGAGATGATCTATTGAGGTGATCCAGCTTGCTAAACATATACACCAAACATTGGTGCAGCCAACTTTATAAAACCAACACTACTGTGTATCAAGTCACAAACTGACATCAGCATCCTCAATACAGTAATGAATGGTCAATTCAATACTCCACTCTTTTTGATAGATGGATAATAGAGACAAAAATGTAAAAATACCAAAGTAAAATGGCATTATAGATCAAAAGGACTTAACAGCCATCTGTAGAATATTCAATACAAAAACTACAACACACACACTTTTTTTCTTAACACATAGAACATTCTACAAAATAGTAATATTGAGAACAAAAAGCAAATCTTAACAAATATGTGAAAATTAAAGTTAAATCAAGATAAACTAATTCATGCCAATTCATGGAGATACACTATTAAATAATTTATAGGTTAATATTAAATTTGAGAAATCCTTTTAATCATGTTAAAATGAAAATAAAACATAACAGAATTTAAAAGGAAAGTTAATTATTATGAATACCTACAAATAAGTAATATAATTATGCAGCTCTGGGTCTTAGAAAAAGCTAATCTCAAAATCAGTAGCAAGAAATACTTTCTAATAAATCAGGTCAGAAAATAATAAAATGGGAATGAAAAGACTAGTAGAAAGAGTAAATGCAAAATGAACTTCTTTAAAATGCTAAACAGGTTTAAAAAATCTCTAGCTAAATTTTGTAAAAGATAGAGCAGATGCAAATTAAGTACAGATGAAGCAGAGACAGTAATAGTGATCCTAATAAAATACTAGGCATCATTAGGGCATACTTTAGCAATCCATATTATAGTCATTTAGGCAAGCTCAAATAATGGATAAAATCCTAGACAGATATACCCTACCAAAAATAAACCAAGAGAATATTAAACCTTAAACAGAAGGCTGGAGAGATGGCTCAAAGGTTAAAGACACTTGTTTGTTTAGCTTGACCACTCAGGTTGGAATCCCCAGTACCCACATAAAGGCAGATGCACAAAGTGACACATACATCTAGAATTTATTTACAGTGGCAGGAGGCCCTGGCTTATCCATATTCACTCTTTCTGGTTCTTTCTTTCTGTCTCTCAAATAAATGAATATATAAATATAAAACTTAAATAATGAGATTGAATCACTAATAAAAATTTACTCAACTAAAAAGCCCAATCTCAGATGGGGTCACTATTGACTCCTTGTAGACATTTAAAGAAAAACTACTACCAGTGAGCCTCAAACTATTCCACAGCTTAGAAAGGGGAGTACTGCTAAACAATTCATTTTATGCAGCCAGTATTCCCCCATACTCAGTCTCGCAAAAATAACTTGAATATCTCAGCACATTCACAAGGACTTATGACAAAGTTTAAAATATCCTCTTTTAAAAAATAAATTTTATTTATTTATTGGAGAGAAAGAGAAAGGGGGAGGGAAGAAGGGGGGGAAGAAGGGAGAGAGAGAGAGAGAGAGAGAGAGAGAGAGAGAATGGGTGCATCAGGGCCTCCAGCCACTGAAAATGAACTCCAGATGCATGTGTCCCCTTGTGCATCTGGTTTACATGGGTCCTGGAGAATCAAATCAGTATCCTTTGGCTTTAAAGGCAAATACCTTAACTGCTAAGCCATCTCTCCAGCCCTAAAATCCTCTCTTGATAAAAGTCCAGAAGTGAAGGCTGAAGACATGGCTTAGTGGTATTGGTGTTTGTCTGTGAAGCATGAGAATCCAGGTTTGACTCTCCACATAAGCCAGATGTTTAGGAGGCACATGTGTCTGGAGTTCGTTTGCAGTGGCTGGAGGCCCTGGTGTGCCCATTCTATCTCTCTCTCTCTCTCTCTCTCTCTCTCTCTCAAATAAATATTTTTTTAGAGTTTTAGGATGTTTTGTAAATTTTTTATTGACAACTTCTATACTTACAGACAATAAACCATGATATTTCCCTCCCCCATTCCCCTTCAAAACTCCATTCTCCATCAAATCCCCTCCCTCTATCCATTAGTCTCTCTTTTAGCTTGATGTCATCATCTTTTTCTCCTATTATAAGGGTCTTGTGAAGGTATTGCTAGGCACTGCAAGGTCATGGATATCGAGGCAAAATTTCTGTCTGGACAGTTGCATTGTAAGGAGTTGTACCATTCCTTTGGGTCCTACATTCTTTCCACACCCTCTTTCACAATGGACCCTGAGCCTTGGAGGGTTTGACAGAGATGTTTCAGTGCTGGACACTCCTCCATCCCTTCTTCTCAGAACTATGTTGCCTTTTGGGTCATCCCAGTGGTCATCGCCATCTAAAAAGAGAAGCTTCTCTAACCAGAAGTGAGAGTAGCATTAATATGTGAATATGAACATTAAGTGTAGTGCTTTCAGGACAGCTTGGTGGGAATAATATATACATTTAGCCAGACAAGAGCAGACTTTATGCCCCTAAGGCTCATGACCTCCTCTGCCATAGACTTTTGCTTCATTTTTTTCAGTACCAGGCAGGTATTCCCTCCCATAGAGAGGGCCTTCAGTCCAATTAGGGAGCAGTTGGTTTCCCCAAGAGCAGACATGCCACTATTGCACCTGTTCAGTCATTGGGCCTGTCTGTCCAAACTTGAATTTTCCAGTGTCCACTGTTTTCACTGCTGATGACTTCTGTCTCCCAGATGACTGCTGCATGTAGTGCAGCTTTTTCCAGCTTTCAGTTGGCTGGACTATAGGGAGAATGTTTTCTGCTCAGCACCAGCTTGCTTTCTCAGTGACCTTGCCTCTCAGGCAAGAGATGTCTTCAGCAATAGGGTCTTACCATCTGTTTCTCAAGGGCAACCAAGGGCCTTGGCAATATCTTTTAATGTTTTGGAGGCTACAGGGACATCCTTGGCCAACAACTCACTGGAAGGTATCCCATCACAGGCACTGAAATTTTTCTAATAACAATCTATAGCTTCTGGATGTGCCATTATTCAAAAAAGTAGGTTTACATAAGTCTTATTCAGACTAAATTGAATTTTGATTGACCCTCTCCCTGCCCTTCTATTACGCATTCTCTTCTCATGGCCTCGCTTAGGCCTTTCCCCTCCCTGTAATCTATTCTTCTACTTACATATGTACAATACCATCAATTTAAATCCTTTCCTCTCCTCCCTCCCTTATAGACTTTTACCAGCTTACTGGCTTCTGCTACCAATTTTTGGTTCCAGTTCACACACAAGTCTATACATTTGTAGCTAGGATCCACATAGGAGAGAAAACATGTGACGTTTGGCTTTATGAGCCTGGGTTACCTCACTTAGTATAATCCTTTCCAGATCTATCCATTTCCCTGAAAATTTCATAATTTCATTTTTCTTTACTGCTGAATAGAACTCCATTGTGTAAATGTACTACATCTTTATTATCTATTCATCTGTGGAGGGACATCTAGGCTGGTTCCATTTCATATCTATTGTGAATAGAACAGCAATAAACATGGTTGTGCAAGTATCTCTAAGTTAGTGAGAAGAGTCCTCCAGATATATGCCTAGGAGTGCTATAGGTGGATCATATGGTAAATGTATTTTTAGCTGTCTCAAAAACCACCACACTGATTTCCACAATGGCTGGACCATATTACATTCCCACCAACAATATAGAAGTGTTCCTCTTTTTCTGCATCCCCCCAACACTTATTATCATTTGTTTTCTTGATGGTAGCCATACTGACAGGAATGAGATGGAATCTCAAAGTAGTTTTAATTTGCATTTCCCTGATAGCTAAGGATGTAGAACACTTTTTAAAATGTTTACATGCCATCTGTATTTCTTCTTCTGAGAACTTTCTATTTAGTTCCTTAGCCCATTTTTTAATTGGGTTGTTTGATTTCTTATTATTCTGTTTTTTGAGTTCTTTGTATATTCTGGATATTAATCCTCTGTCAGATGTATAGCTGGCAAAGATTTTCTCCCATTCTGTAGGTTGTCTCTTTGCTCTATTCAGTGTTCTTTGCTATACAAAAGTTTTGTAATTTCGTGAGGTCCCAGTGCTTGATTAGTGGTTTGATTCCCTGAGCCATTGGGGTTATATTCAGAAAGTCATTGCCTTTGCCAATTTGTTGAAGGGTTTCCCCTACCTTTTCCTCTAGACGTTTCAGAGTTTCAGGTCTGATATTAAGGTCCCTGATCCACTTGGACTTGACTCTTGTGCATGGAGAGAGACAAGGATCTATTTTTATCCTTTTACATACAGATATCCAGTTTTCCCAGCACCACTTGTTGAAGAGGCTATCTTTTCTCCAATGACATTTTTGTCAAAAAATCAGGTGGCTGTAGCTGCCTGGATTAACATTTGGGTCTTCTTTTCTGTTCCATTGATCTACATGTCTGTCCTTGTGCCAGTACCATGCTGTTTCAAATAAATAATTTTTTTAAAAGTCATAAAGGGGCTGGAGGGATGGCTTAGTGGTTAAGCGGTTTGCCTGCAAAGCCAAAGGACCTATGTTCAATTTCCCAGGACCCAAGTTAGCCAGAATGCATAAGGGGGTGAAAGTGTCTGGGGTTCCTTTGCAGTGGCTGGAGGCACTGGCACACTGAGTCTCTCCATCTCTCTCCCTCTTTCTCTGTCAAATAAAAATAAATAAAAATAAAAAGTCATGAAGAAACAAGGAATAAAAGCCACAGAGCTCAAAATGATCAAGGATAAATAAAACACATATTTTTTCTTCTAAAAACACAGTGTTATAATGACTTTAAATATTTTGCTACGAATAATTAATCTGCATGCATTAGATTAGTATATTATTGGATTTAATTTGTTAGAATATGTGATTTTTTAATTTATTTGAAAGAGAGAGAGAGAAAGAGAGAAAGAAAGAGAGAGAGAGAGAGAGAGAGAGAAGAGAGAGAGAGAGAATGGATTTCACCAGGAACTTCAGCTGCTACAATGAACTCCAGATGTGTGTGCCCCCTTGTGTGCATGTGAGACATTGAGCGCTTTTATCACTGCGTGTCTGGCTTGTATGGGACCTGCAAATTCAAACATGAGTTCTTAGACTTCACATGTAAGTGCCTTAACTGCTAAGACATCTCTCCAGCACTAGAATATGTGATTTTTAAAATGGCTATTTATGTTCCTAACTTGTCTATCATTAAAAAGTGAATTTTGGGGCTGGGGAAATGGCTTAGTGGTTAAGCCGTTTGCCTGGGAAGCCTAAGGACCCCAGTTCAATTCCCCAGGACCCATGTAAGCCAGATGTGCAAGGGGGTGCATGTGTCTGGAGTTCGTTTGCTGTCGCTGGAGGCCTTGGTGCACCCATTCTCTCTTTCTCTCTGCCTCTTTCTCTCTCTCTAAAATAAATAAATAAATAATATTTTTAAAAATAAATTTTGGCTTGAAAGAAGGAGTTTACAACAATTTCTAAAATTACCTTATGTATACTTCTGACATTTTGTGTTATCCATTTATGGAAGGTGTTGTTCTTATCACTGATGATTATGAAATGCAAGGATAAATCAACTCTGAAAGTGCATTGTAGATGTTTTGCTCCCAGCAGTGTTAAGCTTTCAGCCAAAATTAAAATGCTATGTAAAACTAAACATATGTTAAAATTATATGTATAGAAAATAATATTATAAATACTTACAATAAGATTTATCATCAGTAAATATTTGCCATTATTATATTGTCATTTAATATACCTATACATATTGTATTTCACTTCCCAGGTAAAATGCTATCACATGTGTCAAAAGCACAAGAACCCATATTTAAAACAAAGCAAAACAAAATGAAACAAAATAGTATCAGTGTTGCCCAGGTTTACCTGAACTTGCTATACTCTACCTTCATTCTCTTTGTTTTATTTGTGTAGATCTATATGAATATATTATGTTAATTGCTTTATGGTATTTCTCCACATATTCTACATGTAACATATCCATCATAAGTTTATTGAAGCTTTAAGTTGTTTTTTTAAGGATATTTCTAATATCAAAATATGTTTCAGTCAATAATTATGAGCATGAAAATTATTCTAGCTTGTTCAAAATTAAAACAGCTTTTGCATCATTTGAAGTATGTAGCTTAGCAATTATCAGCATGAGTAAGTTGAGAATTGTATTTAGGAAGTTATAAAAATTAAGAGGAGTAATTTATTTTTAGGTCTTTGATTAATGTTGTAAATCAAACCAGGTGGCAATTACCTTGAAAATCTGTTTTAAATTTGCTTAGGATTTCAATGTGAGTAACAGATTAACTTCAAAATACCAAATAGCTGCATTTAAACACTGAGAATAAAGGAAGTGTTCTGTGATTCTTAAATGTATGTGATCATATAATCAATTTATCTCATCTCAAAGTGATGGATTTCATGTATATGTGTTGTCTCTAATAATAGTTCAAAATGTATGTGAGGTATTAAACAATGCCCATAGCAGGGTCTCATTTGCTTCATTTTTAAATGCCTGAAGAAAACAGTCTTATGGTATTGGGAAGTTTTAAAGATGTAAAATTACCATTGTTTAAAGGGTGGTTCAGGTTGTTGTCTTGGATGAAAAACCAGACATGCAAAATTTCAAGTGAAAAATATCACATATTAATTATTATTGCAGAGAATTTTATAGATGGTTAAAACTGTTATTCAATTTGTGCACAAATGTGTTATATTCACTCAAGATGCTTAAAAATTACATGAACCATTTATTGGAGCTTTGTTTTTCTCACAAATTTATTAAATTTAAAGTGGAATAAATTTAACATTTTAGATGATTAAACATTTAAAGATGCAATATTAAACATATCTTTAATATTTCTGTTATTGCAATTTATTTTCCATTTAGTAAGTTATTCCTTGAAATTTATCTTAATTAGAATAATTGACATTTTGTGAATATTACAAATTCAGGTGCTATTAATATTTGGTTACTAGGCTCCCTCATCATACTTTCAAGATAAAACATACTTCTTATGCTTGTACAATAAGTGATTTAAGTTACTTACATAATACACATATATACTCATACATACTTTCTTATATATGTGCATGGATATGAATATATTTCATACATTGTTATATGTTTTATGTATGTAATAACATCCATCCTATCTTTAAATAATTATCAAAATTGATAATGGTAAGATTAAAATATTTAATAAGGAAGAAAATTTATATAAAAAGCATTAAGAATATTTTATGTGTTTCCTTTATTTTATTTCAATTACTTTTTCTTTTCAAATGCACAGATGTTTAAAACTTTTGGCAAGAAAATTTAGCAGCAAATGATAAGTGGTGGGAAGGGGAACCTTTGTAACAAATATGACAAAAGATTAGCATGTGAGTCACTTTTTTTTTTTTATAGCAGTATGAGGGTAATTTTATTTCTTTTTCTTTTTTTAATAGTTTATTTTTTATTTATATTATTCTAATTTTACATTCATATTGGTGTCTCCATAGTCCTCCTCCTTGTCCTCCCCCTTCCAAAGAGACCCTCATCAATGGGGAATGTGGGTCATGATTGTGGGGGTAGTCAGGAGTTCTGGGGGATAGGCCAAGTCTCTGTGCATAATGCCCCAACTTGTGGCTCTAACATTCTTTCTGCCTCCTCTTCCACAAAGTTCCCTGAGCCATACTGGGGTCATTTTAGTTCGACTTCAGTGATGAGGTTTTGGGAGCCTCTGCGTCTCTAGATGTCTGGTTTAGTAGGAGTTGGATGTTCTCTGTGTTTGTCTCCTTCAGCCTTTTTCTGGTGTCCTGATCACCAAGAAAGCTATATTCTTGCCCTTCCCCCACATTACTCTATGGTTTCAGCTGGGGCCCTGGTGAGGTGTGATTGGCTGATCCTCCCTTCAGGTCATTGTCCATCTGAAAAAGATAAGCAAATTCTCCAATGGAGAGAGAAGTTAGTACTAGATAGATGGGATGGCCATAGTTATTTTGGAGAGAATTTTATATTTGTAGGCCCTCTTCTAGCCTACATTTGGTGGTATCTTGATCTTGGAGACTGAGCTCATTTTTAGTACAAGGTTTTGAGTTATTTCCCAACTCCAGCAATGAGTTCCATTCTACTGAGTGGATCTATTAGTCAAATCAAGAGCAGTTGGTTACGCACCATGGCTGTGTACCACTACTGCACTTGTTTGAGCATTATGTCAGGTTGTTTCCTGCTGGGTAGATTAAACTGCGAGTTGTTTGGACAGATGTCAGCTAAAGTAAACATTTTCATTTTACTTTAGTTTTTGTTTATTTATTTATTTGAGAGAGTAAGAGAAAGAGTCAGATAGAGAGTTAAAGAATGCCCCCCCAGGGTCTCCAGTCACTGCAGTAGAACTGCAAATTCATGTGCATCTGGATAATCTGTGTCCTGGGGAATCAAATCCAGGTCCTTTGGATTTATAGGCAAACATATTCACTACTAACCTATCTCTAAAGTGCACATTTTCATCTTAATTGCATATTGTATGATATTTCTTTGCATGTTTATATTACAGTATGTGCAGACAAAATTTTATAGTAAATTTTCAAAGTTAAACATTCAGCTGGTGTCTAATTAGATTGGTTTATTCTAGCATTCCTGATAGGCCTGCTCCTCTAGTGGCAATGATGAATGAGCACCACAGAAGGGCCAAATGCAATTCAGATGCACAGTTATTATGAATGGTGTAGGAGTTTTTCACTGAAACATTGTATTATTCCTTAAATTATTTTATTTTATTTATTTATTTATTTATTTATTTATTTATTTATTTAGTGTGCATGTGCTTGTGCATGTGTAGGTATGTTTGTGGGCATATGATCATGGCCAGGATTTCTTTCTGCTGCAAACATATACCAGGCAGGTTATTCCATGATTGGTTGGGAAACTGAACCTGGACCATCAGGCTTTGCAAGCAGGTATATTTAATAGATTAGCTATCTCCCCAGCCACAATTATATACTTTTTATAAATCAGACACTCCACGTTTTCATGGAAATGCCACATGAATCTGAGATGCTGCATATACTTCTGGTGCAGCTTTCATCCATCAATGCTGCTCCCACGAATTGTGTCCTTAAAATCTAATAAAGCCAATGTCAGGGTTATATTGACAGTATTCATATTACTTACCACTCTAAAATAAAATTACACTGCATCAGTAACCTGACCTTCTAGCAACCAGCAATCATAGAAGAAGGTATTAAAATGAAAAAAAAAAAGTCGGTAGTGGTGAAACATGCCTTTAATTCCAGCACTCAGATGGCAGAGGTAGGAGGATCACCACAAATTCGAGGCCACCCTGAGATTTCATAGTGAATCCAGGTCAGCCTGAAATGGAGTGAGACCCTACCTCAAAAAATCAAAAAAACAAGAAAATGGAAAAAAGGTCATTAAAAATAACAGAATAATTTCAATTATTTTTGGTATTTAAAAGCATCTATTGTGACAGCACTTTCATCTATGGATGGTAAATCAATCTCTTGGGGGCCCATAGTCCCCCAGTCCTCTCAAACAACCATCCTAGCTGCGGTCCTAGTCACAGGTTCCTCCTGCACTGGCTAAATGGACCCAAGCCAGAAGGCTAGTGTTCCCCTGACCTAGGTTCCCTCCACCATAGAGCTCCACAAGCAAGCTCCATCACCCATGCTGCCCCACCCCCACCCTCACCCTCCGTGCACCCGGGAGCCCCACTCACTCTTGCTTGGTCCCCACACCGCCTGCGGGAAATCCATTTGCTCTGGCTAGGTCCCTGTGCTGCCCCACCCTCAGCCTCTGTGCCTAAGGGAAATCCACTCTCTCTCCCTCAGTCCTCTAGCCACCCCACCCTGAACCTCTGTGCTTGTGGGAATTCCACTGCCTCGGTTCCACTGCAGTCCCACCACCACCCTCCACGCCTCTGGGAAGTCCACTTGCTCTCCCTCAGTCCTTGGGCTGCTCCAACACCACAGTCCCTGCTTGTGGGATCTCACCCGCTTGGTCCCCATGCTGTCCCACCCCCAGGCATGGGAACTCCACTGGAGAACTCCTCCCCCCTTCCTTCCACCCTGCCGCCCCTTCTGAGCTCAGGATCTCCACTCAAGAAATCCTGCTCTAGCTGCTGCCCTGCCTCCCTATAGGACCCACACATGCCAGATCCATCCCCCATCACCACCTTGGGCCCCACAGACAGGTGTGGGAACTCCACACACCAACACCATCCCCATCTCTGCCACAGGCCCCCACCCCCAGGTGCAGGAACCCCATCCTGGGCGTGGGAACTACCAATGCAAATGCCATCCCCCTTACTGCCCCACCCTCCCTGCCCCCTCTGTGACCATGACCAAAGCCAAAAAGCTGTTGTTCACCACTCCCTCCTGCTCTCTGAGTAGGCAGGCCCCACTACCTTCCAAAGCTTAATCAAAACAAACATAAAAGGGAATAATCACTGAAGACACTTCAAAGGTAAACTACAGCTTCCTCCTAAGGTTAACCAGATTCCTTCACTGTGAAGGGCAGACCAGAGCACAAAAGGAATAACATGAAAAATCAAATGCAAGTAAATCCAACAAAATTGCCCAGTTCACAGTGGATGTCTCTAAACAAAACATAGAAGAGATAATAGGATCAGAACCCCAAAATGAAGACATAAGCCATGCAACCCTGGCCAAGAAAATAATAGAACTTGCAGAAAAATCAACAAAAGGCCAATAATTCTATGAATGTTGTTCTCATGAGATTAGACAAAATAGAAAAGAACCAGGAAATGCTCCAAAGACAGTTAAAATACTTGAAGGAGAGTGAAAAAGAGAGGACCTCAATAACCAGCTAACTAAGCCCAATGAAGACATAAATAAATGCAAGGATGAATTCCAAGAAGCACTGAAAAAATCAGAAAATGATATGAAAAGGGAACTTGACAGTGGGTTGGAAACTATACATAAAAAAGCAGTAGAAAATGCAAACCAAATTAAACAATCACAAAACTCTATAGAAGCTTTCAAGAATAGAGTCAACCATGCAGAGGATAGAAACTCAGAACTGGAAGACAGAACAGAAGAAGGAGCTCATGAATCCAATAGTTTTAATAAATTAAAAAATTTGTGAACAGAACATGAGGGAAATGTGGGATAGCCTTAAACATTCCAACATTAAGGTTCATGGGGATACCAGAAGGGGAAGAAATTCAGACCAAAGGAATCAAATTCCCTTAATGGGCATTTATACTAAAAGCTCCAAGTTCAGATTAGAGAGATTTGCTCAAACAAGTTTATAGCTGCTCAATTCATGATATCTAAGAGCTGGAATCAACCCAGATGTCCATCATTAGATGAATGGATAACAAATATGTGGTATGTCTACACTATGGAATTCTACACATCAGTAAGGAAAAATGACACAATGAAATTTGAAGAAAAATGGCCAAAATTGGAACAGATCTTTCTTAGTGAGATCACCCAATCACAGAAAGATAATCGTCCCATTGTCTAACTTATCTGTGGCTCCTAATCTGAATCTGCCCGAGATGCTGTCATACCTAATAAGCATCTTGAGGACCGGTCAAGAGGGAGGGTGGAATGGAAGGGGAGGGTAATTGTGGGGGGCACAAATTGGGACCCAAATGGAAATGGTACAATAAAATGCTATATCCTGAAAGACAGACTAAAATGTTGAACCTTCAGTAGGTCCTTAGAGGGAAGAAGCCCTGGAGAGGATATCATGAAGACTAATCTTAATCTTTTCCTGTTTCTCTCTCTCTCTCTCTCTCTCTCCCTCTTCTCTCTTTCTCTTTTGTATTACCTGTCTTTTTCTTCCTTCTTCTTCCTTGGTGCTGACCTGTAACTCCCATTACCAGCATGTGGTTAACTTTCAAAATGAGTTGTCAATCAGAGAGTCCTATAAGGTTTCTCAAAAGAAGACAGATTTCTGTCAGAATTCTTGATGATCCACCAAAGGTTAATGGTAAGACCCTACTGCCAAAGACTCCATATGCTGTTGGGTTGGAACATGGAGTGACCTGGCTGGAATCTGAAGAGTCAATCCCCAGATGGTTAGCTTGTCTAGTGCCAGAGGGTGCTATAAGAGTGACTGGGGGAAAATCACCAACATCTGTCCAAAGAACTCAGCAGTAAACAAACTGATGTGATGCTCAAACAAGTGCAATAGTGGTACAGAGCCATTGTGGGTAACCAACTGCTCTTGATTTGGTTACCAGATCTGCTCAGTGGAATGGAACTCATAGCTGAAACTGGGATACAAGTGAAAACCATGTCCAAAAAATAACCCATTTTCCAATATCAAGCCTACACTTATAAAATAATAATGGCCATCCCATCTATCTGGTTCTGACTTCTCTCTCCATTGGAGAATTTGCTTCTTTTTTTCAGATGTATGCCAAACCTGAGGGGATGATCAGCCTATCACACCTCATGAGGGCCCCAGCTGAAACCATTGAGAAATGGGGGAAATGGTCAAGAGTACAACTTTCTCAATGAACCTGACAAAAGCACAAGGAGATAGACACAGAGAACACTCAACTCCTACTAAATCAGATATCCAGAGATACAGAGGCTCCCAAGTCCTCATCACTGAAGTAGAACTAAAATGAACCTAACATGGCTCAGGAAATTTGTAGAACAGGGGGCAGAAAGATTGTTAGAGCCCCTAGTTGGGTCATTATGCACAGAGACATTGCCTCTTCCCCATAACTGATGGCTACCCCCACAATGCAAGACCCACATTTCCCAGTAAGTATAGTCCCTTCAGAGGGGGGAGGACAGGGAGGAGGCTATTGAAGGCACCAATATATATGTAAAATTAAAATTTAAAAATTTTAAAAAAGAAACTCCACCCAATTATTCCTGTAGACATATATATGAGGTTTGTAGTTCCTGAGATGCTAGTACATTGAAAATATTTGGATGGATATAAGAACATGTACACATGTACTCATGTACAGACCCTGGTTCTTAGAAATCTGGGCACCAGCTCATTCAATCATTCAATGGTATATTCTTGCAAGCTATCTAGAAGTTTCTAACATATAGCAACTATTAACCCAAATATATTCTGTATGTACTCAAGAAAAAAAAAGTACAATAACATTTTTAGAAGTTCCCAAGTGGAAAACATTCCATGTCTACCTATCATTCAAAGTATAAATGAATTTTCATTTTACAGCTGTAAAAACATATTGATATCATATAAATCATTTGGGCAAACTATTGTAATACCACACATGACTCTCAAAATAATATTGAAGATTAAAAGATTAATAATAATAATAATAATAATAATAATAAAAATAAATGAGGCTGGAAAGGTGGCTTATTGGTTAAGGTGTTTACCTGCGAAGCCTATGGTTCCATGTTTGACTCTCCAGAGTGTACGTAAGCCACACACACAACATGATGCAAGTGTGAACATAAAAAATGCACACAAGATAGTGCATGCATCTGGAGTTTGACTGCAGTTGCTGGAGAACTAGCACACCAATTCTCTCTCTCTCTCTCTCTCTCTCTCTTGCTTTAGCTCTCTCTCTTATAAAAAATTTAAAAATAATGAAATGATTTTGTGCAAAAACTTCAAAACAAAATAACTTTTTGGAATTAATAAAATAATAGCATATTACATAGATTGTGAATTTCTAATAATGGAGAATCAAATAGTAAAAAAAAAAGAGAAAGAATAAAAAGTTAAGCATAGAAGAATTCACTTCTATTCACAATGTTTTATAATTTAACTGGATATATAGGTCAATATAACTTATGCTATTATTACTTTTAGAACATGGGTCTTTGCACTTTGTCCACACTACTATGAAATTATTTGTAAAATGTCTTTTATAGAGATTTAGTAATAATATATAAATAATTCCCACTCTAATAGTGGAAGATAAATTTCTTTCTTCTCTTGAGCACAACCTAGGCTTTATTCTAAATAGAATTGGAAGAGAAAGCATCTTTTCCTTTTATGAAAGAAAGCTGGAATGCACTTTGTGATCCAAGTATCCAACACTTGTATCACAAGTCATACAATGAGGATACTGTTTAACTTCTGATATCAAGTGAAAATACAGAAAATTTAATCTTTATATGTTCTTTCCTCAAAAGAGTAACCAATAATGACATAAAATGTAATGCATGCCCAGATCAGACTACATATTGTAAAAGACTTGGCCACTATTCTTTAAAGTTGCCAAGGCTATGGGCACAAAGAAAGTCAGTATCTCACTAGATTATGTGGTCATTGGACAGAAAGAGGAACTCACTATGAAATTGATAAAGGTCATAAGTTATCTAATAATAATATAACAAAAACATTTCTTAAATGAATACACTATGATGAGTAGCTCATGGGAGTGAATGGTGATTTGAATGTAGCTCGTGGTGCTGTTTGGGAAGGCTCTGGAACCATTAGAAGCTGGAGCTTTGCTGCAGGAGAAATGTGTCTACTGGCTGGTCTTCAGGATTTATACCCTGCCATCACTTGCTATCAGTTCTATAATTGCTATCTGTGCTGAGGTGTGATACTAGTTTTCCCTTCTGGCCCACCATGCTTTTCCCCACCATGATTAAACTTACCTTGAGAATGTAAGTCAAATAAAACCCTTTTCTTTCACTAACTTGCTTTTGCTTGGATATTTATAGCCATGAGAATGTAGCTATTAAAGAAAATGGGTTGTCCAGAAGTGGGGCCATATGGTCCCTTGGCTTTATAACTACTTTTCAGGAAGAATTTGAAAATTTGCAGAAGAAAAATCTTTGCTGTAAGCAAAGCCAAATGGGACATTCTGTTGGCTGTTTTGAAGGTTAGATGTATGACAGAATTGTGAAAAGGGGAGGCTCATGAAGTTTCTGAGGGGATCAAAATTGAGAACTTGGCTATAGACAAAATATTCTGAATAATTTTGAAGGGCTTCTGGTCAAGTTGGCATACACATAACCTCGCCTCACCTCACAGGGAAGTAAAGGCAAGACCCTTAAGGTTCAAGGGATTTTTTAAGGAGTATGCTGGCTCTAGTATGCTCCCAGAGGGAGGGGGTGGGTGAGCAAAACAGGGAATCCACTGATTCTCATGCTCTAGGGCAGGTGCCATTACCAGTCAGGTCCCTCCCTAGATGGCCAGAGCCCCACATCATCACTTGTCAGATCCCACCAGGCCTGCCTGAGCCCCATCACCAGTCAGGTGTGCCCTAGCTAGCCTGAGCCCCATCACCAGACAGGTACTACCTTGCCAGCCAGAGCCCCATCACCAGTCAGGTGCTTCCCTAGCCCTCCTGAGCACCATCCCTGGTCAGGTGCCACCCTTGTTGGACACAGCCCCATGGGCCATTGCAGATCAGGTCCCTCCCTAACTGGCCTGAGCCCCATCACTGGTCAGGTGCCTCCCTAACCTTCCTGAGCCCCATCACTTGTCAGGTGACCCCCTTGCCAGCCAGAGCCCTGTGTACCATCACAGATCAGGTCCCTCCAGGCCTGCCTGAGCTCCATTGCTGTTCAAGTGCAACCCTAGCCAGTCTGAGCTCCATCACCAGACAGATGCTGCCTTTGGCAGCCAGAGCCCCATCACTGGTCAGGTGCCTCCCTAGCCTTTCTGAGCCCCATTGAAGTCAGGTGCCCCCTTGCTGGCCAGAGCCCTGCATGACATCACAGGTCAGGTCCCTCCCTAGTGGCCTGAGCCCTATCACCAGTCAGGTGCCTCCCCAGCCAGCCAGAGCCCTGCTTGAGTGATCATGGCCCCCTTCCTACCGCTGATACGTGAGCCAGGCCAGGGTTCCTGCCATATCCTTCCTAAGTCCAGCACTTGCAATCATAGCCTCAGTTGCCACTCCACCTACCTTTGTCACTCCCCCACTCATGGCAGATCAGGGACACAGGGAAGTAGGCCAAGGTTCCTGTCCTAGCCTTCCTGAGCCCAACTAGAGTTACAGTGGTCAGCTCCCCATCCCAACTCTGATTGGAGGCCCAGGCCAGCAGGCCAGTGTCCTCCACCCCAGCCTTTCTGTACTCCAGGGGCTATCGCCCTTACACTTACCACTGGCTTCACACCCCCCTACAGGCCAACAGGCTAGCATCCCACACCCTAGGCTTTCTGAATAATTGTGATGGGCAGACCACAGCAAAAAAGGAATAGCATGAAAAACCAGATGCAACTAAATCCAGCTAGACTGCCCAGTCCCATAATGGAAGTCTTTAATCAAATCATAGAAGAGACAACAGGATCAGAACCCTGAAATGAAGAGAAAAGCTATGCAACCCTGGACAAGCAAATAACACAACTTTCAGAAATTCAAAAAATAGCCAATAAATGTATGAATGGTATCCTCACTATATTAGACCTAATAGAAAAGAACCAGGAAGGGTCCCAAAGACAGTTAAATGATCTGTAGGAGAGTGAAAAAAAGAGGTCCTCAATAACCACTTGGCTAAGTTCAATAAAGACATAAAAAATGCAAGCATGAACTCCAAGAAGCATTAAGAAAAACAAAAAATGATGTGAAAAGGGAACTCAACAGAGGTGTGGAAACTATACATAAAAGAAACAGTAGAAAATATGAACCTAATTAAACCAGCCCAAAACTCTATAGAAGCTCTCAAGAATAGAGTCAGCCAAGTGGAGGATAGAAACTCAGAACTGGAAGACAAAAGAGAAGAAACAATTAGTGAGTCCAAAAATTTCAACAAGTTCAAAAATTTCTGTGAACAGAACATGAGGGAAATGTGGGACGCCCTTAAGCATCCAAACATTAGGATCATGGGTATACTACAGGGGGAAGAAACACAGACCAAAGGAATGGAAAACTTATTCAACAAAATTATTGAAGAAAACTTTCCCACTCTCTCAAAAGAAAATCTCATCAAGTTACAAGAAGCTACCAGAACTCCAAACAGACTGGAACAAAGGAAAACTTCTCTAAGACACATTATCATTAATACTCTAAACATCAGTCACAAAGAGAAAGTCCTAAAAGCAGCTAGGGAGAAACAACACATTACATAAAAAGGAAACCCCAAAAGAATTACTTCAGACTTCTCAATGGAAACCCCCAAAGCCAGAAGGGCCTGGAGTTGAACACTGCAAAGTCCAAGAAGTTATGGCTTCCAACCCAAACTACTCTACTCAGCAAAAGTATCCCTCATAATAGGTGGCAAAAGACAAACTTTCCACAATAAAACTCAGCATTACAACTACAGGAACAAAGCTAGAGCTACAGAGAGTACTTCAGGGAATTCTCCACACAAAAGAATCAAGTGACCAATCTCAAGTATCCCCAAGAAGTAGACCACAATAACCAAACTTTGATAAGACAAAAACAAACAAACAAACAAACAAACAAACAAAAAAAAACGAAGACCATGAAAACACCAAACCATATAAACCACCACAATATGGCAAGTAATAAATCAAACCTCACAGTTATTTCCCTGAATATTAATGGCTTTAATTCTCCCATCAAGAAACATAAGCTAACAGGATGGATCAGAAAATTAGACCCCCCCCAAATCTGCTCTCTTCAAGAAACCCACCCACCCCACCACTAAAGACAGACACCTCCTCAGGGTAAAAGGATGGAAAATGATATTTCAGGCAAACACAAATAAGAAACAAGCAGGTGTAGTTATACTTATATTGGATAAAATAGAAAACATACCAAAAGTAATCAAAAAAGACAAAAAAGGCCACTTCTTACTTATCAAGGGAACAATCCAACAAGAGGATATCACAATCTTCAATCTTTATGCACCAAACACAGGTGCTCCACAATTCATTAAATAAATCCTACTTGACAATAAAACAGAAATAACCACTAACACCATTATAGTTGGGGACTTCAATACTCCACTATCGGTAATAGACAGATCATCCAAACAGGAAATTAACAGGGAAGTAAGAGAGCTCAACAGCACCATAGATCAATTAGACCTAACAGACATATATAGAACATTCTACCCAAATTCCACAGATTACACATTCTTCTCAGCAGCACAAGGAACTTTCTCTAAAATAGATATATGCTGGGTCATAAAGCTAGCCTCCAAATATTTAGGAGGATAGACATAATTTCCTACAAGATATCAGATCACAATGCTGTATTGCTAAAAATTAACAACAAAAGATGTGCCACGAACCCAACCAGCTCCTGGCAACTGAACAACACACCCAAACAATAATGGGTAGTGGAGGAAATAAAAATGAAATTACAAAATTTCTAGAAATGAATGACAATGAGAACACAACATATCAAAACTTATGGGACACAATGAAGGCAGTCCTCAGGGGAAACTTCATTGTGATAAATGTTGTCATAACAAAGACAGAGAGATCCCAAATCAACAAGTTAACCATCCACCTAAAAGCATTGGAAAAAAGATGTATCCAACCCAAAAAGCTCCAAATAGAAAGTAATAATTAAGATCAGAGCAGAAATTAATGAATTGGATACAAATAAAACAATTTTAAAATTGATGAAACAAAGAGCTGGTTCGTTGAAGAAATAAACAAGATTGATAAAACCCTGGCAAATTTGATCAATCATAAAAAAAGAGACAAGTCAAATTAATGAAATTATAAATGAAAAAGGAGAGATCACTACAGACATATGTGAAATTGGGAGAATCACAGGACTTACTTCAAAAACCTCTAGTCCACAAAACTGGATAATATGGTGGAAATGAATGAATTCCTGGACACATACCACCTACCAAAGTTAAACTCAGAGCAGATTAATCTCCTGAACAAACCCATCACCAACCACCGAGGTTGAAGGTGTAATCAAAAATCTTGGACGTGGCTCAGGGAAATTTGCAGAAGAGGGGGTGGAAAGAATGTTAGAGCCAAAAGTTGGGTCATTATGAACAGAGACTTGGCCTATCCCCCATAACTCTTGACTACCCTCACAATGCATGACCCACATTCCCCATTGATGAGGGTCCTTTTGGAAGAGGGAGGACAGGGAGGAGGATAATAGAGTCACCATTATGAATGTAAAATTAGAATAATATAAATAAATAATTATATATAATATAAATAAAAATATCACTCTAGTTCCAAAACCAGACATTGATGCCATAAGAAAAGAAAACTACAGGCCTATTTCCCTGATGAACTTAGATGCAAAGCTCCTGAACAAAATCCTTGTAAACTGAATTCAACAGCACATCAAAAGCATTACCCACCTGGGCCAAGTAGTTTTTATCCCAGGAATGCAGGGATGGTTCAACATATGGAAATCTGTAAATGTAATGCACCACATAAATAAGCTTAAACATAGAAACCACATGATTATTTTGATAGATGAAGAAAAGTCCTTTGACAAAATGCAACATCACTTCATGATTAAAACATTGGAGAGAATAGACATGGATGGGCTATATTTCAACATAATAAAGGCTATATATAAAGATCCTAAAGCCCAAATAATACTTAATTGGAAAGATTAAAGGAATTCTCATTGAGATCAGGAACAAGACAAGGGTGTCCACTCTCACCTCTGCTTTTCAACATAGTACTTTAAGTGCTAGCTCAAACAATAAGACAGGAAAAAGAAATAAAAGGGATACAAATTGGAAAGGAAGAAGTTAAGTTAGACTTATTTGTAGATGACATGATTCTATACATAAGTGACTCAAGATCCTCCATCTCAAAACTCTTAAAACTGATTAACTCCTTCAGTAAAGTAGCAGGGTACAAAATCAATGCACAAAAATCAGTAGCCTTTCTATATGCAAAAGAGAAACAAAAAGAAAAAGAAATAAGTGACATTGTCCCATTTTTAATAGCATCAGGAAAAATACCTTGGAATAACATTAACCAAGGAGGTTAAAGACCTTTACAATAAAAACAAAAACAAGAAAGAAATTGAGGAGGACTTTAGAAAATGGAAAGACCCATACTCCTGGATAGGTAGAATTAACATTGTGGAAATGGCAATCTTACCAAAAGTAATATATAGATTTAATGCAATCTCAATAAAAATCCCAATATCTTTCTTAATAGAGATAGAAAAAATGATCTCAACATTCATATGGAATGGCAGAAGACCTCGGATATCCATGTATATCCTTAGCAAAAGAAACACCACTGGAGGCATCACCATACCTGATCTAAAGCTGTACTACAAAGCCATTGTAATAAAAACAACATGGTACTGAAATAAAAACAGGATTATAGACCAATGGAACAGAATCAAGGACCCAGATTTTGGAACAAGTAACTACAGCTACTTGATATTTGACTAAGGCCCAAACAATGTAGACTGGAACAAAGACATCTTCAACAAATGACACTGGACTAACTGCAAACACATATGCAGGAAAATGAAATTTGATCTACACATTTCACCATGCACAAAAATTAAGTCCAAATGGATCAAAGACCTCAATATAAGACCAGATACTGTGCTAGTACTGGAACAAAAAGTAGGAAGAACTTTCCATGATACAGGAGTGAGAAAAGACTTCCGGAACAAAACTCCTGTAGCTCAGGAAATTAAACAATCACTCTACCATTGGGATCTCAGGAAGCTGAAAAGCTTCTTCACAGACAAACATACAATAAGCAGAGCCACAGAGTGTTTTTTTTTTTTTTTTTTTTTTTTTTTTTTTTTTTTTTTTTTTGCTGGATACACGTTGGACAGAGGCCTAATTTCTAGAATGTACAAAGAACTCAAAAATCTAAACAATAAAATCTCAAAAAACCCACTAAAAAATGTGGCAGAGAACTCCACAGAGAGTTCTCAGAGAAAGAAATACAAATGGCAAACACACACTTAATAAAATGTTCACTATCCTTAATCATTGGAAAATGCAAATCAAAACAACTATGAGATTCCACCTTACCCCAGTAAGGATAGCTAACATTAAAAAATCTAATGACAACAAATGCTCCTGAGGGTGTGCAGAAATAGGAACCCTCATTCACAGTTGGTGGGAATGTAAGCTGGTACAACCACTATGGAAAGCAGGATGACTATAGAGGTACCAACAGACCCAGTTATTCCCTTACTGGGCATTTACCCTAAAAGCTCCATGCCTCAGTTCAGAGATATTTGCTCAACCATGTTTACACCTGCTCAGTTCATAATAGCTAAGAACTGGAATCAACCCAGAGGTCCATCATTAGATGAATGGATAACTAAGATGTGGTATATCTATACAATGGAATTCTACATAGCAGTAAGAGAAAATGACACAATGCAATTTGAAGAAAAATGGTCAAACTTGGAACAGATCATTCTCAGCAAACTCACACAATCACAGAAAGATAAGAGTTGCATTGTCACACTCATCTATGGCTCCTAACCTGAATTTGCCTAAGATGCTGACACATCTAATAAACATTTGTAGGACTGGACAATAGGGACAGTGAGGAGGGAAGGGAGGGTAAGGGTATGGGGAGGACAAAAAACTGGACCCAAGTGGAAATGGTACCAAAAATCCTATATCCTGACAGACATACTAAAAGGCTGAACTTTTGTCAGGTGCTTAGAGAGAATCATAGGGGCCTGGAGAGGGTATGATGAAGACTAACCTCAACCTTCCTCTATTCCTCTCTCACACACCCCTTCTTGCTCTTCTCTCTTTCTCAATCTCTCTCTCTCTTTCTTTCTTTCTCTTTCATACTACCTATATTTTTCTTTCTTCTTTTCCCTTGGCACTGACCTGTAACTCCCAGTACTAGCATGTGGTCAACATCCACAATGGGCTGTTGATCAGTGAGACTTACAACGTTTCACAAAAGAAGGCAGATTTCTGTCAGAGTACTTGCTGACCCACCAAAGGTTAATGGTAAGACCCTATTACCCAAGACACCATATGCTGTTGGGATGGAACATGGAGTTCCTGCCTGGATGAACCTGCCTGGGATCTGGAAGTGTAAGTCCCTAGACAGTTAGCTTGTCTAGTGCCAGAAGGTACTACATGAGTGACTGGGGGAAAATGACCAACATCTCTTTAAGCAACTTGTGGTGTAAACTACCCAGCAGCAATCAACCTTATGTGATGCTACTACTAATGCTATAGTGGCACACAGCCATGGTGGGTTGCCAACTGCTCTTGATTTGGCTAATGGATCCACTCAGTGGAACTGAACCCATACCTAGAAATGGAAAAAAAGACAGAACCATATCCAAAAATGAGTTCACTCTCCAATATCAAGCTCCCACTAATAGTGGGATACAAGTGGGCCCACACCCATTAAATTCACTGTAAAACAATAATGGATGGTTATCCATGTATCTTGCACTGACCTCACTCTCCATTGGATAATTTGCTTCTCTTCTTCAGATGGACACAGAAACTCCCATGACCTCGTCACTGAAATAGACTTAAAATGAACCCAACATGTCTTGTGAAATTTGCGGGAGAGGTGGCAGAAAGATTGTTAGAGCCATAAGTTGGGTCATTATGCACAGAGACATTGCCTTACCCCCATAACTGATGAATATCTCCACAATGCAAGATCCACAATCCCCTGGGGGGGAGGAAAGGGAGAAGGCTAACAATGGCACCGTTATAGCTCTATGCACATTATATTGATAAGTAATAAAAATAATAATTTTGAAAAAGCAAAAAAAAAAGATATTCTATCTTCTTGCAAAGCAACTGTCTGCATTCTCCCTTTATCTCAAAAACTTTAGCAAATTTAAATTACAGATAATGGACTAACATATTTGATATAGGAAATTTTAAGGCATAGTTGTATTGAGTCATAGTGAGGTTTCTCTCAGCTGCTCTTATGCAAATCTTTAATGGAAGAAAGCAAAAATCAAGACTAGAAGGATATGAAAAGTGTGAAGTTTGTCAAGGAAATAAATGTAAGTAAGTTTAAACTTTATATCAAGGAGACTATAGCCTTCTAGACTATAATTATTAAGCAGATAAGCACCATTAAAAAAAAAAAATCTATTGCTCAGAAGTGACACAAGAAAGATAACTTGAGGGAAAACTACAACCTATTGAATTATTTTGAAAGAAAAAAGTCTGAAGGGATAATTGTAGAGTTCCAAATGTAAAGAAGCTACTACATCTCCATTCAGACTGGCAAGCAGAAGTTTGTGTATAGCATGCATGTTACTAGTCTTGGAAGCATGAAAAATGCAAGATGTAGGAGGTTTTTCAGTATTCAGAGAGCCACAGAGGTTAAGCCTCACACAAGAAGATTCTGAAGGGCTTCTGCAAGAAGTTGTGAAGGTAGATACCCTGGATGTTGTAAATGCCAGGACCAAGGGACAACTGCCAAGGAAAGCTGTGAGCTCAGAACAGATCCAGCTCACCAGAGAGCCGATGAATGCAACAGGCAGCAGAGCTAGAGATTCCCAAGGCTTCAAGAGCTGAGAAGATTTTATCACGAGTCCTTGATAACTAATATGGTACTGCAGGATTTTGTGTTTTCCTGTTGTGGTTTTAATCTGATGAAATTTCCTTATTATACCCCATTCCTCCCCTTTGGAATGGGAAAATTC
Source organism: Orientallactaga sibirica (assembly GCA_036365145.1). Lineage (NCBI taxonomy): Eukaryota > Metazoa > Chordata > Mammalia > Rodentia > Dipodidae > Orientallactaga > Orientallactaga sibirica. The sequence goes on along the minus strand of JAEOAD010000010.1, from coordinate 8,088,225 downwards.
ACTCTGAGACATTATATGTTTGAAATAAGTAACTGTGATTGTATTCTCCATGGTTCACTGTTAAGTGACTGCCTTAAGTGACTCTCAAATGAGACATTATACTTTGGACTTCAGACTTTTGAATAGTATTAAGATTGCTAGAGACTCTTGGGACATTGTATTTTGTCCTGTGAGAAGGACATGGAGCCTCCAGTGGGTCTGGGATGGAATGTGGAGGTTTGAATGTAACATAATTCATGTATTTGGATTCTTGATCTACAGCTGGTGATGCTGGTTGGGAAGGTTGTGGAATGTTTGGGTGTTAGAGTCTTGCTGAAGGAAGTGTGTCACTAGAGATAGAACTTGATTCTTTTTTTTTTTTTTTCTCAACTTGGCTTCAGTTGCTGTTCTTTCTGATTCCTCAGTCAGGCTACAATGTGATACAGACTCCCTGCACTGTCCTACCATGCCTTCACTGCCATGATGACTCATCCCCAGAAAACTGAGTGGAAATTTATGAAAAAATAGAATATTTTTCTTTTCATGCTTTGCTTCTGGTCATATAGTTGTCCACAACAGCAAAAGTAAATTTTTAAAAAAAAATTCTACAAAGGTAAATTCAGAAAAGGTTACACATACTTCAATCATCTTTGCAGATTCTGTGTGTGTGGGAAAATAGTTTCCAAAGTAAAATATTCATTTAAAAAAATCATATACAGGCCTGGAGAGATGGTTTAGTGGTTAAGGTGCTTGACTGCAAAACCTAAGGATCCTGGTTTGATTCTCCAGGTCCCACGTAATCCAGATGCAAAGGTGGCAATACATCCGGAGTTTGTTTGCAGTGGCTAGAGGTCCTGGCATGTCCATCCCCCATCTCTAATAAATAAATAAATAAATAAAAATATTAAAACAAGTTTTAAAAATTCATGTGTAAACATTTTTCTAAATGTAAGAAACATCCGTGGTGACAACCATTAGATAAACAAGATTTTTGTTCAATTTTAAAAAGGAAATAAATATGTCACCATATGGTATATAGTGTTTGAAAGGTAATGTAACTACCACATTTTATAATTAAATCACTTGTTATTTTAGTTTCTACTAACAGCTGTGCCTTCAAAAATGCTCTGAAGCCATCAGAAAGATGGGCATATATGTGATTTTTTTCAACTGAAATGCAACCATTAAATGAATTTCCACTTCTTGAATGTTATTATTTCAGAGTTAGTATGACATTTAGCATTTTGTTGATAATTTCCATACATTTATCCATATTCCCAACACGCCACTCTCAGTTTTCCCCCTCACAAATCACCTTTTCACTAAATCCTGTCTTCTTGCCAACAAGAAACTCTTCTCTTTTGATGTCATCATATTTTGCTCCTTGTAGGTGTTTTTAGCCTGTTGCATTCTGTTTGCAGAATACTCTGTGATTCTGCTGACATTATGTTTTGAGAAGAAGGACAACTGCTTATCCTGGAATGCTGGCATTTGTTTGTGATGTCTGTTATGCAGCTGTTAGGGAGGTCTGATATTCATTTATAGCCATGTTAGACAAATAAGTCATCTGATTATGAGATAGAAATTTGCCATCTACTTTGTTTTGTATAAACTGTTATCTGAATAAACACTGCATGAATCCTGTGCCCAGAGTTGTCTTAATAAAAGTTCTATAAGCTAATGCCTTTGGGCTCCTGTGCAGAAGAAATCATTTGGAGTCCCCTGGTTTTGTTGACTTGCTCCAGTCTCAGCTCAATTCATCCACAGATGTCATTCAGGACCTGGAAACAGGTTCAGGTGCCAGCAGGTGACAACACCAACATCTCTTATTATGCAGTTCTTGTGTAGGTATTGTCAGCCACTGTAAGGCCATGAATATCTTTGCCCCTTTATCTCTATAAAGCAATATGATAACCATTTCTTCCTTTCCTTTGGCTCTTACATGCTTTTTGCCACCTCTTCTGCAAGAAGGCAGAGATGTCCCTCCTAGTGCCGAACACTCCACTGCCACTTCCCAGCACTTTTGTGCATTTGAGTCACCCCAGTGGTCACTGAAATCTGAAAAGATAAGCTTCTCTAACCAAAGGTGAGAATAACATTAATACATGGGCCCAACCATAAGCACTTAGAGTTAAATCCAGTGGTTATAAAATAACCATTTAGTCAGACAACAGTAGTAGTTTCCAGCCTAGGTTTTATGTCCTCCCCAGGCTTAGGCTGTTGATTAGGAATTCCGTAACAGGCAAGGCTCCCCGCCCCCATAGCAGCTAGTAATAGCAACCTAAAAGCTTGAAAGAAGGGGCTATGCAGAAGGGAGGAAGGCAGTTTAAGGGAATGATATAGTAAATATGTAAGCAGAGGTAAAGAATATTGGGGTGAAATGGTCCATGTTGGACCAGGGAAGGGGATGGAGAAGTTGGGAGGAGGGTTAATCAAAATTTAAAATTTATGAGTAAATAATACGGAAAGCTAATTTTCTATCTAATCCTGTATATATTAAAGAGAGAGAAAGCAAGAGAAAGAGAGAGAGAGAGAAAGGAAGGAAGAGGAAGATATATTGGCTAAAAATATTCTGTGGAAGTGGATAAGGCTGTGCCCAGAAGCCATAGATATTTATGAGAAAAATTCTAGTTCCAGCAGTGAAATACCTTCTGGGGATTTATTGGCCATGGATGTCTCTGATTCCCCAAAACAATTCAGGCTAGTGCCAACACTCTTGGTTATCCACCAGAACTAGATAGTAAGACCCTATTACTGAAGATTACATATCCCTAGGCTGCAGTTACTCAAACTCAGGCTGAAACTGAAGTGGAAGTCTCCTTCCTATTGATTAGCTGTCAGGAAGATGGACTGTCCAATGCAGCCTGTGGAGGGAGAAAAATCATAAACAGTCTTAACTAGAAGTGGACCCTTCAAATTCTATGTCTGGCCAGCTAGGGCAAATGTATCAACTGGTACAATGGTGGCATGTCTTTTATGGGAGAACCAACTGCTATCTGATTGTATATGAGGACTGCTAATATAATCATTTTAAATTTCTTCCAAACTACTTAAATCAACCAACTTAACATCTCTAAATACTTAATGAAATGCTAAGATAATATTAAACCAAAACCACCTCTGACTTCCAAACAAACAAAGTTCAGTGTGGAGTTAGTAGGCAAGACCCCTGTTTCCCAGATCCTATCACCTCCCTGGTCTGGGTTCCATGCACAGAGAGTTTGCAGGAGGTGCAGTGAGTAGGAATGAGTAGGCCAGATCTCTGTTTCTAGGGTCCTCCCAGTTCCCTGGTCCAAGCTCCCTGGGCTGGTCTGTATGCTGGAGAGTGCAGTACAGAATATGTAGGTCAGATCCCTGTTCCCTGGCTCCTCCCAGACTCCTGGTCCTGGTATGTCCCATTGTGCCTTGCATGGGAGGCCTTGTCCCTGTGTGAGCTGTGGAATCAAGCCTTTTGCTATGGTATCCTGACTGGCCACTGGGTACCAATATCCCTATTCACCTGGGTCAGAGGGTACATGGGCCAAAGTACAAAAACTTGCTTCCTCCTCAGTAACATAAAGAGTCTTCCTAAAATGGGTAGACAACAATGCAACAATGCCAGCAAAAGTCAGAAAACTAAGAGATCTCCACCAAGGGTGTCTAGTGCTAAAATGGAAGTTGCCAATGAAATCATACAGAATTCAACAGAAATTCATTCCCAAAATGAAAACACAACAATGAATGAGACCCTAATCAAAAAAAAAAAAAAAAAATTCCTGAACTGGAAGAAAATCATCAAAGAACCAACAATCATATCCATGAAATTGAGCAGAATCATATCCTAGAGCATTCAGCTTTTGACAGTAGGCTTAACTTGATTGAAGAAAATGTTAGAACCCTACAAATTGAAACAAATTGAAAGTGAGTCATCGGATGGAACATGGAGAGACCTGGATGGAATCTGGAGGAGAGTCAGTCCCCAGACAGTTAGCTTGTCTAGTGCCAGAAGGTGCTAAATAAGTGACTCAAGGAAAATGACCAACATCTGTCTGAGCAACTCATGGTCTAAGCTACTCAGCAGCAAACAAGCTGACATGATGCTCACACAAGTGCAGTAGCAGCACACAGCCATAGTGGGTTACCAATTGCTCTATATTTGGCTAACTGATCCACTCAGTGGAATGGAACCCATACCTGGAAACGGGAAACAAGTCAGAACCATTTCCAAAAATGAGCCTGTTCTCCAATATGAAGCTCCCACCAATAGTGGGATACAAGAGGGCCTACACCTATTAAATTATCTCTGAAATGATAATGGTTATCTATGTATCTTGCACTGACCTCACTTTCCACTGGATAATCTGTTTCTCTCTTTCAGATGGATGCATATCCTGAGGAGAGAATCAGTCATTCTCACCACATCAGGGCACCAGATGAAGCCATTAAGTTATAGGGGAAATGAGCAGGAGTGCTGCTTTATTGGTGAACCTGGTACCAGCACAAGGGCAAAGGAGATAGACACAAATAATTCTCAACCCCTATCAAATCAGACATCCAGAGACACAGATACTCACAAAACCTCATCACTGAAATAGACCTAAAATGAACCCAACATGGCTCAGGGAAACCCAGGGAAGAGGGGGTGGAAAGATTGTTAGAGCCATGACTTGGGTCATTATACAGAGAGTCATTGCCTCTCCCGCATAACTGATGGCTACCCACATAAGGCAAGATCCACATAACCCATGAGGGGAGGACAGGGAGAAGGCTAACAATGGTACCATCATGACTGTATATATACTATTTACATAACTAATAAAAATATATTAAAAAGAAGAAAAAAATGGAGGTCCTCAAAAACTGGTTGGTTAAGTTTAGTCAAGATTTGATCAAATGCAAGAATGAATTCCGGGAGGTTTCAAGAAAATCAGAACTTGAATTGAAATTGTACTTCAAAGAAGAGTTGGACATGCTGTAAAATAACAAAACAGAAAACAAAAATCAAATAGAACTTATAAAAACCTCTCTAGAACCTCTCACTAATAGAGTTATTCATGTGGAAGACAGAACATCTGACCTGGAAAACAAAACAGAAGAAATTGATTCAGAGGCCAAAATTTTTGATAAGTTCAAAAAAATCAAGTGAACAGTATATGAGGGAACATCTGGATGATGGGTATACCAGAAGGAGAGAAAATCCAGGTCATAGTCATAGAGATCATATTCAACAAAATTATTGAAGAAAATTTTCTGAATCTCTCAAAAGACAGGCCAATCCACTTACAAGAAGCCCACATAATGCCAGACAGGACCAAAGAAGAAACTCTCCAAGACACATCATAGTTAAACCTCGTAAAAATGAAAACAAAGAGAGAGAGTTAAAGCAGCAGAAGAAAAATAACACACAAAATACAAAGGCAATCCCATCAGAATTACATCAGACTTCTCAGTGGAAACCCTGAAAGTCAGAAGGGCCTGGAATGGAACACTTCAAAGTCTGAAAACTGATGGCTACCAACCCAAGCTACTCTCTCCAGAAAAAGTATCCCACCTAATAGATGGGGAGAGAAAAACTTTCCATGAAAAATGTCAACTCTCTGATTATATGAACACAAAGACAAACCTACAGAGAATACTTGAAGTAATACTCCACACAGAACAGTCAAAACCAATCTCAAAAGCCAACAAAAAGATCACAATAACCAAAACTGACCAGGCTCAAAATAGTACTAAAAAACAAAAAAGCAAAACCCCATATAAACCTCATCATGGCAGAGATTAATTTAAACCTCACAGCAATAACCTTAAATATTAATGGTCTTATCTCACCCATCATGTCTGATCGCAATACTTTAAATTCACAAAATTAACAAGAGACACATCAAGAACTCCACCAGTTCTGAGAGACTAAATGGCACACTTTTAAACAATGAATACGCCATGGAAGAAATAAAAAAAGAAATTGTAAAATTCCTAGAATTGAATGATAATAAAAACAAAACCTACCAAAACTTATGGGACACTATGAAGCCAGTCCTATAGGGAAAATTCATAGCCCTAAATGCCTTCATTACAGACAGAGAGATCCCAAATTAAAAACCTGACTGTTCACCTAAAGACACTGGAAAAACAAGAAGAATCCAACCCAAAGGGCTCCAGATGGAAAGAAGTAATCAAGATTAGAACAGAATTAATGAATTGGAAACTAAGAAATCAATTAAAAATAGATGAAATGAAGAGCTGGTTCTTTGAAAAAAAATTTTTAAACCCTGGCCAATTTGATCAAGCAAAAAAAAAAGGGGGGGGGAGAGGTCTCAAATTAACAAAATCAGAAATTAAAAAGGAGAGATCAGAACAGATATATAATTCACAAAATTAAATAATCTGGAAGAAATGCATGAATTCCTAGCCACATACCACCTACCAAAACAAAACTCAGTGCACATTAATCTTCTAAACAAACCTATGACATACATGGAGATTGAAAAGGTAATCAAAAACCTCCCCCCCACACAAAAAAAATGCAGGACTGGATGGCTTCTCAGCTGAATTCTATAAAACTTTCATTGAAGAACTGAAACCAATTTTTCTAAAACTGTTCTGCATAATCAGAGACAGGGAATACTCCCCAACTCCTTTTATGAAGCTAGCATCATCCTAATACCACAACCAGACAGAGATGCAACAGGGAAAGAAAACTATAGGTCTAAACCTACTTTTTTGAATAATGGCACATCCAGAAGCTATAGACTCTTACTAGAAAATTTTCAGTGCCTGGGATGGGATACTTTCCAGTGAATTGTTGGCCAAGGAGGTCCTGGTAGCCTCCAAAACATTAAAGACTATTGCCAAAGCCCTTGGTTTCCCTTGAGAAACAGTTGGTAAGACCCAATTGCTGGAGAAATCTCTTTCCTGAGAGGCAAGGTCACTGAGAAAGCAAGCTGGTACTGAGCAGAAAACCTTCTCTTGGTAGACAAGCCAACTGAAAGCTGGAAAAAGCTGCACTGCATGCAGCTGTATGGGAGACAGAAGTCATCAGCAGTGAAAACAGTGGAGACTGAAAATTCAAGTTTGGCCATGTATGATCCAGCTATAGCATTCCTAGGCATATATCTGAAGGACTCTTCTCATTACCTTAGAGATACTTGCACAACCATGTTTATTGCTGCTCTATTCACAATAGGTAGGAAATGGAACCAGCCTAGATGTCCCTCCACAGATGAATGGATAACAAAGATGCAGTACATTTACACAATGGAGTTCTATTCAGAAGTAAAGAAAAATGAAATTATGAAATTTGCAGGGAAATGGATGGATCTGGAAATGATTATACTAAGTGGGGTGACCCAGGCTCATAAAGCCAAATGTCACATGTTCTCTTTCCTATGTGGGTCCTAGCTACAAATGTATAGACTTGTGTGTGAACTGGAACCAAAAATTGGTAGCAGAAGCCAGTAAGCTGGTAAAAGTCTATAAGGGAGGGAGGAAAGGAAAGGATTTAAGTGGATGGTATTGTACATATGTAAGTAGAAGAACAGATTACCTGGAGGGGAAAGGCCTAAATGAGGCCATGGGAAGAGAATGCATAAAAGAATGGCAGGGAGAGGGTCAAACAAAATTCAAGATAGTATGAATAAGCCTTATATAAATCTACTTTTTTGAATAATGGCACATCCAGAAGCTATAGATTGTTACTAGAAAATTTTCAGTGCCTGGGATAGGATACCTTCCAGTGAGTTGTTGGCCAAGGATGTCCCTGTAGCCTCCAAAACATTAAAAGATTTTGCCAAGGCCCTTGGTTTCCCTTGAGAAACAGATGGTAAGACCCTAGTGCTGAAGACATCTCTTGCCTGAGAGGCAAGGTCACTGAGAAAGCAAGCTGGTGCTGAGCAGAAAACTGTCTCCCTGTAGGTCAACCAACTGAAAGCTGGGAAAAGTTGCACTACATGCAACCGCGTGGGAGACAGAAGTCATCAGTGGTGAAAACAGTGGACACTGGAAAATTCAAGTTTGGCCAGATGGGCCCAATGACTGAACGGGTCAATAGTGGCATGTCTGCTCTTGGGGAAACCAACTGCTCCTTAATTGGACTGAAGGCCCTCTCTATGGGAGGGAATACATGCCTGGTACTAAAAAAAACTAAGCAAAAGTCTATGGCAAGGGAGGTCATGAGCCTTAGGGGTATAAAGTCTGCTCTGTCTGGCTAAATGTATATATTATTCCCACCAAGCTGCCCTGAAAGCACTACACTTAAGGTTCATATTCACATATTAATGCTACTCTCACTTCTGGTTAGAGAAGCTTCTCTTTTCAGATGGCGATGACCACTGGGATGACCCAAAAGGCAACATAGTGCTGAGAAGAAGGGATGGAGGAGTACCCAGCACTGAAACATCTCTGTCACACCCTCCAAGGCTCAGGGCTCATTCCAGAAGAGGGGGTGGATAGAATGTAAGAGCCAAAGGAAGGGTACGAGTCCTTACAATGCAACTGTTCAGACAGAAATTGGCCTCAATATCCATGACCTTGCAGTGCCTAGCAATATCTTCGCAAGACCCTCATAATAGAAGAAAAAGATGATGACATCAAATTAAAAGAGAGACTAATGGATAGAGGGAGGAGATTGGAGTTCTAAAGGGGAATGGGGGGAGGGGAGGGAAATATCATGCATTTTTTGTATGTAAGTATAGAAGTTGTCAATAAAAAACAATTTTAAAAAGAAAACACCAGCAAAATTAAATAAATAAATAAATAACCACAAAAAAATACTATAGGCCTATATTCCTGATGAATTTATATGCAAAGATCCTGAACAAGATCCTTGCAACCATATTCAACAACATATCAACAGCATTATCCACCTTGATCAAGTAGACTTCATCCCATTGATGCAGGGATGGTTTAACATGCAGAAATCTGTCAACATACTACACCACATAAATAAACTTAACCATAAGAACCACATGATCATCCCAAGTGATGCAGAGAAGGTCTTTGACAAAACACAACACCACTTCATGATCAAAACACTGGAAAGAATAAGCATGGAGGGTGTATATCTCAACACAATAAAGACTATACATAAAGCTCCTGAATCCCAAATAATACTCAATGGGGAAAAACTCAAGGAGTTCACACTGAGATCAAGAACAAGACAGAGGTGCCCACTCTCACCACTACTCTTAATATAGTACTACACGTACTAGCCCAAGCAACAAGACAAGAGAAAGAAATAAAAGGATTCAAATTGGAACAGAAGAGGTCAACATAGCCCTGTTTGCAGATGGTCTGATCCTATATACAAGTGACCCAAAATTCTCTATCTCAAAACTCCTAAAGGTGATAAATTCCTTAAGCAAAGTGGCAGGTTACAAAATCAATGAACAAAAATCAGGAGCTTTTTTATATGGAAAGGACAAATATACAGAGAAAGAAATCAGTGAGGCTGTCCCATTTTTCAATAGCAACCAAAAATTAAATATCTTGGAATAAAACTAACTAAGGATGTGAAAGACCTATATAATGAAACCATAAAAACACTCAAGAACGAAATAGAGGAGGACATGAGAAAATGGAAAGACCTTCCATGCTCATGGATAGGTAGAATTAATATTGTGAAAATGGAAATTTTACCAAAAGCAATATACAGATATAGTGCAGTACCAATAAAAATACTAGCATCATTCTTCATAGAGATTGCTGAAATGGAGCTGGAGAAAAGGCTTAGTGGTTAGGGCATTTGCCTGAAATAAACATCCTCCAAATTTTCAAGGTGAAATTACTGAATAAAATTTGCTATTTTGACAAGGTATTAGGAGCCTATAGCAAAAACAGATATTTGTCTTGATGAAAATTGATCACAGTTTCCAAAGTAACCAAACATGATGATATACTGAGATATCATGAAATCACAATACATTCCCCAAGGATGGACAGTTACGGATTGAATGGTGTTGACCCCAAATGCATAGGTTAAAGAAACATTCAACTCTCAGTGTGACTACATTCAGAGGGAAGACCATTCAGAGACTTATTAAGAAAAATAGAGGTCATAAAGGTAAGTCCAAATCCAATAGAAATAGTATCCTTATAAAGAGAGGAATAGGGGCTGGAGGGATGGCTTAGCAGTTAAGGTGGTTGCTTGCAAAGCCAAAGGATCCAAGTTTGATTCCTCAGGACCCATGTAAGCCAGATGCACAGGTGATGCATGTGTCTGGAGTTTTTTTGCTGGGGTGCATCCCAGCAAAAGGCCCTGGTGCATCCATGTTCTCTGTCTTCCTCTCTCAAATAATAAAAATAAAATAAATATATTTTTTAAAAGAAGAGAGTAACAGACATCAACTACTGATGAATATGAAAAAGACATATGAATACACAGCAACAAGGAAACACTTTTGGAACAGAAGTCTTGGGAGAAATCAGGCTTCTTGGCTTCAAGATATTAGATTCAGCCTGGATAATTGTGCAAATGTCAACCAGTAGGCAGTATTTTATGTCCATAATTGTTTATTCATACTAGGAGTATTAAAGAGTTACATTATTCAATATTAACTCTGTATGTGTAAATATAATGTTTCCTGATTTATTATGAACATTGCCCTCTTGTCAGACAAAAACAAATTGTAACACACACAGACACACACACATGTGTACACTATAACAGGTTATACTCTTTTATCCCTTACCAAATTCTTGTGACCATGGGGACCCACCTTAGTTGTTATGTATTCACTGTGGGTCATGAAGAACTCAGTCAGTCCCTGTGCAGCTGAGGCATAGGTATATGTATTAAGGTATATATACCCACTCTGTGGCTCTTACAATCTTTCTGCTCCCTCTTCCTCAATGTTCCCTGAGCCATGGAAAGACAATTGGCAGTCTAATTTACTGTTGAGTTATCTAAATTTCTGCTTTGATGGTTTTGATTGATGATTGTATCCGTCACATTGCCTTGGAACTGGTTGGCAGACATTCTTAAGTAAACCTGTGTAGTTTTGTCCCAAGAAAATGTGTGGACAAGCATGGAATAAGCAATTGCATACCAACATTAGCTACTTTTGAGTTACAAATTGGAGTAGAATGATGAGTGATAAATGAAGGAATATTAGAATAAATCTCCAGTAGAAAGTTATAATAACTACTTGATTTAAAATATTTAATCCAGGGCTGAAGATATGGCTTTACAGTTAGGGCATTTGTCTGCAAAGCCAAAAGACTCAGGTTCAATTCCCCAGTACCCACATAAGCCAGATGCACAAAGTGGTGCACATGTTTGGAGTTTGTTTCCAGTCACTAAAGGCCATGCCTATTCTCTTTCTCTCTAATAAATAAATAAATGAATAATAACAATAAATAATAAATAATGAAATATTTAATCCAACTAACTGCAATTAATGTATATTAATATTCTGAATACCTGTTATTGGGAAAACAACTTAAGCAGACTTTCAGATAACCAAATACTAATAATTACTCAATGGTTTTAATTCTTTTTTTATCTGAAACATTAAACTTTTAACTTTTTTGACAATAGGCATCTAAGTTGTGTTAAGACCAATTCTAAGAAGTATTATACACTATCCTCTTCCTCTCCTAATAAGAGATATTGTGCAATTTTTCCTACATCTGATGGACATTTCTATGTGTTATAAGACATGTCTATTTATATTTTGCTCACTTATTATTACTTTTTTCTATTTAATTGAGTTACTTGTATGTTTACTTGCCTTGAAGCACATGATTTTCAAATATGTCATTCCATTCTACAGTTTGTGTTTATATGTTGCTACCTATTTTTTGTGTGGGGAGCATCATTTCAGAAGTTCCTTCCTTTTCCTAAAGCTTTAGAGCTTTTTCTGGTGAATTATTAGACGTTTTTCATTGTCAGGACTTGCATTAACTTCTTCAGTACATTTGAGTTCATCTGAGATGGTCCTCTACAACATTAGTCAGAGTCTGTTCTTCCCCAATGTATATTATTGGGGTTGAAAATCATTGACTGAAAAACAAATAGATGTATTTCTTTATTCTAATCCCTTTGTGTATATATCTGTTTGATGGTGCTCTGCTGTTTCAATTATTATTGTTTGGTGGTAATAAGTTTTGAAATAAGGGAGCATTATGCATTTTCACTGAGTTTTTATTCACAAAAATTATTTGGCTATTCAAATGTATTTGGGATCTATATGTAATTTATAATCCTTTTATTAAATTTCTATGAAAATGACAATGGAGCTTTTATAGGGATTACATTGAATTTATACATCACTGCAGGCAGTATGGGCATTTAAACAATACTTTCCCACAACATAAGTATAAACTATCTTTTGTTATTTATGTCTTCTTCAATTTCTTTTTAAAGTTTTCATAAGACAGACATTTTACACCTTTATTTCTAAAGATTTTATTTTGTGATAGATATTATAAAATGGTTTTCATTATTAGATTACTAGTGAATAAAATATCAACTATTATTGATTAATTTTGCATCCCATAAGCCTCCTGAAACCTTGTGTTTATATAATAAGTATTTTGTAAAACCTTTATAATTTTATATAATAAGATTACTGTGGGCAGATGACTGGTTGTGCAAAGTGCTAACTGCTCAAGCACGAAGACCACAGGTCAAGTCTCCCACACCCACCTATATTTTGATGGGTTTATAATCCCAGCAGTGTGGGAGAGAGAATAAGAAGGATCCCTTCCTCTTGCTAGTGCAGCCAAATCAGTGGTCTCTAGATGCAGTGAATCACCTTGTTTCAAGCATATAGGCTGCAGAGTGATAGAGGAAGACACCTGACATCAGACTCTAGCCTCCACAGGCATGCATACATATGTGCATGTACAGATGTGCCCACACACACTTTGAACACACCTGGACAAATGCATGCAAGCCCACAAAACACACACACACACACACACACACGAGAGAGAGAGAGAGAAGAAAATCATATTGTATACACATAGAAGTAACTTGCATTCTTCCCCTCCTATTTGGATGTCATTTGTTTCTTTACTTTCTCTGGTACCTGGTAAGATTTACTAATGCTATTATAGAAAAGAAGTGTGGAAAGGGGGCATTCTTATCCGTACCCTAATATGACATGAAAAGTCTCCAACTGTTTTAAAAAATTATCAAAATTATGTGGCAATTTGTCAAGTCTTTGCAACCATTTATATGATCTGGTGTGTGTGTGTGTGTGTGTGTGTGTGTGTGTGTGTGTTTTGGCATGCCGTGGTGTATGTGATGTGTTAGGTATATGCAAAAGTGTGGGTAGATACCCTCAGATGCCAGAGGAGAATGTCAGCTGTCCTGTCACTCATCTCTATTTCTTTCAGGCAGAGTCTCCCTCTGAATGTAGAGGTGTGTTTTTTCCTGAGCCTCAGTCATTCTACCACCTCTCTTCCCTTCAGGATTATGGTCACAGATCTGCATGTGGCCCCACCTGGCTTTTCACACTGGTCCCGGAGGAGTCAACTTCAGTCAGTCTCAGGCTCTTGCAGGCCCTCATGCTTTCAGCAATGTTGCCCACTCTGCCATCTACCATTCCAATCTTGTGACTTTTAGTCTTCATTCTGTCTATGAGACTTAATTTTACACTTTTATTTTCTAAACAAAAATGATTATGTTTCTGACATTATTTTGGATACTTAGCTTAATGAGAAAGCATTTTAAGGCAAAAGTAACAATGAATTATCTGATAGACATTAGTAAACTAATCAAAACTATGTAGCATAATGGTTAAGTAAAGCAGTATCTTAATTAATTAGGGTGTATTATTGTCATAGCAGATAGTAAAAGATACAAAATTATATTTAGATTGGCCATGTAAAGTATCTATTGTTTGTAGCTGCTTGTCAGCATTCCAATTACCATTATCATCCATTGCTGCATGCAGTCTTTTGTTTCAGATGTTCTACATCTGTGGGATGAGGTCAGCTTTGATAGTGCATCAACATAACTAACCTGTAATTCTGCTTACTGTGGTTACAATGTAAGTGCTATTGAGAATAAAGTCATCTTTTAATATATGATCTTTTGTTTCATTTTAAAATTAATATGAAGTCAAATATTTATTGACAATAAAGAAAAAGTAACATGGGAAAACTTTTATGAAAGTGTGAAAAGGACAAAGGCTGAGTCATAATACAGGACTGATTAGGAGGGAAAGGGTCATTATATGCACAATATCATTTGGGGATTACCATACTAGATTTGTTGAACAAAGAAAATGACAGTGGAAAGAAAAGAGTTAACAATAAAGGAAAATAATTGTGGGTAACATAATTTGACTAGGAAATAGTAAAGGAAATTTAGTGAATAGTTATGTAATGAATGTTATTAAGTAATTATTCTGTAGCAGTTATAATGCTAGGATTCAAGCATTGTCGGTGGCCAGGCATTTCTCCACTATTTTACCAAAGACCTTTACCTACCATATTTAGCACAGTGAGATATCTCTTATTCTGAAAACAATACTTGATAAAGGGCATTTTCTCCCCAATCCATGGGTTCTAACATTATTTATTGCATGATCCAAAAATATTCTTTCAATTTCTTCTAGGATCACTTCAGTGTGTATTTCCTGTGAAGCTACCTTGAGGGAAATTTGTTATTTCTAAGTATAGATTCCTTTGTACATGTTGTAATAGAGTTTACTTTATATTTCTTACTTGACATCAGGTTTGTACATAAATTGCTCCAGGCATGCATCCTTGGAGATTAGTATTTGTATCTCCTTCATCTAATACATGTTTTTTTTTTTGTATAACTGAAACATGTCTTGTTAAAATCATATAAGCAATATTAGTTGCCAATTCAAATGAAATAACAAATACATATTTTCCAAATGAAATCATTTATCTAAATGAATTCATTTTTGTAGCTTATTGATTTTTTTGGAATTAAACAGAAAACAGATTACACATACACACTTAAAAAGTTTCTAGCCAATGTGAGACCTTGCCATTAATAAAGTAGATTTGACTTGATAAGCATGTCACCTGTGGTTGCCATGCTTACCCTCCAAACATATGTGCACCCAAGTGCATGTAAACACATACACAAACACCCAAGTGCATATGCACATACACACACACTCAAGTGCATATGTGCGCATGCACACACACACACACACACACACACAATAAAATCCTCTTCTTCAATAAGCTGTGTTTTCCCATCTCATGTGGGAAATTTATACATTCACTTGCTGAGGCCACAGATTTGGTGTGAAGCTTGATGTCTCTATCATGTACCTTCCCTCCTGACTATCAGAAAATACTGGAGACTGGTTTTCAAAATGCATTGACCTACTCAAGGACGTCTATCTGTTCTGTACCTCTTCATCTATCATCAAGAAAGAGGTTTAGCATCATTTTAGAAGTATAAATCAGATAATTCATAGAACTTGATCCTCTTTCTCTTTACCTGTGATTAAATTTCTTACTACTCTCCCAATACATTGGTGTTCCAGCCATCATTTTTGTGTTATAATTCTTGGGATCTTACAGGCATGCTCACACCTCAGAGCTTTAAAATGACACTTTTTTCATTTTATGACTTTCATTGGGATCTTTGGTACAGCCCAAGAATTGAAAAATCTTGCACCATTATATATTCTGTAAGTAATGCATAAATTAGTGACTTTTATATGGTGGGAAGCTGCAATGTAAGTGTCATATGAGTGAAACTTGTGACTCAGTGAATGTCTGACCTAAGTCTAAGAAAGAATTCTATGAGAAACTACTTGTGTGACTTACCCAAATTTAACATAAAATAACTAAATTTAAAGCATTATTTCATTTTAAGGCTTGTGTGGGGGATCACACTTGGAATTTTAGCACTCTGTAGTCTTGAGAAGAATTATGATTTTGAAGCTGGGCTGATCATTTTGTACAATGACACCCTTACTCAAAAGACTGAGAGGAAAAAAATGAATAAGTTGGTCTGCAGAGATGGACCAGCAGTTAGGTACAATTTCTGCACAAGTATGAGGGACTGAAGGAGCTTCAGAGCACTTAAAGTTTAATTTTCAGGACCCTGAGAAACAGTTGGATGAGTCCACACACAACTATAACATCAGTCTTTTGGTGAGTGCTGAACAAAGAATTGCTGTGGCTTATGAAAAGTAAGCTTGGAAATCAGGGAGAAACTCTTATGCATTAATAAATAGACAGGCAAGTAATCAACAGGAACCCTTTTATTCTTTTTTTAAAAAATTATTTATTTATTTGAGAGGGTGAGAAAGAGGGAATGAGAGAGAGAAAGAGAGAGAGAGAGAGCCAATGGGTGTTCCAGGGCCTCCTGCCACTGCAAATGAACTCCACACACATGTGCCCCATTGTGCATCTGGCTTATGTGGTTCCTGGGGAATTGAACCAAGGTCCATTGACTTTGTAGGCAAATGCTTTAACTGCTAAGCCATCTTTCCAGCCCTGAGGACCCCTTTATTCTTCCCCACTTCCATGAGGTACCTATAGGGCTCCATGTAAGAACATACATGCACAAACACCACACCACACACACCATACAAAGCACACTGTAATATATGTGTGTGTGTGTGTGTGTGTGTGTGTGTATGTGTAAATGTACCATTCTTCTAATCATAAAATAAATGACACACAATTATATTTTAATTATTTGGCAAGTAACAAAAACCTCTAACTTTTTATACAGGATCAATGTCTTTTTTTGTATTTTATGATTTTTTTTCCTTTTCATTTATAATTTAAAAATAAAAGCTGTCAATTCTATGATTTCTGCATTGTTTATAAAATATATAGTTGTTCCCTTTATTCATTTGGCAATGAACTGTCACTTTTGTAAACTTTTGGATTAAAAAACCAGACTGGGAAGCAGGGTTTGGTGGCACACTCCTTTAATCCTAGCACTCAGAAGGCAGAGGTAGGAGGATCACAGTGATTTTAAGGCCCCCCTGAGGCTACGTAGTGAATTCCAGTTCAGCCTGGGCTAGAGTGAGACCCTACCTCAGAAAAATAAATAAATAAAATAAAATAAACAAACAAAAAGACTGGGGGGGGGAAGACCTCATAATTGCTCTTCCTTAAAAAAACGTGTAACAAAAAAGACACCACCACCACTTGGGCCATTGGATCCTGGGATCCTTGACCCCTAGTTTCATGTAGTTTCTATAGCTGTGCCTACAAAACTGAAGATAGAAAACCAATTCTACCCCCTGCTGCTGCTGCTCAGGATGGTGTCACTGAGTATTTGAAAAGACACCTTCTCAAGCCCAGCATGAGGCAAACTGCTTTCTAATATGAGAAAAACAACCTTGGCACTGCTCATCACTGGGATGTATATCTCCCTCTGAGCTCAGGGCTTCATTGTCAGTGACTTTTTCTGACAGACAGATCCATGTGCTATCCTCTCTCTCTCTTTCTCTCTCTCACACACAAATCCCAAGTATCATAATTTCATATATAACCACTTATAACTTTCTGTTTTACAACTAAAACAGGACTTAAATTGTCTTTCTGCTCTTTTCTTCATTGTATAACCAGGAATAAAAGGATTTGAAAATCTCAAATTTATTTGTCCTTATAACAACTGTTTTGTCCTCTAAAACATGTATTTATCCTAATTGACAAAGGTTTATACTAAATGTTGTAGTTGTTTTTCTTTTCTCCAGTCCCACATTTGTGTCTCTCACATAGCCTCACTTAGAGACTTTATTGACACCTTCAAAGACAGTGCTACAGCTTGAATTCATTTTACAAGGAGAATATTTTGTCAGACTCAATAGCAATAAATCATTTTTTAAAATCTGGATAAATATAATTAGAGAGTAATATCTATTCCATTTCCAAAAGTAAATATTTAAATGTGAAAATCATAAATTAATAACTTGTGTGTTGATTCACACATAAAAGCTCTAAAAATTAAAGTTTGGGTTTTTAGTTTTTTTTTTTTCTATTTGAGGGATACTATTTAAAAAGTTAAAGAGTTACATTCAATTAAGAAAACAACGTTAGGGCTGAAGAGATGGCTCACCAGTTAAGGAACTTGCCTGTGAAGCCTAAGAACCCAGGTTCGATGATTCCTTAGTACCCACGTTAGCCAGATTCTCAAGGTGCTATAAGCATCTGGAGTTCATTGGCAGTGGCTAGAGGCTCTCGAATGCCCATCTCTCTCTCTCTCTCTCTCTCTCTCTCTCTCTCTCTCTCTCAAAAATAAATAGATAGATAGATAAATAAATGAATAATAAAAAAACAAAGTTAATATGCATGTACACAATCTGACAAAGTGAGTGACATAAATGAATGACAGTACTGAGACACAACAAGAATGTGAATAAATTATAAATGAATATACTAATGTTTTCTTAAAAGATGCAACTATAACTAGAAAATAAAGCTAATCTTAAAACAGGTATTTAGTATGTCCTCTCATGTGTGTTCCCACCAAGATTCCAAGAAAGCATAGCAAAGAGGAGGGACTTTCACAACAACCAGTAACATGTTCTTTCAGGAACATGAGCCTCCCAAATTGTAAACGAAATAAGCCTCTTTTCTTATAAACTACCCATGCTCATGTATTTTGCCACAGCAATGAAAACCAGGCCAATAGCTATGGTGTTTGCTATCAAGTTATGAGGAAATTCAGACACAGAATACTCAATGTTAAATTAACCTTAAATTAAATTTGCATAAAATTCTAATTTCACAAGATAATATTGTAGATTATTATTATTTGTAGCATACTCTGGATGTTGGATGCTTATGTCTAAGATTTGAGATCCCAAGTTCAACTGATCATCTTGTTTGTTTACAGTGTGGTAGCACTCTGTAGCAGACAGCTTCAGGTTCGCTGAGATGAACTTCCAGACCAGGCACAGTTATGGAGGAAGGGATATTATTTATTGAAACTTACAGATCCAGGGGAAGTTCCATAAAGGCAGGAAAAGCAGCTTGCTCTTCACAGGGCCAAACAGAGAGAGAGAAACCAACCAGCCACCACAGCACACAGAGCAAAACTACAGCCAAAAGGTCACACAGCACACTTCAGGAACTCCTGCTAGGCACATTTGCATATCTTTACAATGGAATCTCAAACCATCACCACACCTTAAGACCGGCCCCCAGTGACCTTGCCTCTAACAAGGTGATTGCAGATGCAAACTATAAAGTAATAAAACATTGAATATATTGGGGGACATATATTCAAACTACCACACACTCCTTTATACTTAACTGCAAAGTGTGAAGGATCATCACTGAGTGTTCCAGAATATATTTTATAAGATAAGGTATCCATGTATTGATTTAATTTTATAAATGCTTTCTTTAAATAAACAAAAGCATTAATATAATTTACAAATACTTGAATTACTTCTCATTTAAAGTTTGTTTCTAGCAAATGATTTTTACATAAACTATGAATTGAATTCAATTATGCCACACATTTAATATTAACCAAAAGTTTGTCCATTTGCTTGACTTTTCTGGGAGCCAGAGAAGAATTTCAGTATTCATTGGATAAGAGATTCCTGCAGTGCCTAATACAATGTTGGTAGAGACCTAGTTGGTAAGCTAGCTATTGTCTTGCTTATGTTTACCTCCAACATTGTGACTTGCTAGTAGCTGAAAAATGAGTGTCAATATTCAATTTACTATTGTAAATTGTGGTATTTTAGGACATTTTACATATACTTAATATTAGTCAAACATCCAATAGTGATGTTTTGGAACACCTATATACTACTTTGTGCTAAATAGTATGGGCATAAAGAACAGAAACGACATGCCTAAGAGATGAAATGGAAACATTTTCACCAGGGTGTAATTAAGTGTGGAATCCATTCACTTCAAAATTGCTCTATTCTGACTTCTGTGCTTGTAAAGATCTCACTGACAAGCAACCTTAACTGCTTTAGTACACTGTGAGGTTTAAAGACATCTGAAATGATGGTACTTATTTACGTTGCATCTACCGATCAAAGAGCATATTTTCAGAAAAAAATGACCTGGAGAAAGTCTGTTGTCCATGGTGAAAGGAAACGCTATTTCAATGGCAGATCACAGCAACAGTGCAAAAAAAATGAAAAAAGAAAACAAAAAAGAAAGAAAAAGCAAAAAGAAAAAAGAAATGCAAAAGCATTTGGGGATATATCCACAGCATAGCGAGAACTGTACCCAAAAAGCAACCATAATATGCAGCCTTCTAGACTCACTTGCTTCACAAACAAATGGCCTCTGGCTCCTTTATGTTTTTTTTTTTTTTTTTTTTTTTTCGAGGTTCCTTTATGTTTTTGCAAGTAACAGGGGGCTACTTTTTGGTTGTGAAGAGGGATATCTTCCCATGGAATGCATTTTATTTTATTTTTCTTCTCATCTGTCATTAGAAATTCACAAAACACTTAAACATTTCTGCAAATAAGATTTACAAATGGCTAATGAGTATATGTAAAAGGGTACAATGGCACTAATCATTAAGGAGATGCAGGTCAAAATCACTATAAAATGTCCACTCATATCAGTTAGATTGGCTATTATTAACAATAGATGAGTGTTGGAGAGATGGCATAGAGGTTAAGGTGCCTGCCTGTGAAGAAAGACTAAGAACCTAGGTTCAATTCCTATGTACCCACTTAAGCCAGATGTACAAGGTGATCTGTGCATCTGGAGTTTGCAGCAATTGAAGGCCTTGGGACACCCATTCTCTCTCTCTCTCTCTTTCTGCCTCTTTCTCAATCAAATACATAAATGAATGAAATATTTAAAAGACAAAAAATAAATAAAGGGTTGGAGAAATGTCTTAGTTGTTAAGGCACTTACCTGAAAAGCCTAAGGACCCAGGTTTGATTCCTCAGTACCCATGTAAAGCCCGATGCCCAAATGGCATAAACATCTAGAGGTCACCTTCAGTATAGAGGGCCTGGTGTGTCTATTTTCTCCCTCCCTCCCTCTCTCTTTCTGTCAAGTAAATAAATAAAATATAAAAAATGAAAAACAAAATAAATGAAGCAATGAGCAAACAACGAGGAAAGATCAAGTACTGGTAAAGATAAACACATATACTTCTCTATTACTGACAGGAAATGACTAAGGTCCTGTGAAAAATAAAATGGAGATCTTGAAAAAATTATGAAGTAGTAGAACCTGCATTTGGTTTAGCAT
This sequence comes from Orientallactaga sibirica, assembly GCA_036365145.1. Taxonomy (NCBI): domain Eukaryota; kingdom Metazoa; phylum Chordata; class Mammalia; order Rodentia; family Dipodidae; genus Orientallactaga; species Orientallactaga sibirica. The sequence continues at coordinate 8,067,126 of JAEOAD010000010.1, read as the reverse complement.
AATATATTTTTTATTTTTATTACTTTTGGTAATATTTTATTATTATCATTATTTTTAACCCCATATTTCTATGTATATATCATGTGTTGGTACCCTTTTTTCCCTTGTCCCTGCCCCCATTCCATTGAGGACTCTCCTCAGTGGGGTTGCAGGTATTCCCCCTTGGATTGTGGTTTATGTATTGTGGGAGCAGCAGTCAGTTATTTTTGGGGGAAGGGAATGCTTCTGGGCCTGAAGGCTCTTACAATCTTTCTGCCCATTCTTCTGCAAAATTCTCTGAGCCATGGTGGGTGAGTTTTAAGTGAAGTTCAGTGATGAGGTCTTAGGAGCCTCTGTATCTCTGCTTTGTAGGTGTTGAGTATCCTTAGTGTCTGTCTCCTACACGCTGGCAATGATTATCACATTCAGCATGGAAGCAGGGCTCCTGTTCCTCTCCCCAACTCCTTTGTGGTTTCAGTTGGGACTTGGCTGAAGTGTGAGGGGTAGTTTAACTCCTCAGTTCTCTCTACCTTCTTTTCAGAAGAAAAGGAGAACAGATTCTCCACTGGCAAGTGAAGTCAACATAGTTTAAATGGGATAAGCATTATTAATTTAGGGAGAATTTGATGTATGCAATCCTTCTTTTAGCCAAAGACTAGTGAGAGCTTGACACTGGAGAGCATAATCTTTGTCTCCATAGGATTCTGATCTGGTTCTCAATTGCATGTATGGGTTCCTTTACATTGAATGGACCTCTTAGCCAATCACAATGCTATTATTTACCCACCAAGGCTGTGTGCCCCTATTGCATTGACATGTCAGGATGTTTGCTTCTGAGTAGCTTAGACCTCTGGTTGCTCAGGCATAATCTATTTTTGACTATATATATGAAATAATAGTAATAGAGTCTCGGAAATTCCCAAGTTCATTTAATAGTAAGCCATAGTTTCAAAGATTAGGAATTTGAATAATATTGGCAGGACTGTTTTTGCTCAACTTTTTTTTTTTTTAATTTGTTTTGAGAGGGAAGAATGGAGGGAGAGATATAAAGAGGTAGATAGAGAGAAGGACATGCCAGGGCCTCTTTCCACTGCAAATGAACTAACTTCAGACAAATACATCACCTTATGCATCTGGCTTATGTGGGTACTGGGGAAATGAACCTGATTCATTAGGCTTCACAGGCAAGTGCCTTAATCACTGAGCCATCTCTCCAGCCCTGTTTGTGCTTAGTTCTAAAGAATAATGTCACCAGGGAAGAAAAAATGACACTGAATGTCCTTACTAAAAGAATATTTAAGGGGAAGGGAGGATGTGAGTGTGGGGAAGATATACAAAACCAATGACAACATATTTTTGAATCATAGAAACTTTTCTCCCTGATAAGAAAATAGAAAATATAACCATTAATAAGAGTGAGTGGGGGAAAGGATGGGAGATAACAAGAGCATAAGGGCTCTATGGAGGGTAGAGAACTTTATGCTACAAGCATGGGCACTGGCTCGTAAATCTCAGGGCTAGAATTGGGTTACCCCACACAGTAGATTTTGGACAGGGAGAAGCATGAGGTCCCCAAAACAATGCAGACCATTGACAATGCACTTGGTTACTTCTCATGGCTAAATGGAAAGAACCTGTTGCTGAAGTCACAACAGGCAGGCAGCTCAAGATATGGAGAGATTATACTGGAACCTAAAGCAAGCCAACTCCCTACTAGCTAGTCCTCATAATGTTGGAAAGTGCTAGTTGCTGGCAGATAATAGCCACTGATACTTGAACAAGCAGGGGAACCAGAAAGCTATGACATCAACCAGCCTGATAAAATGTGCAACAATGGTATACATCTATGTCTGTTATCAATGGCTCTCTGATTGGATATGAGTTCCTCTCAGTGGAAATGAACTCATAACTGCTACTGAGAACCAAATCAGAATCCTATGTATAAGAGAAAGAAGCTCCCACTCATCGTTAGCCAAGAAGAGTGGCCATACCCATCCAAAAGTCTCTCAAATAACTGTGTTCATCCCCTTTAATCCATGCTGCTCTTGCTCTTGTTTGAGAATCTGTACTATTTTACAGAAATCAGTGAAATCTGGGGAAAAGAAGATCTATCAATACAAGAGACGTTGATGACTGCCTACCACTATACCCACTTCTATCACATCTGCCAGGGCCCAGGACACATAACAAAGGAAGTGGTGATCTAAACATGGATGCTGCTCTCACTGCTATCCTGACAAGCAGTGATAGGGAGATGACAATAGACAATGAGTACACTTCAAATGCTTCAAAGCAGAAATTCAGTGATTGCAGAGAGCTTACCCTCAAAATAGTCTTATAACACACCCTCTGAGGCTCAGGGAACATTGTGGTCAAGAATGGGCTGAACGATTGTAAGACTACAGAGTGGAAAGGAGTATGCTTAGGCAATGCCCCCAGGCACCACAGAGACTGAGGGATGCATCCATGACCTACAGGAAACACCAATAACTTCACTGAAGTAGGTGTCTGTGGATTTGGGGAGGGATGAGGATATGAGTATAACCCAATGGGAATATGACCAACAGTCCAAGGTTCAGATAATAAAATTCATAATTAAGAAAAGAATGTTTAAGGATTAAGACAAAGTGATTGAAATATATGCAGGTGCTGACTCAGGAGCCCTGTGGTGGTTTGAAGTAGATGACCCCTATAAAACATGATTCTGAACACTTGATCCCAAACTGACAGCAATTTGGGAGGTGAAGCCTTGATGGACTAGGTGTGTTTTGGGGCTACTTTTGGGTGTTATAGCCAGCTGCTGCTTGTGATTATTTGGCTCACTTTCCTGCTGCTGTTTTTAACCTGCTGTTCAAGAAGTGGTGTCCAGCCTCTGATCATTCCATGCTTTCTCTTGCCATCATGAAGCTTCCCCTAGAGACTGTAAGCCAAAATAAAAACTTTCCTTCAATCAGCTGCTTTTAGTTGGGAATTTTTCCCAAACAAGAAGGAAACTCCAGAAATTCCTTTATGAAAACTTGTCTTGGAAGTCAAGACAATTATGTCTCTATCTGAGAACCTTGCATAATACGGTAAGAAAAGTAAGCTAATAGGATTACATGTTTTTGAATATTCTTTTAAACTGTGAGACAGTCTAAAATTCTCTAACTTGATATTTCTCTGTAGTCATTCTGGAGCTGGTAGTCTTTTTAAGCATTTTCACTATCATTGTGACAAACTCTACAATTCTTTTTCACTTCGACATCTACTAAAAACTATATATAAACAGGAATAAACTTTCATGTAAAAATTAAAATAGAAAAACTGTAGTAAATTAAAAAAATAGGTATCAAAGTTAATAGTGCCTTATACCAATACTACAATCAACTTTACAAATTGCTTATGAGTAAAATTGCTTATGAGTAATCCTCTAAAGTTGAAAAATTTTAAAAATGGGTAATTCCATTATACTATAAAGTTTAAAAGAATTATTATAAGTCATACTATATATAAAACTGCAGGGTCAAATGAATTAAAATTTGAAATTTATGCAATTTAGCTTCGTAATTCACATTTTGCAAGCAACAGAAAAAGCAACAAGAAAATGTGTTTATTTTATACAGCTAGTAAACAGTCAAAATTAAGAAAAATTGATGGCTGGACCTGCTTATAGTGTTGTCTCCTCTCCCACTTTAATCACTTGTTTTCGTGATTTGAAAGTGCAAATCATCAAGTTTCAGATTTCCCCCTTAAGCGTCCTGCTCACTAAATATTTTCTTTGCTCTAGCAAACATTCGTTCACCTATTTGGTTATTATGTGCTCATTATGCCAACTGAAGAAACAGATAATTATTATTCTCTCTAATTCTATGTGTTCATTTTAAATTTCCCATATTAGTAAATATATGGAACAACTTTATTTTTATACACTGTTTTTTTTCAGCATAATAAATTCCAATTGTATTCATTTTATTTTATTTTTATTTTTTTTTTTTTCAAGGTAGGGTCTCACTCTAGCTCAGGCTGTCCTCTGTGTATTCTCTATGCAGTTTCACAGTGGCTTTGAACTCTCAGAGATCCTCCTACTTCTTCCTCCCATGTGCTGGTATTAAAGGTGTGTGCCACCACACCAGGCTTGATATGGAGAAAACAAGAAAAACTAGGTGTAGAAATGTATATGACTCAAGTTTGAATAATTAATATCCTAATCCACTTTATGTATTTTACATACATGTTAAGATATTCATTGAATATATTTTATGTAAAAGTTTCACATTATTATAAATTCCATATATGTTTTCTTACTTATATATGATTAAATATGATATACACCATATAGGATGGCATACATATCCACTTTATAGGGAATGGTACAAATTTGATTACTATAGATTATAAGGGTTGTTTAGAGTTGTACTGTCAGGCAAAATGTGTTATTGAAAAGATGAAAAATAAACAGAGATGGGAAATAAATATAAGGTAAATAATCCTAATATTGTATATTACTTTCTTGATGTATACTGCAATCACATTTGCATTTAATGGCAGTACATTTAAAAGTCAAGGAAAGGGAAAATGAACTTCTAAGTAATAAGTGAATTAATTAGTATCAAATATGAGGCACTAATAGATATTCACTGTGCTTTGAAATATTCACTTTTTGACAGGGTCTTGCTCTGCTGCCCAACCTTGTTTGAGTTTCTGTAGTCCTTCTGCCTCATCCTCTCATGTTGCTTGTACTACAGCTCCATTATATCGAAATCAGCTCATTAACTCTTGTCAAGTATATTTCATTTTATTTATTTTTAAAGATAACTTATTTATTTGCTATTTATTTATTTGGAAGAAAAAGTTAGAGAGAGAAAGAGTGAGAGAGAGAATAGGCATGCCAGGGCCTCCAGCCATTGCAAACATATTGCAGATGCATGTGCCACCTTGTGCATCTGGCTTCTGTGGGTCATGGGAATCGAACCTGGGTCCTTAGGCTTTGCAGGTAAGCACCTTAACCTCTAAGCCATCTCTCCAGCCTTGTCAAGTATATTTTAAATAATAACAATAAAATAATATTAAACAAAATATTTTTGTAATTAACTGAGATGTATAATAAAGACATTAGATGTCAGTTTTCTTTCTTTTTTTAATTTCGCTTGGTTACTGAAAATGCTGACAAAAGTCTATACCTTTGCTGATGATTAATCTCAACTTGAATAGACAGTAATCAGTTGTACATTTTTGTTTCTGGATTAATCTTTTTTCCCCATGAGTTGGTAGGAAACTTTTAAACAACAGTGGACAGAGTATAAATTACTGTCCAAATCCTCGCTTCAGCCCTTCCTCTAGCTTAGCATTTAAAAAGCCAGTGTTAGATAGAAGATTGAAGAAATGGAAAGAAATACCTACATTGGCATTCTTGAAGCCCAAATCTGATGAAAATGAACTGAATTAAATATTGAGATCCAACTGAGACTTACATGGTTTATATGGCTTTCTCTTGAAACAGAAGATAGACATCATAATGAAATTAGTCAAATTTCAAATTAATCAAGCAAGTCAATTACCAGACCACAGGATCACTTAATCAACTTCATCCTTGAATAAAATTAATAGTATATAAAATATGGGGAATCTTCACACACATAGTTCCTTTAGGTCCAGTGTTCAAACCAACCAGAATAACTTTACTTTATGGTGACATGTAATTAATGCCCTGAAAAGTTAATGGTATGTTGAACCATACTACAATTATGAAGAAGGACCATGTGTTGGAATTTAGGTTAATTTTTTTTGGTGTTTTTTTATTTATATTATTCTAATTTTACATTCATAATGGTGACTCCATTATCCTCCTTCCTGTCCTCCTTCTTCCAAAGGGACCCTCATCAATGGGGAATGTGGGTCATGCATTGTGGGGGTAGTCAAGAGTTATGGGGGGGGGGTAGGCCAAGTCTCTGTGCATAATGTCCCAACTTCTGGCTCTAACATTCTTTCTGCCCCCTCTTCTGCAAATTTCCCTGAGCCACATTGGGGTCATTTTAGTTCTACTTCAGTGATGAGGTTTTGGGTGCCTCTGTATCTCTGGATATCTGGATTAGTAAAAATTGGATGTTCTCTGTGTTTATCTCCTTTAGCCTTTTTCTGGTGTTTTGATCCCCAAGAACAGTGTACTCTTTGGTTTCATTACTCTGTGGTTTCAGCTGTGGCCCTGGTGAGGTGTGATTGGCTGATCCTCCCTTCTGGTTTGTTTTCCATCTGAAAAAGATAAGCAAATTCTCCAATGGAGAGAGAAGTTAGTAATAGATAGATGAGATGGCCATAGATATCTTGGAGGGAATTTTATATGCGTAGGCCCTCTTCTAGCCCACATTTGGTGGTATCTTGATTGGAGACTCATTTTTTGTACTTGGTTTTGACTTATTTCCCAGTTCAAGCAATGAGTTTCATTCCACTGAATGGATCTATTAGCCAAATCAAGAGCAGTTGGTTGCCCACCATGGCTGTGTGCCACTACTGCATTTGTTTGAGCATTATGTCAGGTTGTTTCCTGCTGGGTATCTTAGACTGCAAGTTGTTTGGACCGATGTTGGCCATTTTCCCCCAGTTGCTTGTGTAGCACCCTCTGGCACTAGACTAGCTAACTGTCTGGGGACTGACCCTCTTCCAGATTCTGGCCAGGTCTCTTCATGCTTGGTCTCACACTCATATTCTGTCTTCAACAGTAGGGTCTTACCATTAACCTTTGGTGGGTCATCAAGAACTTTGACAGAAATCTGTCTTTTTTGGGAAACCTTGTAGGTGTTTCAGATCTACAGCTCATTGTGAAAGTTAACCCCGTGCTGGTACTGGGAGTTATAAGTCAGTGCCTAGGGAAGGTGAGGGGAGAAAAAGATAGATAATATAAAAGAGAAAGTGAGTACAGAGAGGCGATGGTGATAAAGAGAGAGAGAGAGGGAGAGAGAAGAGAGAGAAAAGCAAGAAAAAATTAAGGTTGGTCTTCGTGATGTTCTCCCCAGCTTCCTGTGGTTCAGGTGTTTCCTCTGCGGGCCTGCTGAAGGATCAATGTTTGCAAATAAAAGCACATTAGCTAAGTGTGGTGGCTCATGACTTTATTCCCAGCACTTTGCAGGCAGAGGTAAAAGGATCTCTGTGAATTAGAGGCTACCCTGAGACTAAATAGTGAATTCCAGGACAGACTGGGAGAAAGCAAGACCCTACCTTGAAAAACAAAATGAAAAAGCACATCAAACAAGGCTTGGTATAAAATTTGAGTCCACATTTGCCACCTTCTCATGTATAAGCCAGCACTGCAAAATGCCAGCAAAGAGTGACATAGTCAAACTCATCTAGAATGGTCACTTCCATCACAGTAGACACAGTAACAGGAGACAGCAGTGCATGGTCGTATGAAGCTTTGCTTTAGTGAGACATTACTTAAGAGCAAATATCTATTCTATCCTTTGTTAGCTGTGGGATTTTAGAAGCTACCTGTATTTTATGTGATTTTCTATCATAAAAAAACTGAAAAAGTTTCAAGTAGTAACCTTCATATTATTCACAAAAATTATACACAAGAACACAAAGTAAATCACTTAAGCCTATAATATAAGCTAGAATATAAACAGGGAATGATGACAATAATAATAATCATTATAGTAACTATCACAATTGTTATAATAATTGTATATTAATTATCATTAGCACTTTGATAGGAACAAAATATCCACTTAGTCAAACAGCAGTAGGGGCTTCCCCTCAAGGACATACTACCATTTGAGCAAGAGGCTTTGACGATGTTTTCAGTATCAGACATTGATTCCTTCATGTGTAGCAGATCTCAGATCCAGTCTGAGAACATCTGAGAATCTGAGCAATAAGCCCAGAAAAGGGACAATTCTACCAAGAGACAGAAAATAGCAATGGCTTGGTAGCGTCGCTGGTCTAAGGAGAATAATACATACATCTTCAGCATAAGAAATATTGTACAGACTGGCAAGCAAACCCAACATCCGTCTTATTCTTCCTTCAACAGTTCTGCTGAGATCTGAAGATAGAATGTGCACCAACTGAAGAATCCTAACAGAAAGGAGGGCAGCGACAGTGCTGGAAGTCCTGTTGTTTTGGGAGGAGTAGAGAGTGTTGAGGTTTTGGTAGATATTGTTTATCAGATTTGGGATGTTCTCTTATATATATTATTAAAGAGCTTTCATAATGCGCTGGATTTAGTGGACTTTCTCTGCATGGATTGATAAAAGTACATGTTGTTTATTGGTGGGTTGAAATTTGAACATTTAAGGAGTCTTGTACCTCTTGAGTAAAGTCCACTAATTTATGATATATGATTTATTTACTATATTACTGAATTCAAGATCATAATATTCGTGAAGAACTTTTTTCTTATAAACTCATCTAAAATAACTTGTCTCGAATTTTCCTTTCCTGTACTATTTCAATTATTTTATTATTATTATTGTTGTTTTTTGTGCAGGGAAAAATGGCACACTAAAATGTATTGGGCTTGTGCCCTGCTTTGAATTCTTTCAAAGAAAATTTACTTTTTTCTTTTTTTTTTGCCATCTTACTAAGTTTACTAACAATCAGAATGAACAAATACATACATACATATATGGTGAAACTTCCATTTATTTTCATGTTTTCTTAGATGTTAAGGTACATCCGTAAAGTTTTGCAGTGTTAGTTTTGGAAGAGGGTTTCATAGAACTTATATTTTAAGGTAAATGCTGCGGCAAATACACTTCTCGATATATAAGACAATTGAATTATACAATGGAGAAGAAATTTTACTGTTTACAGGAACCAACTAACCAAAGTTTGTGTTAGCTAGTAAAAGCTCTGTGATCTCTTGTAGTTAACAGAACAATTCATTAGTTCTGAATTAGATCCAATGTTTTCCCTGTAATACGTATTTAAACATTTGTAAAGACAGTTTACTCATGTTCCTCCTGTCTGCTGTGGTACTAGTCCAGCCGATACCTCAGTTTGTCTCTAGGCAGGCCACGCACAGATCAATCTCATGTTCTGGTTCCTGCACACGACAGAACTAGAGATTGCCTGGCTATGTTGAAACCCTCACTTCTACATCATCCAGTACATGTTGAGAATGGCTTTATTTCCACCAAAAGAACTGCACAGGCTTGTGAGACCTGTTTTCCATGGGCAGAACCCTAGCAGCTGATGATCACAGTAGCTTGTATATGTTATGGCAAACTGTAGTGCCTTGGCTAAATGAACTTCTGAGTTTTAATAGTATGCCTATAAGGAAGAGCACTGTGAAAACAGAAGGAACTGCAACTCAGTTGTCAACATTTTGGCTTTCTTGATTTAAAATTTTTCCATTTTAAACCCTTTGAAAAGCAGCTTTTGTTTTTTAAAGGCAGGGAGGGCTGGAGAGATGGATTAGTGGTTAAGGCACTTGTCTGAGGTAGGGTCTCACTCTAGCCCAGGCTGAACTGGAATTCACCCTACCTCGAAAAACCAAAAAAAAAAAAAAAAAAAGATGTGTGCCACCACGCCTAGCTGACAAGCAGCTTATTTTGCATGTCTCTAGGTAGCAGTTTTATTACATTCATTAGGTGTCTGTGTTTCAACCATATTCACAATAGATGTTTAGCTACTTTCTAAACATGGTACCACATCAAGAATCAAAGTTTCAAGTTTTCATGCAAGTTTTTCTTTTTTTTTAATTTAAATTTTTATTTGAGAGAGAATGGGCATGCCAGGGCCTCCAGCCACTGCAGACACACTCAATCACAAGTGCCACCTTGTACATATGGCTTACATGTGTTCTGAGGAATTGAACCTCGGTCCTTTGGCTTTTCAGGCAAGCACCTTAACTGCTAAGCCATCTCTCCAGCCTTCATGCAAGTTTTTATTTCAGAAAAAAAGACACTCAAAACAGTTGCTTTTTGATTACTTCATATGTAAAATATAGAATATCCCTTTTTTATTAGTTATGTATATAGTGCGTATAGAGCCATGATGGTACCATCGTTAGCCTTCTCCCTGTCCTCCCCCCATGGGGATTGTGAGTCTTGCATTGTGGGCGGAGAGAGGTAATGTCAGAATATCCCTTTTTTTTTTTTTTTTTTTGGTTTTTCGAGGTAGGATCTCTCACTCTGGTCCAGGCTGACCTGAAAGACTATCCCTTTTTTTTATGCTTCCGTAAAGTTACTCCCTTAGGTACCTGGAAAAATACTTTAAACTGTTTACATAACCTGAAGTTTTCTTCTTTGGTAATTTTGAATTAGGGACTTAATTTCCCTACTAGTTATAATGGTTCACAACTTCTTTTCCCACATTGTATGTCTAATGGTAGCTTGGGGTCTGCAATGATTTTTCCATTGTATACAAGTAGATAAATCTTGGAAGGCAGCTATAATCACCACTATACCACCAACGCTACACACAGATAGATAAATCTTGTATATAGCATTGTTTTTAATATTTTCTCATTAATTTTTTCATGTTTAAGGTTTTTAACAATATTCTGTATTTCATTCCTGGTATATAAAATTTATATCTTCAATTAATGAGACATTGTGCTTATTTAGAAACTGTATTTATAACTTTCTTTAACTACAGATGTTTTTCACTCATTTATTCTGTTTTTAAAGTAAAAACTTAAGGCTACATGTTTCAGATATCTCTCCTGTTATAACATCAGATTTGTTCTATAAATTTCACCTTTCAGCCACTGGATTATAAATAGATAAGAACTATTCTGTTTGTGTGGAATGATTCTCAATACAACTCTTTTAACAAGATAGCAATCAATAGTATAATTTTGAGGTTACTATTATAGATTTGCATTAAAGAAAATATATAAGTGACCATTAGGCACATCCCATATATCAAGAGAGGAAAGAAAGCCCACTAAATTAAAGTCATTCCTGGATGCTTAGCATTACGTATCAAATTTTGTTCTACAGTAAAGGATTATAGTTGGTTTGTTCGGTCTTCCTCAAAATTTCATCCCTGCATTCCCCTGCTAACATGTTTCATACAAATTTCCATCATAGTTTCTAAAGGACTCCTCTGATTCCCAATAGTCAATCTTACATTCAGCTGTGTACTCTTAATAAAAAGAAAAAAAAAAAAAACTGAGGAATTAGAGTTACAGCTATGTGGATAAACAATTTATTACCCAGTTTCAGTCCCCTGCCACCACATAAACAAACAAAGATGTGGCAAATTTCAATAATGCTTACAGTGATGTTGAGATGGGAGGCAGGTAAGAATTTTCCAGAAGCTCTTGGTGTGCACAGCAAGGAACAGCAGAGTGAAAATTCACACTGAGAAACTTTTCCTCAAATGATTGTTCTCTGTACTCAACACTTGTGGCATGGTATGTATGAATCTGCAGTTAAACTTTCTCACACACACATAAACACACACACATATACACACATACTAAAAATCTTAACAGATCAAATTTAGAAATAGTTTGTATTACTTCATTATTTTGCCATAATGTTGCCAGTGGTTTTGTTGTTATCTATTTCACTTAAAGTCAACTCATAGCTCCATCATATTTCCTAATGTAGTACCCATACTATGGATCTTTTATTTTAGTCATTTTTAGCCTTTCTCTTTAGCTTTCTAACCAGTGTTGTCATTTCCCTGAACATTATTATTCCTATTATCAATGTAGTAACTTCTTTCATTCAAGTCATACCTCAAATATTTTCTCCTCAAAGATTGAAAGCCACTAACTTAATTTGATCCTTAGAGTTACTGCCTAAACTTCATGGTGTATTTTAAATATTATATTCATTTGGGGTGTAATTATTTGTATTTTGTGTCCTATTTTATTCATTGTTTCTGTCTTTTTTAATGCTATATGCTAAGATCATAGAGGAGTTTATAGTGTTTGAACTTTGCTCAAAACTATAAAAATATGGGGCTGGATAGATGGTTTAGAGGTTAATGTGCTGGCCAGTGAAGCCTAAGGACCCAGGTTTGACTCCCCAGAATGCACATAAGCTGATGCACAAGGTGATGCAAGTGCACAGGTGGCACATGCACACAAAGTGGAACACACAACTGGAGTTTGTTTGTAGTGGCTAAAGCCCTGGTATATCAATTCTCTTTCTCTCTCTCTGTTTCTCTCTCCTAAAAATTAAGCATATATAAAAAACTATAGAAATGCTATGGAATATTGAGACATGCAAAGAACTCAGCAAGGCAAGATGTTAGAGTAGGCATTTATGAGATTTCGTGTCAAGTAGGCAATCCTGTCTGAGTAAAATGAAGAGAATAGTAATTGAAGGTGACACATGATGTCAATCTCTAGCCTACACACACACACACACACACACACTCTCCAATTCAGATGTCTTTATCAATCACTGTCCACCTTATCATTTTTTTTTTGAGATACAGAGAGAGAGAGGGAGGAGAGAGGAAGACAGAGATGGGCGTGCCAGCAATCTCTCAGCTGCTGCGAACAAAATCCAGATGCGTGCTCCCCTTGTGGTCAAGTGCAGCATTGCGCCCTTGCGTAATTTGCATCTGGCCAAAACGTGGGACCTGGAGATTGGAACTGCTGGAGGTTGGAACCAGCGTTTTTAGGCTTAGGAGGCAGGCACCTTAACCACTAAGCCATCTCTCCAGCCCCACCTTATCATTTTTATGTGTTTTATTAGCATGCATTATTTGAATCCTAACAGTGGGATTCACTATGATATTTTCATACATTTACATAATGTATTTTGATCTTATTTATCCAGCAGAACATTCTTCACCCCCTCCTGCTCCCACTAATTTCCTACATCTTCTCAACTAAGTCTTTACTTTGATGTGTATTTATTTATTTATTTATTTATTTATTTATTTATTTATGTTTTATTTTTGGGACACAGTGAGCTTTACCAGGTAAGCTTACAGGAGCATGGACAGGGCTTTTTCTTTCTTTCTTTTTTAAAGATTCTTTTAAAATTTTTATTTATTTATTAGAAACAAAGAAAGGGAAAGAGAGAGAGAATGGGCACACCAGGGCCTCTAGCCACTGCAAATGAACTCCAGGCATATGTACCACCATGTGCATCTGGCTTACGTGGGTACTGGGGAATCCAGCCTCGAACCAGGGTCCTTAGGCTTCACAGGCAAGTGCTTAACCACTAAGCCATCTCTCTAGCCCCCTTTCATTCTTTTTTAATGGGAACAGGGACACTTTAAGAGTGGCTAGCACTGAAGAGAATGTCTCTCCCTCTCCCACCAACCATAACTGCATATAAATCATTAGACAGGGGCTGGACCCATAAGCCACCCCCCTTCAATGGCAAGATTCTTGTAGAACCTAACTTTTGCAGGTATTTTGTAGGTAATCCCAGCTGCTATGAGGGTGTAGCCATGTGATGCCCAGAAATCAGTGTTCCATACTGCTGCTCATTACCTTCATTCCACATTTTCCTGTGCAATATTATGAGAGTCTTGAAGAGGGTAATGTAGATATTCTAGTTACCACTGAGCCTTCGGCAATCTCTTATTCTCAGTACTTGGTGCAGTGACCTTCTGAAATTATTGCTCAGCACTATACAAAGAAGCTTCTAAGATTACAGCTGATAGCAGCACTAATTTACTGGTATAAGCAGTTGTTTAGGCATCAACTTGGAGGGCACATCATGTCCACTTAGCAAAACAAAATCAGTAGCTTCCCCAGTAAGCAAGTGTATGACCTCCAAAACCATGAAGTTTTGACAAGGCTTATAATACTAGACACAAATTACTTCCTTTAGAACTAGTCACAAATGTAAGTAGAGAGTTATTTGTTATTCCTACAACATGTTTGGCAATTAGGAACATCCACTAGGTATTTTTCACATAGGGTCAACAGTTGATGCCATTTTGCCTCCAGCAGCATGCATTACGTATTCTTGGCACTATAAGGACGAGAGAGCAGAGAGGAACCTTCCATGACAGTTAATGCAACTAAGCCATTTGTGATCTTCAGCAATAGAATTTGAGCATCAAGTTCTAATAGACAACTAACAGGGTAAATGCCCAGCTATAGTCATCCTTTTCAGGAGTCTCCATATAGCTTTCCATAATGGTTGAACCATTTTACATTCCCACCAACAGTGAAAGCTTGTTCCTATTTCTCCACAGCCTTGCCAGCTTTTGTTTTCATTGTTTTTTTAATGTTAGCCATCCTTACTGGGGTAAGGTGGAATCTCATAGTTGTTTTAATTTGCATTTCCCTGATGACTAGGGATGTTGTACATTTTCTTTTTTTTTTATTTTTTTACACCTATATTTTTATTAGTTACCTATATAATGTGCATAGAGTCATGATGGTACCATAGTTACCCTTCTCCCTGCCCCTCCCCCTCAGGGATTGTGGGTCTTGCATTGTGGGGATAGCCATCAGTTATGGAGGAGAGGCAATGTCTCTGTGCATAATGACCCAACTTATGGCACTAACAATCTTTCTGCCCCCTCTTCCACTAATTTCCCTAAGCAATGTTGGGTTCATTTTAGGTCTATTTCAGTGATGAGGTCATGGGAGTCTCTGTGTCTCTGTATCTCTGGCTTGGTAGGGGTTGAGTGTTCTCTGTGTCTATCTCCTTCACCCCTCTGCTGATACCAGGTTCGCTGAGAAAGCAGCACTCTTGCTCATTTCCCCAGTTATTCTATGGGTTCAGCTGGTGTCCTGGTGAGGTGCAATGGGCTGATTCTCTCTTTAGGTTCTATGTCCATCTGAAAAAAAAAAAAAGAAGAAGCAAATTCTCCAAAGGAGAGTGAGGTCAGTGCAAGGTACATGGATAGCCATTATTGTTTTACAGTGGGTTTAATGGGTGTAGGCCCTCTTGTATCCCACTATTGGTGGGAGCTTGATATTGGAGGGTGAACTTGTTTGTGGATATGGTTCTGACTTGTTTTCCAGTTCCAGGTATGGGTTCCGTTCCACTGAGCAGATCCTTTAGCCAAATCAAGAGCAGTTGGTAATCTACCAGGGCTGTGCAGTGACAATTGCCTGTACTGTTTGAGGGGTATAATGGGTCTCCTGAGCAAAAATTCATAGGGTAGTTGCCCACCTCTGGCACTGAGATAATTGTTTAACAACCTATGGCTTCTAGAAAAACTTTAGCCACCCACACAGGGCATCCAAATTCATTTTTTATTAGCCTTTTAAGTTTCATATTTACCTATGGCTTTTTCATACATTGCTAGTTTTGGGTTGATATTCCCTACCACCCTGTCTCTCCACTCCCTCATTTCCTTCCTCCCTTTTCTGCTTAAAGCTTCCTGACCCCAGTATTTACACTTTACCTTTCCTATCACTTGGATTCTACTACCTCCCACTTACATAAGCATTTTACCTGCTCATGGCACCCTTTCTAGTTTTCTCAGCTCTAGCTAGAATCTCACATAAATGCACATATAAAAATGTTAATTAGAAGCTAGGGTCTGCATAAGGGAAAAGATGTGGTGTTTGTCTTTCTGAGCCTGTGTTGCCTCAATGTATTTTCCAGTTTCCTCCATTTTCTACAAATTTTATTTTTAATTGCTGAATAAATTCCATTGTGTATTTCATTATTCTTCAGTTGATAGCCATACATGCTGATTCCATTTTCTTACTGTGTGACAAATAGAGCAGTTGTAAATATGGATGAGCAAGTATCTGTGTGGTAGGACTTAGAGTCTTCCAGAAACAGTATAAGTTGATCATGTGGTAGTTATACTTTCAATTTTCTTAGGACATTCCATACTACTTTCCAGATTGGCTGAACCAGTTATTCTCCCAACAAGAGTGAATGAGTCATACTTATACCACATTTTCACCATGGCACAAATCTCAAAGCTGTTCTCACTAGAATTTCCCTGATTTGGAACACTTCTTTCAAATAAGAATTGGCCATTTGTATTTCATATTTATATCGTTTGTCTATTCACTAGTTCATTTATTAATTGCAATAGTTATTTCATATTTGTTGCTGTATTTTATTATTTTCACACTCTGCTAAATTTAGAAAATGATACCTTAAAAGTGGTAGTACATTCAGCATATATTTCACAAAGTAGTCATTTTTCTTTTCATTTTCTGTTTTCTAATTTGAAAGGGTGGTATGTGCTTATTTTAGATTGATATATTTTCTTATTTACATGATAACATTATTTAGCTCATGCCAGCTGCTCTGACTGTGCTCACCTGTGCTAAAACTCTAAGCATATGGTAATTTGAACTGCAAGATTTATTTTTTTGGACCAGAGCACAATGCACATCCATGGGCCATTTGGCAAATAATTGAGCATGACTCTTTCATTTCATTAGCTTTGGTGGGGAGGCTACATTAGGACTTCCTAAACCAACACAAGACTGTAAGGCCACTTGTATATATGCAAACAAAATTGAAGGAATTATAAAAGCATCTGGGTGATAAAACAAAAGAGAATTTTGTTTTAAACAAATGAATATTCTGAGAAAGCTTCTTGGCAAATTATAGAGGCAACTGCTTCAATTTTCTATTCACTATAGCACTTGCAGTTATGAATTACTAGGCTAGGTTTGTGCTCATATCTCTATATATGTTAAAATACTTGTTAATATACTTTATATGCTAATACTGCCTTATTGTATATGTTTTCCCTGTATTCTTGGAGTACTTTATTTTTGTTATAATGAAAATGAACTAATTGTTTTGAAATTATATGGAGGAAGAATATATTTTACATGATTTGGAAATGCAGCATGTTTTTACAATAATATAATCTTTTAAACATACTTGTCACTTACAAGACCATTGTTTTGTTTAGGTGTTTTGTGAGTTTTCTGGTGGGGATGTGAATACATGCCTCTTCATCCCAGTTGGGACTTTGCTAGACCAAGGAAATTAATTCCTGCAAGAGCATGAGTGATTCAAAGACAGCTACTTACTTATTGCAAGACCCACTGGGGCATGGGTGAGCAATGTCCCTGGAGTTCCCTGGCTGACTCAAAGTTTAGTTTCAACTGGAGCCTTCTCTCTAGAGAAACTGTTTGCTGCTTCTTTATCCTTTATAAGGGGCCTTTTGAATCACAAAATTTTCTGGCCTTGTTAAGTTTCCTGAGCTTTCTGAGCCTTGAAAGTTTCCTTAAATTCCAGAGTTTTATGAACTTCCCTCATCTCTATAACAAGACATACTATCTTTGATTCAGAAGAAATAGCTACAGGATATCATGTTAGCAGTGTAATTTCAAAGACTGCACACCTTGGAAAATTTACACCCTAATGTAAAAGGTACAGAAAACTACATGATAAGGTAGTAAGTAATTAAATGGTCTATATATATGAGTGGCATGTAAATAGCTTTGAAGGTATTCTTGATTTTTTTTTTTTTTGCAGAAACTAATGAAATGTGGAGGTAGGATTCTAAATGTCCAAATTTGCTTAGATTTATGAAACTATGAAAAGTGTATTATTCATTTATTTTATTATATTCCATTGTAGAATTTTCCATTGTTTGAGTTTATATCTGTGCATATGTGGGATGGGTGTGCCCAGATGTGTGAATATGAGCATATGGTACTCCATAGTGTATGTGCAGGGATCAAAGAACAGCTTCCGGGGTCCTCCCCTTTTGCGCCAGGTTCTCTTTAGATGTTAACAGCTATTATGTTCACCAAGTTAGTAGGCCACGGAGCTTCAGGATTCTTCTCTTTCTGTACCCTCTTTTTCTTTAGGATTGCTCAGATTATATATGTCACAATATAATTCTGACTTTACATGGGTTCTGCATATGTAACTTCAGGTCATCAGATTTACATCAAAAGCACTATACCCATTGAGCCTTGTCCACAACCCAAAATAACTCTTTTATAAGGGCAATATTGATTTTTGAAAATAAAACATGTTCATATATTTCATGAAATGTAATGCATTTGACTTTGCTAATATTATATTTGGGAGTTATTGAATATTCCTGATATTTTCCTAATATATTTTTAATTTATTTGAGACAGAGAAGAAGAGAGAGAGAGGAAGAATCAGACAGAGAATGGGTACATCAGGGGCTCCAGCCATTGTAAATGAACTCCAGATGCATGTGCATTTCACTTAAAAGGGTGTTGAACCTAGGTCCTTAGTCTTCACAGGCAAGTACCTTAACTGCTAAGCCATCTCTCCAGCCCACATTCCTTATGTTTACATTATAAGTTTCACTATTACTTTTAGTTTGTAGCAATCATGGATGCATATTATCTCAGAATATGTACTGTTTAGAGCATAGAATGCTATAAATAGGGAAATATATTCTACCATGTCTGAAAAGCTTAACTATATAAGGAATTGATGATGTATCTGTAAGGAACTAAAGTTAGCTTAATTAACATTAATAACAGTAATTATAAATAACAATAAGAAAATATGTTTCAAATGAAAAGATCATTTTTGTAATCCATTAAAAAATCTATTTTTATTGTCACTTCATCTTCCTATTGCTGATCCAAAAGACAAAGCTAGAGAACAGCACCATGACATTTCTGCCTGCTTAAAGGCAAGCAACTTGAATATGGATATCTAGCTGATTGTTGCACACTGCTTCAGGTTTGCTGAGATGAACTTCCAGACCAGGCACAGTTATGGAAGAAGGGATATATTTTGAAGCTTACAAATCCAAGGGAAGTTCCATATTTGCAAAAGAAGCTGACCGTGCTTTCACAGGTCTAAACAGAAAGAGAGAGAGAGAGAGAGAGAGAGAGAGAGAGACGCCACAAGCCAAAAATCACACCACACAGCACACTTCAGGAACTCCAGGGGGAACTAGGCACTTTGCATACTTTTAGATTGGAATTTTAAACCCTCCACCACACCTCTAGGGCTGGATGCAGATCAAAACTACAAACTGTCCTTAGGAGAGAATCAGCCCATCACACCTCAACAGGACACACCAGATGAAGCCATTGAGTTATAGGGAAAATGACCATGTGGGTGCCCTGCCTGGAGAAACAATCACTTTCTTATTTTCTCCACAGAAATCAGTTTGTGCACCACAGTATTACTACAGTTTCTTTATCACTCATTTATAAACATGACACATACCAAGCCAGGCGTGGTGGTGCACACCTTTAATCCTAGCACTTGGGAGGCACAGGTAGGAGGATCGCCATGAGTTTGAGGCCACCCTGACACTACATAGTGAATTCCAGATCAACCTGGGCTAGAATGGGACCCTACCTTGAACACCAACCCCCTCCAAAAAAACATGACACATACCAGGCAATAATTACTATTTTATTATTGTCTTAAGTTAAAGTAGATGAGCATCAACCAAACCCTTAATAATACATTTTGTCTTCTGAAACTTTAAGCTAGTGAATGCTAAAATAAAATTAATTAGCATGGTTCCTATTTCAATTAGTATTATGGTTAGGAAGCTACTAATCATATATATATATATATATATATATATATATATATGTTATATATATGTATAATATGCTTGTACACATTATTAGTGATTTAGCACTGTGCACTCAGTAGTACCTGCCTATTATTCTGCAGGCTACATAGAAGACAGACTAAAATTTAATCCAATTATAAAGTGTTGGTACAAACCTTTTGAGAAAAAAATATAATAACATTGATACCAGTCTCATTGTAATATATTAGTACCCAATTATATGTGAAATGATAAAAAGTAGAAAAAGCTTGAATGCCTACATGCATTTTTCCACTCTGATACAGAGGTAGGGAAATCATACTCACATTAATTATGGAATTAGTAAAAATATTCATTACACTTATCTCCAATCTTGCTTTATTCTTCACTTACTGTTAAGCTTTTTCTCCTTATCTGGGTTTAGTGTGCACCATAAGTGAAGAATTCTGGTTTACAATCTTTCTAAATCCAGTGCTGTCTTTCTTTAAAGCCAGAAGGGATCTGACAGATCTATTTAGTGTGTCTTTTGCATTCTCAGGGGGTTCTTTTTTCCCACAGGGGTGATCTTTCCTCTTCAAATACCCTCTGTTCCCATTTCTTTCAACATTTCTTTGAACACGGAGAAATAATGTCACTTTATCTGTCATGTTCACATATTAATTGATGGATTTTCCTTTGAAATAGAATAACTGCAGCCAATGTGTTACCTAAACTAGACAGTGTACTTCAAATGTTTCATCTGAGAGTGCTTAGTCTGACAGAATCCTTTAAAGACCTCTGATAGCCAGGGGAATATATTGAATAAAAATAATTCCATGACATAGTATTTGTCCCTCTGATGTTGGTTACCTAACATTTTCCAGTTTCCTCTACTTGCCTGAAAATTTCATAATCTCATTTTCCTAATGGCTGAATATACATGTATTATATACATGCACCACATTTGTTGGTAGACATCTAGGATAATTCTGCTCCATTACTCTTGTTAAAAGATCAGCAATATATGGATATTCACATGTTGTTAGTAGGATGTAGAATTCTTTGAGTATATTCCCAAGGTTGTAGCTGATCCTGGGATAGTTCTATTTTTGGTTTGTTTAAGCCTCCAAACTGATTTCCATAGTTGCTACACTAGTTTACACTCCCAGAAACTGTGGGTAAGGACTCCTCTTCTCCTTCATCCTTGCCAGCACTTGTTGTGCGTGTGTGTGTGTGTGTTATTCTGACTAGTGTAACATAAAATATTAAAGTAATTTTAAGTTGTTTTATTTGGCAGCTAGAGAGGAACATTTAAAAAATATTCTTTTGCCTTTCTTCTCTTGAAAACCATCTGATCATAGCCTTGCTCCAGTTATTGATTGGGATTTTTTTAAATTTTTGTATCCATTTTTGCAGTTATTTATATACTATAGCCATTAACTCTTGTCTGAGGTACAGCTGGTTGACTTTTTGCTATTTTCCAGATTATGCATTTATTCTGTCACTAATTCCTTTTGCTGTGCAGACACTTATTAAATTCATATAATACCATTTGCCAATTCTTGGAGCTGTTTACTGTGCTATTACAGTTCTGTCCAGTATTTTCTGTCAATAACTTGTGTGGTTGTCAATAACTTGGCCAGAATGGTTTTCTATGCTTTCCTTTAGCAGTTTTACTATTTCCAGATTGAATTGAGGTCATTGATTATTAATTGATTTTTTGTGCAGAAAGAGGAATATGGATTTAATTTCATTCTTCTGCAGGAAGTTTTGCCAATATCACTTGTTTGTCTTTGTTATAGTCAAAAATTATATGTGCCTGGATTTTTGGATTTTCTATTATGTAAAATTAGTCTAAATTTCTTTTGTGTCACTAATCTTTGTTGCTTATGGATATGTAGTTAAACAAGTTCAGGTACCATGGTGTCCTCTTGTTTTTATTTTTCTTTCCTTAGAACCACTTTAGTTATCTATTGCTCTTTGTGTTTTCATTTGAGCTTTACTGGGGATTTCATTAAATATGTGTGTTGGATTTTGGTGGTATAGCCATTTTTACAATCTTAATTCTTCCTGTCCAGGAACATGCAAGATCTTTCCATGATCTTGTGTACTTTTTGATGTCTTTTTCCATGATGTTGAAGTTTTCCTTTCTCTGAGGAAGTAGTATTATCCCTACATATTTTTTGAAGCTTTTGCCAATGGGATACTTTTTCTGATTTATTTCCCAGCAAGTTCATTAGAAGTATATATAAAAGCTACTAGATTTTCTATGCTTATTTTGTATTCTGTTACTTTTCTTTCAAATACTCATCCCTTTTATATCATTATACTAGATTGTAATACTTACTTCTAGAACCATATTTATGGGCTGCGTTTCTTCCCATGGATTCTCTACAGCCTGAATATAAACACTTTAGAAGCTGTTCCTGAGAGCAGTTTTCCAAGGTTAGAACAATAATTCCATATCTATATGCTTGGTTATTTCTAACCTTTTAATATAAATTAAATTATTCTGACATTTCCCACATTGATATGTTTCAAAATGATACTCAATGTGATAGTATGATTGGAGCAGGAGGAACTTTGGGAGATCTTCATGGAAGGGAAATCATGTATATGGCTCATTCTTATAAAAAAAAGTCTCAGGCATTCCCTTACTCCTTCCAATATATGAGCTTTCCATAAAAACAAACAAGCAAAAAACAATATATGAGCTTTCCATAAAAAGAAACCAAAATAGCTGTGAACCAGGAAACAGTTGTCCACCAGACATGTTTTGGTCTTGGACTTTTCAACTCTCAGTCTCTAGCATGGTGACAAAATTCATTTTATTTCTGTTGTTGATGAGCCATCTAGTATATAGTTTATACTTGTAATAGCCAATATAGACTAAGACAACATTTGAGTGTCTCTCTCTCTCTCTCTCTCTCTCTCTCTCTCTCTCTCTCTCTGTGTGTGTGTGTGTGTACAGAGAGAGAGAGAGAGAGAAGAGAGGAAGAAAATAAAAAGAAGTAGGAAAAGAAAATGGGGAAGAAACTAAGAATGAAAGAATTATAACAGTGATATCCAATGACTTTCTAAGTTGTTTCCTTATTTCTATCATCTATTCTGACATCATCTCTAAGTCTTTGCACACAAAATTACAAGTGCAGCTCCCACCCCAAGGGGTGACCCAGATATTAGAGAACTAAAGGGACTAAAAAGATATCCTGAGCATTCAAGAGGAAGGATCTGCATAAATACAGGTGAGTCACTCACTGTACCAATAGGATTATATAGAAGAGCCATAATGTTTTTAGTATTATGTCTGGCAACCCAGTATGATTTTCTAAGAGGATCTGAAGAAGAAATCTATAAACTCAAACAGCAATACGGAATTCTGATTTGAACAAATACATTGGAGTGGAAGTTTACATATGTGAAGAAGATTAAAAAGGAGTTAGTTAAGAAGGAAATATCAAAAATTCTGTTTTACAGGCATTGTTGAGGAATAGTGTAGATTCAAGCTGAGTGTGGAGGCACATGCCTTTATTCTCAGCACTTGGGAGGAAGAGGTAGGAGGATTGCCATGAAGCTACATAGTAAATTCCAGGTCAGTCTGGGCTAAAGTGAAACCCTACCTCAATATAATGTCTTCAGAAAAAAATGGCTTTTGATAAAATACTCATTCCACTGCATTCTTATGTTCTGGGCCTTGTTCATTCTATTCTGCATTATTGCCTTTCAGATCATATCACATACAGATACAAAAGCCTATTAATTTCCAAAAATGCTTTTAAAAACAGGACTTATATGAAGGCTTGGGAAAGTTTCAAAATCAAATCTGCCATAGATCCTCAGAACACTGCTTCCAGAGATTCCTGGTATTTTTCAGAGGGGTATGTATTTTTGATGAGATGTTATTCCCATCTTATAAGCAATAGTTTCAGGGGACATAAAAGATAATGTTTAGCTGACTTCAAGTAGAACATCTCACTCACAACAATGTTGAACTGTCTTTATAATGTAGTCACCAGTCTTCTGAAAAAACAATCTTTCTGTGGTGAACTTTTCCACAGATTATTGGAATTTGTAATCAGTATAGAAAACTTTAACTCTGAACTTCCTTGAGGTCATGTCACTTCACTAGATAAAGATGGTAATGGTTTGCTATTCACTAAACAGAACCATTTATGTATTTATTACTGTTACCACTATTGTGCATTGTGAGCTATGACAAAAACACAGTTAGTGTTAAGATTCACTCAGTAGCATTCCACAGACAGTAGGTGAGAGTCTTCAAAATTCCATTCACTATTGTCTTTATGTGTTCACAGTTTTACAATAATGAGAAGCAATGTTTTGACTGGGTGGAGTCCAGAACAGTGATCTTTTCGAAACTAGTACAATGTGAAGACATCAGTAACATTCCCAGAGCACAGAATTACAAAGAATTATGCCTCAATTTGACTTAAAAATAATGTTCTATTTCCTACTATATAAACCAGAGTTGCAGTTGTGCCATTTCTCAATGCCCAGTCATCTGCTATGCAGAAAAACATGAACGTAGGTAGGGATCTCACCCCCAGAGTCCATCTTTCTTTTTCTTTTGTTTAATATTATTCCCCCAACTTACTTTACTTCAACTAAAAAAAATCAGGAAGGTTTTTGTATGTTGAAGTTGGCTATCATTTCCCTGACCCTAAACTGCTCATGTAATCAGGAATTTGATCTTTGTATGAATTTGTGTTGTATTTTCAGTGCAAGCCACAATACTGGAAAATAAGTTCTGATCTCAGAAAGCAGCAAACTCTTTCATCATGCACGTGCTCATAGTGAAAAGCTTAGGCTTCTGCAGAAATCTCTGCCTGCAGAAAACTTGCTCTAAATTCAGAAAGCAGTCAAGCTCAGGTGCTCAAGCTTTCTCAGCTCTCACCCGGTGCTCCCACTGAAATGATCTTACTCTGCCAGATCCAGCTGTGCATTTTATTCTTTCATATCTCCCCAAGGATCTTAAGTGTGGAGTCCAAACATTTTCCTTCCCAAAAACATGTCCCAAAACTTGGAAAATGGTTTGGATTTTTATCATAGCATAATCATATCATTCATAAATATTTCTTTTTATTAGGTAAAAGGCAAAATTATTCATTTTACATTTCCCGTTAGATAACAGGAGTATATGAGCCACCCCACTCCCATTCTGTGACTGATCTTCACTGAGTATTCTTTCTTGAAATCAATTTTTAAAATATTTGTTACATGCTGTACTTGATACATCAATTTGTTGTTTCCTGTAACAGACTTAATTTCTAGTCCTGGCTGGTCAAGAACTTGAAATTCACCAGGTGAGTGCTGGAGTGACAGGTATGTAGCACCATGGAATATTAATTTTTGAGATTATACCCACAAGTAAATCTGTTAAAAATACTCACCCCTTTCATAGGGTGGGTATCTAATACAGTTTTCACTTGTTCTGGAACATTTCCTAATAGTTCAGAATTGGTACTTGAGCCAAGCGTGGTGGTGCACGCCTTTAATCCCAGCCCTCGGGAAGTACAGGTAGGAGGATTGCCATGAGCTCAAGGCCATCCTGAGACTACATAGTTAATCCAGGTCAGCCTGGGCTAGAGGTAAGACCCTACCTCGCAAAACCAAAAAAAAAAAAAAAAAAAGGTACTTGATTAGGATGTAAGGTATACATTGAATTCAGCAATGTGGAACTCAGGAACAATTCAGCAACCAAAATTTACAAATCTTTGACTGTACCCTGAAAGCTTTACAAATTGTATGGAATTATGTGTATCATTTTAGTGAATAAGCTTATCAATGCATGCAGTCCAGAGGATATTTTTTGATATGTATGTTCTGTGTGTGAGAGACATGTGAACATGTATTAATGTGTGTAAAAATGGGCAGACACAGCTCATGGAGAGAATGCATATGGGCTCATGTGTGTGAGCCTGGGTATGTGCATGTCATGGTGGGAGTGGTCAGAGGAAAATTGTTGAGTGTTAGTCCTCACCTTTCTGTGTGTTAGCATGTGTGAAATGTGGTTCTCAGGGTTATTTTGACCAAGCCTAGATGATTCTCTGGTTTTCCTTTGCAGGGCTAGAGGCATGGGTGGCTATAACCAGCTGCTTACAATGGATCTGGAGATTCAAACCTGGTCAATTTCAGGATCCCTAAACCTTTATGTTTGTACAAGAAGCACATTTAACCACTGAAGCATCCTCCACCCCCTCATACATTTAATGGTTGTTTTGTGGACATGGATGAAGCCCAAGGTCTTCAACACCAATTTCCCCTCACTCCTCCAGGTGAGTTTATCACCAAACCCCTCACTTCACATAAAGACAGAGTTTCATCCCACCTCTTTTGCCCTTTGTTACTCAGAAAATCAACTCCTACCTTTCTTCATTGAATCACAATCAGGTACATGATGTCATCTGTACCCTCCAATATACCCATGACTAAAAGATAGATGTAAATTGGCACTCCATAACTCCACAGACTTTTAGGTTTTATTTATATCTCCCTTGTATCATGCAATTACTGTATTCTAATAAAAAATCCTGCTTATTTGTAGTATTTTTAGGATAGATAGATAGATAGACAGATAGACAGATAGATATATTGTTCTAGTCTACCTACCTGTCCTCAAATGTAAGCTTGAAATTATTCAAAAGAATAATAAACTAAACTTTTTGTCATCGCCAGGAATGGGTATCTACTTATTGATGGGAGATACTGAAGCACAAAGGAATAGTCCAATGCCTCAGAAGACAAATTTAAATTGTTGCCTTACAGTATGGGGATTGACTACATAGGATACTACCAAGCAAATGTTTTAAAAATATCAGGTTTTCTGTAAATAAATTATATGAGAGCATCTTATAATAGAGATCACAACAGAATGATGGAGAATATTCAAAGTATTCAGAGAATGGGGAAAGGAGGAGAAAACAAATGGTAGAATAAATGGAGGGAAATGAGAAAGGAAGGAGGGAGGTTAGAGAGAGAAAGGAAAGAAGATAGAGGCTAACAGATACATGAGACTGAGCAACTGTGTCCTTGGTAGTTCAAAAGGAATAATAACTACGACTATTCATTAGGGAAAATGTGATTCTGCCACAGAAAATAATATTGTCTTAATAAGGGGATTTGTGCTGAACAAAGTTCAGTGCTCAAATTTCTCTCTCACTAAATGACAGTGCAAGTGATTCATTGAACCAACAAATACTCTTAAGTACCTCCCATGTGTCATACAGGAAATGGTGAACAAGGGTATCATTTTCCCTTTAATTCAGTTTATAGTGCAGCCAGGGAGTAAGAAATATGAATTATTTATAATGTTCCTGGCATTATGCTATATTTTTAACATCCATTTACTTTTGATTCTTAAAATAACCTTAAAGTGATGGTCTTTCTTTTTTAAAGCTTATGCCATTTTAAAGATGAAAAAACATAAGACAACATCAAGACAGTGATTCTTACTTATGCTGCAATAAGGTGACTCTGTAGTTAAGGAATGAAGTATAGGTATGAAAAATGGAATTAATATTTTTTAAAAGGAAAGATACATTCATTGTGAAAGATGTCTGTTTTTAGTATATTAAGGATCAAAGGATTATCTCTTAGCCTGGATGCACTTCATGTGAATACACTCTACTGAGTCTTCTACTTGCTCAGAAAGTTCATATTCTTAATTAATGTTCTGCTATTATTGTATTAAAAGGTAATTTTTTGCATAAACCCTTGTGTTTCCAGTTTGAACTAAATCTCCTAAAATATCTACCCTTAACCAGATAGCTACTTTAAGGACAAAACAATGACTAAAAATTCAATAGTAACAACAAAAAGGTCTAAATATTGGCAAACTGACTATGAAAATTTAAGATCTAATCAACTGTTTCAATATCTAGAAATTGGCACCTATTTTAAAAAAGCTTAATAACAGAGTATGTGGGAAATGCAGAGAAACATAAAATGGTATTGTTGCAGTTAGGTTCTTATTGCTTGTAGAAATCACCCAACCGATAGCAGCTTGTGGGGGAAAAGAGGTTTATTTCAGCTTACAGACTAGAGGGAAGCTCCATGATGGCAGGGAAAATGATGGCATGAGCAGAGGATGGACATCATCCCCTTGCCAACATCAGGTAGACAACAGGAATAGGAGTGTGTGCCAAACACTGGCAAGGGGAAACTGGCTATCCCTCCCCCCAACAATACACTGTCTCCAAGAAGTGATAATTCCCAAATATCCATCATTTGGGAAACTAGCATTCAGAACACCTAAGTTTATGGGGGACACCTAAATCAAACCACCATGGGTACCCAGAGACTAATAAGAAGAAAAAAAGATAAGACTTTAATACAAAGAAAATATAAATCAAAGCTAAGATGTAGCATGAATGAAACAATAATATAATACTGTAAATGTTTATTCAGCCACACAGAAACCCTTGAAAATTAAAATATTTAGCTTAAAAAAATTGAATTTATCTTTTGGAATTGAGTAAAAGAGTAAAACAGAATAACAAAATAGAAAATAGGGAAATGTGGTAGCTTGAGTGTAAAATGCCCACCATAGATTCATATGTTTGTTATTAAGTCTCATCATACTTAATCCCTACCTCTGGAAGAGGTAGAGCCTCTGGAAGCTATAAACATAGATTTTTGTACAATTTTGGTGAGAGTTTGAGAATAAAGTGCAAAATGAACTGTGAACTGTGGAGGCTTGACTTGTGATCTTTCAAGCTAGAAAGAAAGGACCTTATCAGGAACTGTGCTAGAAGCAACTCATGTACTATTCAGGCTACAGTCTGCTGATGTCCTGAGAAATTGGACAAAGTTGAATTTAGAAGTAATGGACTGATGTGCTTGTAGATGAAAGGGCAGAGCTAAAAGATGCAAAAAGTGTGTAGTTTGGCACTGGAAGAACTGTGAGCAGGCCCTATGCCCTGGCCCAGTCTGAGACTATGATTGCTTCAGCTGAAACTAATTAAGGGATTATCACAATAGAGGATGGATCAGATGTTCTGCTCTGGGACAACTGGAGGAATGTTGAGTGGTTTAAAAGGAAGAGGCCGAAAGGAGAAGGGTGAAGGAGTTTCCTGCTCTTCAAGGTCAATCATCATCTCCCTTTGTTGAAAAAATTTGGTAATGTTACTCACCTAGTCTTGATTTTGCAAGCATTATGATGAAGCAAGTAGAGGGTCACAAAGCTATGAATGACTCAGGAAAGACATTGAGCCTATAAGCTGCTTCTGGTCAGATGTTTTTTATTAGCAACAAGAAGAGAGCCACAACAGAAAACTGATACTGATAAATGATGCTGTATGCTGCAGAAAGACTGACCATGTGGATTTTATTCTTTTGCAAATGGTTTGGAGGAGGAACATAGGAGGATTTTCAACTTTGGGCTAAAGAAGTCTTAAAAAACAAATAGAGAAATGCAGACTGTGGAGACTTGGCTTGTGATTTTTCAGAGGGTATAAGCACTTTGTCAGAACTAACTTCGGGTCAGTTAGTGGAATGTTCTAGCAAAGAGGCTGGCTATTTTGCCACTGACCTGAGAAATTCAGCAAAACTGACTTAAAAATAATGGACTGTTGGGTTGGAGAGATGGCTCAGTGGTTAAGGTATTTGCCTGTAAAGCCAAAGGATCTCGGTTCAATTCCCCAGGACCCACATAAGCCAGATGCACAAGGTGGCACAAGCACCTGGAGTTCTTTTGCAGTGGCTGGAGGTCCTGGTATGCCCAATCTTTCTCTCTCTCCCTCTGCCTTGTTCTCTCTCACAAATAAATAAAAGTAAAATATTGGGAAAAAATGGACTGTTGTATTTAACAGAGAAAAGAACAGAGCTGACAGATAAGTAAACTGTAAAATTTGGCACTGAAACAGATATGAATGGATTTTAGGTTCCCAAATTTATAGCCACTTTAGCTGCAATTGTTTAAAGAGGTTACCAACATTGGGGGGAACCAGTTGCTCTTCACTGGGACAATAGAAAGTGAGGTGAGATTTTTGAGATGATAGACTGAAGAAGTATGTTATAGGAGCTTGCTACTCTACAACATAAAGCTATATACTCCCCTCAATAACAAATTTGATAGCATATCCCACTTAGTACTGATTTTGGATGGATGACATATATATATATATATATATATATATATATATATATATATATATATATATATCATTATATTGCAATATGTTTCTGGAGATAACCACTGAGGTTAGGCGACGTGGAACAGGACAGAAATCCCTTCAGGTAGACCATGGCCAACCATGGTACAGAGATGTGATGATGAACTGTGAATGGCAGTAGGATTTTGGAGATGTCACAGCTATGGAATGCCCAAGAAATGCTACTGTATCAGTATGAATTCTGTCCAGGAATCAAACATTACAGCTGCAGGGCAGAGATTCACAAACCTGTGGATTGGGGTACTGAGGATTTCATCCCATGTCCCAGGTGCTGGATATGCAGCTGCAGGATTTAATGTTTGGCCAGCTGGTTTTTTATTTTCCATTAGTTCAATCATCACTTGCATGTCCACATTCCTCCCTTTCTTCCAGTGGGAATGTTTACTCTGTACCATTATATGCTTGAAGTATATTACACGTATATTGACTTTCCAGGGCTCACAATGAAGAAACTGCTTCAGGTCACAGATGAAAATTTTTACTTTTGGACCGTGTTAGGGCTGCTAAAGACTATGAGGACTTTAAAAATTAGACATAATGCATTTTGTACCAAGAGATGTTCATGAGTCTATGAGAAGTAGGGACAGAATGTTGTGGTCTTAATATAAAGTGCCCCCCATAGGGTCATTTGTTTGTGATTAATCCTCATACATATTCCCCAGGTGGTGGAGCCTTTGGAAGTAGAAGCATTGCTAGAGGAGATATGTTACTGAAGATGGACATTGAGGCATATTAGTTCAGTCTCACTGTGTATGCAAAGTTTGTAGTCTATACTTTGTTTCTGCTGAGGGATGCCCAGGCATTCTCTTCTGCTATGCTTTCCCTGCCATGATGAAACTCCCTTTACAAACTGTAAGCTAGTAATAAACCTTTCCCTTCCAAAAGCTGGTCTGGTCAGTTTTTTTTTTTTTTTTTTTTTTTTTTTTTTTTGTCCCAGAAACATGAAGGTAATTGCTACAGGCAAGATCTACAAAAATGAAATATTGAAACAAATTTGACAACTAGCTCAGTATAACTAATATAAAAGGAAATGAGAGAGAATTCCAAAAGTATAATAAAAATATCCTCAAAATAGAATTTAAATATCTCTATACAAAATGTATTTTGGAATGCAGAATATAAAAGAAAAGAAAATGCACAATGTCAGGAACATAAAGAAATTGTAAAATACAAAAAGAAGAAAATATTGACAAATATTAAAAAGAAGTTGACATCTATTTGGCCATAACAACATTAAAAACTAGTATAGGGACTGGAGAAATGGCTTAGTGTTTAAGGTGTTTGCCTGTGAAGCCTAAGGACTCCAGTTTGATTCCCCAGGACCCTCAAGCCAGATGCACAAGGGGACACATGCATCTGGAGTTCATTTGCACTGGCTAGAGGTCCTGGCATGCCCACTCTCTCTTTCTCTCTATATTCCTCCCTCTCTCTCTCAAATAAATAAAATATTTTTAAAAAATAGTACAGAAAAGTTTCAAAATTCTTAAAGCAAGGGTTTGAAGCTGAAAATACAAGTTTGAAGAGGAATAAAGATGTTAGAAAACATTAGAAACATTATTCAAAAACAAGAGAGCCAAGAAAGAAAAGACTAGGATTTCCATGTAAAATGGCAGCATAGGAGCCACACCAAACCAGCCCAGGGAGGGATTTAAGCAAAACAACAGCAAAATACACTGTTCTTCTGAAAAGTACAGAAGTATAGGTTTTTCTTAGACACAGAGGAGAATCAGAAGAGACCAAAATCCACCAGAAAGGAGGAAAAAGGCCAAAATCCCACTGAGGAGCTTGCGGCCCAATCTGCAGCAGTCCAATCCACGCAATCTGCCCACCTGGCACCACCCAACAGGAGCACCGAGCAGTAGCAACAGAGACCAAACAAGGGGAATTTCCAACCTCATCAGCCTCTTTGTAGAGTTCAGAAATCTAAAGAAAAGTCATCTGAGATCAACTAAGGAGCTACTGAAAGAGATACAGGGGGACTGTGTGAGCAACTCCAGGGTTCCTGAACTCTCCTATCCCCCAATAGTCAGAACCACAGACCTCTGGCATTCAGCATCCAGTGGCAGTGCATCCAGCATAGCTGAATAAAGGACCAACTCCACAGCACAACACAGAGGGATCAAGGTGGGCACTCAGCATTGGTGAGATTGGAAGCCACACCAAAAGGTAACAAGACCAACTGACAAAAAAAAAAACAAAAAAAAAGGTACATAGGCCTGTATTGGAAGTGCTAATATCTCTTTGTGTGTCAGGGCAGGTTATGAGTTACATATTTTTTGTTGGCCTTACCATTTTCAAATAAGCCATATTTGGGGAGTTGAATATTGCTGCTGTAATGCTAACAGATTTACAGGGCCTTTGTCTTTTCCTTCTATCATTATTGAGGGCAGGGTCTGATCCAGATGCAAGCTGACTTGGAACCCAATTGAGAAGAGAATTCTTTACATCCTAGCTGAAAGGATTAAGGGTGTAGAGCAACACACACCCTTAGGGAGTAAGCCTTATAAGACTGTTTGTTTTAATCCCCACACTTGTATACTCTATGATGCTTTTTATTGATTATATATATTGCTCAATTGAAGTTTCCAATTTGCCAATATATTGTTCCACCCAATACATTAGAATACTTTCTTAGCAAGCAAACTCAATACCTAGGATTACTTCTGCAGTTGGATTGGGGTACAAGAGCTATACTTGGCACCTTAAACTCATATCCTAAAAGTATATAAAGGTGGATCACCACATCTAAAAATACTACAGATAAGTTGAAAACTCAAGCATCAAAAAAATTCAGGATGCAAAAGTCTCTATAACACAAGAAACAAAAAGAATCAAGACAATGCAATCCCACCAAAAATTATAAATCCATCAGAAATGATAACCAATAACATTGTTTTGGATTAAATACCTGACAAAGATTTCAAAAGAATGATTCTTTTATACTCAAATAAATGACAGAAGAAATGCAAGTATTCAAAGAAGAAAACAAATGCCTGAAAGAGAGCACAGAAAACCAGCTTCATGAAATAAAAGTGCCATTACAGGACATGAGTAAGGAAATAGAAATACTGAAGAAAAACCAGGCTGAAATCCTAGCTCTGAAGAACACAGTTAGTGAAACAAAAAACCCTATGGAAAGTCTCACCAGTAGAATAGGTGAAGGACAGAACAGAAATTCTAATCTAGAAGACAAGGAGGCAGACCTAATACAGACCAACAAAGAGAATTACAAGCTAATAGAAAGGTATGAATGGGAATTCCAAGATATCCAGGACATGATGAAAAGATCAAACATAAGAATTCTGGGTGTAGTAGAAGGAGAAGAATTTCAATCCAGAGGCTTAGTGTTTTCAATAAAATCATAGAAGAAAATTTTCCCCAAATTGGGAAAGAAAAGCTAATGCAGATACAAGAAGCTGTTAGAACACCAAACAGACAAAACCTAAAAAGAAACTCTCATTGCCATGTTATAATTAAACTACTAAACATGCAAATGAAAGAAAATATCTTGAAAGCAGGGAGAAAAAGCAAGTGACCTGCAAAAACAAGCCCATCAGGATCACAGCAGATTACTCAACATAACTTTAAAAGACAGAAGGGCTTGGGATGATGTATTCCAAGTTCTAAAAGATAAAAACTGTCAACCAAGATTACTTTATCCTGAAAAGCTATGTATCCAAATTGATGGAGAAATAAGGATATTCTACAACAAAAACAGGCTAAAGAAATTTATGACAACTAAACCAGCTCTACAGAAAATATTTGAAGGAATCCTTCAAGCTGAAAAGAAAGCAAAACACACACAGGAGGAAATAGGGGAAAAAAACCCATAAACCATACTCAAATAACAGTTAAAACAAGTGAGTAAAGGGAAAACAGGAAGCCCTACAAAACAAGAAGAATGGTGAGAATAAATACATATCTTTCAATAATAACTCTTAATATCAATGGCCTCAATGCCCCAACCAAAAGACACAGGCTTGCAGACTAGATTAAAAGGCAGGATTCTGCCATCTGTTGCCTCCAGGAAACTCATCTCTCAATAAAAGATAGACACCTTCTTAGGGTGAAAGGATGGAAAATGGTATTTCAAGCAAATGGGCCTAGGAAACAAACAGGGGTTGCTATCGTAATATCTGACAGGATAGACTTCAAAACAACATTAGTGAGGAAAGATAAAGAAAGTCATTTTATACTCACTAAAGGAACATTCCAACAGGAGGACATTAAAATCCTAAACATATATGCACCTAACATGTGGGCTCCCAATTTTATCAAACAAACACTATGAGACTTAAGGTCAGTGATAACAAAAAACACAATTGTAGTGTGTGACTTTGATACCCCATTCTCATCACTTGACAGGTCATCTCAGCAAAAAATAAACAGAGAGATATCTGGATTAAATGACATCATGGAACAAATTGACCTAACAGATATATATATAGAACATACCATCCAAATGCTGCAGAATATACATTTTTCTCAGCAGCACATGGAACATTCTCTAAAATAGACCATATAATAGGACACGAAGCAAATCTTAACAAATACAGGAAAATTGAAATATTCCCTTGTATTCTATCTGAACACAATAGGATTAAACTGCAAATAAGCAGCAAGAAAAACTACAGAACATACAGAAATTCATGGAGACTAAATAGTACACTATTGAATGATGAATGGTTCATTAAAGAAATTAAAAAGGAAATCAAGACATTCATAGAATAAAATGATGATGAGAATACAATATACTTAAACCTTTGGGACAGAATGAAGGCAGTCCTAAGAGAGAAACTGATAGCTCTAAGTGCCTATATTAAGAAATTAGAGAGTTCACAAGTAAACAATGTAATGCTTCACCTTAAGACCTTGCAAAGAGAAGAATAAGGCAAACCAAAAATCAGTGGACAGGAAGAAATAATAAAATTAGGGCAGAAATTAATGAAAAGAAACCAAAAAAAAAAAAATCCAAAGAATCAATGAAACAGAGTTGGTTCTTTGAAAGGATAAACAAGATTGATAAACCCTTTGCAAATCTGACCAGAAGAAAGAGAGAAGAGACAAAAATTAATAAAATTAAAGATGAAAAAGTCACCATTACAGCAGATACCAAAGAAATTCAGAAAATCATATGGAAATACTTTAGGAATATATATGCTTCTACATTTGAAAATCTGAAAGAAATGGATGACTTCCTTGATTCATATGACCTACCAAAATCAAATCAAGATGAGATACACCATTTAAATAAACCTATAACAAGTATGGACATCCAAGCAGTTATAAAAAGTCTCCCAACTGAAAAAGGCCCAGATGGATTCACTGGTGAATTTTACCAGACATTCATGGAAGAGCTAACACCATTTCTTCTCAAACTTTCCCATAAAATAGAAAAGAAAGAAATTCTACTGAACTTCTTCTATGAAGCCAGCATCACCCTGATATCAAAATCGGACAAAGAAAGAACAAAGAAAATTACAGACCAATCTCCCTCATGAACATAGATGCAAAAATTCTCAACAAAATATTGTATCAGAAATATTATTCACCCTGACCACATAGGCTTTATCCCATAGATGCAGGAATGGTTCAACATACGCAAATCAATAAATGCAATACACCATATAAAAGGTCTGAAGGACAAAAATCAAATGATCATCTCAATACATTTAGAAAAGGCATTTGACAAAATCCAACCTCCCTTCATGGTAAAAGTATTACAGAAAATGGGAATAGAAGGAACATATCTCAACATAATAAAAGCTATTTATGACAACATAATACTAAATGGGGAAAAATGTGAAGCTTTTCCACTAAATTCAGGGACAAGGCAAGGGTGTCCACTTTCCCCACTTTTATTTATTATAGTACTGGAAGTCTTAGCTATAGCAATAATGCAACAGACACTCATAAAAAGGATACAAATTGGAAGGGAAGAGATAAAATTATCATTATGTGCAGATGATATGATTCTATACATAAAGGACTCTAAAGACTCTAACAGTAAACTGGTAGAGCTGATAAACACTTTTATCAATGTATCAGGATACAAAATAAACACACAGAAACCAGAAGCTTTTCTATATACTATAACATGCAGAAGATGAAATCAGGGAATCTCCCATTCACAATTGCCTCAAAAATAAATAAATAAATAAATAAATAAATAATAAATAAATAAATAAAGTACCTTGGAATAAACTTAAACAAGGAAGTGAAGGACATCTACAATGAGAACTTAAAACATTCAAGTAGAAATTGCAGAAGACACAAGAAATGGAAAGACATTCCATGTTCTTGGATTGGAAGAATCGATATTATAAAAATGTCAATCTGATCAAAAGCAATCTACACATTTAGTGCAATCCCCATTAAAATTCTAATGGCATACTTCACAGAAGTAGAAAAAACAATCCTAAAATTCATCTAGAAACACACACACAAAAAAAAATCATTGAATAGTCAAAGCAATTTTCAACAACAAAAAATTCAGCTAATGGTATCACCATACGTGAATTTAAGTTACATTACAAAGCCATAGTAACAAAAATAGCATGGCACTGGCCCAAGGAGAGACATGTAGATCAATGGAACAGAATAGAAGATGCAAATATTAATCCAGGTAGCTACAGCCATCTGGTTTTTGATAAAAATACCAAAAATATTCATTGGAGAAAAAATCACCTCTTCAACAAGTGGTGCTGGGAAAACTGGATAGCTGTATGTTGAAGGATGAACATAGATCCTTGTCTCTCTCCATATACAAGAATCAAGTCCAAGTGGATCAGGGCCTTTAATATCAGAACTGAAACTCTGAAACTGCTAGAGGAAAAGGTATGGGAAACCCTTCAACATATTAACATAGGCAATGACATTCTGAATATAACCCCAATTTCTCAGGAAATAAAACCACTAATCAACCACTGGGATCTCATGAAATTACAAAGCTATTGTACAGCAAAAGACACTGTGAATAGAGCAAAGAGACAACCTACATAATGGGAGAAAATCTTTCCCAGCTATGCATCTGGCAGAGGATATAAAAATATATATACAAATGTATATACAGAATATAAAAAGAAGTGAAAAAAAAAAAAGAAGAATACAAAATCAAACAACCCAGTTAAAAAGTGGGCAATGGAACTAAATAGAGAGTTCTCAGAAGAAGAAATACAGATGGCATATAATAATCTAAAAAAGTGTTCTGCATCTTTAGCCATCAGGGATATGCAAATTCAAACTTCTTTGAGATTCCATCTCACTCCTGTCAGAATGGCTACCATCAAGAAAACAAATGACAATAAGTGTTGACAAGGAAGAGGAAAAAGAGGCATACTTCTACCCTGTTAGTGGGAATGTAATATGGTTCACCCATTGTGGAAATCAGTGTGGAGGTTCTTGAGACAGCTAAAATTAGATTTACCATATGATCAAGCTATAGCACTCCTAGGCATATACCCGAAGGACTCTTCTCACTACCTTAGAGATACTTGCACACCATGTTTATTGCTGCTCTATTCACAATATCTAGGCACTGGAACCAACTTAGATGTCCCTCCACAGATGAATGGATAATAAAGATGTGGTACATTTACACAATGGAGTTCTATTCAGCAGTATAGAAAAATGAAATTATGAAATGTTCTTGGAAATGGAGGGATCTGGAAAGGATTATACTAAGTGAGGTAACCCAGGCTCAGAAAGCCAATCTTCACATGTTCTCTCTCATATGTGGATCATAGTTACAAATGTATAGACTTGTGTGTGAGAGGGAACCAAAAATTGGTAGCAGAGGTAAGTAAACTAGAAAAAGCTTATAAGAGAGAGAGGAGAGGGAAGGACTTTAAAAAGTGTGAGAAAAATGCATTTTCATCTTTTCAAAGAAGGTTTGATAGATTTGGCTGAGAAACCATCTGGTCCTGGACTTTTCTTTTGGGGAAGGTTTCTAATTATTTTTTTAATCTTGATGGATATGATGAGGTTTATTTAGGAAATTAATCAGTTCTAAGTTTAGCTTGGGTAGGTGTTATGTGTCTGGGAACTAATCAATTTCCTCCAGATTATACAATTTCATGGAGTTGAGTTTTTGGAAATTTGTCCTGATGAGACTTTCAATTTCATTGATGTCTGCTGTGGCCTCTACAATTTACATTTCTGATTTTTTTTTTTAAGTTTCAGAATTCTCCTGTTTTTTCTTGTTTGATCAAACTGGCCAAATCAAACTTCATTTTTCAAAGACCCAGATCTTTGTTTAATCAATTTTCTTAACTGTTTTCTTAGTTTCCAATTCAATGATTTCTCCTCTAATCTTGATTGTTTCTTTCCATTTGTAGCTCTTAGGGTTGAATTCGTTTTGTTTTTCCAATGCCACTGGGTGTATGGTTAGGTTATTTTTTTTTTAACATTTTAAAAAACTTTTTAAAATTTATTTATTAGAGTCAGAGAGGGAGATAAAGAGAGAGAGAGACAGAGAAAGCAAGGGAGGGAGGGAGGGAATGAGCAGGCCATGGCTTCTAGCCACAACAAACGAACTCCAGATGCATGTGCCACCATGTGCATCTGGCTTACGTGGGTCCTGGAGAGTCAAACCAGGATCCTCTGGCTTTACAGGTAAATCCCTTAACTGCTTAGCCATCTCTCAGCCCTGGTTAGATTACTAATTTGGAATCTCTCTGTCTTTGTTATGAAGGCATTTAGTGTTATGAATTTTCCCTTTATGACTGCATTAATTGTGTCTCACAGATTTTGGTAAGTTTTATTTTCATTAACATTCAGTTTTAGAAATTTTACCATTTCTTTTTTGATTTCTTCCACAATCATTCATTGTTTAGAAATTAGTTCTTCAGTCACTTGGAGCTGGTAGTATTCCTGATGTGTCTCTTGTTGTTAATTTCTAGCTTTAAAGCATTGTGATTTGATATGATGGAGGAAGTTACATTAATTTTCCTGAATTTATGGAGGCACACTTTATGATCTAATATATGATTTACTTTGGAGAAGGTTCCATGGGCTGCTGAGAATGGAATGTTCTATAGATATCTGTTAGATCTACCTGATCTGTGGTGTTGTTAAGCTCTATTATTACCCTGTTGATTTTCTGCTTGAATAGATTTGTGGGACCCACATGATGTTTAAATAATACTTACTTCAGCCTAAAGGATCTACCTCCTCAAAAGATAATCAGTACCTTATGTTGAAAAGTTTTATAGGGCTCGAGAGATGGCTTAGCACTTAAGGCAATGGTCAGCAAAGCCTAAGGACCCATGTATGATTCTTCAGATCTCACATAAACCAGATGCACAAAGGTGAGGTATGCCCACTAGGTGGCACAAGTTTCTGGAGTTTGAAGGCAGTGACTGAGGCCCTGACATGTCAATTTTCTTTCTCTTTCTCTCTCTCTCTTTCATCTCACTCTTCTTAAAAAAGAGAAAACTTTTACAACCTTTACCTCAAAGAAAAGTCATAGCATAATGTTTCACACACTTTTTACTTAATAGTATGTTAAAAGTGTCATTTCATGAAGTCCTCCTTATTTTTATGTCATATAAATTGAAGATGTTCTGACATCAACTACTTAACATAATGTGTTATGCCAGCAAGACATGACTTATCTTTGTAAAGATCTCTTTTTAATATCTGGACTATCAAAAATTTTTCATAATAGGATTTATAAGTATTAAGTACAAGGTAAATTTTAAATTTTAAAATTCAAACAAGAACAATGGCAGCAATTATATCAGAATAATCAATATACGTATTCATTAAGTTCAAAAATGGACTAAACATTAATTATCTCCTGTAGCCACTATGATAACTTTTTTTGAAACAATTTTAGTGTTTTTAATGAAACCTAAAGTACATTGCATAAAATTATTCATATCATAAGCAATTGATATTACTTTCTTATGAAATATATTAAATATCTGATAGTATAGGCAAGTACTAGGGCTTTCCCTGTAAAGGGAATATGAAGGTGTGCATTATTAATAATATTAAGAGTAACTCTGTGATATCAGTTTAAATAACTTATATAAAGTATATATTTGAAGTTTTGGACATTTAAAAGATGGCTCTAATGTTACAGAAAAGTTATAATTTTTATTTCAATCATGATTATTTATCTTTTTTAACATAAATTAAAGCTTTGTTATCCCAGTATTTCTGATGACTTCTCCCAGAAGAATATGAAATGTTGAACCACTGTAAATACACAGGGGAATATTTTGAAAGGTGGGTTCTATGGAATATAACAAAATAAGCTCACTCATTTTAAAGCAATTTTCCATGAGCTACATGGTATAGACATACAGAAAAGCAAAAGATAAGTTCTCTAATGTGTGTGTGTGTGTATGTATGTACGTACGTACGTATGTATTATATGTATGTATGTATGTATGTATGTATGTATGTATGTATGTATATGTTGAAATATAGTATTGTGGAAAGAGTATTGTACTCACTTAACATTCCTGGGTTTTAGTTTAGTTCTTTGATATTCCTTGGGTAGCTCATCTTAGGTATATCAGGTGGTTCTGGAAGTTTAGCCATAGCTTTTCAGAGCAGCCAGCAATTCTGTAGTGCTTTCCCATGAGCACTTCTGTACTTGTATTCAGAGTGGAATTGACTAAAGTCTTTTGCTTCAAATTTGATCTTTTATTTCCTTGAAATTTCCCCATTTGCCCTGCTTGATTAAACAGTAAGTTATTTAAGTTATTTCAACTTTAAAAATATTATTATTAACAGCATAATTTGTATGGATATGTCTTGTGTTGGTACCTTCTTTTCCTTTTTCCCTGCCCCCAATCCATTGGGGATGCTCCTCAGTGAGGTTGCAGGTATTCCCAATGGGGTTGTGGTTTATGCATTATGGGAGCAGCAGTCAGTTATTTTTTTTTTTGGGGGGGTAATGCCTCTGGGCATGATGTCTCAACTTTTGGCTCTTAAAATCTTTCAGTCCCCTCATTTGCAAAATTCCCTGAGCAGTGATGGGTGAGTTTAAAGTCTACTTCAGTTATGTGACCTTAGGAGTCTCTGTATATCTTTTTTGGGTAGGTGTTGAGTATTTTTAGGGTCTATCTCCTACACCTTGGTACTGATAATCAGATTCAGCATGGAAGCAGCCCTCATGCTCATCTCCCCAGTTCCTCTCTGGTTTAAACTGTGGAGTAGTTTATCTCCTTGAGTCTCACTACTTCCTGAAAAATAATGGAGAGTGAAATCAGAATAGTTTAAATGTGATAAGCATTATTAATTTAGGGAGAAGTTGATGTATGTAACTCCTCTTTTAGCCAGGGACTAGTGAGAGCTTGACACTGGAGAATATAATCTTTGTCTCCATAGGATTCTGATTTGGTTCCTAATTCCAGATATGGGTTCCTTTACACTGAGTAGATCTTTAGCCAATCAGAAAACTATTGGTTACCCCCTGGGGCTGTGTGCCACTATTGCACTGGTGTGTATATCCTGTCAGAGTGTATACTTCTGAGTAGCTTAAATCTGTGGTTGCTCAGACCATTGTTGGCCATTTTTCCACAGTAGCTCATGTAGTGCTTTCCATAACTACATAGGCTATCTCTCTGGGGACTGGCTTTCTTCTGGATTCCAGCCAGATCTTTCCATGGTCTATGTCAGCAGCTTATAGCATCTTCAGCAAGAGGGTCTTACCTTTTGCCTCAGGTGAGTAATCAAGTGCTTTGACAGAAATCTGCATTGATTTTCTCCCAGTCAGTGGGTAATCTATTGGCTCTGCTTTTGGTATGTTGGTCTGTGCAAAAGTGTTTTAGCTTCATGATATCCCATTGTTTGAATGATTATTTAATTTCCTGGGCAACTTGGGTTTCATTCAGGAAGTCTTTCCCCACTCCAAAAACATGGAGAGTTATTCCTTTTTTTTTTTTTTTTTTTTTTTTTTTCTATAAGTAGGAGAAAATTTTCAGGTCTTATATTGAAGTCTTTAATCCATTCGGACTACATTTTTGTATATTGAGAGATGAGTGTGTCAAGATTCGTTTTTCTATGTATGGTTATCCAATTTGTCCAACACCATTTGTTGAAAATGCTGTCTTTTCTCCAGTGTACATTATTTACACCTTTGTCAAAGATCAAGTAGCTGTAGTTACTTGACCAATGGTCTTGGTCTTCAGTTCTGTTCCATTGGTCTATGTTCTTGCTTTTATGCCAGTACAATGCTGTTTTTCTTTTTGTTTTTGTTTATGATAACTTTTGTTCCTGTATATAAAGATTGCTTATTCATTAATTTACATTTACCCATACTTACACTTATGTTCATTAGAAGAACCACATTTCTTTCCCTCTCTTGTTTATTATTTTATATTCCTGCTCTTCAAACTCATACAAATATCATAATCTTTAACTGAACTATCTCTGACTCACACAAACTATTTTCCATGTAGGATGCATAGAGGAAGTAGAAAATTGATCAAATCATATATCTCACTGAAATTTGAACATTTAGAATTTTGAAGTTGACTGACAAGAGCTAAAGGAAAAAGTCATCCTTGAAAAATGTATTTCTAAATTAGCATTGCATAACTGGAAAGAATAACATCACATTCTCTTTATTCTTACAGCATGATTGAAAAATGTGCCAAGAATTAAGTTATAGGAGTGGATATAATTGTAAGTATTGAAATTTATTTTATTTATTTAATTTTTTAATATATATTTTTTATTGACAACTTCTATACTTACATACAAAAATGCATGATATTTAAATATTCAGCACTAAATAAAATGAAACAGAGCTCAATATATAAAGAGGAAAATGTTTCTGGGATGAGATTTTTTTCTCTAAAAATTTGAAATGATCTTCAAATAAATTTGATTTTTATTAATTAGCATTGAAATGTCAATGAATGTTCTTTGTTTACTCAGCCAGTTTCCTCATTAACAGAATGTTTATTGACCATGCAGTCCCCGAGAGTTGTATGGCAAATGCGGTACATATTTTAGTGAGGAAACTAGATCTGTCCATTTTCAAAAACCAAGTCTAGTGAATTGCTTAAAATGTCTGTTTTCTTAATAGAATTGGCATTATCTATTCAAAAAAGAATAAAAATAAATCAAATGTCAATAATGTAATGCATACTAAGAGAAAATGTTACATATTTAAATAATTCCAAAATCCATCTCAAAGTAGATGTTTTTGAATTAAAATTTCATATTTTATGTTCTAGGTGAAAACATATTAACATTTTGTCTAAAGAAAATTTAAATGTTCAAAGAAATTAAATTTCCTGATTCCAAAGAATTGATGATTGGAGGGTCTATAAAAAATTCCTCTAGCCAGTAGTGGTGGTGCACACCTTTAATCCCAGCACATGGGTGGCTGAGGTAGGTAGATCACCATGAGTTCGAGGCCATCCTGAGACTACATAGTGAATTCAAGGTCAGCCTGGGCTAGAGTGAGATTAAGAACCTACCTCAAAAATCAAAAGAAAGAAAGAAAGAAAGAAAGAAAGAAAGAAAGAAAGAAAGAAAGAAAGAGAAAGAGAAAAAGAAAAGTTTCTGTGTATGCAGCAGGACAAAGATCATTAAAGACCAGATGAGTGAAAATAAATAACCAGAAATATATTCAGAATAACTCAAGCCATGTGATATAATTACACTGTTAACAGAAAAGGAAATCAGTGAAACCATTTTATACAATAACATATAGGTTGGTGTAATAAACATCTCTCTGAAGGAATCCACACCAATGACAAAACAAGACACAAGAAGCTCAGAGTTGTGTATAAATATCAAGAGAAGAGGAGAAAACCATGACTTCTTTAATCATTTTTATCATACACACTTCATTTAGAAGACCTCTAAGTTTTGGAACTATAGAAATAATTTAGGGAAATAAGTTACCTTTGATGGAAACTATGACCATTAAAGAAAATTAATAAATATGGAAAGCATTATATTGTTGAATAAATTATGATAATATATTTTATTCTTGCACTACTAATAAGACTTGAAATTTAGGAAATTGTCATATACTTAATGTAATGTATTTAGTTATCAGCAAGATTCCATTTAATTCCATTTTGACAACTTATATTCCTTTGTTAACATTCTCAAACCTGCCAAAGATTGTGTGATTGTGCTGCAGATGGCTGCTTGTTCATTCTCCTCTTCTTTAGGGTGAAAATTCATCTTCCTGGGCTTGTCCATTCTTGGGTGGATATAGCTCACTACTTTGTTATGACACTACTATTAATTGTTGCCTGACTCACTTGAGACCTGGAGGGAGAGTCAGGAACAAGTGTCCTGTCTCCAGCTACTGAGAACAGCTGATATAGCCAGGATATAGATATGCATAATGATTCTTGAAAGTTCCTTCCAACAAACCAAAACTGAATTATTCCTGTGCCCTTTTTACCAAGCAAGGTATACTAAATTTGCATGTGTGAGATGCATGGGAGCCTGGTCTGTGCTTCTGCAGGTGCTAGAAAAATGGGCAGGTATATTCTAGAGGTATGGACGATGCTCAGCTCATTATCTTTCTTCTATCACAAAATTATAAAATGGAAGTCTCAATGTGAGGTCTTTTCTTCTCTCCTTTAGTTTATTTTTGATGTGTACAGGTGTAGGTCACAGGACATCTTCCCCCTCTTGTGATGTAAGTTCTCACTGATGCATTTTTGATAGGCTAGCTGCCTGCAAGCTTCTGGAAGATTCTCATGTTTATGCAGCCCTTCTCACTCATTGGTGTGGCTGGTGTCAGGAATGCCTACCAGACATCCATCTTTTACATGTGTGCTGGAATTCTGAACATGGACAATTATGCCTATGAGGCAATTGCTTTGTCCTCTGAGCCATCTCTTCACACCTACTAATTCCTTTAATATACCCATTAGGGAATTTTATTGCTTCTATCAAATAGATCAGAATGAAATATTAGGGAACTAGATCTAAAATCTACCCAGAACTTAAGCTCAGTATTAGTGTGCTCTTATTCTCAGTTCATAGAAATGAACAAAACATCCAATGGTAAGCATTTTAGTATTTTCAACATCTAGCAGAAAGAAATTTTAACAAGCCTCCACATTTGTAATTTGAATTGGCATTTGTGGAATTTTTTAGGCAAGTGCTTAGCTAACCATCCTCCATTGTTGG
The DNA here is from genome assembly GCA_036365145.1 of Orientallactaga sibirica. NCBI lineage: Eukaryota > Metazoa > Chordata > Mammalia > Rodentia > Dipodidae > Orientallactaga > Orientallactaga sibirica. The sequence continues at coordinate 8,022,496 of JAEOAD010000010.1, read as the reverse complement.
TGTGGAAGCTATGGTTGAAAATCAGAGAACACCACTGTGTTCCTGTTCAGTGATGACATGCACTGAAATATTCAAGGCAAGTTAAAAATATGTTTTATCTGAATCTGGGAGGCATTATGACAGAAACATGTTCCAAGAACTTGACAGGCTCAAATGATGGGCCAAATTTAACAAGACAGATTTAATCAAAATAATTATAAGGTTACTCGAGGGATATCTTCTCTCTAAATTCTAATTGCACAAAAATGATTAGAAGGAAAAGTGGCTTAGCAGCAACATGTATGGTTAAAAATTATAAATGAACTTAAGAATTCCAGTTAATTTTCCATAAATATTAGTTTCAACCTTTTCAGGTAGACATAAAAATTAATTACATGAACTTTCTCTTCCTTAGTTAGAAACAAAATATAACTAAGTGATATCTGTACCACTCAGTTTTTATAGCATCTATTTAACTATCATCTATCTATCACCATCTGTCTACCTATGTAGCTATTATCTATCTCTGTCAGATCATTATGGAGTCCTGAATGAACTTGGATCTATGATTGTTTTGCCTCAATATTCCCGGGCTTACAGCTTTATTAAAAATATTATTTATTTAGGGCAGGAGAGATGGCTTAGTGGTTAAGGTGCCTGCCTGATAAGCCTAAGAATGCCAGTTCCAATCTTTAGGTCCCAAGTTTAGCCAGATGCAAAGTGATGCAAGGGTGTAATGCTACGCTTGCCCACAAGGGGGCACATGCACCTGGAGTTCATTCACAGCTGCTGAGAGGCTGCTGGCACGTCCATTCTCTGTCTTCCTCTCCCTCTCTCTTTGTCTCTCTCAAAAAAGTATTATTTACTTATTATTTTATTTTCAATGACAGCCTCTTGACACACTGAAAATAAATTCCCGATGAATTCACCACTTTATGCATCTAGCTTTAGATGAGTACTGCAGAAATGAACCCAGGTTGTCAGGCTTTGCCTGCAAACACCTTTATCTGCTGGCCATCTCTCCAGGCTTGCGTTTACAGCTTTATGATAGGGTACTAGCCAAGAATTTAATATTTTATTTATTTGAGAGAGAGGGAGAGTGAAAGAGACAGCAGATAGATTGGGCACACCAGGGCCTCAAGCCTTTGTAAGTGAACTCTAGGTGTATGTGCATTTTTTTCATAAGATCTGGAAATTTTCTGGTCTCTATTTTTATCATAATTGGGATTCTAAAAGTGGAGGGGGCACATCTAACTGATTATGTGCAATGATTTCTTAGACCTCTTTAGACTGCCATACTTGCAATATGAAGTGCTCTTAACCTCTCTCTAGCCAGAGGATATTCTAATTTTATGTTTTTATTTTTTAATCTATTTTATTTATTTATTGGAGAGAGAGAAAGAGACAGAGGTAGAGAGAGAAAGAGAATGAGAGCGAGAGAGAGAGAATGGGCATTCCAGGGCCTCCAGCCACTGCAAATGAACTCCAGATATGTATGCCCCCTTGTGCATCTGGCTTATGTGGGCCCTGGAGAGTGGAACCTGGATCCTTTGGTTTTGCAGGCAAATGCCTTAACCACTAAGCCATCACTCCATTCCAAGGACTTTCTAATTTTAGAAAATGTTTAAATAAAAGAAACTCATTAATACTATTTAATCAAGTTTAATAAATTAATAAGACTACAAGAATTAAAATGTTTACAAAAGTAGTTAAATATTGGACCTTTAAATGTGACATAATAGAAGGCAAGCACTAATGTTGAACTATCTTTAAAGGTTAAATTTTTAAAAATATTTTTATATTTAAAAAATATGATGCATTACTATATTTTTTAGATGCTATGTAACTGAATCTATATCTATAGAATCAGTTCTATGGAAACACTCCTTCTGGTTAGCATTCTATAAGGTATAATCACCAATAAAGGAGGAGGGGTGATATTCCAGACAGAAAGTGGAAAGAGCTTAACCTTAAAACCATAAACTCTGGCCAGTAAATCCCAGGCCCAAAATTGGTTTGCCCCACACAGTGAGCAGTTGGCCAGGGAAACCCCAAAACAACGTAAGCAATTGTCAAAACATCTGAATACCTGTCTGAACTAAAAGATAAGAACTTATTGTGGAAGACAGAAGAGGTTTACCATCATGGGACATCAGATTACCACAAGTGAAACTAGATCCCACCTGGCTAGCCCTTACAGTGTTGGATGGATAGCCTTATGGGAGCAGCTGGAAGACATAACTATGAAAGCATGAATAAAAAGGGGATCCTGCAGACTACAAAATCAACTAGCTGGAGAAGAAGTACACACTGGTGAAATAGTGGCACATATCATGTGCAGGTAGCCAACTGTTCTCTGATTGGGCCTACTCGGTGGAGAGAAATCATATGTGGTACTGGAAACCAAGTCAGAATCCCATGGCCAAGAAACTCAGAGACTTCAGGGACAAGTCCCCTCTCCTCTGTGGAGAAGAAGAGTGAGCTTGTACACCAAAAGCTCTAAATAACTTTGCATATCCCCCTTAACCTTCTCTCACTTTTGGTTGGAGAATTTGTTTTATTTTGTAGAGGGCAGAGAAAATGGGAGGAAACAAGATCCATCAATAAGGAAAGAAGATAGGTGACTTCCCACCGCTAGACATACCACCTTTATCACAACTCCTGGGGTCCAGAAGAAATTACAGAGGAAGCAGCAAAATAAATTCTGCTCTTACTGTTAGCGTGAAAACCAGCACTAATGCTATGGTGACAAACATGTTGGTCAATCAAAACCCAGGCCTGCAAATACTGTGTACACATATGTGTATTTAGTAATATGATATAATTTATTTAGGGATAATATCACATATATTGTCTTATACATTATGTTTTAAGCTTAGGTCTTAATGCTTTTATTTAATCATGTAATACAGAACAAAAAGCACCTTTCCCTCATATATCAAAGTCATATAATTTCTGCTAATACAGTTTAGAAATGTTTAATTGAATAAGTTAATGTTAACAAGAATACTAAGAACACCACATAATTTTTGTACCACATTCTTTATGCTAAAGAATTTTCAACTCAAAATGTAGAATATTCCTGCATAAAGTTTTTAGATAATCTTTGTGAAAATATTACAAATCAATGTAATGTGCTAAAACTATATAAAAGTATCGAAACTCAATTTAGGGAAGAATATCAGGCACTGCCATGGAAAATAGCTCATAAAATTTGTTTTGTTTTGTTTGTTTTGTTTCTTTAAGGTAGGGTTTAGCTGTACCCCACGTTGACCTGAAATTCACTATGTACTTTCAGGGTGGCCTCTAATACACAGTAACCCTCGTACCTCTGCCTCCTGAGTTCTGGGATTAAAAGTACGCACCACCACCCCTGACTGCTCATAACATTCTTATATTGTGTCAGTTAATTAATATTTAGAACACAGATATGTGTTCAACAATGAGAACGTCAAGGTCAGCAGGGAGTAGGACATTCAGGTATAGAACATGAAAGGTTGTAACAAATATGAGCAAAGGAAACTTTACATAGTTCATTTTGTGAATAATGGAGGGGAAAATCATGACAAACAGATAGCTGAGGGGACTAGAAGAGGCTAGGCATAATGAAAAGAGTTACTTGAAATGTTTGATAGCCTGTGAGATCCAAATAGCCTCATGCATGAAAATGATATGTGTATCTCTCTGATGATACAGGGGAGTTTAAGCTGCAGGTAGATACCAGAGAATAGGCTGCTTGTACTAAGAACACCTGGAAGATCACTTAAAAATAGCTGGAGGGCTGGAGAGATGGCTTAACAGTTAAGGTGCCTGACTCTGACGCCCAAGAACGCTGGTTCCAATCTCCAGCGGTTCTCATCACCAGGTCCCACGTTTACCCAGATGCAGTGACGCAAGTGAGCAATGCTGCACTTGACCACAAGGGGGTGCACACATCTGGATTTCGTTCGCAGCAGCTCAGAGGCTGGCGCGCCCATCTCTATCTGTCTTCCTCTCCCTCTCTCTCTGTCTCTGTGTCTCTCTCTCTCAAAAAAAAAAAAAAAGCTGGAATTGGAGATGTTGCACACCTGAAATTAAATATGTTTAGATAAAAGAATGCAGTTGAGATTTAAGGAGGACTAACTATATCATGTGGCTTAAGTTAGCAGGGTATGACAAAATGAGATGCATATCTTAAGTTATTAGAGAGACAGTGATGGAAATAATAGAATTCTAAACACTTGCACAGTTATTGTTTTGATGGAGGAAACAAACAAACAAAAATAAGACATTATCAACATATGTATGTGAAGGAATTTATGTCATCAACTTGAGATTTTGTATTCATGAGATATGTATTCAATTCAGAAAACAGGTTAACCACCATTTTTGAGCTTGTGTTTGAGAATATACAACTACTTGATTGTTCCCTCCCAGGGCAATGAAGAGAATGAGAGAAATGATGAAAGATCTTCAAACCTGTAACCTATTACAAGAATGCAAGGTTCGTGGTACTATTAGGAAATGCTTGCAGGGCAGGAGAGGTAACAGCAGAGGTGGCTAAGTCTTTAAACCTTTGTCAGAGAAGTGTCACTGGAATAATGGTAATAAAGTGAAAGTTTTATTTCAGTCCTAGATTGAAACATGATGACAAGACAGGTAATTTGTTTTGCTCAGATTCAGGCTTACCCCAGGGTTAGCATGGGAGAAATTGGTACTAAATTACAATCTGATTTAGGTCAAATAATTTCTGAGCTATGTTTTATGGTAGAAATTCACTGAAATTTTTTGAGCAGTTTGTGAAAACTTTTTCTTATCTCATAAGTTGAGCATAGGAAAAGCAGATAAATTTGTGTGAGAACTAACATAGAATGATGTGTTTCCCTTGCAACTTGGTAGTTAAGGAATACATATATTTTTAAATTTTTAAGTGACAACTTCTATATTTACAGACAAAAAACCATGGTATTTCCCTCCCCTCCCTCCATCCCCCCTCAGAACTCCATTCTCCATCATATCCCCTCCTTCTCTCCATTAGTCTCTCTTTTAATTTTATGTCATCATGTTTTTCTCCTATTATGAGGATCTCGTGAAGGTATTGCTAGGCACTGCAAGGTCATGGATATTGAGGAAAATTTCTGTCTGGACAGTTGCATTGTAAAGAGTTGTAACCTTCCTTTGGCTCTTACATTCTTTCTGCCCCCTCTTCCGCAATGGGCCCTGAGCCTTGGAGGTCCCTCTCTATGTGAGGAAATACATGCCGGGTACTGAAAAAACTAATTAAAAGTCTATGGGGAGGGGAGATCATGAGACTTAGGGGTATATAGCCTGCTCTTGTCTGGCTAAATGTATATACTATTCCCACCAAACTGCTCTGAAAGCACTATGCTTAATGTTCATGTTCACATATTAATGCTTCTATCACTTCTGGTTAGAGAAGCTTCTCTTTTCAGATGGCGATGACCACAGGAATATATTTTTTATCTGTTATGATTGATTAGTATATATCTAATTACAGAAGAATTCATCTGAGTATATATAAGGAGATGACAAGGAGGTGCCTTGAGTGTAATGTATCATAATGATGCTCATGATTTTTAGTAAACTAAAGGGCATCTGCATTGCTAAAAAAAAACTTTGCTTTCAATCAGGGTCTTCATTGCTACAGTGAGGCAGAAAAAGGAACAAGGCAGTTTTTGGATAAGTAGTCATCCAGGGAAGACCCAACGAGAGGGTATGATCTAGTCTAATCCCTCAGTGAAAGCACTTCTACTTCTTGCCCAATCTGGCATACCTTGATATGCTAGCCTCACTTGGGCCAGCCCCTGGAGTCAAAAAAAAAAAAAAAAAAAAAAAAAAAAAAAAAAAAAAAAAAGCCAGTTACCTCCCTTACTAACCCCAGCCAACTAGTAAAGTCCAACCCAATAAGATATGAAAAGGAATTAGCTTTACATGGACAAAAGACAGGCCACACTTGAGTGAGGAACAAGGAACTTTGACTCTAAAATATTCTATAAACATTTACTGAAAGGAAAAGATGATTTAGGGGCAGAATCAGTAAATTTTGGTGACACAGGACACACACACGTCACAGTTTAGCCATGCGATCACTCTAAACCCACCTGTGACTTTCAAGGAATCTGTGGGCAATTATTCATTATTATTATTATTATTAAATTTTTTAATTGACAACTTCTATACTTACACACAAAAAATGCATGATATTTCCCTCCCTCCACCCATTCCCCTTTAGAACTCCAATCTCCATCATATCCCTTCCCTCTCTCCATTAGTCTCTCTTTTTTTCTTTCTTTCTTTTTTTTTTTTTTTTCTGGTGTTGCGAGGTAGGGTCTCATTCTGGTCCAGGCTGACCTGGAATTAACTATGTAGTCTCAGGGTGGCCTTGAACTCTCGGCGATCCTCCTACCCCTGCCTCCCGAGTGCTGGGATTAAAGGTGTGCGCCACCACGCCCGGCTTCCATTAGTCTCTCTTTTAATTTGATGTCATCATCTTTTTCTTCTATTATGAGGGTCTTATGAAGGTATTGCTAGGCACTGCAAGGTCATGGATATCAAGGCCAATTTCTGTCTGGACAGTTGCATTGTAAGGACTCGTACCCTGCCTTTGGCTCTTACATTCTATCCACCCCCTCTTCTGGAATGAGCCCTGAGCCTTGGAGGGTATGACAGAGATGTTTCAGTGCTAGGTACTCCTCCATCCCTTCTTCTCAGCACTATGTTGCCTTTTGGGTCATCCCAGTGGTCATTGCCATCTGAAAAGAGAAGCTTCTCTAACCAGAAGTGAGAGTAGCATTAATATGTGAATATGAACATTAAGTGTAGTGCTTTCAGGGCAGCTTGGTGGGAATAATATATACATTTAGCCAGACAAGAGCAGGCTTTATACCCCTAAGGCTCATGACCTGCCCTTACCATAGACTTTTGCTTAGTTTTTTCAGTACCAGGCATGTATTCTCTCCCATAGAGAGGGCCTTCCATCCAATTATGGACCAGTTGGTTATTCCAAGAGCAGACATGCCACTATTGCACCTGTTAAGTCATTGGGCCTGTATGGCCAAACTTGAATTTTCCAGTGTCCACTGTTTTCACTGCTAATGACTTCTGTCTCCCATACGACTGCATGCAGGGCAGCTTTTTCCAGCTTTCAATTGGTGGGTCTATAGGGAGAATGTTTTCTGCTCAGCACCAGCTTGCTTTCCCAGTGACCTTGACTCTCAGGCAAGAGATGTCTTCAGCAATAGGTCTTATCATCTGTTTCTGGATGGAAACCAAGGGCCTTGGCAAAAGCCTTTAATGTTTTGGAGGCTACCGGGACCTCCTTGGGCAACAACTCACTGGAAGGTATCCCATCCCAGGCACTGAAAATTTTCTAGTAACAGTCTGTAGCTTCTGGATGTGCCATTATTCAAAAAAGTAGGTTTACATAAGTCTTATTCACACTATCTCTAGTGCTTTCATTGGTATTTACTGTAGCTCACACATGCATACATTGTTCTGGGCCAGGTCACTGAGGAAGTAGAACAAAGGGCATAGTCTAAGGTCACTTCAGCTTGTTTTAACATTCGTTGTCAATGTGTGTCATGTGTGTTCTCAGGGCAAAGGTAAACAAAAGCAGAAGAAATACAATTGCATTATTGTAAGCAAGCAAAATACTTGATTGTAAGATTAGTTCGAGGCAACTTAGAAGACAGAAACTTAGTGGAAAAAGCATCTCACAGAAATATTTTTAGAAAAATTTTTTGCAAGGGCCATAAGTAATATTCCCACAGTTCATTTTTATCATTCATTCTCATATTCCACTCTCACAGTGTGCTCTTATAGTTCATACCAACAAACTCAACAGCCAAGACAGTTTGTGAAAGCCTTACAGAGAAATTAGACATTGGGAGTGATGTTATAAGGCAAAAGAGAACAATAATTTCATGTAACAAACTGATGGATTTTAGTTCAAATTGTTCACTAACATTAGGTTATAAAAGTCATATTTATGAATTTATAATTGATGGAGTAAACTATTCACATTTTCAGTTATTTTTCTAAACATTTGAGTTGAATCATCTTAATTCTATTATGAAGTATTTGATATACTCAAAATGTTACTTAAAACTATTTTGAATTGCATATAAATTCTCTTACATCATAAAGTTTATTTACCTGGGAAACCTCATGCATATGCATTCCAGAAAACTAATAATTCACTCATAGCTTTCTTCAAAAAAACATGTCCTTGAATATTTTGTGAAATTTAAAAAACTGTTATTTTTATGAAATATTTTTGATAAAGGTTCCTAGCTAATGTCACTTGTATGATAAAGCCTTCCTTGCTCATAAATTTAAAAAATACTTTGTCAGGGACAATATAATTACATATTCATACATACTTGTGTGTATATGTGTACCTGATATATAGATCCTTTAAAATGCAAGACTTGATAATTTCATCCAGAAATTCAGTTGGATTTTTTTTGTGTAAAAATGCTTTTCTATATTATAAAGATTTAGCACATTTTCTAATCTTTTGTGTATGACATAATGCTTAACCTAATAAGTATGATAAGTATGTTCAAGTGAAACTTTTATTTTTGTTTACTCATTTATGAGATAGGGAGAGGGGGAAGAGAGATAGATAGAGAGAATGGATGCACCAGGGCATCTAGCCACTGCAAACAAATTCCAGATGCATGTACTTGGCTTACATGGGTTCTGCAGAATTGAACCTGGGTCCTTAGAATTTGCAAGCAAGTGCTTTAAACACTAAGCCATCTCTCTAACCCCAAGAGAAGTTCATATGTAATATGTGTTGATTACATATTATACACATAGATACAAATAGCACCATATGTTCCCAGAATCTTAATTCATGTTTCATTTATTCTACAATATATTATAGCATGAAGCTAAGGTAGAGAAATGATTGTTCAGTTAAATCTAATGTTTTTATGACTAATATGGCTCCATAGTTCATGCAGGAACATGACATCCCAGCAAAATTTGTTATTTTGGGACATCTTCATCTAGTATAATGACTGATTATTGCTGATGGACAATGTATGATATTGGTATTAATTCCTGTTTGTAGAGCCAAATGTCCTTTATCTACCTTTTCCAACCTCTGACTGAAAAATAAAATCATGTAAACCCCTTGGATTGCAAAGCTGTGTCCAAAGAAACTGCCTGTTGATCTTAAAAATAATTTTATTAAACTTTATAAGACTAATAAGTAAACCTGCCACTGTGTTAAACCACTGAAGTTCTGGGATTCATTAACAGCAGCCACATAATGTTTCTGTGTTTCTTATACCCTTGGATGGACAATAAAACTACATAGTAATAATTGTTTTGTCTTCTAGGTTAAAACTGAGTGCAATTTTTACATGATTAGACCTTAAAGTATGGTGCAATACATGTGTACAAAAAAGAAATTACTATGGACAAAGTTAAATAAGGTAGAACTATACCCATCAAAAATTATAGTGATTCATAAGTCCATCTAAGATGAAATAAACTTTTAAAAATGCAAAATGTAGCTGTGTGTGGTGGTGCATGCCTTTAATCCCAGCACTCAGGAGGCAGATGTAAGAGGATTGCCATGAGTTCAAGGCCACCCTGAGACTACATAGTGAATTCCAGGTCAGCCTGGACTAGAGTGAAACCTTCCTTGAAAACCAAAAAAAAAAAAAAAAAAAAAAAAAGCAAAATGTTAGAATGCATGGCACAATGCAGGTCTGGCCCTAGCCAGAGCGCATGTCAGAAGAAACCAGGAATTAGCTTCTGTGAACATGGCATCCTGAGCAGGCCTGGCATGACAACAGCTACAGTCCCATGCTCACAAGAAACCTGCTATGAGATGATCTGTCCAGAGACAGGCTGTCATTGGTCACAAAAAGGGGACAAACCCATACAACGATTGGCCAGCCAACCCCCTTAAAACCCCCTACACTTCCTTGAATAAACAAGTTTTCAGCAGCTTGCCCTCTGCTGCTTCCACCCAACTCCTGGAATCTGTGTCGTGACTCGGTGCCTCTCACCTGCAACCTGAGGGTGAATGGGCAGCCATCTCCTCCCCCCCTTTTCCTTTTGTTTGTCCTTTTCCCCAGCAGGAAGGCATACATCGCTGCACGGTCCCGAAGCCTGTGTCAGCCCCTCCATTATTGGTTTGTCCCAGCGAAATCACATCAGGATCTGACCCACCCAATTTCAGAACCAAGGCGAGGCCTTTGGCTGAGCTTTCCCTGAGACACGGTGTGGGCATACAGCCATGGAGTAACAACCCATGGAAGTTGTGGTTTGCAAGATTATCATTTGGGCTATCATTTTTGATTTGGGTTATTATATTCTCAGTCTCCTTGATTCAGGAGTGTCCCAGCATACCACCCCCCAAACACCACAATACCATAATGGACAAACTCCCTCCCCATCAGAGGATGCCACAATTGCAGGCTCTTGAGGCTCTCCTCCTGCAACGTGGCTTAAAAGTGAAACAAAAGGACCTCCATGACTTTTGGGATGAAACTCTTATTTTACCCCCATGGATTATTCCAATCCTCCTTGCCATAATTGCCAGCCTTAAAGGCTCCTCCATGGAGGAAGTCATTTCCACCCATAATGAAAATTGTAAGGAGGTACCAAAACTATATCTTCAAAGCTCATCCCTCCCAGCCCAACCCTTCAATGATAAAAGACTGCCACCCAAACCACACTGCCTGCAGCAGTCATGCTCACAACCACCCTTCCCCCTCTTTACCCTTGGAAGGACCTCCACCTGATCCATCCTGGACACACCCAGGCAGTTGCCAGTTCACTAACACACACCATTGTCCCACCCTTCGCTGCCTTCCCCATTAATATAGGGCTGGAGGCAGCAGCCAGGCCCTGGTACCCCACCCCCCTCTCTGATCTGGCTCTCATCCACAAGGTAGCCCAGGAATCTGGTGTTGACTCCTACTTTGAACAAGTCCTTTTATAACGGGCCATCCACCTTCAGACTTTTTGAGCATGTTTGCTCACACACTGGTCTGCCTGGCTTTATTGATGATGTGAGTTTGCAGGTAAACAAGTTTATTGCTGTCTCCTCCTTGCCACCTTTAGAACAAGCTAGACATTTACACCAAACTTTCTATCTATCCCCCACTAATCTAAAAACCCTATACCCCGATCTCTCACTTAGCCAATGCAAACATTTAACCCATACCTGTAAGGCATGCACCCCCTAGCCCCCTTGGTCCCTCTACAGCCTCAAGGAGTCAATCCTAGAGGGCTTACCCCAAATTCTATCTGGAGGGAGGTATGTTACCAACATACTTTCCTTTGGTAACCTCAAATATGTCCATGCCATTGTGGACACTTACTTTAAGCTTACTTTTGCTATTGCTCTCACTGGGGAGAAGGCATCCCATGTCATTAAGGCGACAAAAACTGCTATGCTGGTCATGGGCATACTCTGGTCAATTAAAACTGATAATGGCCCTGTATATACACCTGCCCAATTCACATCCTTCATGGAATATTGGGGAATAAAACACTCCCTTGGAATCCTCTACAACCCAGTGGAGAGAACTAACTGGGCCCTAAAGGAACTAATTATAAAACCAAAGTCCACTATGTCGCCCAAGGGCCCCCCACTTGGCCCTAGTGGAAGCTCTCTTCACCCTCAATTTTCTCACCTTTGATGAGGTGGGACTCACCCCAGCCTACAAACATTGGAGATCCCAACCAACCACAATGCCCTTACCCTTAGTCAGCTGGAAGGATCCTCTTACTAATATCTGGAAGGAACCCCACCCTCTTTTAACACAGGGCCAAGGGTATGCTTTTGTCTTTCCAGAAACATCACAGATCCTGTTCTGGATCCCTGACAGAAACATTCATCCAGCCACTAACTCAGGGATTGACCTTGATGAAGAGGATGATGCCAAAACCCTCAGGCTGGATATGGGCCTTTAAACTTATTCCCCCTTTTCTCCTTTTATCTCCTTTTTTCCCTATTACCACTTCCTAGAAACCATTTCAGACAATTCTTCTTAGGCCATACTTGTTTGGTGCGGTGGGCCTAGATTCCCACTCTTTTCCTAGGCTTTATTTTAGCTACCCTATTTTGCTTTATTCCTCCCCCTTCGAGCACATACTTCTCCTTAGCCACACCTTTGCCTTTTTGCTTATTAATGCCTCTTATGGTAATGCTACCCTCCAACCAATCATAAATTCCTTTCCAACTACTTTGATTACATTGATTTGCTACCATTAAGGACACTTAATGCTACTAATTATGATGCTAAGGGTGAGCTCACAACAGTCATCCAGCAACCTGTCCTACCCCAGTCTTTTTGAGGTTCTATAGTTAAGTCTTGCTCACTGGGACAGTTCATACACCACAGAGCCACCACCACTTGGCCCTCACATGCCTCCTAGGCAACAGCCACATCCCTCGGGTTTTCTCGCCAGATCGGTGGGTAGTCAATGATGGGAAAGACTCCATGAGATGGGGCAACCTAAGACAGGCACCATCACATGTGATGATCCCTTGTGGCCTGGGTTCAACAATGGCTTGGCAAAGAACCATGCCTCCTAGAGTCAACAATAATAAAACCACAAAGGAGGATATGTATGGCACAATGGCACAATGCAGGACTGGCCCTAGCCAGACTGCATGCTAAAAGAAACCAGGCCACACCCCTCAGATTTTCTCACTTGGATGGCGGGTAGCCAATGATGGCTAAGACTCCATGAGATGGGGCAACCTAAGACAGGCACTGTTGCATAGATGATCCCTTGGGGCCTGGGTTCAATAATGGTTTGGCAAAAAAAAAAAAAAAAAAAAAAAAAAAAAAAAAAAAAACACTTCCCATGGTTGCTAATAATAAAAACAAAAAGGAGGATATGTATGGCATAATGCAGGTCTGGCCCTAGCCAGACCACATGTCAGAAGAAACCAGGAAATGTCTTCTGTGAACATGGCATCCTGCGCAGGCCTGGCATGACAACACCTACAGTCCCATGCTTACCAGAATCCTGCTATGAGATGATTTGTCCAGAGACAGGATGTCATTGGTCACAAAAAGGGGACTACCCCATACAATGATTGGCCAGCCAATCTGTTGCTTCCACCCAACTCCTGGAGTCTGTGTTGTGACTCTGCGCCTCTCACCACCAACTCAGCAGAGACCCTGCCATCCCTCCTGGACTGGCTCTAGGAGTGACCCCAACATTAGAAGAGATTTCAACCAGTTCCTCTTACAAATAAAGGTAAAATGAATCCAATAGCAATTTATTCTGACCAATTTCTCCCTTAATTGAGATATACATGTTCAAATTTATAAGGGTATCGTCATATAATATAGCTTGGCATCATTTTAGGGATGTTAGTCATAAAACCTGTAGCTAGTTTTCAGTTATGTAATAGCTAAAGGCAAAATATCAGGCCTTCTTTTAAATTGTTTAATAAATCAAAACTCTTATATAGTATTCTAATTACCAACAAGAAAGCTATTGAAGCAGAAATTGTGGGATATCTAATTCAAATTAGACTAGATATAAAATAATTGACACACTATGAAAAGTAGCAAAGTAGTAATATTAAAACTTGCTAATAAAATTTCCTTACCTGGGAACCATTCAGCAATGTTTCATGTTTACAATTGTGGTATTTCTATTATAAGAAGCTTTTAAACTTCCAGTCAGATGGTGTCCACCTAACCATGCCTCATCTCTTGGGGAAGGAAAGGCAAGACATTTAGGGTTAAGTGGGTGTAGCAGACAGCTTCAGGTTCGCTGAGATGAACTTCCAGACCAGGCACAGTTATGGAGGAAGGGATATTATTTATTGAAACTTATAGATCCAGGGGAAGTTCCATAATGGCAAGAGAAGCAGCCTGCTCTCCACAGGGCCAAGCAAGAGAGAAAGAGAAACCAACCAGCCACCACAGCACACAGAGCAAAAACTACAGCCAAAAGGTCACACAGCACACTTCAGGAACTCCTGCTAGGCACATTTGCATATCTTTACAATGGAATCTCAAATCATCACCACACCTTAAGACTGGGCCCCAGTGACCTTGCCTCTAGCAAGGTGATTACAGATGCAAACTTTAACTAGTAAAACACTGAATATATTGGGGGACATATATTCAAACTACCACAGTGGGGTTTTTAATGGTCTGTGGATACTAGTAGACCTCCAGTGGGAGATCACAGAGAAGCAACGTAGGGAATCCACTGATTCTCATGCCCTTGTGTAGTCCACCCCTCAAGCAGGTGTCTGAGCTGCACTCCCAGCCACAGGTTCTCCCTTCACTAACTGCAGGCTTAGTCTTCACAGGCCAGCAGGCTAGCATTCACCTCTTGCCTCCCTTGGAGCTCCACAGGGAAAAGCCATCCCACTCACCACTAATAGGGCCCAGACAAACAGGCTATCATTTGCCCCACCCAGCCCAAACCTGGGATTTCACACCCCTGTGGAGCTCAGCTGGTGAACACCATCCCATTCACTGTCACCCCCTGTGCATGGACACATGTCAAGGGTAAACTAGAGCTTCCCCCTTAATTTAATAAGATTCCTTCACTGTGATGGGCAGACCAGAGAGGAAAAGGCATAACATGAACAATTAAATGCAAGAAAATCCAACAAGATTGTCCAGGCCCATAGTGGTTATCTCTAATCAAAACATAGAAGAGACAATAAGAGCAGAACCCCCATATGAAGACATAAGCAATGGAACCCTGGCCAAGAAAATAGAAGAACTTGCAGAAAATCCACAAAGGGCCAATGATTGTATGAATGCCATTCTTGCTAGATTAGACCTAAGAGAAAAGAACCAGAAAGGGCTCCAAAGACAGGAAAATGAACTGAAGGAGAGCAAAAAAAGGAGAGGACCTCAATAACCAGCTAGCTAAGCTCAATAAAGACATAAATAAAGGTAAGGATGAATAAGAAGCATTAAGAAAATCAGAAAATGATGTGAAAAGGGAACTCAACAGAGGGATGGAGACTACATAAAAAAGCAGTAGAAAATACAAACCAAATTGAACAAGCCCAAAATTGTACAGAAGCTCTCAAGAATAGAGTCAGCCATGTGAAGGACAGAAACTCAGAACTGGAGGACAAAACAGAAGAAACAGTTCATGAATCCAAAAGTTTCAATAAGTTCAAAAATTTTTGTGAACAGAACACAAGGGAACTGTGGGATAACCTTAAATGTCACAACATTTGAATCATGGGGATACCAGAAGGGGAAGAAATTGAGGCCAAAGGCATGGGGAACTTATTCAAAATTATTGAAGAAAACATTCCCACTCTCTAAAAAAAGAAGTCCCATCAAGTTACAAGAAGCTAACAGAACAAGAAGCTAATTCCAAACAGACAGGAACAAAGGAGAAATTCTCCAAAACATATTGTCATTAAGACTCTAAATATCAATAACAAAGAGAAAGTCCTAAAAGTAGCATGGACAAAAAAACAGTACATATAAAGGTAAACCCATCAGAATTTATTCATACTTCTCAATGGAAACCCTGTAAGCCAGAAGGGCCTGGAATGGAACACTGTAAAGTCTAAGAACTTATGGATTACAGCCCAAAGTAACTCTACCCAGCAAAAAGAGCCCTCATAATAGATAGTGAAAGAAAAACTTTCCATGATAAAACTCAGCTTTACAATTATATGAACACAAAGCCAAATCTAAAGAGTATATCAGATAATTCTCCACACAGAAGATTCAAACAACCAACCTCAAGTGCATACAAGAAGCAGGCCACAATAACCAAAGTCAGAGAAGGCAAAAAAAAAAAAAAAAAAAAAAAAAAAAAAGTCCAAAGACCAAGAAAACACCAAACCACATAAACTACCAGAACATGCAGGAATTAAATCAAACCTCAGTTATTACCCTGAACATGAATGGCCTTAATTCACCCATCAAGACACAAAAGCTAACAGGGTGTATCAGAAAATTAGACCCCACAATCTGCAATTTTCAAGAAACCCATCTCACCACTAAAGACAGACACCTCAGGGTGAAAGGGTGGAAAATGATATCCCAAGCAAACGGAAATAAGGAACAAGCAGACCTTGCTATAGTCATATCAGATAAAGTAGATATCAAACCAAAAGTAATCAGAAAAGACTAATAAGTCCATTTCTTACTTATCAAGAAAATGATCCAACAAGAGGATATCACAATCATCAATCTTTATGCACCAAACACAGGTGCTCCACAATTCATAAAACAATACTTACTTGACAACAAAACAGAAATAACCACCAACACCATCATAGTTGTGGACTTCAATACTCCACTATCAGTAATAGATAGATCATCCAATGAGAAAATTACGAAGGAGATAAGAGAGCTCAACAAAACCATAGATCAATGAGACCTAACAGACATGTACAGAACATCCTACCCCAAACCCACAGATTACACATTCTGCTCAGCAGCCCATGGAACCTTCTCTAAAATAGATAATAAACTTGGCCATAAAGCCTGACTCCATATATTTAAGAAGATCAACATAATCTCCTGCATGATATAAGATCACAATGCTGTATCAGTAGAAATTAACAACAAAAGATGCCCTGGATTCCCACCAACACCTGGAAACTGAATAACACACATTTAAATAATAAATGGGTAGTGGCTGAAATAAAAAATGAAATTGCAAATGTCTAGAAATGAATGACAATGAGAAAATACCTTACCAAAGTTGTGGGACACAATGAAGATGGTCCTCAGGGGAAAATTCATAGTACTAAATGCCTTCATAAAACAGATAGAGAGATACCAAATCACTAACCTAACCACCTACCTAAAGGCACCGGAAAAAAAGAAGAAGATTCCAACCCAAAAAGCTCCAGATGGAATGAAATAATTAAGATCAGAGCAGAAATTAAAGAATTAGAAACTAAGAAAACAATTAAGAAAATTTATGAAACAAAGAGTTGATTCTTTAAGAAATGAGTACGATTGACTTTTGGATAAGATGGTGGCATGAGCCATGCCAAACCAACCCAAGGAGGGATTTAAGCAAAACCACAGCAAAATACATACTTCTTCTAAAAGTACAGGAGTATAAGTTTTTCTTAGACACAGTGGAGAAGCAAGAGAGACCAATATCCACCAGAATGGAAGAAAACAGCCAGAACCCCACTGAGGAGCATGTGGCATGATCTGCAGAGTCCCAATCCATGGTGGCCATGATCCCTGGTGGCCCCAATCTACACACCAGGACCAACCATCCAGGTGCACTGAGCAGCAGCAGAGACCAAACAAGGGACTTCCCAACCTCATCAACGTCCTTGCAGAGTCAAGAAATCTAAAGAAGGGACCCCCAGCATTCAGCAACTGGTGTCAGTGCATCCAGCATACCTGAACAGAGCTCCAGCTCCACAGTACAATATGGAGGGATTGAGGTGGGCACTCAGCATTGAGATTGGAAGCCACACCAAAAGGTAAGGAGGCTGACTAACAACAACAACAACAACAAAAAAAAGGTACATAGGCCTGCATTGGAAGTGCTCATCTCTCTTTACATGTCAGAGCAGGTTATGGTTACATATTTTTTGTTGGCTTTACCATTTTCAAATAAGCAGTAATTGGGAGTTGAATATTTCTGCCTTTAATGATTTCAGATTTATACAGTCTTTGTCTTTTGCTTCTGTCATTATTGAGGTCAGGGTCTGATCCAGATCCAGGCTGACCTGGAAGCCACTTCAGAACAGAATTTTCTACCTCCTGACTGACAGTATTAAGGGTAGATACAACACATACCCTTAAGGATTTTGGCATTATAAGACTATCTGTTTGTTGTAATCCCTACATTTATATACTCTGTGCTGGATTTTATTGAATGTGTATATTGCTCAGTTGAAGTTTAGAATTTTCTGGCAAATTATTCCACCCAGTTCACCAGAATACTTGCTTAACAAGCAAACTCAACACCTACAATTACTTGTGGTGTTGGATTTGGGTACAAGAGCTACACTTGGCACCTTAAACTAATATCCTGAAAGTATATAAAGGTGGATCACCACATCTAAAATTACTACAGATAAGTAGAAAACCCAAGCATCAAATAAATTCAGGACACAAAAGTTGCTACATTATAATACAATAAACACAAATAATCAAGATAATGGAATCCCACCAAAAATTATAAATCCATCAGAAATGATGACCAATGAGACTGTTTTAGATGAAATACCTGACAAACATTTCAAGAGAATGATACTATCTATACTCAAATAAATGAAATAAGAAATGAAATGATTCAAAGAAGAAAACAAACTCCTGAAAGAGAACACAGGAAACCAGCTAAATGAAATAAAAAAGGTCATTACAGGACATGAGTAAGGAAATGGAAATACTGAAGAAAAACCAGGCTGAAATCCTAGCTCTGAAGAACACAATCAAATAAAAAACTCTGGAAAGTCTCAACAGTAGAATAGATGAAGGAGAGAATAGAATATTTAAACTAGAAGACCAGGTGGCAGACTAATATGCTCCAACAAAGAGAAAGACAAGCAAATAGGAAGGTATGAATGGGAATTCCAAGATATCCAGGACACTATGAAAAGATAAATCATAAGAATTCAGGGTATAGTAGAAGGAGAAGAATTTTAATACAGAGGATTAAAATTTCCTCAAATTGGGAAAGAAATGCCAATGCACACAAAACCTATAAAGAAACTCTGATTGAAATGTTATAATTAAACTACTAAATACACAAATGAGAGAAAATATTTTGGAAGCAGTTAGAAAGAAAAAAACAAGTGACCTGCAAAGGCTAGCCCATAGGGATCACATCAGATTACTCAACACAAACTTTAAAAGCCAGAATGGCTTGGAATGAGGTATTCCAAAACATTAAAGGCTATTGCCAAAGCCCTTGGTTTCCCTTCAGAAACAGATGGTAAGACCCTATTGCTGAAGACATCTCTTGCCTGAGAGGTAAGGTCACTGGGAAAGCAAGCTGGTGCTGAGCAGAAAACCTTCTCCCTGTAGACCAGCTGGAAAAACTGAAAGCTGGAAAAACTGAAAGCTGGAAAAAAGCTGCACTGCATGCAGCCGTATGGGGGACAGAAGTCATTAGTCATTAGTGGACACTGGAAAATTCAAGTTTGGCCATACAGGCCCAATGACTGAACAGGTGCAATAGTGGCATGTCTGCTTTTGGGGTAACCAACATCTCCATAATTGGACTGAAGGCCCTCTCTATGGGAGGGAATACATACCTGGTACTGAAAAACTTAAGCAAAAGTCTATGGCAGGGGACGTCATGAGCTGTAGGGGTATAAAGCCTGCTCTTGTTTGGCTAAATGTATATATTATTTCCACCAAGCTTCCCTGAAAGCACTACACTTAATGTTCATATTCACATATTAATGTTACTCTCACTTCTGGTTAGAGAAGTTTCTCTTTTCAGATGGTGATTACCACTGGGATGACCCAAAAGACAACATAGTGCTGAGAAGAAGGGATGGAGGAGTGCCCAGCACTGAAACATCTCTGTCACACCCTCCAAGGCTCAGGGCCCATTGAAGAAGAGGGGGCGGATAAAATGTAAGAGCCAAAGGAAGGGTATGAGTCCTTACAATGCAACTGTCCAGACAGAAATTGGCCTTGATATCCATGAACTTGCAGTGCCTAGCAATACCTTCATAAGACCCTCATAATAGGAGAAAAAGATGATGACATCAAATTAAAAGAGTGACTAATGGAGAGAAGGAGGGGATATGATGGAGATTGAAGTTCTAAAGGGGACTGGGGGGAGAGGAGGGAAATATCATGCGTTTTTTTTTTTTTGTATGTAAGCATAGAAGTTGTCAATAAAACAAAATTTTTAAAAAGAAAAAAAAAACTGTCAACAAAATTAATTTATCCTGCAAAGCTATTTATCTGAATTGATGGAGAAATAAGGACATTCCACAACAAAAACTTGCTAAAGGAATTTATGACAACTAAACCAGCTTTACAGAAAATACTTGAAGGAATCCTTCATGCTGAATACAAAGCAAAACACACACAGGAGGAAATAGGAAAAAATAAACCATACTCAAATAACAATTAAAAAAAGTGAGAAAAGGGAAAGCAGGAAGCACTACAAAACAAAAAGCATGTTGAGAATAAATACATATCTTTCAATAATAACTCTTAATATCAATGGCCACAATGCCCCAAACAAAAGTCACCAGCTTGCATACTGGATTACAAGGCAGGATCCTGCCATCTGTTCCCTCCAGGAAACTCATATCTCAATAAAAGATAAACCTTTTTAGGATGAAAGGATGGAAAATGGTATTTCAAGCAAATGGGCCTAGGAAATAAGCAGTGGTTGCTATCCTAATATCTGACAGGAAGACTTCACATCAATATTAGTGAGGAAAGATAAAGAAGGTCATTTTATACTGATTAAAGGAACACTCTCACAGGAGGACATTACAATCCTAAGTGTATATGCACCTAACATGGGGACTCCCTACTTCATCAAACAAACATTATTCCACTTAAGGTCAGAGATAACACCAAACACAATTGTAGTGGGTGACTTCAATACCCCACTCTCATCAATTGACAGGTCATTCCAACAAAAAATAAATAGAGACAACTTGATTAAATGGTGTCATAGAACAAAAGGACCTAACAGATATATACAGAACATTCCATCCAAATGCTGCAGAATATACATTTTTCTCAGAAACACATTGAACATTCTCTAAAATAGACCATATATTAGGACACAAATCAAATCTTAACAAATACAGGAAAACTGAAATAATCCCTTCTACAATATTTGAACACAATGGGATTAAACTGCAAATCAGCAACAAGAAAAACTACAGAGCATGCAGAAATTTATGGAGACTAAACAGTACACTATTGAAAGATGAATGGGTCTTTGAAGAAATTAGAAAGGAAATCAATAAATTCATATAATCAAATGATGACGAGAATACAATATACCAAATCCTTTGGGACACAATGAATGCAGTCCTAAGAGGGAAATTTATAGCTCTAAGAGCCTATATTAAGAAGTTAGAGAATTAACAAGTAAACAATTTAATGTTTCACCATAAGGCCATGGAAAAACAAGAACAATGCAAACCAAAAATCAGTAGATGGGAAGAAATAATAAAGATTATGGCAGAAATTAAGGAACTAGATACCAAAAAATAATAATCCAAACAATCAATGAAACAGAGTTGGTTCTTTGAAAGAATAAACAAGATTAATAAACCCTTAGGAATCCTGACCAGAAGAAAGAGAGAAGAGACAAAAAAATAATAAAATTAGAGATGAAAAAGGCACCATTACAACAGATACCAAAGAAATTCAGAAAATCATACAGATATACTTTAAGAATATATATGCCTCTAAGTTTGAAAACCTGAAAGAAATGGATGATTTTGTTGATTCCAGGAATATATGCCTGGTACTGAGAAAACTAATCAAATGTCTATGGCAGGGGGCATCAT
The DNA here is from genome assembly GCA_036365145.1 of Orientallactaga sibirica. Taxonomy (NCBI): domain Eukaryota; kingdom Metazoa; phylum Chordata; class Mammalia; order Rodentia; family Dipodidae; genus Orientallactaga; species Orientallactaga sibirica. Next base: position 8,001,054 of record JAEOAD010000010.1, on the reverse strand, counting down.
GAGACTTAGGGGTATAAAGCCTGCTCTTGTCTGGCTAAATGTATATATTATTCCCATAAAACTGCCCTGAAAGCACTATACTTCATGTTCATATTCACATATTAATGTTACTCTCACTTCTGGCTAGAGAAGCTTCTCTTTTCAGATGGAGATGACCACTGGGATGACCCAAAAGGCAAATAGTGCTGAGAAGAAGGGAGATAGAGGAATGTCCAGTACTGAAACATCTCTGTCACATCCTCCAAGGCTCAGAATCCATTGCAGAAGAGGGAGTGGAAAGAATGTAAAAGCCAAAGGAAGGATACAACTCCTTACAATCCAATTGTCCAGACAGATATTGCCCTCAAGATCCATGACCTCGCAGTGCCTAGAAATACCTTCACAAGACCTTCATAATAGTAGAAAAAGATGCTGACATCAAATTAAAAGGGAGACTAATGGAGAGAGGGAGGGGATATGATGGATCGTGGAGTTCTGAAGGGGAATTGGGGGATGGGAGGGAAATATCATGGTTTATTGTCTGAAAGTATAGAAGTTGTCATTAATTTTTTTAAATTAATAAACTTAGAGATGAAAATGGCACCATTACAACAGACACCAAAGGAATTCAGAAAAACATAAGGACAAATGTTAAGAATATATATGCCTCTAAGCTTTAAAATCTGACAGAGATGGATGATTCATCTGGCCTAACAAAATTAAATCAAAATGAGATAAACCATTTGAATAAACCTATAACAAGTACAGAGATCCAAGCAGTTATAAAAAGACTCCCAATTAAAAAAAGTCCAGGATCAGATGGATTCACTGCTGAATTTTACCAGAAATTCATGGAAGAGCTAATACCACTGCTTCTCAAACTTTTCCATAAAATAGAAAAGGAAGGAATTCTACCAAACTCCTCTATGAAGCCAGCATAACACTGATACTAAAATCAGACAAAGACCGAACAAAAAAAGAAAATTACAGACCAATCTCCCTCATAAATATAGATGGAAAAATTCTCAACTAAATATTGGCAAACAGAATAAAAGAATATATCAGACAGATTATTCATCCTGACCAAGTAGGTTTTATCCCAGAGATGCAGGGATGGTTCAACATATGCAAATCGATAAATTTTATACATCATATAAATGGGGGAAAGATAAAAATCACATGATCATCTCAATAGATTCAGAAAAGGCATTCGACAAAATCCAACAACCTTTCATGTTAAAAGTATTATAGAAACTGGCAATAAAAAGAACAAGAACATATCTCAACATAATAAAAGCTATTTATGATAAACCTACAGCCAACATAATACTAAATGGGGAAAATTTTGAAGCTTTTCCACTAAATTCAGGAACAAGACAAGGGTATCCACTTTCCCCACTTTTGTTTAATATAATACTGGAAGTCTTAGCTATAGCAATAAGATAAGAGACACTCATAAAAGGGGCACAAATTTGGAAGGGAAGAGATCAAATTATCATTATTTGCAGATGATATGATTCTATACATAAAAGACCCTAACGACTCTACCAGCAAACTGTTAGAGCTGAGAAATACTTTTAACAATGTAGGATACAAAATAAATGCACAGAAATCAGTAGCTCTTCTATATACTAACAACAAACATGTAGCAGATGAAATCAGGGAATCTCTCCCATTCACAATTCCCCCCGCAAAAAAATAGATAAAGTACCTTGGAATAAACTTAACAAGTGAAGTGAAGGACCTCTACAATGAGAACTTTAAAACACTCAAGCGAGAAATTGTAGAAGACACTAGGAAATGGAAAGACATCCCATGTTCTTGTATTGGAAAAAATAAATATTGTGAAAATGTTAATCTTACCAAAAGCAATGTACACATTTAATGCAATCCCCCTTACAATTCAATAGCATTCTTCACAGAAATAGAAAAAAATCCTAAAATTCATCTGGAAGCACAAAAAAATCATTGAATAGTCAAAACAATTTTTGGCAACAAAAATCAGGCTGGTGGTATCACCATACCTGATTTTAAGTTATATTACAAAACCATAGTACAAAAAAACAGAGTTGTACTGACATAAAGACAGACATGTAGATTGATGGGACAGAATAGAGGACCCAGGTATTAATCCAGGCAGCTACAGAAATCTGATTTTTGACAAAAATGTAAAAATATTCATTGGAGAAAAGATAGCCTCTTCAACAAGTGATGCTGGAAAAACTGGATATCTCTATGTAGAAGGATGAAAATAGATCCTTGTCTCTCTTTGTGAATGTTCTCTATTCCCAGGGGTTGTTAGCTACTGACTCCCAGGTGCAGGCAGAGCTGGTGGGAGCAGGGTCTTTGTGCCATTGAGTGCAGCAAGCAATAAACCACCAGGGAGGCAGTCTGATGGACAGCACACTCTCATTTATTCAAAGGGGGAGTGGGCTTATATACACTTGAGAAAGGTTGAGAAAGCACAAACAGGCTATAAGGTGATTGGATACATAGGTTTATCAGTTGCTATCTAACTGGCTGGTGTTGGACAAAAGTTCCAAGAGAGAATCTGCAAGGGAGATAATAGAAGTGGTGGACAAAGCTACATGACTTCAGCCACATATTGGATGGCTACAGCAGCTGGGAGACTAATTAATACCATATAAAGGTCTCTTGGGCAGCTGGCCACAAGGTCAGGAACTGTGGTTAGCACAAAACCTGATTATGGAATGCTCAGGTGCTTTTGGGATAGGGAGAGGGCCCACCAGTTCTGCATTCTCTAAGCAAAGATGGGACACATTCTGACCTTGAGAATGGAGGACCAGCTCTGTTGCCAGAGTAGGTTCCTTATGATAAGGCCATCTGCAATGCCAACAGCCCAAGGTCCCCTGCCATGTCCAGGCCAGCTTCCTCACAGTCCCAGCCCATTTTAGCATGCCCAACACCTCTCCATGCACAAGAATCAAGTCCACATGCATCAGGGACCTTAATAACAGATGTGAAACTCTGAAAATGCTAGAGTAAAAAGGTAGGGGAAACACTTTAACATGTTGGCATAGGCAATAACTTTCTGAATATAGCCCCAATTACTCAGAAAATAAAAGCACTAATCAACCACTGGGATCTCATGAAATTAGAAAGCTTTTGTACAGCAAAGGACACTGTGAATATAGAAAAGAGACACCCTACAGAATGTGAGAAAATCTTTGGCAACTATACATCTCACAGAGGACTAATATTCAGAATATTCAGAGAACTTAGAAAACAGAACAACAAGAAATAATACAAATCAGTTAAAAATGGGCTGTGGAACTAAATAGAGAGTTTGCAGAAGAAACACCTAAAAATGTGTTCTACATCCTTAGCCATTAAAGAAATGAAAATTAAAATTACCTTGAGATTCCATCTCATTCCTTTCAGAATGGCTACCATCAAGAAAATAAATGACAATAAGTGTTGGAGAGGATGCAGAAAAAGAGGAACCCTTCTACACTGTTTGTGGGAATGTAATCTGGGACAGTCATTGTGGAAATCATTGTGGACATTCTTGAGACAGCTAAAAATAGATTTACCATATGATCCAGCTATAGCACTCCTAGGCATATATCCGAATGACTCTTATCACAACCTTAGTGATACTTGCACAACCATGTTTATTGCTGCTCTATTCATAATAGCTAGGAAATGGGAACAGCCTAGATGTCCCTCCACAGATTAATGGATAATAAAGACGTGGTACATTTACAAAATGGAGTTCTATTCAGCAGTAAAGAAAGATTAAATTATGAAAATTTCTGGGAAATAGAGGCATCTGGAAAGGATTATATTAAGTGAGGTAACCCAGGCTCAGAAAGCTAAACATTACATGTTCTCCTCATATGTGGATCCTAGTTATGAATGTATAGACTTGTGTGTGAGCTGGAGCCAAAAATTTGTAGCAGATTCCAGTAAGCTAGAAAAAGGTTATAAGGGAGAGAGGAGAAGGAAGAACTTAAGGGGATGGTATTGTGTATATGAAAGTAGAAGAACAGGTTACAGCAGGAAAAAGGCTGAAGCAAGTCCAGGGGAAGAGAATGTGTAAAACAGTGAGGGGAGGGTCAACCAAAATTATGAATAAGACTTATATAAAACTACTTTTTTGAATAATGGCACATCCAGAAGCCATAGGATTTACTTGAAAAAATTCAGTGCCAGTGATGGGATTCCTTCCAGTGAGTTGTTGACCAGGGAGGTCCCTGTTGCCTCCAAAACATTACAGGCTATTGCCAAGGCCCTTAGTTTCCCTTGAGAAACAGATGGTAAGACCCTATTGCTGAAGATCTCACTTGCCTGAGCAGCAAGTTCATTGAGAAATCAAGCTGGTGCTGAGCAGAAAACCTTCTCCCTGTAGACCAGCCAACTAAAAGTTGGAAAAAGCTGCACTGCATGCAGCCATATGGGAGACATAAATCATCAGCAGTGAAAACAGTGGTCACTGGAAGCCTCAAGTTTGGCCAGACAGGCCAAATGACCAAACAGGTGCAATAGTGGCATCTCTGCTCTGGTGGAAACCAACTGCTCTCTAATTTGACTGAAGGCCCACTCTATGGAAGGGAATACATGCCTGGTACTGAAAAACCTAATCAAAAACTATGGCAGGGAGGTCATGTGCCTTGGGGGAATAAAGCCTGCTATTTTCTGGCTAAATGTATATATTACTCCCACCAAACTGCCCTGAAAGCACTAGACTTAATGTTCATATCCACATATTAATGCTCCTCTCACTTCTGGTTAGAGAAGCTTCTCTTTTCAGATGGTGATGACCACTGGGATGACCCAAAAGCAACATAGTGCTGAGAAGAAGGGATGGAGGAGTGTCCATCACTGAAACATCTCTATCACAGCCTCCAAGGCTCAGGGTCCATTGTAGAAGATATGGCAGAAAGAATGTAAGAGCCAAAGCAACTGTCCAGGCAGAAAATGGTGTCAAGATGTATGACAATAGCAACACCTTCATGAGACCCTCATAATACGAGAAAAAGATGATGACATCAAATTAAAAGAGAGCCTAAAGCCGGGCATGGTGGAGCATGCTTTTAATCCCAGCACTCAGCAGGCAGAGGTAGGAGGATCACCAAGAGTTCGAGGCCACCCTGAGACTACATAGTGAATTCCAGGTCAGCCTGGACCAGAGTGAAACCCTACCTTGAAAAACCAATAAATAAATAAATAAATAAATAAATAAATAAATAAATAAAAAAAATAAAAGAGAGCCTAATGGATAGATGGAGGAGATATAATGGAAAGTGGAGTTCTGAAGGGGAACGGGGGAGGGGAGGGAATATCATGGTTTATTGTCTGTAAATATAGAAGTTGTAAATAAATAAATAAATAAGTATATTTTGACAATACCCTGACAAATTTGATGAAGAAAAGAAAAAGAGATGCTTCAAATTAACAAAATTCAAAATGAAAAAGGAGAGATCACAACAGACATAAGTGAAAATGTGAAAACCATCAGGACTTATTTCAAAAACCTCTGGATAATTTGGAGGAAATGGATGAATTCCTGGACACATGCCACATATGAAACCTAAACTCAGTGCAGATTAATCTCCTAAACTAACCTTTGTCACCCACCAAGATTGAAAAGTAAATCAAAAACCTCCTCATAAAGAAGAGTCCAGGACTCAATGGATTCTCCAATGAATTCTATCAATCCTGCATGTAAGAACTGAAACCAATCTTTCTCAAACTGTGCCACACAATGGAAGAAGAGGGAAAGCTCCCAACTCCTTCTGCGATTATTAGGTACTCACCCTAATACCAAAACCAGGCAGAGATGCCACCAAAAAAAAAAAAAAAAAAATTTATAGGCCTATTTCTGTGATGATCATAGTCACAAAGATCCTGAACAAAATCCTTGCAAACAGAATTCAACAGCACATCAAAAGCACTGTCCAGCTTGATCAAATAGGCTTCATCCCAGGAACACTGGGGTGTTTCAACATACAGAAATCTATCAATGTAATATACCACATAATAAGCTTAAACACAAAAACCACATGATCATTTAGAGAAATGCAGTAAAGGCCTTTGACAAAAATACAACATTACTTCATGATCAAAGCAATGGGTAGAATAGGCATGGATGGTTCATATCTCAACATCATAAAGGCTGTATATATATATATATACAGCCTTTATGAGAGAACTGTGCAGGTAGTTTTCAGAGGAAGAAATACAAAAGGCAAACACACACTTAAGAAAATATTAAACATCCCTGACTATCAAGGATATGCAAATTAAAACAACTATGAGTTTCCACCTTACCCCAGTAAGGATATTAAACATTTTTTAAAAAATATAATGAAAACAAATGCCTGCAAGGATGTGGTGAAATAGGAAGCCTCATTCACTGGTGATGGTAATGTAAGATGGTACAACGACTATGCAAAGCAGTATGGAAACTCCTACAAAGATTGCCTACAGGTTTACCAACAGACCCAGTTATTCCCTTACTGGGCATTTTCCCTAAAAGCTCTATGTCTCAGTTCAGAGAGGTTTGCTCAGTCATGCTTATAGCTGCTCAATTCATAATAGCTAAGAACTGGAATCAACCCAGATGCCCATCATTAGATGAATGGATAGCCAAGATGTGGCATATCTATAGATGGAATTCTATACAGCAGGAAGGAAAACTGACACAATGAAATTTGAAGAAAAATGGTCGAATCTGGAACAGATCATTCTCAGCCAACTCACCCAGAAAGATAATTGTCACATGGTCTTACTCATCTGTGGCTCCTCACCTGAACCTGCCTGAGATGCGACATACCTAATAAACACCTAGAGGGCCAGAAAAGATGAAGGGTGGGGCAGGAGGGGAGGTGGAAGGTACAACACTGGACCCAAATGGAAATGTCCTTTGTCCTTAAAAACAGACTAAATGGTTGAACCTTCATCAGGTTCTTACAGGGAACACCTGATTCACAGGACCCTGGAGAGGGTATGATGAAGACTAACCTCAACCTTTTCCTGTTTCTCTCTCTTTCACTCCCTCTTCTTTCTCTTCTCTCTTTCTCTTTCATAGTACCTATATTTTTCTTCCTTTTTTCCCTTGGCACTGACCGTTAAACTCCCAGTACCCGCATGCAGTTAACATCCACAATGATCTGTTGATCAGAGATACCTCCAAGGTTTCCCAAAAGAAGACAGATTTCTGTCAGAGTACCAAAGGTTGATGGTAATACCCTACTGCCTAAAACAGTATATGTTATTAGTACAGAACATGGAGTGACCTGGCTGGAATCTGGTAGAGTCAGTCCCCAGACAGCTTGTTTAGTGCCAGAAGGTGCTGCAGGGTTGGCTGAGGGAAAGTGACTAACAACTGTCCAAGCAACGTGTGATCTTAGTTTCTCTGCAGCAAACAACCTGATGTGATGCTCACCCAAGTGCAATAGTGATACATAACCAAGTGCTCTTGATTTGGCTAGCGGATCTGCTCAGTGGAATAGAACCCATAGGTGCAACTGGGAAACAAGTCAGAACCATGTCCAAAAACCAAGCCCACTCTCCAATATCAAGCTCCCACCAGTTGTGGGCCTCAACAGTGCCTACACCTATGAAATTCTCTCTAAAATAATAATTGTTATCCCATTTATCTGGTCCTGTCCTCTCCTTCCATTGCAGAATTTGCTTCTCTTTCTCAGATGGACACAGAACCTGAGGAGAGAATCAGCCCATCACACCTCACCAGGGCCCCAGTTGAAACCATAGAGTAATGGAGGATAAGAGCAAGGGTGTTCCTTTCTTGGTGAACCTGGTATAAACAGAAGGGTGAAGGAGATAGACACAGAGAACACTCACCTCCTACCAAACTGGATATCCAGAGGCACAGAGTCTCCCTAGACCTCATCACTGCAGTAGACCTAAAATGACCCCAACATGGCTCAGGGAAATTCATGGAAGTGGGGGCAGAAAGATTGTTAGAGCCACAAGTACAGAGACCTAGAGAGGTGTAAATTGTATTAAAACCAACAGTAAAATCCAGCAGCCTTTACAGACTTTCTGTTATCAGTTGATATTTATATTAAATTTATAATTTAGTCTCAAAAGCCACAAGTGTATTAAAGCTTAGTTGGGTGCATAATTCTTGGATCATCATAAGACAACTGGAAGACACTCTGCATTCCCATATTGGTAAAGATAGTTTTGACTATAACTAATAATACAACAAAAGTTAGTGCAACTGTCTAAGTAATAATGAACCTTGAGGAATGACACAGGTGAATTATGAAAGGGGCAGTTTAACACCAAAAAAATAAATAAAAAAGCCTCTGAATAATCAACTATGAATATTTGTGACTTCAAGAAGGTCAAGTGATCACATCACACTCACCAGAGTGGCAGATAACATAGACTGAGGAGGCATTAGGATCCATAGAGCACACCAGTAACATAAGATGGGCATCTGGACATTTAATCATTAGGTAGACTGGAAGAACAATATTGATCAAAGTCCTCAATCACCTTATTGAAGACATGAAGGTAAATAGCATAAGAATTTTCATGTGGTCAAATACTCACTATGAAAAAGGCATTTGACTAGGAGTAGTGGCATATGCCTTTAATCCCAGGACTTGGGAGGCAGAGGTAGGATGATTAACATGTGTTCAAGGCCATCCTAAGACAACATAATGAATTCCAGGTCAGCCTGGACTAGGGTGAAACCCTACCCTAAAATACAAAAAAAAAAAAAAAAAAAAAAAAAAAAAAGCCATTAGTACAACAGAAAGCAAGAAAGAATTAGAATGATTATCTTGACAGTGTTGACCAAAAATAACCAGCACCAAAACATGTTGTGGCCACAATAAGTGTGACCAAAGGGGGACACGATCTAGAAAAAGGATATTGGTGTGTTGTGATAGAATTGCCTCAATTTGGAGTACAGATCACAGAAGAGTCCCTATATGTAAATTCATGTCTTTCAATATGAATTTTTGAATTAACTCAGTGATTTAAGGAGAGAAAACAACCTCTCTTAACCTCCAGAAAATATATCTGACTCAGAAAATATATAACTACCATTGCTAAGTAGCAAAATAAAACACCCAAAATCTTAATTTGTAATTTCAAAATATTTTTCTATAAAATTTATGAGAATACCTGTTTTCCTTGATTTTAGTTGAGATAAATATTTTGCAAAAGGGAACTAAAACATGATATGTCTACCCTTTGATAGAATTCCATGGGGCAAAATTGCATGAACTTCTATGCTTGGTACCTGCATTCAACATTTTTTTAATTTAAAATATATTGTACAGGGCAGGAGAGATGATTATTGGTTAAGGTGCTTGCCTGCAGATGCATAAGATGCTCATCAGTGTGGACTGAAGACCAGGGTGGACTGAAGTTTGTTTGTCAGCGTCTCTCAGGAAATAGAAAAACCATATATATATATATATATATATATATATATATATATATATATATTGCCTTCAGGCCTTCAGTGCCGGATTGGGACTGGAAGAATCTGAGGCCTCCAGTCCGGCCCAGAGTGGGCACTGAGCAGCTACTCTGGGTTTCTTGACTCTCCCACCTGCAACCTGCTATTTTTCTGCTGGACTGTTGCTGCTCTCCAGTGTGGACTGAAGACTAATCCAATAAATCCCCTTTCAATACAATTCATTCTGTCCATTCTGTTCCTCTAGAGAACCCTGACTAATATATATTCTGTCCATATATATATATATATATATATATATATATATATATATATATATATATATATCTCCATTAAGAGGCAATATGACATAAAAGTTGAGTCATGTTTGTTAAACTGAATGTCTCTGTTAACACCATTGTATTAATAAAAGTACTTTTTAAAATCCCTTATAGAAATAAATATAGGTGAGATTTATGTATAAGAACATTATTGGAGATATTGTTAGAAACTAGATAATATTCATAAAGTTACATTGAACTAATATGAGTTAGTAATCTATTTAAAAGTCATAGCTAATATGTTCATGATGAAACACTCATCAATAGATACTAATACAGTGACTAAGCAAATTCTTAAGACAATTTGTCAATACCATAGTTTTGCTAAAATACACATTCATATGACATATTATATTAAATATGCAATTTTATGGTAGCCTACATATTGACATATTTATTATAACTTTTCTATAACAGAATATTACTATATATGATCATTACAGTGAAATAAATTTGATTATTCTCTTTTTAAATTTTCTTTTTAGACAGTAAGTTGTTATATGGGTGTGGTAGTTTGAATATATGGCCCCCAATATATTCAATGTTTTATTACTTTATAGTTTGCATCTGCAATCACCTTCCTAGAGGCAATGTCACTGGGGGCTGGTCTTAAGGTGTTAATGGTGGGTTTGAGATTCCATTGTAAAGATATGCAAAGTGTGCCCAGTAGGAGTTCCTGAAGTGTGCTGGGCTTTGGGGCTGTAGTTTTGCTCAGTGTGCTGTGTAGCTGGCAGCTTGGCTTTGCTCTCTTGCCTGGTCCTGTGAGAGCAGGCCGCTTCTCCTGCCATTATGGAACTTCCCCTGGATCTGTGAGCTTCAATAAATAATATCCCTTCCTCCATAACTGTGCCTGGTCTGGAAGTTCATCTCAGCGAACCTGAAGCTGTCTGCTACAATGGGAATGGGTGGCTTTGAATTCCTGGCAATATTCCTTCCTCAGCTTTCCAAATGTGGGATTGCAAGCATGAATCACCAAGCTGAGCTCTGAAATCTTACTAATGTGATGGTAGATGCAGGTTTCTCTTTTGTTCATGAAGCATCTGTGCTCATTTGGGAGATACCTGTACTTTGATAAGCTTGCTGATATATAGGATTTCCTTCAAATTATTGTGGATGAAGCATAAAACATTTATCATCACATTCATTTATGAAGTTTGAACATCATGGTTGATAAGATTTCATGTACAACCCTACTTATTTATGCTTTTTTCTATAATGGGACATGTGCTCCAGAGAATATAACATTAGGTAATGAGCAGCCATTTCAAAGAGCTTATGTAGAACTGTTAAAGTTCTACTTTAAATCAACTCGGGAGAAAGTGAAGCAAATGAATTAAAGATCAAAAGAAAATGTTATTACACAGTAGTGAGTTTGCTGAAGAAGCTCCTTTCATGAAAATTGTTTCGTAAGACATCCACCCTGAGTGTTTGGAAGGCTGAGCTACACAGCAGATCACTCTTTGCAATAATAATGTGGTGAATTGAGCATGGTATTGGCTGTTTTATTTTTCAAAGTCTAAGTTTCCTTTTGGCAAATCAATTCACTTTTTTCTAATATGAATTTCCTCTACTACTTTCTTTAATTTGGTATATGTAAGAATTGAAAAAAAATAAAGTTCAAAACTGAAGACTGTGGCTTCCTGCCAGCTGCCCTAAAGTTTACCTGTACTTCCTTTGATCTCAAAAGTTCCCATCCTATCTCTCTTCACTATGACATTATGGGATATTTAATAACAATCCACAGAGAAAGTAACAATGTATTCTTCAAATGCACCTGCAAAGCCACAATTTAAAGTGTGACTGGATTATAGTTGGAAGTGAAGTGATGGAGAAGTGTTCTTTTAATGTCTAGTATGTGAAAAAAAATTGAATGAATCATTTTTTTCTTTTCTTAAAGTTAGAACATTTCTGAAATTTCTTGATATTCTTAGAATTCTATGTGAGGTACTTTCAATGTGCAGTTAGAATGAAAATGAATAAATGGGAAAATTTGGTAAAAAATTGTAAAGCAATACTTGAAAAAATCTGAGCAAACTATTCTGTCTCAGTCATATTGGAATCATAATACTGAAGTCCTCTAAGGCTGGGTTTGGAATATGTGTCAAATTAAGCCTGTTATACATATATTGGGAAACCAATCAGATATTTTTGTCTTGAGGTATTTCAATGCAAAATATGAAACATTTTCTTACATGAGGCATGTGAACACTCAAATGACTTTCTTTTTCTTCCTTTAGTCCACCTGAGCATACTAAGCGAAGATGCCCAGCACATTCAGAGTGAGTCTTTCTTCCTTGGTTAAATGTCTGTGAAAGGAAATCACAGTTGTACTCTAAGGTGTACTTCAATCTCCTAGATGTTTCTGAATGCAGGGAAGCTGATGATAAAGTTTAACCTTCCCAACATCTGATGCTCTGCATGGGGAAGATACATAGGTCCCAAAGGAAGGGATATTTTTCAGCTTCCATCATTGCTTGAGGTAGTATGGGACTGGATGTACACTGGAGAGAATGAAGACTCTTATTATTTTGAGATTTGTGTGCTACTAGTTAACACTAGTGGCCAAAGAACTGCATTCATTATATTATATCAATCTTGAGTAGCAAAACATGTGACAACACTCATTACAACTTAGAGTCAGACAGGATAATGAGCATAGGACTTTGCCTTGGAACTTAGAACTGGCCTTATAAAATTTAACACTGGACAATTTTTCATGTAATATATACACAGGCCAGTGTCCACATACATACCAAATATGTGATATAGCCCTGGTACCATATAGAGACACATGATCCCACAATATTGGACTTTTATTCCTTCCAGCATCTCTTTCATATATGTTCAACATCCTACAGCAGTAAGCACTCAATAACATTAAGAGACTTGATCCTACCCCAGATCTGTGATCCATCTGGCAGACACTGGTCTCAGGGTATAACTCATCTTTGTGATGTACACACAGACTAACACATCATGCCAAAACTTATGAGACACAATGAAGGCAGTCCTTATGGGGAAAAATCATAGCACTAAATGCCTTCATAATAATGATAGAGAGATCCCAAATCAATAATCTAACCATCCACCTAAAGGCATTGGAAAAACAATAAGTCAACCCAAAAAGCTCCAGATGGAAAGAAATAATTAAGATCAGAGCAGAAATTAATGAATTGGAAACTAAGAAGACAATTAAGAAAACTGATGAAACAAAGAGCAGGTTATTGAAAAAATTAACAAGATTGATAAACACTTGGCCAATTTGATTGAATGAATAAAAGAGACACATCAAATTAACAAAATTAGAAGTGAAAAAAGAAGAGATCAAATAAGTGAAATATGTGAGAAGCATCAGGACTTATTGCAAAAACCTCTATTTTACAAAATAGGAGAATATGGAGGAAATGGGTGAATTCCTGGACACATACACGTACCAAAGCTAAACCCAGAGCAGATTAATCTCCTAAACAAACCTATCACACCCATTATGATTGAAAAGGTAATCAAACACCTCCCCAAAAGGAAGAGTCTAAGACCAGATGGCTTCTCAGCTGAATTCTATCAAACCTTCATGGAAGAACTAAAACCAATTTTTCTCAAACTGTGCCACACAATGGGAGAACAGGGAAAGATTCCCAACTCCTTCTATGAAGCTACCATTACCCTTATTCCAAAACCAGGCAGAGATGCCACAAGAAAATAAAACTAAAGGCCTATTTCCCTGATGAACATAGCCATAAACATCCTGAAAATTATCCTTGCAAACCAAATTCAACAGCACATCAAAAACATTATCCAGCTTGATCAAGTAGGCTTCATCCCTAGAATGCAGGGGTGGTTCAACATACAGAAATCTGTCAAACACCACATAAATAAGCTTAAACACAAAAAGCATATGATCATTTCATTAGATGTAGAAAAGGCCTTTGACAAAAATACAACATCACTTCATGATCAAAAATTGGCAAGAATAGGCATGGACAATTTATATCTCAACATAATAAAGGCTATATATGAAGCTCCTAAAACCCAAGTAACACTTAATGTGGAGAGACTGAAGGAATTCCCATTGAGATCAGGAACAAGGCAGGGATGTCCACTCTCTCCTCTGCTCTTCAACATAGTACTGGAAATCCTAGCTCAAGCAATAAGACAGGAAAAATAAGTAAATGGGATACAAATTGGAAAGGAAGAAGTTAAATTAGCCCTACTTGCAGATGACATGATTCTATAAATAAGTGATCCTAGAACCCTCATCTCAAAACTCTTCAGATAATTAACTCCTTCAGCAAAGTAGCAGGACACAAGATCAATGCACAAGAATCAGTAGCATTTCTATATGCAAAAGACAAAGATACAGAAAAAGAAATAAACCACATTTTCCATTTTCAATACCAACAACAAAAAATACCTTGGAATAATATTAGCCAAAGAAGTGAAAGACCTATGCAATGAAAACACTCAAGAAAGAAATTGAGGAGGACTGGAGAAAATGGAAAGACCTCCCATGCTAGTGGTTAGGCAGAAGTAACATTGTGAAAATGTCAATCTTACCAAAAGCACTATATAGATTTAATGCAATACCAATAAAAATCCCAACTTCTTTCTTCACAGAAATAGAAGAAATGATCTCAAAATTCATATGGAATGGCAGAAGGCTTTGGATATCCAAGCATATCCTCAGCAACAGAAACTCCTCTGGAGGCATCACCATACCTGATGTAAAGCAATACTACAAAGCCATAGTAATAAAAACAAGATGATACTGGCATAAAAACAGGAAAATGGACCAATGGAACAGAATCAAAGACCCAGACTTTGTGTCAAGTAACTACAGCTACTTGATATTTGACAAAGGGCAATATCAATGGAGACTAGAAAAAAGACTGCATCTTCAACAAATGGTGCTGGGCAAACTGGACACCATATGTAGGAAAATGAAACTCGATCCACATATCTTGCCATGCACAAAAATCAAGTCTAAATGGATCAAAGACCTCACTATAAGACCAGATAATCTGCTACTATTGGAACTAAAAGTAGGAGGAATTGTCATGACATAGGAGTGGGAAAAGACTTCCTGAACAAAAGCCCAATAGCTCAGAAAATTAAACAATCATTCATGCACTGTAATCTCATGAAGCTGAAAAGTTTTTTCACAAACAAATATTCAATAATCAGAGCCAACAGATTGCCCAGAGAATGGGAGAAAATTTTTGCCAACTAAACAACAGACAGAGGCCTAATTTCTAGAGCTTATAAAGAACTCCAAAACCTAAACAATAAAAAGTCAAATAACCCACTCACAAAATGGGGCAGAGAACTGCACAGGTAGGTCTCAGAGGAAGCAATTCAAATGGCAAACACACACTTAAGAAAATGTTCAACATTCCTAATCATCAGGGAAATGCAAATTAAAATAATTATGAGATTCCACCTTATCCCAGTAAGGATGGCTAACATTTAAAAAAAAAAAAAAAAACTAATGAAAGCAAAGAAATAGGAACCCTCTTTCACTGTTGATGGCTATGTAAAATGGTACAACCACTATGGAAAGCATATGAAGACTCCTAAAAAGGATAATTATAGACCTACCAAGAGATCCAGTTATTCCCTTACTGGGCATTTACCTAAAAGTTCCAAGCCTCAGATCAGAGAGATTTGCTCAATCATGTTTATAGCTAAGAGCTGGAATCAGCCAAGTTGTCCATCATTAGATTAATAGATAACTAAGATGTGGTATATCTACACTATGGAATTCTACACAGCAATAAGGAAAAATGACACAATGAAATTTGTAGGAAAATGGTTGAACTTGGAACAGATCACTCTCAGTGACCATGCCCAATCATAGAAAGATAATCGTCACAGGGTCTCACACATCTGTGGATCCTAACCTGAATCTTCCCGAGATGTTGTCATACCTAATAAGCACCTTGAGGACCAGATAATGGAGAGGGTGGGGCGGGAGGGGATGGTAAGAGTGGGGGGACACAAATAGGGACCCAAATAGAAATGGCACCATAAAATCCTATATCCTGAACAACAGGTTAAAATATTGATTGCTCAGGCCTGTAGAAGGAACACCTGAACCACAGGGCCCTGCAGAGGACAAAATGAAGCCTAACCTTAATCTTTTCCTGTTTTCTCTCTCTCTCTCTCTCTCTCCCTCTTCTCTCTCTGTTCTCTTTCCCGTTAATATTACCTATCTTTTTCTTCCTTCATCTTTCTTGGCACTGACTTGTAACTCCCAGTAGAAGCATGTGGTTAGCTTTCATGATGAGCTGTTGATCAGAGAGACCTAAACGTTTCCCCCCCCCAAAGACAGATTTCTGTCAGAGTTCTTGATGACCCACCAAAGGTTAATGGTAAGACCCTACTGCTGAAGACATTGTACACAGTTGAGATGAAACATGGAGTGACCTGGGTGGAATCTGGAAGAGGGTCAGTCCCCAGACAGTTACCTTTTCTAGTGCCAGAGGGTGCTACATGAGCAACTGGGGGAAAATGAGTGACATCTGTCCAAACAGCAGTAAATAACCTGATGTGATACTCAAACAAGTACAATAATGTGGCACACAGCCATGGTGGTTAACCAAGGGCTCTTGATTTGGCTAACAGACCCATTCAGTGGAATGGAACTCATATCTGGACCTGGGAAATACGTCAAAACCATGCCCAAAAAAATGAGCCCATTCTCCAATATCAAGCTCCCACCAAATGTAGGCTATAAGAAGACCTACGCATATAAAATTCTCTCTAAAATAATAGTGACCATCCCATCTATCTGGCACTGACTTCTCTCTGTGTTGGAGAATGTGCTTCTCTTTTTCAGATTGCACGACAAACCTCAAGGGAGGATCAGCCTAGTGAACCTCACCAGGGCCCCAGCTGCATCCATAGAGTAAAGTGGGAAAAAGGGCAAGAGTACAGCTGTCTTGGTAAACCTGACACCAGAATAAGGCTGAGGGAGATAAACACAGAGAACATCCAACTCCTACTAAACCAGACATTACCTCTTTCAAGGCTATTGAAGGCACCAACATGAATGTAAAATTAAAATAAATATATTTTTTAAAAAGCCTTTGAGGGGGCATCATCTGCCATACTGTTTAGAATCTACCAGTGCCTGGTCAAAACAGTGTCTGGAAGAGATGTCAGACCTGCAAAGGCCCCCGAAACAGGCTATAGTTGGGAATGGACTACCCTTGACAACTCCTCATTATGAAAAGAACAGCTGTGGATTTGGGACAAGCCTGGGTATAGATCACCTTCTAGTGTTGAAATAGTGACAATATACAGAGTACACTCTTGAAAGATATTCTAAATATATTCCATAGCACAATGTTTTAATGGCAATAATTTCAGAACTTTTCATCCACAATCTTCCTTCCCAGTCATCTAGAGAAAGACTCAAAGCAACATTTCAAAAGTGTGTAGTTTATAATATGACAAAGGTAAAGGGCCTAGAGAAAAGAAAAAAAAAAAGGGGGGGGGACTAGGGGATCCTGGCAGGAATTCATCACAGAAGAAGTAAAATCAAAATTGATCTGCTCAAATCCTTTCTGTTATCTTCCACCCATTTTCTTCCTGTCTTTAGAAGATCAATTTTTATCTACCAATACCATGAATAAGCATAGGACTCTGCCAGCTATGAAATCAACACACTGGGAAATACTTACACACCTGTACAATAGTTCCACATAGCATAAGCAGGTAATTAATGGCTCTCTGATTGGATATGATGCCATCTCTTTGGGAGAGATCTCGTTCCAGGTACTGAGAACCACATCATAATTCTGTGAATAGGAAGGCAATAGACTCCACAAAGAAGCTCCACCTGGTCTTTGGCCAATAAGAGGGGGCTGTACCCATCCAAAAATCTCTGAAATGCTTAGACTTACCCCATTTATCCATACTACTGCTGCTTTTGGTTGGAGAATCTACTTTGTTTTACAGAAAGCAGTGAAAACCAGGAAGAACCAAAATCCAACAATATGATAAGAGAAGAGAGCAAACTGCTGAGCATGAGCCAATCCACCTCCATTATATTTGCCAGAGCCCACAAAATATTACAGACAGAAGAAGTGATGTTCTAAACATGGGTACTGCTTTCACTGCTAGCCTGACAACCAGCTCCTTAGAGATGACAATACATAGTTAGGATCCTCAAAATGCTTCAAGGAAAAATTCAGAGGTTTCAGAGAGCTTAGCACTGAAGCCACCCTATAACATACCCTTCAAGGTTCAGGGAACATTATGGAAAAAGGGGGAAGAAAGTTCATTAAGAGCCACAGGGTGGAAAGGAGTATTGAGTCATTGTCCCTTCCTCCCTGCAGAGACTTATACATTCATGACTCCACAGGGAACTCCAATAATGACAATGAAGAGAGCCCTCAATGGATTGGGGAAGAGGGGAGAGAGGACTTAAGGGTATAACTTGATGGGAATTTGATCAGAACCCACTTGTCTCATACAATAAATCTAATGATAAATTTAATGATCAATTTATAATCAATGAACATTTTAGACATCTTATTCTTTGGGGTAGTCTCTTCCCTCAGACACATCTCCTCCCACAAAGTACAAACCCATTTATTTCTCTAACCTAGTCACCTAGATCCCACCTGCTCTCCCACCCCAGACAAATCTCAAAAAATCATTCAAGGGGTAAAAACATGTCAGCTTAGCTTTATTTGCTTGACCAAATCTATAGCAGAACCATGAATGAGGTTGCAAAGTGGATTATCCCCAGTGTGTGTGGGGGAAAAGTAGCCTTTTTTACAATGATGGTATAGTATTTGTTGATTCAGGAAACATATAAAATTCTTACTATAGTGACTTGGAAACTGGAAAAAAAAAATAGATTGACTTGTTGGAGACTAGAAGAGAGCAGACGAAGGAGTAGTAGGGGTGAGAAAAAGAGAAAGGGAGGCAAGGCAACTATTATTAACATACATTTTATACATTTTGGTGGTTTGATTCAGGTGTACCCCATAAACTTAGCTGTTCTGGATTTTACGTTCCCCAGCTGATGGCAATTGGAAATTAAAGCCTCCTGTAGGCAGCGTATGTTAGGGGCGGGCTTATGGGTATCATAGCCAGTTTCCCTTGCCAGTGTTTGACACACTCTCTTGTTCCTATTGTCTACCTGATGTTGGCTAAGGGGTGATGTCCATCTTCTGCTCATGCCATTGTTTTCCCTGCCATCATGGAGCTTCTCCCTCAAGTCTGTAAGCCAAAATGAACCTTCCCCCAAGCTGTTCTTGGTCAGGTGATATCTTCCAGCAATGCAAACCTGACTGCAACATACATACATAGAAATGTCAATAAAACCTAGACTAGGACTAGCTAAAATAAAGGAACTCAATGGAGGAGGCATAAGAGATGGGGGAAATGAGGGTGGTGAGAGGGGACTATGATTTTGGTGTATTGTCCACATGTATGGATGTTGTCAATAAAAAGTAAATAAAATAAGATAAATAAAATATAAAAGAACAGAAAAGTAAAATCCTGCAACTAATGTCATTGCATGTTTCAAAAATTCAAAGTAATGTAGTCATATCATTAAAATGGGTATAAAGCCTGCTCTTGTCTGACTAAATGTATATATTATTCCCACCAAGCCCTGGGAGCACTACACCTAATGCTCATATTCACATATTAACGCTACTCTCATTTCTGGTTAGAGAAGCTTCTCTTTGCAGATGGCGATGACCACTGGGATCACACAAAAGGCAACATAGTGCTGAGAAGAAGGGATAGAGGAGTGTCCAGCACTGAAACACCTCTGTCACACCCTTCAAGGCTCAGGGACCACTGCAGAAAAGGGGGTGGGTAGAATGGAAGAGCCAAAGGAAGGGTATGACTTCTTACCATGCAACTTCCCAGACAGAAATTGGACTTGATATCCATGACCTTGCAGTGCCTAGCAATACCTTCACAAGACCCTGAAAATAGAAGAAAAAGATCAAATAAAAACATCAAATTAAAAGAAAGACTAATGGAGAGAGGGAGGGGATATGATGGAGATTGGTGTTCTAAAGTGGAATGGGGGAGGGGAGGGAAATATCATATGGTTTTTGTATGTAAGTATAGAAGGTGTCAATAAAAAATAAAAAAAAAAACCCAAAAATCAAATTAAAGTTAAAAAATAAATAAAAAGTAGGTAATAAGGAAATTATTATGAGGAAAGAATATGAAATATATTTGTTAAAATGTCATAATGAAGCACACTATTCAATGAATATTTTCTAATGACAAAATAGAAACAAAACCATTATACTGAAAGATAATAGGTAAATAAAAATAGTTATATTTTTGGATATTGTTCTAATTTATGAATGTCAATTCTTCCCTATTCCATGTAATATGTCAACTGTAGTGCTACTTAACAAATTGACCTTAAGAACTTTATGAGACTTTATTAGATAACCATATGCAGACAGATGAATATAAGATCAGAAACAGTTCTCCTACTGAAAGAAAAACAAAATGGGAGGAACTCTCCATGTTATAGGAGTGGGGAAAGACTCCTAGAACAAAAGCCCAGTAGCCCAGGAATTTAAACAATCACTCAACCAATGGGATCTTATGAAGCTAAAATGTTTTTGCACAAACAAATATACCATAATCACAGCCAATCAATGAACCATAGAATGGGAGATAAAATTTTCCCAGCTATGCCACTGACAGAGGCCTAATATTTAGAATCTACAAAGAACTCAAAAACCTAAACAATAAATTTCAAACAACCCACTCCAAAAATGAGACAGAGATCTGAATAGAGAATTCTCAGAGTGAGAAATACAAATGTCTAACACATACTTAAGAAAATTTTCAACATCTCTAACCATTAGGGAAATGCAAATTAAAACATCTGTGAGATTCCACCATACTCCAGTAAGGATGGCAACCATTAAAAATTCAAATGACAAAAATGTTGAGGATGTGGAGAAGTAGGAACCCTCATTAACTGTTGGTGGGATTGTAAGCATGTGCAACCACTATGGAAATCAACATGGAGATTCCTGAGAAAGGTGAATATATACCTGCCAACAGACCCAGTTATTCCTTTACTGGGAAATACCCTAAATGCTCCTCACCTTCACTACTGAGTATTTGCTCAGTAGAGCTGCTCAATTCATAACAGCTAAGAACTGGACAGAACTCAAGTGTCCATCATTAGATGAATGGATAAAGAAGTTGTGGTACATTTACACAATAGAATTCTACTCAGCAGTAAGAAGAAATGACACAATGAAATTTTTAGAAAAATGGACAGTCTTGGAATATATCATACTCAGTGTAATTACACAATCACAGAAAGACAATTACAGCATGGTTTCATTCATCTATGGTTCCTAACCTGGATCAGCTAGATATAACTGATAAGCAACTCAAGGCCTGGGCAAAATGAACTGGTACCATAGAAAACTTCATCCTTGAAGATATACTAAAAGTTGAAACCTCAACAAGAGCATGGGGGTGCTCCTGAAAAGAATGGCCCTGGAGATAGTGGGATTAAGCCTAACCATATTTATTTATTTATTTTTGGCTTTGGCCTGTAACTCCCAGTACCATAATGTGATTACCACTCACAATGAGTTGTTGATGATCAGAGATACCTGCAAGGTCCCCAAACAAGACAGGGTTCTGTCAAAGTACTTGATTACCCATCTGAGGTAAATGGTAAGATCTTACTACTGAAGACACCATATGCTGCCAGCATGAAACATGATGAGATCTGGCTATAATCCAGAAGATAGCCAGACAGTTCATCTAGTGGTGGAAAATGCTACACGGGCTACTTGGGAAAAGTGGCCAACAAGTGTCCAAGCAACCAGGGGTTTAACCTACTCAGAAGCAAAAACCCTTACACAATGCACATGCCAGTGCAATAGTGTCACACAGCCTTGGTGTGCAACCAATACCCTTCTAATTGGCTAAGAGATCTGCTCAGTGGAAAAGAACCCATATCTGGAACTGGGAACCAAGTCAGAATTCTATGGAGACAAAAATTCTGCTCTCCAATGTCAAGATCCCACTAAACTTGAGCCCAAAGAGGGACTACATACATCAAATTCTCCCTACATTAGTAATTGTGCCATGTAACCTGTGCTGTCTTCACTCTCCTTTGGAGAATCTGTGTGTATTTATCAGATGCTAGCAAGACCTAAGGAGATAAACTACCCCTCACACTTCAGCCAAGCCCCAGATAAACCATAGAGGAAATGGTGAGATGCACATGAATTCAGCTTCCTTGGTGAGCCTGACAATCAGCATCAGGGTGAAAGAGACAGATGCAGAGGACACTGTGCAACCCCACTGAAAAGGGCCCCCAGTGGAATGAGGGCAGAGACAAAGGAAAGGATGATACCAACACATGATTTATCCATAATAAGTATGTCCATAATTAATAAAAAGTAGTAAAATAAATTTATTTCAGGCTTTATTAATTTATTACTGACATGTAATATTGAACAAAAATTGTATTGAAGGACAAGAAACAAAGAACACTTTAGACACATGTGCCAAAATAGCATATGTATATTTGATATAGTGTATGACAATTTCTTAATAATTAAAACATTAAAGCAATACATGGTATATTACTATAGTGATGGAGAGATAAATGGCATGGACAGAAAGTGAAGAATCCCTCACACATCTTAAAGCTTCACATGTCATGGAGCAATGATGCCAGCAAAAATCTGTAGGAAAGATAGAGTATTTAATTACAAAGAAGCCTACATTTATGTTATAACAATTAGGAAAACATTTTACAAAATTCAATTTCAAAATATAAACTATGGGGACATTTTAAAACAATTGTTTTCTCACTTAATTTTTCAGTTCAGGATATTTCCACTAGACATAGGAAGTGAGAACATAAAGTTCAAATATTGAATATTTCATACTATTCACAAATGAGATGACTCAGTGATTAAAGGCACTTTCTATCCAAATCCAGCTTTCTTTCCCTAGTACCTACATAAAGCCAGATGCACAAAGTGACACCTTTATCTGGAGTTCATTTATAGTGGCAAGACTCCCTGGCATGCCCTTTCTCTCCTCCTTTCTCTCTCCTTCATTCTTCCCTCCCTTGTCTCCTCCCTCCACTCTCTTTCTCTCTATGCTTATAGATAAATAAATTTAAAAAGAATTTAAAGTAGTGCAATATTCCATATCAACTAAAAGCAGTAGTTGGAGCACATTGATGAACAATAACCTCTAGTACAAGATCCTGTAATCTATTCCAAAGTATTATGATCATTTCCAAATAAAATTATGGCACATTTTGTATGTTCTATTTCAAAACATATGTTATTGATTCTAATTCTGATAATAGTCTATTTTCACCAAAGAACAATGGTAATTTAAACAAAAGTCATAGGAAGAAACATTATTATTTCCTCAGCAAATGTAACCTTTTCAAGCCTCATTGTCTAATTTTACATTTCATTAACATAACATATTTCTGTGAATATATTTTCAATGCATCTACATAAAAATCAATCAGCTAGATATTTCATATTTGAAATCTGTAGAAGATGAAATAAAGGAATGACTCATAAATCAGGAGAAGATAATTATGTGTTAAGGATAAGACAGGAAGGCAAAAGCGAGCTAAGACCTCAGAGCATGTAGCAATCATCCCACATCAAAGTCATTAAACAATAAGTAACATATGTTTTACACATATTCCAGAGCACAATGGTTTGATGGCCAGTGTAATAGAAATGAAAAGAAAAGGCTAGGGCTTGCATTCCAAAACCTTCATTTCTAGTCACTAAGAGAAAGACTCACCGCAAAATTTTAAAATTTCTATAGTTTATAATATGGCACAGAATGTAAGGGTGTTAGAGGAAGGGAAAAAGTGATCAGAGGATATAGACAAGAAATTCATCTGGGAAGCAGTAACACCCAAATTGACCTTGTGAAGACAGAGGAAGAAAACAGGAGTGAGGTAAAGAAAGGCAATGAACAGATACATAGTGCTTATGATAAACACTTGTTTTCCAGGAATAGTGAGAAAACAAATTTGTGCTAATTTGTTTAAACATTTTAAATGGTACATTAGAACATACAAAAACATGAATTTTATACATATTTATGGCTTACTCTGTGATGTTTTGACTCGTGTATATTTTATAAGATTTGAATCAGTTTAATCAGACCTATCTCCTGAAATATATATGTGAAGATATTCAAATATTGTATATGAGAAAAAATTCATTTGGGAAGAGACAATGGTTCAGTAACAATGCATTGTGATAAGCTGGAGAGATGGCTCAGCAGTTAAGGTGCTTCCCTTCACAACCCAAGTTTGGTTCTCCAGTACTCACATAAAAGCCAGATACACAAAGCAGTATATATGTTGACTTTGTTTGCAGCAGTTTGAGGTCCTGGAACACCCAGTCTCTCTGTCTTTCTCTTTACTTTCTCTATCACTCTCTTCTTGCAAACAAATAAATGAAATATTAAAACATGCACTGCTACTAGAGAAAAGATGGACAGAATAGACAATGCATTTAATTAGTAAAACTTGGTTCAAAATGCATTTGGGAGACTGAAGGCTCATAAGAAATGGATAGATTTCTGCCTGAAATGCTGTCATACCTAATAAGTACCCTGATGACAAGACAATACTGAGGGTGAGATGGGTGGGGAAGGTAAGGGTGGGAGTGAGGGTAAGGATGGGGGGCGCAGAAATGGGGACCCAAATGGAAATGGTACCATAAAGTCCTGTATTCTGAACAACAGGCTAAAAGACTGATCCTTCAGCAGGCCCACAGAGGAAACACCTGAACCCCAGGAAACTCGAGAGGACATCATGAAGACTAACCTTAATCTTTTCCTCTCTCTCCCCCTCTCCTCTCTATACTCTCTTTCTCTTTTATATTACCTATCTTTTTCTTCCTTCACCTTCCTTGGTGCTAACTTATAACTCCCAGTACCAGCATGGGGTTAACTTTCACGATGAACTGTTGATCAGAGAGACCTACAATGTTTCTTCCAAAAAGACAGATTTCTGTCAGAGTTCTTGATGACCCACCAAAGGTCAATGGTAAGACCCTACTGCTGAAGACATCATACTTGGTTGAAACAAAGTATGGAGTGACCTGGTCAGAATCTGGAAGAGGGTCAGTCCCCAGACAGTTAACTTGTCTAGTGCCAGAGGGTGCTACATGAGCAACTGTTGGAAAATGACTGACATCTGTCCAAACCACTCACAGTCTAAGCAACCCATCAGGAAACAACCTGACATGATGCTCAAAATAGTGCAATAGTGGCACACAGCCATGGTGGGTAACCAAGTGCTCTTGATTTGGCTAATAGATCCACTCAGTGGAATGGAACGCATAGCTTGAACTGGGAAATAAGTCAAAACCATGTACAAAAAATGAGCCCATTCTCCAATATCAAGCTCCCTCCAAATGTGGACTAGAAGAGGGACTATAGATATAAAATCCTCTCTAAGATTACTATGGCCATTCCATCTATCTAGTACTAACTTCTCTCTCTTTTGGAGAATTTGCTTTTCTTTTTCAGATGGATGATGAACCTGAAGGGAGAATCAGCCTATCACACCTCACTAGGGCCCCAGCTGAATCCACAGAGTAAAGGGGAAAAGGGCAAGAATACAGCTTTCTTGGTGAACCCAACACCAGAATAAGGCTGAAGGAGATAAACACAGAGAACATCCAACTCCAACTAAGCCAGATATCCAGAGACAGAGACTCCCAAGACCTCATCACTTAAGTAGAACTGAAATGATCCCGATGTGGCTCAGGGAAATTCACGGAAGAGGGGGCAGAAAGGGTGTTAGAGCCACAAGTTGGGTCATTATGCACAGAGACTTGGCCTATCCCCCATAACTGTTGACTACCCCCATAATGCATGACCCACATTCCCAAATGATGAGGGTCTCTTCGGAGTACAGGGAGGAACCTACCAGAGTCACCAATATTAATTTAAAATTATAATAATATAAATAAAAAATAAAAAAAGAAATAAGAAGGAAAAAAAGAATATTCTATCTAGGAGGACAGGGGAGGGTTGTTAAATGTATTTGTTGGGTTTCCAATGTTAAGAGACACACTGAAAAATGAACCTCAGTCCCTAAGACTTCAGTCCTATCAGTTCAGGATTCACATAAAGGCTGGGTAATCATCAGCCACATCTCTGCAGCATCCATCAAGATCAGGGGGCTGCCGGTCACTGTACTCAGTAGATCTCAGCTTGTTTGGTCCTTTAAAGATAGGTAACTGGAGATTGAGTAGTTAGGATATACTGAGGCAGCTTAATTTGATTCTGCATGTCTCCTCCTTGGATTTGCCATTTCATCTGGGGCAAGTTCACTTTTCTTTCTTTTAACTAATTAATGAAAATTGCTTTGCAGGTGGGATAAAAGAAGTAATTTTTTGTCAATTATCACCACTTTTGTAAAATTTTGTTGTTTTTGTATGATGATTTTGCTGCGTATTTCAGGATGTCCTTGAAGTCTGTATGTAGTAAAGACTAGTTTTAACCTTATAGTACACAAGCATGTACTTATAGTATACAACCATGCTCATCCCACCAACTTTTAATAATTAAACTACCCTAAATACTACTAAATATTTCATTAGTATGGCTTATAATTACAACAGCCAATGCAAATCTGGCTATAATTAATATAAGCAATACAAATACAAACACGCACATTTATAATGTTTCAAAAAGAAAAATTTATAGGAACAGTAGCATGAGTTAAAATTATATGGCAAAGAATAAGGAAACTAATGAAAATATTAGTGCATTTTCTTTCATACTCTCTCTTACACAAGCTGTTCTACACCTACATAAATTTTAATTTCAAAATACAGCAGTTTTAAATATAATGCCCTTTAGCCTATGATATTTTTCAATAGAATATTAAAATTGTAAAACATTCCCATTATGAAAGATATTATATTTGAAATGATTTGTGCATACATTGAAATCAGCTTTGCAATGATCAGAGAAAAATATTGTGCTTCCTCCCAAGCCTCTGGAGCAGAAAGATGCTCAATAGTAGAAAGAATGAAGCAAAAGACAGCCACCGGGGGAACAATGCCATTTGTAGGTCTATGTAGTTACAGCCTGACTAATTGCAGGGTGCTTGCTATGGGAGCAATTCTCTGTTATGTCTCTGGAGTCCAGCAACAAGCAATAGATCAGACAAGCCACGAAGGAAAGAACTCATGTTATAGAGCTCTACATAAGTAAGGGAGGCAAAAATGACCAGAGAAAGGAATCAATCTGTTTTAGGGGCACCACTGGAAAACCAAAGAGGCATCATAAGGTACAAGACTAAGTGACCCACCTTGGGTGAAATGCAATTTTTTCAATTCCATGAAGCATGAAAATATCTCAATGATCCTTTGAAGGAATGACGCTTGTCTTCTAAGTACACCATTGGGAGAAATATGTCTCTTCCAGAAGTGAACTATTTTACACCATTGTCTTCTAGATTGGGCTGTGGAAACAAGGTTTTATTCTTTCTGTGGTAGATTTATGAAGAATACATGTTAACTTACTAATGCTTCACTCTGGGTGTCTAATGTGTCAGGATCTTTTTCCCAATGGCACTACACTTCCTTTAAAGAATTTTATTTTGTTAAAATATTAAATTCCTCCGAAATAAGACCAGAGTGAGGCTTCACCCAGGAATCATGTGTCTTCTTGTAGCAAATGCCTATGTTGCAATTGACCAAAGAAGACAAAATATATTATTATCTAAAGTAGTCTTTATAAAAGATTCAGCTTTCTAAATATACAATTGCATTATGATGATTATGACATGAAAATATGGCTGGTAAGTGGAAAGACCAAACCAGTGAAGTGGTATTCCTACTTGTATGACACACCTGTAATTCCAATACTCTGGAGACCGAGACAGGAAGATTATGAGATTCAGACTAGCTTGGGCTATGTAAATAGACTGTAACTAAATAAATAATAAAACACAAGACATAACAAAGAATGGAGGAAATTCTTTACCAGCTATATATCTGACAAAGATCTTATATTTAGAATCTACAAAGAACTAAAAACACTAAAATAATAAATCAAATAAAACATTCCAAAAATGATGTAGAGGATTGAATAGAGAATTCTCAAGGGAAGAAATATAAGTGGCCATTAGATACTTAAAGAAATTTTCAACATTTTTAGTCATAAGATAAATGCAAATAAAAACAACTCAGAGGTTTCTTATGCCTGTCAGGATGGCATACATCAAAAAGTCAAAGACAACAAATGTTGAAGAGGCTGTGCAGAAAGAGGACCCCTTACCCACGGCTGGGGGAGTACAGACTGGTACAACCACTATAGAAATTAGTATAGAGAATCCTGAAAATGATGAAAATAGATCTGCCATTTGATCCACATATACCACTCCTGGGCATATACGCTAAGATGTCCATTATTTATTACAGAAATACTTGTGGATCCATATTTTCTTTTAGCTCTATTCACAGTAGCTAGGAACTAGAACCAGTCTAGATGCCCACCAACCGATGAATGGATAATGAAGATATGGTACATAAACACAATGCAATTATACACAGCAGTAATGAAAAATGAAATAATTAAATTTGCAGGAAAATGGATGGAGTTGGAAAAAAATCATTATAAGCAAGGTCATGCAGATACAGAAATACAAATGCCCCATGTACTCTCTCACATGACATTCCTAAGTATGATCAAGTGGAGTTAGCACCAGGAATATGGACATGAAAGTAGAGTAAGAACAGGAAAGAGGGAAAGAGGATGGGAAGAGAAGACGAGATTCCCAGCAGATTGGGGGAAGACAAAAATATCTATGGTTTAATGGGATTGGAGGAGAAGGAGTATGAGTATGGAATTACATTAAAATTACATGGAATTACATAAAAGACCACATAAAGAACCAATTATGGAGATGGTCAAGATGGCCTCCAAGTAAACATGGCTCACCTGGCCTGGAAGAAAAGGCAAGACATTTAGTTCATTAGGGTTGGTGGGAGGGCACTGAGGAACAGATGGAAATCCTCAGATTCCCACACTCTCAGGGGACCCACCAGTTCCCCAATTCCCACTCAAACAGACACCTTGGCATGGTCCCAGCTGCCGGTTCCTCCTGCAGTAGCTAAGCAGACCCAAGCCATCAGGCTAGTGTTCCCCCACCCTAGGTTTCCTCCACCGTGGAGCTCCACAAGCAAGCTCCATCACAAACGGTCCCATCCTCACCATCCATGCCAGTGGGGAACCTTCCCTACTGGGTCCCTGTACCATCCTGCCCCCACCCTCTGTGCTGGTGGGGAGGGAACCGCCCCCATCATGTCCCTGTGCCATCATGCCCCCAACCTCCATGCTGGCGGGGAACCTTGCCTGGGCCCTGGTGAGGTGGGATAGGGTGATCCGCCCCTCAGTTTCAGCATCCATCAGAAAAAGAGAAGCCAATTCTCTAACAGAGAGAGAGAGAGAGAGAGAGAGAGAGAGAGAGAGAGAGGTCAGCACCAGATAGATGGGGTGGCCCTTGTTATTTTAGAGAGAATTTTATATGTGTAGGCCCTCTTGTACCCCACGATTGGTGGGAGCTTGATATTGGAGAATAAACTCATTTTTTGGACATTGTTTTGACTTGTTTCCAAGTTCCAGCTATGAGTTCCATTCCACTGAAGGGATCTGTTAGCCAAATCAAGAGCAGTTGGTTACCCTCCATGGCTGTGTGCCACTATAACACTTGTTTGAGCATCAAATCAGATTGTTTGCTGCTGAGTAACTTAGACTGTGAGTTGTTTGGACAGATGTTGGTCATTTTCCCCCAGTCACTCACGTAGCATCCTCTGGCACTAGAAAAGCTAACTGTCTGGCTATTGACCCTCTTCCAGATTCCAACCAGATCACTCCATGTTCCATCACAACAGCATATGGTGTCGTTGGCAGTACAGCCTTACCATTAAACTTTGGTGGGTCATCAAGAACTCTGACAGAAATCTTTTCTTTTGGGAAACCTTGTAGGTCTCTCTGATCAACAGCTCATTGTGAAAGTTAACTGCATGCTAGTACTGGGAGTTACAAGTCAGAGCAAATGAAGATGAAGGAAAAAAAAAGATAGGCATATAAAAGAAAAAGAGAGCATACAGAGTGGGGGGGGGGGAAACAGGAAAAGATTAAGGTTAGTCTTCATGACATCCTCTCCAGGGCCTTGTGATTAAGGTGTTCCCTCTATGGGCCTTCTGAAGGATCAATGTTTTAGCCTGTTGTTCAGAATGGATGAAATAAAAAATGAAATTGCAAAATTCCTAGAATTGAATGACAATGAGAACACACCATACCAAAACTTATGGGACACAATGAAGGCAGTCCTTAGGGGAAAAATCATAGCACTAAATATCTTCATAATAAAGACAGAGAGATCCAAAATCAATAACCTAACCATCCACCTAAAGGCATTGGAAAAACAAGAAGAAGCCAACCTGAAAATCTCCAGACAGAAAGAAGTAATTAAGATCAGACCAGAAATTAATGAATTGGAAACTAAGAAGACAATTAAGAACATTGATGAAACAAAGAGCTGGTTCTTTGAAAAAATTAACAAGATTGATAAACCCCTGGCCAATTTGTTCAAGCAAAAAAAAAAAAAAAAAAAAAAAAATGCTTCAAATTAACAAAATTAGAAACGAAAAAGGAGAGATCACAACAGACATAAGTAATATTGAGAGAATCATCAGGACTTATTTCAAAAACCTCTACTCCACAAAACAGGAGAATATGGAGGAAATGTATGAAATCCTGGACACATACCACCTACCCATGCTAAACCCAGAGCAGATCAATCTCCTAAACAAACCTATCACACCCTTTGAGATGGAAAAATTTATCAAACACCTCCCCAAAAAGAAGAGTCGAGCATCAGATGGCTTCTCATCTGAATTCTATCAAACCTTCATGGAAGAACTGAAACCAGTTTTTCTCAAACTGTTTTACACAATCAGAGAACAGGAAAATATCTCCAACTCCTTTTGTGAAGCTAGTATCACCCTAATTCCAAAACCAGACAGAAATGCCACAAGAAAAGTAAATTATAGGTCTATTTCCCTGATGAACATAGATGCAAAATATCCTGAACAAAATCCTTGCAAACCAAACTCAAAAGTACATCAAAAGCATTATCCACTTTGATCAAATAGGCCTCATCCCTGGAACTCAGGGGTGGTTCAACATATGGAAATCTGTCAATGTAATACACCACATGAAAAATCTTAAACACAAAAAACACATGATTATATCAATAGATGCAGAACAGGCATTTGACAAAATAAAACATCACTTCATGATCAAAACATTGGAGAGAACAGGCATGAATGGTTCATATCTCAACATAATAAAGGATATATGTAAAGATCCTAAAGCCCAAGTAGTACTTAATGGGGAGAGACTGAAGGAATTCCCATTGAGATCAGGAAATAGGCAGGAGTGTCCACTCTCTACTCTGCTCTTCAACATATACTAGAAGGGATACAAATTGGAAAGGAAGAAGTTAAGTTAGCCCTCTTTGTAGATGAAATGATTCTATACACAAGTGACCCGAGAACCTCCATCTCAAAACTCTTAAAGGTGATTAACTCCTTCAGTAAAGTAGCAGGGTACAAGATAAATGCCCCAAATCAGTAGCATTTCTGTATTCAAAAGACAAAGATACAGAAAAATAAATAAGCAACATTGTCCCATTTTCAATAGCTACAAAAAATAAAATGAAATACCTTGGAATAACATTAACCAAGGAAGTGAAAGACCTATACAATGAAAACATAAAAACACTCAAGAAAGAAACTGAGGAGACCTGCAAAAATGGAAAGACCTCCCATGCTAGTGGATAGGCAGAATTAACATTGTGAAAATGGCAACCTTACCAAAAGCATTACATAGATTTAATGCACTACCAATAAAAATCCCAACTTCTTTCTTCACAGAGATAGAAAAATTGATCTCAAAATTCATATGGAATGGAAGAAGGCCTTGGATAGCCAAGCATATCCTCAGAAAAAGAAACTCCTCTGGAGACATCACCATACCTGATCTAAAGCTATACTACAAACCCATAGTAATAAAAACAACATGGTACTGGCATAAAAACAGAAATATAGGCCAATGGAACATAATAGAGGACCCAGACTTTGTGTCAAGTAACTACAGCTACTTGATATTTGACAAAGGCCCTATCAAAGTAGACTGGGAAAAATACAGCATCTTCAACAAATGGTGCTGGACAAACTGGAAAACCATACGTAGGAAAATGAAACACGATCCACACATCTTGCCATGAACAAAAATCAAGTCCAAAAGGATCAAAGACCTCAATATAAAACTGGAAAGTCTGCTACTACTGGAAGAAAAAAATATGAGGAACCTTCCATGATATAGGAGTGGGAAAAGACTTCCTGAACAAAATCCCACCAGATCAGGAAATTATACAATCACTCAACCACTGGGATCTAATGAAGCTGAAAAGTTTTCTTCACAGACAAATGTACTATAACCAAAGCCAACAGATTACCTGCAGAATGGGAGAAAAATTTTGCAAGCTATACAACTACCAGAGGCCTAATTTCTAGAATTCAAAAAGAACTCCAAAGCCTAAACAATTAAACATCAAACAATTCCCTCACAAAATGAGGCAGAGAACTGCACAGGGAGTTCTCTGAGGAAGAAATACAAATGGCAAACACACATGTAAGAAAAGGTTCAACATCCTTAATCATAGGGAAATGCAAATTAAATCAACTATGAGATTCCACCTTACTCCAGTAAGGATAGCAAACATTAAAAAAAAAAAAAAAAATAACTAATGAAAACAAATGCTGGAGAGGCTGTGGACAAATAGGAACTCTCATTCACTGTTGGTGGGAATGTAAAATGATACAACCACCATGGAAAGCAATATGGAGACACCTGAAAAGGATGACTATAGACCTACCAACAGATCCTGTTATTCCCTTACTGTGCATTTTCCCTGAAAGCTCCAAGCCTCAGTTCAAAGAGATTTGCTCAACCATGTCTATGCTCAATTCATAATAGCTAAGAGCTGGAATCAACCCAAATGCCCATAGTTAAATGAATGGATAACTAAGTTGTGGTATATCTACACTATGGAATTCTACACAGCAGTAAGGGAAGCTGAAACAATGAAACTTGAAGAAAAATGGTCAAACTTGGAACAGATCATTCTCACTGAGCTCACCCAAACAAAGGAAGATAATCGTTGCATGGTCTCACTTATCTGTGGCTCTTAACCTGAATCTGCCTGAGTTGCTGTCATACCTAATAAGTACCTTGAGGACCAGTCAATAGGGAAGGTGGGATGGGAGGGGAGGGTGAGGGTGGGGGAGAGCTTAAGGGTGGGGGACACAAATAGGGACCCAAATGGAAATGGTACCATAAAATCCTATATTCTGAACAACAGGCTAAAACATTGATCCTCAGAAGGCCCATAGAGGGAACAACTTAACCACAAGGCCCTGGAGAGGATGTCATGAAGACTAACCTTAATCTTTTCCTGTTTACCTCCCCCCCACTCTGTATGCTCTCTTTTTCTTTTATATGCCTATCTTTTTTTTTTCCTTCATCTTCATTTGCTCTGACTTGTAACTCCCAGTACCAGCATGCAGTTAACTTTCACAATGAGCTGTTGATCAGAGAGACCTACAAGGTTTCCCAAAAGAAGAAAGATTTCTGTCAGAGTTCTTGATGACCCACCAAAGTTTAATGGTAAGGCCGTACTGCCAATGACACCATATGCTGTTGTGATGGAACATGGAGTGATCTGGTTGGAATCTGGAAGAGGGTCAATAGCCAGACAGTTAGCTTTTCTAGTGCCAGAGGGTGCTACATGAGTAACTGGGGGAAAATGACCAACATCTGACCAAACAACTCACAGTCTAAGCTACTCAGCAGCAAACAATCTGATTTGATGCTCAAACAAGTGCTATAGTGGCACACAGCCATGGAGGGTAACCAACTGCTCTTGATTTGGCTAACAGATCCCTTCAGTGGAATGGAAACTCATAGCTGGAACTTGGAAACAAGTCAAAACAATGTCCAAAAAATGAGTTTATTTTCCAATATCAAGCTCCCACCAATCGTGGGGTATAAGAGGGCCTGCACATATAAAATTCTCTCCAAAATAACAAGGGCCATCCCATCTATCTGGTGCTGACCTCTCTCTCTCTGTTAGAGAATCGGCTTCTCTTTTTCAGATGGATGCTGACACTGAAGGGAGGATCAGCCTATCCCACCTCACCAGGGCCCCAGCTGAAACCATAGAGCAACAGGGGAAATGGGCAATAGTGCAGCTTTCTTGGTTAACCTAACACCAGAACAACACTGGAGATAAACACAGAGATCATTCAACTTCCACTAAACCAGATATCCAGAGACACAGAGGCTCCAAAGACCTCATCACTGAAGTAGAATTAAAATGAACCCAACATGGCTCAGGGAAATTTGTGGAAAGAGTGTTAGAGCCACAAGTTGGATCATTATGCACAGAGACTTTGCCTCTCCCCCATAACTGTTGGCTACCCCCATAATCCATAACCCACATTCCCCAATGAGGAGAGTCCCTTCAAAGGGGGGAGGACAGAGAGGAGGCTACCGGAGGCACCAACATGAATGTAAAATTAAAATAAATTTAAATTAAAAAAAAATCAATTCCATGCAAAACCTCATTCTGACTGGCATTCAACAGGATATAACTATCAATTAAGGGGGAGGGGACAGTCAGGAAAGAAGGTGGAAAAAACTTAACATTATAACCATGGACTATGACTGGTTAATCTAAGACCCAGAATTGGGTTACCACTCACAATGATTTCTTGGCCCAGGAAAACCGAAAACAATGTAGACCATTGCCAAAACACCTGATTACTTTACAGGGCTAAAAGGTAAAATCCTTTTGCTGAAGACACCACATGTTGCAGTCACAGGACATTGGAATACCATGCTGTAACTTAAAGGGAAACTAGCTCCATCCTGGCTAGCCCTCATAGTTATCAGAGCCTTTTTGGAACTGCCAGAGGACAATGGTCACCAACAGCATGAATAAGCAGAGGACCCTTCAGAGTACAAAATCAATGATCTGGACAAGAATAGTATTATGCAGAGTCTACAGGTAACCAACTGTTCTCTGATTGGTCAGGAGTCCTGCTCAATGAAAAGGAATTCATATCTGGTACTGTAAACCAAGTCAGAATGCTATGGTCAGGATGTACTGGTATATTTTGTCAGGGACCTTCACTTCATCTATTGAAATGATCATGTGGTTCTTCTGATTAAGTTTAGTTGTGTGGTATATTATGTTGACCAATTTCCATTTGTTGAAATATCCTTGTATCCCTGGAATGAAGCCTGCTTGATCAAGGTGGATAATGCTTTTGATGTGGTGTTGAATTAGGTTTGTGAGAATTTTGTTCAGGAACTTTGCACTTAAGTTCTCATTGCCTTTGAACTCTAGAAATTTTACATTTTAAAAAATTTCTTCCACTACCCATTCAATGTTTAAAAGTGTGTTGTTCAGTCTCCAGGAGCTGGTGGAATTCTTTATAGGTTTTGTTGTTAATTTCTAGCTTTAAAGCATTGTTTTCTGATATAATGCAGGAAATTACATCATTTTGCCTGAATTTATGGAGGCATTCTTTATGGCCTAATAAATATATATTTCAGAGAAGGTTCCATGGGCAGCTGAGAAGAATGTGTATTCTGTAGAATTTGGGTAGAATGTTCTGCAGATGCTCCTTACTTAGTTCTAGTTGATCTACATTGTTGTTGAGGTCTGTTACTTCCCTGATTTTCTGTTTGGATGGTCTATCTATTGATGATAATTGAGTATTGAAGTCACAAGCTATGATGGTGTTAGTGTTTAAGTCAGTTTTGTTGTCAAGTAAGTTTTGTTTATAAATTGTGGTGTACCTGCATTTGATGCATACAGATTTATATCGTGATGTCCTCTTGTTTGATCATTCCCTTGTTGAGTAAGAAGTTGGCCTTTTTGTCCTTCTCCAATAACTGACTGCTGCTCCCACCATGCATAATCCACAACCCCATGGAGAGTTTCTGCACTGAGGAGGTTCTTACCAGAATGGAGGCAGGGATGAGGGAAAGGATGGAACCAATATATGATCTATCCATAATAATTACATAGATAATTTTAAAAAAGAAACAGAGAAGTGCATCCAATATTCTGTGAGCTCTGCATATATGCATGCATGCCCATGGCAGAAATTAGACATCTGAACCTGCACAGACAAAAGTATCTAAACCATATTACATAAACTACACATACCTATCCATGCACACATGCAAAAAATATATAGTTAATAGCACCTGCTGTTTCTTCATGGTCAAAGTTCCATATATTATTTGATTTTAAGATATTACTGGTGAACATGAGTTTCATAGTGTTTTAAAGATTTAATTAATTTATTTTTATTTATTGATTTGAGTGATAGAGAGAGCAAGAGAAGCATATGTATATATAGAGAGTGGGCATACAAGGACCTCTTGCCACTGCAAACAAAGCTCAGATGCATGTGCCACCTTGAACATCTGGTTTACATGGGTGCTGGGGAATCAAACCCGGGACCTTTGGCTTTGTATGCAACACCCCAAATGCTAAGCCTTCTCTCCAGCACCTCATAGTTTTTTAAGGATATAATTTTTGCATTCTAAAATTATTTAAGTAACTTATTTTTAACAGTGGACTTCTGTTGAGTACAAATCAGTAAGTCTGAATAAAAATCACACTGGATGAAGAGATTGATGTATTTGTGTGAGATCATTATTTTACTTTTTGCTTATTCTTCAACTTAGCAAAACTTAGTTCATCAATCCCCTTTCTGTCCTGAACTTTTATTGCTACAGGTCTCTGGACTCACTGGTTTTTGTACCTTCAGCAATATTTTCTTATGCATAGTATTTCCACCATAATTTGACATAAAAGTAACAAATTTTATTGATGAAAATGTGCTGTGTTTTTTAATATATATTTGTAATTAATTTATTCTTTATTTATTTGAGAAAGAGGGGAATATAGAGAAAGAGAGAATGGGCATGCCAGGGCCTTCACCCACTGCAAACGAACTCCAGTGCACCACCTTGTGTGTGTCCAGGGGAATTGAACCTGGATCCTTAGGCTTTGCAGGCAAGTGCCTTAACTGCTAACCCATTTGTCCAGCTCCTGTATTTTTTTATTAGACTTTATGCACTAAAGTCTATTATTATGTGAAAGTATTGTTGATAATGAACAGGAGTATAATGAATTACATTGGGCTTGAAAAGTAGATAAATTCAATCAACTTAACAATTACTTGAAAACTTTGTCTACTTAATAGGTTATTTGTGTATCTTTGTTCAAGTGGAGAAAAAATTAAGAAAGTTCAGGAAGTGGATAATCATTTTATAGAAGTTTAGTTGCATCATCTTTAATAGTTTAAAATTATATGTGACCTTCTTATATATAAAATTAAGCATCTTTTTAAATTGTGGCTAAGTATTTGACTGGAGGTTTGGATATGAATGATAAAGGAAGCTAGAAAAAAAACTGCACATTAAGTAACATGTGTCAATCTATGTACTGTATTCTTATTTTAAATGTATGTTACAGGAAGTCTTAAGTAGTACGACTAAAAACCCAGTTTCCAGAAACATAATGACATCTCACCAAACCAACATCCCTATCTTAATCTCCTTGATATAGGGATAGGTTTTATGTCCAGTCACCCAATAAAGAAAGGACATTTCTGAGTGTCTCAAGTTGAGTGAAGTGATTAACTTCTGTATATCATGGCTATCTTTTCCCTACATATGCACATATGTGGTGTTGTTGCATGTATGTTGCATGTTCACATAAGTATGGGATTGTTCTGAACCTGGAGCTCATTGATATAACTGGTAGCCTGAAAACCATGGAGAAGTTCCTGGCTGTCCTACCTAGTGCTGCAATTACAGCAGCACACAGCTGCACCCAGAAGGTACATGGGTGGTAGGGATCCAAACTTAACATAGAGAAAAAATTACTTTTATTGATATCAACACAATAGTAATATTGTACATATCAATAGATGATATGTGCTCATACTATCAACATAGTTGTTGCTAACTCTGTCAGATTAAAATTAAATATTCTATGTATTAGAGAGTTTTGGATTGTAAATATGCTAGTTTTGTTCAGAATAATCACCATTTGTGGAAATGAACTATAAGAAAAGGCCTCTTCAGAAAAGAGGCAGGGAGGACTGTAGAGATGGCATAGTGGTTAAGGAGCTTGCCTACAAAGCCAAAGGACCTCGAGATTAGATTCCCCAGGATCCATGTCAGCCAGAATCACAAGGTGGTGCACGCATCTGGAGTTGGGAGTTCGTTTGCAGTAGCTGGAGGCCCAGGTATGCCCACTCTTTCTTTCTCTTTCTATCTCCCTCTTCCTCTGCTCGTTCTCTCTCTCAAATAAATAAATAAGAATAAAATATAAAAAAAGAAAAGGGGCAGGGAGGAGGGAAAGGATGGTACCAAGATGTATTGTTTACATGCTAAATATGTCCATAACTAATAAAAATACAAATAATAAAAAATAAAATGTGGGGATGCATTATGTGAAAAGACTATAGAAATATTTGTTATGGACCTTAGAAATGACTTTTCTCAGAATATTGATGTGAGATTTTTGTTTGTTTGTTTTTCTGCAAAGTTTCTGACTTGTAATTTGCCACAAAGTTAATCTTACATCCATGCATTCCATCTATCTAAAGAAATGTGACCAGGTCTCCTCTGCCTTGATGTACTTTTCGTCTGAACAACAAAGATGACCAATATTGATATGAAATGTTTAGAGATGCTGACTGAGTTTATTGTATATTCTTCACCATACTTCCTCATTGATCTGGTTGCACTTTTGAGCAAGAACAAGTGTGTATGTGTTGGAAGTGCTGACTGTAACACTCAAGACAATGACAATGTGGTTAGTAATAAATTGCCCACAGAACTGCCAAAACTGACAAAAGGTGGGCTTACTGTGACTACATTTGGGACTGGAATGTGTGTGCGCTGAATCAGCAGAGTCCAAGAGGTTATACCCCTAAAAATAATTCCCTCTAAGGAATATTTAAGGAATATTCAAAGTCAAAAATTTCTTGCATTTTCCCATACAATGTTTAACTTCTTCATGTATAACTGTATTTTTCCTGTTTTTTTTTTTTTTTTTTTTTTTTTTTTTTTTTTTTTTTAAGGCAGACCTAGTGGTGCATGCCTTTAATGCTGAGGTAAGGGGATCACTGTGATTTTGAGGCCACCCTGAGAATACAGAGTGAATTCCAGGTTAGCCTGTAATAGAATGAGACCCTACCTTGAAAAAACAAAAACAAAACAACAACAACAACAAAAACTTCAATGGTTTAAGCAACTCTAGGTGTGAGTTTTCTCACTGTCAGGCTCTGCTCTGAGAAACAGCCAGTCAACTCTTGGGTATATGAATCAGAATCAGTATC
Source organism: Orientallactaga sibirica (assembly GCA_036365145.1). Classification (NCBI taxonomy): domain Eukaryota; kingdom Metazoa; phylum Chordata; class Mammalia; order Rodentia; family Dipodidae; genus Orientallactaga; species Orientallactaga sibirica. Next base: position 7,961,779 of record JAEOAD010000010.1, on the reverse strand, counting down.
TGAAGTTCCAGGGATATGTCCCAAATGGACAACTGCTTTAATATTCAAATACCCTAAATCATATTATAAATATAAATTATGCATAATAAAATTCACTTTAAATGAAATTAACAATTAAACATTTATCATCTAGTAATATTTATGAACTAAAATCTTAAGAGAAACCAATGATTTATAGATATGAATACTTCTCCTCCTCCTCCTCCTCCTCCTCCTCCTCCTTATTCTTCTTCTTCTTGGATTTTTGAGATAGGGTCTCACTTTAGCCCTGGCTGTCTTGGAATTGACTGTGTAGTCTCAGGCTGGCCTCAAATTCACAGCGATCCTCCCACTTTTGCCTCTTGTGTGTTGGGATTGAAGGCATGTGCCACCATGCCCTGTTGTACATTTCTTTTTTTAAAACTTATGTATTTATTTATTTATTTATTTATTTATTTATTTGAGACAGAGAAAGAGGGAAGAGAGAAAGAGAGAGAGACAGAGAGAGAAACAGAGAGAGGAGAGTGTGAGTATGTGCATGCCAGTATTTTCTGCTATTGCAAACAACTCCAGACACATGTATCATTTTGTGCATCTGGCTTTACCAGGATCCTGGGAAATGGAACCTGGGCTATTAGCATTTGCAAGAAAATGACTTTACATTGATCCATATCTCCAGGCCCAAAATGAATATTTCTTAAAATGAAGATTCAAATACCTTGAGAGAAAACATTTAAACTTCATTGAAAGGAAGAGAATTATAAATTCTCAATTTATTTTACTCTATTTTATACTCTTATGCACACTCCTCTTAGGTTAATCCTAAACTATATTACTTGTGTAACAAGTGCCCATTGTCTATTACACAATTTATGATCCCCTCCATGGACCATATATTCCTTATTTTAAGACACTCCAAACAGCAAAAGCAAATAATATTTAGTGGTTTGAAAAGGCATCAATGAATTTAAGTGTGGGTAGTTGGTTTTTACAGCCCATTTTAAATTTTCTTTTCATGGCTAGTGCAAGGAATAGTCTAATAATGTATGTTATTTGGGGATTCAAATGTATTGTGCCTTTTATTATTATTTTTTATTATTAGCTGTAATCATAGTAACAACTACAGTGAGCTACGTTTTCCAGTTTTTAAATAAGACTGTTTAGGGAAGATATGTAAACATATTTCTAGTTTCTAATACATAATTACAAAACAATAATAATTTCATTACCTTATTAAATTAAGCATGAATTCACAGAAAAATATTAAATCTTTTTTTTTTTTGTATGTAAAAGCATAGAGCATTTATTCTGCAGAATGAGCCAGCATGCAGGGGTCAACCAACCATTTGTACAAAATGGTAACCCCAGAAGGAGCTTGCAGGCTCCTTTTAAGCATAGCTAAGGGAATTTTGGCAGGCTTTTAGTCTTTTACATGATTGGCTAATTTGAACAGTAACTGTACTTGTGTTTTATTGATTGGTCTTAGGGTTTTGGTGGCTAGGTCTCGTGGAATTCTAAGCGGGTGAGGTAATCTCCTAACGTGATTGGCTAAGCAAATGGCAGTTACATTTGTATACCTTTGATTGGTTGGGGCGAAAGGGACAAGTCTGGTGACTTTACAGGAACTGACTCAGCCTTTTTCTGGTCATGGCCCTTTGTTTAAGGTTTCCCAGAAATCTTGTCTGTCCCTCCAGGAAATTGAAACTTAGGCCTAGCTAGGGTGGTGCCTTATTGAAGCCTGTCATGGCATCAGTTTGGTCCCTTCATTCTCCCCTTCAGTATGGCCTCATCTCAAATCCTTGAGATGAATCCAAAAGTTGGTACTGTTGTCTCAGAACCATTAATTGTACTGTGGCTAAGCGATCCTTAACAAATTTGACCAAAGCATTAATAAAACAGGGCCCACAAGTGAGGGCAAGCAGCAAAAGGATAAGAGGACCTGTCAGGGCAGAAATTAAAGTTGTTAGCCAGGGGGACCAGTTAAACACAGATTAGTACCAGTTTTGGGATTGTTTTCTTTCCAACTTTTTTTTTTTTCATGAAATCTTTTTCTAAGTATAGCCATAGATTCTTTTACAACACCAGAATGATTAACATAGAAACAACATTCCTCCTTTAAAGCAACACAGACCACCTTGTTGTAGGAATAGTAGGTCTAAACCTTGTCTGTTTTATAGAACTACTTCAGCTAGGGAAGAGAGGGAGTCTTGTAGATGTACAATAGATTTTTCTAACTGTTCCAGGTCTGCATCTATGGCTAGCCATAGGGCCCTTGTTTTATAAAATATAAGTCTAAGATTTGGATGGAAAGAAGCATTTCATTAGTAAAGTCAGTTATCTGTTTAAGATCTATCAGGGCAGGATGGGGGGTTATCCATACATTTACATAAGGGGTACACTTGGCTCTTAACAGGGTGAAGGGAAAAATATTAAATCTTATCATGAGTATTACACATACAGAGATAGCTTGAATAAATGTTTCTATTCACATGAACAGATTTGGTTAATATCGGTTTTAGCAAAGCATTCATTTCTTTAAAAATTTATTATTAATGAATGGAACTGTAAGTAATTTACGATGACACAGTTGCTTTTCTTGGCTGTGTTGGTTTTCCAAGAGTCTTTACTATGTTGTGCCAATTTCTTCTCCTCTTCCACAGTCATCCATGCTTGATTACTCATCAGTAGACAGTATCATTTTAATCTCATTCCCAGATATTTCCTCCCATCCTGCTCCCAAACTACGGCAATCAATGGCACTTGTAATTGCTGTGTTATCTTTTTTCCTGTAGATAACTATGTTTCATATTAAGAACATACACAATTTCCATACATAGAATGCATTCATATTTTTAAATAAATTAAATTGAAATCTCACACACAGGATGCTAATAATAATAATAATAATAATAATAAACGAATCCAGCCATTGTGGAGTACACTCAGGAGGCAGAAGTAGGAGGATTGTCTTGAGTTTGAGGCCAGCCTGGGACTACAGAGTGACTCCAGAGCAACTTGGGCTAAAGTAAACAAGATCCTACCTTGAAAAACCAAAATAATAATGATAAATAAAATATAATTATAATAATAAACATCACCAAAAATAAATGCCAAGAGACTTCTATTATTTCCATCCAATCAGTTAAATACTTATTCTCTACATTTTCTAGTTTGTTCTTTATTTTCATCTACATTTTATATATTACTTATTCCAATGAAACATTAGCTTTGTTTCAGTGTATAACATGTAATAAATGATCTACATCTATCTCAATGATTACAAGGTGTGGTAGTTTGAATATACGGTCCCCAATATATTCAGTGTTTTATTAGTTTATAGTTTGCATCTGCAATCACCTTGCTAGAGGCAATGCCACTGGGGGCGGATCTTAAGGTGTGGTGGTGGGTTTGAGATTCCATTGTAAAGATATGCAAAGTGTGCCTAATAGGAGTTCCTGAAGTGTGCTGTGGCTTGAATGTAGCTTTGCTCTGCGTGCTGTGTGGCTGGTTGTTTTTTTTCTCTCTGCTTGGCCCTGTGAAGGCAGGCCAGCTTCTTCTGCCTTTATGGAACTTCCCCTGGATCTGTAAGCTTCAATTTGAACATTCTTATGGTCTTATCTATCAGTTAAATACATTTCAGTTTCAAAAGTAAAACAAATCCATGACAATCCGCGAAGTTATCATATCTCCCCAAAATTTTGGAATAGATGTATAAAGTTATGAAATTTGTTCTCTTTATAAGTATCACTTATTTTCAATTATAATTTTATTATTTTACAGTGGTAACTGCAATGTAATAATTGATTGAAAATTTACACTATTTGTTCTAGATAAATTCATAAGTTCTTTGTTTAGAAGTTGAGGAAATTTTACTGTTTAAATAATATAAATCATTAAGACCTCCCTTTGTCAAAATTTGCTAGAGTAGTTGGTGGTAGGAAGGATTCACAGTTTCATGAGGAAAAGGATAATTTACAAAATAAAATCTGTTATTGGCCAGGCATAATGGCACACACCTTTAATTCTAGCATTCAGATGGCTGAAGTGTGAGTTCAAAGCCATTTTAGGCTCCTTAGTAAGTTCCAGGACAACCTAGATTAGAGTGATATTGTAGCTTTAAATTGCCCCAAACAGGGCTGGAGAGATGGCTTAGCAGTTAAGGCACATATCTGTGAAGCCTAAGGACCCTGGTTTGATTCTCCAGATCCCACATAAGCCAATTGCATATGGTGGCAGATGCATTCTGGCATTCATTTGCAGTGGCTAGAGGCCCTGGTTTGCCCATTCTCTCTCTCCCCCTCTTGTCTCAAATAACTAACTAAATAAATAAAATGCTCCAAAGCAGAAATTCAGAATTGTCTGAGAGTTTAAAGCTAAAGTAGACTTAAAACGCACTCATCAAGGGTTAGGATTTTTGTGAAAAAAGGGGCAAAAAGAATGTAAGAGCCACAGGGTGGGAGGTATAGCAGTTAGCATCAGGCTGCTGAGATGAACTTCCAAACAAGGCAGTTTGGATAGGAGGAAGGGAAGTTATTGAAGATAGAGGGGAAGTTCCATAATGGCAGAAAAAGTTGGCCCCATTTCCACTGTCCAAGAAGAGAGAGAAAAAGATTTCAAGGACACAGCCATATTTTCAATTCAGGGACAAAATAAATCATGACCTGGAAGAACATGTTCCCTCTCCAGCCAACACTGTCTAAAAAGAGTTTGCATTTATATCATAGTATTCCCTCAGGCATCCTCTCCATTGTTTTAATGTAAAGCAGCTGGATGATCTTCCTTAAGATTACTAATGTATTTGACAATAGCATCTTCAGCAAGCAGTCTCTGTACTAGTAATTTTATATTTGCTTGAGGTTTTCCAACTTAAAATCTTAAATCTCTTAATCACATATTGTTAGCCAAGCACATCAATCCATTACAAATTTAAACTTGATCAAACTCTCTGGGCTTGAGTAGCAAAACACAGCCATCCCTTATGACAGTAGCTCAGTTTCAGCAAGGTTTTCTGCAGTTTTTCCTTCCCCCTAAAAAGTATATAATCCAATCATCCAAATACAACTCTGTCTGCACTTAGCATTCTCAAACTCTCACCAGAATGGTCCATAAAAATTGGCTTACCAGTAGGAAACAACTTGACGTAATGCTCATACAAGTGCAGTAGTGGCAAACAGCCATGGTGGGTAACCAACTGCTCTTGATTTGGCTAACAGATCCACTCAGTGGAATGCAACTCATTGCTGGAACTGGGAAACAAGTCAAAACCAGGTACAAAAATAAGCTCAGTCTCCAAGAGCAAGATACCACCAAATGTGGGCTAGAAGAGAGCCAACACATACAAAATTCCCTCCAAAACATACACGGTCATCCCCTCTACCTAGTACTAACTTTTCTCTCCGTTGGAGAATTTGCTTATCTTTTTTCAGGTGGACAACGAACCTGAAGGGATGATCAGCTAACCACACCTCACCAGGGCCCCAGCTGAAACCATAGAACAACGCAGGGGAAGGGCAAGAGTTCAGCGTTCATGGCGATCACGACACCAGAAAAAGGCTGAAGGAGATAAACACAGAGAACATCCAACTCCAACTAAGCCAGATATCCAGAGACACAGAGGCTCCCAAAACCTCATCACTGAAACAGAACTAAAATGACCCCAAAGTGGCTCAGGGAAACTTGCAGAAGAGGGGGCAGAAAGATTGTTAGAGTCACAAGTTGGGGCTGTATGCACAAAGACTGGGGCCTACACCCCAGAACTCTTGACTAACCTCACAATGCATGACCCACATTCTCCATTGATGAGGGTCTCTTTGAAAGTGGGAGGACAGGGAGGAGGACAATGGAACCAATACTATGAATGTAAAATCAGAATAATATAAATAAAAAAAATAAATTAATTAAAAAAATGGCTTACCAGTCCAGAGGCATCTTCAGTTGCAAGCACGAAATCTCCCATTCTTCACATGCACAAATTCCAAAAGACCAAAATCTACATAGACTTAGCCATTCTACCTCACTCTCAGTACCAAGTCTATAGAAGTCAGCATCAAGCCGCTGAGAAGAACTTCCAAACCAGGCAGTTATATGAGGGTCCTCACTATTGCTGGGGTTCATTGGCCACAAAATTTATTGAAGACAGAGAGGAAGATACATAATAGCAGATGAAGTTGGCCCCACTTCCACAGGTCCAAGCAGAGAGAAAAAGCCACAAGCTACACCAGCACCACTTAGGAACTCCAGGCAAAGCTTGAGCACTTTGCATGTGTTTAAACTGGAATACCAATTCCAACCACATATCTTAGGGCTGGATCCTAGGATCCACCCACAGTGACAGCTCCTCCATCCAGGTGCCTGCAGATCTAAATTACAACCTTTAATAAAATCCTGAATATATTGGGGTCCTTCCATTCAAACTAGCACAGGAAGGAACGAGGGAATATCCAGAAGCATTTCCTCCTGTCCACCACAATGGCTGCAGCTCTCACAACTCATAACCCACAACTCTTTGGTGAATAGCAGCAATCCCAATAAGGAGGGCCCTCACTGGAGTGGGGATAGGGAGTAGGGAAATGATGGTACCAACACATGATGTGTCCATTCAAAGTCTCTACTTAATAAACCAGAGGAAAAAAATGAGTTCCTAGTGTAATCAGTGCATATAAAGTGTGCTTGCAGAAAAAAAAAAAAATCAGCCAGGTGTGGTGGTGCACACATTTAATTCCAGGACTCAGGAGGAAGAGGTAGGAGGATAGATCAGGGTGAGTTCAAGGCTACCCTGCAATTGCATAGTAAATCCCAGGTCAGGCTGAGGTAGAGTGAGACCATACCTCAAAAAAAAAATCCAATATAACAATGATTTGAACTTTCTATAAAAAGATGGATAAAATACTTATTTAAATTATTTGCTGCAGGCAATACTAAAGTATAACACATTATATTTTGCACTATTTTACTGGTGAGGAAATAAATTTTTCACTTTTATTAGTGAGTTTTTGATGAGTAGAATTATGTAGGTAAATTTGGGAAAATCTATTGAGATATTTGGATGAAATTCTTTATATATGATATATGCAAATATTTCCCAAGTTATAAGTTTACCTGAGAAAACTTATATCAATATTATCCTCAATCATATGGAAAATAAACTTTAAAATAATAATACATTTTTATTACATATCAATTCTTTTCATCCAAACAGTTAAATACTTCTCATTCCCTATGAATGGAATGTGATATTGTTTAAGGAAAGAGAATACCATATGGTAACTAAAGCAATGATTGTCATAAATATTAAAAATAAAGTAAAATATTTAACTATATTAAAGCTTACTTAAAGATTTACTATCAACAGTATTTCTTGTTACTTTTACAATACCAAAATACAATGGCACAAGTAATCTTATCACTTAAATGTGTCATATAATTTTTTTTTGTATATTGTATTTTCCAAATATAATTATCAGTTGAAATAATGTGCCTATAGCAAGTATATACAGATTTTTATATGTGTACATATCGTCTATTCAATAACAAAGTGCTACCTTTTTTATTTCTGATTTTTTTTTCTTTTCTCATAGCCCTGACAGTGATTTCCATTCAAATGCTTTTTTTACATTAAGTTGGTATTGGTTCCTGGGAGTTTACGTGTGAGATTTCACTTTAAGAATGACATTTATAAGGCTTTAGAAAATATTAGTACTCAGGCATGAAATAGATCTGTAGTTTTTTTTTTTATATTCATCTTTTCCTTGTTTCAGTTGTTGGCTATACAATTACTAATTTTATAAAATAAATGATTGAATTCTATCTCATTTGAATCAACTTTCTATTCATTATCTGCTTCCTTACAATGTGGTACAATCCTATGTGAAAAATTCAAATGGAATTCACATGTGGAAATACTTAGATAATTATGATTTTTGCAAAAGTTGTTTTTCATTTACAATTTCATACTTGATAATATTTAATGGACTTGTAACAATGCTTCAGTTTTTATTAATTTTGGGGGCTGGAGAGATGGCTTAGCAGTTAAGGCCTTTACCTGCAAAGCCAAAGGATCCTGTTTCGATTCTCCAGGACCCACATAAGCCAGATGCACAGGAGGGCATATGCCCAGTACCCACGTAAGCCAGATGCACAAGGAGGCACATGCATCTGGAGTTCGTTTGCAATGGCTACAGGCCCTGATGTGCCCATTCTGTTTCCTCTCTCTCTCTCTCTCTCTCTTGCAAATACATACATACATACATACATACATACATACATACATACATACATACATTTTTTTAAAAAGAATGGATTCCATCCTACAGCTCCTGGAGTTCATTTGCAGTGGCTGGAGGCCCAGGCATTCTCTCTCTCTTTCTCTCTCCCTCTTTCTCTCTAATAAATAAAGAAAATGTATTAGATAAAAAATTCTTTTGAATTATTAATGCTCTACATACAATTTCCTTATTCTTTATTGTTCAATCATACCAGAAATAAATTATTTGTAGAATTATAATATTATTGACAAAATGAATTTGATGTAATATAATTTTGTTAATTTTAACCATTAATATAATAATTGCTTCAATGTCTATAAATTTATTTTTATATTTATTTTTATTTTATTTATTTGAGAGTGACAGACATAATGAGAAAGAGACAGATAGAGAGAGAATGGGTGCACCAGGGCTTCTAGCCACTACAAACAAATTTCAGATCCATGAGCCCCTTTGTGCATCTGGCTTACGAGGGTCCTGGGGAATTGAGCCTCAAACTGGGTTCGTTAGCCTTCACAGGCAAGTGTTTAACTGCTAAGCCATTTTTCCAGCTCTAAATTTACTTTATGACACTTTATTTGTTTAAATTAATATCAAATATTTCTTCTATTAATCCATTCTTTTATATTCCCTTCTAAGCACTATTTTGTCTCCATTCCAAATATACTAGAAACATATATGCTTTAAGTTCCTAAAAAATATTTTTCTATTTTTTAACAATTCACACACATATATACTGATAATCCCTAACAACTTAGTTTGTACTTTTTATTTAATATCCTTTATTCGAATTTTCTGCTTTTTACTTTATTCATACTTTTATAATTGTACTAATTAGCTGAAGGATGTCTGTGTGTGTGTGTGTATGAAAATTTTACCATACTAATAAAGTGAATATGTTTGTTTTTACATAAAGAAGTAAATCTTCTCTCTCTTGGTTGTTCATCTCTCCTGAACCTTCAGGTCCCTGTTCTGTAAGCTGCCTTCATCTCAGCCCATCTGGGCTGGTGGGATGATGCCCCCCTTACTCTCACATGGATTCTCAACCCTTCCTGCCTTCCACATGGCAGGAGCTTTCTATACTTTCTTCTCTTTATCTAAAAAAGTCTTTTACAAAGTAAATCCTAACTGTTTGATACTGTGTTATAGAGCATCTTCAACATTTTCTAAACTACTTATTTATATATTTATTCATTTATTTAAGAGAGAGAGAGAGAGAATGGGCGCACCAGGGCCTCCAGGACTGCAAATGAATATGAGCCCCTTGTGCATCTGGCTAATGTGGGTCCCAGGGGAATGAGACCTGGGTCCTTTGGGTTTGCAGGCAAATGCTTTAACCCCTAAGCCATCCCTCCAGCCCACTTTCTGAAGTTTGTTATACAGTAACTTCATAACTGTGTTGAGAAGGCCACTTCACATAATACACAGTACAAAATAGTAAAGGTATATTATTAGGACCATTCCAGAAATTGTTGGATGACCCAGTGGATAAAGATGCTTGGAAAGATGCAGCCTGGGTTCCATTCCCTAGAACCCATGTAAAGCCAGATGCACAAAGTGACACATGCATCTATCTGGAGTTTGTTTGCAACAGCAAGAAGCCCTGGTGTGCATCATTCTCTCTCTTCTCTGTCACTGTCTGCTTGCAAAAAAATACATGAAATATTTTTTAAAAGAGAAGAAGTGGAGCATTAGTCCATCACTCCACACCATGGGTGGTCGTGAGCTCTTGCCCTATGCAAGATTTATTCCATGTTCTGAATTATACATGCTCAGCATCCTGATCCCACCTATACTCCACTTGCTCCTGTTTGTTCATGGGGATTCCCTTTCCCCTCTGATCTCTCTACCTCTGCTGCGGATGTCATTCCTGATAACTTTCACAGGCTCTTGCCATCCTCTCTTATTTCCTTTAAGTATTAGAAAATATTTTATAAAGAGCCTAATTAATGCTACTTTATTTTATCTTAAACCCATCAGTTGTTCCATTAATCAAAACACTAGCTCATAAACGAAAGTCTATAAATATACATTGCAGCACTGGTTTTGAAAAATGCATTTAGTAATAGAATTTATGTATTTTATATTTTTGCAGCAAGGGAACATAGATAAATAATCTTAGAGTAATTAAAATGTTAATAAATCAGAATTCTAACATTACCAAAATAGACATAGTCACTAGAAATTTACTGTCAGAAATGCTAGATCTTTTCCTCAGAATACAATGATATTCTTGCTTGTTTTGATAGAAGGTTCAAAATTCTAAATGCCTCACTCCATTTGATGTCCAGATGAATCAGTTAATTAATTTCAATATCCCAAATACATTGGTGGTATCTCTGTCCCATTCCCTTGTCATATTGGCATTTCAGGTAAAACATTTTTGTCTCATTTTATTTTAGTAGCAAGACATTACAGCATTTTAAATAAAAACCAATATCTTACATTCTAGCAATTCAAAGGGTTAGAAATTTTAAATTGTAAACTTATAATTATATAGCACATTTGCAAATATCCTGTGCCTTTGCCTTGTTATTATTTTTATGAAAACTATGTTTTTTAATAATTCATCAAAATATGAGGAAAGAAGAGGTAACAAAGGTTTTGGTATCAATCCAACAGGACAAATGTAATAAGTGATGAAATAGTCTTGAAGTCTGGAGATCCTGGGTTATAGTAGCTGCCTGCTCAAACTGGGGATAGTGCTCTATCCTTTGAGGCAATGCAATAGAATGAGGTATTTCAAAAATTACCTTGAAAGTGAAATTGATCTATTATCAAGCTAGAGAAAACAGAGAAAATTAGTAAGATATACTTGTTCAAAAATAACCTTAAACTTTATAAGAAATGTACATAATAAGAATTATAAATCATAGTTTCCAAGTAGTTTAATAAATATATCAATTCTGGATAGGAAGACTGAAATTGATAAAGGCACTACTATATTTCAATTGATTTCTCAATTAAAAACAAAGATAACTGAAAACAGAAAATACAAATTTTAGAAAAATTTAGAGTTGAGTGTACATACAATGATAGGTAATGTGTTTTAAAAGTGAGAAATTAACTTACTATCAAAATGATTTAACTAATTAGGTTTAACAAAACAGACTCTATGTGCATTTTTATGAGTATGTATTCACAGAATTTGATTTCTGAAACTTAATGAAAAAAATAAAATATCTTGGAATAACACTAAACATAGATGAGAAAGACATTTATAATGAAAACATAAAAACATTCATGAAAGAAATTGAGCAGGACTTGAGAAGATGAAAAGACATCCCATGCTCCTGGATAGGCATAATTAACATTGTGAAAATGACAATCCTACCAAAAGCAATAAACAGGTTTAGTGCAATACCAATAAAAATACCAGCATCATTCTTCACAGAGATAGAAAAAAATCTCAAAATTCATATGCAATGGCAGCATGCCTCAGATATCCAAACATATCCTCAGCAATACCTGATCTGAAGCTTTATTACAGAGCCATAGTAACAAAAATAGCATGGTACTGGGACAAAAACATGAATATAGACCAATGGAGCAGAATTGAAGACCCAGACTTTAGGTCAAGTAACTACAGCTACTTGATCTTCAACAAGGCCCCAATAACCTAGACTGGAGAAAAGACATCATCTTCAACAAATGGTGCTGGACAAACTGTTTAGCCATAAGAAGAGAAATGAATCTAGATTCAAACGTCTTGCCATGCACAAAAATCATTCAAATGGATTAAAGATCTCAATATAAGACCTGAAACTCTTCTCTTACTGGAAGAAAAAAACAGGAGGAACTCTCTATGATATGGGAGTGGGGAAAAACTTCATTAACAAAACCCCAATAGCTCAGGAACTTAAACAATCACTCAAGAAATGGAATCTCATGAAGCTGAAATTTTTCCATAGACAAGCACACCATTATCAGAGCCAATAGATTAAGCACAGAATGTGAGAAAAATTTTGCCAGACATATAAAAGACAGAGGCCTAATATCCAGAATCTACAAAAAACTCAAAAGCCTAAAAAAAAAAAATCCACATTCAAAATGGGGCTGAGGACTGAATAGGAGTTCTCAGAGGTAGAAATACAAATGGCAAACATGTACTTAAGAAAATGTTCAATATCCCTAACCATCAGGGAAATGCAAATTAAAACAACTATGAGATTCCACCTTACCTAGTAAGGATGGTAAATATTAAAAAATTAAATGAAAACAACTGATGGTGAGGATGTGGAGAACTAGGAACACTCATTCACTTTTGGTGGGAATGTAAGCTTGTACAACCACTATGGAAATCAATATGGAGACTCCTGAAAAGGGTGAATATAGAGTTACCAACAATAGAGTTACCCAGTTACTCCCTTACTTTGCATTTACCCTAAAAGCTCCATGCCTCAGTTTAGAGATATTTGCTACACCATGTTTATAGTTGCTCAAATCATAATAGCTAACAACTGGAATCAACCCAGGTGTCCATCATTGGACGAATGGATAACCGAGATGTGGCACATCTACATGATGGAATGCTGCACAGCAGTAAGAGAAAATGACACAGTGAAAATTTTAGATAAATGTTTGAACTTGGAACAGATCATACTCAGCAAACTCACACAATTACAGAAAGATAATCATCTCATGGTCTCACTCATTTGTGGTTCCTGACCTGGATCAGTCTGAGTTGCTGACATACATGATGGACATCTTGAGGCCTGGGCAATAGGGAGGGTACAGTTTGGGGGGGAAGGGGTTGGGTGTGGGGAGAACACAAATCTGAACCCAAATTGAACTGGTACCATGGAAACCTATATCCTGGAAGACAGACAAAAAAGTTAAACCCTCAATATGACCTGAATCAAAGGGCCTGGGAGAGGGTGAGATGAAGCCTAACCTTAAATTTCTCCTATTTCTTTTATTTTTTCATTTTCTTTTTTCCTTGGCACTGGCCTGTAACCAGTATGCAGTTAATACCCACAATGAGCTCTTGATCTGAGGGACCTACAAAAATCTCCCAAAACAATACAGAATTCTGTCAGAGCACTTGATTACCTATCAGACATTAATGGTAAGACCTTACTGCTGAAGATAGCATTTGCTATTGCCATCCATGGAACATAGAGAGACCTGGTTGGAATCTGGAAAAGGGCCAGTTCCCAAAAACTTAGCCCGTCTACTAGTGACAGGTGCTACGTGACCTACTGGGGAAAAGTAGCCAACGTCACTCCAAGCAATTCGAGGTCTAAGCTACTCAGAAGCAATCTGATATGATGCTCACACAAGTGCAATAGTGGCACACAGCCATATTAGGTAACTAACTGCTCTGAATTGGCCAACAGATCCACTCAATAAAAGGAACCCATATCTGGAACTGGGAAACAAGTAAGAATCATATACAGGTTAATTATTTTGCTCACCACTATCAAGTTCCCACTAATCTTGGGTTATAAGAGGGACTATACCCATTAAATTCTCTCAAAATTAATAATGGTTATCCTATTTAACCTGTGTTGACTTTACTCTCCATTGGAGAATCTGCTTCTCTCTTTCAGATTGGAGCAGGACTTGAGAAGATAAATAAGCCATTACACTTCAGCCTTGCCCCAGCTGAAACCACAGAGGAATTGGGAAAATGAGAAATAGTGCCGCTTTTTTGGTGAACCTGATATTAGCACAAGAGTGAAGGAGATAGACACTGAAGACAATGAATACCTACCAAAGCAGAGATACAGAGGCTCCTAAGAGCCTACCACTGAAATAGACCATATATATATATATATATGAATGAAAATGTTTGTAGAATTTTCAAGTCATAGAAAACAATAACAAAATCCATAAATGTAACAACTTGGAAAGTACTTTAAGTGTGTAAAGTAAAAGTGCAACATTTTAAAAACTCACTGTGATTGTATAGGGCAAATAACAAGTTAGGCAACTGTGTCAATATACATGACAATGAGTTATTGTCTTTATTTTAATAATCATTGAAATTTAATGTAAAATAATACCACAAAAGAAATAAATTTATAGTAAGATCCTATCCATACTCATGAATACAATATTAATTTGCCCATAAACTTGCTGATTGAATAGTTTATAATTTCAAGTCTAGAAATTGAACATTTTAATAATAATTTTCTGTTTTATGGATGTTATACTAGGACAATAATTCTTAGTAACAAACTTCATTTCTGAATGATATTCATGTCAAATACATCAAAATTCTTCTGAAGTATGCAAACACAAATACACAGTTGCTAAATCTAGACTCTAAATAATTAGTAAATGAATTAGTTAATGTATTATCTTTACTTTCGACAGGGATGAAAGAACCTAACATACATTCTAGAAGTTCATTAAAGCGGCAAATAAACTAAACTAAATTCACCATTAAATGGAATTGTTCTCCCTTAAAAAATATTTGAAATAAATAAAACATTAAAGACCTCCAAAATCAGAATATATTTTAATGAAGAAAATATTTATAGACTATACTTAACAAGGAAAAAATAAAATGGCAGGTGAATACTTCATAATTCATTGAATTAAAATATATTTTATATAAATATTAATAACATATTTTTAGAATATTTTCTAACTGGAAAATAATTATTAGTCACTGACTCAAGAGGTGAATGTGGCATGGTTTTATATGTACTAAAAGGAATGTTGCCTCATAACCACATAAACATGCAATCTTAATCTATTATTATAGCAGATTATAGCCTGTTCTGTGTTTCTCTTCATATATGGAAAGAAGGGATAAACCTGGGGAGGGCCTGGTCTGGGAGTGTAGGCTTTTTGGAACTTCCTGTTGCCGAGAGGGAATGGCTTAGTATGTTGTCCTGGAAGTACTGTATGTTGGGACTGGTTCTGGTTGACTGTTTTGCAGACGCTTCATGAGGTGATGATATAGGGGTGATTCCATCAGTTAGGTCAAGTGGTAGACAAGTGCAGAGGTCAAAATCTTGAATACAACTGGAAGCAGATAAATTCATTTACAAGACTTTGACCAAGGAGAGCTCGGGCACCTTCACCACTGTCTTCACACTGTGCATCATACCTGATGGATCCCAATGCTAGTCCCTGTTCACCTTAGCCAGGAAGAATTATTCTTAAGAGGGGTTTTAACAGAAAGTCTGGGTGGAGTGTGGTGATGCACACCTTTAATCCCAGCACCTAGGAGGCAGAGGTAGGAAGATAATAATGAGTTCAAGGCCACACTGAGATGACATAGTGAATTCCAGGGCAGCCTGGGCTAAAATGAGACTCTACCTTGAAAAAAAAAAAAGTCTGGAAAGTAGGGGAAAATTTTCCTCCTGTACAGTGAGAACCACAGGCTGACAAATGATCTTATGGAGAATACTGATCCATAATTTGGTTGTACCTGATCTTTACCTCTATTCAGACTCCTAATCCCTGTGTACAGCACTACCTCCTACAATGCACAGCCTATTCTAATCCACCATCAAGGATTTTTGACAATAACTCAAGTTCTTCAAGCACAGCCTCTTACAAAAACACAAGCACACACATGCATGTACACATACACATACACCAACACCCACAAAGAGACAAATACGTTGGGGGGAGAAAATGTCACTCAGGTTAGTTTATGATTTTACCACTTACAAAAGGAATAACCTGATTTATTTGTTAATCTAATTGAACCTTAGATTTATCTCCAATGAAATAATAATAAATAAACATAACTCTAATGTGTTACATATATATGATATATGATATATATATATATATATATATATATATATATATATATATATATATAATAATCTTATATGACTACAAAAAGTCATATTAAAGATTATTTTAAAATAAAATGAATGGTACAAACATTATTTCTAAAATAGTTGAAACTTCATAAAACACATTTACCAAACAAATACCATAGTGTCATTGATATACTATTTGTGCTGTATTGCTTCAAATTTAGTCAGATGCAATATGAATAGAGAGTGACAGTAAATAAGGAGAAAGTTTATAATTTAAATGTGCTTCTGAGACTTGTGTTCTGTAGTCTCTTGGACAGTTGTTTATTGTCCTGTATCTTTCATTCACTTTTTAAAAAAATGGAAACTTGTTTATCTTATACAGCTTTTATAATAATGTAATATAGTAGAAATTTTGCATGGATATAGAATCTAAGCAATTTGATACATTTAATACTAATGATGTTAATACTATCATACTCATAGTAGAAACAGTCCCAGAAATTATAAAAATGTCATGTTAAATATGCCATTTGCCTTTGCTTGATTTGCTTTTTACTTTGTTATAGATAATTTTATATTTTTTCATGACTATTCTAAAGTGTCAGTTTAAAATCTGAAGTGTAAAACAAGATACTGGCCAGCCCTTATATATCAAGTATTGTGTTTCCTTGTATGTGCACCAGTTTATTAATATGATGCAGCTCTGATTTATAAGTAGAACAAGGAAGATTTTTATTGCTTAGAATAACACTTTAAATAAATAAATGACTGTTCAATTTAAAATCAGTTAGCTAGGTCCTGGAGAGATGGATGACCAATTAAGGCTCTTGTCTCAATGCCAAAGGACCCAGGTTTGCTTTCCCTATACCTATGTAAAGCCAGATTTACAAAGTGGCACATGTAGCTGGAGTTTATTTTAAGTGTCTGGAGGCCCTGGCATGCCCATTCTCTCTCCTTATTTCTCCTATCACTCTCTGCTTGCAAATAAATAAATAAATAAAATAAAAATTTAAAATCAGTTATCTAGTGTTTTGTCTTGTGCATTAATTGTAGTACAATAATTATTTTTTAGACTTGAAAAATGTGTGATTGAAATAAATTAGATATTTATAGAGAAATAAGTAATTTAGATAAGGCAATAACTAAAACTACTATAAATGATAATGACACATATGTATTGTTATATTTTATTTTTAAAAATTAATTTATTAATTTACATCTCTGTGTGTGACTGTATGTGCATGTATGCGCCACTATTGACAAAATGCCTGATACTTGTATCAATGTTTTTATATATTTTATTTTAAGATTTATTTATTTATTTATTTATTTGGAGCTAGACAGAGGGGGGGGGAGAGGAAGACAGATGGAGATGGGTGCCAGCAGCTTCTCAGCTGCTGTGAACGAAATCCAGATGAGTGCATCCTCTTGCGTCACTTTGCATCTGGCTAAATGTGGGACCTGAAGATTGGAACAGCATTCTTTAGGCTTAGGAGGCAGGCGCCTTAACCACTAAACCATCTCTCCAGCCCTTAAGATTTATTTTTATTTATTATTAGATAAAGAGAGGGATAGAGAGAGTGTGTGTAAGAATGGGCACACCAGGGCCTCTAGCCACTGCAAAGGAACTCCAGAAGCACTAACCACCTTTTGTATCTGGCTTACACGGGACCTGGAGAATTGAACCTGGGTCCAAAAGCTTCGCAGGCATGTGCCTTAACTGCTAAACCATCTCTCCAGCACACTTGTATCAATTTTTAAGTCTATCTTTACCTGGGTGGCTGAGGAATTGAACATGGGCTGGTAGGCATTGCAAGACAGCTCCTGCAACCCCTAAGCCATTTCCCCAGCCCCCTCATGGTTTACATCTGGAAGTTAAATATTTTTCTTTCCTCATTAATCTCATCAAAACATACAGCAAATCATTATTGCTAAGTCTGTGCTATGCACAAATTTATATGAGTTTTTAATTACTGTGTTTAATTTAGAAAGTTACCTGATGAAATTATAAAATTCAGAAGCATTTCAAAAGAAGATAAATGCATGTTCATTAAAATGTGTAATTAGGATTGTCCCTTTCATTTATGATTTGATTTGACACTTATTGATCTAGAAAACATTCTCTAAGAGAGTCTGAAAAACACCCTGTATATGAATGTTTACTTTCCCCATTTGTTCAGACCTTAGCTAATTAAAAGCAGTGTAATAGTCCTAAATTAACCTAACAGCTGTTTGCCTGAGTGGATTGCTTAATATTTGGTGACTAATGAGTGGGTTAAGTTCAATTCTGCCTACCACTGGGATCTAATCAATATACGAGGGGTGTTAGATCTAATTAAATGTATTCTCATTAAGTCTATGGAAGACTGACTAAACCTTTTACAAAATTTTCCTAGGATGTTTCATACTCCAAACTTCATTTCACTGTGGGAAAATTCTGAAGTAGTTACCACTCATCTCCAGGGTAGGCTTAATCTTCTGAAGAGATAACAACATGAGTAGAATATGGTTTGCTAATCCTCTAATCATTGGTTTCACCTGTGTGAAGACAATCTTCTGCTGTGCATTCAACAAATTGTATCCTTCTGTGTCCTCCCATAGGGAAATTTTCAGAACTCTCAGACTATGTGAAAGAAATTTAAGGAGCTATGAGCCATTGGGATTTAAGGAGTTTTCCAAGCTTCATGATAAGGATTCTGAGATAAACTTGCTTCTTTAATATATCTAAAGCTATGAGCAATAATGAAGTCCATATGAATACATTATTTGTAAGTGAATAAATTTAAACAATATTAGAAAGTTTGACATTATAAAAATGTAAGTTTCCAGAATAAAATAAATCAACTCTTTTATATTGAATAAAGCTTTCAATCTAAATGGGGAAAGTGTTGTTCCATGAGATGCCTACAAAGCTGAACAAGCTATGGAGATGCATGGTAAACCAACCACTGTGATCAATTTAGCCATGTACTTCTTCACATTTTCATTTCTTGTATCTGGTACCAATATGATACTACCCAATAGTAACTGGATTTGTTTTATGAATATGAAAGCTACACTATGTCTTACAGGATTTCATATAAACTGTCTTGGGTTGAGATTTAGCTTCTATCTTCCTTCTCATGCTCTTGTTTTTGATGGTTTCTCCATGTATAACCTTTTACAAATACATTCACATTAAGTCTGATAACTATTCTGCAAATGTGACCTCCAATATGTTAGTTAGCATGACACCTTTTTCTACATATACCCACTAACCCGGTTTCCATATTACATACATAACTCTAATTTTGTACTAGCTCTTCCTGCCTATAGCTACACAACTAATTCATTTTCTTTTTTAATGTAGTCAAAATGCTACTTTTAGTTGTCATTTCTAGATGAGCTTTGAATATATGAAAATACATTTTTCAGTTTATTATATTTACTACACTAAATCTTACTATAATGTTTGTATTCAGGTTGTTAAAATAAGATATACAATAGCAAAACAGTTAATAATGAGGAACTTTCCACAAAAAAGAGTTGTAAAATAGTGAACACCAAGATAGAATTGTATAGCTGAATAAGAAACAAAGAATTAAGTATCATGTATAATATAAATTTTAAATACTATAAAGAAAAAGACTGGACATTTCATAAAATGTAATAAGTAAATAATAAAGAGTAACTGAAAATAATTTTATACATAGTATGGAAAGGAAAACAAGAATTGTGGGGTAGCACATTGAAAACCATATTATTGAATGACAGTGAGGTCAAGGTTGAAAAAAATGAAAGATAACAAATAGTTATAGAACAAATGAAATACATTGCAGAATTTAAATAAATAGCATGCTTTTGAAAATAAGATTATATTTTACTTATATTATCTATTTACTATTTTATCATGCTTCTGGATTCAAAATATTCTGGTAAAAATTGTTCTGTATAGATAACCTTTGATGCTAATAAAACATCTGCTCACCACTGAAGACAGACACCTGCTCAGAGTGAAAGGATGGAAAATGATATTCCAAACACATGGAAATAAGAAACAAGCAGGTGTGGTTATATTAATATCTGACAAAATAGACTTCAAACCAAAAGTAATCAAAAAGAACAAAGAAGGCCACATTTTACTCCTCAAGGGAACAATCCAACAAGAGGGTATCACAACCATAAATCTATGTCCTTCAAATGCAGATACATCACAGTTCATAAAACAAAACCTACTTGACAACAAACCAGAAATAAACCCCAATACCATCATAGTAGGGGCTTCAATATCCAACTATCATCAATACACAGATCTTCCAAGCAGAAAATTAACAGGGAATTAATAGAGCTTAAGAACACCATAGGTAAATTAGACCTAAAAGATATCTACAGAACATTCCAACCCAATTCCACCATGTAAGGATCTCAAAAACATATCATATATGAGGGCATAAAGCATGCCTATATAAATCCATGGAAAATTGCCACAACTTCCCTCATCATATCAAACCACAATGCGAAACATGAGATACAACAGAAATTTCTTCAGTTCCTGGAGACTGAACAAGTCACTTTTAAATAATGACTGGGTTGTGGTAGAAATAAAAGAGGATATTGTAAAATTTCTAGAACTGAATGATAATGAAAACACAACATACCAAAACGTGTGGGACACAATGAAGGCACCCATAAGGGGGAAAAATCGTAGCCCTAAGTACCTTCATAACCAAGACAGACAGTTCCCAAATTAATAACTTAACCATCAATCTAAACACATTAGAAAGGCAAGAATAATACAACCCTAAGAGCTCCAGATGGGAAGAAATAATTAAGAATAGAGCAAAAATTAATGAATTAGAAATTAAGATATAAGATATAATGAAGAGCAGTTTCTTAAAAAATATAAACAAGATTGATAAATACCTGGCAAAATTAATCAAACAAACAAAAAAAGAGATGTCTCAAAGTAACAAAATTAGAAAAGAGAGAGGTAAAAACAGACAACAATGAAATTAGAAAAATCATCAGGACATACTTCCAAAACCACTACTCCACAAAACTGGATAATATGGAAGAAATGGATGAATTTCTAGACACATACCATCTACCAAAACTAAACTCAGAGCAGATTATTCTCCTAAACAAACATACCACATCCATCAAGATTGAACATGTAATCAAAAACCTCCCCCAAAAAGAAAAGCTCAGGACCAGATGGCTTTTCTGCCCAATTCTATCAAACCTACATTGAAGAATTGAAATATCTTTTTCTCATATAGTTTCATATATTTGGAGAAAAGGGAATGTTCCCCAAACTCCTCTTATGAAGCTAACATTACCCTATTAACAAAACCTGACAGAGGCAAAGCATTCAAAGAAAACTATATAGGTCTACATATCTGATCAGTGTAGATACAAGCATCCTGAACAAAATTCTCACAAACAAAATTCAACAACACATCAAAAGCATCATCCAGCACTATCAAGCAGGCTTCTTGCCAGGTACATGGGGATGGATAAACATAAGAAATTGGCTAATGTTATTCACCACATAAATAAACTTAAACACAAGAACCATAGGATCATCTCATCAGATGCAGACAATGCCTTTGACAAAATACAATGTAACTTCAAAATCAAAATGCAGGAGACAATAGTAATGTGGCATTTGTATATCAACAGAATAGAGGCTATATATAAATCATATAAAGCCAAAATAATACTGAACAGAGAAGGATTCAAAGACTTCCCATTGAATTGGGAACAAGACTGAAGTACCAGTGTTCAGTGCCGATGTTCAACATAGTACTAGAAGTCCTATTCCCAAGACATAAAAGAGGAGAAAAAAATGAAAGGGTTACAAATCAGAAAAGAAGTCAAAGTAGACTTGTTTGTAGATGGCATGATCCTATGCATAAGTGACTCAAAGGCTCCACCACAAATCTTCTAAAGGTGACAAATTCCTTCAGCAAAGTAGCAAGACACAAAATCCACACACAAAAATGAGTAGCCTTTCAATGTTCCAGGACAAATATTCAAAGAAAGAAATTAATGATGTGGTCCAATTTTCAATCGCCACAAAATAATCAAATACCTTATCTATGTAATGAAAACATAAAAACTGTCAAGAGATTGATGAGGATATATGAAGATGGAAAGATTTCCATACCCCTGAAGAGGTAAAATTAAATATGGTGAAAATGTCAATTTACCAAAAACATGTATACAGATTTAATGCAATACCAGAAAAATCCCATCATCATTCTTCTCAGAGCTAGAAAAAAATCTGAAAATTCTCATTTAAAGGCAGCAGGCCTCAGATATCCAAACATATGTTAAGCAAAAGAAACACCTCTTTAGGTATCACCATATCCAATTAAAGCAAGACTACAAAATCATACTAACAAAAACAACATGATACTGGCATAAAAACAGACATATAGATGACTGCAACAGAATTGAAAACCTGGCCCTTATTTCAAGTAACTACAGCTACTTGATCTATGAAAAGGAGTCAAGAGCATACACTGAAGAAAAGACAGCATCATCAACAGGTGATACTGGACAAACTGGATAACTATATGTAGAAAAATGAAACTAGATTCACTCTTCTCACCACACTTACAAACAACAACAACAAAAATCCAAAGAAACAATTCATTCTCCCTTGGAGAATCATTTTTCTTTTTCAGAAGGTTATGAGACTTGAGATAAACCACTCCATGTCAGCCAAGGCCTAAGTCAAACCACAGAGGAATTGGGGAAGTAAGCAAGAGCTGCTTCCATGGTGAACCTGGCAATCAGCACCAGGGTGAAGGAGACAGATCTTGAGGATACTCAACACATACTAATGCAGAAATCCAGAACCTCCTATACACTAAAAATACACCCACCAAGGTTCATGGAACTTTGCAGAAGAGGGGGTGGACAGATTGTAAGAGCCACAAGTTAAGATGTCATGCCCAGAGGCATTTCCTCCTCCCAATAACTGACTGCTGCTCCTACTACACATAGTCCATATCCCCATGGGAAATATGGGCAACCCCAATGAGGAGGGCATCCTGCATAATGGGGGCAGGGAGGAGGGAAAGATGTTACCAACATATTATATACCTATACAAAATGTATTCTTAATAAAAGTGATAATAATCAGAAAAATCAAATCCAAATGGATTAAATACCTGAATATAAAACCTGAAACTCTTGAACTACTGGAAGAAAAAATAGGAGGAACTCTCCATGATGTGGGGAAAGACATCTTCACTGATACCCCAGTAGCCTAAGAAATTAAACAATTACTCAACTAATGGGATCTCATAAAGCTAAAAATCTTTTGCACAAAAACACCAGAGTCAATAGATTACCCATAGAATGGGAGACATCTTTACAAGCTATACCTCTGACAGAGGCCTAATATCTAGAATCTACAAAGAAGTAAAAAAAAAAAAAAATAAACAACAAAAACTCAAACAACCTACTCAACAGATGGGGCAGAGAATTGAAAAAACAGTTCCCAAAGGAAGAGATACAAATGTCTAATAAATACTTAAGGACATGTTCATCATCCTTAACTATCAAAGAAATGCCAATTAAAACAACTTTGAAATTCCACCTTACTCCAGCCAGGATGGTAATCACTTAAAAATCAAATGGCAATAAATATTGGTGAGGATGTGCAGTGATGGCACAGAGTCTTGGAGGGTAACCAATGACTTTCTGATTGGCTAAGAGATACACTCTGTGGAAAGGAACCCATGGCTGGAACTGGGAACCACATAAGAATTCCATGGAGCATGAGACTATGGTCTCCAATGACAAGCTCCTGCTAGTCTTTGGTCAAAAGAGGGTCTAAATTCATCAAAATATCTCTAAGTTAACAATGCTTATCCCATTTAACTATGCTGATTTCATTCTCCATTGAAAAATCTGTTCATCTTTTTCAAAAGGTATGGAGACCCAGGTCATTAACCACCTCTGGCACTTCAGCATAGGTCCAGTGAAACAACAGAGGATTTGGTGAGGTGAACAAGAGTGCTGCTTCCATGGAGAGCCTGGAAATCTGAACCTGGGTGATGGAGATAGATGCTAAGGATACTCACACCATGCCAAAGCAGAAATCCGTAAGCTTCTGAGAGGTTAACACTGAAGTAGACTTAAAGCACACCTGCTATGGCTCAGGGAATTTTTCAGAAGAGAGGGAAGAAAGATTGTAAGAGCCAAAGGTTAGGAGGGTATTACCAGAGGCATTGCCCTCCCACCACACCACTAACTGCTGCTCTTACAACACATAAAGGAAGGCGGGAAATTATGGTACCAACACATGATGTGTCCATACAAAGTATATTCTTAATTAAAAAAAATAAATTCTGTGTACTTGATGAATTGAAGATGTGGTTGTTGCTTTGGAATAACATTTTTCAGGAAATGCTATTGTAACCTAGAGCATTAAATTAATGTGTTGCACAAAAAAATCATTATTGGCATTGAAACGTGTAACTCCATTGCTTTACTGACCAAAAAAAAAAAAAAAAAAAAAAAAAAATTGACCATTGGAATGGATCAAAGTGTACTACTTTCTTTAAGATGTTTTACAAGTAACTAATATTACTTTACTTTCTTCATTCTCAGCAAAACCTTATATTGCCTATAATTTTGGCTAATTTTGAGAGATAAATATATTTGAAATAGTAAAGAGTGCAATAACTAATGATTTCTTGACATGTTTCTTCAGGACAACATTGACATATTTTCAAGAATCTCCTTGTGATGTTTAGAATAGCAATGAAGCCATATATATATATGTATATATATCCCTGATAAATTTGTGGGATAAGTGTAGTAATGTGATATATATTTTTGTTTTATTTTAGCTTCTCTCCATACATTATCATAATCTTTCATGGACCTTGTCTTATCCTGATAGCTGACTCCAATTTTTTCCTTCCTGGTTCATTGTCTTTTCAGCTGCTTTTCCATAGTACTGATATAACACATCTATGTTACCCATTTTGCATAGCCCAAGCGCCTATATTAAACATTGAAAAAGGTCCAAGGCATTATAGTACATAGCACCTGAACCCAAGGAAAATAAATCTCAACTAAGATATATATTTCTATAAGTAACACCAAGGTACATGGGATGGAGTTCTCAGGAAGATGCCTGGAGTCAGTGTCTTAAAGCAAAGCATGATTTCAGCCTAGGATTAATCATCTTGTGATTCTATAATCAAAGTTTTATTTTATTAATCATTTATTTTATTTATTTATGAAATAGAGAGAGAGGCAGATAGAGAATGGGCATGTCATGTTGCCTCTAGCAACTGCAAATGAACTACAGACTCATGTGCCACCTTGTGCATCTGGCTTATGTGGGTACTAAGGAATAAAACCTGGGTCCTTAGGCTTTGAAGGCAAATTCCTTGCCACTGAGAAATCTCTCCAGCCCTCTAAAAATCATTTAGATACAATACTAAATCATATTTTAGCAAGCACCATAGAATGAACTATTCTCTTTTTCTCTTATTCTGCACCACTAGAATCATACACTTAAATTACTAACAATATCCATTCACGGGGAAGTATATGTGTCTCCATATTTTAGTACTAAGTATCAACATTTAGAAAGACTTTGAATTATTTATTCCTGTGTCCCTAGTGGAGAATATCAAAGGCAGAAATTTAAATCCTGCATAAATTGTTGCCAATGAGAGCATGTTTAATGAGAGGTGATAAACCTTTGAAAATATTACCATTAAAATATAATTTGGGTATTTTAATAGCTCAAAACTCTCCTTATATATTTTCCTAAGTAAATGATAAAAATTCATTTAAATAAAAATGTTTATAAACATTCAATCAAATATTTACATTTATGTTATTTTTCTAAATTTGACTTGGAAGAAAAATGGATTCATTCTAAATTTGAAAGATTCTTTTCCTAGATCATTATCCATCTCATGTACCCTAGTAATTCTGGAATGAGGCCATGGCCTATTTGGGGGGACATTCTTAATGCATATTTTCTTTAAAAGATAATAACTAAAATAATAAGTCTTGGTAATAAATCATTCAAAAACAGTGAGCATATAATACATGAAGCAATGCCTAGCATTAGCAATGGCCTAAAAATACATTTACATATGCGTCATAATGTTTAAAATTATGGAGCTGGAGAGATGGCTTAGCAGTTAAGGTTCTTGTCTGCAAAGCCATAAAACCCAGGTTTTTTTTTTTTTTTTTTTGGTTTTTCAAGGTAGGGTTTCACTCTGGCCCAGGCTGACCTGGAATTCACTATGTAGTCTCAGGGTGGCCTCGAACTCTCGGTGATCCTTCTACCTCTGCCTCCCAAGTGCTGGGATTAAAGGCATGCGCCACCACCCCCTGGCAAAACCCGGGTTTGATTCCCCAGGACACTCATAAGCCAGATATTGAAGGTGGGGTATGGATTTGGAGTTCATTTGCAGCTGCTAGGAGACCTGGAGTGCCCATTCTCTCTATCTGGTTCTTTTTTTTTTTTTTCCTTCTCTCTCCCTCTCAAATAAATAATCAAAAATAAAATGTTTTTAGACTGCGAGTTGTTTGGACAGATGTTGGCCATTTTCCCCCAGTTGCTCATGTAGAACCCTCTGGCACTAGACTAGCTAACTGTCTGGGGACTGACACTCTTCCAGATTCTGGCCATGTCTCTCCATGTTTTGTCTCACATGCATGTGCTGTCTTCAACAGTAGGGTCTTACCATCAATCTTTGGTGGGTCATGAAGAACTCTGACAGAAATCTTGTAGGACCTTGTAGGTGTCTCGGATCAACAGCTCATTGTGAAAGTTAATACCGTGCTATTACTGGGAGCTGTTAGTCAGCATCAAGGGCGATGAGGTAAGAAAGATAATATGAAAGAGAAAGTGAGTATAGAGAGGAGAGAGAAACAACCTGATGTAATGCTCAAATAAGTGCAATAGTGGCACACAGCCAAGATGGGTTACCATCTGGTCTTGATTTGGCTAATAGATCCACTCAGTGGAATGGAACCCATTGCTGGAACTGGGAAATAAGTCAAAACCATGTACAAAAATGAGCACAGTCTCCAAGATTAAGACATCACCAAAAATGGGCAAGAAGAGGGCCTATGCGTATAAAATTCCCTCTAAATTATCTATGGCCATCCCATATATCTAGTACTAACTTCTCTCTCCATTGGAGAATTTGCTTATCTTTTTCAGATGGACAACAAACCCGAAGGGAAAATTGGCCAATCACACCTCACTAGGGCCCCAGCTGAAACCATAGAGTAATGCAGGGGAAGGGCAAGAGTACAGCATTCTTGGATCAGGACACCAGAAAAAGGCTGAAGGAGATAAACACAGAGAACATCCAACAGCTACTAAGCCAGATATCCAGAGACAAAGGCTCCCAAAACCTCATCACTGAAGTAGAACTAAAATGACCCCAATGTGGCTCAGGGAAATTCATGGAAGAGGGGGCGGAAAGAATGTTAGAGCCACAAATTGGGGCATTATGCACAGAGACTTGGCTTATCCCCCATAAGTCTTGACTACCCCCACAATGCATGACCCACATTTCCCATTGATGAGGGTCCCTTTGGAAGAGGGAGGACAGGGAGGAGGATAATGGAGTCACCATTATGAATATAAAATTAGAATAATATAAATAAATAATAAATTATAATAAAATAAAATAAAATATTTTTAAAAAGAAAGATACTTAGGACAGATGTCATAAATATCTTTCCATCTCAGGAAATACAGATCTCCAGTATCATTAAAATATATTCAAAATTGTGAATGAATTATACAGACATAGATTCTACATTTATTTGGGGACATTGTGATTATTTTTTGCAACTTTAATCATGATTTATAAGGACAAGAAGAAAGTTGATTACTATCCATTTATTCCAATTTAAAAAATTATTTGTCATATGATTATATGGAAATTGGCTCCATGTAGCATGTTTTAAAAGTTGAAAGTATGTTAATTTTAGACTGGTATTTGGGTTAGGTAATAAGACTTAGAAGAAGAGTGAGAATTATTCCTTAGAAATAAATTGTGTAGAGAAAAAATATTGGAGCAATTATGAGGAAGTGCACTATAAAATGAGCTCTGAAAATATAATATGTAAAAAGAACTATGGGAAAACTACAGGAATACTTCTTATGAACCTTATTAATATATTTTCTGTTGATATTGCTATGTTTTCTATGCTAAGTTCCAGTTTTGTAATTTCCCCAGAAATTAATCTTATACCCTGTAACACTTATGTTTAGAACAATACTTTACCTCACTTTACCTTTGACCTGAACAGCACATATGACCAATATTGACAAGGAATGGTAAGAGATAGTCACGGAACTTAAGCTAATCTCTTTGTCTTACTTCTGCAGTCACCTGGCTGCATGTCTGACACAGAACAATGTGCACTTACATGAGATATGTGGACCACAGTGTTGAAAACAATGCAAGTTAAAAGTAATGAAACGCCCACAAGTTTGTTGAAAGGAACAGATGTGATTGCATTTGTGAATGAAGTGTGTATGTGTGTGTGAGTGTGTGTGTGTGAGTTTATGTTGTGTGTTGTGTTGTATATGTGTGTTTTTTTTTCTGGATCAACAGAGTTCAACAAGCCATACCTGTAAGAGCCTACTTTTAACAAGATTATGGAGAGTGGAGTTCTGAAGGGGAGTGGGGTTGGGGAGGAGAGGGAATTAACATGGTTTATTGTCTGTAAGTATAGAAGTTGTCAATAAAAAAAAGAAAAACATATTAGAGTCAAAAGTTCCTTGCTTCTCTTTAACATGTTGCCTGTCC